>OX336396.1:72568767-74968767 GCA_946902985.2 Meconema thalassinum | reverse complement strand
GCTGTGGGTGAGTAGTCAAATATTAAATGCTTAACAGAATGTTGTTATATGAGTGGAATAAAAGCTGTATTTTCATCATATGTGAGACTAGGTCATTTCATGATTGTAGGAAGCCATGTTTTGATTGTTTACGACGAACTGTATGAGAGCCTTGAGAATAACGAATTTTATAGTTACTGAGGAATGTGCTCACAGTATTTGAGAGTACTTTCGACGTTGTGTGTCACTTTGTTATTATGAATATTATTAATGTAAAAGGAAGGAAGGAAGCTTGTAGTTTTGCGTGTCCGTTAATCTCACGACCATGATCCACAGTACCTCCCTTTTACGTGGATTGCGAACCACAGGACATGGCATTTCAATTCGAAAATCTCATATGTATTGACCGGGAATCAAACCCGGTCTACCTTGGTGAGGGACTAACAGCTTGACCGCTGCGCCACAAATGTGACAGTAGCATATCTCCAATTCAATCTACACATTCATCATAGTACCAGTATGAAAATGGAGTGTAAATTAACATTTTAAGAATGTCCAAGCTGTGTAGTATACGAGTAGGATAACATGTCAGATGTTACACGTCATATGCGACTACTGTAAGGCTCGTATCTTTTTAGCCTATTTTCAATTTTGAAAAAAATAGGCTTATGAGATCACCTTTTGTCCGTGTGTGTGTGCGTGTGTGTGTGTGTGTGATTCGTGTGTGTGTCCCCCCCCCCCCTAATAAAATCTAAACGGCAGGAGCGATTTCAATGAAACTCGGAAAGTTCATAGCACTATTCCCGGTGACCTCGACCGTGCCCTTCAAATTTTGTTACGACTCACCAATCCAACATGGCGGCTGTGCGAAATATTTCACCAGCATTCAATATCTCCGAAACTATTACCGATATTACCCTGACATTTTCTATGGTGATAAAGGGAATTACTATAAGTTCACTAATGTGACTTTTGAAAACCTGGTAACTACAAAACCAACATGGCGGCCAAGTGAATTTGCGACTTTTAAATAGTCGTTTCTCGCGATTTGACCAACCAAACGCAATGACACTTGGTACAGTATATGTTTATATACATTGTAATGCACCGACATCTAACTTCGTTCAATTGTTTACGTAATCACAAGATGGCGGATGTGCGAAATATTTCACCGGCATTCTATATCTCTGAAACTATTAGCGGTATCTCCCTAAACATTTGTATGGAGATAAAGGGCACTACTGAAATTCCATCTATAAGATTTTCAAAAACCGGTTTACTACAAAACGAACATGGCGGCCAAGCGAATTTGAACATTTTAAATAGACCTTTCTCGCGATTTAATGTTCCAAGCGCACTGAAACCTGGTACAGGAAATATTTATACACATTGTAATCCACTGGTATCTAATTTAGTTCAATTGTTTACATAACCTCAAGATGGCGGCAGTGCGAATTTTAAAATTAAGTTTTTATTTCTTGTGATGTAGTCATGCGATCCAAGTGAAAGTTTGTATAATGAACCTACGCAATACTTTTCCTTTAATGGCACATGACTCTATGGCCTATACATTTAACAATCCAACATGGCGACCATCCGAAATATTTAGACGATACTGAATATCTGCGAATCTATTTTAGCAATCAAACTGCATTTTTTAATGTTCATAGGGACTATGAACTTAAGTTCACCTATAGGACTTGAAATAACCTGGTGAACACAAATCCAACATGGCGGTGACGCGAATTATAAATATTCACATGGACGTTTCTCGTAATTATAACCATCCGCGTGCAGTGAAACTTGGTACAGTAAATCTTTATACGAATGTTAATCCTCTGGCATCTAATTTATTTCAATTGTTTCCATAACCTCAAGTTGGCAGCTGTGAAAATTTTTTAAATCTCCTAGTTTTTTCTTGTGTCCTAATTATGCGATTGAAGTTTGAATACTACACGTTCACAATAATCTGCATGTAACAGTACATAACTCTAGGACCTACATATATAAAATCCAACATGGCGACCATCCGAAATATTTAGTCGGTTCTCAATATCTACGAATCTATTACAGCAATCAAACTGAAATTGTGTATGTTGATAGTGGCAATTAACATAAGTAGGATATATGAAAATAGGCTGTATAGTTCTTCACGGAACTACTTGTTTTGTTTTAATTTTCGTTTTGTTTTTGAGTTATTATTTTTATATTTTATGTTTCGGATTTGTGTTTGTTTATTGTTTTTGTATTTAATTATGTGTGATTTAGTTTTGTGTTGGGTTTCTTTTCTTTTTGCTATCACTTCTCTTAATGCACAGCAAGCAAGACCATAGTTTGAAAGTAAATTACAGCGTTCAGACTGGAGTATATAAGGCAGATTATTAAATCTAACTAACAGCTAGGGTCAATACACGCAGAAAATCTGTATTCCCTACAGCGTAAAATGAAGGAAAAGTAAATCTGTTTTGTTTTCCTATATAATGTTTTTAGCGGTGTTGTGGTTTTTATATTACATAGAATCACGGAAGCAATAAGTAGGAAGCGCCCGTACAAAGTTTTAATAAAATTTTCAACGCTCTATTTATATCAAGACAATAATGGCCAGCTTCTGTGCTAACCGAGAGCACCTTATAGCCTACCTACCATGTCACGGAAACCGAAACTAAGCATCTTATTCACACAGTCGGAGAAATGAAACTAAATCTTGAACACTAAAAAGTAAAATAATTTCTTCTTAAGAAACGGGTTTCACCGGGATTATGCTGGAAACGTAGACATTTACATTCGTGTTTGTCGATAACACTGATATGCATTTCAACTGTTTCTGCTACAAGGGAAAATATTACCGATACATTTATCAAATAGAATATAGTGCGTAGCGGCCATCCTGAAAAGTATTAATTTTGAAACAAACAACTGTGTACGTTTTGGAACTACAGTACATTAAGAAATTAGTAAAACGGTAGATACCTATATGGAGTATCGTAAACGTAAAGGGATATAACAGCGACTTTAAATTTACAAGTTAGCAGCCGGGCGAATAATTGAACGCAACAGTGAATCATATAGAATGGAATTGTTCAATAGAAACTAAACTTAGTAAGGAAGAAAAACCGTAATAGGGACCTTGCTGAAATAAGACAGAATAACACACTGAATCCAACACGAGATATCCAGGGTGTAACAAAAATGTACGGCTCAAAATGCTGGTCACATTTCTCACACGTAGACGAAGAAATTATGTTAAATGAACATGGGTCCGGAAACGCTTTGTTTCCATGTTACACCACATTGTATCCAACTCATTATGCATGGGAAACACACAAGAACAGAACGTTAGAATCATGGGGAACATGCACTCTTGGCTATGTCTGGTTACGTTGCCATTATTGTAGGTGCATTGCCAGTGTTTTGTTTTACATGGCCCCGTTGCCATGTGACATAGCAGATGTGCCTTTAGCTGTGCGACAAAACTTGTACTTCATGCAGAATGGAGCACCTCCTCATTTTAGTGTTAATGTCCGTTGACTTCTAAATAACAGATGGATAGGTAGAGGTGGACCAATTGCCTGGCCTCCACGCTCTCCGGACCTAAAATAACTTTTATTTGAGGGAGCATTTGAAAGCTCTTGTGTATCGAACCCCAGTACACGATGTTCAGAGTCTCCGTGCCCGTATTGGGGAAGGCTGCGAAACCATACGCAGTACTCAAGGGATACATCAACGCAATCGAGACTCACTACGACCAACGGTGGGTCGATGCACGGAGGGCATATTGAACATATCCTGTGAGAAATAGTTGCATGTGGTATGCTGGTAGTTCTGTTCTTGTATGTTTCGCATGATTAATGAGTTGGAGACAATGAGGTATAACATGAAAACAAAGCGTTTCCGGACCCATGTTCATATAACATAATTTATTCGTCTACGTGTGAGGAATGTGTCCTGGATTTTGTGCCGTACATTTTTCTAACACCCTGTATAGAATATAATAATGAATAACTCAATGTACTTGTGTTAAAGATACAACTACGGAAATGTACAGTAAAGTCGAACCTTTTAAGTACCTTCCTATCACAAAGTCAAACGAACAGCGGCTTTCTCTGCAGAAGGGGCAAGATAAACGATTCCAGGGGAGAATTTACCACCACTTCTGAAAATCATATGTTCAGTTTTGCCGTGATTTATTTGTATGTCTTCCTTCTACAAAACCATACCTAACTAGAGGTCTATCTCTTGTTTCAAATAACTAAGTAACTCCAATTTAAAAATCTCAAACCATTTATTATTATTATAAACTCCACTGAAGCAACTGCCGACAGGCAATGACCGAGCGAACTGTATATAAAAACACCTATTGCCGCTGTGAGCCGGATGGTCAATAGCCAAGTTGCTGACCCAATTTTCGTACTCGCAGCTCATCAGGCAAAAGCATAGTTCTAGTACTCTCAAATAACCAACGAACAGTCACCTAAAGTATATAAATAATCATCATGACAGAATAAATCGCCAAAGGATGAAAGTCTCCCTCAAATGTATTATCTTTTAATACACTGAGGGAGACATTATAATTTCCAATGAAAATAAGTAATTATTAATTATTAGCCATTCAATATCGGAGTGAAAGGAGCCCAATAGGGCACCAGAATCCTAGCATTTTTCTATCGCCATCAGGTGATATACGACTGACCGAGAGTACTAATACATTTTTAAAAATATTTTTTGTTAGTTTCCCAGTGAATCTGGTTACTTTAATGACTGGTCTATTCTATGATGTTGAATTATTAGTTTGCGATATACTGTACGTATGAATATTACGAACGTGTAAATAGTTAACCGACACAACTATATATTGAAATTAGAGCATGCACACTGATTTCTACTAGCATTACGAGTACTCATTCGTTAGAGTATCCTATTCAAGTCCAGTCGTCGCTCAGGTGTTCTCTTGTCACTAGCTTCAACCTGTAAGAAATTGTTGTGACACTATTCTTTCATGTGCCCATTCATCTTGGAGTTTCGGATTATTATATACCGGTATATACAGGTTGTCTCAGAAATGTACTAACACTTTGAATTACTATAAAATGATTATTTATGAAAATAGAGACAAGTTTAAGGGCATCAATTATAGAGGAGACATGTAATTAAAGACTCATGTTCCCTAATGTTCAAATTGATGACCGTCAATGTCCAGACAATTCTGATAACGCAAAGCTATGGATTCGCAAACGTTACGACTAAGTTAATTTGGAATTTCGTGACATTGTCTGTCAATTTCCAATTTCATGTTGGAATGTACACACATCAAAAAAAGTTTTGCATCACCTCGGTTCCAAGAGTTCCGGAACCGTTAAATACAAAGGGAATAGAGATCAACACAAACAACATTTCAGCTCGTTTTATTGCTCATGAGACCCACACATTGCATGTTGTACCATCATACAGCTAGACTTTCAGCATTTGTGGTCCAGATTGCAGTACACACCACTACCTCTAATACCCAGTAGCACGTCCTCTTGCATTGATGCATGCCTGTATTCGCCGTGGCATACTATCCACAAGTTCATCAAGACACTGTTGGTCCAAATTGTCCCACTCCTCAACGACAATTCGGCGTAAATCTCTCAGAGTGGTTGGTGGGTCAAGACGTCCATAAACAGCCCTTTTCAACATATCCCAGGCATGTTCGATAGGGTTCATGTCTGGCGAACATGCTGGCCACTGTAGTCGAGCGATGTCGTTATCTTGAAGGAACGCATTCACAAGATGTGCACGATGAGGTCGAGAATTGTCGTCCATGAAGACAAATGCCTCTCCAATATTCTGCCGATATGGTTGCACTATGGGTCGGAGGATGTCATTCAGGTATCGTAAAGCCGTTTCGGAGCCTTCCATGACCACCAGTGGCGTACGTCGGCCCCACATAATGCCACCCCAAAACATCAGGGAACCACCACCTTGCTGCACTCGCTGGACAGTGTGTCTAAGACGTTCAGCCTGACCAGGGTGCCTCCAAACACGTCTCCGACGATTGTCTGGTTGAAGGCATATGCGACACTCATCGGTGAAGAGAACGTGATGCCAATTCCGTGGGGTCCATTCAGCATGTTGTTGGGCCCATCTGTACCGCGCTGCATGGTGTCGGGGTTGCAAAGCTGGACCTCGCCATGGACGTCGGGAGTGAAGTTGCGCATCATGCAGCCTATTGCGCACAGTTTGAGTTGAAACACGACGTCCTGTGGCTGAACGAAACGCATTATTCAACATGGTGGCATTGCTGTCAGGGTTCCTCCGAGCGGCAATCCGTAAGTAGCGGTCATCCACTACAGTAGTAGCCCTTGGGCGGCCTGAGCGAGGCCTGTCATCGACAGTTCCTGTATCTCTGTACCTCCTCCATGTCCGAACAACATCGCTTTGGTTCACTCTGAGACGCCTGGAAACTTCCCTTGTTGAGAGCCCTTCTTGACACAAAGTAACAATGCGGACGCGATCGAACTGCGGTATTGACCTTCTAGGCATGGTAGAACTACAGACAACATGAGCAGCGTACCTTCGTCCTGGTGGAATGACTGGAACTGATCGGCTGTCGTACCCCCTCCGTCTAATAGGCCCTGCTCATGCATGGTTGTTTACATCTTTGAGCAGTTTTAGTGACATCTATGAACAGTCAAAGGGACTGTATCTTGGATACAATATACACAGTCAACGTCTATATGCCGGAGATCTGGGAACCGAGGTGATGCAAAACTTTTTTTGATGTGTGTAGGATTTCCTGCGCAGACACTTCATGATGCGATGGACGCTATCTTTTGAGATGTGTGTCTCTCGAGCCGTTTGTCGTGGGGCAACCGGTGGGGATCGAGTGAGGGCTTCCTGCACCTGTTCTTCTTTTCTAGGACTGTTGGATGTCCGTGGTCATCCAGAACATTACTTGTTGACGTTGTGAACGGTTCCATCTGCTTCAAATTTATCTCTCATACGAGCAATGGTCCGTTGCGTTGGTGGCGGTTTGTCGAACTCCAGAACATCAAGGACCAGGTTAAGTCTTGTTGCAATTGACACTGAACTTGGCCTTCTTCAGAGCTCAGATTTCCCTCATTCTTAGTGAGTGGGCCTGTTTACGCTCCTCTGTCCAAGAGGCACCGTGTCTTCTCTTTGGTTGCTCGTCTTGGTTTAGCCCGCTCGTCAATATTTTCTTGCGGAAGAGATTCCCGTTAGGGCATCTTCAGCTGAGATATGTAGCATTTGAATGTCTTCTTTGGTATTTATAAACCAGGGAATTGTGGTTTTGGGGAATGAATCAAAAAAAGTGAAAGATCTCTTTAGTTAACTTTCTTCCGTCATTAATTTCAGGTGACCGTAAAATCGTGCCCGTCTTATTTGGATTGTGTCGGTAATTTTCTCTATTTTGTTGTAGACTTCCTAGTTGGATCTCTTTTGATGGATTCCATTTTTAGCCTACTTTCGATTTTTGCAAAAAATGAAAGTAGACTTATGAGATCTACACGGGGCCAAAAATTGTGTGTCTGTCTGTGTGTGTGTGAGTCTGTGGGTGTGTGTGTGTGTGAGTGTGTGTACTCTGAATGTCTGTCCCCCCACTCAATTCAAACACGGTGAAACCGAATTGAACGAAATTCGGTACAGAGGTAGAACTAGCAAAGGGCACCTCAGTGTCATGTTTTATATCGCCGCCATCTTTACCAAAACTGAATGGCGGCCACTCAAACGTTCAATACCTAAAATCAAATAACTACTAACCAAATCATCCGATCTCTACCAAATTTGGTAACGGCATACCTTCATATAGGACGCGGCCTTTGACCTAACTACAAGGTCATCCGGCGTACCATTGCACGATGGCGGCCGTGCGAATTATGCAAACTCTATAATCCATATCACGGGACCCACCAGTTCCTATTATCGAGCCGAGAATCGTTTTAACTGTTCTAAAGGAAGAGGCACGTTCGAAATTAAAAGTGTATTTTGTAATACTATAGTGCAGAAGTGATTTTAAAACGCTGAGCCGTCTCAGTTACAAGGCAAAATGGCAGCGGATATCTTGTGCCTGACTTATATTTCACTAATTTGAGTATTGCATGCAATATAGCGTACTGATACAAAATAAATAAACTTTGTATGAAATACTTTATATATAAATAATATTCGCCACTGATGAAATCGTTTAGTCTAAATCATTATTTGCTAACACTTTCTATCTAACTCATTGGATATCGGACGATGTTCGTAGGCACGTTTGGCTCCGTGGTAAAGCGTTACCCTAACATTCTTATGGCAATGGTTCAAACCCCATCAGAGTAACGTTTTTTTCGCATGAAATTTTTTATATTTATTGTTTTGTAATGACTCAGACGTTTTAAAATTAAGCGTTATATTGTGCATATTACGATGGAAAATATAGGCTATATTTAATTAAAACAAAATTCGCCAGCAGATTTTTCACGAGACATCTAGCAGCAAAAAAGTGAATTATCATGGCCAACTAGCGGCGAACTGCACGCCGGCCTACAGATAACTTACAGATTTTATTGAAAAGTTTATTTTTATGGCCGCTAGAATACACTCGCCCTGTTAGGATTATCTTGTTCGATACCTCTCCACTAGATGTCACGACTGGTCTACGTGGGACTCCATTGATTACTATACCATTGGCATTCTATGCGCATCGAATTTGAAGAATGACAAGATGATAATACGACACATTTTTACTTTTTATTTTAAAGGGTTTGTAACAGCCTATTGTGAGTTATTTGAAAATGTTATTTGAAGGAAAGAACAAAACGATTTCACATAGTACCTGAATTCTAGCCGTTGGTGCTAGTTCAGGATATTAAATAATACTTTTATTGCAGCCACATAGCAATCGAAAATAACCACATAGTTGGTATACACACGTCCGGACGATTATGTAATAATAATAATAATAATAATAATAATAATAATAATAATAATAATAATAATAATAATAATAATAATAATAATAATGTTATTTGTTTTACGCCCCTTTTAACTGCTGTTGCTTCTAGAGACGCCGGGGTGCCGGAATTTTGCCCCGAAGGGGATCTTTAACGTGCCAGTAAATCTACTGACACGGCTCCCTCGCATTTGTGCACCCTCAAATGCCGGCTGACTGCGCCAGGATACGAACCTGCAACCGAGGGCCCAGCAAGCGAGAACGTTACCGCTGGGCCACGTAGCCAGTCCGGTCGATTATGACTCCAGATCCATAACATTCTTGAGATACTTCTTATCTTTCTTTCTTTCTTTCTTTCTTTCTTCAATGATGGTAGCAGTTTTTTTCGAGGTTGTGGTGTTTGGTAGAGGTAAATAGTTTCTAAGGTCTTCAACCAAGAAATGATTCTATTTTACTCTTTGATAAAAACAACGAGTTATAACCATACTCATACATTTAGGGAGAAAGTAGGCTGTATGTTCATTACTGAACATCTTGTTGTATTTGATTCCAAGATTACTCTCACAATTTTGAGCTATTTATCTCCAGTTCTTCAAGGAGTCCTTTCTTGGCATTTAGAGATTATTCTTATTAATATTATTATTATAACATCAGATTATTCAGTTGAATGTGTTATCATTATGCGTTTTAAACCTCCAATTGCTACTGCAATTCCTTAACGTTCCACAAGGCAGATTTGAAGTATACAAATAGGTTTATTCTTTCTTGTTTGATTCTTAAAATAATGCTGATTGACGCATAATGTTGTACAGATAGTGATGCAAATTGCTGGCGGGATATCACAAGTATGTATTGTGACCGTATGACCGAAGTTCCACGTGCACACGAGTATGAATTTCAACATCCGCCGAGCATGAGACTCAAAAAAAAATCTCGGGGTTTAACTGAGTATAGCAAAGCAAAAGCCTCTAATCAAAAATCAGCCGGACGGATATCGAAATTCGCACTCCATAGAGGATGGAAGGTAGTGCAAATAATTTGTGAATAACACCAATTTCTTAAAGTACCTCAAGGGGGGCGTGGTGGCTCAGCGGTCTAGCTGTATGCCTCTCACCAAGGCGGTCCGGGTTCGATTCCCGGTCAATGCATGTGAGATTTTCGATGTGAAATGCCATGTCCTGTGGTTCGGATTCCACGTAAAAAGGAGGTCCCGTGGCTCATAATCACAAGATTCACGGTCACGTAAAACTAAAATCTTCCTTCCTTCCTTCCTTCCTTAAAATACCTCAGTTCAATTTAACTGTCTGCTGGTCCTATTTGAAAACAATAATCCCCAAGGGAGAAATCTAAAATTCCAGACCTGAAAATAATGACATCCTACGCACCCCCTTGGTCCCTTATCTACATACAAAATTTATAACGCATAAAATAATTTCAGCCTCTATCCAAAAGTAAATTCACTATTCTCAAAAATAATTACTGATGCCTGAGAAAATCATTAATCCATCTCAGCATCTGCTTCACTGAATTCTATAAACTGTACAATTATCACTGATGTGCAGGAAAATATCAGTCCATCCTGACACCATGATTTTAATATTTACAAGAGTATCACTTGAATCAAATTTTTCCCTGAAATGTTTCAACCTCTGCGGGGAAATTCACACATATTCAACTTAATTCAGGGAAATCACATTCCCAAAACGGCGTGAAATAAAAAAAACCAAGGCAGCATTTATCAAACTTTAAACATTGACTGAACTTCTGACATTTCCACTATGTCACCAAAATAAATTTTATTCACCAATTCACATAATATAAATCCTCTGATTTAATCGCTTCGATTTAACTTATTTGATAATCTGCATGTAATTCAATTATTTATGTTATTCATTTCAATTTAATTCATTGCAAAAGAAAATATTATTTAGAATAATCCACATTGGCACTTTATGAAAATTAATGGATCCATAAATTCAATCAGCTATCAGCTTAAAATTTTCACTACACCAACCAATCTCTAGACAAAATGCCTCTCATGCTATCAATTCGTTAAATATGACACGGTAAGGCCTTCAGCAAAACTAGGACGAGACATCAACTTATGCTAATATAAACGACTACACCGTGCGGGCGACTATACAACAGTCTAGGAATGTAGAAATTCACCAACGATCGGTCACTAGTTTCCCATATGAGCGACTACATTGTCCTCATTATAATCATATTTGAGCATGGAGCAATTATTTGACCCTCAACTCAACTTTATAAACATCCATTATTAATTCATTTTTAATTTTCACATTTGAACATTATAATCTTATTTTTATAACGACCCCTCAGCTAAGCAGGCTGGGTTCAATGGCTTCTAATCAACCAACACATGGGATCATGCGCTCCCTCACAAAATTCAAATATCTCGGCCTTTCGCATAGGTGTAATAAACTTTTAATGTCTGCCCCAACACACCTCGGTTAAACTGTCGCATAATTCCAATGCATAGTTCCTCATTTTATACAAAAATTCGTATATGAATGACCTTCCGTTCCCAATATCAAAGATCACGCTTTCGGCATGTCCATCCATTCAAAATCAACTCCCATAATATCAACTACGATCCATTATTTCTCCAATGATTAACCGTTATTATTACCAAGAATTATTATTATTATTATTATTATTCATTCTTATTGGAACATGTTCCAAACAATATAATCATTTACATACAATTATTATCATTATGGCTTGACTATCAGTCATACAGCCTTCCGATGTCATATCTCAACTTCATTTACAACGAGAAAATATTTTACAATTATTTTAAATTCAAATATAAAAATTTATAAATTCACAGAAAATTTCGAACTATTATTCCCAAGGAATAATATTTAAACGTAATGTGGCTATCCACATTCCTCATCTATCAACATATTCAAAAGAAGAAATTACTAACAAAATCGAGAAATTAATTATAAACCATTCGATTATGAACAAATCCAAATATTATTTCAAAGTACCCTAACATAAGGTTTAGGCGTGGAATGGTGTAAAATATCTTCCACACAATAGCCTACTGCTGTATCGAAGCTTATCAGGTTGACATCCCAAACGCACTAGATTTCCATCAAAGAGATCCATTCGAAATAACTCGGCTGATAAATCTTCAAATGTGCAATAACGTCTCGAAATAAAAATCCATAAGCGTAAACCTACTTAGCAGACAGTATAGTCGAAATTGAGAATGCAATACACTAGCTACTTAATAATAAAGTTGGCTTACATCGTGAAGATATTGTAGGAATAGTCCTTCCGCTGTAGAATCCATGTAGGCCGGCTGGCACACGTTCTTTCCAGTGGACAGATGTTCCGAGTCCCTACTCGCCTGAACTCCATTATTCCGGAAGATGTTCCCAACAATCCCATGACATCTTACCTCCAGCTCTTTTAACACTTCATGGAGACGGTCCGATCTACCATTTTCGAACTACTATGATGCATGTCTGGCAACATAATGTTAAACGTATTCGAGTCCCAAGCTAACACTTGCAGCTTTGTGCCACAGAAAACTTCCTAACTCGACTGGTTCACTTCCCGTTCTAAAATATCAACTCCGGGTATGAAATCACGTTTCAACCAATACTGTTTTCCTTTCGATCCTCGCGTACGGTATCTGCTTGTGGCCTTGCTGTTTGAGCGATACACTGACAATCTTAAGAGTGGTTTACGTAGCATGCTAGCACCATTACTAGTTTATAGGCTATATTCCTTAGATATGTAAGGAATTCCCCAATACTTTGCACACACCAAAGCAATGACTTGCCCCTCGAGCTTATTTATGATATCAGGGTTTTAAGGCCCACATCATATACGCTGATTGCCTTCCAACTCATATAAGACTGGTATCTTTCAACACAAAATATCTGCCAAGCACGTAGACCTTGAGCACGCGGTGTAGTCGCTATCTCTCTGGCCTCTCTGCTTCACCTGTGGCGTGCGGCCTACTTCCTTCAGCCACTCCGATGCGAAAAGTAATCCTTGCGCCTGGCTTCTTCAACTCCAATATCTTCTGATCCAAACGACGGATTCTCTTGATCTCTTCGGTAATCTTCCCAGTAATGAGTACTGCATGTTTCCCCGATGTTTTGGTGGTTCAACCTCTTCACATAGAAATTCGTAAAAATTACCATATGAGTCCTCTCATATCTACGCTCTCTCCATCTAGCGTTAACTTGATGAAACAAAAAACCTCAGCTCCGCGCGTTCTTCAAACAGGTGGTTCCTCTAAGGAAACAATCTGTGGCCCTCATCTAAATGGTCACAGTATTGTGTGGGCTATCACCGTTCAATAACTCAGCAGTTCACAGCCATCTGTCAGAATGTTCTCTGGAATTATATCTATGGTGATGTGCACACGCCTCTGTGATTATGGTACGTGCCTACTTGCCAGAAGTTTTAGTTACACCCCTTGTCTAGAGTTGCTGACTGTTAATTACCGCTCTGTTTCCACATCATACGAAAGGTTCGCTAGTGTGTTGACTGTCATAATATTTCTAAATGTTCTACATTTTACTACTGAATGCTACCACTATATTATTCACATCTGTTTCCATAAGACTTCTTTTTTGTTGTTACAAACTGTGGAAGACAAAACTGTCAGTGGTCTCTGAAATGTTTGTGGCGTTCCTCTGGGAAATGCCGTATGTATAATATCGTTTTAAGGAGTTGTGTGCTTCACAGTATACACGCAAGTTAAACATGTGGCATCCTTTTTGCATTACTGCCAGTATTGTAGAAAGCCTAGCAAGCCCTCCTTTTTTATTTAAACCAAACCCCTTTGGTACGAAAAATTCTGTAGAGCCGGGGAAAAGTGACACACAAGTCAAAAAATTAAATTTTACGAAAGTGTGAAAAATCTGTCCTAACGAATACATTACTGACATTTTTAAAAACTTCCGTTTTTCCTTTCTAATTGCCAAATAACATGTGCCTCTCTCCTCAATGAATCTAAGTTATATTTTGTCAAGTATTTTCAATCTAAATTGCATTTTGTAAGTATTGTCAATCCAAATGAGCGGTTTAAATCTACCGTACATTTTGTGAGCATTTTCAATTTCGATTGCATTTTGTAGGCATTTTGAATTTCAATTGCACTTTGTGAATATTTCGGATTTGAATTGGGATCTTTCAATCTGAATTGCATTGTGTATTTTCAATTTTAATTACATTTTGTCAGTGAACCTCGATTGAATTTTGTACGTATTTTCGATCTCATTTGCATTTTGTAAGTATTTTGAAATTCAATTGCATTTTGTAAGTATTTCGACTCTACATTGCATTTTGTACGTATTTTGAACCTAGCCTATAGTTTGTGCGTATTTTTCAATCTATTCCTTTTGTGAATCTTATCGTTCTAAATTCCCTTTTGTAAGAACATTTTGTGAATTGTTTCAATCTGAGTTCCTTTTTGTTAGTATATTCAGTCTCACTTATTTTTTGTTCTGGTCTCCATTTTATTGTCATTTTCCCTATCTCCCAGATCATTAAGGGCCGATAACCTAGATGTTAGACCCCTTAAAACAACAATTATCATCATCATCATCACCATCATCTCTCTTCAAGTTAGATATGATACAAATGCCCACTAGAATTAATTAACTCTTCTTTCTTCTTTCTCTTTACATCATTCCCACTCCTATGTGGGGTCGATGTTTCAGATAGCTCTCCTCGATTTAACCCAGTCATGCACATCCTCTTCTGACAACTGTTTTTCTCTGAGGTCCTCCCGTAAATCCATCCATCCATCTTCGTTTAGGTCTGCCTCGCATTCTCACTCGCTGTATTTGCATGTCTAGCATCTTCCTCCCCACGTAGGATTCCTCCCTTCTTCTCACATGCTCGTACCATTGAAGTCGCTTTTCTTGTATCTTCTTAGATATTTCCAGAAACTTCAATGTTCCTCTTATATAGACAAAAATAACTAAGGAATATTGACTTATGCCACTTTTCCCCGGAACTACAGAATTAACACTTGACGCAGCAGGAAGGAGGAGATAGAAGCATTTGAAATGTGGTTTTACAGGAAGAATGATGAAGATCAGATGGGTAGATAGAGTAACAAATGAAGAGGTAATAAGACGGGAGGGAGGGGAGAGATGTTTCTGGCGACTGCAAATGAAGAGATGAAATATACCGGTAGGACCCATACTAAGACACCTGGGAATGGCAAACTTATTTAGGGAAGGAAGGGTCGAGGACAAGAACTGTAGGGGTAGAGCAATATTAGAATATGTTAACGAGATTGCCTTGGTTGTAAGGTGTGGTAGCTACAGATGTGTGCAATTTATTAGACTCGATGGCAATTTTCAAACATTTGCTTTGTAAGTTTTGTGACTTAATGCAAGGTGCTGAAAGTATTTCAAATGTTTAATCAATAGTATAAATAACATTTATGTTCGACGATGTCGAAATGTAAACATTATGTGTCAGAAAACTGTATCATAATGAGGCATATTATGACACTATTTTTCATTAAGAAACAGTTTCTCCCACCAATCAGAGCTCAAGAAACAGTAGTGTGACCAATTAGGCAAGGATACCTTCGCACATGCGCTCAAAATCCAACATATTTCTGTGTTGGCAAGCAAAGTGAATGGTCTCTGCTTTCGGAGTGCCTTGACCAAAGCATGCTCTCTGTTCAATCAGCAAAGCCAGCGCGCCCTGTTCACTAACTGAATTATCTGAATTCCACTGATATTTATGAATATTTATGTTAAAACATATAATAAAGTTATAATTATCGTCGGGGCCGATAACCTAGATGTTAGGCCCCTTAAAACAACAATTATCATCATTATTATCATCATATAATTATCGTCGAACATAAACAGTCGTATGCAACTCGCCTATAATGGTAATTAAGACACTCGTATGGAAATTATAAAATTCGCTTACGCGCGTTTTATAAACATACTCGTGTCTTATTTATTGCCATTATAGGCTCGTTGCATAATGTATTATTGTTTAAGAAATCTGCCAATTTTTTTTTTTTTTTTTTTACAGTTTTCACTAAAAGAGGAGCCTTTTTAATGCAGAATGCCGCACATTTTGTTATGATTACTTCTTTCTAGTTTTCTTGTGAATTTAGACCAAAGAGATTGGAAGTCTTCTATTACTAATGGCCCACTCTTGAACTACCGACAGTAGTGGCTATGATGGCTAAAGCGCAGTGTTATGTCATGTGGCCAAGCTCTCTGCGGACTCGGTAGACGCGTGGGTTCGAGCCCCACCGTCTGCCGTCCTTGAAATGGTTTTCCGTGGTTTCCCCATTTTCAACACCAGGCAAATGCTGGGACGGTACCTTCTGACAGGCCACGGACGCTTCCTTCCACATCCTTCTCCCATTTCATTCACCTTCATCAATTCCATCTCTCATCCCGACGCGAAGGTCGCCCACGGGCGTCGAATAGAAAGACCTGCACTAGGTCTCTGAGGAGACCACACGAAAAAAAAACCTTGAACTATTCAAATATTCGTGGATAATGGATTGATATCACCTGATTTAGAGGATACATTCCAAAGTCAATGAAAAAAGAAAAACAATCTAGCTCAGCTCCCTTAGAATCTCCTATTTCGAAAATTTCCAGATGCAATTATTCCATATGGGAAACGTTGTAAGTCCACAGGGGAGAAAACATTACTAAGTAGGGTGATAAAAATAAAATACTGCAATATATTCTTGAATAAAAGATTGTGAATGAATTAAATTCTTCATTTGAGTCGAATAAGTTGTACCCCTCTGTATGTTGAGATGAAACAATTAGCTCAGGACAGGGAGGCATGGAGAGCTACATCAAACCAGTCAAAAGACTGAAGACGTAAACACACGCACAGCTAGATGGAATGTTGGCAATTTATTTATGATGATGATGATTGTTGATTTAAGGAGCGGAACAGCGTGGTCATCTCCCCCTTGTAAACCAGTTTAAGGTACTAATTTAAGCAAATTAAAGTTCAGAGGCGGATGCCAAGAAATGAAACAGCGTAGACACATATTAATCGAACAAATAAATGAAAGCTAATAATAAAATAATAGTAGGGCAAAGTTGAAGGTAATGTTGTTTGCAGACGAAGTTGTGGTCTGGGGCGAGGATGAGATGGAGTTACATGAGCAGTTAGACGTAATAAATGAAAAGATTGAGCAATGGGCATTGAAGATATATGTGGAGAAGAATAAAACAGTGGTGGTTAGTAGAGGTTAGAAAGAAGGAAAAGGAGTAATCAAAGAAGGAGATAAGGAATTGGAAGTGGTGAAACACTTCAAATATTTGGGAAGTGAACTGACTGAAGATGGAAGACTAGATTTGGAAATTATCAGAAGAATACAACTCGGGAGTGCTTTCTATTATACCAACAGGTACGGGGACTAGTATGGAACAAGGATATAGGCCAACCATTTAAGGGTAAAGCAGTTGTGTACAAAACATATTATGTTCCTATAATAACATATGCAGCAGAAACTTGGACAATAACTAAGAGGGATCAGAGCATAGCACAGGCAGCTGAGATGAGATTCCTATGAAGTATGGTCCAGAAAACGAGGAGAGACAGTGAGAAATGAAGATATACTATACCCGGATCGTTCACACGTCCGTGACATTGTTGACATTATTATTTTTGAAAGAAGAGTTATTAATTGAAGAGATTGAGGGAATGGATGGTTTGAATAGCGTGCGGAGGAGATTCAAGAGTGCTGAGGGAAGCATGAATCGCAGGGGCGAGTGACGTGAGTTTGTGACGTGGAGCCCGCATGCGTCACGAGATTTTTTTCTGGAATTACCTATAGGAGAAGAGATGGACGCTAGAAAATTAGCTCACTTTACTGGCAATTACAAGAGAAGGAATTTGAGCTATCAAGCGTTAAAATCGGTCCAGTAGAAGCAGAGATACGAGATGGAAGTTTCTGGAACAATTGCTCGCTGGACTATACAAAGGGCACGATTCTCAAGATAGTTACATCATTACAACGGAGCATTTGCTCATGTACGGAACTACGTAACGTGGAGTGACAGTATACACGCCGAGATTCTGACGGTCGAAGGACTTAGTCGCTGTTCCAGTGGTCAGCAAGACTTAGTTTTTGTTCGAGTGAACAAACTTAACTTTTGGCAGCGAATGGACTTTGAATATCCACCGACTTTCAGGTCACATATTCTACAGACAGGTGATAGTAGTGTCGAAATCATTCACAGAAGTTAGCCTACAGAACGATGTATTTCTTGTGGTGACTATACATCAGGCACTTCGAATTTCATCAGGAGAAGTTATTTATTTCATCAGTTCGTTTATGCAGCTAATAGGTGTTCCTATCTTAGCGTGCAAACGAAACCGCATTATTTGAATATGAGATTTATTCTCAAATCTACAAGAGTACTGTACCAGTCTATGACTGAGCAACTTTTCGTCATGTTACACGGTACTGGTGATAGCGGGAGTTATTTAGAACGAGTGACTGCAAATATCAACATGCGCCGTTAAACTACTCGTAGGATTGGTAGGACATGGAGACAAACGAGGTATACGGATACAGCAGATGGCCATGGGATGACACTGTTGGAATAGTGTCCACCGCAGGGCACGCTCTTCCTACACATCAAGAATGAAGTAAGACAACTATTCATGTACTATCCACTAACCTGTAGTATTAGAGAATTCCATATTTTTGAATAGTCACGATCAGAAATCAACACACATTTTTCACCGTAGCTAGATTTTCGATTGAATTTGTCTGGATGACAAATGTAACTGCTGTCTGACAATTTATTTTTCGATCTAGGATTTGTCAGGACAGGCATTAGTTCATGTTCCGACATGAAATATTTCGATTATTCCAAGGGATAGGAGTATTTTTCATTAATTCTTATTATGAGAGCAGAAGTAATTGCGACTTGGATTATTTAAATAATTTGATTTATTTAATAATAATAATAATAATAATAATAATAATAATCAAGTGTGAAGTGAATAAGTTAATAATATTATAAATAATAACGATGCTATTTAAAGTTATAAATAATTAGGGAGGGATAATACCGAGCATTAGGAACTAAATTAAATTAATTGTTAATTGTTTATTATGATTAAATAATTAGTGCATTACATAAAAATAATAGAAGATGTTAATAATAATCATTTACAGATGAGATTTAAATATTTATTAAAGAAATAGGGCGATAATAATCATTTATGGCATTGATGATGCCTAAATCTTTTTTTGTAATAATAACAATAATTTGTGGATGAATTTAAATAGTTGGAAGGACTCAAATTAAATAACTTTGTTCATTTTTGAATAAAAGTTTGGAAGTGTAATTAAATTTAAATGAGTTTATGGATGAAGAGAATGAAGTTATGGATGAAGAGAATGAAGTAGTAAGATTTTTGAGCTCAGAATTATTTTTTCCAAAAGCACTTAAAAAGAATATATATATTCAGAGGAAAAGAAAGGAAACGGCAGGTATTTAATGTATCAAATCAGGGAGAATTTATGTAAATGGGAGGCAAGGAGAGATTGACCAGAATTTATTTTATTAGTAAAATACCACTGAAGAACACAGTCTAGTAATTGACAGAATATTACAAGAAAAAAAATATATGATAAAAAAATATGATGTTTTGTGCAGAATATTTTGGTGATGATTTTAGTGTGCGTTTGGCGACACTTGAAGTTGTGGAGACCTAGAGGGTCATCCAAGAGGGCTTTTGTTCCCGCAGTTGTGGGCACACAAGGATGTGCGTATGTTTTTGAAAGAGCATGTGGGCTAAATTGTAAAAAAGGGTTAGGCAATGTGGACCGCCCCATATTCTTGTCAGATTTCACTATTCTGTCAAACCAAATATTAAATAATTATTTTTTTCTGGATCAACTCAAAGTTCCGATGGTATGCCTAAATAAATAACTGAAGAACATGAATTTAGATTTGTTGAACCTGACCGAGAAAAAAATTATTAGATGAAAAGTGCAAATGAATTAAAATAAATAATTAATGAATTTTTTAATAACAGTGGAAATGAACAAATAAAATATTCATCATGTGAGAGGTTGAGAAAACTTGTTATAAATAAAGTGAAGGGAAATTTTGAAATTTATTAATTAATAATAATAATAAATCTTTTTGATTATTTTATTTTGAGATTATATGAAAATTTTGGTGATAGGAAATTTTGATGATATAACATTTTGGTGAAGAGTTAATGATTTAATCCGCTGATGGTGGATAGCAACAATTTATATTGTTGACAACAATTTTTTGTAATTTTAATAACATATGATTTTTTTTTGTGACATTTAATAGTACATTATGCAACGAGCCTATAATGGCTATAATTAAGACACGAGTATTTTTTATAAAACGAGCGTATGCGAGTTTTATAATTTCCATACGAGTGTCTTAATTACCATTATAGGCGAGTTGCATACGACTGTTTATGTTCGACGACAATTATAACTTTATTATATGTTTAAACATAAATATTCATAAATATCTGTTCAGTCACTACAGTAGAATGTTGTGATCGGGTGCTGCGGTGGGTAGTATATCTCTCTTGTCCAAGCTCTCTGGACAACCGACGCATGCGCCCTGTGTGCTTTAATACCATATGTTTAGATTGCGCACCAGTATTCAGTAAAACTGTCACTGAAGTCGTGTCAAAACTACGCGCTGTGTAGAAAATGGTTTTGGGGATATTAAGGTACCGGTACAGTGCTATTTCTTGTCTCATATTCGCCAGTTTATTTACGCGAACATATGGACGGTGCGTATTCCATGTCGGTAATTTATTATAGTTCGATGTTGTGTTTATGTCCGACATGTTGGATTTTGAGTGCATGCGCGAAGGTATCGTTACCTAATTGGTCAATGAACGAGCTCTGAATGGCTGGAGAAACTGTATCATAATGAAAAACGGTGTTATAATGACCATCATTATGATACATTTTTTTCTAACACATAATAGTGAGGGTCGAACATAAACAAATGAAAGTGAGAAAAGAAGAAAGTTAAATTTTCAAAATATTATGAAAAGTTTTTTGTACAAATTTTGGTTTTTGAAATTGAAAATCTTTATGAACAATTATTAACATTCGACTTTATGTCAGTCGAGTATTGATATTGTTATGAAACAACGAATCAGTGATATGATAACTTTTCCAAATAAGTCTAATTTTGGAATAACACCGAATGAATCAAGTGACTATTTTTTTGGAAATGTTTTGCTACGAATATTTGAACAATCAAATGCAATCTTTCGAAAAGTGAACTACGAACATGTAAATATTAGGAATCACTCAGAACTCTTTATTGAACAGTGATTACCAGTGTAAATATATTTTTAGATTTTTTTATATCAGAATGGACTAATTAATTTTCTGATTATCATATCTGCGACATTCTAGTAATAATCTTAGGGGCTGTTGACTTCTCATGTGTGATTTGTTTTATCTTTGTTGAGGTTTTTGCCATTCAAATCATATTTTTATCTATAAATAAATTGAGATTTTAAGGAATGTGCTAATACAAAATAATTTCTCACCTTACCTTACTTGTGAATTACCGAGATCAGGGATGCCAGATTAGACCCAAGTATTCACCTAGATAGACCCTGAGATTTATTTTCTCGTGCTAATCTGATGTCGGTACTTTACAAAATGTGGTCGTTGGATCTCAGTCCAAACGGGCACAATACGGAAAGATCTGGGAGTACAGAAACTTGTAGTTTGTAGTTTAACGTGGCCGTTAATCTCGCGATCATAAGCCACGGGAGTACAGAAACTAAATGACAAACTGGAGCAATACAGATTGAGATGGTTTGGACATGTCAAACGGATGAATGAAGTAAGACTACCAAGACGAGTACTGGAACGACGGATCACAGGGAAGAGAGGACGAGGAAGACCAAGAATGCGTGGGATGGACTCGGTGAAGTATAGCATTAGAAAACGAAACCTGAATTGGAACACCGTGTCGGAAGCGGAATGGTGGAACGACAGAACAAAGTGGAGAAGAACCATATTTGCCCCCACCCGGTGTCAGCTGGAAAAGGGGAAATGAAGATGATGATGATGAATAAAACAATAAACCTAAAAACTAATAATATAATAATAGCCCATACGGTATACAAAAATGTTAAATTACAAAAGAAAAGCAAGTTTCTTGAGTCAAAATACACTTGACAATATAGTATGCTGGCCTAATCATACTAATATATAACAAGAAGTTCAGTGAAGAACTATACAGCCTACTTTTCATGCCAATGATTATTCTACAGTATATGAATCTATCCAGAATAATGACGAAATTAAGTTGGTAATATCGAAATATCTAATAAGTTCAAAATATACCTGGTATAATGTAGCCTAATAGAGCACTACAGTTGGCAGCCCTGGTGACTGATATATTCTTAGTTCCATCTTTTAAGGTACAGAATACAACATTTGGTTGAAGTCCAATGGACGTTACATGCAGTTAGACACTGGATCTATCAGCACGCGTAAAAGCATGTTGCCAAAAATACCATGCGTGTGCTGGTCAGAAATAATCTGAAATATTATGATATCTTGTTGTGCCAATTTTGGATGAAATCCATTTGTTAGTATAGAAGTTACATGTATTTTAAAATTGGACATATCGGCAGGCATAGAATCATGTTGGCAGCACTGCCTTGTAGTAATTACTCAAAATTAATCTAGAATATCAGGTGCTATACGTGTGCAAAGTATAGAGCTGAGCTGATAGCTTGCATACTTCCTGATATATTGATATTAGGGTAAAAAATATATGGACAGCATTTATTAACAGTTGGCAGCCCTGATTGCGCTTAACAACACTTATAGTCATATCTGTTATGGTACACATGGCACATACGAAATTTGGTCGAAATCCAACTGATGGTATAGAAGTTACTTGTACTTAAAAATTGGTACTATCAGCAGGCTGATAATCATGTTGGTAGAACTGACGTATACAAGTTACTGCAAATTAATCTAAAATGTCAGAATATACGTGTACATAGTTTAAAGCTGTTGGCTTGCATACTTTCTGGTATATTGGTATTTGGATTTAAAAAAATAGAGAGAGCATCTATTAACATTTGGGAGCCCTGGTGGCTATTAAAAATATGCTCAGTCATGTCTGTTTATGTACAGATATTACATACAAAATTTAGTTGAAATCCAATTGATAGTGTAGAAATTATATGCATTTAAACATTGGACCTATCAGAAGGCTTAAAATTATTTTGGCAACACTGTTATGGTTGGCCTCGTGGAAATTAAACTGAAATAGTATTATCTACATGTGAGCCAATTTTGGAATAGCTCCCATGCATACCTTGCAAGATATCCAACATGGAGCTCAAATTTCTAGTGCGTTTTTTCAGCAGTTGGTAGCACTGACATCATTTTCAAATATGGACGTGAGATATTCTGGTGCACATCTTTACTCATACTAAATTTGGTTTTGATTGCTGCAGCCGTTTAGGAGTTGATAGGGGGGACACACACACAGCCAAACAGACAGACAGACAGACACACATTTTCCCGGATCGATCTCATAAGTCTACTTTTTCCTCATTTTTGCAAAATGTGAAAAGTAGGCTAAAAATGAGATGGTGTGTGTCTGTCATTCTAGCTGTCTGTGTGTTACTCAATAACGCAAGAACCACCTGTCCGATTTAAATGAAATTTCGAATGCATGTAGCTGATTTACCATGGTTACATATAGAATACTTTTAATTTCGATATTTTGCACTATTAAACAAGATGTTCCGTGAAGAACATATAGCCTACTTTCTCCTAAATGCATGGGTATTGTTATAACTCTTTGTCCTTTTCAAGGAGTATGATTGAATGTTGGTTGTAGTAGCATGTTGAAATACAACGTGCTATAGGGATATTAAACATGAATATGAGGTGCCCTTTGCTAGTGCTACCTCTGTACCAAATTTTGTTCAATTCGGTTTCACCGTGTTTGAATTGATAGGGGGAATCGATTTGCACACATACATGGCCACCATCTGCAAACTATTGGGCTGATGTTCTTGCAGTTTGGTCAGAATATGTTTCCCACATAAAGATATGGTGTTGCAAAATTTGGTAGAGACTAGATTATTAGGTTGGTCGTAATTACATTTTAGCTTTTAACATTTGGGTGGCCGCGATTACGTTTCCGTCAAGATGGCGGTGATATAAAACATGACACTGAGGTGCCCTTTGCTAGTGCTACCTCAATACCAAATTTCGATCATTCGGTTCCACCGTGTTCGAATTAATAGGGGGAATCAATTTTGACATAAAGAAAGCCGCCATCCGCAAACTATTATGCTAATGACCTATTAGATTGATCAAAGGATGCTCCCTCCATAATGGTATGTTGTTGCAAAGTTTGGTAGAGATCGGATGGTTATGTTAGTCGTAATTTGATTTAAGCTTTAAACATTTGTGTGGCCGCCATTACGTTTCTGTCAATATGGCGGCAATATTAATCATGACACTGAGATGCCCTTTGCTAGTGCTATCTCTGTAACAATTTTCGTTCCATTCGGTTTCACCGTGTTTGAATTAATAGGGGGAATCGATTCTGACACAAAGATGGCCGCCATCCGCAAACTATTAGGCGAATGACCTATTAGATTGGTCAAAGGATGCTCCCTCCATAAAGGAATGTAGTTGCAAAATTTGGTAGAGATCGGATGATTAGGTTAATCGTAATTTGATTTAAGCTTTGAACATTCGTGTGGCCGCCATTACGTTTCAGTCAAGATGGCGGCGATATAAAACATGACACTGAGGTGCCCTTTGCTAGTGCTACCTCTGTACCAAGTTTCGTTCCATTCGGTTCCACCGTGTTCGAATTAATAGGGGGAATCAATTTTGACATAAAGATGGCCGCCATCCGCAAACTATTAGGCGAATGCCCTATTAGATTGGTGAATGGATGCTCCCTCCATAAAGGTATGTAGTTGCAAAATTTGGTAGAGATCGGATGGTTATGTTAGTCGTAATTTGATTTAAGCTTTAAACATTTGTGTGGCCGCCATTACGTTTCTGTCAATATGGCGGCGATATTAATCATGACACTGAGATGCTCTTTGCTAGTGCTATCTCTGTAACAAATTTCTTTCCATTCGGTTCCACCGTGTTCGAATTAATAGGGGAGTAGTACAGTTCGCTAGACTCCAGATATTTCATCATCATGACCAGAAATTGCGTAATCCTGATGACGTCATGGGATGACGTCATGGGCCCTTAGAGCGAGCACGTGGTCCAGGAGCGAGCATGTGCACTGCACGTGTTAGCGTGAGAAGGGGTTGACCTTTTGGCTTGTTTGTGCGATGATGATAAAAAGTTAATGGGTGTTGACGTCATGGGGGTTGTTTATTGGGATGCTAACTGTCATCTGACACCCGTGCGAGTGTGAGCATGTGTGCCAGTGCGAGTAATCCGCACATATGGCGCGCAGCTGTTATGTTTTTTTTTTGCTCGCGCCGGTTGGGCTGAGCGGAGAGGCGGCTCCTATCCACACATGTGGTGTGCAGCTGTTATTGTTTTTTGCTTAGGATGCTAACCCTTATTTGACACCCGTGCGAGTGTGAGCATGTGCACCAGTGCGAGCGATCACGTGATATGGCTGCAGTGTTCGCGTGAGACGTGGTTGACCTTTAACAAGTAGTGTTAACTTGGGGGTTCTGTCCACTAACTTATTGAACCCTCGTCGTATCGGCCCCGAACCTGATATCTCGCAAACGTAGTAATGCCCCCCTCTTTTCCTATAGCCTCATTATTTAAATAAAATACCAAAACAAAAGGTCATTCGCGGGTAGTGGGGTAGTGTATGTTCTCTTGCAAGTCGCGTGTGTGCTTGAATACGTATGGCTATGTTGGGAAAATGTTTGGTGGTGGGCGAGGACTAGGGTTGAGTGAGGGCTCGTTTAAATGCTATTTTTCCCGCTCTATTTGATGGTGAGGTAATTTTTTAAAATGGGTGGAATTTGGAAACGCAATTTGAGGTAAACGTGCGTTTTTGACATTTTGGCGAATTTAATGAGCTTGTAAGGCTAGAACGATGTGTTATTTAGGAATGGTGTGACGTCCTCTTTGCTATGAATGCGTGTCGGTATATATATTTTTTTAAATTGTTGTTTTTTGAAATTGGTGCCATTTTGGAAACGGTGAAGATGAGAGAAAAGTTTGTTTGACGTCAATGAAAGGTCCCTATGCCCTCTAGGCTGACAGCAAGTTTGAAATGTGTAGGACAAAACAAAATGATAGCCTACTTTCTGGCGAACATTGGCGATGATTCGCGAACGCATGGTCGGATTTGAGCATATAGGGTGTCGTAGGACTTGTGGTGAACCACCCCTTGCTATGGACGGGAGTATATCCACCCCAAAATAAATCTACCCTTACCCGGAGGTTAAGTAGTGGTTATTTTTGTATGCATGCGCACTTGAGGGCTTTTGTAAGAGAGCGGAATTTTTAAATGATTCTTTATAGATGAGGCTTTTTAAAAAATTTATTACAAAAACAAAAAACTAATAGGTCATTCACTTTTTAGTATCTCGCTAACCAATAATGCGATTTAAACATATGGGGTGTCATAGGACTCGTAGTGAATTCTCCTTTTGTATGAATGAGGTATGTCAACCCCCAAAATAAAAACTACCCTTACCTGGGGTGAAAGAGCAATTTTTGTATGTATGCACACCGGTGGCTTTTGTCGAAAGGGCCTAACTACACATTTGTTAATATTTTCTGAACCCAGGATGGGATTTTGCCATAGGCAGTAACCTAGCACTTGGGGTGACACCTCGTTTTTGAAAGTATGATTCATTTATTTTTTTGTCAAAAGGGCCTAACTACAGTTTTGTTAATATCTCGTGAACCAATCATGCTAGGGACTTGTATGAGGGGTCCTAGCACTTGGGGCGACGTCCCCCTTTGTGGGGTGAAACTACCCCCCCAAAATTGAAAACTCAATATCATGGAAACTATGAACCCTAAAATTAGGCGTGATAGCTTTAAAAATAGGTGATGACATAGGCTTTTACCTGGATTGGTCATTTCAACCCTAAAACAGTAAATAGTCATGTTATGGGGAAAAAACGTGTTAAACACCTAAAAATTATAATTGAACCTAAGATCTTTTGTTTTTGATGAAAAATAGCACGGGGGTGAAAACTGCCCCCAAATTGAAAAATCGATACCTTGGAAACTAAGAACCGTAAAATTATGTGTAATAGCTTAAAAAATTCGTTGTGACATAGGCTTTTACCTGGATAGATGATGTCACCCCTAAAACAGTAAGTACTGATTTTACAGTGGGGAAAAAGGTCTTAAACGGGTAAAAATGATAATTGAACCTAAGATCTTTTGTTTTTCATGAAAAATAGTAGGGGGGTGAAAACTACCCTCAAATTGAAAAAATCGATATCTTGCAAACTAAGAACCCTAAAATTAGGTTTGAAAGTTGAAAAATAGGTGATGACATACGCTTTTACCTCGATAGATTATTTCACTCATAAAACAGGGAATAGTAATGTTACAGGAGAAAAAGGTATTAAACACTTAAAAGCATAAGAGTTTTTTGAAACCATGCTTTTTAATGAATGTGTGTTTGGAGGATGACAGCTTGCAAATTAATATTATTATTATTTTTATTATTATTATTAGGTAATTATGGATTAATGTGTTTATAGCTAATGAATAAGGCTACAGAGTTGTATCAGGTGTTGTACAAATCAGGATGGCCAAACCGTTGCCATTCCCCATGAATATACCCAAAAGAGCCAAAACGTTAAGGTTATCGACCTGAGATTTTATAAAACTAATTATCGGAGAGGGTGAAGTAAGGTGTTGTTTTGGACTGACAGTGGCTAACCCTTTCCCATGATTTATGAATTCACCCAAAATGTTTTACCTGACAAGACTGAGTGTACCTGTTGCAGCCTTTAGAAAATCGAACCCGGACCTGTGTGGTGACAGTCGAGTTATATTAATGATGCTTTTTGAACAAACACAGTCTTGCATACTATCGCTGGGTTGAATCTGCACAGAGACACTGGCTTTGTTTGTGTAATGAGTCTTGGTGATAAGAACACGATGCTCTTGCCAGCAAGTTTCATATTACTCGTCTGCTTGATGGTGGACGTGATTCGCACCGTGTTAACGTACATGACTTGATAGTTGTTAGGTAAGGGTTGACAAGGCTCAATGAACCTTATTGCAACCTTAAGATGAATATGAATTTCTTGGTATAGTCGGGGTTGCAAGCCAAGGCCTTAGGGTAGACAACCAACTATGTTACACACTACACTGTGAGATGGTCAAATGATAATGTAACAGAACATATAGAAAAGTTTTATGTAGTTTAACGAATTGACTAAGAGCCATACCATGAGAGGTATAGGTAATTGAAATTGAATCCTTAGCTGTTGACCCTACTACATGTAAGCTATAGCAATGCCCACCTATAAGCTATCATGTTAGAAAAAGAAATGTATGGGTTGTTTTAAACGGAGAATGATTGTGTTTACTCTAAAACACAAATCTGAATTTAAAAATAGTTTATGTCCTACATGATGTTTGAACTCTCTTTTTATTTATTCTGAATTTAAAAATAGTTTATGTCCTACATGATGTTTGAACTCTCTTTTTATTTATACTTTAGACAAACGCTAACATAGTTGTAATTCAGAAGCCATGGCTGCCTCCTTTCCAATCCTACACCGTACACTGAAGTTAAAGTTAATAATGATCACGTTACAGGCAGCCAGTTTCAAAGCCATGAGAAATAAGTGAACAAAGTGTAAAATACTTGACCCAGTCGGGAAATCAACATGGTGTTGTTTCAAACAAAAGACAAGCGTTCTATAAACTTGACCACCAAGCTGTCCTATCGACCCCTAATTGTTTGGCTGATGGTGAAAATAAAATTAAATGTAAACTATAACTAAAACTAACTACACACTTATAACTAGAAAAATGAAATGTAAGACAAAAGGATAACAGGACAAATAAAGGACAGAAGGAATAAATAATGCCCCCTCAACCCTCAAGAATGTGGATTGATGAACTTGAAAGGAAGGAGAGCCATAAAAGGTAGATATGAAAGTAAAAGAGGAGAGGGTCCCGCTCCAGAGGTAATCGATAAAAAGGAGGAAAACTGGGCCCAGCTCAGGAATCCCTTGTGGTCGCAAACTTCCAAACTCATCAGCCGTAAGCCCCTGAGGGTGTAGGCATATCCAGGGTGCACCACAAGTGGTGGGGCTACATACACCCTACCTTTAGTGTGGCTTGTGCAATAGGCAGGAAATAACATAAAAATAAAAAGAAGGCTGCCTCCTCACACAAGGAGGGTATCAGAAAACATAAACAAGGGTCAATTAAGTCGGAAAATAAAGAGACTCCCTAAGCCTTGGATAGCCTAATAATGTCGGAGTCGGTAGAGAACAAGAGTTGACCAAGTGTGGTCGACAGGAAAGAAGACAGACAGGAGCCTAGCACAAGTCAGTGGGAACAATGACGGATTCAGCTGGGGCTCCATGGTCGTCGACCTACATTCCACTAGATGAAAGCCCTTGTTTGGGGGTGGTGGAAAATAAACACCTCTTTTGTTTTAAATCACTGGCTTTAAGGACGGTTACAAATGGCATGCCATTATAATGCGATACTGGTCCTAGGGATATGCAAAATTGTATTAGATACTCAGCTAATAATAGTGTACATGACCCCTTATTATTTTCCCTAATTACAGTACATGGGAATGATGACCATGATTTCCAAGCCCCTAAGTAAGACAAAAACAAATTATTTCCATTCCCAAACAGTTGGGGTGAGGTGAGGCGAGTTTTCTAAACGTCAAACACATGTGGTTTTCCACTTTTACTCCAGGTAAATGCCATGTTTGCCCACAGACAAGTGCAAAGAAAATCGAAACATGTTATGTTTGGATCAATTCCTTACCTACATGACAACATGTACTTGAAATAACAAGTAATGAGCATTCTATGTTAACAATAGTGAGATGCTTGCAAACTGCCAATGCTTAGAGCTCATTAGCGGCTTCTAAGGGAGGCAAGGAGTACACTTACTTGAAAAACTAACAAGAGGAGTGTTCGATTTTCCCACAACACCCAATCTGAAAGTAAATATAAATGACTATGCACTTAAGTCCATAACCACCTCCTTACCATTCCTACCCTTCATAGTCAAAGGCACACATTAATACAGCCATCACAGTGACAGAGGTTATTTGTAAAATATCTAAATATCTGAGATTTATCTTGAAATTGACCAGAATTTTGTAAAATCCACAAAATTTACCGCAAATTTAGCAAATTCCACCAAATTTCAGCAAAATCCAACAAATCACTACCAGATTTATTGAAATGCCATTGAATTATTAAAGAATGGTTTGAACTAGCTCAAATGTATATAAAATTACCCGAATATTGATGAAAATTCACCAAATTCTACCAAATTTAGCCAAGAGGTCTACAAACCATGAAATGTAACCATTTTTTTAAATTCACAACATATACTCGAAAATTCCATAATATTCCCTTTGCGTGTATATTTTTTTAGTTGTTGTTTCGTTTCCCACACTCCCTGCAGACAAATACCTGAACATGGCTTTATCCTAGACTAGGAGCTCCACATTCGACATGATAGCTGAGTTTCATCTCCCATAAACTCGTCTCTGAGGTGGGTGCCAGAAAAGGCATCCAGCTGCAAAAACCACACCCTCACATAGACTTTCATAACTTCTTACGTTGAGGTTCATAACACTACGTTGATTGATTTATCGGTTTCCTTTTCACAATTCCTGTCTATACATTCCTCTTGAAGGTTGCAAGATGCGTGCAAGGTTCCTAAAATGCAATTCAATTTAATAAATACCTTAAGATGGTTTGATTTGTTTAATGATATGGTGTTAATACTATTTTTAGGTCTTGACTGGCTTTGCAATAAGAATTGACTAACCAAACATGAGTTACCTATCAGGGAAACATTTTGGCCACTATGTTGGCTATTGACCAGTGAGTTTAGCTGTTTATCATTTTTTTCATCATAAACAACAGAGGCTTAAACGTATAGATAAACCGTGTGACCATGTTTGTTAAACAAGACATTATACCAGAGACAATTAGGATACTTATGTAGAGTTTACCAAAAATAATGTTGTGTAACAGTAAATGCTAGTCAACAGTTATACACTTCTAAAAAAATCATCATACAATACCTGAGAGCTCTTCTAAAATTATTGATGTGTAACATGTTTCCACTAACTTGCTATGTATTTTTTGGCTTGGGGGTGATTTTCAAGAAATGCAAATGGAACTGAAATGCAATACAAACAATGAGCGCGCCTGGTGGCTGAGATTGATACCACGACGTACTGTCGGTTATGTAGCTATGTGGAATGTATATCAAATATGGTTTACTTCAAGGTCTGGAGATCCCTACAATTCCTACAATAAATGATCTTGAAATGGTCATCCTATGGTGTGAAAATATTTATTAGGTATATATATATATATTTACTGAAAAACAATTATGATTTATTAAATGTTTATATGTTTACAGTATTGTTATTTAATGTAAGCACTTGAGGCACTACCGACCAAAATACAGCACTATCTGCAATATGTATTGCATACTTGAAGGTTTGGTGGTCCCATTAAAGGTATTCCTACAATAAATGATTTTCAAGTTGTCATTCTATGACGTGAAAATATTTAATATATGATATTTGCTAACAGAATATGCCACTGGAATTATTTTACAAGTAGTTATTTTAATGACAACAGAGTTCACTGTTAATAACGGAGAGCCCTATGTGGAATGTAGGATAACATGTAACATAATATACGTGATATGTCACAACTGTAAGGCTTGTGATTTTTTTAAGATGCCTTTATACCTATATTAATCACCCAGTTTACAAGACTGATAACTGTAATGCTACGGAAAAATCATAACAAATCAAAAATGTGCATTGGAAAACCAAAAAGTGGTTGAGCAAATATACAGTCAACATGCAAAAAAACAAGAAATATATACAAATTGTGTTAATTAATTTAATTCAAATATATATATTTTTACAATAGGTATACACACACACACACACACACACATACCGAATACAGCTCTTTTTTGTTCATGTTTGCCTGCTACAATTTTTAAATATAACACTTGCTGAACATTATTTTAGGGGTGGGGGTGTTGCTACGTTGACCAATTACACAATAATACCAGCTTTACGAAGTTCATCTTCTATTTTTAACAGCTCTTCCTCATAACCAATATGACCAGCCTGTTTACAGGCATGCAAGAGCTGTAGACGTTCGACTAATATATTAGGATCGTTCCATTTGCTATTTTTTATGAATGGTTTCAAATACTCGGGAAGCAGTCCATCATTTTCACCATCAACATCATTATCATCCTCATCATTATAATCATCTTCATAATGATCATCATCATCCTCGTCATCTTTACCATCATAATTTCCACATGTGTCCACAGTCTGTTCAATGGTTTGAGTTCCCTTTGATAGTGTTGAAAGCATGAGTGCGTTGTAGTGTCCAATATTAATGCCAACTCTTATAATTATAAGCAGCAGCAGGGTAGGTTAGGTTATGTTAGGATTGGTGAAGTTAGGTTAGGTGAGGTTGGGGCAGGTTAGGTTAGGTTAGGTTATGACTAAGTTTGTTATGCTTAGTTGTTTTAGAAAAACACTACATTGGCTCTCATATTTGCTTCCATATTTTCTTTGCACTTTCAACTATCTTGAATTGTGTATTTACTTTTGCCGGCATATTTGTTGACATATTTGTTAGCATATTTGCTCCCACTTTTTATATTTGCTTTGCTCCCACATTTCATCCCATATATGCTCCCACTTTTTGCTTCCCAATTTTTGCTCACAGTTTTTGCTCCCACATTCATCCCATATATGCTCCCACTTATTGCTTCCCAATTTTTGCTCACAGTTTTTGCTCCCACATTTGCTCCCACTTTCGCTGACTCTTTTTACCCCCACTTTTGCTCCCTCTTTTTGCATCTATATATGCTCCCACATTAATCTATTGTTGTTATTTCCAAGTTGTCTTTACTAGAAATTAGTTTATGCTTGACAGTTGATATGGAAGTATCAGTGATTAGGTATGGTAAACCTTATGCATACTATAAAGGTTATTCATATATTGTGAAACGAAGCAATAAAAATGGAACTGTTATTTGGCGCTGTTCAAAGCAACGATCGAAACAGTGTCGAGGAATGCTTAAGACAAGAGAATTGGACATACTTTCTTCAAACAGTCATGATTGTAAACTTAATAATCATGCTAGTGTAAATGTAAGGAAAACTCAAACCGAAGCAAAAAACCAAGTCCAAGGAAAAAAAAAATAGTGCTGCTCAAGATAATATTAACCTCGGGTTTAATACACTACAACGCACTCATGCTGTTAGCGAGTTGTTTAATGAGAAACCTTTAAGACCTCCAGTAAAACCCATGATCAGACACACACACACATCTCAAAAGCCCTCAACTCTATCAGAGACAACATACCCCATCAAGAAGTTGGTTGGGGAAGATGAAAAGGATGATGATGGTGATAATAATAACATATTGTTAAAGCACTCTAGTACATCTAAAAAGAAGCTTTCAACACTATCAAAGGGAACTCAAACCATTGAACAGACTGTGGACACATGTGGAAATTATGATGGTAAAGATGACGAGGATGATGATGATCATTATGAAGATGATTATAATGATGAGGATGATAATGATGTTGATGGTGAAAATGATGGACTGCTTCCCGAGTATTTGAAACCATTCATAAAAAATAGCAAATGGAACGATCCTAATATATTAGTCGAACGTCTACAGCTCTTGCATGCCTGTAAACAGGCTGGTCATATTGGTTATGAGGAAGAGCTGTTAAAAAATAGAAGATGAACTTCGTAAAGCTGGTATTATTGTGTAATTGGTCAACGTAGCAACAACCCCACCCCTAAAATAATGTTCAGCAAGTGTTATATTTAAAAACTGTAGCAGGCAAACATGAACAAAAAAGAGCTGTATTCGGTATGTGTGTGTGTGTGTGTGTGTGTATACCTATTGTAAAAATATATATATATTTGAATTAAATTAATTAACACAATTTGTATATATTTCTTGTTTTTTTGCATGTTGACTGTATATTTGCTCAACCACTTTTTGGTTTTCCAATGCACATTTTTGATTTGTTATGATTTTTCCGTAGCATTACAGTTATCAGTCTTGTAAACTGGGTGATTAATATAGGTATAAAGGCATCTTAAAAAATCACAAGCCTTACAGTTGTGACATATCACGTATATTATGTTACATGTTATCCTACATTCCACATAGGGCTCTCCGTTATTAACAGTGAACTCTGTTGTCATTAAAATAACTACTTGTAAAATAATTCCAGTGGCATATTCTGTTAGCAAATATCATATATTAAATATTTTCACGTCATAGAATGACAACTTGAAAATCATTTATTGTAGGAATACCTTTAATGGGACCACCAAACCTTCAAGTATGCAATACATATTTCAGATAGTGCTGTATTTTGGTCGGTAGTGCCTCAAGTGCTTACATTAAATAACAATACTGTAAACATATAAACATTTAATAAATCATAATTGTTTTTCAGTAAATATATATATATATACCTAATAAATATTTTCACACCATAGGATGACCATTTCAAGATCATTTAGTGTAGGAATTGTAGGGATCTCCAGACCTTGAAGTAAACCATATTTGATATACATTCCACATAGCTACATAACCGACAGTACGTCGTGGTATCAATCTCAGCCACCAGGCGCGCTCATTGTTTGTATTGCATTTCAGTTCCATTTGCATTTCTTGAAAATCACCCCCAAGCCAAAAAATACATAGCAAGTTAGTGGAAACATGTTACACATCAATAATTTTAGAAGAGCTCTCAGGTATTGTATGATGATTTTTTTTAGAAGTGTATAACTGTTGACTAGCATTTACTGTTACACAACATTATTTTTGGTAAACTCTACATAAGTATCCTAATTGTCTCTGGTATAATGTCTTGTTTAACAAACATGGTCACACGGTTTATCTATACGTTTAAGCCTCTGTTGTTTATGATGAAAAAAATGATAAACAGCTAAACTCACTGGTCAATAGCCAACATAGTGGCCAAAATGTTTCCCTGATAGGTAACTCATGTTTGGTTAGTCAATTCTTATTGCAAAGCCAGTCAAGACCTAAAAATAGTATTAACACCATATCATTAAACAAATCAAACCATCTTAAGGTATTTATTAAATTGAATTGCATTTTAGGAACCTTGCACGCATCTTGCAACCTTCAAGAGGAATGTATAGACAGGAATTGTGAAAAGGAAACCGATAAATCAATCAACGTAGTGTTATGAACCTCAACGTAAGAAGTTATGAAAGTCTATGTGAGGGTGTGGTTTTTGCAGCTGGATGCCTTTTCTGGCACCCACCTCAGAGACGAGTTTATGGGAGATGAAACTCAGCTATCATGTCGAATGTGGAGCTCCTAGTCTAGGATAAAGCCATGTTCAGGTATTTGTCTGCAGGGAGTGTGGGAAAAGAAACAACAACTAAAAAAATATACACGCAAAGGGAATATTATGGAATTTTCGAGTATATGTTGTGAATTTAAAAAAATGGTTACATTTCATGGTTTGTAGACCTCTTGGCTAAATTTGGTAGAATTTGGTGAATTTTCATCAATATTCGGGTAATTTTATATACATTTGAGCTAGTTCAAACCATTCTTTAATAATTCAATGGCATTTCAATAAATCTGGTAGTGATTTGTTGGATTTTGCTGAAATTTGGTGGAATTTGCTAAATTTGCGGTAAATTTTGTGGATTTTACAAAATTCTGGTCAATTTCAAGATAAATCTCAGATATTTAGATATTTTACAAATAACCTCTGTCACTGTGATGGCTGTATTAATGTGTGCCTTTGACTATGAATGGTAGGAATGGTAAGGAGGTGGTTATGGACTTAAGTGCATAGTCATTTATATTTACTTTCAGATTGGGTGTTGTGGGAAAATCGAACACTCCTCTTGTTAGTTTTTCAAGTAAGTGTACTCCTTGCCTCCCTTAGAAGCCGCTAATGAGCTCTAAGCATTGGCAGTTTGCAAGCATCTCACTATTGTTAACATAGAATGCTCATTACTTGTTATTTCAAGTACATGTTGTCATGTAGGTAAGGAATTGATCCAAACATAACATGTTTCGATTTTCTTTGCACTTGTCTGTGGGCAAACATGGCATTTACCTGGAGTAAAAGTGGAAAACCACATGTGTTTGACGTTTAGAAAACTCGCCTCACCTCACCCCAACTGTTTGGGAATGGAAATAATTTGTTTTTGTCTTACTTAGGGGCTTGGAAATCATGGTCATCATTCCCTTGTACTGTAATTAGGGAAAATAATAAGGGGTCATGTACACTATTATTAGCTGAGTATCTAATACAATTTTGCATATCCCTAGGACCAGTATCGCATTATAATGGCATGCCATTTGTAACCGTCCTTAAAGCCAGTGATTTAAAACAAAAGAGGTGTTTATTTTCCACCACCCCCAAACAAGGGCTTTCATCTAGTGGAATGTAGGTCGACGACCATGGAGCCCCAGCTGAATCCGTCATTGTTCCCACTGACTTGTGCTAGGCTCCTGTCTGTCTTCTTTCCTGTCGACCACACTTGGTCAACTCTTGTTCTCTACCGACTCCGACATTATTAGGCTATCCAAGGCTTAGGGAGTCTCTTTATTTTCCGACTTAATTGACCCTTGTTTATGTTTTCTGATACCCTCCTTGTGTGAGGAGGCAGCCTTCTTTTTATTTTTATGTTATTTCCTGCCTATTGCACAAGCCACACTAAAGGTAGGGTGTATGTAGCCCCACCACTTGTGGTGCACCCTGGATATGCCTACACCCTCAGGGGCTTACGGCTGATGAGTTTGGAAGTTTGCGACCACAAGGGATTCCTGAGCTGGGCCCAGTTTTCCTCCTTTTTATCGATTACCTCTGGAGCGGGACCCTCTCCTCTTTTACTTTCATATCTACCTTTTATGGCTCTCCTTCCTTTCAAGTTCATCAATCCACATTCTTGAGGGTTGAGGGGGCATTATTTATTCCTTCTGTCCTTTATTTGTCCTGTTATCCTTTTGTCTTACATTTCATTTTTCTAGTTATAAGTGTGTAGTTAGTTTTAGTTATAGTTTACATTTAATTTTATTTTCACCATCAGCCAAACAATTAGGGGTCGATAGGACAGCTTGGTGGTCAAGTTTATAGAACGCTTGTCTTTTGTTTGAAACAACACCATGTTGATTTCCCGACTGGGTCAAGTATTTTACACTTTGTTCACTTATTTCTCATGGCTTTGAAACTGGCTGCCTGTAACGTGATCATTATTAACTTTAACTTCAGTGTACGGTGTAGGATTGGAAAGGAGGCAGCCATGGCTTCTGAATTACAACTATGTTAGCGTTTGTCTAAAGTATAAATAAAAAGAGAGTTCAAACATCATGTAGGACATAAACTATTTTTAAATTCAGAATAAATAAAAAGAGAGTTCAAACATCATGTAGGACATAAACTATTTTTAAATTCAGATTTGTGTTTTAGAGTAAACACAATCATTCTCCGTTTAAAACAACCCATACATTTCTTTTTCTAACATGATAGCTTATAGGTGGGCATTGCTATAGCTTACATGTAGTAGGGTCAACAGCTAAGGATTCAATTTCAATTACCTATACCTCTCATGGTATGGCTCTTAGTCAATTCGTTAAACTACATAAAACTTTTCTATATGTTCTGTTACATTATCATTTGACCATCTCACAGTGTAGTGTTTAACATAGTTGGTTGTCTACCCTAAGGCCTTGGCTTGCAACCCCGACTATACCAAGAAATTCATATTCATCTTAAGGTTGCAATAAGGTTCATTGAGCCTTGTCAACCCTTACCTAACAACTATCAAGTCATGTACGTTAACAAGGTGCGAATCACGTCCACCATCAAGCAGACGAGTAATATGAAACTTGCTGGCAAGAGCATCGTGTTCTTATCACCAAGACTCATTACACAAACAAAGCCAGTGTCTCTGTGCAGATTCAACCCAGCGATAGTATGCAAGACTGTGTTTGTTCAAAAAGCATCATTAATATAACTCGACTGTCACCACACAGGTCCGGGTTCGATTTTCTAAAGGCTGCAACAGGTACACTCAGTCTTGTCAGGTAAAACATTTTGGGTGAATTCATAAATCATGGGAAAGGGTTAGCCACTGTCAGTCCAAAACAACACCTTACTTCACCCTCTCCGATAATTAGTTTTATAAAATCTCAGGTCGATAACCTTAACGTTTTGGCTCTTTTGGGTATATTTATGGGGAATGGCAACGGTTTGGCCATCCTGATTTGTACAACACCTGATACAACTCTGTAGCCTTATTCATTAATTAAACACATTAATCCATAATTACCTAATAATAATAATAAAAATAATAATAATATTAATTTGCAAGCTGTCATCCTCCACACACATTCATTAAAAAGCATGGTTTCAAAAAACTCTTATGCTTTTAAGTGTTTAATACCTTTTTCTCCTGTAACATTACTATTCCCTCTTTTATGACTGAAATAATCTATCGAGGTAAAAGCGTATGTCATCACCTATTTTTCAACTTTCAAACCTAATTTTAGGGTTCTTTGTTTGCAAGATATCGATTTTTTCAATTTGAGGGTAGTTTTCACCCCCCTACTATTTTTCATGAAAAACAAAAGATCTTAGGTTCAATTATCATTTTTACCCGTTTAAGACCTTTTTCCCCACTGTAAAATCAGTACTTACTGTTTTAGGGGTGACATCATATATCCAGGTAAAAGCCTATGTCACAACGAATTTTTTAAGCTATTACACATAATTTTACGGTTCTTAGTTTCCAAGGTATCGATTATTCAATTTGGGGGTAGTTTTCACCCCCGTGCTTCTTTTCATCAAAAACAAAAGATCTTAGGTTCAATTATCTTTTTTACCCGTTTAAGACCTTTTTCCCCACTGTAAAATCACTATTTACTGTTTTAGGGGTGACATCATCTATCCAGGTAAAAGCCTATGTCACAACGAATTTTTTAAGCTATTACACATAATTTTACGGTTCTTAGTTTCCAAGGTATCGATTTTTCAATTTGGGGGTAGTTTTCACCCCCCTGCTATTTTTCATCAAAAAACAAAAGATCTTAGTTTCATTTATCATTTTTAGGTGTTTAACACGTTTTTCCCCATAACATGACTATTTACTGTTTTAGGGGTGAAATGACCAATACAGGTAAAAGCCTATGTCATCACCTATTTTTAAAGCTATCACGCCTAATTTTAGGGTTCATAGTTTCCAAGATATTGAGTTTTCAATTTTGGGGGGGTAGTTTCACCCCACAAAGGGGGACGACGCCCCAAGTGCTAGGACCCCTCATACAAGTCCCTAGCATGATTGGTTCACGAGATATTAACAAAAGTGTAGTTAGGCCCTTTTGACAAAAAAATAAATGAATCATATTTTCAAAAACGAGGTGTCACCCCAAGTGCTAGGTTACTGCCTATGGCAAAATCCCATCCTGGGTTCAGAAAATATTAACAAATGTGTAGTTAGGCCCTTTCGACAAAAGCCACCGGTGTGCATACATACAAAAATCGCTCTTTCACCCCAGGTAAGGGTAGTTTTTATTTTGGGGGTTGACATACCTCATTCATACAAAAGGAGAATTCACTACGAGTCCTATAACACCCCATATGTTTAAATCGCATTATTGGTTAGCGAGATACTAAAAAGCGAATGACCTATTAGTTTTTTGTTTTTTTAATAATTTTTTTAAAAAGCCTCATCTATAAAGAATCATTTAAAAATTCCGCTCTCTTACAAAAGCCCTCAAGTGCGCATGCATACAAAAATAACCACTACTTAACCTCCGGGTAAGGGTAGATTTATTTTGGGGTGGATATACTCCCGTCCATAGCAAGGGGTGGTTCACCACAAGTCCTACGACACCCTATATGCTCAAATCCGACCATGCGTTCGCGAATCATCGCCAATGTTCGCCAGAAAGTAGGCTATCATTTTGTTTTGTCCTACACACTTCAAACTTGCTGTCAGCCTAGAGGGCATAGGGACCTTTCATTGACGTCAAACAAACTTTTCTCTCATCTTCACCGTTTCAAAAATAGCACCAATTTCAAAAAACAACAATTTAAAAACAAATATATACCGACACACATTCATAGCAAAGAGGACGTCACACCATTCCTAAATAACACATCGTTCTAGCCTTACAAGCTCATTAAATTCGCCAAAATGTCAAAAACGCACGTTTACCTCAAATTGCGTTTCCAAATTCCACCCATTTTAAAAAATTACCTCACCATCAAATAGAGCGGGAAAAATAGCATTTAAACGAGCCCTCACTCAACCCTAGTCCTCGCCCACCACCAAACATTTTCCCAACATAGCCATACGTATTCAAGCACACACGCGACTTGCAAGAGAACATACACTACCCCACTACCCGCGAATGACCTTTTGTTTTGGTATTTTATTTAAATAATGAGGCTATAGGAAAAGAGGGGGGCATTACTACGTTTGCGAGATATCAGGTTCGGGGCCGATACGACGAGGGTTCAATAAGTTAGTGGACAGAACCCCCAAGTGAACACTACTTGTTAAAGGTCAACCACGTCTCACGCGAACACTGCAGCCATATCACGTGATCGCTCGCACTGGTGCACATGCTCACACTCGCACGGGTGTCAAATGAGGGTTAGCATCCTAAGCAAAAAACAATAACAGCTGCACACCACATGTGTGGATAGGAGCCGCCTCTCCGCTCAGCCCAACCGGCGCCAGCAAAAAAAAAAAAAAAAACATAACAGCTGCGCGCCATATGTGCGGATTACTCGCACTGGCACACATGCTCAAACTCGCACGGGTGTCAGATGACAGTTAGCATCCCAATAAACAACCCCCATGACGTCAACACCCATTAACTTTTTATCATCATCGCACAAACAAGCCAAAAGGTCAACCCCTTCCCACGTTAACACGTGCAGTGCACATGCTCGCTCCTGGATCACGTGCTCGCTCTAAGGGCCCATGACGTCATCCCATGACGTCATCAGGATTACGCAATTTCTGGTCATGATGATGCAATATCTGGAGTCTAGCGAACTGTACTACTTAGGGGGAATCAATTTTGACATAAAGATGGCCGCCATCCGCAAACTATTAGGCGAATGCCCTATTAGATTGGTCAAAGGATGCTCCCTCCATAAAGGTATGTAGTTGCAAAATTTGGTAGAGATCGGATGATTAGATTAATCGTATTTTATTTAAGCTTTGAACATTCGTGTTGCCGCCATTACGTTTCAGTCAAGATGGTGGCGATATAAAACATGACACCGAGGTGCCCTTTGCTAGTGCTACCTCTGTACCAAATTTTGTTCCATTCGATTCCACCGTGGTCGAATTAATAGGGGGAATCAATTTGGACATAAAGATGGGCGCCATCCGCAAATTATTAGGCTAATAACCTATTAGATTTGTCAAAGGATGCTCCCTCCATAAAGGTATGTTGTTGCAAAGTTTGGTAGAGATCGGATGGTTATGTTAGTAGTAATTTAACTTAAGCTTTGAACATTTGTGTGGCCGCCATTACGTTTCTGTCAATATGGCGGCGATATAAAACATGACACTGAGATGCCATTTGCTAGTGCTACCTCTGTACCAAATTTCTTTCCATTCGGTTTCACCGTGTTTGAATTAATAGGGGGAATTGATTTTCACACAAAGATGGCCGGCCTCCGCAAACTATTAGGCTAATGACCTACTCGTTTGGTCAAAGGATGCCTCCTCTATAAGGGTAAGTTGTTGCAAAATTTGGTAGAGATCGGATGATTAGGTTAATCGTAATTTGATTTAAGCATTGAGCATTTGTGTGGCCGCCATTACGTTTCCGTCAAGATGGCGGCGACATGAAACATGACACTGAGGTGCCTTTTGTTAGTACTACCTCTGTACCAAACTTCGTTCCATTCGGTTGCACCGTGTTCGAATTAATAGGGGGAATCGATTTTCACACAAAGATGGCCGCCATCCGCAAACTATTACGCTGATGACCTATTAGTTTGGTCAAAGGATGCCCCCCACAAAGGTATGTTGTTGCAAAATTTGGTAGAGATCGGATGATTAGGTTAGTCGTAATTTGATTTAAGCTTTGAACATTTGTGTGGCCGCCATTACGTTTCCGTCAAGATGGCGGCGATATAGAACATGACACTGAAGTGCCTTTTGTTAGTACTACCTCTGTACCAAATTTATTTCCATTCGGTTGCACCGTGTTCGAATTAATATGGGGAATCGATTTTCACACAAAGATGGCCGCCATCCGCAAACTATTACGCTGATGACCTATTAGATTGGTCAAAGGATGCTCCCTTCATAAAGGTATGTAGTTGCAAAATTTGGTAAAGATCGGATGATTAGGTTAATCGTAATTTGATTTAAGCTTTGAACATTCGTGTGGCCACCATTACGTTTCAGTCAAGATGGCGGCGATATAAAACATGACCCTGAGGTGCCCTTTGCTAGTTCTACCTCTGTACCAAATTTCGTTCCATTCGGTTCCACCTTGTTCGAATTAATAGGGGTAATCAATTTTGACATAAAGATGGCCGCCATCCGCAAACTATTAGGCTAATAACCTATTAGATTGGTCAAGGGATGCTCCCTCCATAAAGGTATGTTGTTGAAAAGTTTTTTAGAGATCGGATGGTTATGTTAGTCGTAATTTAACTTAAGCTTTGAACATATGTGCGGCCGCCATTACGTTTCTGTCAATATGGCGGCGATATAAAGCATGACACTGAGATGCCCTTTGCGACTGCTACCTCTGTACCAAATTTCGTTCCATTCGGTTTCACTGTGTTTGAATTAATAGTGGGAATTGATTTTCACACAAAGATGGCCGCCATCCGCAAACTATTAGGCTAATGACCATTTCATTTGGTCAAAGGATGCTTCCTCTATAAGGGTATGTTGTTGCAAAATTTGGTAGAGATCGGATGATTAGGTTAATCGTAATTTGATTTAAGCTTTGAACATTTGTGTGGCCACCATTACGTTTTTGTCAAGATGGCGGCGATATAAAACATGAGGTGTCCTTTGCTAGTGCTACCTTTGTACCAAATTTTGTTAAATTTGCATTCACCGTGTTCGAATTGATAGGGGGGGGGACAGACATTCAGAGTACACACACTCCCACACACACACACACACACACACACACACACACACAGACACACACACAGACTCACACACACATACACACACACACTCACACACACACATACACTCACACAGACAGACACACTTTTTTCGCCCTGTGTTGATCTCATAAGTCTACTTTCATTTTTTGCAAAAATCGAAAGTAGGCTAAAAATGGCGACTATTTTAGTGACGTCACTACACCCTTAGGTTTAAAAATTTCATATTTCCATATCAGATAAAAAGAGAACGGTAGGAAATAGCAAACTTTTGATGGCACATACGAGCTTCAAGATTTAATTTCCTATCCGAAAGGTCCTTATCACTTTTCGTGTATCTCTAACGGTTAATGAGTAAAACCCACATATGTGACGTCACTACACCCTTTGGTTTCAAAATTTCATATTTCCATTTCAAATAAAAGGAGAACGCTAAGAAATATCAAACTTTTGATGCATAAACAAGATTTAGCATTTAATGTCCTATCCAAAAGGTCCTTATCACTTTACGTGTATCTCCAACGGTTAGCGAGTAAAAACTAAATTTGTGCAATAAAACACGGTCAACACCGAGCGGTGCAGTATATCTCTACATACAAGAAAAATAATGTTTGTATGTTTTTTTCGCAATTTCTACGGAAATTTGAGTTATTTACGCGTTTCAGACTGTTTTATTATGGATGCGCGCGAAAATAATTTTTGGTCTGTCGGTCTGTTAGTTTGTTTGTTTGTCTGTGGACAACTTTGTTCCCTTATAACTCGAGAACGGCTGGGTGTATCAACGTAAAATTTGGTACAGATATCCAACAGAGGCACAACACTAATCATTGATGTAACCCTTCTCCGTACCTCTCATAAAAGAGGGCCTACCCCCTTAAAATACATGCCGAAATAGGAGTAGAAGGACGAGACAAAGATCATTTTCAGCCCCTCAATGTGAGAGACAATACTCGGGGGCCCCAAAGGGTCCCCGAAATCCACATTTTAAGGCCCTAATACCAACCGTTTTTGAGATATTCCCAGAAAACTAATTTCATTTAATAAACTAATGAACGAATTCAAGCCGGTAACCATGGCAACAGATTCTCAGAGGTCCATCTATTGCTGTAAGACGCAATGAAATTAGATTAATTATATTAGTGTGAAAGTTTGCAAACGGCTAGAAGCCTTATCACGGAAAGAAATTAAGCTGTAAAATTCATCAATACGTATAATGCGCTTAAGGGGGTCAAGGGGTACAAAAGAATTTTTTCACGCGATTTACACCTGCGGGTGTGGTACTGTGCCCGTTTAGACCGGAGTCCGCACGACCACATATGCATTTTACCAAGAATCAGTCAGCACGAGAGTCAAAATATCCCGGGGCGCCAGATGGGTTAAAGCTAATCGCAAAAACGACATCAAATGAAAAAAATGCTTTACTGATTTTTGGCTCAATGCAACAATAAGGATAGAAGGAGATTCAACTGGGCATAACACATCATGTAAAATTATCTCATTTTATTCTGAATTTAAAATTGACTGCAAAATAAAATGCTCAAAGCAGCATCATTCATGTGTGGCGACCCACATTACTATTTACACAATGTACAGAAATTTTCCAACACATTGGACAATTATCTTTGGAGACTCAAGTCTGATTATCAGTCCTGTAGACTGTGTTCCAAAATTATATCCATTATTTATGATTAAATCCAGTTCAAATTTAATTGTCTTTACTGGAAATACTGTAGTTCACTGGTTGAATTTTTACATATTATTAACACTCGTAGAATAATTGTTCATAGAATTTTTAACTTTCACTTATTTTCCAATTTCAAAAAATATTGTCAAAAAATATTATTATCTCTGAATCAACACAAATTATGTACACATATTAATAACAACATCTGAAAAGTATCTGACCCTTGAGCATAGCATCGAAGAACTGTGCGAAGCACAACAAAATTAATTGTTCTTCTGACATTACACGTTTCGAGAAGTGACTCGATTATGAACTTCAAGTTCCTAACAAAATATATGATTTCTTAATCATCAACTTGATCAATAAATTGTTGGACCATTCAACTATTCGATTTTCCACTAGGAATCATTATTAAGAAAAATATTTATATTTGTGGCCATTTTAGTAACTTTCACAACTTGCAATTCTTGAACAGAATGCGGAAATAAGAATTGTAGCTTCATAATAAATTCATTTAGTTCATGACACTAGGATTGAAAACATCCTTCAAATTATTCGTGGTTATAGAATTATTTTTAATTGGCAGTGGCCCACTCTATTATTTTTATAAGAACACAATATTTCAACAACAACGGCAAAGGTCTTCCTCTGAAGAAGAATAAAATACTATCATGACGAATCCGGGTTCTAGCAAAATCAAAGTCTTAATGTAATCCGTAAACAAGGTTGAAATAAGAACTGATGGTTTTTAAGAAATAACCTTTGGGTCATTCATACGACGCAATGTGTAGTTCCAATACTCCTTCTTTAACACTGAGTCATCGAACCTGCTTTTTGATTGATGCTCAAATAAAAACCTCCTCATTCCTGCGACTTAAACATGCGCACCTGGGAATGGCATTTCAACTACTCCACACACATAAATTTTCTTCCCAAAATTTATACAATAAATCAAGCCTCTGCTTATTATCAACAAGATTTATAAACTTACAAGTTTATTTTATTTTACCATTCAGTTCAAATCGTGAAGTTACCACACTTACGATACTCTCTATTTCACTTTCGAATGTGTATCTACGTCATGATTTTATATAAATACAAAAATATCCTAATTGATACAAATATCATTTGCTTCCCGTTTCATGCCTCTCCGTGTTATCTGAAAAATATACTTTGCTCATTGCAAATATTAACTGTTCAACCAGAACTGTAATGTTGGTTGAATGCGGGCTTGCGCTAACCACTATCCTTCGGAAAATCACCTGTTCCAAACTAGAAATGATTAAACTACTTCATAAGCTCTCTCTCAATGAATGTGATTATTAGAAAATATCAGATCCAAGAATTATTTAGAAAAGTTATGAAAATCATTATTATTATTATTAGTGGATTATTATTATTATTATTATTATTATTATTAGTTATATTATTGTAAATGTGTTTAATTATTATTTCATTATGAGAGAATCCACATGTTCGATTCTTCGAATATGGATAAAATATCCATTTCTCAACAAAAATAATTATTAACTTTTACAGTTACCTCGGCTGATTACCGTGATTATCAAAAATATATGAAACATTCAAATAAATGCTCGTTATGCTCGGTCATCGATCCTAAACTGTTCTGAGTGCTGAAAATACTCAGAATAACTCTAATATGTCTTGCGTAAATCATTGCAAGATTTAAATACGAAGAAAAACAAATGTGTTGGTCATCTGCAGAAAATGAGTTTGTTCCAATTAGCTAGGCATAATATAAAAGTCAAATGTGGCTTACATTTCTCGTTGGTCTTGAAGCGTAGTGAACCTGGTCTGTACCAGATTTATCCAGATGCCCTATTGGACACGCACGTCTAATCCTTGTATCGGCCGCCATTATATACCCACAATCTGTCTAGCACGATATAGTGGAAATATTTCTTGAAGTTTGAAGTAACTGCTGATCCATTTTAATATTGGCTTCAATTAAATCCATAGCAGTTCGCTTAAATGGGGTCAGATCCAAATGATCTATTCTCAAATACGTCAGTTGTAACATAACTCACGGTAATCTTTTCAGTACAAGAAAACACTGACAGTCTAAATCAATCAACGGCTGTTCTGAAGATCGTTCCCTGGGCATGGTTTATCACCATCTATCATGCCCGAAGCAACATATAGTTTCCCTTTGTCGGCTAATGAACAACACCGTGATAGACTGGCCTTCAATATACTGAAAGATCGGAGTGCTTATCAAGTTACAATTTATGAAACTGACTAATTGGATTAAAATATCCAAGTATTCAATTATTATTACTGGACTGTGACAAAGTACTTTCTAGACAAAGTCTAGCATGTGTCCATATAGAAATAAAGTATTTCACCAATGTCCGTAGAAAAATAACAATCACCTTCGTGATTCCCTCTGCCGGAAACTTACTATGTTCCACACGTATCGTAACACTTTTGTGACTATCACAATTTAAAGATATCTTCTGCGTAGATCCGGCAACCATGTGCCTTGGCTCAACGTAGCAGCAGCACCTTGTCATGCAAGAGCTTGGTTCGAAGTGAGCTGATGATGCTTGGGCCGGTCGGCTTTTATTCAAAACGGTCGGGTCCACGCTGGATCACGCTGAAATCTGGAAATTCCCATATCTCCGGTGTCTCTGGTCCGATTCACTTGAGACTAAGTGCATTCTCTTTCATTTGGACGTGCCAGTAATCTGATCCAAGTCTCAAGTCTCTACTCCATGGCTAACTATTTAATCAACAAATAGTCTCGGCCTCTGCTACTACTCGCTACGTCACTCTACGTCTCGCTACGTCACACATGCTCTTGGCTGTACAAAGTTTCCATTCCATTCTAGAAGTAATGGAGCGCGATATTCAAATATCTCAACTTTCAAAAGCGGCTGTAGCCTTTCCCTTGATATCTAGGTGTCTGAATCTTGGAATACCCATTCCTAGAGTTGGGCACAGTACGGCAGGTCTATTATATTCCTATCCCTATATTATATTATTATTATTACTATTATATTATGGCGTACAACGAGGAGACAAAGCCCCTCGGTGCCAGAAACGAAACTTGGGTGCCTCGAAAACTACATTATAAGGCTCTAAAACCAACAGTATCTGAAATATTCCTAGAAAACTAATTTAATTTAATTTAACAAACTAATTAAGGAATGGAAATCGGTAACCATGATAACATTATCTCAAGGGGTGGCATCCAACTTTCCATCTATTTCTATAAGAATTAATGTCACTCCATTTATACCTTGCCACGGTGGGTGAGCGGATAGCGTGTCGGTCTACTAACCCCAAGATTGCAGGTTCACTCCTGGCCGTGGTAAGTGATTTTTGAATGGCGGCAAAAATACGATACGCATGTCATACGATGTTGGCATGTCAAAGAACCCATTTGTATTCAGTTGGCCGTGTTCATAATGGCAAAATTAATCTCAGGAGTTTCCACCAACACAAAGTTCCTCATTTCTCTACTAGAAAGTGCTATTGTATTCAAGGAGGTTAGATATCTACCCTCCTTGACTTTCATAGTGATTCAAGGAACAGCGAAATTTCGACATGCAAGCTACACTCTGGGTGTCAAATTACGAAGCTTGCACCCGGCACCGAGGCCATACGATATTATTATTAGGCTACTCCATTTATTACATTTCTGTGAAAGTTTGCAAATGGCTATAAGGGTATCATGGAACCAACGTAGACTGTATAATTCGTCAATGCAATTAAGGGGGTCAAGGGGTAACCTAGAATTTTTTCATGCAATTTCACGTGCGACATATAGTACAGAAAGTCTATTATATCTCCAAACAGCAACATTATTTTCAAAAATTCCTGAATAGAATCAGCATTTTCTGCGGCTTTTAGGAATTTGGGCCATTTGAGGCTAAAGAACTTGAATTTTCATGCACCACAAGCCTTTATAATTTATGAAAGAGGTCTTCCTGTGTATGGGGACCTAACACAACGTGGAGGGTCATTTTTTATGTGAGGTGTATTGCGTTTTGTCTGCAAGGCTTTCAAATCTATTTCACGTCAGAAAGTACACGTTAGGTGAATTTAGTTTGAGAGCACATTTTAACTAATCTTTTTTTTTTTTTGTCGACACACGGGTTCATCGTAAGGATGATTTTGTTTGATACTGTATGGTAGATATACCCATATTTGGATATCTGGGTGATATGTTGCAGACAATAGAATTGTCTGTCTGTCTTTCTGTGTATCTTTATGTACGCCTATAAATCGTGTTCGGATGCTTGGTGCATCGTAAAATTAGGTATGGTAAACATGAGTCAATACACCAATCATTTATAAAACTCCTCACCGTACTTTTCATACAGTAGAAGGGTGGATATAGAGAAAAACTTCTCAAAATACATGCTAAAATAGGCGAAATATAAAAATTATCCTAGAAGGACGATCAAAGCATATGTTGTGCTTCTCATTGTGAGACACAAAATTCGCGAGTCTATAAGGGGTCTCCGAAAATCACATTTTAAGGCCCTTAAATTAACAGTGTGTGTGATATTCCCAGAAAACTAACTTCGATCTGATAAACCTATGAAGGAATGACAAACCGCTAACCATTGCAACAGTAGCTCAATTGATAATGTCTGGTGTTAATACGAGGCACGTCCAGAAAGTAAGTTCCGTTCGGTAATAAAATTAAATTGTGTACAGATACAGAAAAAATATTTATTGCACAACATTCTACACCTCTTAAACTACTTTTCCACATAGCTGCCGAACTTTTTCAGGCATTTGTCATAGCGTGGCACACATTTTTGGATACCTTCTTCATAGAAGTTTGCCGCCGACCGGTAAACGAGAGTGAAGACTCCCCTGTAAGACATCCTACTGTTTGGCCACCACTGTTAGGCAAATTGCGTATATTGTCAGGAGAACTCCTAAACATACGCAGTTCTCCTGGTAAGCACGCAATTTGCCTAACAGTGGTGGACAAAAGGCAGGATATTTACAGGGGAGTTTTCTCTCTCGTTTACGGGGCGGCGGCAAACTTCTATGAAGAAGGTATCCAAAAACTTGTGCCACGCTATGACAAATGCCTGCAAAAGTTCGGCAGTTTTGTGGAAAAGTAGTTTAAGAGGTGTAGAATGTTGTGCAATAAATAATTTTTCTGTATATGTACACAATTTAATTTTATTACCAAACGGAACTTACTTTCTGGACGTGCCTCGTATATAACACCGTTCGAAGAACGGGTACTTCTGCTAGTAAGTTTAATAAAACCAACATGGCGGCCGCGTCAAATATTTTACTGGCATTCTATATCTAGGAAATTATTGCTGACATCACCCTGACATTTTGAATGGTGATACAGGGTACTACTAGAAGTTTATCTATGTAATTTTCATAAGCCTGTTAAGTACAAAACGAACATGGCGGCCAAGCAAAATTGAGACATTTAAATAGACTTTTCTCACGATTTAACCATTCAAGCGCAGTGAAACTTGGTATAGAAAATGATTGTGTACATTGTAATGCACTGACATCTAATTTAGTTCAATTGGTTACATAACCTCAAGATGGCGGCTGTGCGAAATTTTTTAATTATTATTTTTATTTCTTGTGCCCAAATCATGCGATCGACGTCAACGTTTGAACAATGAACCTACGCAATAATCTTCATTTAATGGTGCATAACTCTATGGCTTACTTATATAAAAATCCAACATGGCGACCATCCGAAATATCTAGACGGTTCTCAATATCTATGAATCAATACAGCAATAATATTGAAATTGTGTATGTTGATAGAGGCTATTATCTTAATTTCACCTATGGGACTTTTAATTACATGGTGAGCACAAAACCAACATAGCGGTGACGTGAAATTTAAATATTTAATGGATTTTTCTCCCAACTTTTCATCCGAGCGCTGTGAAACTTGGCATGGTATAAATTCATGCAAGCCTTTATGTACTGACGATTAATTTAATGGAGTTTTATGAGAACTTAAAAATGGCAGCTGTGCAATTTTTCAAGTCTCGTGTTCATTTCTCGTGTCCAGGTAAGGCCAGTAGGATTTATGAAAATAGCCTCTTAAGTTCTTCAAGGAACTACTGTCTTGTTAATTAGCAGGTACTGTTAGAGTTAGGAAATACCTAGCTGTAAAAGTATATTTACAGATATGTAAGTTTTTCTCCAAATAATGTCCCTTTGCTCCCTGAATACAATATTCATCTTCTTCTGGAAAACGTTATAATGTTAGGGAAATGTTCTAAGATTTCTTCAAGCAACCCATTCCATGCTTCATTTCCCTGATTTCTTTTAAATCGCTTATCCAGCCAGTTCTACGTCACCCTCGTACTCTGCGAGGGATCAGTCCTCTACCGTTGCAAGGATGGTGTCTGGTAACTGAATTAGGCAGATACAACTGGGGATGGTGACAGTCCGATAGTCCAGGCGACCGCTAACTTGGGTCTAATTAACAAAGGGTCAGGGAAATGTTTTTGCAATGAAGTTGACCGTGGGCCTGTTGAAAGGAACCGTCCCGCCATTTTCCTGGTGGTGAAATATTGAAACCACGATTACTATTTTCAAGACGGCTGAGCTGGGTTTCAAACCCACGCTCTCTCGATGCCCGAGATGCGCGTTAGCGCTCTCGGCCACTATGGTCGTTTGGATGAAAGGATACTTAGCTAAATTTGCTTTTTGAATTTTGAGCCTAATTTTGTAAGCTTGATCTCTCCTAGCCAAATAATCAAGCCCATCCATTAAGTTCCGTAGTCATTTCAGGCCGGCTCCCCTGTGTATGCTTGTACATCTGGAGTCTTCTTTTGTAAAGGGTTCCCATTCAAGATATGCCAGAGACACTGTCCGTTTGAGGCAATTTGCCATGGACGATCTTTCAGCTTTCCTCTGCACCATCTCCAATTTATTCTTTAGAATTTTTGGTAGGGGTCCCACACGCTTGTAGTGTCTTCTAGGGTCTGTCAACAAGACATTTGTAAGAAAATTATTTGACTTGCATTATGCTACACTTAATGTTTCTCATGACGATTCATAATTATTTTTGGAAAGAAGAAGGAAGATTGTTGTTTTACGTGACCGTTAATCTCGAGATCATAAGCCACGGGACCTCCTTTTAACGTGGAATCAGAACCACATGACGTGGCATTTCACTTTGAAAATCTCACATGCATTGACCGGGAATCGAACCCGGTCCGCCGTGGTGAGAGGCCAACAGCTTGACCGCTGCGCCACCACGCCCCCAGTGATTTTGGGGTCAATGGGGGGCAAGGAAGGGAAATGGGGGACAATGGGAAAGGTGGGGGGCAAAGAGGGGCAATGGTGCTCATTTATGGCAATCTCGAAATAGCTGCTCAACTCCACTCGCGGAATAATTTCTTGCTATTGAATATTTGCTCCCCACTGCCCCCATTGTCTCTTATTGCCCCTCCTTGCCCCTCACAGCCGCCATTGCCCTCCATTGCCACGCCTTGCCCCGTACTGTGCCCCTAGATCCACAGTATCCCCTTTGTCCCCCACTATTAGTTACTATTTTAATGTTCACTGAACAACAAGTTAACTATATAGTAACCCAGTAACCCAGAAGATATGCTGTAGATGGATGAAGCAGTGCTTGGTTCTGACGAAGAGTGCGATTTGTCTGAAGTACGACTGTGGTGAAGAGCATTACCATACGTTATCTCGAACCCAGTCAGAGAACCCCCGTCGTATTCTGATTCGTCGAGAATTACATCCTAGCCGCTACGGCAATCTAATGTGAGCGTTCCCACTTAGCTCACTAGAGTCTGTGAATTGGTAACGTGAAACTGTCATAATTCCACAGGGATTGCTCTCGGATGACCTTTCTAGCGAAGAGATCCACGAAGTAACATTCAAGCACCACTTAAAACCGCATTAGGCAGAGTGACTCGTTTATAGTAGCACGATGTATAGTCCTTCATTTACAGATTGACGAAGTCCCATCTGCGTATTTACACAAGATCCTGTACAACGGTGTCAGGGATTGGTTGGTTCCTCATTTTAGGGGATGAGACAACGCGGTCATGTAGCCCCGTGTATTTGGGTGTGTGTAGAATCTGTCTGATAACGGGTGTTAATTGTGATGGCTGTATTAGTGTGTGTTATCAGAAATTCAGGTAAGGACTGCAGACGATCAATTTCAAAAAGTTCCTACTTTTGCAACCAAATGCTACCGTCAACGACACCTAGCTGCGACCTTGGCAACTAGATGCCTCCTCAACTGGCACTTGGTGGCGAATGTTGGAACATATAGGGCGTTAATCAAATCTAACCTACAAATTCAGTCTTACACAATTGTAGTTAGTGGAAGATTCTTTTACATGTCATAAATCTATGACATGGGCCCGCCGTCTTTACTTCCCCACCGGGACGTCAGTATATTAAGGCTTGTATGAAGATATACCGTGCCAAGTTTCACAGCACTCGGAAAAATGCATTTAAATATTCAAATTTCGCGTCGCCGCTATGTTGTCTTTTTGCTCACCAGGTTATTGAATAACCCATAGGTGAATTAATGTTAATTGCCTGTATCAACATACACAATTTCAGTTTGTTTTCTATAATAGAATCGCAGATATTTAGAACTGTCTCAGTATTTTGGATGGTCTCCGTGCTGGAATGTTTAGGCCATTGAGTTATGTACCATTAGATGAAGATTATTGCGTAGGTTCATTATTCAAACGTTCACTTCGAACACACGCTTAGGACACAATAAACAAAATACATGGGTTGGTTTTTTAGTTTTGGCACCTTAGTTATAACTGGATTAATAACTCACTTAGATGGTTTCAAGTTTTACAGGCCCTCGATGTAGTCCCCACCGTTGCGTACAACGTGTTCCCAGCGATGCGGAAGTCGTTGTATCCCGTTGGCACTGCCCAATCTATTGATGGTACGAAGAGAGCGCTCGGCAGTCTGCTCCCCGCGCATTGTCATCTTCATCTTCGGGATGAGATCATAGTCGCAGGGACTGATGTTGGAAGAATATGGGGGGTGATAGAGGACCTCCCAGCCCCAGCGATCCAACAATGCCGACACAACGCCTGTTGTGTGTGCCCTAGCATTGTCATGCAGAACAATGGGCGGTGTAACCAGGTGGTGGCGCCGTTTCCTTCTCAGAGCTCCTCGGAGATGGTCTTGCAGAAACTAACAATAGTACGCCGCATTAACAGTTTGCCCTCGGGGAACAGTATGGCAGCGCTTCCGTACCATTGAAGACGTTAAGCAGGATGCCGAGCGCTCTCTTCGTACCATCAATAGATTGGGCAGTGCCAACGGGATCCAACGACTTCTGCATCGCTGGGAACACGTTGTACGCAACGGTGGGGACTACATCGAGGGCCTGTGAAACGTGGAACTATCTAAGTGAGTTATTAATCCAGTTATAACTAAGGCGCCAAAACTAAAAAACCAACCCATGTATTATTTTTTTAATTTCGCACAGCCGCTATCTTGAGGTTATGTTAGCAATTGAGTCTAATTAGATGTCAGTAGAATACATTGTGTATGGACATTTACCATACCAATTTTCACTGCGCTCAAATGATTGAATCGCGAATAAATTAAAATGGGATGTTTAAACTTTGCTTGGCCGTCATCTTCGTTTTGTACTTAATAGGTTTATGAAAGTCACATAGATGGACGTCTAGTAGTATCGTTTGTCACCGTAATAAATTTCAGGGTGATATTTGTTACCATTGCGGGGATATACTGTAGAATGCCAGTGAAATATTTCACGCGGCGGCCATGTTGGACTGGTGAAACGTTATCAAAATTTGAATGGCACGGTTGAGGTCGGCCGAAGTATTAGTATGCACTTACCGAGTTACATTGTAATCACTTCGGCCGTTAAGATTTAATTAGGGGGACACCTACATACGCACACAGACTCACGGACAGAAGGTGACCTTATAAGCCAAGTTTTATCACAAATGGAAATAGGTTAAAATTATTTATATCAAAAATTTTATAATTTTACTATACTCTTGAGATTATTAACATGGCCACTTATAATAGCGTGGCACCAAAAGGGTTAAATGAAAATGAAATGAAAATCCACAGCCTGCTTCCAGTCGACCGACCGGGTCAGGAATGGAATGAATGAAGCCCCCATCTAGCGGCCAGGATATGAACTGTGCCGGCTGCCGAAGCCTGTCGCACTCCTCTGCGGCAATGATTAAATGAATGACAGATGAAATGAAATGGTAGTGGAGAGTGTTGCTGGAATGAAATTTTGACAGGGAAATCTGGAGTACCCGGAGAAAAACCTGTCTGCCTCCGTTTTGTCCAGCACAGATCTCATATGGATTGACCGGGATTTCAACCACCGACCCAGCGGTGAGAGGCCGGCGTGCTGCCGCCTAAGCTACGGAGGCTCTAAAAGGGTTAAATACTTCACCAAATTTCATATTTTCATTTGGTTTGGGGGGGGGGAGGGGGGATGATGTGTGAGGGGGGTGGGGGGGTGGGGGGGTGGGGGTGGGAGGGGGATTGATCACCCTGATCACAACCTCTAGTTACGCCACTCTGTCCATCGCTGATTGTAAGCAAAGTCCGGTCTTGGTGGCACTCTTCTCAGCAGCATCGGTATGGCGGAGATGACGTATGCTACTTACAGTTTAATATATTCTTTCAGCAGACTGTCACAACCAGTCTCCTCTCCAATACCTGCACCTGCCCTTTGATTTCCAATTTTCTTTCTATTGCTCTGTTAAGTGACTCTAGCTAGGAATGTTACCAATAATTTAAGAGTGGCGTTGACTCATTCCGCTAATATAACTTTCTTATAGTGCGCGTAAATAATGATTACATATCGGGGTAGTTATGGTTGGTTGGTTCCTTAGTTAAGGGGCTGCGACAACGTGGTTATGTAGCCTCGTGTACTTTGGGTGTGTGTAGAATTTGTCTGATAACCGGTGTTAATTGTGATGACAGACTGTATTCGTGTGTGTTATCTGTGATTCAGGTAGAAGGACTGCTGACGATTAATATTTTCAAATATTTCCTACTTTTGCTACCAAATTCAACCTAGCAGCGGACGTGGCTACTAAATGCCATGGCAGTCCGCACCTGGTGGCGAACGTTGGATATAATATAGCGTAATCAAACAAACCTACACATTTTAGCTTCCACAAGTGTAGTTAGTGGTAGGTTCCTTTTCATGCCATAAATTTATGACATGGGACCGCCGGCTTTACTTCCCCTCCGAAGGAAGGTATACTGAGGGATTTTTAACGCTCTTAAAATATCCGACGAATTCGGCCGGATTTGAACCCGCAACCTTGGGCATAGGAGCATGCTATCAACTACGCCACCGAAGCCGCTTATAGGGGTAGTTACTAGCACTAATGATGTAAGGCTATCTCCAGGTATAATTGACAAGTGTGTTCGAACCTCACTGTTGAACGTCCTTGAGACAGCTAACCGTAGTTGAAGACAGATTTGAAGCCATTCTTTCGGCGTTGCTTTATTAACAACTAGCTGTACCCGGCATGCGTTGCAATGCCAATCAAAGAAAGTGTTGGGGTTTTGACTTTGTTAGTTGCAGTGCTTTTGGATTCCCAATATTTTCTTCCTTTTCCGTTAACCACCTGTAAACTATTATAAAAAATAATTTACTATCTCAGAAACATTCACGGGAGCGAGACCAACAACTCACGAAATTTACATCGCAATGAAATGAATGGTATATGAACGCATACGGGACTGCTTAAACGATTTAGAGCGCCGTCACCCATTTGTTGAATATACTCGTACGCTACCTATTGCAAAATGGTTTTACAAACTCAAAAACCTTTCCTGGCGTGTACACAACAACTCATCAAAGTTTCATCGTAATCGGATGAATGGCATATGAACGCAAACGGGATTTTGTTTAAACGATTCGCGCCGTCACTCATTTGTTGAATCTTCTTGTGCGCCACCCATTGAAAAACGGACTTACTAATTCATGAACCTTCGCAGGACTGTACTCAGCTCTCCAAAGTTTTATCACACTCGGATGAATGGTATATGGTCGCATACGGGACTTTATTAAAACGATTCACGCGCTGTCGCTTATTAGTTAAACCTACCCGTTTGCTACCAATTGTAAAATGGATTTACGAAATCAGAAACCTTCCCTGGAGTGTACACAACAACTCACCAAAGTTTCATCACTATCGGACAAATGGTATCTGAACGCATACGGGTCTTTGTCGAAACACTTCGCGAGTCGTCGCTCATTTGTTGAAACCATTCGTGCGCTATCTATTGTAACATAGATTTACTCAGCTAGAAATCTTCCCTGAAGTGTACACAACATCCCACCCACGTTCCATCGCTATCGGACAAATGGTATATGAACGCGCACGGGACATTGTTGAAACAAATCGCGCGTCGTCGCTCATTTGTTGAATCCACTCTTGCGCTACCTATTGTTAAGTGGATTTACGAAGCCAGAAACCTTCCCTGAGTGTATACAACATCTCATCCAAGTTTCATTCCATTGGGTTGAATGGTATATGAACGCATGTGGGACTTTGTTGAAACAAACGCACGCCATTTTGTTGAAGTTACTCGCGCGCCATCTATTGTTAATTGGATCTACTATGCCTATAAATTTTCCTGGCGTATGCATAACAACTCACCGAAATTTGATTGCAATCGGAAGAATTGTATATGAATGCATCACCAACACTCATTTGTTTAAACTACTGGTGCGCTATCTATTGTTAATTGGATTAAATATGCCTATAACCATCCCGGAAGTGTGCCAAACAATCCACCAAAATTTGGTCGCAATCGGAAGAATTGTAGGCTATATGAACGCATCGCCAACACTCATTTGTTTAAAATACTCGCGCGATGTCCGTTGTAAATTCGATTGACTATGCCTATAATGATTTCGGAAGTGTTCACAACAACTCACCAAAGTTTCATAGCAATCGGATGAATGGTATATGAACGCATACGGGACTTGGTTGAAACGATTCGCGTGCCGTCGCTCATTTGTTGAATCTACTTGTGCGATACCTGTAAATGGAAGTACTAAGCCAGAAACCTTCCCTGATGGGTACACAACATATTACCCAAGTTTCAACGCTATCGGACGAATGGTATATGAACGCATACTACGGGACTTTCTTTAAACACTTCGCGCGACTTCGCTCATTTGTTGAATCTACTTGTGCGCTACCTATTGAAAAATGGATTTACTAAGCCTAAAACTTTCCCTGGAGTGTACACAACAACTCACCCAAGTTAGGTCGCTATCGGACGAATGGTATATGAACGCATACGGGACTATATTGAAACAATTCGCGCGTCGTCGCTCATTTGTTTAATCTACTTGTGCGATACCTTTTGTTAATTGGATTTACTAACCCAGAAGCCTTCCCTGAAGTGTAAACAACATCTCAGCCAAGTTTCATCACTATCAGACGAATAGTATATGAACGCATACGGGACTTTGTTGAAACGCCTCGCTCGTCGTCGCTCATTTGTTGAATCTACTGGTACGCTACCTATTATAATATGGATTTACTAAGTCAGAAACCTTGCCTGTAGTGTACACAACCTCTCACCCAAGTTTCATCGCTATCGGACGAATGGTATGTGAACGCATACTGGTCTTTGTTGAAACGCTTCGCCCGTCGTCGCTCATTTGTTGAATCTATTTGTGCGATACCTATTGTTAAGTGGATTTACTAAGCCAGAAACCTTCCCTGTAGTGTACACAACATCTCACCCAAGTTTCATCGCTATCAGACGAATGGTATATGAACGCATACGGGACTTTGTTGAAACAATTCGCGCGTCGTCGCTCATTTGTTGAATCTACTCGTGCGCTACCTATTATAACATGGATTTACTGAGCCAGAAACCTTGCCTGTAGTGTACAGAACCTCTCACCCAAGTTTCAGCGCAATGGGATGAATGATATATGAACACATGAGGGACTTTCTTGAAACAAAAGCACGCAATTTTGTTGAAGCTACTCGCACGCCATCTATTGTAAATTGGATTTACTACGCCTGTTACTTTTCCGGGACTGTACACAACAACTCACCAAAATTTGATCGCAATCGGACGAATTGTATATGAACGCATCGCCATTACGCATTTGTTTAAACTACTGGCGCGCTATCTATTGTGCAATGGATTAACTATGCCTATGATCATCCCGGAAGTGTTTACAATAACTCACCAAAATTTGATCGCAATCGGATGAAAGGTTTATGAACGCATAAAAGACGAACACACAAACATTTCTTTATAGCCTACTATTCACATTTTGCAAAAATGAGGAGAAAGAAGATTTATGAGATCGATCCGGGAAAATTTGTGTCTGTCTGTCTGTCTGTCTGTCCGTCAGTCTGTCTGTCTGTCTGTCCTTCTGTCTGTCTGTCTGGCTGTGTGTGTGTCCCCCCTATCAACTCCTAAACGGTTGCTGCAATCGAAACCAAATTTAGTATGAGTAAAGATGTATACCGGGATATCTCACACCCATATTTGAAAATGATGTCAGTGCTACCAACTGCTGAGAAAACGCACTAGAAATTTGAGCTCCATGTTGGATATCTTGAAGGCATGCATGGGAGATAATCCAAAATTGGCACGCATGTAGATAATACTATTTCAGTTTAATTTCCAGGAGGCCATATATGACAGTGTTGCCAAAATAATTTTAAGCCTTCTGATAAGTCCAATTTTTAAATGCATATAACTTCTACACTATCAATTGGATTTCAACCAAATTTCGTTTGTAATATGTGTACGTAAACAGATATGACTGAGCGTATTCTTAAGAGCCTACAGGGCTGCCAACTGTTAATAATTGTTCTCTCTATTTTTTAACCAAATACCAATATATCAGAAAGTATGAAAGACGACAGCTTTAAACTATGCACACGTATAGTACCTGACATTTTAGATTAATTTGGAGTAACTTATATACGCCAGTTCTACCAACATGATTCTAAGCCTGCTGATAGCATCAATTTTTAAATACATGTAACTTCTATACTATCAGTTGGATTTCAACCACATTTCTTATGTGCTATGTGTAACATAATAGATATGACTTTAAGTATTGGTAGAGCAATCAGGGCTGCCAACTGTTAATAAATGCTGTTCATATTTTTTACCCTAACATCAATATATCAGAAAGTATGCAAGCCAACAGCTCTATACTTTGCACACGTATAGCACCTGACAGTCTATATTAATTTGGAGTAATTAATATAAGTCAGTGCTGCCAAAATAATTTTACGCGTGCTGATAGATCCAGTGTCTAACTGCATGCAACGTCCATTGGACTTCAACCAAATTTATTATTCTGTACCTTAAGAGATGGAACTAAGAATATATTCAGTCATCAGGGCTGCCAACTGTAGTGCTCTATTAGGCTACATCATACCAGGTATATTTCGAACTGATTAGACATCTCGATATTACCAACTTAATTTCGTCATTATTCTAGATAGGTTCATATACTGTAGATTACTCATTGGCATGAAACTTAATTTTATGAAAAGTAGGCTCTTTAGTTCGTCATGAAACTTCTTGTTATATACTAGCTGACCCGGCAGACGTTGTCCTGCCAATCAAAGAAAGTGTTGTAACTTTGTTTCTTGAAGTGCTTTTGGATACACTTTTCTTTTCAATTTTTGTTAACTGCCTCTAAACTACCGTGAAACGAAATAACTAATCTAGAAACATTCGTGAGAGAGTGCACAACAACTCTCCAAAGTTTCATCGCAATCGGATAAATGGCATATAACGCATACGGGATTTTGTTTAAATGATTCGTGCGCAGTCACTCATTTGTTGAATCTACTCGTGCTCTACCAACTGTGAAGAGGATTTACTAAGTTAGAAAGCTTCACGTAAGTGTACACAACAACTCATCAAAGTTTCATCGCAATCGATGAATAGTATATGGACGCATAAGGGATTTTGTTGGAACGCTTCGCACGTCGTCACTCATTTGTTACATCAACTCCTGCGCTATTAATATTGTAAAATGGATTTACCAAGTTGAACACCTTCCCTGGCGTGTACACAACAACTCATCAAAGTTTCATCGGAATCGGATGAATGACATATGAACGCATAAGTGATTTTCTTTAAACGATTCGCGTGCCATCACTCATTTGTTGAATCTACTCATGTGCTACATATTGTAAAATAGATTTACTAAGCCTGAAACCTTCTCTGGCGTGTACACGTGATTCACCAAGGTTTGATCGCAATCGGATGAATGGTATTTGAACGCATACGGGACCTTATTGAAACGCTTCGCGCGTCGTCGCTCATTTGTTGAATCTACACGTGCGAAACCTCCTGTGAAATGGATTTACTAAGTTAGAAACCCTCACGTATGTGTACACAACATCTCACCCAAGTTTCATTGCAATCGGATGAATGGTATACGAACGCATACGGGACTTTGATTAAAAGTTCGCGCGTCGTTGCTCATTTGTTGAATCTAGTCGTGAGCTACCTATTGTAAAATGGATTTACTAAGTTAGAAACCCTCACGTAAGTGTACACAACATCTCACCCAAGTTTCTTCGCTATCGGACGAATGGTATTTGAACGCATACGGGACTTATTTGAAACGCTTCGCACGTCGCCTCTCATTTGTTGAATCTACTCGTGCGCAACCTCCTGTGAAATGGATTACTAAGTTAGAAGCCTTCACTTTAGTGTACACAACAACTCATCAAAGTTTCATCTCAATCTATGAATGGAATATAAACTTATACGGGATTTTGTTGAAACGCTTCGCGCGTCGTCACTCATTTGTTGAATCTAGTCGTGCGCTACCTAATGTGAAATTGATTTACTAAACCAGAAGCCTTCCCTGGAGTGTACACAACATCTCACCCAAGTTTCATCGCTATCGGACGAATGGTATTTGAACGCATACGGGACCTTTTTGAAACGCTTCGCGCGTCGTCGCTCATTTGTTGAGTCTATTCGTGCGCTATCTATTGTAAAATGGATTTACTAGGTAAGCCAAACACCTCCCCTGGAGCTCACTCAACATATCATCCAAGTTTCATGGCAATCGGATGAATGGTATATGAACGCATACGGGACTTTGAAACGCTCTAACGTGCAGAGACAAACAGTAGAATTCGACATCACTGCCACCTTTGGTATTAAACACAACTTTTCGCCACGGGCGGAGTGTATGTTATGGCGGTAGTTGCACTGGTTGCGACCAGGTTGCTCTAACGTGCAGAGACAAACCGTCCAAAGACAACAGCTTTCACGAAGGCCAAGGCTAGTGGTTTCCATGACAACTGTTTTTGACTGTATATTGTGGTTCTAAAATTGTGTGTATATTGTGGTTCTAAAATTGTGTTTATTCCACCTACCGGGTCAGATTGTGAATCTAAACCATACATGGACCCACACTAATATAAATACCAAATTCCATCAAAATCGGTTCAGTCGTTTAGGAGGAGTTCAGTCACATACACACGTGTCGAAGAATTAGGCCTATATATATAAAGAGATAAGATTAATATTCAATTCTTCTGTCGGTCATCACATAATATTTCCAATTCCGAGCATTATAATCCTTCAGAAGTAAAGCTGGTGGTCCCATGTCATACATTTATGGCATGTAAAAGGTCCTTCCACTAAGTAAACTTGTGTGAAACTAAATTTCTAGGTAATATATCGTTGAATAGCTCTATCAAATTATCAACGTTCACCACTAGGTGTCAGTGACATCTGGTTGCAAAAGTTGGAACTACCGTACATACAATTGAACGGTACTTGTAGCCCATCCCATGGGTGTCCGCTTGAAGCAGCTACAGCCTCTGGCGAGCCAAACATGTCCTCGGACAAACCCATCACTAAAGGCCACGTGCTAAACATAAAAAAAGGAATATGTGAAAACTAAATAAATAAATAAATCCCTATATCCCTATATCCCTATATTATATTATAATTGTGAAAGTCTGTGTGTGTGTGTGTTAGTTTGTTACCTCTTGACACTAAAACGGCTGGACGGATTTGGATGAAATTTGAAATGGAGACAGCTTATACCCTGGGATAACATATAGGATGCCTTTCACCCAGAAATAAATCATTGTTCCCGTGGAACGAGCAACATAACAGAAAAGTCACTAAAAATACTCAACTGGGACAAAATATCGAAGTTGTCGCATAAAGAGCGGACACAGCTCATTTTACGCCCCTCGATGCGAGAAACAATACTCGGTAGGTCCCTACGGGACACCGAAAACCACTTTTTAAGGCCCTAAAACCAATATTTTCAAAGATATTCGCAGAAAACTATCTTCGCTCTGATAAACTGAACTAATGGAAAGTCCGTTTCCATGGCAACATTACCTCAAGGTATGACATCCGATTTTATATAAATCCCTGTAGGAGGCAATGCCAATCCATTTGTTATCTTTTTCAAGATATATATAAACACAATAAGAACAGGGTAGCGCGCCGGCCTCTCAACTGGGGGCCCTGGGTTCGATTTCCGGCTCCGTCAGAGATTTTTGACACTGACGTGAGGTTTGCAACGGTGTGCATTCAGATTCGTGAGGACAATTGAGTAGCTGTCTGATAGTGAGGCAGCGCCCCGGTCACGAAGAACAAGATTAACGGCCGAGGGATACGATGCACTGACCACGCGTCACCACAATATCTGCAGGCCAAATGGCTGGGAAGCGGTCGCATGATAGGCCTAGGCCCTTCATGGGCTGTAGTGCCAGGGGTAAAAAAAATTAGGGGAAGCGCCTTCTAATACCGCCTTTAAGTTTTAAACACTACAGTAGCGACTATTAAATAAAGGTAGCGATATAGCTACGTTCAATTTCATAAACACTGGGCTCACAAATCCCGTATATTTCAGTACAAATATCAGTCTGGTCGTTATGTCAGTAGCAACGAAGCTCTGTGGCGGCTATTGCCGTTTCCGTAACACTAAAGGCATCCCGCCGTCTCATAGTCGGTGGCGTAGTCGGTAGCATGCTGAACTGCTGTGCCCAAGATAGCGGGTTCAAACCCGGCCGAAGTCGTCGGATTTTTTTAAGAGCGTTGAAAATCCTTCAGTATGCCTTCCTTCGGAGGGGAAGTAAAGCCGGCGGTCCCATGTCATAGATTTATGGCATGTAAAAGATCCTTTCACAGACTAAACTTGTGTAAAGCAAAATACTTAGGTTAGATTTCGTCAGAACGCTCTATCAAAGTTCCAACGTTCACCACTACGTATCATTGATATCTTGTGGCGAAAGTTGGAACTACTTGAAATTGAACGGAACTTGTAGCTCACCCTTTAGGGTGTCCGCTGGAAGCAGCTACAGACTCAGGCGAGCCGAACATGTCTTCGGACACTCCCGGCACTAAAAACCATACGATAAATAAATAGTCAATGCGCACTTATAAAATTGTGAACTACCTTTTGCAAAATTTACACAAGACGTGATTTTGAAAGCACTCTTCTGTATGTTGAGGTACAGATATATACCACATGGAAAGATACAATAAAATGTTGGCAAATCTGAGTATAAGGAACTGCTGTTCAGAATAGGCATTGTGTTAAATCTGCAGAAGCTTTCGGTACAGGTTATGCATCCCATGTTCGTAACATAGAATGTTTTCCTTTGAAAATACATCTACACCATGTGCGAGGGCAACGCATTTCAAAGATCTCTAAAAACACAGTAATCAGGAAATTGGAGAAAATGTATAGTGGGAGAGAAGATTCAAGGAGAAATCACTTCGACTCTGTGATTTGCTGATGACATCGTCATCTTGGCCAATACGCCAGTGAATTTCTATGAGTTTTTGAATGGTATGAAATCCGTCTTGAGGAAAGAATTCATGATGAAAATCAATAATTGTAAAACAAAAAAATTGGAATGCAGCCGAAAAAGATCAAAAACCTCTATGGACATCAAATTGGCAGGTGAAACGCTACGGGCAGTAGGAGACGTCTGTTACTTTGGAAGCAAAATAACCAGTGAAGGACGAAGCAAAGAGGATATCAAAAGTAGGTTGGCTCAGGCAAGGACAGCATTTCTACAGAAAAGGAATCGTTTGACATAGAATTGAAGCGATTGAAACGCGGTGTTACAGAAGAATGATGAAGATAGATGGGTAGATAGGGTAACAAATGAAGCGGTATTAAGACGAGTGGGAGAGGAGAGATGTTTCTGGCGATTGCTTATGCAGAGAAGAGATAAGTTGGTACGACACATATTAAGACACCCAGGAATAGCAAGCTTAGTTATGGATGGGAGGGTCGAGCCCAAGAACTGTAGGGGTAGACCAAGGTTAAACAGATTGCCTCGGATGTAGGATGAAGTAGCTCTGTAGAGATGAAACGATTAGCTCAGGAGAGGGAGGCATGGAGGTCTGTATCAAACCAGTCAAAAGACTGAAGACTCAAACAAACAACAACAACAATCAGGAATTTTAATTACCCACAGAGGCATCTGGAGAATTTCAATCCCAGGGATGTAACACTGGAAGAGACTGCATAATGTGCTCCAGCGGCCAAGGTGAGAGATATTTCACTATGGGTCTATTAATAGCGACATGTTGTCGTTCAAACCATCAATAATTATGGCAAAATTACATTGTGAATAGCTTAAGGAAAAATACTTTTAAATCCCCATATTCCGATAGATTTGCCATTCCAGTGTGCAAGAGTGCAGTTCCCTTTTCCAACAATATTAGCAATTTCCATTAACAAAGCGCAATGACACACTTAACAGCAGCAGGTGTACATTTAGACAAAACCATTTTTTCCCATGAACAACTGTATGTGGCCTGCTCACGAGTATCCGGACAACATAATTGTTATGTCTCAGCAGAAGATGGCAAAACCAAAAAGTAATTTTCAAATGTGTTCACATAAGGTAACATCATACCCTGTGGACTTTCTCAACTATATGAAAGTCCCACTTTGCTGCTCATATCAATACACTGTATGTATTAGAATTTTCAGAATTAGAATGGACCCACCTGTAGCCGCGATTGATGTGATAGAATAGACCAATTTTCAGCAATAATGCATCGTCCCAATTGTCTTTATCGCGAGCGAAGCCGCGGGTACCTGCTAGTAAATAAATAAATAAATAAGTAGATAAATAAGTAAATTAATTCCATTAATTGGAATGATTTTGTGATGAAGGACTGATAGCTACAATACCGCAAAAATAATTAACCGTAGTTAATAATACTCAACTTCGGGCAATTTCCGGAATGGCACCTTCTAATAGTTGTCTCTGCTGCTTGTCAGTCGATCAAATAAATGAGAAACCTCTGTGGACATCAAATTGGCAGGTGAAAAGCTAAAGGAAGTAGGAGACTTCTGTTACTTAGGAAGCAAAATAACCAGTGATGGACGAAGTAAAGAGGATATAACAATTCGTTCCGTGAAGAACTATACAGCCTATTTTCACATATCCTATTTATATTAACTGCCACTATCAACAAACAACATTTCAGTTTGATTACTGTAATAGATTCGTAGATATTGAGAACCGACTAAATATTGCGGATGGTCGCCTTGTTGGATTTTATATCTGTAGGTCCTAGAGTTATGTACTGTTACATAAAGATGATTGTGTACGTGTAGCATTCAAACTTCAATCGCATGATTAGGACACAAGAAGTAACAAGGTTTATTTAAAATTTTGCACAGCTGCCATCTTGTGGTTATGGAAACAATTGAAATAAATTGGATGCCAGTGGATTAACATTTGTATAAGGATTTACTGTACCACGTTTCACTGCACTCGGATGGTTAAATTTCGAGAAACGTCCATGTGAATATTTATACTTTGCGTCGCCGCCATGTTGGATTTGTGGTCACCAGGTTATTTAAAGCCCTTTAGGTGAACTTAAGTTCATAGCCCCTATGAACATAAAAACTTTCAGTTTGATTGCTATGATAGATTCGTAGATATTCAGAGCCGTCTAAATAATTCGGATGGTCGCCATGTTGGATTGTTAAATGTACAAGCCATAGAGTCATGTAACATTAAAGGAAAATTATTGCGTACGTTCATTATTCTAACTTTCAATTCGATCGCATGATTACGACACAAGAAATAATAACTTAATTTTAAAATTCGCACAGCCGCCATCTTGAGGTTATGTAAACAATTGAACTAAATTAGATACCAGTATATTGCAATGTGTATAAACATTTCTTGTACCAGATTTCATTGCGTTTGGAACATTAAATCGCGAGAAAGGACTGTTTAAAATTTTCAAATTCGCTTGGCCGCCATGTTCGTTTTGTAGTTAACCGGTTTTTGAAAGTCCTATGGATGATCTTCCAGTAGTGCCATTTACCTCCGTACAAAATTTCAGGGTGATATAGCTAATAGTTTCAGAGATATAGAATGCCGGTGAAATATTTCGCACAGCCGCCATTTTGTGGTTATGTAAACAATTGAACAAAGTTAGATGTTGATGCATTACAATGTGTATAAACATATACTGTACCAAGTTGTATTGCGTTTGGTTGGTTAAATCGCGAGAAACGTTTATTTAAAAGTCGCCAATTCGCGTGTCCGCCATGTTGGTTTTGTAGTTACCAGTTTTCAATAGTCACATAGGTGAACTTCTAGTAGTTCCCTTTATCACCGTAAAAAAATTCAGGGGGATATCGGGAATAGTTTCAGAGATATTGAATGATGGTGAAATATTTCGCACAGCCGCCATGTTGGATTGGTGAGACGTAACAAAATTTGAAGAGCACGGCCAGGGTCGTCCAGGATAGTGCTATGAACTTACCGAGTTTCATTGAAGTCGCACCAGCCGTTTAGAAGTTACTAGGGGGGACACACACACATACACGAATCACACACACACGCACACACACACACGGACAAAAGGTGATCTCATAAGCCTTTTTTTTTTTTTTTTTTTTTTCAAAATTGAAAATAGGCTAAACAGTAGGTTGGCTCTTGCAAAGATTGCATTTCTACCGAATACTAATCTGTAGACATCTAATATAGATGAAGGTATTAGGAAGTCATTTTTGAAAGTCTTTGTCAGGAGCGTGGCACTCTATGGAAGTGAACCTTGAACGATTGGTGCAGCAAAAACAGGAGAATTGAAGCGTTTTAAATGTGGTGTTACAGGGCAATGATGAAGTTCAGTTGGATAGATGGAGTAACAAATGAAGGGGTATTAAGACGAGTGGGAGAGGAGAGATGTTTCTAATGCTAATGAAGAGAAGAGATAGGTTGGTCGGACAAATACTAAGACACCAAGGAATAGCAATAGCAAGCAGAGTTATGGAAGGAAGGGTCGAGGACAAGAACTTTAGGGGTAGACTAAGGTTAGAATATGTTAAACAGATTGCGTCGGATGTAGGGTGTGGTAGGTATATGGAGATCAAACGATTAGCTCAGGGCAGGGAGGCATGGACCGCTGCATCAAGCCAGTGAAATGACTGAAGACTCAAACAACAACAGTCGGTCAACACAATTGTGCCCAATGAATTGGGCGAGGTACATTTTTTTTAAACATACTCCTGGAAAGAATTACATTATTTCGTTAGTTATCACACAGTAAATGGGCAATTTAGGATTACGTGTTTCGATCCTCATCAGATCCTGATCACTGTTTTAAGGTTAATTTTCACTACTGTAAATTCTCTACCTATAACCGTCTATGAGACCGGGTTTCAGCATATATGAGACTTTTCTTAAGCTTTGGCAAACTATATAACTTGGCCTACGATAGTATGAACGTTTCCCAGAATCCGTGACATACACCTTTTAAAGAAGTTATTCCAACCTCAGTTTATCATCACAATCAAGCAATTTGAAAGCATCAGTTTCAAAGTTCAGTAATAGAGATCGCACATGTCGTCACGCACACCTAACGAAACGCGGACACACAGCGCATCAGTAGGCTAGGGAGAGCCCATGTCAGGAGTTGTCAACACCGTGAATCTTTACGAGACGAGTAAGTAACAGTGCATATAGTTTTCTGATAGTGAGCATCGCTGTGAGGAGAACAATAACTAACACGTTATGTGTATATAATAATTAGTATTTTCCAGTTCACGTATAACGTTATTCCAACCGCGGAACGAACATTAGACTACATTATAATTAATCTAACGACGTGCTATTGAACCACAACAGTGAATTTACAATAGTGAAAATTAACTTTAATGCAGTGATCAGAGTCTGATGATGGGTACTTGAGGTTGGAAACGCGTAATCCTAAATTTCCCAATTAAATGTGTTAATTAACTCATCATCATCTTCATTTCTCCTTTTCCAGTTGACACTGGGTGGGGGCAAATATGGTTCCTCTCCACATTGCTCTGTCGTTCCACCATTCCTCCTCCGACACAGTGTTCCAATCCAGGTTCCGTTTTCTAATACTATTCTCCACCGAGTCCATCCAACGCATTCTTGGTCTTCCTCGTCCTCTCTTCCCTGTCATCCGTCGTTCCTGTGCTTATCTTGGTAGCCTTACTTCATTCATCCGTTTGACATGTCCAAACCATCTCAATCTGTTTTGCTCCAGTTTGTCATTTAGTTTCTGTACTCCCAGTTCTTTCCGTATATCTTCATTTCTCACTCTGTCCCGCCTTGTTTTCTGGACCATACTTCTCAGGAATCTCATCTCAGCTGCCTGTACTCTGCTCTCATCCCTCTTAGTCATTGTCCAAGTTTCTGCTGCATATGTCATTATAGGAACATAATACGCTTTGTACATAACTTCTTTAGCCTTAATTGGTATATCCTTGTTCCAAACTAGTCCCCGTACCTGTTGGTAGAAAGCACTCCCGAGTTGTATTCTTCTGCTAATTTTCAAATCAAGTCTTCCATCTTCAGTCAGTTCACTTCCCAAGTATTTGAAGTGTTTCTCTACTTCCAACTCCTTATCTCCTACTTTGATAACTCCTTTTCCTTCTTTCTTTTCTCTACTCATCACCACTGTTTTACTCTTCTCCACATTTATCTTCAATCCCTATTACTCAATCCTTTCATTTATTACTACTTAATACGTGTAATTATTTCTTCCAGAAGTGTGTTCACAAATTTATTTTTTTGTACCCCGCGCAATTCATTGCACACAATCGTGTTTACCGACTGAAAAGCAGCAATGATAATTTATATAGACAACACTGAAAAAAGGAATGGCTTCAAATGTTCACCATCTAGTAGGTCAGACTGCCAACAAACCGCAAGAGTTTCCGCTTCTTGATCCGCTCGTGATCAAAACTCATAAATTACCTGCCGCAGTGGATGAGAGTGCTAACGCGCCCCCTCGAGCCTCCTTGGCATCGGCAGAGCGTGGGTTCGAATCCCACCTCAGCCGTCTTAAAAATGGTTTTCGTGGCTTCCCATTTTCACCACCAGGAAAATGCCGGGGCGGTTCCTTTCAACAGGCCCATGGCCGATTTCCTTTCAATATCCCTTCCGTGACCTGTCCTGAAAAGAAAGGTACATTGCCATTAGCTGCATTAATAAAATTATAAAACTCATGGATTTCAATCCTCAAGTATTATAGGTAGCATAGCAAGAATATAAAATCTATTAAAAATGTTATTATACTGTAGTACTTTCACTGTTTCCACCCACCACAATTCATTTCCACTTCCCTGGCCTCATCAGTGTGGTCTCATCCACTCATTATAACATAATATGATATGTTACAAAATGAATTCGTTCCTAACGTCACTCCAAAACCAACGAGACTCCTAAATGATATAAGTCCTTGTTCGCTGAAGTAATTTCCAGAGAGAGAGAATAAATATACGTGAAGGTAATAAATTGAAGATACACAAAGTAATAGTTATGATAATAATACTTTTCGTGCAGCCAAACAGCCATAAAATGAAAGGTAAAATACACTAAAATTGCGCGTCTGCGCCTTGATTTTCATACTGTTTAATTGATTTTGTTCTTTTTCTCTAGATTTATAAAGGTAGCGTTCAATCTTATGTCCACATAGCTGGCATGCACACGCCTATGTTGGTTCATGGTAAGATGTGTTGGTACAAATCACATGGTCAATACCATGTAGGCCTACTTACTGTCTCGTAAGAACGTGCCTCATCTCGAAATTGGATGTTGTCCACCTCCAGTCTATCATGGTTCCAGTTCCATAGAATTTTGGAGGTATATATTCTCTTCGTTTGTTTAGTGTTGATAGAAGTTTTTCGGAGGCTCTAGTGTTGGCTAGAGGGAAGAGTATTCTAAGGTCTTCAATGGGGAATGATGCTCGTGCGAGGAGGTAGATGAGTCGTGATCTTGTAGTCTTGGACACTCCGATCTCTCTCTTTATGAACAGCTATTTTACTCTTTCTACTGCGGATAGGTTCTATTCTGTGATGTATGGCCATATGATTTCTATACGATACGTTAGTATAGGCATGATTTTAGATCTAAATAGCGCCATTGCTGTTTTGGAGCTGAGGGTTCTGATGTAGCTGATTTCATGCATCACCTGAACCGCTTGTGTTGTAATAGTTATGCATTATTACCTTACATTCGCGGACAATAAGTACGAATTTTACTTGGGTAAGCTTACGTGAAGTTTTCACTCGGGCAGTTCCATTATATATCAATATTTCACCCATACCGTTGAATACAACAAATTAATTATTTCCAATTTTTTAAGAATAATTATTCTTTTGTCGACTTTGGCCTACTGTGGACCGCGACAAACAATTGGCCGATTTGTCAATCTCTTTTTCTCCTCCCAGAATTTCATCACACGGTCGATAAGTCTCCTCCTTCTGTCTTCAGACCAGCTGACCTTGGTTTTTGTGCTATGTTTTTCTTGGAACCGTTTGAATTGATCAAACCTCCTTTGAAGCACTGTTCTCTTTAGTATATCTTCTAGATTATTTCCAACTTCTTGGAGGTCCTTTCTTCAACCCATTTAGTAGTAGAGAATTATTATTATTATTATTATTGTCTCACACACTAACCACTAGGATAAATCTGACCGTTACTAGAAGAATGTTATCAATAGGATTGGTATAACTGCCTAGCATTTTGTACTGCCAAAGCTTAAATCAAATTACGACTAAACAAATCATCCAATCACTTCCAAATTTTGGGGAAATATATGTTTATGTGGAAGGCGTCTGTTGCCCAAACTACAAGGTCATCAGCCGAATACTGATGAACGATTTCTCCAGCATTTTATGTCTTTATAATAAACCATTTCATATTAAATTTATTTTATTTCATTCAGTACATTCCATAATATAATTAATAGCTACTCAAATATGGAATAGACAGGATATAATAACCGCCATTTTGACGAGTAAACTTTGCTCGGTGCACGTCATGGCCGTTAGGCCTGAGCGCTCTTACTGTACGCCACTGATACAGTATAATATTCTGAAATAAAATTATAACGTTAAACGGATCACCTCCTTGAGGAGAGTATAAACCACCCGCTGTACGATAAGTGGAACTGGTGAAACAGGGCCTTGTTGGATCATAAGTAACGGATTATCCTATAATGCTTGCATGTATCACACAGCCACCATTTTAAAACTATTCGGCTGATGATCTTGTAGTTTGGGCAACAGACGTCTTCCACATAAAAATATATTTCACCGAAATTTGGAAGTGATTGGATGATTAGTTTAGTCATGACATTGAGGTGTCCTTTGCTATTAATATATCTGTACGAAATTTGGTTTAACTCGGTTGCTCAAGTTCGAAAATATTTGAGGGGGGAGGAGGAAGGGGGGGGGGGAGGAGGAAGGGGGGAGGAGGAAGGGGGGGGGGGGGTGAGGAAACTGCTGACCTAATCTATTGGTATTAAGACGATTCTATCATATTAACAAATTTGCTATTATTAATGTGCATTATCAGTGAAATCAGAAATCACTATGGACGTCAAATTGGCAGATGAAAGGTTAAAGGAAGTAGGAGACTTCTGTTACTTAGGATGGAAAATAACCTGTGATGGACGAAGCAAAGGGGACATAAAAAGTTGATTGGCACAGGAAAGGAAAGCATTTCTACAGAAAAGGAATCTGTTGAAATCGAATGTAGATTTAGGCTATGTAATAAGAAGTCATTTTTGAAATCCCATGTCTGGAGCGTGGCACTCTATGAAAGTGAAACTTGCACTGTTGGTGCAGCAGAAAAGATGAGAGTTGAAGCGTTTGAAATGTGGTGTTACAAGAGAATGATGAAGATCAGATGGGCAGATAGGGTTACAAATGAAGAGGTATTAAGACGAATGTGAGAGTTGAGATGTATCAGGCAACTGCTAATGAAGAGAACAGATAGGTTGGTAGGACGCTTTCTAAGACAGCCCGTAATAGCAAACTTAGTTATGAAATCAAGGGTCAATGGCAAGAACTGTAGGGGTAGGCCAAGGTTAGAATATGTTAAACAGATTGCTTCGGATGTAGAGTGTGGTAGCTATGTATAGATGCAACGATGAGCTCAGGACAAGGAGTCATGGAGGGCTGCACCACACCATACAAAAGACTGGAGACTCAAACGAAAAGAACAACAACAGTGATTTTATTATGTTATCGTACCAAACAAGTTTAAATTGTAGTAGGCCTATTTGTTTCGTAAAATATATTTTGGAACAGGCCCCCTTCCTCTTATCATCTTGTTCTTGCCGCCTCTGGGGTGAAACATCTTCCAGTCACATAACCACATACCGTGTGCTTGTTGATTCATTGGGGGCTGTGCGATATCGAGGTCATTTAGCCCCGTGTACTCGGATGTGTGTATTACCTGTGTCATTCAGTTGTATGCACTAGTGTGTTTATATGTAAATAAGGTTGGATTTGTGTAGGGAGCGGCCATGGTCTAAGTCAGGAACCATCCCGGCATTTGCCTGCAGTAGAAGTGAGAAACCACGGAGAACCACTTCCAGTATGCCTGAGGTAGGAATCTAAACTCTTGTCAGTTTTGCCTGACGAGGCTGAGTGTACCCCGTTTCAGCCCTCAGACCAGAATAAAATTTCTTGGCAGAGCCTTGTATCGAACCCTGGTCTCTGCGGTGACAGATAAGAATGCTAGTCACTACGTAACGAGGCGGGCCCGTTCTTTATTAGAGCATGGCTAAGCGAGTGGCCGCTAGGTTCCAGAGAGCCTTATCCTTAGTTCGCAATTTACATTGTTTTTTTATCAGACAGATTCTACACATACCCTACGTACACGGGGGATCTGACGCGCTGACCACGTTTTACCCCGGAGGCCATATGGCTGGGCAGCGGAAGTGATTAAATGCGTTTTGGTTCAAATGTTCTAAAAGTGCTTTCATTAAGAAATAATAATTGATGTTGACTATCGATCTCTAATTGCTCCATAGTGGTCCTTTATTGATTTTTAGCCTATTTTCATTTATGAAAAAGTAATCTAATGACATCACCTTTTGTCCGTGTATGAGTGTGTTTATTTTTGTGTGATCCTAATTAAATCTAATCGCCTGTTGCGAATTCAATGAAACACGGTAAGACTATAGTACTACTTTGTGTGACCCCAAATGTGCCCTTCAAATTTTAATACGTCTCACCAATCCAACATGGCAGCTGTGCGAAATATTTCATCGGCATTTTTAGCCTATTTTCATTTATAAAAAATTAGGCTTGGTGTGTTGGTCTGTGTGTGCGTGTGTGATGGTGTGTGTGATGGTGTGTGTCACCCCCTAATAACTTCCAAACAGCTGAAGCGATTTCAATGAAACTCGGTAAGTTCATAGCAACATTTAGAACGACCCCGACCATGCCCTTCAAATTTTGTTACGTCTCACCAATCCAACATGGCGGCTGTGCGAAATACTTCACCAGCATTCAATATCTCCGAAACTATTACCAATATCACCCTGGAATATTTTACGGTAATAAAGGTAACTACTAGAAGTTCACCTTTGTGACTTTTGAAAACCTGGTAACTACAAAATCAACATGGCGGCCAAGCGAAGTTGCGACTTTTAAATAGACGTTTCTCGCGATTTAACCAAACAAACGCAGTGAAAATTGCTAAAGTATATGTTTATACACATTGTAATGCACCATAACCTAACTTCGTTCAATTGTTTACATAACCTCAAGATGGCGGCTGTGGGAAATATTTCACCGGCATTCTATATCTCTGAAACTATTAGCGGTATCACCCTGAAATTTTGTAGGGAGATAATGGGCACTACTGTAAGTTCATCTATAAGACTTTCAAAAACCGGTTAACAACAAAACGAATGTGGTGGCCAAGCGAAATTGAAAATGTTAAATAGACCTTTCTCGCTATTTAATAATCCGAACGCAATGAAACTTGGTACAGGAAATGTTTATACACACTGTAATGCACTGGTATCTAATTTAGTTCAATTGTTTACATAATCTCCAGATGGCGGCTGTGCGAATTTTAAAATTAAGTTTTTATTTCTTGTGTCGTAATCATGCGATCGAAGTGAAAGTTTGAATAATGAACCACGCAATAATTTTCCATTAATGGTACATGACTCTATGGCCTACACATACAACAATCCAACATGGCGACCATCCGAATTATTTAGATGGATCTCAATATCTACGAATCTATTACAGCAATCAAACTGAATATTTTAATGTTCATGGGGGCTATGAACATAAGTTCACCTATAGGACTTTCAATAACCTGGTGATCACAAATCGAACATGGCGGTGATGCGAATTATAAATATGCACATAGTCGTTTCTCGTAATTTAACCATCCGAGTGCAGTGACACTTGGTTCAGTAAATCCTTAAACAAATGTTAATCCACTGGCATCTAATTTATTTAATTTGTTTCCGTAACCACAAGATGGCAGCTGTGCGAAATTTTAAAATCTCGTATTTACTTCTTGTGTCCTAATCATGCGATTGAAGTTTGAATACTATGCGTACTCAATAATCTTCGTGTAAAAGTACATAATTCTAAGACCTACATATATAAAAATCCAACATAACGACCATCCGAAATATTTCGTCGGTTCTCAATATCTACGAATCTATTACAGCAATCAAACTGAAATTTAGTATGTTGATAGAGGCAATTAACATAAGTAGGATATATGAAAATAGGTTGTATATTTCTTCACTGAACTACTTGTTGTATTTCCAAAACTATTCCTGATACCACCCTGAAATTTTGTCCGGTGATTGAGAATGCTCAGTTAAGTTAAGCTATGTGATGCTTAAAAACATGGTAAGTACAAAACCATCATTACGGTTAAGCGAATTTAAAATATTTAAATGTCATTTACTCGTGTTTTAATCAACCTAGTGCAGTGAAACTCGGTAGGAAAATTCTTTGAACGAGGTTTAATCTACTGGCATGTGATCAATTCAATTTATTTCATAATAACACGATGGCGGCTATGCGAAAATTTCAAGTTCTTTTTTGGTTCTAATAATAAACCTACTGTATGTAATATTGGTATATTGGCCTTCACGGCCAGTGAATGAAAACTCAGCAATCTTTCTAGGAATGTGCCGTGTTTTGAGTGGGGTTTCACCTAGGGCACAAAGCTGGCTCATCAGCGGGCTCTTGGTGTCTGCGCCCAAACCCCCACAGGACAGGCTTGAGCTTTTAGCTCTCACAAAGAAGAGGTGCAGGTGCGTTTTATAAGAAGGGAGGTAACGGGCAGTTCGCTACTCCTGTGAGGGTCCAGGCTAGGTTTCCTAGGCGAATCCCCACACAAGACACGGCACAAACCTAGAAATATTGCTGACTTCTATGTAATATTATTCATAAAATGGTACATAACTCTATGGCCTATATGCAGGGTGTATTTTATGTTCCTTTGGAGAATGATAGGTCGCATAGGAGACGGGTATAGAAGTAATTTGAGATAGGGAACTTGGGGCCGGAGCGGCCTTCTTAACCCCTAAAATAAGGGTTGATTCAGGCCCTCCACCCTGTCAGTTAGGCAACCGACCAAAACCTCTATTACCTTTCTCAATCCTTTAACTCTTGGCAGATTAATTTCACCACGTGGCGCTGGCGTAATGGATAGCGTTGCTGTTTGAAAGACCGGTAGTTCCGGGTTCGATTCTGGGCTTTCACATGGCGAAATGAATCTTGCCAAGAGTTAAAGGATTGAGAAAGGTAATAGAGGCTTGGGTCGGTTGCCTAACTTACAGGGTGGAGGGCCTGAATGAAACCTTATTTTAGGGGTCAAGGAGGCCGCTCCGACCCCAAGTTCCCTATCTCAAATTACTTCTATACCCGTCCCCAACACGACCTATCATTTTCCAAATGTACATAAAAGACACCCTGTATAGAACATTCCATCATGGCGATCATTCAAAATATTTCGATGGTTCTCAACATCTCCGAATCTATTACAGCAATCAAACTGAATTTTGTTTGTTGATAGAGGCTATTACACACTGTAAGTTCACCTATGGGCTTTTCAATAACCTGATGAACACAAATCCAACATGGCAGCAATGCAAAATTTAAATATTTATATAAATGTTTCGCGGAAAAACCTTGTAATAGGAAGGAGAATTTTATTGGAAAAGACCATTTGGATATATGAAAATAGGCTATTTATTTCTTCATGGAACTACTTGTTTTGTATATACACCAATATCGACGACGACTTACAGTTGTCGATATTGGTTAATGACTGCCCAGCCTTACCCATATGTTGTTGTTCGAGTCTTTAGTCTTTTGACTCGTTTGATGATGTCCTCCATGCCTCCCTGTCCTGAGCTAATCGTTTCATCTCTACATAGCTACCACACCCTACATCCGAGGCAATCTGTTTAACATATTCTAACCTTGGTCTACCCCTACACATCTTGTCCTCGACCCTTCCTTCCATAACTAAGCTTGCTATTCCTGGGTGTCTTAGTATGTCCTACCAACCTATCTCTTCCCTTCATTAGCAGTCACCAGAAACATCTCTCCTCTCCCACTCGTCTTAATACCTCTTCGTTTGTAACCCAATCTATCCATCTGATCTTCATCATTCTCCTGTAACACCACATTTCAAACGCTTCAAATCTCCTCTTTTCTGCTGCACCAATACTCCAAGTTTCACTTCCATAGAGTGCCCACGCTCCAGACAAAGGCTTTCAAAAATGACTTCCTAATACCTAAATCTATCTTCGATGTCAACAGATTCCTTTTCAGTAGAAATGCTTTCCCATATGATATCCCACTTAACAATTCCAGCTGTTACACTGTGACCTCAGTATGTTTCCCTATGGACACTCGTGAGAATAATGTTCCGGAATCGCTGTGCAGTTTATGTTTACTGTTCTGCCATTTGCGGTGTTGCCATTTACGTGCCGACCTGGTGTTGGTGGTAGCGGAATATCCTATATCCTCTCTGTATGCTGGCCACTTCAATATAGGAAACTCATTCAAAAGTTTTTTGTGGCCAGATTTAAATTATTTCACTGTAGCTGTCCATGTCGCTGCACAGGGTGAGTGGGATATTACGAGGCAGCCGGGATCATGTGATTCCGCAGGTGAGGAAGCGCTGGAGACGTGATAAACATAATAGCAATTGGTGCGTGTTTTAGCGAAGGAATAAGAAGATTTAGCTACGCTACATTACAAAAGCCTGCGATGAAAAAAATACAAGAGAAGTGATATCTGAACTTTATGTATTTTTCGATCATGATTTCGAAAACAGTAATTAACACGATGTTCAGGAAAGAACACAGCGTAATTTATCCCAAATGTACGGGTTCAGTTATAAATCACGAAAGAAAGAATTAAACAAATAAACATTGGTTTAGAACATGTTTTACGTGAAATATATCAAATAATTACACGTTTCAACTCGCGGAACAATCGCAAAAATTCGCAGAAAATCCATAACTCACGAATTTAACGTGGTTTTTTTTCACGTTATTCATGAAAATTGAACGAATTTTTTCGACAATTAATAGATAAATTAACTAAATTTAAAAAAAAATAGATTTATTTTTCATAATATTTATTGACCAAGTTACAAAACAGAACTGTATTCCGCCTTGTCATTTCTGAAAAAATAAATCGACAAGGTTTGGATTGTTGTCGCTAGATGGTTTGAGTTGTAATGGTTCGTATATAACTAATTATTACTGACATAATAACTTAATAAAGCCGTGTGAAAAATTCAGTTCCACTCAAGAATTTTTCAAATTCGCTCAAGAATATTTACCCTTATTAACCAAGAATTTTAACCCCTTTCATTCAAGAATTTTGACTGTCTCTAATCATGACCAAGGTTGCATGTGAACCCATATTTAACAAATGCATCACTGTGTTTCTTTTCTTTGAATTCTTTTTTTCTTAAGACATAACACTGTAACTTTTACTTTTGATAGTAGAGAAGACAATAATGATAGAACCTCCTAATTTAAGTAGAAAAGACAAACTGTTGTTAGGTAAATATAATGAATTAACAAGATGTTCAGGAAAGAACATATAGCCTACTTTCTCCCAAATGTATGGGTATAGTTATAACTCTTTGTCCTTATCACCTCCAAATTACTTCCTATTCGAAGTGAAAAATGGCACACAACAGTATGACATACTGGGTTTGAGCAGCGGCTTTCCAACCATAGTTTTCAATCTACCCCAGAATTTTACAATTTCATCAGCAAACACTCGAAACAACGTAGGAATTCAGTATATTATCACCGACTACTTCCAACAATTGAAACGGAAACGAAACTTCGTTGGTCTAAATGTATCACTGGGATGAACACATTTAATAAACCTACTGCACAGCTAATTTTTAATCGCGGCTTACATTTGGGTCGAGTGTGCTCTATCGGCAAAAAGAGAACATTTTTCAATTACACCGTATGGATGGGTTCACTATCAGAGAATGTCAAGGCCGGTATAGAGCGCAGCTCGCATCTAGTAGGCCGTAGTTAGCACACGCATAGTTCACCTGGTTGCTAGTAGTTGTCACTCGTGCAGATCCAGTGGTGAAATTTGTTTTAATTAAATAATTATATTAAGGGTCCACGGGAGAAGCCTCCGTGGCATAGGCGGCAGCACGCCGGCCTCTCACCGCTGGGTCCGTGGTTCAAATCCCGCTCATTCCATGTGAGATCTGTGCTGGACAAAACGGAGGCAGACAGGTTTTTTCTCCGGGTACTCCGGTTTTCCCTGTCAAAAATTTCATTCCAGCAACACTCTCTACTGTCATTTCATTTCATCTGTCTGTCATTCATTTAATCATTGCCCCAGAGGAGTGCGTCAGGCCTCGGCAGCCGGCACAGTTCATATCCTCGCCGCTAGTTGGGAGCTTCATTCATTCCATTCCTGACCCGGTCGGAGACTGGAAGCAGGCTGTGGATTTTCATTATTTTCAAGGGTCCACGGGAAGAAGAGGGAATGTCAAAAAAATTTAAAATGTTCAGGAAGCGAGATTTAAAGTTTCATTACTTATATGTACTTACATGTACGCGCCATCTTGAAACGTCATTTTCTCACGACCCTCGTTGTTCTTAGCCAGACACAATTGTGCCTTCAATACGTCACAAAGAGACCCACCAGATCGCGCTGATATCCCGGTTTTACATTTTGAGTGGCATTATCCCTTCTTCCCGTGGTCCATTCACATATTTTCCATTGTAAGATGTAAAAAACAAACCGCTTAATTTTATAACGTCTCAGTACTTAACAAACAATAAATATAAAAAAATCAAGCAAACAAATACAACCCTGACAGGTTTTGAACCCCGGCCACCCGGGTGAAAGACCAAAGCTTTACCACAAAGCCAAACGTTTCCATCGGAGTTTAATGCTATCAATCGATTTACATAAAACGTCTTAGCAAATCATGACTTGGGCTAAACGATTTCTTCACTGGAGTATATATAAATTATAATCTGTTTCATACAAAGTTCATATTGTTTCTATATCTAGGCTATATTGCATGCAACGTACTCAAATTAGTGAACTATAAGCGGCTTCGGTGGCGTAGTCGGTAGCATGCTGAACTGCTGTGCCCAAGATAGCGGGTTCAAACCCGGCCGAAGTCGTCGGATTTTTTTAAGAGCGTTAAAAATCCTTCAGTATGCCTTCCTTCGGAGGGGAAGTAAAGCCGGCGGTCCCATGTCATAGATTTATGGCATGTAAAAGATCCTTTCACAGACTAAACTTGTGTAAAGCAAAATTTGTTAGGTTAGATTTCGTCAGAACGCTCTATCAAAGTTCCAACGTTCACCACTAGGTATCATTGATATCTGGTGGCGAAAGTTGGAACTACTTGAAATTGAACAGAACTTGTAGCTCGCCCTTTAGGGTGTCCGCTGGAAGCAGCTACAGACTCAGGCGAGCTGAACATGTCCTCGGACACACCCGGCACTAAAAGCCATATGATAAATAAATAAATGAACTATAGGTCACAACGAGAGATCAGCTGCCATCTTTTTTTGTAACCGAGACGGCTCAACTTTTTAATTAAAGTCACTTCTGCAGAATCTCTACTTAGTATAAAGCAAAGTCCCCGATTCTTGGATGTTACGGTTAAATTCGAAAACCACTGGATGGATTTTGATGCGGTTTTCACCATTCTGTAAAGGATCACTCTAGGATGATTTCTGTAGAAAATAATTTATTTATTATCAAAGGAAGCCGAGCAGTAACGATTTCAGTGGAAAAGTCGAAAAAAAAACTGGCGTCCGGGTAATTTGTAAGCTTACGCTGGGCAAACCGTTAAAAATATCTAAATACTATGAGTGTAGAATTGTTAGCATGAAAAGTTCTACAAAAAAGTCCCCGAGAGCATATGTCTGTCTTCAATAAATCGCCCATTATAAGTGTTTTTACGTTTTAATTTATTAGAACCATGTCTATTCAACTACTGAGGTGACAGTTTACGAGCTAGCTAAGGGCGAGTCTACCATCCCTGTTACAGCCTAGCTAGCGGGAGAACCTATTGCCCCAGATACAGCCAGCAGCAAACCGTCGAGTCGTGTTGAGTTATGACTTCTGAGAAGGGTGGTTGTGTTTGTAGTTTCCCTGGAAGTGCAACTCAGGCTTTCTTCATTTAATCTGTGAAACACAGTCAATTTAAGATCGGACGGAAGGGGGATTTGAGTTTCATTCACATCGTCATCCCCTGGATGTGCAACTCTCATTTCGTTCCGCAAAATTCACAGTCAATTTAAGATTGGACGGAAGGGGGATTATATTATATTATATTATATTATATTATATTATATTATATTATATTATATTATATTATATTATATTATATTATATTATATTATATTATATTATATTATATTATATTATATTATATTATATTATATTATATTATATTATATTATATTATATTATATTATATTATACTAGCAGGTACCCGCGGCTTCGCTCGCGATCAATACAATGGGGACGATGCATTATTGCTGATAATTGGTTTATTCTATTACAACATTCGCGGCTACAGGTGGGTAGATTCAAATTCTGAAAATTCTGTTACATACAGTATATAGATATGAGCAGCAAAGTGGGAATTTTATAGAGTTGTGAACACATATGAAAATTTTATTTTTGGTTTTGCCATCTTCTGCTGAGACATAAAGATTTTGTTGTCCGGATACTCGCCAGCACGCCACATACAGTTGTCCATGGAAAAAAATGGTTTTGTCTAAACGTACACCTGGAATGGCAAATCTATCTGAATATGGGGAATTAAAGTATTTTTCCTTAAGCTATTCTGGGTATAATTTTGCCACACTTATTGATGATTTGAACGTCAACATGTCGCTATTAATAGACCTATAGTAAAATATCTCTCACCTTGGTCGCTGATGTACATTATGCAGTCACTTCCAGTGTTACATCCCAGGGATTGAAATTCTCCAACAACCCTTTTGCCTCACATGCCTCTCTAAGTAATTAAAATTCCCGATTGTTGTTGTTTGAGTCTTCAGTTTTTTGACTGGTTTGATGCAGCCCTCCATGCCTCGCTCTCCTGAGCTAACCGTTTCATCACTACATAGCTACCACACCCTACATTCGAGGCAATCTGTATAACCCTGGTCTACCCCTACAGTTCTTGTCCTTGACCCTCCCATCCATAACTAAGCTTGCTATTCCTGGGTGTCTTAATATGTGCCGTACCAACCTATCTCTTCTCTTCATTAGCAGTCGCCAGAAACATCTCTCCTCTCCCACTCGTTTTAATAGCTCTTCATTTGATACCCTATCTAACCATCTGATCATCATCATTCTCCCGTAACACCACATTTCAAACGCTTCAATTCTCCTCTTTACTGCAGCACCATTAGTCCAAGTTTCACTTCCTTATAGTGACTCAAAAGCTTTCAAAAATGACATCCTAATACCTAAATGTATATTCGATGTCAAGAGGTTCCTTTTTGTGTAGAAATGCTTTCTTTGCCTGAGCCAACCTGCTTTTTATATCCTCTTTGCTTCGTCCATTACTGGTTATTTTGCTTCCTAAGTACCGGTAACAGAAGTCTCCTACTTCCCGTAGCGTTTCACCTGCCAATTTGATGTCCATAGAGGTTTCTCATTTATTTCTGCTGCATTCCAATAATTTTGTTTTACATTTATTGATTTTCATCATGAATTCATTCGTCAAGACGGAGTCCATCCATACCATGCAAAAACTCGTTCAAATCTTCTGGCGTATTGGCCAAGATGACGATGTCATCAGCAAATCTCAGAGATGAAATTATTTCTCCTTGAATCTTCACTCCGACTTTAAATTGTTTTCCAATTTCCTGATTATTGTGTTTTTAGAGATCTTTGAAATGCGTTGCCCTCGCACATGGTGTAGATGCATTGTCAAAGGAAAACATCCCATATTACGAACATGGTCCGCATAACCTGTACCGAAAGCCTATTCTGGACAGCAGTTCCTTGAACTCAGATTTGCCAACATTTTATTGTATCTTTCCATGTGGTATGTCTCTGTACCTCAATATACAGAAGAGTGCTTTAAAAATCATGTCTTGTGTAAATTTTGGAAAATGTAGTGCGTGTGTTTTTTGCCGGAGTGGATACTCGCTAGTAGAAATTCTTTTTAGTAAAATAGACTGGTTCACAATTTGGTAAGTGCACATTGAGGTATATGACGGCGGGATGCCTTAAGTGTTAAGGAAACGGCAATAGCCGCCTCAGAGCTTCGTTGCTATTGAAATTATGACCAGACCGATATTTGTACTTAACTATACGGGATTTGTGAGCCCAGTGTTTATGAAATTGAACGTAGCTATATCGCTACCTTTATTTAATAGCCGCTACTGTAGTGTTTAAAAATTAAAGGTGGTATTAGAAGGCGCTGCCCCTATTTTTTTTTACCCCTGGCACTACAGCCCATGAAGGGCCTAGGCCTATCATGCGACCGCTTCCCAGCCATTTGGCCTGAAGATATTGTGGTGACGCGTGGTCAGTGCATAGTGTCCCCTCAGCCGTTAATCGTGTTCTTCGTGACCGGCGCGCTGCCTCACAGCTACTCAATTGTCCTCACGAATCTGAGTTCAGCCCGTTGCAGCCCTGACGTCAGTGTCTAAAATCTCTGACGGAGCCGGGAATCGAACCCGGGGCCTCCGGACGGGAGGCAGGCGCGCTACACTGTTCTTATTGTGTTTATATATATCTTGAAAAAGATAATAAATGAATTGGCATTGCCTCCTAGAGGGATATATAGAAAATCGGATGTCATACCTTGAGGTAGTGTTGCCATGGAAACGGACTTGCGATTAGTTCATCAATCAGAGCGAAGATAGTTTTCTGCGAATATCTTTGAAACTGTTGGTTTTAGAGCCTTAAAATGTAGTTTTCGGTGTCCCGTAGGGACATACCGAGTATTGTTTCTTGCATCGAGGAGAGTAAAATGAGCTTTGTCCGGTCTTTATGCGACAACTTCGATATTTTGTCCTGGTTGAGTATTTTTGGTGACTTTTCAGTTATGTTGCCTATTCCACGGGAACAGTTACTTATTTCCGGACGAAAGGCAGCCTATATGTTATCCCATGGTATAAGCTGTCTCCATTTCAAATTTCATCCAAATCCGTCCAGCCGTTTTCGTGTCAAGAGGTAACAAACTAACACACACACTCACACACACACACACACACACACACACGGACACACAGATTTTCACAATTATAATATATATAGGGATTATATTATATTATATTATATTATATTATATTATATTATTATTATTATTATTATCTTGATTGGTCACATTGGACCACTTGAGTCGTTCCACAATCACTTCTTCTTTGAAGGTAGTACTGCTTGGTTCTTGCGCTCTTTCCAGTACTTTTTCATTCTTTCAGATCGGGATTTTCTCAACTCATCTGAAATCTCCATAGGCTTTCTATGTGTCATTTCTGCAGAAAATTTGTGAGTTTTAAGAATGGTGTTAATTTTATTTTTCTCCTCGGCATCTGTTATCTTAAGTCCAACTGCTTTGAGATCTTGTTGGATTTCTTGGATCCATTTTCCTCCAGTTTTCTTTCCTAGACTTCCGTCTCTGCCGTGCCTGACTGACCCCTCACACCTGAGTCCGCTGCTTTTTATAATAAGGCAGCATGGTTGTTGCTAACCTAGTTGAACTGAACTTCAATGTCCGGGACGGTTTCGCCTTGAGCAGACACCGGGACATAACAATATTATTGCGAACAACTCGATCGCTTGAATCAGACAATGTGATGCTGAAAAAGTTATCTGGGTTGCGTAAGACTGGGATGATGTTTGTTTCAAGACAACTTAGAACCTCTAACAGTGAGGGAGAGGCTACACAGGTAAGGGGAATTGGCTGGATGGCTGTGGATAAATACTATAGAATATCGATATCGGGTTTCCCTTTGTAAAACAGGCGAGGTCTATGTAGAGACGTTCCGAGCAGCAGGCTTTGTTGGATAACTAAGCATGTATGATATCGGGCAAAGACAGCTTTGAAGCCATCTTTCAGTCTTGCCTTATTGACAATTGATATCGTAACTTTCAGCTTACAATATTTACAATATGCTACATTGCTGGACGAACAAGGAAAGTTAGGAATGTGGGGGAAAGGCCAAGGAGGATAAGAGATAACGAGACCGCACAGGAATAATAATCACATAATCACACTAACCAAACTAACTTGAGGGTCAATTACCACTAACAATATATTAACCAAATATCACATAGGCCTATAAGCAAGAAATATATGGCGGCCTCGGTGGCGTAGTGTGTAGCATGGTGAGCTTCTATGCCCAAGATCGCGGGTTCAAACCCGGCCGAAGTCATAGGATTTTTTAAAGAGCGTTAAATATCCCTCAGTATGCCTTCTTTCGGAGGGCCCATGTCATAGATTTATTGCATGTAAAAGAAACTTCCACTAACTAAACTTGCATGAAACAAAATGTGTAGGCTAGGTTTGATTAATGCTCTGAAGTTCCAACTTTCGTCACCAGGCGCTGATTGCGATGGCAACTAGTAGTAGCCAAGTTCACAGCTAGGTGTCGTGGACGGTAGTATTTGGTAGTGTAAGTAGGAACTACAGTACTCGAAATTATCATCTGCAGTCCTTACTTGAATGAGAAACAGATAACACATACTAATACAGTCATCACATTTAACACCGGTTAACATACAGATTCTACACACACCCAAAGTACACGGGGCTACATGACCGCGTTGTCGCAGCCCCTAAACTGAGGAACAAACCAACCAAGAAATGTTGACTAGTTGCGCTTGTTTAATAACTAATGCAAGAACATAAGTGTGTATATTGTAAATACAGTACTATCACCCGTACTTGTATACATAGATTTAATAGTCTAAGTGTAAAGGATCTGATAATGATCGCTTGACGATCGAAACTGGTCATCTACGTGTATTTAATAATGTCATGTAATTTTAGGTATATTTCATAAGAAAGCTACCTATAGCAATGGGTACCATGTTTCGACTTCCGGAAAATGTCGATTTATCTTCGCGTATCAAATTCCCCAGAACCCAAAACCACCGTCAGTACAAAAGTGTAACTTCATTGTGGACACGACAACTACCGCCATTTTCCACCAATCACTTTCAAATGTATACATACAATATGACCTTATATTACAATCTCGATAGAGTTGGATAATGGGCAAAATCGGACTAAGGGGATGGAAATGGGGAGCCTTTTTCTTTCGAAAAATTGAAATATCGCTATAACTTTCTTCTTCTTCTTCGTCCTCCTTTCATTTGTCCCGCCTGGTGGCAGGGTCTGCTGTGAGGATTCGTTGTCTCCATTTCTTTCAACCTTGAGCCATATCTGGGTGTAGATGTGCAGTCTTCAGGTCATTATGGATCGTATCAACCCACCTCTATCTTGGTCGTCCCTTGGGCCTCTTTCCCGTGACTTCCAGGGTATATGCTGTCTTAGCTATTATGTCTTCTTCTGCACGCAGCACATGGCCAAACCAGCTTAAACGGCCTTCCCGCATTTTCTGATGGATCGGCGCCACTCCGAAACGTTTCCGTATATCAACATTGGTAACATGATCCATTCTAGTGACGCCGCCTGTCCACCTAAGCATCCTTGTCTCCATGACGCTTAGCCGACGTTCCACCTCTTTTGTAGTGGGCCAACACTCGGTACCATAGAGTGCGACTGGACGGATAACAGTGCGGTAGATCTTGGATTTAAGGTGGTCTTTCATCCGGCGGTCACAGGTGACACCTGTCGTCGCACGCCATTTCAACCAAGACGCCTGCGTCCTTTCGTTGACCTCTTCAATGATTCTTCCATTGTCAGAGACAGTAGATCCAAGTTATAACTTTCTTAATATGTAAAATATCAAATCCATTCAAAATTCATAATATTCTTCGGATAAGGGCCAAAATCGTATGTCAGTAACGGTTTCTGATAGCACCAACCATTGATCAAAGGGGTGGGAAGAATTGAGTTTTTTAAAGAAAAACGAAGCATACCTACCTTATAAACGCAATACAAAAGCCGTTCAAAATTGCCAATTGTCCTCCATATATTATCTAAATTTTTTGTCTGAAAGATTTCTTGATATGACCCACCCTTACGCCAAGGGATAAGTAAAATATTCTGGATGAAAATGGCAAGTTGATGAGGGAATAGCTAAGCCGAAGATAGGTATCACAAATTATTGCTGATTGTACTACGGATGTCATCAAAGCAATATAGATGTTGTTTTGACAGCCGTGTCGTCCTACAGAACCCCAGGGGCTCACATCAAGAGGGACGTGGGTTGGCGACCACGGGAACCCAACTGAGTCCAGTATTGCTTCCACTTACTTGTGCCTGGCTCCTCTCTCTCTTCTTTCCTGTTGACATCTCTTGGTCAACTCTTGTTCTCTTCCGACGCTGGCGGTATTAGGGTATCCGAGGCATAGGGAGTCTTTCTCTTTGCCCCCTTAATTGGCCATTGTCTCATCTTTCCTAATACCCTCATTCTTCGAGGGGTCAGCCTTCTTTTTCTTTTCATGTTATCTCCTGCCTTCTGCTCAAGGCCTTCAAGGAGGCAGGGTGTATGTAGCCCCACCACTTCTGCTGCACCCCGGATATTGCTACACCCGCAGGAACTCATGGCTGGTGAGTTTGAGAGTTGGCGATCCCGAGGGATTCCTGAGCTGGGTCCGTTTTTTCCCCTTTTCCACAGACTTTGGAGCGGGCCTCCTCCTCCTTCCCCCCTTTCATTTCTGCCTTTCATGGCTCTCCTTCCTTCCAAGTCCCTCAATCCTCATTCTTCTAGGTTGAGGGCATTTCTTTTCTTCCTGTCCTTTATTTGCCTTATCCTTTATTTGCTTACCATATCTTCTTCTAGTATGTAAGTTTGTAATTAGTATTAGTTATAGTTTTCATTCTCATCTCATCTTTCACTATCACCCAAACCTTTAGGGGCCGATAACCTAGATGTTGGGCCCTTTAAAAAACAAATATAATTATCATCGTTCTACCGACGAGCCAAAGATAGCGTTATCTCCAACTACTGTCCGGCTGGTCGGCAGTTGTGCTAGTGCAAGGTAAATAGCAGTAGACTATATTATAATTAGGGCTCGGATTTTTAGGTGCTACAAATAGGGAAAATATTTATTTTTTATGAATTAAAAACAAGATGTTCAGTAAAGAACATATAGCCTAATTTCTCCTAAACGCATGGGTATTGTCATAACTCTTTGTCCTTTTCAAGGTGTATAATTGAATGTTGGTTGTAGCAGCTTGTTGAAATACAACGTGCTATACGGATATTAAACATGAATATGAGGTGCCCTTTGCTAGTGCTACCTCTTAAAAAAAGATTCAATTCAGTTTCACCGTGATTGAATTGGTACGGGGAATCGATTTGCACACCTACATGGCCGCTATCTGCAAACTAATGGGCTGATGACCTTGTAGTTCAGTTAAAAGATGCTTCCGACAAAAAGGTATGTTGTAGCAAAATTTGGTAGAGATCAAATGACTAGGTTAGTCGTAATTTGATTTAAGCTTTTAATATTTGGGTGGCCGCCATTACGTTTCCGTCAAGATGGCAGCGATATAAATCACGACACTGAGGTGTTCTTTGCTAGAGCTACCTCTGTACCAAATTTCGTAAATTCGGTTTCACCGTGTTTGAATTGATAGGGGGCATCGATCTGCAAACATACATTGCCGTAATCTGCAAACTATGGGGCTGATGATCTTGTTGTTTGGTCAAAAGATTCTTCATACATAAAGGTATAATGTTGCAAAATTTGGTAGGGATCAGATGATTACATTGGTCGTAATTTGATTTAAGCTTTTAATATTTGGGTCGCCGCCATTACGTTTTCGCCAAGATGGCAGCGATATAAAACATGACACTGAGGTGTCCTTTGCCAGTGCTACCTCTGTACCAAAATTCGTTCAACTCGGTTTCACCTTGTTTGAATTGATAGGGGGAATCGATTTGCACACATAAATGGCCGTTATCTGCAAACTATTGGACTGATGAGCTTGTAGTTCAGTCAAAATATGCTTCCCACATAAAGGTATGTTGTTACAAAATTTGGTAGAGATATTAGGTTGGTCATAATTTGATTTAAGCTTTGAACATTTGGGTGGCCGCCATTACGTTTCCGTCAAGATGGCGGCAATATAAAAACATGACACTGAGGTGCCCTTTGCCCTTTGCTAGTGTTACCTCTGTACAAAATTTTGTTAAATTCGGTTTCACCGTGTTTTAATAGATAGGGGGAATCGATTTGAACACAAACATGGCCGCCATCCACAAAGTATCAGGCTGATGATCTTGTGGTTTGGTCAAGAGATTCTTCATACATAAGAGAATAGTGTTGCAAAATTTGGTAGAGATCAGATTATTACATTGGTTGTAATTTGATTTAAGGTTTAAACATTTTGGTCGCCGCCATTACGTTTTCGTCAAGATGGCGGCGATATAAAACATGACTCTGAGGTGTCCTTTGCTAGTGTTACCTCTGTATCAAATTTCGTTCAATTCGGTTACACTCTGTTTGAATTGATAGGGGGAATCGAGTTGCACACATTTTTGACCGCCATCTGCAAACTATTGGGTAGATGACCTTCTAGTTTAGTCCAAAGGCGCTCGCCATATGAATATATGTTGTTGCAAAATTTTGTAGAGATCGGATGATTAGGTTAGTCGTTATTTGATTTAAGTTTTGAACATTTGGGTGGCCGCCATTACGTTCCCGTTAAGATGGCGGCAATATAAAACATGGCACTGAGGTGCTCTTTGCTTGTGTTACCTCTGTACCAAATTTCGTTCAATTCGGTTTCACCGTGTTCGAATTGATAGGGGGGGGGGCAGACATTCAGAGTACACACACTCACACACACAGACTAACACACAGACAGACACACATTTTTTGGCCCTGTGTTGATCTCATAAGTCTACTTTCATTTTTTGCAAAAATCGAAAGTAGGCTAATACCTGAAATATTTAATATTTAGTTATAATTTAGTTTATTAATGTGAATATAAACAATAGGCAGTACTCACAAATACAATTTACAGTATGCTATGCTGCTGAAGAATTACAACACACACGAGACACATCTTCAGGTTGTCCATCACAAATGGCCGACGTTTATCGCGAAATACTCCTTCTGAAGGAGCGAAACTGCGACAATATGTTTTTTGCCCTTGAGGTGTTGTGTAATTTGAGACCGCTGTTCAGCCTTGATTGCTTTCCCACATGGTTGGCAGAACAGACCACTCCTATCAAAAGTAAAATTATCTTTTAATTCTGCAACATACTGCTGCAGACGATAACTTGCAGTTGCTTTTACTATAGGCATCGTAGAACAGCCTTACGGCTCACAGTGCCAGAAATGAACTGCATGTGAATGACACTTGTTCGAGGTAGCTGGAGGGGAGGAGGAGGAAGGTCTAGCACGTGGTGCAATATGGCTATGGACAAGGAAATCCCCAGCTTCCACAGTGAGTGGCAAGGGGCGACAAGTTAAGAATAACACAGTTGCAAACTGACATACGCTCTGCATGAAGATTAGATAGCTCACAGGTTCTTCCCCGTTGAAGTAACACAGTACAAAAAATGCAATAAACTGAGAGATCTAGCAAGCTGATTTAAAAAAATGTACACATCATGTCTTTTTATGTGGTAATAAGTGAAATAATAATAATAATAATAATAATAATAATAATAATAATAATAATAATAATAATAATAATAAGAAAACGTTGATAACTATAGAGGCATCTCTCTTCTTCAAATTGCATACAAGGTATTTTCAAAAATATTGCTGAATAGAGTAGAAACATCACTTGACAAGCAACTGGGCGAATATCAAGCTGGATTTCGAAAAGTAGATCTTGTTCAGAACAAATATTTAACTTAAAATCCATAATTCGCCATAGGATACTGAATTCAAAGGACATAGTTGTGACTTTTGTAGTTTTTAAAAAGGCCTTTGACTCGGTTGATAGAGAAACCATAGATAAAACAATTCGTGAATTTGGAGTGAAAACTAAATTGGCAAACCTAATACGTGAAACCCTTACTGACACGATTTCAAAAGTAAAATTTATGGGTGAGATATCAAAATCTATTAAGATAAATACAGGTGTACGGCAAGGTGATGGTTTATCACCCCTTCTGTTCAACTGTGTTTTAAAGAAAGTTGTAAGAATTTGGAATTTAAAGCTAAAGGAACATAACATTTCGCCAGTAACTTTGGGGAAAAGAAACAAAGGCATTGAAATAAGTTGCCTAGCATTTGCAGACGATTTTGCTATATTGTCAGAAAACCTAACAAGTGCAACAACACAAATCAATCTTTTGGAAGAAATAGCCAACAAACCAGGTTTGAGAATCTCCGTAGAAAAAACTAAATTTATTACAAACATCAAGAACGCTTCAAAATATTTGGCAACAGATATTGGCCCAGTGGAAAAAGTAAAGAAATTCAAATATCTGGGAGAAATAATTCAAGAAAATGGTTTAGAAAAATCTTCGGTAGAAGAAAGGGTAAACAAGATGGAAAGAGCATATGGTATCACTAAGAATTTTTATAACAAAAGGTGCTTATCTAAAAATCTTAAAATAAGGCACTACACTACAGTGGTGAAACCGGAATGCCTATACGCAAGTGAATGTCTGGTACTAAACTATAGATTAGATAAACTTGAAGTACTAGAAAGGAGAATCATGAGGAAAATTTTAGGCCCAGTGAAAACAGCAGAAGTATGGAAATTAAGATCTAATGATGAAATATACATGAACATAGAAAATATAACAGAAACGATAAGAAAAAGGAGATTGCAATTTTTTGGACATATTTACAGCATGGATGATTCCAGATTAACAACAAGTAGTTCCGTGAAGAACTATACAGCCTATTTTCATATATCCTACTTATGTTAATTGCCTCTAGCAACATACACAATTTCAGTTTGATTGCTGTAATAGATTCGTAGATATTGAGAACAGACTAAAAATTTCGGATGGTCGCCATGTTGGATTTTATATATGTAGGTCCTAGAGTTATGTACTGTTACATTCAGATTATTGTGTACGTGTAGTATTCAAACTACAATCGCATAATTAGGACACAAGAAGTAACAAGGAGATTTTAAAATTTCGCACAGCTGCCATCTTGAGGTTATGGAAAGAATTGAACTAAATTAGATGCCAGTGGATTACCATTCGTATAAGGATTTACTGTTCCAAGTTTCACTACACTCGGATGGTTAAATTGCGAGAAACGTCCATGTGAATTTTTATATTTCGCGTCGCCTCCATGTTGGATTTGTGAACACCAAGTTATTTAAAGTCCTATAGGTGAACTTAAGTTCATAGCCCCTATGAACATTAAGAAATTCAGTTTGATTGCTATAATAGATTCGTAGATATTCAGAGCCGACTAAATATTTTGGATGGTCGCCATGTTGAATTGTTAAATGTATAGGCCATAGAGTCATGTACCATTAAAGGAAAATTATTGCGTAGGTTCAATATTCAAACTTTCAATTCAATCGCATGACTGCATCACAAGAAATAAAAACTTAACTTTAAAATTCGCACATCCGCCATCTTGAGGTTATGTAAACAATTGAACTAAATTAGATACCAGTGCATTACAATGTGTATAAATATTTCCTGTACCAGATTTCAGTGCGTTTGGAACATTAAATCGCGAGAAAGGTCTATTTAAAATTTTCAACTTCGCTTGGCTGCCATGTTCGTTTTGTAGTTAACCGGTTTCTGAAAGTCTTATAGATGGACTTCCGTAGTGCCCTTTATCTCCGTAAAAGATTTCAGGGAGATACCGCTAATTGTTTCACAGATATGGAATGCCGGTGAAATATTTCGCACATCCGCCATCTTGTGGTTATGAAAACAATTGAACGAAGTTAGATGTCGGTGCATTACAATGTATATACGCATATACTGTACCAAGTTTCATTGCGTTTGGTTGGTTAAATCGCGAGAAACGTCTATTTAAAAGTCGCAACTTCGCTTGGCCGCCATGTTCGTTTTGTTGTTACCAGATTTTCAAAGGTCACATAAGTGAACTTATAGTTGTTCCCTTTATCACCATACAAAATGTCAGGGTAATATCGGTAATAGTTTCGGAGATATTGAATGCTGGTGAAATATTTCGCACAGCTGCCATGTTGGATTGGTGAGTCGTAACAAAATTTGAAGGGCACGGTCGGGGTCGCAGGGAATAGTGCTATGAACTTACCGAGTTTCATTGAAATCGCTCCAGCCGTTTAGATTTTATTAGGGGGGGGGGGGACACACACACGAATCATACACACACACACACCCACACGCACACACACACACGGACAAAAGGTGATCTCATAAGCCTATTTTTTTCAAAATTGAAAATAGGTTAAAAAGGATATTCAAGTACCTTTGGGAGAAAAGGGCAACAACTAGCTGGATTCAAGAAGTAAAGAAAGATTTAGAAAGAAATAATATAAGTGAAGAAGAAACGGTGAACAGAGAGATCTTTAGAAAAAGGGTATTAAGTATGAAAGGATTCCAAGGAAGATTGACAAAGAAACCTGGTGCGAAGTGGTCCGAGGACAGAAAGAAGCAGCATAATGAACGGATGAAGGAGTACTGGAGGGAACGGAAGAGAAAACAACAAAGTGTGAAGAATTGAAATTGGCACGTGGTCCTTAGCAGGCCTCATCGGAAAGAAGAAGAAGAATAATAATGTTCTTGGTTTTACGTCCCTTTTAACTACTCTGGCTTTTAGAGACGCCGGGGTGCCGGAATTTTGCCCCGAAGGGGATCTTCAACGTGCCAGTAAATCTACTGACACGGCTCCCTCGCATTTGCGCTCCCTCAAATGCCACCTGACTGCGCCAGGATACGAACCTGCAACCTTGGGCCCAACAAGCGAGAACGTTACCCCTGAGCCACGCAGCCAGGCACTAATAAGTGAAAAGCAAGAATTTATGTATTTATGGAAAAAAAATCTTAAAATATGTATTTACATAAACAAATATGTATTTACCTAAAAAATCGAGCCCTAATTGTAATTACAAGAAGATGGGGCTTCTCGTATGGTGAACATGTAGAACGTTTTTAGGTATACAACAATTGACAAATTTAGTGTATTCAAAATATATTTCTTTGTCCCGTGAAATCTAGCTTCGCCTTTCGGCGTGCAGAGAGGGATTGTTTCTTCAGGATTAGGGAACCACCGATTACAATTGGGTACAACCATGTTTACCGACTGAAAAATATTGAATTTCGACGTTTTAATTCAATAAGGAAGGAACGTTGTTGTTTTACGTGACCGTTCGTCTCGCGGTCATGAGCCACAGGACTTCACGTTTACGTGGATTCCGAATCATAGGACATGGCATTTTACTGTGAAAATCTCACATGCATTGGCCGGGAATCGAACCCGGTCCGCCGAGGTGAGATGCAAGCAGCTTGCCACTCCACCACTACGTCCCTGTTTAATTCAATAGCTGATAGTCATCGGCAAGTATAAGTTTGGAGCATTTTTGTTCAACGCACATCGATTTCAAAATTCCTGTATATTGGCAACATTTTTATATGTATCGACTGGCCCCGTCTCCCACGGACCATTGCTAAGGCAAATCTCACAAAAGTAGATCATAAGAGCTTATATGAAACAAGATGTTCAGTAAAGAACATATAGCCTACTTTCTCCTAAATGCATGGGTATTGTTATAACTCCTTGTCCTTTTCAAGGAGTATGATTGAATGTTGGTTGTAGTAGCTTGTTGAAATACAACGTGCTATAGGGATATTAAACATGAATATGAGGTGCCCTTTGCTAGTGCTACCTCTGTACCAAATTTCGTTCAATTCGGTTTCACCGTGTTTGAATTGATAGGGGGAATCGATTTGCACACATACTTGGCCACCATCTGCAAACTATTGGGCTGATGTTCTTGCAGTTTGGTCTGAATATGTTTCCCACATAAAGATATGGTGTTGCAAAATTTGGTAGAGACTAGATTATTAGGTTGGTCGTAATTACATTTTAGCTTTTAACATTTGGGTGGCCGCGATTACGTTTCCGTCAAGATAGCGGTGATATAAAAAATGACACTGAGGTGCCCTTTGCTAGTGCTACCTCTGTACCAAATTTCGTTCCATTCGGTTTCACCGTGTTTGAATTGATAAGGGGAATCGATTTTCACACAAACATGGCCGCCATCCGCAAAATATTAGGCTGATGACCTATTAGTTTGGTCAAAGGATGCTCCCTCCATAAAGGTATGTTGTTGCTAAATTTGCTAGAGATCGGATGATTAGGCTAATCGTAATTTGATTTAAGCTTTGAACATTTGTGTGGCCGCCATTACGTTTTTGTCAATATGGCGGCGATATAAATCATGACACTGAGATGCCCTTTGCTAGTGCTATCTCTGTACCAAATTTCGTTCCATTCGGTTTCACCGTGTTTGAATTAATAGGGAGAATCGATTTTGACACAAAGATGGCCGCCATCCGCAAACTATTAGGCGAATGACATATTAGATTGGTCAAAGAATGCTCCCTCCATAAAGGTATGTAGTTGCAAAATTTGGTAGAGATCGGATGATTAGGTTAATCGTAATTTGATTTAAGCTTTGAACATTCGTGTGGCCGCCATTACGTTTCAGTCAAGATGGTGGCGTTATAAAACATGACACTGAGGTGCCCTTTGCTAGTGCTACCTCTGTACCAAATTTCGTTCCATTCGGTTCCACCGTGTTCGAATTAATAGGGGAATCAATTTTGACATAAAGATGGCCGCCACCCGCAAACTGTTAGGCTAATAACCTATTAGATTGGTCAAAGGATGCTCCCCTCATAACGGTATGTAGTTGCAACATTTGGTAGAGATTGGATGATTAGGTTAATCGTAATTTGATTTAAGCTTTGAACATTCGTGTGGCCGCCATTACGTTTCTGTCAAGATGGCGGCGATATAAAACATGACACTGAGGTGCCCTTTGCTAGTGCTACCTCTGTACCAAATTTCGTTCCATTTGGTTTCACCGTGTTTGAATTAATAGGGGGAACTGATTTTCACACAAAGATGGCCGCCATCCGCAAAATATTAGGCTAATGACCTAGTTATTTGGTCAAAGGATGCTTCCTCTATAAAGGTATGTTGTTGCAAAATTTGGTAGAGATCGGATGATTAGGTTAATCGTAATTTGATTTAAGCTTTGAACATTTGTGTGGCCGCCATTACGTTTCCGTCAAGATGGCGGCGATATAAAACATGACACTGAGGTGCCTTTTGTTAGTACTACCTCTGTACCAAATTTCGTTCCATTCGTTTGCACCGTGTTCGAATTAATAGGGGGAATCAATTTTCACACAAAGATGGCCGCCATCCGCAAACTATTACGCTGATGACTTATTTGTTTGGTCAAAGGATGCTCCCCCCATAAAGGTATGTTGTTGCAAAATTTGGTAGAGATCGGATCATTAGGTTAGTCGTAATTTGATTTAAGCTTTGAACATTTGTGTGGCCGCCATTACGTTTCCGTCAAGATGGCGGCGATATAAAACACGACACTGAGGTGTCCTTTGCTAGTGCTACCTTTGTACCAAATTTCGTTCAATTCGCATTCACCGTGTTCGAATTGATAGGGGGGGACAGACATTCAGAGTACACACACTCACACACACACACACACACACACAGACACACACACACACAGACTCACACACACACATACACACACACAGGCAGACACACTTTTTTTCGCCCTGTGTTGATCTCATAAGTCTACTTTCATTTTTTGCAAAAATCGAAAGTAGGCTAAAAAGGCTAAAATATCATGTGTGTGAGTGAGTGACTGAGTGCGTGTGTGTGAGCCCGCGGATCATTGATATGTTCCTTCCTCGAAACGCGGGTGAGAGTTTGAACTACAGAGGAGTGCAGATTTTTATACTAAGATAAAGAATTTAAAACAGTCATAATTTTAGCCTATTTTCAATTTTTAGAAAAGGCTTATGTGATCTCCTTTTGTCCGTGTGTGTGTGTGATGTGTGTGTGTGTCCTTATTAACTTCTAAACGGATGAGCAATTTCAATGAAACTCTGTAAGTTCATAGCACTATTTTGGACGACCCCGACCGTGCCCTTCAAATTTTGATACGTCTCACCAATCCAACATGGCGGATGTGCGAAATATTTCACCAGCATTCAATATCTCCGAAACTATTCCAGATATCACCCTGGATTTTATTTACGGTGATAAAGGGAACTACTAGAAGTTCACCTATGTGACATTTGAAAAATTCGTGACTACAAAACCAGCATGGAGGCCACGCGAATTTGCGACTTTTAAATAGACGTTTCTCGCGATTTAACCAACCAAACGCAATAAAACTTGGTACATTGTAGGTTTATACACATTGTAATGCACCAACATCTAACTTGGTTCAATTGTTTACATAACCACAAGATGGCGGATGTGCGAAATATTTCACCGGCATTCTATATCTCTGAAACTATTATCGGTATCACCCTGAAATTGTGTACGGAGATGTAGGGCACTACTGGAAGTTCATCTATAAGACTTTCGAAAACCGGTTAACTACAAAATGAACATGGCGGCCAAGCGAATTAGAAAATTTTAAATAGACCTTTTTCGCGGTTTAATGTTCCAAACGCAATGAAATCTGGTACAGAAAATGTTTATACACAATGTAATGCACTGGTATCTAATTTAGTTCAATTGTTTACATAACCTCAAGATGACGGCTTTGCGAATATTAAAATTAAGTTTTTATTTCATGTGTCGTAATCATGCGATCGAAGTTAAAGTTTCAATAATGAACCCACGCAATAATTTTACTTTAATGATATATGACTCTATGGCCTATACATTTAACAATCCAACATGGCGACCATCTGAAATATTTAGATGGATCTCAATATCTACGAATCTATTACAGCAATCAAACTGAATATTTTAATGTTCATAGGGGTTATGAACATAAGTTCACCTATAGGACTTTAAATAACCTGGTGATCACAAATCTAACATGGCGGCGACGCGAAATATAAATATTCACTTGGAAGTTTCTCGCAATTTAACCATCCGAGTGCAGTGAAATTTTGTACAGTGAATCCTTACACGAATGTTAATCCACTAGCATCTAATTTATTTCAATTGTTTCCATAACCACAAGATGGCAGCTGTGCGAAATTTTTAAATCTTCTTGTTACTTCTTGTGTCCTAATCATGCGATTGAAGTTTGAATGCTACACGTGCACAATTATCTTCATGTAACAGTACATAACTCTAGGACCTACATATATAAAATCCAACATGGCGACCATCCGAAATATTTAGTCGGTTCTCAATGTCTACGTATCTATTACAGCAATCAAACTGAAATTTTGTATGTAGATAGAGGCAATTAACGTAAGTAGGATATATGAAAATAGGCTGTAACTTATAGTTCTTCACGGAACTACTTGTTTTATTTTTATTACCCTACTTAGTAGTGTATTTACCCCCTGTGGATTTACAACCTTTACCACAAAGGATTGCATCTGGAAATTTACAAAATTGGAGATTCTGAGGGGCATCTGAGCTCGGTGCGTTTTTCCTTTTTTCACTGACTTCGGAATGTATCCTCTAAATTAACTGGTTTCAATCCGCTGTTCTCGAATCTTTGAATAGTTCAAGAGTGGACAATTAGTAATATAAGACTTCCAAACTCTCTGGTCTAAATTCACACGAAAACCAGAATTAAGTAATCAAATCAACACTTGTGGCATTCTGAATTAACAAGGCTCCTCTTATAATGGAAACTGTAAACAAAGAGGTTACTGTCAGATTCTTGTAAAAATGTTATTATAGTACATTATGCAACGAGCCTATAATGGCAATATTTAAGACACGAGTATGTTTATAAAACGAGCGTAGCGAGTTTTAAAATTTCCATACGAGTGTATATATTACCATTATAGGCGAGTTGCATACGACTGTTTATGTTCAACGATAATTATAACTAGGGCTTGGATCGATATGCTCGATAAAATCTCCAGATATGCTCGAAAGCCATGTGTTTTATGCTGGATAAATATGCTCGAAAAAACCATTATATGCTCGATAGATATGCTCGAAACCCCCATTATATTTAAATATGCAGACTATGCTCGAAAAACACCGTTAAAACTATAGAAAGGAAAGTGAAACGAAAAAAAACAACAATCATATACGGTACCTTGATATACGAGATTTATTTTCTAATTGTATGTATGATACACTGCAATATACTCGCATTCAAGTTTCAAGTACATATAAGATACGTTTTCTTATAAAAGTTACAGTTTAAAAGTTCATTTACAAAATGTTCAGAATTAGGCGAGTCAATGAAGATCATATAAATGCGGGGGAGCCTGAACAGAGCGCATGGGACGCAGAGAATACCTTGTATTTGACCATGGCCTCCTGCAATACCTCACTATGACACTCGCCATGCAGTGAAATTTAAAATAGGGGGCCATGGATGTGAGCGCAGGTGCGATGCTATCCTCACCTAATTGGTCGCACAACTGTTTCTTGAGCTCTGATTGGTGGAAGAAACTGAATCATAATGAAAACTAGTACTATAACGAGCCTCATTATAGTACAGTTTTCTGACATAGACTATAATATTTACATTTCACTAGGGTTGAACATAAAGACTGTTAATAAAACATTTGAAATAATTTCAGCGCATTGCAAAACATTTCTACTGCATTAAGTCCCTAAGCGTACGAGGTAAATGTTGGAGAACTGCCATCCAGTCATATAATTCGCACACTTCTGAATCATGGTAGTGGATAGGTTACTCGGAATGCTTCATCCGACAGTGCATTACATGACGTGAACAAGTCATTATCCATCGCTTGCGCTGGGTGGAATGACACCATCCCCGCAGAGTGCACGTGAATAAATTATGAGACACGTCAATGTGGAGCGACGTGGAACAGAACGACTATCAAGGTGTTGCAGCTGCTATCTGCCACTTACATCTGTGGGTGTGCAGCACTCAGTGCTGCCGTGTAAGATATTTTATTGCTGGTGGGTACAGGCCAGACGTTGGTTTTAGACGAGTGAAATATCCTAATGGATGCCTGGAGGTGAGTTACCACAGGACCTGTGTTGTCGTCGCCTGCCCCATGCGGTTCACCTGCCCCATGCGGTTCGAAGTAGAGTCATTGGCAAATATAATGGCGTTCTGTTCGTAACTATGTAACGTGTACTTCTGCGTCACACAATATTTCGACGTGGACTGTACTGTCTGCACGGAGGTGTCGTCAAGTGCTCAAGTCTGGAATTCCGTTACATCACACCGGTGGTGACAAATGTGAAGCGAGAGAGTGATAGAGTGACTGTCTACAGGCTCACCCGTAAGCTTCAAGGTCAAGGGCAATCGTCTAAAACAAAACGTTATCCGCATCCACCCCGCATCCCTACTCCTGTTATCCGCCCCGCCCCTCATCCCTACTCCTGTTATCCGAATCCACTGACATTACAATAATATTTTTAGCCTATTTTTCACATTTTTCACAAATGAGGAAAAGAGACTAATGAGAGCGATCCGGGAAAATGTGTGTCTGTCTGTCTGGAAGGCTGGCTGTGTGTGTGACCCCCCCCCCTATCAACTCCTAAACGGCTGCAACAATCGAAACCAAATTTAGTATGAGTAAAGATGTATACTAGAATATCTCAAGCCCTTATTTGAAAATGATGTCAGTGCTACCAACTGCGGAAAAAATGGACTAGAAATTTGGGCTCCATGTTGGATATCTTGGAAGGTATGCAAGGGAGCTATTCCAAAATTGGCACACATGTAGATAATACAATTTCAGTTCAATTTCCAGGAGGCCATACTGTACCCTTGCGTCATCATATGGAACATGTGTTCGTATCTCAGCTAGTCCACGGTCTTTCGAGGCATGGGGCGTTCAACCCACTATACGATCACATGTTCAGGATTTGAGTCTGTCAGGTAACTACTCTACTTGAAAGAAACAACAAATTCCTAAATATATCATTTAATGGTATTAACTCATGGCAAAACACAACACAAAACACAAAAATATTACAATTACTTCCCACAACAAAAATCAAAATTATATGTGAGTCTCTTCTCATAAAGTTTGGTGCTCCACCGCACCCATATCTATCCTAGATATCCTAACGTTGATACTCTTCGACATTTACGAGTGTTCATAGTGTATTTCACGTGGCACAATTTATATTAACTTTTGCATATCACAACACAACAAACACAAATTACAATGTAATAAACATTATGTGCAATTATTAAATATTTATCCGTTTTGAAACGGAGCATTTACCCTGAACAACATTGATTTCATTATCTTATGCCTTGCTTAACATGTGTGCTTTTCAGCGCACTTCGTTTTCTTTTCCCATAAATTTCAAACGCTGAAGTGATATATATACCTTTCCCTCCAAAATACACATAGTTGTTGGATTTTAGCTTCTCCATACATCAATCTTCTGGGTCTGGTCATGTCATTATTATCATTACAAACGTGTCATATAGTTATATTATGCTACCCATTTGAATAAATTAGCATAAACTGGCTAATTACACTTTACAGAAATGCATTTATTTATTTATTTGGTGCAGTTAAGTTGTCCTCAGACAATAACTTGGCCAAATCTTATCCGATTACTTCGATCCAACATTCTATACACATGGATACAGTGCATATAATTCATTTGATACAATAATATCAAGCATATTTCAATTACTTTCATAGATAACGAGATTCTTCAGTGTACCAGTACAACCTTAAAAGAAAAAGAACGAGGGATCCGGTCAATTGACTCTCCTCGGTGTGAACAAATGATTCGTCACGGACCGCCCTCCTCAAAATGGCTAGCCGGTCTGTGGCCTCCATATGCCTTCCTGACCGACATTCTGCAAGTAAATAAACTTGGCCATGTGCTCACCCAGTGGTGCAGCTCTCCCAGAGGTACCTGATTGGATTGTGTCATTACGAATTACACCTACACTTAGGGTATTTAATGGGCTCATTTCGGCTCCTAATTAGTATTCATAGCGAGGGATGGGTCACAAATAGTTTCGCCGTTCTATGGACGTAATCAGTGGCTCTGTACGCGTACTAGCCGAGTTTCAAACGGTTATCTCGCTGTACGGGCACGAATATTTATGTAGAGGAAATCAACTGTTTCCTACTCGAAGAATTTTGTCTTACCTCAATGGGTAGATCAATCACTATACTGGCTTACCTAGGGTGTCTAATTGTTTTACCTGGCAGCGAAGACTCTGCTAACAGTGGGATACAGACAGCCTCTGCCCCTACTCTGTTGCGAATACACATGTATGCTCTGAGGCGATACCACATCGTAGATTCGAAGATTGGCCAACTAGATTCATCAACGCGCGAACTATTCTGGATGGTCCCTGCAATTATTGACGCAAATCTCTTGCTTCTACGTTACATGCTCGCTGGTAACGGCTAAAACAACATTTCATTCATATGACTCAATTCATAAAGCATTCATGTCCTCCATACTTTTTCTTATGAGCCAAGGTTTTAAGTAGCTTCAAAACATGTATTAATTTACTGGCACTTACATTAAGTACCTTAATGGCTCTCAAATGCAACCATGTAGCATTTAACATTATATAACATTTATCTAACATTTCAATGACACTGAAAAACCCTCTTTATCTCGCTATTATATCTCTCTTTCTCACTTTTCACAATAACACAGTACTCTTTCAATGGATATGACACAATTTGCACGTTCTATAGGCATCAATATGCCGATTTATATATTTATTATTGACACCGACCTCAGATTATTATTATTATCATTATTAGTTAACGGTACCGTTACTTTCATTAACGTCTTACGCCTAAATGGTCGTAATTTTATCATCCTCAGAGCCATATATTTATGAAAATACGAGGGATGTGAGTTCATACAAATGACTGCTAATTCTTAATATTTGAGAAAATGACATGTTGTATGGTGAGCTATAAAGTCATATTAACATATTTGGATGGTACTCATTTTTGCTGGGTTTGTCCAACACGACAGCAACTCGCCCACCATTTTGCTTACTTCTAAGCCATCATGACACTTTTCATACGAAACATTGAATATGGTTTGCACATGGTAATCATATCTTGCAATACCGGCATTTTACACTTTGAAACACTATACATTCTTTAACACACAAATATAAACACTTTTAATGATCACTTTTAAAATAACTTTACAAATAATTTACACATGGAGCCTTGCTTGGCTTTCCACTATTGCTTGACTTCAGAGATGCGACGCAGCCAAATTCTCACAACCGCCTGTCTCCTCCGAAAGTCTAACTCGCGTATGTGTGCTCATCATCCGTCTCCTACAACTTCTATCTTCTATCTTGCAATGTTGCTCAATTATAAATCACAAATACTTGTGATGCCTTCCAGGTTCCCGTAATCTGTAGTATTCGTTACAATTATATGTGATATTTTAAATATCGTAACCCTTCCTGTGGATAAGTTCATTGTCTATAAAAATCATACTGCAATATCTCTACGCTGCACTGATTATTAGTCGCGTATACTGCCTGCTTATACGTTTGCTGTAGACTGGTTATAATATTAAAGCAGAATTACTTGTATTATGCTGCATAATGCGCCTTTCATTGTTCCTCACAAAGATACTGAACGTAACTACTTATATATTTCGCGCACTTTTCCCGCGTGGTTGGGCAGCATGTCGTCCCACAAGTTGAGTCAAGAAGAACTGACTCTCTTCTCCTTCATCTCCCATATAAAGGTTTCTGACGAAAAGTAGTCCCCTTGAATTTCAGGAGCGGCTCTTTCCTGAAATATCGCGTTTTCTGACAAGGTAAAGCGTGATTTTTGCTCGCCTATTCATGGAGGTTCCAGATTCACTTGCGTGCTGGCAATTCCTTCGTTCAATTAATTAAAATTAATTTCTTTCTTCCATGGCTTGGTGACGCTACCTCGAGGGAATCCCCTCTTGCTACGAGACTTACCAGTGTCCCTCCGCAGTACGTGTGTGAATATGCTCATAAAAACACACAGGCTTTCATTTAGGTGTGCAAATACTCCTAAATTACCTCTCTTCGAATAGAAGTCTCTGGGTGTGAGTCTCATTCAATTTGAATGCTTCTTTGGCAGTAATTAATTAATTTGTCTTGATGACTATCCCCTCTCTACTGTTCTGCATTGTCCAGCGGGGATTTTCTTCGTCGTTAATCACGGCCTTCTCACTCCAGTGTCGCCAATAAATAGTGCACTGGCGTCACGTCTGCACCGCCCACTTTCAACTTCACTTTGTCAAAACATCAAGTTGGCTCATTTTCTGTAGCTCTCGCTAACATGTTCGTATGCTGCCTTGCGTTTTACACAATATTTCAACTTTTATTGCCTAAAATTCCCGTTCTGGACGTGGAATTAAGCTATTATTATTATATACTGTCATTATCTCATTGTTCCTCGGGTTCACTGTGGCTGTTCCCCCTCAGAGATCAATGGTTCGATTCTTAGGAAAATCATGGACCTGATCTTTACTTTATAAAGACCCCAGTTCGATGCCAGTCAGCCGTGTCCAATTGGGCACAATACATGACAGTGTTGCCAAAATAATTTAAAGCCTTCTGATAGGTCCAATTTTTAAATGCATATAACTTCTAAACTATCAATTGAATTTCAAACTAATTTTTTATGTAATATGTGTACATAAACAGATATGACTGAGCGTATTCTTAAGAGTCACCAGGGCTGCCAACTGTTAATAATTGCTCTCTCTATTTTTATATATCCAAATACAAATGTATCAGAAAGTATGCAAGCCGACAGCTTTAAAATATGCACACATATAGTACCTGACATTTCAGATTAATTTGGAGTAACTTATATACGTTAGTTCTACCAACATGATTCTAAGCCTGCTGATAGGACCAATTTTTTATGCATGTAACTTCTATACTATCAGTTGGATTTCAACCAAATTTCGTATGTGCTATGTGTAAGATAACGGATATGACTATAAGTATTCTTAAGAGCAATCAGGGATGCCAACTGTTAATAAACGCTGTCTATATATTTTTACCCTCATATCAATATATCAGAAAATATGCAAGCTAACAGCTCTATACTTTGCACACGTTTAACACCTGACATTCTAGAATAATTTGGAGTAATTAATAAAAGTCAGTGTTACCAACATGATTCTATGCCTGCTAATAGGTCCTTTATTAAAATACATGTAACGTCTATACTAACTAATGGATTCCATCCAAAATTGGTACAACAAGATATCATAATATTTCAGTTATTTCTGACCAGCACACGCATGACATTGTTGCCAACATGATTTTACGCGTGCTGATAGATCCAATGTCTAACTGCATGTAACGTCCATTGAACATCAACCAAATTTTGTATTCTGTACCTAGAGATGGAACTAAGAATATATTCAGTCACCAGGGCTGCCAACTGTAGTGCTCTATTAGGCTACATTATACCAGGTATATTTCGAACTAATCAGATATTTCGATATTACCAAATTATTATTATTTTTTTTGTCATTCAAGATAGGTTCATATACTGTAGAATAATCATGGGCATGAATCTTAATTTTAAGAAAAGTAGGCTCTTTAGTTCGTCACGGAACTTCTTGTTAATTTATTAAATAAAGCATAAGGTATTAAAGCAAAACATAGACATTTGAGGAGAGAGCCGTTCCCCTAGGCTTTGAATGTCATGTGCTATGTTTGAAATCAACGTTGCACAGAGAGATTGGAAACCCTTTTCAGTTCGGAGTGTTAATTATGCTTAATGACATAATTTGAATTAGATTAGTTTAAATAATCATCTTACATGTGTCATGGAAAAAATGACGAAAAAAATATATGTCATAAACATTCGGGTCCTAAAAATGATATTCAAAAAAATGGATTGTATTCTAAAAACTATCCGCAAATTTATTCCAAACATTATCCACAGCTTATCCGCTATCTGCACAGACATGCAAACTATATCCACGTGGCGATAATTTTTGCGGATATCGGCGGGTTTATCCGCGGTTATCCGCATCCACGCAGGGCTTCACTGGTAGGATAGACTTTCCTTTCCGAAGTTGATCACTCGTTCGTTTTCATTTAAAATCATTTTGACTTTTAGCGTCCAGTCTAGCCTGCAAGCCTCTTTCTGCAAATCCCCCAGGGATTCAGGACTAGTGGGACGTGGGTTGGTGACCATAGGACCTCAACTGAGTCCGGCATTGCTGCCATGAACTTGTGTCAGTCTCCTCCTGTCAACCCACCTTTGTCAACACTTTCGTTCTGTCCTGACCCGGACGGTTTTTCCCTTTTCCGCCTTAGTGAGCTCTTCTCATCTTTCATACTTCGAGAGGTCAGACCTCTTATTTCCTTTTTCATGGTATCTCCTGCCTTCTGCTCAAGGCCCTAAAGGACGCACAGTGTGTGTAGACCCACCACTTATGGCGCACCCTGGACACTCTCAAGGGCTCATGATTGGTAAGTTTGGGAGTTGGTGACCCCGAGGCATTCCTGAGCTGCTTCCATTTTTCCATTGCCTTTTGGGACGGACCCCTCCTCTTACCCCACTATCCTGTGTGCCTTTCATTGCTCTACGTCTTTAAAAGTTGCTCAATCTTCATTCTCCCAGGGTTGAGGGCATTTCTTTTCCTTATTATTTCCCTTGATCTTCTTTCGTTTCCCATTTCGTCTTCTAGTGTGTAAGTCTGCAATTAGCTTAAGTTGTAAGTTTGTAGTTAGATTTACTTAGGCTGGCTGCGTGCCTCAGCGATAACGTTCTCACTTGTTGTGTCCAAGGTTGCAGGATCGAATCCTGGCGCAGTCAGCTGGCATTTGAGGGTGCGCAAATACGAGGGTGCCATGTCACTAGATTTACTTAATGATACCCTTCAAGGCAAAATTCCGGCACCCCGGCGTCTCTAAAAGCCACAGTAGTTAAAAGGGACGTAAAGCAAATACAATTATATTATTCGATTTTCTTATAGGGTTGTTTTCATTTTCATGATCACCCAAACTATTAGGGGCTGATAACCTAGATGTTAGGCCCCTTAAAACAGTAACTATCATCATCATCATCTTATTTTTGCAAACGAATCACAGTCTTGATCCCTTATTAACAGTTAACTCTGTGACCTCCTCTGTCACTCCACCATCAAAAAGGTTAAACACTGAATCCAACCATTTTGTCTAAGATTTACAGTACCTCCACTTTTCTTACCCTCTATAGCAGATTTCATTAACTTGCTGAATTTCTTCCTACTCTCACTACAAGAACCAACCATCTGAGTCGGCTCATACGAGCAGCTTCATCTAAAGTGTTCATTTATCCCGTCCCATCCATTTTTTAAGTACAGATTGGTCATCAGCCCCGTGTAGTTAGGTGTGTGTTGAACTTGTCTGATAACCTGTATTGTGCCCAACTCTAGGAATGGGTATTCCAAGATTCAGACACCTAGATATCAAGGGAAAGGCTACAGCTGCTTTTGAAAGTTGAGATATTTGAATATCGCGCTACATTGCTTCTCGAAGCAATTGGAAAGAATATACCGCTAACAGCATGTCAAGTGACGTAGCGAGTAATAGCAGAGGTCGAGGCTATTTATTGATTAAATAGTTAACCATCGAGTAGAGACTTGAGACTTGGATCAGATTACTGGCACGGCCAAATGAAAGAGAATGCACTTAGTATCAAGTAAATCGGACCAGGGATACCAGAGATATGAGGATTTCTAGATTTCAGCGTGATGACGCGTGACCCTGGCAGTTTTGAATAAAAGCCGGCTGGCGCAGGCATGGTTAGCTCATTCCAACACAAGCACTTGCCGAGCAAGTTGCTGCTACGCTGAGCCAAGGCACATGGTTGCCGGATCTACGCAGAAGTAATTTTCAAAGTTGTGATAGTCACAAAAGTGCTGCGCTACGAGGTGGAACTTAGTAAGTTTCCGGCGAGGAGAATCACTGAGGTGATTGAATTTTTTTTCTACAGACATTAGTGGAAATATTTATATTTCTACATGGACATATGCTAGACTTTGTCTAGAATTAGTACTTTGTCACAGTCCAGTAATAACCTAATACTTGGATGTTTAGTCCATTTCAGTCAGTTTTCATATTTGTAACTTGTTAACCACTTCGATCTATCAGTACACTGAAGACCAGTCGATCACGGTGGTGTTCGTTAGTCTACGCAAGGGAAACTACAGGTTGCTTAGCGCATGGTAGATGGTGTGAAGTCATGCCCAGGGAACGATCTTCAGAACAGCCGTTGATTGGTTAGACTGTCAGTGTCTTCTTGTATTGATAAGATTACCGTGAGTTATGTTACAACTGACATATCTAAGAATAGATCACTTAGATCTGACCCCATTTAAACAAACTGTTATGGCTTTGATAGAAGCCCATATTAAAATGGAACAACAGTTAATTCAAACGTCAAGAGATACTACCACTATGTCTGACTAGACGGATTGTGGGTATATAATGGCGGCCGATGCAAGGATTATACGTGCTTGTCCGATAGGGCATGTCTATGGATAAATCTGGTACAGACCAGGTTTACTACGCTTCAAGACCATCAAGAAATGTAAGCCACATTTGAATTATATTATGCCTAGCTAATTGGAACAAACAATTTTTCGGCAGATGACCAACACATTTATTTTTTTCTTCGTATTTAAATCTTGCAATGATTTACGCAAGACATATTAGAGTTATCCTGAGTATTTTCAGCACTCAGAACAGTTTAGGATCGATGACCGAGCATTTCGAGCATTTATTTGAATATTTCATATTTTAGGGATATCACGGAAAACCGTCGATGTAAAGGTTGAGTTAAATTATTTTTGTTGAGGAATGGATATTTTTTCCATATTCGAAGATTCGAACATGTGGATTCTCACATAATGAGATGATAATTAAACATATTTGAAATAATATAACTAATAATAATAATAATCCACTAATAATAATAATAATAATAATAATATTTATAATTTTTCTAAATAATTCTTGGATATTATATTTTCTAATAATCATATGTATTGAGAGAGAGCCTATGAAGTAGTTTAATCATTTCTAGTTTGGAACAGGAGATTTTCCGAAGGAGAGTGGTTAGCGCAAGCCCGCATTCAACCAACATTTCAGTTCTGGTTGAACAGTTGATATTTGCAATGAGCAAAGTATATTTTTCAGATAACACGGAGAGGCATGAAACGGGAAGCAAATGATATTTGTATCAATTAGGATATTTTTGTATTTATATAAAATCATGACGTAAATACACTCGAAAGTGAAATAAAGATTTTCATAAGTATGGTAAATTCACGGGTTGAACTGAATGGTAAAATAAAATAAACTTGTAAGTTTATTAATCTTCCAGTGTTGATAACAAGCAGAGGCTTGATTTATTGTATAAATTTTGGGAAGAAAATTTATATGTGTGGAGTAGTTGAAATGCCGTTCCCAGGTGCGCATGTTTAAGTCGCAGGAATGAGGAGGTTATTTGGAGCATCAATCAAATAGCAGGTTCGATGGCTCAGGTTTATACTGTAGAAGGAGTATTGGAACTACACATTTCGTCGTATGAATGACCCGAAGGTTATTTCTTAAAAACCATCAGTTCTTATTTCAACCTTGTTTACGAATTCCATTTAGACTTTGATTTTGCTAGAACCCGGATTTGTCATGATAGTAGTTTATTCTTCTTCAGAGGAAGACCTTTGCCGTTGTTGTTGTAATATTGTGTTCTTATGAAAATAATAGAATGGGCCACTGCCAACTAAAAATAATTCTTTAACCGCGAATAATTTGAAGGATATTTTCAATCCTAGTGCCATGAACTAAATGAATTTATTTTGAAGCTACAATTCTTATTTCCGCATTCTGTCGAATAATTGCAAGTTGTGAAAGTTACTAAAAGGGCCACAAATATAAATATTTTTCATAATAATGATTCAAAGTGGAAAATCAAATAGTTGAATGGTTCAACAATTTATTGATCAAGTTGATGATTCAGAAATCATATATTTTGTTAGGAACTTGAAGTTCATAATCGAGTCACTTCTCGAAATGTTTAATGTCAGAAGAACTATTAATTTTTGTTGTGCTTCGCACAGTTCTTCGATGCTATGCTCAAAGTCAAATACTTTTCAGATGTTATTAATATGTGTAAATAATTTGTGTTGATTCAATGATGATAATATTTTTTTCGACAATATATTTTTTTGAAACTGGAAAAATAAGTGAAAGTTAAAAATTCTATGAACATTTATTCTACGAGTGTTGATATTATGTGAAAATTCAAACAGTGAACTACGATATTTCCAGTAGAGACAATTAAATTTGAACTGGATTTAATCATTAATTATAAATAATTTTGGAACACAGTCTACAGGACTAATAATCAGACTTGTGTTTCCAAAGCTAATTGTCAAATGTGTTTGGAAAATTTCTGTACATTGTGTAAATAGGATGTGAGTCGCCACACGTGAGTGATGCTGCTTTGAGCATTTTTGCAGTCAATTTTAAATTCAAAATAAAATGAGATAATTTTACAGGATGTGTTATACCCAATTGAATCTCCTTCTATCCTTATTGTTGCATTGAGCCAAAAATCAGTAAAGCGTTTTTTTCATTTGATGTCGTTTTTGCGATTTGCTTTAACCCATCTGGCGCCCCGGGATATTTTGACTCTCGTGCTGACTGATTATTGGTAATATGCATATGTGGTCGTGCGGACTCCGGTCTAAACGGGCACAGTATTTATATGGTAACTGTAGAAATTTGTATAACTGTATTAGGGACAGGGATGACGAAGGAACCAGGTATTTATCTTTAAGGAGTGTGGGAAAACCCCACTCAGGAAAGCCGTTGTCAGCGCCGAGATTCGACCCACTAATCTCCGGACTTTTTGCAGCTATCCTCACGGCCATGGTGCACGATTTAACCAGCACGGCTGCGCCACAGAGCGCTTTCATTTGCAGCTTGCCTTTTATCTCTTCATTACGAGTTTCCTCCTGCCATTGCTCTCACCTATTTGTCCCAGGAATCATTCGTGCTACCCTCATATCACCTACATCTGACGTATGTAAATGATATTCTTAATCCACCCAGGTGTCACTCCCAGACACAATGGTTGGTGTAGAGAGTTGATGATGATAATTGTTGTTTTATGGGGCCTAACATCCGGGTTATCGGCCCCTAATAGTTTGGGTGATAGTGAAAATATAAATGAAATTAAAATAAACCCTAAACTAACTAAAAGATACAAATGCTACAAATGCTACACATGTGAGAAAGGCTCAGGAGGGCTTCTCGCCCTAGGACTCTTTCAACAGACTCTATTACCCATTAACTTAGGCTTCCCGCGCGGGGAACGGAGAGCGAGAGGTGCACTCTGCTACATGACGCCGTCACGCACTCGCCGTCTCCGTATCGCATAACGCCAGTCCCCAGGAGTAAACTCAGACTAGGGTGCATATGCACTGAACAACATGATGACGTCATACACGCCGTAACCGTAACGCATAACGGTAGACCAAAGCATAACGATGAAGTCGACAAGATCATTTCAAATGATAAAATTCCTCTCGGCACGCCGGAAGGCGGAGGTAGATTTCACCGGGCAAACTAGGGGATAGGCTATAATAGGCAAAATATGCAGGTTTTCGTAGGAGGATCAGACCTCATTTATTATGAGAAAGTATTTTACAATTGGAGGTTAGTTAACATTTTTTCGTCTTTCTATGCATATTTTTAACATTTTACTGTCTTATGGGGATGGTAACCTTCTTGTCATTTGGGGTTAATTTTTATACTTGTGATCACACTGTCCTTATGCAAGGTTTGGGACTAATGTGTAACTATCTAACAGTCTGTTACTTCTTCACGCAAAATTTTATCTCCCGCAGAGATGTTGGTTGGTTCCTCAGTTTAGGGGCTGCGACAAGGTGGTCATGTAACCCCGTGTACATTGGGTGTGTGTAGAATCTGTCTGATAAATGGTGTTATTTGTGATGACTGTATTAGTCTGTAATTCAGGTAAGGTCTGCAGACGGTCAATTTTAAGTAGTAGTACCTAATTTTGTACCAAATACTAACGTCAACGACACCTAGCTGTGAACTTGGCTGCTAGATGCCACCGCAACCAGCAACTTGCAACGAAAGTTGTAACTTCCCCTCCGAAGGAAAGCATGCTGACGGATTTTTAGCGCTCTTAGAAAATCCGGCGACTTTGTCCGGCTTTGAACCAGCACCTTGGGCATAGAAGTTCAGCATGCTACCAGTTAGCCGCTTCCTTCATAGTCAAAAAGGAAGGAAGGAAGATTGTAGTTTTACGTGACCGTGAATCTTGTGATTATGAGCCACGGGACCTCCTTTTTACGTGGAATCCGAACCACAGGACATGGCATTTCACTTCGAAAATCTCACATGCATTGACCGGGAATCGAACCCGGACCGCCTTGGTGAGAGGCATACAGCTAGACCGCTGAGCCACCACGCCCCTTCCCTCATAGTCAGATGGAACAAGAAGTTCTGTGACGAACTAAAGAGCCTACATTTCTTAAAATTAAGATTCATGCCATAGATTAATCTACAGTATATGAACCCGTCTAGAATAATGATGAAATTAAGTGGGTAATATCGAAATGTCTTAATTAGTTCGAAATAAGGTATACTAGGCATAATGTAGCCTAATAGAGCAATACAGTTGGCAGCTCTGGTGACTGAATATATTCTTACTTCCATCTCCTAAGGTACAGAATACAAAATGTGGTTGAAGTCCAAAGGACGTTACATGGATTTAGACATTGGATCTATTAGTACACGCAAAAGCATGTTGGCAACAATGTCATGCGAGTGCTGGTCAGAAATAATCTGAAATATTATATATTTTTGTGCCAATTTTGGATGAAATCCATTTGTTGGTATAGAAGTTACATGTATTTAAAAATTGGTCCTATCAGCAGGCTTAGAATCATGTTGGTAGAACTGACGTATATAAGTTACTCCAAATTAATGTAAAATGTCGGGTAATTTACGTGTGCATAGTTTAAAGCTGTCGGCTTGCATACTTTTTGATATATTTGGATACAAAATAGAGAGCAATTATTAACAGTTGGCAGCCCTGGTGGCTCTTAAGAATACACTCAGTCATATATGTTTATGTACACATATTACATACAGAATTTGGTTGAAATCCAATTGATAGTGTAGAAGTTATATGCATTTAAAAATTGGACTTATCAGAAGGCTTAAAATTATATTGGCAACGCTGTCATGTATGGCCACATGGAAATTAAACTGAAATAGTATTATCTACATGTGTGCCAATTTTAGAATAGCTCCCATGTATACCTTCCAAGATATCCAACATGGAGCTCAAATTTCTAGTGCGGTTTTTTTAGCAGTTGGTAGCACTGGCATCTTCTTCAAATATGGGCCTGAGATATTCCGGTATACATCTTTACTCATACTAAATTTGGTTTCGATTGCTGCAGCCGTTTAGGAGTTGATAGGGGGGGGGGGAGACACACACACACAGACAGACAGACAGACAGAAGGACAGACAGACAGACACATTTTTCCGGATATATCTTATAAGTCTACTTTTTCCTCATTTTTGAAAAGTGTGAAAAGTAGGCTAAAAATGAATGTGATCTCGTCAATGGCGTTGTCTTGGCAACCTCTGATAGATCATCCCTTATCAATTTAAAAGCGTTGTTATGGTAACCTCTGATGGCACTTGGCATTTTTTAAAATTCCGAAATCATTTTTCTCATCCCTTGGCGTAATGGTGGGTCATATCAAAATTTCTTTCAGACAAAAGTTTTAGGTAATTATTAGGGGAATATTTTCCATTTTGTACGGTTTTGATATTGTGCTTATTAAGAGAGATATGATTAATGTTTCCCGAAAAACCCACTTTTTTCCACCCCTTTGGTCAATGGTTGGTGCTATCAAAAAACTTATTTGACATAAATTTTTGGCACTTATCCGACACATATTATGAACTTTGAATGGATTCGATATTTCACGTATTAAGAGAGTTATAGCGAAATTTCACTTTTTGGAAAAAAGCCCCCCATTTTTACCCCTTCGACCGATTTTGCCCATTAACGAACTCAACCGAGATTTTATAGGGATACATATTATGTAAAAAATTCAAAGTGATTAGTGCAAAATTACGGCAGTTATTGTGTCCACAAGAAACTGATATATATATATATATATATAGATAGATAGATAGATAGATACATATATACATAAATTATATATAAACTTTTGAACTGACGGTGGTTTTGGGGTCTGGGGGATGTGAAACGCGAAGATATGTCGAAATTTTCCGGAAGTCGAAACATGGTACCCATTGCAATAGTTAGCTTTCTAATGAAATCTACCTAAAAACTTACAAACTCGACGAGGAAATGGAAAACAACAAGAAGTTCCGTGATGAACTAAAGAGCCTACTTTTCTTAAAATTAAGTTTCATGCCAATGATTAATCTACAGTATATGAACCTATCTAGAAAAATGACGAAATTAATTTGGTAATATCAAAATGTCTACTTAGTTCGAAATATACTTGGTAAATGTAGCCTAATAAAGCATTACAGTTGGCAGCCTTGGTGACTGAATATATTCTTAGTTCCATCTCTTAAGGTACAGAATAACAAAATTGGTTGAAGTCCAATGGACGTTACATGCAGTTAGACATTGGATCTATCAGCACGCGTAAATGCATGTTGGCAACAATGTCATGCGTGTGCTGGTCAGAAATAGCCTAATCTGAAATATTATGATATCTTGTTGTGTCAATTTTGGACGAAATCCATTTTTAGTATAGAAGTTACATGCATTTTAAAATTGGACCTATCAGCAGGCATACAATCATGTTGGCAACACTGACTTATATTAATTATTCCAAATTAATCTAGAATGTCAGGTGCTATACGTGTGCAAAGTATAGGGCTGTTGGCTTGCATACTTCCTGTTATATGGATATTAGGTTAAAAAATATAGACAGCATTTATTAACAGTTGGCAGCCCTGATTGCTATTAAGAATACTTATAGTCATATCTGTTATGTTACACATAGCACATACGAAATTTGGTTGAAATCCAACTGATAGTATAGAAGTTACATGTATTTTAAAATTGGCCCTATCAGCAGGTTTAGAATCATGTTGGTAGAACTGAAGTATATAAGTTACTCCAAAATTAATCTAAAATGTTAGGTACTATACGTGTACATAGTTTAAAGCTGTCGGCTTGCATACTTTCTGATATATTGGTATTTGGATAAAAGAATAGAGAGAGCAATTATTATCAGTTGGCAGCCCCGGTGGCTCTTAAGAATACGTTCAGTCATATCTGTTTATGTACACATATTACATACAAAAATAGGTTGAAATACAATTGGTAGTGTAGAAGTTCTGGCATTTAAAAATTGGACCTATCAGAAAGCTTAACATTATTTTGGCAACACTGTCATGTGTGGCCTCCTGGAAATTAAACTGAAATAGTGTTATATACATGTGTGCCAATTTTGGAATAGCTCCCATATATACCTTCCAAGATATCCAACATGGAGCTCAAATTTCTAGTGCGTTTCTTCAGCAGTTGGTAGCACTGACAGCATTTTCAAATATGGACAGGAGATATTCCGGTATACATCTTTACTCATACTAAATTTGGTTTCGATTTCTGCAGCCGTTTAGGAGTTGATAGGGGGGGGACACACACACAGCCAGACAGACAGAAGGACAGACAGACAGAAGGACAGACAGACAGACACACATTTTCCCGGATCGATCTCATAAGTCTACGTTTTCCTCATTTTTGCAAAATGTGAAAAGTAGGCTAAAAATAAGAATAAGGAAAACAAAAGACAGGAGAAAAGGAAATGAATGCCCTCAACCCTCGAAGAATGAGAATTAAGGGACATGGAGAGCCAGGAAAGGCAGATAGGAAAGGTAAAGAGGAGAGGGACCGTCCCAAAGGCAATGGAAGAAGGAGAAAAACCGGACCCAGCTCAGGAAGCCCTCAGGGTCGCCAACTCCCGAACTCACCAGACGTGAGCCCTTGAGGGAGTAGCACAATCCAGGGTGCACCATAAGTGGTGGGGCTATACACACCCTGCCTCCTTGAGGGCCTTTTGCAGAAGACAGGAGATACAATGAAAAGAAGAACAAGGCTGACCCCTCGGTGAATGAGGGATGAGGAAAAATGAGACAAGGGCCAATTAAGGCGGGAAAGTGAAAGACTCCCTAGCCCTCGGATACCCTAATATCGTCGGGGTCAGAAATGAACAAGAGTTGAAAAAGTGTGGTCGACAGGAAAGAAGACGGAGAGGAGTCCGGCACAAGTGAACCGGACTCGGCTGGGGTCCTGTAGTCGCCAACCCACGTCCCACTAGATGTGAGCCCCTGGGGGTATGTAGAGAGAGTTTCGTTGCTAAACTAACTTCATTCTTTCAGAATAGAGTATTGAGAATTCACTGCATTGTTTTTTCTACATCTTGATTCTATATCTTCCACTATACTACCACACTGACCGTGATATAAAGCACAACCCAAGCACTTAAATTGGTCCACCTGCTCCTACTGCTTGGGTCCAAGCTCTGTGAACTTGCGGGGTGAGGGGAAAGAGCAGGGAAGGCTCAGGCGAGAGGAGAAGGGTCTGTTAACAGCCCGCTGTGATATCAGGTATTCCTTTCTATTCCAATAATGCTAACATAGAGCAGTTGCTCAAACCACTGTGGTGTTACGTATGGGTGAGTGAGTCACCGACCAGTATATTTGGTTCTGTACTATGCACGGACCGAGAAACGTCATCACTCGTCAACATCACTTCTCATAGTCCGCGATGCACATTCCTCTCAGGTCCACGCAGCTTAGACCCGAGCAGTATTTAGTTCCTCCTTCTTGCCATTCAATTTCTTCGGCTATCTCGTGGGAGGATAAGGATCAACACTTTTAAATAATGATTGAGCAGTTATAATTTATCTCTAGAGACTGTAGTGATGATAATAGTCTGAAATAGAAAAGGGACAATCTATCTACTGTATATATATAATAATCAATGTTACGAGATAGTTTGTATGTCCGTTTGTATGTCTGTATCAGCCCTATGCGTTCATATACCATTCATCCGATTGCGATGAAATTTGGGCGAGTTGTTGTGTGCACTCCAGGGATGATTTCTGGCTACAAATTATTTATGTGACACAAACGGGTGGGGGACTTAACATGAACCCTCAAATCCCTCAGTATCCCTATTGCACAATCTGTATACTTAGTACACCTCAATGCAAGGTGTGAGAAGTCTCCCAGCAAAATAGTGTATGTAAAGGGATTTCTGTTACTCAGTTCTCTGACAAAACGCGAAATGGCTGTCAGTTCCGACATATATCAGACTTCTAGGAGTCACAATTCAATTCAGAAATGTAATATTTTTATGCCAGTCAATCAGGTACTGTAATCCGATTGTTTGGAGAGGAACTCCATAAGCCCTCTCACCAGAACTGTTACAAGTCTTGCCATCTCTATGACCATGTGGATAAAATGTTATCACACACGTGCAAAGCTTCAGTGAAATCGGTAGATTGATGTTTGTGATGTTCCCTTGTAAGAGGCGATAACACCAACACCATGCCCAAGACCGTACAAGGACGACACACATGTACCCGGGCACTAATGAAAACTTACAATGAAGGTATGCAACAAAACACGCCTGTTGGGTTCGCAAGCTGCATAACTCTCAGGCTACGCGCAATTCCGCGAGAGCCTGCATACTCCTGGGGTGGTATAGCGGTTAACATTCTTGGCTGTCACCCCGGAGATCCGGGTTCGATTCCCGCCTTTGCCAAAAATATGATTTCTGGTCCGAGAGCTGGAACGGAATACAGTCAGCCTCGTGAAGCAAAATTGAGAAGAGGTGGCTTCGATTCCCACCTCAGCCATGTTAGAAATGGTTTTCCATGGCTTCTCACTTCTACTCCAGCCAAATGCTAGGATGGTCCCTAAATTAAGGCCACGGCTGCTTCCTTCTAAATACTCATCTTAAATAAAATTACAAACACTAATACAGCCATCACAATTACAAAGGTTATCTGGCAAATTCCACATTCACCTGAAGACACGGGGCTACATGATGTCACAAAGCCATTAAATCAATCAATGACTAACAACAACAACAACAACAGACTACTGAGAGCTCGTGAAGTTACAGTCCAGCCGCTGAGTGTCCGGCTCTGACATATCTCATGAGGGAGGGAGACAGCGTTGCCGGTTCTGTACCGCGAAATATAAAACAACGTGGTCTATATAAAATATTTCACATGTTTTTAAATGAATTCTGACGAGCCGCTGATCATATCACAAAAGTAATATAATTACACACAGTTAACTGGTAAGTGTGCACACACAAGACAATAAAACAACAAACCTGTACTAGCACAAAGAGCAACAGAAGAGAACCTTGGCAACATCGAGCTAAATTTAAAGACCGGCTTACCGGGAAAACCGCTGACTGGTGCAGGTGACAACATTCTTTATGACAGTAAACGACTTCGCCAACAATGGCGGAATTCCACTGCGATTGAAGAATTTAGGTTTTGTAACCGAAAAATATCGGAATAACAAAATTACAAATGGGGTGTGGGTCTTCCACGTTACATAGTGACGATGCTAGAGAAGAATTACAATGATGGCAAGTTTCAAGGTTCTATTAACAGCTTTGCACTGCCGTAAGTTGGCTATATTGTTCTCTTTACCCCTCTTCGCCCACCATCACCAAACGTCAGAGCTGGGCACTGAGCGGCTGGACTGTAGTGCGTTGTAGATGTCACTCGCAGAAATGATTAGGCAGTAGAGGTTGCGTAATTCAGAGAAGAAATGAGAGACAAGCTCAAACCTCTTAATGTCTAAGAGTAAGGTAACATCTAGGTCATTTGTCCCTTGCCCTTGCTCCTTCTGCATAGGCCTCCTGTAGAGTACATATCCTCGAGAGAAACCTGGCACGTAACAATCCAAGCATTATGGTGTGCATTTTGTAATACATAGGCTACGTATTGCGAAGTATATTAATTATTTTTATTTCGTTCGTGATAGAATTACTGATGTGAAAAAGGAAATATTCGAATGAAATAAATGAAAATCGGATAATTTTTATATGGGCATATTGATTGATTAACTTATAGCATTATTTACAACTCCTATATTGGTATTGGATTTGTTATTCGTTTTACACGTGAGTTAAATCAGGAATATCCACGGTGCAAAAAATAAATTACAATTCCAATTGAAATATTTCTACATTCGGGAAACTACTACAACATTTGTTTGAATCAGTTATTCATAGAAACCATATGACCATACCACACAGAAAAGAACCTATCCGCACTATATACACCAATGACTGCACCGCCAGACAAACTGCACCTGACTACAAAGCTGTAATTCGATGGTTTAATCAGTTTAAGGAAACAGGGACTGTAGAGAAACAAGAAGTTCCTTGAAGAACTATACAGCCTACTTTTCATGCCAATGATTATTCTACAGAATATGAACCTATCTAGAATAATGACGAAATTAAGTTGCTAATATCGAAATTTCCAATTAGTTCGAAATACTGTATACCTGGCATAATGTATCCTAATAGAGCACTACAGTTGGCAGCCCTGATGACTGAATATATTCTTAGTTCCGTCTCTTACGGTACTAAATACAAAATTTGGTTGAAATCCACTGGATAGCATGGACGTTACATGCTGTTAAACATTGGATCTAACAGCGCGCGTAAAATCATGTTGGCAACAATGTCATGCATGTATTGGTCAGAAATAATCTGAAATACATGATCTATTGTTGTGCCAATTTTGAATGAAATCCATTAGTTAGTATAGAAGTTACATGCATTTTAAAATTGGACCTATCAGCAGGCTTAGAATCATGTTGGCAGCACTGACGTATATTAGTTACTCCAAATTCGTCTAGAATGCCAGGTACTATACGTGTGCAAAGTTTAGAGCTATTGGCTTGCATACTTTCTGATATATTGATATTAGGGTAACAAAAATAGGGACAGCACATATTAACAGTTGGCAGCCCTGGTTGCTACTTAGAATACGCATAGTCATATCTGTTATGGTACACATAGCACATACGAAATTTGGTTGAAATCCAAATGATAGTATGGAAGTTACATGTATTTAAAGTTGGACCTGTCAGCAGGCTTAGAATCATGTTGGTAGCACTGACGTATATAAGTTACTCCAAATTAATATAGAATGTCAGGTACTATACGTGTGCATAGTTTAAAGCTGTCGGCTTGCATACTTTCTGATATATTGGTATTTGGATAAAATAAATTAGGAGCATTTATTAACAGTTGGCAGCCCTGGTAGGTCTTAAGAATACGCTCATTCATATCTGGTTATGTACACATACAACATACGAAATTCGGTTGAATTCCGCTCGATAGTGTAGAAGTTATATGCATTTGAAAATTGGACCTATCAGGAGGCTTATAATCATTTTGGCAACACTGCCATGTTTGGCCTCCTTTAAATTAAACTGAAATATTATGATCTGTACGTGTGCCAATTTTGAAATAGCTCCCATTCATACTTTCCAAGATATCCAACATGGAGCTCAAATTTCAATTGCGATTTTTTAGCAGTTGGTAGCACTGACATCATTTTCAAACATGGCCGTGAGATATTCAGGTATAGATCTTTACTCCTGCCAAATTTTGTTTCGATTGCTGCAGCCGTTTAGGAGTTGATAGGGGGGGACACACACACAGCCAGACAGACAGACAGAAGGACAGACAGACAGACAGACAGACAGACACACATTTGCCCGATCTCATAAGTCTACTTTTTCCTCATTTTTGCAAAATGTGAAAAGTAGGCTAAAAATCTGGGCCAGGCCGACCACCAACATCAGCATTGAACGCACGCTTTCCCAATGGCTGGATTGGTACGTGCAATCATTTCAGGAGTAACTGTCAAGATGGCAGCAGAAATTCGCTCCCGCCTGTGCTCCAAATCCCGAATATTTAGCCTACTTTCGATTTTTGCAAAAAATGAAAGTAGATTTATGAGATCAACACAGGGCGAAAAAAGTGTGTCTGTCTGTGTGTGTGTGTGTATGTGTGTGTGAGTCTGTGTGTGTGTGTGTATGTGTGTGTGTGGTCTGTGTGTGTGTGAGTGTGTGTACTCTGAATGTGTGTCCCCCCCTATCAATTCGAACACGGTGAATGCGAACTGAACGAAATTTGGTACAAAGGTAGCACTAGCAAAGGACACCTCAGTGTCCTGTTTTATATCGCCGCCATCTTGACGGAAATGTAATGGCGGCCACACAAATGTTCAAAGCTTAAATCAAATTACGACTAACCTAATCATCCGATCTCTACCAAATTTTGCAACAACATACCTTTATGGGGGGAGCATCCTTTGAGCAAACCAATAGGTCATCAGCGTAATAGTTTGCGGATGGCGGCCATCTTTGTGTGAAAATCGATTCCCCCTATTAATTCGAACATGGTGCAACCGAATGGAACGAAATTTGGTACAGAGGTAGTACTAACAATAGGCACCTCAGTGTCATGTTTTATATCGCCGCCATCTTGACGGAAACGTAATGGCGGCCACACAAATGTTCAAAGCTTAAATCAAATTACGACTAACCTAGTCATCCGATCTCTACCAAATTTTGCAACAACATACTTTTATGGGGGGAGCATCCTTTGACCAATCTAATAGGGCATCAGCGTAATAGTTTGCAGATGGCGGCCATCTTTGTGTGAAAATCGATTCCCCCTATTAATTCGAACACGGTGCAACCGAATGGAACGAAATTTGGTACAGAGGTAGTACTAACAAAAGGCACCTCAGTGTTATGTTTTATATCGCCGCCATCTTGACGGAAACGTAATGCGGCCACACAAATGTTCAAAGCTTAAATCAAATTTCGATTAACCTAATCATCCGATCTCTACCAAATTTGGCAACAACATACCCTTATTGAGGAAGCATCCTTTGACCAAATGAATAGGTCATCAGCCTAATAGTTTGCGGATGGCGGCCATCTTTGTGTGAAAAACAATTCCCCCTATTAATTCAAACACGGTGAAACCGAATGGAACGAAATTTGGTACAGAGGTAGCACTAGCAAAGGGCATCTCAGTGTCATGTTTTATATCGCTGCCATATTGACAGAAGAGTAATGACGGCCACACAAATGTTCAAAGCTTAAGTTAAATTACGACTAACATAACCATCCCATCTCTACCAAACTTTGCAACAACATACCTTTATGGAGGGAGCATCCTTTGACCAATCTAATAGGTTCTTAGCCTAATAGTTTGCGGATGGCGGCCAACCTTATGTCAAAATTGATTCCCCCTATTCATTCGAACACGGTGGAACCGAATGGAACGAAATTTGGTACAGAGGTAGCACTAGCAAAGGGCACCTCAGTGTCATGTTTAAATCGCCGCCATCTTGACTGAAACAAATGGCGGCCACACGAATGTTCAAAGCATGAATCAAATTACGATTAACCTAATCATCCGATTTCTACCAAATTTTGCAACTACATACCTTTCTGGAAGGAGCATCCTTTGACCAATCTAATAGGTCATCAGCGTAATAGTTTGCGGATGGCAGCCATCTTTGTGTGAACATCGATTCCCCATATTAATTCGAACACGGTGCAACCGAATGGAACGAAATTTGGTACCGAGGTAGTATTAACAAAAGGCACCTCAGTGTCATGTTTTATATCGCCGCCATCTTGACGGAAACGTAATGGCGGCCACACAAATGTTCAAAGCTTAAATCAAATTACGACTAACCTAATCATCCGATCTCTACCAAATTTTGCAACAACATACCCTTATAGAGGAAGCATCCTTTGACCAAATGAATAGGTCATTAGCATAATAGTTTGGGGATGGCGGCCATCTTTGTGTGAAAAACGATTCCCCCTATTAATTCAAACACGGCGAAACCGAATGGAACGAAATTTGGTACAGAGGTAGCACTAGCAAAGGGCATCTCAGTGTCATGTTTTATATCGGCTTCATTTTGACAGAAACGTAATGACGGCCACACAAATGTTCAAAGCTGAAGTTAAATTACGACTAACATAACCATCCGATCTCTACCAAACTTTGCAACAACATACCTTTATGGAGGGAGCATCCTTTTACCAATCTAATAGGTTATTAGCCTAATAGTTTGCGGATGGCGGCCATCTTTATGTCAAAATTGATTCCCCCTATTAATTCGAACACGGTGGAACCGAATGGAACGAAATTTGGTACAGAGGTAGCACTAGCAAAGGGCACCTCAGTGTCATGTTTTATATCGCCGCCATCCTGACTGAAACGTAATGGCGGCCACACGAATGTTCAAAGCTTAAATCAAATTACGACTAATATAACCATCCGATCTCTACCAAACCTTGCAACAATATACCTTTATGGAGGGAGCATCCTTAGACCAATCTAATAGGTCATTAGCCTAATAGTTTGCGGATGACGGCCATCTTTATGTCAAAATTGATTCCCCCTATTAATTCGAACACGGTGGAACCGAGAGAACGAAATTTGGTACAGAGGTAGCACTAGCAAAGGGCACCTCAGTGTCATGTTTTATATCGCCGCCATCCTGACTGAAACGTAATGGCGGCCACACGAATGTTCAAAGCTTAAATCAAATTACGACTAATATAACCATCCGATCTCTACCAAACCTTGCAACAATATACCTTTATGGAGGGAGCATCCTTAGACCAATCTAATAGGTCATTAGCCTAATAGTTTGCGGATGACGGCCATCTTTATGTCAAAATTGATTCCCCCTATTAATTCGAACACGGTGGAACCGAGAGAACGAAATTTGGTACAGAGGTAGCACTAGCAAAGGGCACCTCAGTGTCATGTTTTATATCACCGCTATCTTGACGGAAACGTAATCGCGGCCACCCAAATTTTAAAAGATAAAATGTAATTACGACCAACCTAATAATCTATTCTCTACCAAATTTTGCAACACATATCTTTATGTGGGAAACGTATTCTGACCAAACTGCAAGAACATCAGCCCAATAGTTTGCAGATGGTGGCCAAGTATCTGTGCAAATCGATTCCCCCTATCAATTCAAACACGGTGAAACTGAATTGAACGAAATTTGGTACAGAGGTAGCACTAACAAAAGGCACCTCATATTCATGTTTAATATCCCTATAGCACGTTGTATTTCAACAAGCTACTACAACCAACATTCAATCATACTCCTTGAAAAGGTCAAAGAGTTATAACAATACCCATGCATTTAGGAGAATGTAGGCTATATGTTCTTTACTGAACATCTTGTTTCTTCATACACATTGTTTTTAATGTACCCCCAGAAAAAAATCCAAAGGGGTGAGGTCGTGATTTCATTGCCGCGCGTGCCCCCGGCCAACCTTGGCTACTGCGCATCTAGTGTGCGCATAGCAAGGTCACGTCCCCTCCGAAACAAAACTTACATTAACCAGCTGGCGTTCAGTGAAAGAATTACACTTTTAACATAGAGGGTTTCCGTGCTATAATGTTTTGAAATATTGGCATTATTTTTCGATGACCCTGTATATAACGTGTTCTGCCCTTAGGGAGGTCTTCACACATCAGCTCTTCATGCAGTCCTGTCCTCAGCCGTTCTCTTTTTTTGGTGGTATTTTACTGCTATCTTGACACTGTCCAACAGCTGGTACCTTCCCCGTCCTCTTCCTCTCTTTTCGTTTACTGATCCTTCGAGAGCATCCCTCAGCAAACACTGTCTTCGCAGCCAGTGCCCATGCCAGTTCCTCTTCCTTGTAAGGATGGTATGTAACAGCCTCCCATTTTCTCCAACTAGCTCAAATACCTCCTCATTCCGGACCCATTCCACCCAGAATATCCTTTCCAACCTCCTCCATAACTACGTCTCAAAAACTTCTAGTCTACATTCATCATCCTACCATAACGGCCAGGTCTCTGCTCCGTATAGTGCCACAATCCAAACAAAGCATTTTGCCACCCTCTTCCTTAACCTCAAGTCCAAGCGTCCACAAAATAGTCTCTTCTTTCTGTCGAAGGCTTCTTTGGCAACGGCAACGCGAGTTCTTACCTCTTTACTGCTTCTCATATCATCCGTTAGTATGCTTCCTAGATATTTAAACAAGATGTTCAATAAAGAACATATAGCCTACTTTCTCCTAAATGCATGGGTATTGTTATAACTCTTTGTCCTTTTCAAGGAGTATAATTGAATGTTGGTTGTAGTAGCTTGTTGAAATGCAACGTGCTATAGGGATATTAAACATGAATATGAGGTGCCCTTTGCTAGTGCTACCTCTGTAAAAAAATTCATTCAATTCGGTTTCACCGTGTTTGAATTGATCCGGGGAATGGATTTGCACACATACATGGCCGCTATTTGCAAACTATTGGGCTGATGACCTCGTAGTCAGTCATAAGATGCTTTCCACAAAAAGGCATATTGTTGCAAAATCCGGTAGAGTTCAAATTATTAGGATGGTCGAAATTTGATTTACGCTTTTAACATTTGGGTGGCCGTCATTCCGTTTCCGTCAAGATGGCGGCGATATAAAACATGACATTGAGGTGCCTTTTGCTAGTGCTACCTCTGTACCAAATTTCGTTCAATTCGGTTTCACCGTGTTTGAATTGATAGGGGGAATCGATTTGCACACTTACTTGGCCACCATCTGCAAACTATTGGGCTCATGATCTAGCAGTTTGGTCAGAATATGCTTGCCACATAAAGATTTGTTGTTGCAAAATTTGGTAGAGACTAGATTATTAGGTTGGTCGTAATTACATTTTAGCCTTTAATATTTGGGTGGCCGCGATTACGTTTCCGTCAAGATGGCGGTGATATAAAACATGACACTGAGGTGGCCTTTTCTAGTGCTACCTCTGTACCAAATTTCGTTCCATTCGGTTTCACCGTGTTCGAATTAATAGGGGGAATCAATTTTCACACAAAGATGGCCGCCATCCGCAAACTATTAGGCTAATGACCTATTAGTTTGGTCAAAGGATGCTCCCTCCATAATGGTATGTTGATGCAAAATTTGGTAGAGATCGGATGATTAGGTTAATCGTAATTTGATTGAAGCTTTGAATATTTGTGTGGCCACCATTACGTTTGCGTCAAGATGGCGGCGATATAAAGCATGACACTGAGGTGTCCTTTGCTATTGCTACCTATGTACCAAATTTCGTTCAATTTGCGCTCACCGTGTTCGAATTGATAGGGGGGGACAGACATTCAGAGACTTCACACACTCACACGCACACACACACAGACTCACACACACGCATACACACACACAGACAGACACACTATTTTTCGCCCTGTAGTGATCTCATAAGTCTGCTTTCATTTTTTGCAAAACTCGAAAGTAGGCTAAAAACTGACACTAGAAAGAGTAAATGCGTTGTTCATAGAAAGGGCGATTGGATTGTCCAAGACTACAAGATCACGACTCGTCCACCGACTCGCACGAGAATCATTCCTAATTATTTTTAGCCTACTTTTCACATTTTGCAAAAATGAGGAAAAAGTAGACTTATGAGATCGGGCAAATGTGTGTCTGTCTGTCTGTCTGTCTGTCCGTCTGTCTGTCTGTCTGTCTGTCTGTCTGTCTGTCCTTCTGTCTGTCTGTCTGGCTGTGTGTGTGTCCACCCCTATCAACTCCTAAACGGCTGCAGCAATCGAAACAAAATTTGGTAGGAGTAAAGATCTATACCCGAATATCTCACGGCCATATTTGAAAATGATGTCAGTGCTACCAACTGCTAAAAAATCGCAATTAAAATTTGAGCTCCATGTTGGATATCTTGGAAAGTATGAATGGGAGCTATTTCAAAATTGGCACACGTACAGATCATAATATTTCAGTTTAATTTCCAGGAGGCCAAACATGGCAGTGTTGCCAAAATGATTATAAGCCTCCTGATAGGTCCAATTTTTAAATGCATATAACGTCTACACTATCAAGCGGAATTCAACCAAATTTCGTATGTTGTATGTGTACATAACCAGATATGACTGAGCGTATTCTTAAGACCTACCAGGGCTGCCAACTGTTAATAAATGCTCCTAATTTATTTTATCCAAATACCAATATATCAGAAAGTATGCAAGCCGACAGCTTTAAACTATGCACACGTATAGTACCTGACATTCTACATTAATTTGGAGTAACTTATATACGTCAGTGCTACCAACATGATTCTAAGCCTGCTGGCAGGTCCAACTTTAAATACATGTAACTTCCATACTATCATTTGGATTTCAACCAAATTTCGTATGTGCTATGTGTACCATAACAGATATGACTATGCGTATTCTAAGGAGCAACCAGGGCTGCCAACTGTTAATATGTGCTGTCCCTATTTTTGTTACCCTAATATCAATATATCAGAAAGTATGCAAGCCAATAGCTCTAAACTTTGCACACGTATAGTACCTGGCATTCTAGACGAATTTGGAGTCACAAATATACGTCAGTGCTGCCAACATGATTCTAAGCCTGCTGATAGGTCCAATTTTAAAATGCATGTAACTTCTATACTAACTAATGGATTTCATTCAAAATTGGCACAACAATAGATCATATTATTTCAGATTATTTCTGACCAATACATGCATGACATTGTTGCCAACATAATTTTACGCGCGCTGTTAGATCCAATGTTTAACTGCATGTAACGTCCATGCTATCCAGTGGACTTCAACCAAATTTTGTATTTAGTACCGTAAGAGACGGAACTAAGAATATATTCAGTCATCAGGGCTGCCAACTGTAGTGCTCTATTAGGATACATTATGCCAGGTATACAGTATTTCGAACTAATTGGAAATTTCGATATTAGCAACTTAATTTCGTCATTATTCTAGATAGGTTCATATTCTGTAGAATAATCATTGGCATGAAAAGTAGGCTGTATAGTTCTTCACGGAACTTCTTGTTAGCCTACTTTTCACATTTTGCAAAAATGAGGAAAAGTAGACATATGTGATAGATCCGGGAAAATGTGTGTCTGTCCTTCTGTCAGTCTGTCCTTCTGTCTGTCTGGCTGTGTGTGTGTCCCCCCCCCTATCAACTCCTAAACGGCTGCAGCAATCGAAACCAAATTTAGTATGAGTAAAAATGTATACCGGAATATCTCAAACCCATATTTGAAAATGGTGTCAGTGCTACCAACTGCTGAAAAAATGCACTATAAATTTGAGCTCCATGTTCGATATCATGGAAGGTATGCATGGGAGCTATTCCAAAATTGGCACACATATAGATAATACTATTTCAGTTTAATTTCCAGGAGGCCATTCATGACAGTGTTGCCAAAATAATTTTATGCCTACAGATAGGTCCATTTTTAAATGCATATAACTTCTACACTAATAATTGGATTTCAACCAAATTTCGTACGTAATATGTGTACAAAAACAGATATGACTGAGTTTATTCTTAAGAGCCACCAGGGCTGCCAACAGTTAATAATTGCTCTCTCTATTTTCTTCATCCAAATACCAATATAGCCTATGCAAGCCGACGGCTTTAAACTATGCACACGTATAGCACCTGGCACTCTAGATTAACTTGGAGTAATTAATATAAGTCAGTGCTGCCAACATGATTCTATGCTTGCTGATAGGTCCAATTTTAAAATACATGTAATTACTATACTAACAAATGGATTTCATCCAAAATTGGCACAACAAGATATAATATTTCCAATTATTTCTAACCAGCACTGGCTTGACATTGTTGCCAACATGCTTTTACGCGTGCTGATAGGTCCAATGTCTAACTGCATGTAACGTCCATTGGACTTCAACCAAATTTTGTATTCTGTACCTTAAGAGATGGAACTAAGAATATATTCAGTCACTAGGGCTGCCAACTGTAGTGCTCTATTAGGCTACATTATACCAGGAATATTTCGAACTAATTAGACATTTCGATATTACCAACTTAATTTCGTCATTATTCTAGATATGTTCATATACTGTAGAATAATAATTGGCATGGAAAGTAGCCTCTTAAGTTCGTCACGGAACTTCTTGTTTGTCGTGTGAACTCCTGAGAGGCCAAGTGCAGGTCTTTCTAGTGGACGCCCGTGGGCGACCTGCGCGTCGGGATGAGAGATGGAATGGATGAAGATGAATGAAACTGGGCAAGGATGTGGAAGGAAGCGGCCGAGGCCTGTCATAAGGTACCGTCCCAGCATTTGTCTGGTGTTGAAAATGGGAAACCACGGAAAACCATTTCAAAGACGGCCGACGGTGGGGTTCGAACCCACGCGTCTACCGAGTCAGCAGAGAGCTTGGTCCCCTGATCTGATGCTGCGGTTTAGCAAACGTAGCCACCGTTGTCGCATTCCTCATGGAATACTCTTCTCTGTACCCAACACTAGAACCTCCGAAGAGCTTCTAACATCCCTAAACAAACGAAGAGAAGATATACCTCCAGAATTCTATGGAACTGGATCCATGATAGACCGGACGTTTACAACATGAGACACGTGCTTACATGACTGGTAATAGGCCTACATGGGTTTCACCACATCATTTGCTCCAACACACCTTACCACGAACAAACAGAGGCGTGTGAATGCCGACTATATGTACGTGTGATTTTTTGATAGAACTCCCGAGGGCTCCTAACAAGTTCAATTTCTTGTAGCTCCAACGTTGGCTACCAGATGCTACTCAAACTAACACCTAGCGGCGAAAGCTGAAACTTGATAGAGCGTTTGTAAATAGTCAAATATAAGGTGAGTAGTGGTTTTGTACGGGTTCAAGGCCCTACACATCCTCACCCTCCACACAAGATGGCGGCAGCCCGATAACTCCCGAATCCGTGGTCGGATTTTGAGGAATGAGGTGTCATTGCACTAGGGCTGACACCCCCTTTCCAATGGACAGCATATTGCCACCCCAAAATAAAACCTACCCCTACTAGGAGGTGAAATTGTAATTTTTTAGAGAATCTCTCTTTCCAATTGCAACATGTGAGAGTTTGAATGCTGATATGGAATGAAACGTTGTTCCACATAAAGTGCATGTGTTCGGTGGATAGCCTCTATGAATTAACATGCTTGTTTTTTGTTTTTTACGCATGTCTACTCATAGCTTTTGTAAGAGGGCGGACTTTTTAAAAGATGATGGCTGTAGTGTAACCTAACCTAACCCAACCACGAGTGGTGATCAAAAAGTATTTTAAGTGACGCTTGTTGATCGGCAAACCAATAATCAAAGAGGGATATGTCAGGCCTTGAGGTGATAGCCCCTTTTGATTGATCCCTGTTGATTGATCTCTGTTGATTTGTCCCTTTGGACTGGTCTCTGTTGACTAGCCCCTTTTGGACGGGCCCTTTTTGACAGGGGGTCATTTTTGATGGATCCTTTTTGACAGGTCCTTTTTGACGGGTCCCTGTTGACGAGTCATTGCTGACGGGTCCTTGTTGATGAGTCCCTGTGGACGGGTCATTGTTGACGGGTCCCTATTGACAGGTCATTGTTGACAGGTCATTGATGACAGGTCATTGTTGACGGGTCATTGTTGATGGGTCCTTGTTGACAAGTCCCTGTTGATGGGTCCCTGTGGACGGGTCCCTTTAGACCGGCCCCTATGGACTGGTCCCTATGGACCGGCCCATGAAATTTATCCAAATTATGTCAAAGGGCCTAACTACATTTGTGTGTAAAGCAGTGTGTTGAACTGACGTTGTTCACCAGTCCTTACTACTACAATTGGATAACGATATGAAAGGAATTGATTAACCAGACATGAGTTAACTACCAACGAAACACTTTGGCGACTCTGCTTGTTATTGACCAATGAGTAGGGTTTTAGAAAAACTGTTTGCTATTTTGGGTTATATACAAAAAATGCTTAGACCTTTTGAGCGACTATGTTTGCTAAACAAGACATTATACCAGAGACGATTAGGATTCTTATGTAGCTCAGACAAGGAAAGCATTTCTACAGAATCTGTTGACATTGAATATAGATTTAGGTATTAGGAAGTCATTTTGAAGGCCTTTGTCTGGAGCGTGGCACTCTATGAAAATAAAACTTAGACAATTGGTGTAGCAGAAAAGTGGAGAATTGAAGTGTTTGAAATGTGGTGTTACAGGAGAATGATGAAGATTAGATGGGTAAATAGGGTTACTAACAAAGAGGTATTAAGACGAGTGGGGGAAAAGAGATGTATCTGGCGACTGTTAATGAAGTAAAGAGATAGGTTGGTAGGACACGTACTAAGACACCCAAGAATAGCAAACTTAGTTATGGAAGAAAGGTTCGAGGACGAGAACTGCAGGGGTAGACCAAGTTTAGAATATGTTAAACAGATAGCCTTGAATGTAGGGTGTGGTAGCTATATAGAGATGAAACGATTAGCTCGGGACAGATAGGCGCTGAGATCTGCATCATACCAGTCAAAGGACTAAAGACTCAAACAACAACATGTAAGTTCACTAAAATAATGTTGTGTAACGGTAAATGTTAGTCAACGAACAGTAATGCATTACTAAAACCCATTACACGATACCTAAGAGCTTTTCTAAAATGATTTTAAAATGCCTTTAACCTTATATTGAACACCCAGTTCACAAGACTCATAACTGCAATGTTATGGTAAAACAAAACAAAATCTATATTTTCAAAACAAGCAAGTGGTTTAGTCAATGTATACTGGAAAAAGTTTTGTAAACACTCAAGTCCTCAAGACTAATTAAATTAGTAACTGTCAGGTTGACCGAGTGGTTAAGGTGTTTGACTTAAGATCAAATTTTCTGTATAAGGGAGCAAGGGTTCGAATCCCTTACCTGACATAACTATTGCCTTAACATGGCTTGGCCACACTGCATTATTATGATACTCGGTACACAAACCATAGATATAGTGTATTGTTTAAGGCCACTCTCTTTCTGAACATAGTCAGAGCCTGTTGATGGTTAACAATTGTATTAATAGTGGGACATGGGGATAGTAATTAAGAAAAATAGACAATACCCATACAATATTTTTATTAAATTCATTTTATAATAGTTACACACTGAATTCAACTCTATCTCTTTACCATTGTTCGATATAGATTCTTAAACACAACGCTTGTTGTAGATCCTTTTACAACTTTTTCCAGGTACTCTTGCTCTTAAAAACTGGGGAAGCCGCAATGGTTTTATAAACATAAAACCCTCATCCTCTTCTTTTTCATAATTAACATCATCATCATCATTATGAATATTATCATCAAAATTATTATAGTCATTGTCACTATCATTATCATCATCATCATCATCATTCTCAACATCACTAGAACTATCCAATTCCTCTTGTTTGTTTTTCCACAGGGACCTCTTGTAGAGTCTGCGTTGCTTTTGATACTGTTAAGGGTTTTTTGAACGATGATATTTGTCCTAACATGTCTTTTTGAGGTGATGATGAATGCTTTTTAACAAACAATGCACTATCTTGAGCAGCAATATATTTTTCTTGGACTTGCTTTTTTACCTGGGTTAGAGTATTTTGCGTATTTAAATGTGTATTAATTTGAGATTCACAATGATGTTCTTTTGAAGTAAGTACGTTGGAGTCTTTTGTTTTAATCATTCCTCGACACTTTTTGGATCGTTGTTCTGAACATCACCAAATAACAGTTCCATTTTTATTGGTTGTTTTTACAATATATGTATATCCTTTTTAGAAGACACATGGCTTGCCATGACTGGTTGTTGAGACTTCCATATCAACTAATACATATGAATTAAATTTTAGTAAAGTCACATGAACAATCTTTAGATTACAAGTGATTTACACACACACACACATACACACTTTCCTAAATGTCAAGATTTATGGATGTTGTTTTCCGCCAACAGCTGCTTACTGCGTATGACAAGGCTGGAGACTGATAGGTGAGACGGTCTTTCACGATGTGAACACTGTAATAGGCAGTAGTCAGCTGACAATATTCTTATACCCTAGTCAAGGTTAACAGGTACTTACTGCGTATGACAAGACCGTACACTCGTAGGTTAGACCGTATTTTTTTGTTTGTTGCTAAGGATCCCATATATACCCTAGACATGTTAGTTCTGAACACTTAGTGGTTAATTATATATATTGAATTTAAATACACAGATTATACAAGCACGTTTTGCGGATGGGAGGGGTGAGAGGCCGGCAAAAAGGAAATGTTTTAGTTTAATGAAACGTCATGTCCTAGTAGGCGTGATTTATAGTAGACGCAATTGATAGAAGACGTAATTGATAGTAGGTGTAATCGATACTAGACGTGATTAATAGTAGACGCAATTGATACTAGGCGTGATTGATAGTAGGCGTGATTTGTAGTAAGCGCAATTCATAGTAGGCTCAATTGATAGTAGATGCAATTGATAGTAGGCGTGATTGATAGTAGGCATGATTGATACTAGACGTAATTTGACATGGGCGCGACTTAGATCATTTTTGATATCATAAAGTTACAGTGTCAATGTTTATACAAAGTACAAGGTAGAGAGGGGGTATTTTAAGACTTAACCTAAGCTCACTTAACATAACCAAACTTTACCTAACCTAACTTTGTCACGTGACATGTTCTACAAGTTTAGACTTGCATTAAGACTGATTATGTCGTCATAGATTGATGGGAGGGGTGAGAGGCTGGTAAAAAGGAAATGTTTTAGTTTAATGAAACGTCATGTCCTAGTAGGCGTGATTTATAGTAGACGCAATTGATAGTAGACGTAATTGATAGTAAGTGTAATTGATACTAGACGTGATTAATAGTAGACGCAATTGATACTAGGCGTGATTGATAGTAGGCGTGATTTGACATGAGCGTGATTTATAGTAGTCGCAAATGATAGTAGGCGCGATTGATAGTAGGCGTGATTGATAGTAGACGCGATTGATAGTAGGCGCAATTTGACATGGGCGCGACTCAGATCATTTTTGATATCATAAAGTTACAGTGTCAATGTTTATACAAAGTACAAGGTAGAGAGGGGGTATTTTAAGACATAACCTCAGTTCACTTAACATAACCTAACTTTACCTAACCTAACTTTGTCACGTGACATGTTCTACAAGTTTAGACTTGCTTTAAGGCTGACTATGACTATGACGTCATAGATTGATGAGAGGGGTGGGAGGCTGACAAAAAAGGAAATGTTTTGGTTTAATGAAAAGTCATGTCCTAGTAGGCGCGATTGGTAGTAGACGCAATTGATAGTAGACGCGATTAATGGTAGGCGCAATTGATAGTAGGTGTGATCAGGTACTTACTGCATATCAAAAGGCTGTGCATTCGTGTGTTAGACACTCTATCTTGTTAAGGACCCCTATATTCCCTATACAAGGCTATACATGTTAGTTCTAAACACTTAGTGGTTATTTGTATATTAAATTTATATACACAGGTTATACAAGCACGTTTTGTCCTACAGTAAAACTTTGTCAAATAGCCACATGCGACACGCAAAGTATGTTTCCGCTATCTAGCGGTGACTGTGGAAACTACCTGAACATATCCTAATCTAATCCTAGCTAACCTCACCTGGCGTGACCGTACCGGTTTGTAAGCAACAACAACAACACACTAAGATTCCATGAATTCCAGAGTACTTTTAGATTAATTATCGACTCTCAACTCTTATAACTATGTCTATCCCACTCTGTCAAAAACACGATATATTTTTTTTAAATTTTTGCTTGATGTCAATACTAAAGTGATAATGGGTTTTCCGATCCTATCACTAAAAATCCATTACCCCCCCTCCGAGAGCAAAGTGGGTGTAAAAGTGGGTGCAAAGTGAGTGCAAAAGTGAGTGCAAAGTAAGTGTAATAGTAGTTGTAAAAGTGAGTGCAAAGTGAGTGCAAAAGTGAGTGCAAAAGTGGGGTGTAAAAGTGGTACCCTATTTGTAATGGCTTATTTGACAAGTTATTTTGTTGTACCCTATTCGTAATGGCTTATTTCACAAGTTGTTTTTGTCAATGTATTTAGAGGATATTTCTCTTGTTCGTGGAAAGTATCTCAGCCCTTTTTATGATAGCATAATGCTTACCGTCATGTTTGTAAGCAACAACAACACACTAAAATTCTAAGAATCCAAACTACTCTAAGGTTAATGATGGTCTCTCAACTCCATTCCACACCTAGTCAAAAACATTATACATTTCAAATTTTTCAAAAAAGGTAAATTGAGAAAGTAGGCTATATATTTAAACTAAAAATCATATGCTAACTCCAACACCTACGTCTATCCCATTTTCAGTCAAAAAAAAAATATATTCTTTAAATTTTTCCAAAAAATATTTGGAAAGTAGGCTATAATTTGAAAACTAATCATCCTAAAAAGTCATATATAGACTCAAACCAATGGCTTTTATGTCCTTAATCGTTGGAACAAAACATGGAATTTGACATTTTTCCAAATATTGATCATTTTAAAAAATGGGCTATATTTTGTAAACTATGAATTACACAAAAAATGTGTTTGACATAAATGACAGGTATTTTCCCCCTCTACCCACAAACCAAGTCCCAGGTCTTGGGGACAAAATCCAAAAAGGTTCAATTTTGAAAGTAGACGATATTTTGAAAACTAATCATTCTAAAACGTCATATATAGACTCAAACAAATGTCCTTTAAGTCCTTTAACGTTAGAACAAAACTTAACATTTTTTCATTTTCTAAAAAAAAAAGTCCAATTTTCAAAATTGCCTATATTTTGGAAACAAAGAATTAGTTCCAAAATGGCGGTCGTAGCTTAACTCAACCTAACCTAACCCTACGAGGTGTGATCAAAAAGTTCCAAAATGGCTGCCGTAGCTTAACTTAACCTTTGATTGATCCCTGTTGATTGACCCCTTTTGATTGATCTCTGTTGATGTATCCCTTTGGACTGGTCTCTGTTGACTAGCCCCTTTCGACGGGTCCTTTTTAAAGGGGGAGTCATTTTTTTTTTGCGGGTCCCGAAGGACGGGTCCTTGTTGACGGATCCCTGTGGGCGGATCCTTTGGACTGATCCTTATGGACTGGGCCGTGCATTTTATCCAAATTATATCAAAGGTATCGTGTCATGGGTTTTAGTAATGCATTACTGTTCGTTGACTAACATTTACCGTTACACAACATTATTTTAGTGAACTTACATGTTGTTGTTTGAGTCTTTAGTCCTTTGACTGGTATGATGCAGATCTCAGCGCCTATCTGTCCCGAGCTAATCGTTTCATCTCTATATAGCTACCACACCCTACATTCAAGGCTATCTGTTTAACATATTCTAAACTTGGTCTACCCCTACAGTTCTCGTCCTCGAACCTTTCTTCCATAACTATGTTTGCTATTCTTGGGTGTCTTAGTACGTGTCCTACCAACCTATCTCTTTACTTCATTAACAGTCGCCAGATACATCTCTTCTCCCCCACTCGTCTTAATACCTCTTTGTTAGTAACCCTATTTACCCATCTAATCTTCATCATTCTCCTGTAACACCACATTTCAAACACTTCAATTCTCCACTTTTCTGCTACACCAATTGTCTAAGTTTTACTTTCATTGAGTGCCACGCTCCAGACAAAGGCCTTCAAAATGACTTCCTAATACCTAAATCTATATTCAATGTCAACAGATTCTGTAGAAATGCTTTCCTTGTCTGAGCTACATAAGAATCCTAATCGTCTCTGGTATAATGTATTGTTTAGCAAACATAGTCGCTCAAAAGGTTTAAGCATTTTTTTGTATATAACCCAAAATAGCAAACAGTTTTTCTAAAACCCTACTCATTGGTCAATAACAAGCAGAGTCGCCAAAGTGTTTCGTTGGTAGTTAACTCATGTCTGGTTAATCAATTCCTTTCATATCGTTATCCAATTGTAGTAGTAAGGACTGGTGAACAACGTCAGTTCAACACACTGCTTTACACACAAATGTAGTTAGGCCCTTTGACATAATTTGGATAAATTTCATGGGCCGGTCCATGGGGACCAGTCCAAAGGGGCCGGTCTAAAGGGACCCGTCCACAGGGAACCATCAACAGGGAATTGTCAACAAGGACCCATCAACAATGACCCGTCAACAATGACCTGTCATCAATGACCTGTCAACAATGACCTGTCAATAGGGACCCGTCAACAATGACCCGTCCACAGGGACTCATCAACAAGGACCCGTCAGCAATGACTCGTCAACAGGGACCCGTCAAAAAGGACCTGTCAAAAAGGATCCATCAAAAATGACCCCCTGTCAAAAAGGGCCCGTCCAAAAGGGGCCAGTCAACAGAGACCAGTCCAAAGGGACAAATCAACAGAGATCATTCAACAGGGATCAATCAAAAGGGGCTATCACTTCAAGGCCTGACATATCCCTCTTTGATTATTGGTTTGCCGATCAACAAGCGTCACTTAAAATACTTTTTGATCACCACTCGTGGGTTGGGTTAGGTTAGGTTACACTACAGCCGTCATCTTTTAAAAAGCCCGCCCTCTTACAAAAGCTATGTGTGGGCATGCGTAAAAAACAAAAAACAAGCATGTTAATTCATAGTGGCTATCCACCGAACACATGTCTCTTGTATGGAACAACGTTTCATTCTATATCGGCATTCAAACTCTCACATGTTGCAATTGGAAAGAGAGATTCTCTAAAAAATTACAATTTCACCCCCTAGTAGGGGTAGGTTTTATTTTGGGGTATAGATATGTTGTCCATTGGAAAGGGGGTGATAGCCCGAGTTCAATGACACCTCATTCGTCAAAATCCGACCGCGGGTTCGGGAGTTATCGGGCCGCCGCCATCTTGTGTGGAGGGTGTGGAGGTGGAGGGCCTTGAACCCGTACAAAACCACTACTAAGGTGCGTTTAAACAGTAACGAGCCGAAGGCTGGAATGTGCAAACCGGTGAATACATCAGCTAATCGTGGCGTGTGTAACGAGGTGTGGATCCGACCAGAGCGTGGAAGGTCATAGCCCGTCACTAGAGGGCACGCGTGCACCTCACGTGACGATACAAAGCTAGCAGCAGCATGCATTAATCGTCCAACGCTGCCAGTCGCATTGCAAACAGTGACATGGAGGCATCAACTGAAGAGCAAAGAGGTGTTGTTTGGTTTCTGACAGCAGAAGGAGTAGGTGGAACGGACATTCATCGCCAAATGTCACAAAAGTACGGCGAACACTGCATGTCCCTTTCAAGGGCCAAGGCGTGGCACAAGCGCTTCAGGGACGGACGGGTGTCGTTAGCGGATGATGCCCGGTCTGGAGCACCCCCCCCCCCCCCCCCCCCCCCCCAGCATTACCGATGACAACGTCCAGCTGGTTGATGTACTCATTACCCAGGACCGCCGAGTGACAGCGAACGCCATAGACGCCGTGGTCGCTCCGCGATAATGCATGACCTCACACGGCCAACACAGTCGCGTCACTCCTGCAGAAAATCAAATGGTAGGTTCTCGGCCACCCTCCATACTCTCTCCCTGTGATTACGCCATGTTTGGTCCCCTTTAAAGGGCTCTGCGGGGCCAACGATTCACCTCGGAGGCCGACGACCAGCTGTACGTGCGGAACTGCTTCCCAACGCAGCCCAGGGAATTTTATGGGACAGCCATCCACCGCCTCGTGTCATTGTGGGGCAAGTGCCTCAACAGCCAGGGCCAATACTTCTAACATCCAGGTACTGGTTTCTGTAACTTTTTGAACGCAACTTATATAACCAACAAATTTTCCTACACACTAGCAATTGCGGTGGTAGGTTCTTTTACAGGCCATAAATATATGACATGGGACCGCTGGCTTTACCTCCCCTCCAAAGGAAGACATACTGCACGATTTTAACGCTCTTAAAATGTCTGGCGACTTCGGCCGGCTTTGAACCCGCGATCTTGGGCATAGCAGTTCAGCATGCTACCGACCACGCCACCAAAGCCCCTCTGGCACTGTGATATCCGTACTAGTGTGTGTATTTGTAATTGAAGTAGAATTAGGGTAGGAAGCGGTTGGGGCCTTATCATAGGCACCATCCCGGCATTTGCCTGGAGTAGAAGTGAGGAAAACACGGAAATCCACTTCCAGGATGGCTGACGTAGGAACCCGCCTCTTCTCATTTTTGACTCACGAGGCTGAGTGTACCCCGTTCCAGCACGCAGAACAAATTTAAGTTTCTTGGCAGAGCCGGGAATCGAACATGGACCGCTGGGGCGACAACCAAAGTTGCTAGCTGCTACACCAGGAAGTGAACCTTATACAAAAGAATTCGTAGTCAGACACCATTAATGCCCTATAAAGAATACCATTTGGAATGCAAATGGAATCACAATAGTACATTATGCAACGAGCCTTTAATGGCATTAATTAAGACACGAGGATGTTTATAAAACGAGCGTATGCGAGTTTTATAATTTCCATACGACTGTCTTAATTACCATTATAGGCGAGTTGCATACGATTGTTTATGTTCGACGATAATAATTATAACTATTTTATGTTCGAACATAAATATTCATAAATATCTGTCGATATTTCACCAGTTTTATGTACTGAACAGAGCGCATGAGACGCAAAGAATGCCTTGTATTTGACCATAGCCTCCGCGATTACCCTACTATGACACCAGGCCAGGCAGTGAAATTTAAATTAGTAGGCATTGGAACTCAGCGCATCTAATTATCTAATTGGTCAAACATCTGTTTCTTGAGCTCTGATTGGTGGGAGAAACTGTTTCATAATGAAAAATAGTGTTATAATGAGCCTCATTATAGTACAGTTTTCTTACTTATAATAGTCAGGGTCGAACATAAACGTGCATTATAACCTACACATCTCTACTTCGTATAAAACAAAGTCCCCGATTCTTGGATGTTACGAGTAAACTCGAGAACCACTGGATAGATTTTGATGCGGTTTTCACCATTCTGTAAAGGATATCTCGAGGATGATTTCTGTAGAAAATAATTTATTTATGTTCAAAGGAAGCCGAGCAGTAACGATTTCAGTGGAGAAGTCGAAAAAACCCTGACGTCCGAGCGCTTTGTAAGCTTACGCTGGACAAACCGTTAAAAATATCTAAATACTATGAGTGTAACAATTGTCCAGCATGAAAAGTTCTACAAAAAAGTCCGCGAGAGCATATGTCTTACTTCAATTCATCGCCCACTATAAGTGCTTTTACGTTTTAATTTCGTCCAACCATGTCCAATCAACTACTGAGGTGACAATTTAAGAGCTAGCTAAGGGCAAGTCTATCATCCCTGTTACAGCATAGCTAGCAGGCGAACCTATTGCCCCAGATACTGTGCCCATCTGAACAATAGATATGTGATCATAGTCAGCTAGCTCACTGGGTTTCTCGAGGCATGGTGCGTCCTCCCACTCTATGATTCTCATACCTTGGATCAAAGCATCAGGATTACACTCAAATGAATATCAAATTCAAAATAAAAAAAATATTTAATGAATATCAAAAATTAGGCGCTACAACAATTAAATGTATAATACAATGTTGACACTTGCCTTAAACTAGACAAGGAATCAATAAACAAAACCACAAAAATCAATAATGAAAGTTCCAAACGAACCTGACAAAAATCAACAAAAATCTTCACTTCCATAAAGCAAATTCTCTAAATTGCAAATATGAGCATTGCATGGCTCTAAGATTATGTTTGCACAATTATTCATCAAAAATAAAGCACTCTTAACTCCCATTTGGAGTTTTTAGTTTTGAGTTGTGTTAATTTGTCTATAACAATTTCATTTCTTAAGGCTACACTTGAGCTTCAAAATCGTCATCCCTCCAAACAATTCTACAAATTGGTGTTGTTGGGAAAAGAATTCGTGCATTCCTTTGAGTATAGGAAAAATACTGGATAATTCAAATTAAGAGAGCCTCCCCAGGCAATCTTAAAATTTCCATTGTTACTCTGGAACAACATTTATATTGTTATTAACAATAATGAATTTTACAATAGTCCATGACCATATATATATAAGCTAATACGGTTCCTGAACGACTCTTGGCAAGAAATAATAACATTTAGATCACGGTACTGATGACCGGCTGATCTTAAAACATTTAACTTCCACCGCACAAGAGCGGGCTGTTCCCAGACCTACCACAAGGCAATTTAGTGGTCTCCTTTCATGCTTGTCAAAAGTGCTTCACGCTAATTTACGAGAAGGGATCAGGCGTGCTCCCCAAGCTCCAGGCAGACGAGCTATCCTTCCTTCTAGCAAACAGGCAACAACAAATATAATTTCTTTAACTCGAAAAAACACACACATGATCCATTCATCATTAACATTACGCGGCCATAATCATCGGCATGTATTGGAACAGGTGGACTTATTGATTGCGAGGTATTATCATTGGTGGGTCTAACATTCATATATCAATAATGACGGGGCTTTCGACGTGGTTGAACCTGGGTTCATAAAAGAAATGAGTCTGCCCCCTAGGTATTATTCCATTTTGGGAGGTCTTACTGACATGACACAGGAGTTGGACTATTATACACCAAACCTCCTTAAATTAGCGACTTTTGAGCGACTATACAGCAATGTCCTCTGCGCTTATACAAATATATAGCACCCGTATTCAAATTTGCTTCACTGCAAACACATACATTTCCATAGAACCGCGCCCAGCTACACCTGGCGATCAACTAAGAACCTGGCACGAAATCACAGCAATATTTAGCGTAAAAATTCAAGTAAGCTATCCTAGCTAAGTTACTATTATATTTGTGTGATATTTCGAGTAAGACATTTACTGTTTCTACTTCAATTGAGCTCCGTCTCATTAAGTTATTTGTTCTTTGAAAATTTGCCTGGCAAAAATATTAATTCATCTTTTGGCATTGCATTCATTAGAACCTTATTGTTCAACAATTAGTTATCATTATCATTATTTCAAGGAACCTCAACGGCTTCCAACATTGCAACATTTATGGTTATATTTCAACAATTACTTTTAGAATTTATTTCTTGCTTTTAAAACGTGTGTTACTTTTACGTTACATCACCATATGACGTGATTTCAAAAGAGTACAACTCCACTGAGTATTTATATTGAACACTATTTAATTAGTTAATTCATGATTTATTTATCGTTCAGAAAACCCGTACGCTTCATTTTATACACTTCATATTCATTATCCCTGTTCGTATGAGAATACCTTCTCACGTATTAGTTTGCACGAATCCTTTCCCTTCAAAACAACACATAATCAAATAGTTCTACGTACATGATTATTCCTTGAGTGGCTGGCTCCAGGCTCCCAATAAATTAGCCCCATAGCCCACATCTTTGGGTTTTAAGCCTCCATAATACACTTCACAAAACTCGCGGTATACACTAATTCTTTCCTAACATTTAACATTTTTATAACACTAATATCTTCTACTTGAGGTGTAAAAATCATATCTCTGTTAACACTTTATAACACTAAAACAAAACGCTGAACAATTATATTTAACACTTGACAAAATATTATATACAAAAATACACTTTCTAACACTGTGGTTACACTTATTTATTCACACGTTTGTGGCACTTTGTGGTGCATATACTAGCTGTTTTCCCTAGTTCTGGCTCCTAACTGGGTCGATTGAAAGTCTCTTTCTCTGCATTCGCTTGACTGGTATGGATACTCCTATCCTACTCCGGTTTTCCTATAGTAATCGGCACTTGGTCAGTTTATGGCACGATACTACACTCGTTCAGATTGCAAGTTAAGATCTTGCATAAATTCTTTACTTGTTACGGTCCTAGAGTCGCTATTTCTATAGTTACAATGTGCACTAACAATATTTCTCTATCGTCCACGTTTGGAGCTGATTTTATGAATACTACCGTATTCTGTTCTTGACACGATTTGTGAAGTTTTTCACACCTTGTCCTATGCAGTTACTGTCCTGCTTTTGATGTCTTTAACCTGACGTCACTTGAGCCCTAATCCCCTAAGCACAGGACGATTTAGGCTATTATCCTACGTTAGACCCTAATATGGTTCTTTAATGCACTGGATAAAGTTCGAGTTTCACTATTCTTTAAAAGTACTCGTTCACTGTCGAGATAATTCGGTGTTTCTTCGATAACTGATACTGAACTTGAGGCTTTACACGCCTCCGTCGGCTGTAGATATTTTCTTGGCCTATAGTACTGTACTTTGCCAAAGTTCAATTCTGATTCTGACTATTCGCAGCACGACAATGGTTTCTATTAACAAAATTACGAAGATTTACTGTATAATGATACTGTATGACCACTCTTGGTCCAGCGTAGACTATATGATCACGACTTCGTGGAGCAACGCTTCCCGCTGAATGACAATTGACGCAACACCTCCTCTCAAGGAGTACTCATAGACTGCATGAAGTTTGAAACAGCGTCACGTCCCTTAGGACTCTGAAGACTGAATGTTGTTGATCCAGCGTGCAGGGCTTCTGCGCTCATATGAGACTGAATGATTTCCTTTGCGCTCAATGGGTTTATATTTCATTCGGCTAAAAATAAATTATTTTCGCTCCCTCTAAAATTATTTTCCCAAGTAAGCGTCGTACTGCCCCCGGAAATTGAATTCTTTTGGGACAAAATGAGAGTTTTTTCCGTCCCCATGATAAAATTTAACCAGCAAACATAATTTCTGGAAGTGTGACACAGGAGGGTAGTGTTACAAGCTCAAGGCTGTGGGAGAGCCCGATCACGTGATATATTGCTCAATAGACGCTTCTAGAATGCTATAATTGGCATAGCAACAGCGAGTTTGGAAATTAATATTATAAATATTGTTATAAATTATGCTATTGGATCCCAGCCCAGAGCCAATGAGGAGAGGTCTTATTGAAGACGGGATCAACTTCAACTACATAATTTGATGAAATTATGCGTTTGGGCCCTTTCAAGAAGATTTTCTTATTTGGAAATGAAGGGAATATTAAAAGAAATTATGTCTGATACTTTAAAAACTGCAGATCGGTTAATCTACGCAGTAATAAGCATTAGTATTCTATGCGCAAAAATTATGGTGGGAGATTGATATGGCCACCAAAATTTCGACTTGGAGGGGGAGATCCAAGGATCGAGGTTCTTATTCCAGCAGACTCTGAAGAGTGAGGAAGTGTTTTACTGGGTTAACAGAGATCCCAAGGCTTTGTTCGAGTGCGACGACTGTCGACTTGTGGAGACGCGAGGATAGCTAAGTGGAACGTAGGAGATTACCGCACTTCCATTCTATGTGAAGTTGTGAGGAACATTGAATCAATTATATCTCTTATATAATTGAGATCTGAATTTAAATAAGCGAATACATATAAAGAACAGGTTGAATACTACATTCTGTGAAAAGTCGAGCGTTCTAAAAATCACCGTTTCGAAAATATAAGCCTGTAAAGACAGATTTTCAAATGTGTTGGAAATAAAGCTGAATATCATTTTAGATTGCAACGTGAAGTTGGCGAACGCAGTTCAAGTGAACAGTAGCGAAGAACTTGTAACATTGGCGCAACACATAAACATTAACAGAATGACTATTATTATTCTTCAAGTGTCTTCATTCAACATAATTAACATTGTTGATATGATGAACTAAATAATCATGCGCCAGAGACATATTCTATAACAGGAGTTAAGATACAACGATGGAACTTCGTTAGACGACGAATTCTTGAATACAGACGTAGTGTACGGTCCATCTTATACATTTTCGTCAGTCTACGAACACTAATGTAACATCAATTAGCAATGGAAATATTTCATTCACCGTTTATATGAATATTTCTATAAATTATTCCAATGATGAGGCTGATACATATTTGCGACGGAGAATGAAGATTCTACAGAAGAGATTTGTCAAGATGCTAGGGGTAGCCCAGTCACACAGAAGAATTTGCCAGAAGGATGTCGTTCGAGCCCAGGCGAATGTTGCTGAATTCCAGAGAGGGCCGTTTCCTATCTATGATGTCGCAGATCCGAGGTTCGAATGCAGATCCATCTCAGTATCTTGTACTGAGGAAACATCTAAAGTAGTGTGGGAATACTTACATAGATCTTCAAGTTTTCGATCAAATAAGGTAGCAGTGTATCTCGTTTATAGTATAGAGCTTGATTAGTGACATTCTGAGCCAACGATCTTACTCCATATTTCCATATTTTCGTATTTCCATATTTCCATACTTTCACATTACATGTATTTCAGTATTCTTATGTATTTTACACTTCAGATGTGTGTTAAGATATTTATGCTTCAAGATTATTTGGGGGATGATTGCCTTTCATCTATTTTTCAATTTTATTGTACGGATCAGTTGTGGAACTAACATTAAAAATTTTGTTTGAGGAATTATATTGCCTCATAGAAGACTAGTCGTTTCGACTCTCGAATTTTAATCATTTTATTTAAACCAAGTATTCTGACATTGTGTCATAGCTTCAAATTAAATTCTTATTAAATTTAATTTGAGCACTTTAATGTAACAATATCTAACTTCAAGAACAGAAGAAACATCGAATGATATTGTTATATCATTATTGTACATAAACTGTCGACGATCTAAGAAATACTAGTCGTTTGATAAGACCGAAGTTTTAATTCCTATAAACATTCTTTGTGTAGAGTGGAAAAACATTACGACATTGACAAACCTTTTTATTATTTGTAAAGCTGAGAGCTTTGTTCATTTAATATGTTAGAGGAAATACGTTTCGATAGAAGATTATTCTAATCTTTGGCTAGGAATTCAAAGCTAGCTTATCCCGGTCAAGATTGAATTATATTTGACATTATAAATAACATGTGTGTTATTTTACACTATTTGTGTAACATCACGTCATTTGTGGACCTGATATTACAACGATAAACAATTTAAAGCTTGACAAGTGAGGTGAGACAGGAGTATTACTTTTATTACATGTATTTGCGACAGACGAGTTAACAGTTAATTATCTTGTTGTGGAGTAAACTTTAGGAGGTTAATCACGACTGTCTAATATCATTCATTACAATTGGAAGTTTCGTTAGAAGAACTTAAGCATGTATAATTGTAGTTCAGTAGTCATGTGGAATGATACTGAGGGTCATACCATTATTTGTGAGACTTTCCTACAGAAGATATGTTAATAACAATTAATCCGTTTTTGGTTATTGTTTAACATAGTGGATGATAATTGTTTATGCCATATATACTGTTATATGAGGATTTGTAGAGCTAAAAAGAATGCTCGTGCGAAGGAGGTTCCGCATTTTAAAGGAAGTCAAATTATTGTTGTTCTTTGATAAGAAGGCATGTATCATGATAAGAGCCGTAGTATACAAGTAGTCCAGTTCATATGAAGTAACGATTTAGCTGTGTTGACAGGAGGGTTTTAGCGGAAATACAACTTGAGAACGATTGTCTACTCATGTCTATAATACTATTATTATATTTTATTAAACCCGAAGTTATGTAATTACTTATAGTTAACTTTAATTAGTCGACTGTATTATACCAACAATGTAATGAAACCTATATAAGACGATGTGTAAGCATTATATCAAAACGACGGAATGTTAGAATGGTTGTGTGGAAAACCAGTGTATGTAATTAGTCAAGAATTGTATTGTAACCGAGAAGCCAGAATCTCGAAAGTAACGTGTTAGCAACACTAAATAATGTATATTATTATGAACATACTACATGTAAATAATTTTTTTGGAAATGATTTAATTAGTTAAATAATTTAGTAGGATATATTAATCAATTGTTTTGGAATAGCGTGTGTTTTATGAGCGGATGTTTTTGGTATTAATGATTTTACACTGTTAAGAGTGATTGCGGAACCGAATTGGTCATGAACAATTGTGGGGTGCGAATGAAAGAGTGTATAAAAAATTTCAGGATGATTCTTAAAGAAACATAGAAGTTATGTGCATTTTTGTAAGATCTAAATGTTAATTTTAAGTGTTTTATAAACGCACTCAAAAGCAGTCTCGATGTGGGCTGGTTAGAATGATTCACCGTTAGAGTTGGAGAACGGTGTGACATAATATAAGCATGTGTAGACTCACCGCCTTGTATAAATTGAAAAACAGTCCCGAGTGCAGCGTGGTGCTGGTGTTTCATTGATGGAACAAGCTAGCGCACGTGCGTTCTACAAACGCAGGCTAGTGAATGAAACCATGTGTTAGGAATGCCACGAATGTAAGAGCCTTCATTAAACGGTTTTCTTTCTACGCTATGTAGGCCTAAAACAAGCCAAGAATCTTATGCTCATATTTTTTTTACACAGCATTGTAGTAAGAAGTGGAGTAGAAAGGAAGTGTGAATGATTGCGTGTTTTTCATTTAATTTGATTGTAAAATTAATTTATTGTTATTTTGTTTATACTAGGTTAGTTTACACTATTGTTAATAAATTTTATTCAGTTCGTTATTTGTTGTTGTTGGCGTGAGATTCATTTTAAATATAAGAACTAGAGTATTGTGGATGTATTGTAGGCGATGCTGAATTCCCAGTCCCCGAGAAGGTAAGTAAAGGTAGATGTACTCCGTGTAGTTGGTTGTTGATCCACAATATTCATGTAACTGCTGTATGTAAATCCCTAAAGGCCATGTTGGGAGCGATTTATAATGTAGTAATTTGCCGGTGCTGTTTGAAATAGGCAATCCAGCTGGGGCAATGGATATTTCAACAGGCTACTTTCGGATTTTTGGGTACAGTACGTACTTAAAAAATTACCTCCTTGGAGCTTATGACCTGAATGTCTCAACGATACTAAACATTTCGAAAATCAATCGTGAAAAGTTGGATTATAAAATTAAAATAGCTCCCGAATTAGGTGGGCGTACAATTTCTTTTTTCCCCTTCTGTAGGCTACCGGTTATGTGAACCCCCAATGACGTCGTGATGACCTTGCATTTTTAAACTGTTCAATAATTATAAGCTTGTGTAACTCTACAATTCCTAATTTCCAGGATAACTAACATTTCCGGTGAAATCCTTTCAGATTATTGCATATTTCTTGCTAATTTCAATAATTTGCTATTGTTTCTGGTCCCACCTACCAAACAGTGTTGTCATTTTCTCGCTGAGTAAGGACTTCTCAGTAGATCTTCCCTCTCGCTCATCTCAATGGAAAATTTTTTCGGCGATTTAATCCTTCGATGCGAGCACTTTTCGAGCTAGTGGGCTGATGATCTCATATGCAGCTGTGTGCCTTGACTCAACTCTTACGCCATGGTCCATGCGTCACGCAGAGGTGATTTCACGCATCCCTCTTGCTAAGTCAAAACTGTACTGAAATCTTCTGAAGTTTACTTTCTTCCCAAACTAAAAGATCATGAATTCGAATCTTTTGCACCCCACAAGGGCACAATACAGCCAGCAGCAAACCGTTGAGTCGTGTCGAGTTAAGACTTCTGAGAAGGGTGGTTGTGTTTGGAGTTTCTCCGGAAGTGCAACTCGGGTTTTCTTCGTTTCGCCATTGAAACACAGTCAAGTTAAGATTTGACGGAAGGGGGATTTGAGTTTCATTTACCTCGCCATTCCCTGGAAGTGCGACTCTCATTTCGCCTGTGAACTTTTCGTTCCGCAAAATTCACAGTCAATTTAAGATTGGACGGAAGGCGGATTATTTTATATTAAATTATACTGATTGGCGTATAATCTCTACTTATAAAACAACAGGCATTGATGATATACCGATTGAGTTGCTACGCTGCATAGGAGATGAAGGTCTGATCAGGTTATTTCACTTGGTGTGTAGGATTTATGAGACAGGTGAGGTACCCTCTGATTTCAAGAAGAATGTAATCATCCCTATACCAAAGAAAGTGGGAGCTGACAGATGTGAAGATTACCGTACAATCACCTTGATTACTCATGCTTCAAAGATCCTGTCTAGAATAATTTACAAGAGGATTGAAGGCCAGATTGAAACGGAGTTGGGTGAAGACCAGTTTGGTTTCAGGAGAAATGTAGGAACAAGGGAAGCTGTACTAAGTCTTAGGCTGATTTTGGAAGGTAGAATAAGGAAAGATAAGAGAACGTTCATGGCTTTTGTAGACTTAGAAAAGGCTTTTGATAACGTTGATTGGACTAAATTGTTTGGCATTTTGAAATCGATTGGAATAAAGTACAGGGATAGGAGAGTGATATACAATCTGTACAGAAACCAGACGGCAGTCATTCGAGTTGAAGGACATGAGAGAGAAGCTGGTATTCAGAAAGGTGTAAGGCAAGGCTGCAACTTATCACCCATACTTTTCAATCTTTACATTGAACAAGCAATGAAGGAAATTAGAGAAAAATTTAAAGTGGGAGTGAAGATTCAAGGAGAAATAATTTCAACTCTGCGATTTGCTGATGACATCGTCATCTTGGCCGACAAGCCTGAGGATTTGAATGAGTTTTTGAATGGTATGGACTCCGTCTTACGGAAAGAATTCATGATGAAAATTAATAAATGTAAAACAAAAATACTGGAATGCAGCCGAAATAAATCAGAAACCTCTATGGAGATCAAATTGGCAGGTGAAAAGCTGAAGGAAGTAGGAGACTTCTGTTACTTAGGAAGCAGAATAACCAGTGATGGACGAAGCAAAGAGGATATTAAAAGTAGGTTGGCTCAGGCAAAGAAAGCATTTCTACAAAAAAGGAATCTGCTGACATCGAATATAGACTTAGGTATTAGGAAGTCATTTTTGAAAGCCTTTGTCTGGAGCGTGGCGCTCTATGGAAGTGAAACTTGGACTATTGGTGCAGCAGAAAAGAGGAGAATTGAAGCATTTGAAATGTGGTGTTACAGGAGAATGATGAAGATCAGATGGGTAGATAGGGTTACAAACAAAGAGGTATTAAGACGAGTGGGAGAGGAGAGATGTTTCTGGCGACTGCTAATGAAGAGAAGAGATAGGTTGGTAGGACATATATTAAGACACCCAGGAATAGCAAGCTTAGTTATGGAAGGAAGGGTCGAGGACAAAAACTGTAGGGGTAGACCAAGGTTAGAATATGTTAAACAGATTGCCTCGGATGTAGGGTGTCGGAGCTATGTAGAGATGAAACGAATAGCTCAGGACAGGGAGGCATGGAGAGCTGCATCAAACCAGTCAAAAGACTGAAGACTCAAACAACATAAAACAAAATACCCGATTCTTGGATGTCACGGGTAATCTCGAGAACCACTGAATGGTTTTTGATGCGGTTTTCACCATTCTGTAAAGGATATCTCGAGGAAGGTTTCTGTAGAAAATAATTTATTTATGACCAAATGAAGTCAAGCACTAATGATTTCAGTTAAAAGGTCAAAAAGGAAACTGGCGTACCTGCGCTTTTTAAGCTTGAGCTGGGCAAACCGTTAAAAATATCTATATACTATGAGTGTAAGAATTGTTCAGCATGGAACGTTCTACAAATAATTCATGGGAGAGCATATCTCTATCTTCAATACATCGCCTACTGTAAGTGTTTTTACGTTTTCATTTCTTCCAACAATCTCCATTCAGTTACTGAGGCAACAGTTTACGAGCTAGCTAGGGGCGAGTCTATCACCCCAGTTACAGCTTAGCTAGCTTACGAACTTATTGCCCCAGATACAGCCAACAACAAACTGTCGAGTCGTGTTGAGTTAAAAACTTTAGAGAAGGGTGGTTGTGTTTGGAGGTTCTCTGAAAGTGCAACTCGGCTTTTCTTCATTTCGCCTGTGAACTTTTCGTTCCGCAAAATTCACAGTCAAATTAAGATTGGACGGAAGGGGGATTTGTGTTTCATGCACCTTGCCATTCTTAAATTACGTCTGACAAGAATTTGTTGCACATGCATCTCCATGATAATATAATTAATAGTCCAGTCAGTGATTTAAACCCATCATGCCGAGACGTAAAACGGATATTGGTCGTTGTTCATTGACATTAAAAAAAAGCGCTTATCACGTAATGCATTCATAACTGTTCCCGGGCGAAGCCGGGTCGGGTTGCTAGTATCAATATAAAGCGAAGTTAGCCTCACCCGCTCAATTCCGTGTACAACATTTCAATTCATGACTTTGTTCATGATCTGTTGAAAGCAGCGCTCATTGTTAATGTTTCAATAGCCTCTATCATATTTAGCTGTAATAAACACCAATAGGATTTACATCCTCAAACAAATCGTTTTTACAATAGCATTTCAAATTACCTACAGATCTGTTCAAATTATAATTTGAATTTGGCTGCATGAAACTTAATTATTGGGGGCTGCTGATACACTCGGTATGTAGTTAAATAAATTAGAGAGCATTAAAAACTGCAACTTTACGCGAAGAAATATGTTCGTTTTTCCCCATTATCCAAACTCAATCCGATTTTACTGAGCACGGCACTAAATGATGGAAGGAACCAAAGATTTGATCATTACGAGTGGGCCCATGCGAGCATTCGCAACGTGAATGTAGGTTTATCGGGTAGTAGGGAAAAATGTGGGTGAACGAAGTTTAAAATATTGAAGAAATGTATTTATTGTTGTTAAAGGGCATATTTACATGAGAAGAACACAAAGAATTATGTAGAACAGTGTTTTGTACTCGTCATATCACCTCTTTGTAGCTAGAAGTACGCCGTGCTCCCGCCAGATGGCTGCCACCGCTGCGCTGCCTTGCGCTCTAGCGGCAGGCTCGCCATGTTACGGTGCTCCCATTGTAAATGTAAATTTTTAAGATATTTATTTAATTGTGAGGCATTTAAAGAGGAAGTGAGTGCGTTTCGGGCACACAGGGGGTTATGCAGAACCTGTAGGTACCCCATATGTGTAGGTTGGTGTTAGCAGGACCTTATTTTCGGTACAAAACCGGATTGGGACCTTAGCAGAATAATATAGGGAGGATATGAATAATAACATTCTGAAATTAGCGGTGAGAAATTTCAACACTTCGGAGCAGATTACCTCGCTGTTCCGCTCCTTGAAACAACAAACTATCTACACTTCCCTAGCAACTCCCTATTGCACCAATAATGACCATATCCTCAAATTTTCATTGCTATCTTAAGTCGTTACTTTCGGTCACAGATCAGCGACTGATCTCCCTTCAAAACAGCTGAAGGTCAAAGCAGAGTTGCCAACATATCTCATAAATTTATTTATTTCGAGTCATAAGCATAGCAAAAAGGAACATAGGAAACAAACCAAAGGTTGATAAAAATATAATACAATGTAACACAAATCTTAAATTATAAACTAAACAATATCAGCTCAAAATTGTGCAACAGTAACAGCGTTGTCTAAAGCATCAACAAGCTCTGGAACATGATGTAGGATATCTAGGACAGTTAATTAAGTGTTTAGTTGTCTGTTCCTCCCCGCAGTCACACAAGGTGGAAGATTCCTTCAAAAAGCCCCATTTGAACAGGATGTCCTTAGTTCGTCCGACGCCACTCCTGGGCCGATTTAGGGACTTCCACACTCTCCAGACTTGATTTTCACCAGGAGGAATGTTCTCAGAAGGAGCCATCCAATCATTACAATCAGATCTTACTGTCCACTGAGATAATCTGGCTGCTCCAAGCTGATCGGAGAGGGGAGTAGTAGTTCTCATGAAGCTCTTCCTAGATCTTAGCCTACTAAGTGGTGGCTGGTAACCATGTAACAGATGTTCAGTGTTATGTTCTGCTTTAAGTCTCTCACGCCTTACATCTGGAGGATGTGGAGTTTATCAATAGATGTAGCTTTGAGACATCCCGTTACTATCCTGCAGGTTTCATTTAGAGCCACATCAACTTGCTTTGCATGAGATGATTTGCCCCACACTGGGCATGCATATTCAGCTGCAGAATAACACAAAGCCAAGGCTGATGTTCTTAGTAAATTGGGATCTGCACCCCATATACTGCCAGTAAGCTTCCGCAAGGTGTTGTTGCGAGTAGCAACTTTCTGCTTCGCGTTCGTGAATGGGAACAGTTACTGCGCTTTATACTGATGTTCTGACCAGAAAATTCCCTTTTATAAACAGCTATGTTGATATATATTTTAAAAGAATGGTGGAAATGTGTGTGTTGAACAGATCTGTTCTTCTGCGTATTTTTATTTTCTCGACTGACCCATGCCTATGGAATGCAATTACTAGTACCTAAGTTGGTAACTGCAAATCAGCAATATTATACGGCATACCAGGTGAACCAGCAGCCTTTAACTATCTAGTTTTATGCAGCTCAACTATTGATATCGAGCCAGGAGATGGCAGTTGGGTTTGAACTGCAGATGTCTTCCCGCTCACTGCGTGTCACTCATTCCAAAAGCATTAAGTTGGTCACTACTTGCTTCACTCATTCAGCACATTACTTCTTTCACTGTTTGCGTGTCGTCTGCTGTAGTACAGTACAGCTGGAATGGTTTTGTTCCAAAAACCGTGCTATGGTTGGATTTCCGCAAATCGTTAGAAAAGCACAAAAAAGGGTAACTATAAATTTCGGAATAATTTGTAGCATCATGTTGTCGGAAAACTCAAAAAAGTTTTGAAAAGCGTTTTTCTCTGAATCTACGTATTTTAAAGAAAAGTTTTTTAAACAAAAAATGTAGAGGACGTTGTCACCTACAGTTTGTCTCATACGTTTTGAAATGCAGAAGCTAGGTGGCGCCGTGCAGCTGTACTGTACTAGGGCGATAACAACCACTGGCATGCGGGAAGCCGATATATTTATGTTAGGCGGGCCACGCATGTGTACTGCTAAGCTCCCCGCACCCCGGTGCAGCGTGTTGAACTGCCATCTCCTGGCGCAAAGACAATGACGTGTGTTATCAGGAAGGTCGATATATATCTGCATGCATCCAGTATGGTACTAATGCACTGCAGGCCTATCGCGCAAACGATACTGAACTCTATTATTAGCCTATTTTCATTTATGAAAAAAATAGGCTTATGAGATCATCTTTTGTCCTTGTGTCTGTCTGTGCGTGTGTGATAACATCTAAACGGCTGGAGCTATTTCAAAGAAACTCGGTAAGTTCATAGCATTCATCCGGGCGACTCCGACCGTGCCCTTCAAATTTTGTAACGTCTCACCAATCCAACATGGCGGCTGTGCGGAATATTTAAACAGCATTCAATATCTCCGAAACTATTACCGATATCACCCTGGAATATTTTACGGTGATAGTCGAAACTACTAGAAGTTCACCAATGTGACGTTTGAAAACATGGTAACTACAAAACCAACATGGAGGCCAAGCGAAGTTGCGACATTTAAATAGACGTTTCTCGCGATTTAACCGACCAAACGCAATAAAGCTTGGTACAGTATATGTTTATACACATTGTATTGCACCGACATCTAACTTCGTTCAATTGATTACATAACCACAAGATGGCGGCTGTGCGAAATACTTCACCGGCATTCTATATCTCTGAAACTATTAGCTGTATCACCCTGAAATTTTGTACGTAGATAAAGGGCACTACTGAAAGTTCATCTATGAGACTTTCAAAAACCGGTTAACTACAAAACGAACATGGCGGCCAAGCGAATTTGAAAATTTTAAATAGACCTTTCTCGCGATTTAATGTTCCAAACGCAATGAAACTTGGTACAGGAAATGTTTATACACATTGTAATGTACTGGTATCTAATTTAGTTCAATTGTTTACATAACCTAAAGATGGCGGCCGTGCGAATTTTTAGCTTAATTTTTTATTAGCCTATTTTCATATTATGAAAAAATAGGCTTATGAGATCACCTTTTGTCCGCGTGTGTGTGTGTGTGAGGTGTGTGTGTGTGTGTGTCCTTAATAACTTCTAAACGGCTGGAGCGATTACAATGAAATTCGGTAAGATCATAGCACTATACTGCCCGACCCCGACTGTGGCCTTCAAATATTATTGTGCCACACCAATCCAACATGGCGGCTGTACGAAATATTTCACCAGCTTTCAGTATCACCGAAACTATTACCGATATCGCCCTGAAATTGTGTACGGTGATAAAGGGCACTACTAGAAGTCCACCTATGAGACTTTCAAAAACCTGGTGACTACAAAACCAACATGGCGGCCATGCGAATTTGAGACTTTTAAATAGATTTTTCTCGCGATATAACTATTCAAACGTAATGAAACTTGGTACAGCAAATGTTTATGCTCATTGTAATGCACTAGAGTCTAATTTAGTTCAATTGTTTACATAACCTCAAAATGGCGGCTGTGCGAAATATTTCACTGACATGCTATATCTTGTGTCCTAATCATGCGATTGAAGTTTGTTTACTTCACGTACACAATAATCTTCATGTAACAGTACATAACTCTAAGACCTACTTATATAAAAATCCAACATGACGACCATCCGCAATATTTAGTCGGTTCTCAATATCTACGAATCTATTACAGCAATCAAACTGAAATGTTGTATGTAGATAGAGGCAATTAACATAAGTCGGACATATGAAAATAGGCTGTATAGTTCTTCACGGAACTACTTGTTTTTCTCCCGGTGTGACTAGAGACCATTCGGTTAACAGTCAAATATTGTAGTGCAACATATCATATGAGTTAAGATATCGTGCAAAATACCTGGAAGTCTGCCTCGTTGTGTAGTGGCTTGCATTATTTGCTGTCACCATGAAGGCCCATGAAATATAATTTTGATGAGGGCTGGAACGGGGTACACTCAGGATTGTGAGGCAAAACTGAGAAGAGGCGTGTTTGATTCATACCTCAGCCATCTTGGAAGTGTGTTTCTGTAGTTTCGCTCTTCTACTCCTGGCAAATACCGGGATGGTACCTAACTTAAGGCCACGGCCGCTTCCTTCCCAAATCCTACCTCAATTGCAAATACGCACACACTCTTAAAATACATCACAGTGACAGAGGTGATCAGACAAATTCTACACACATCCAAGTAAACAGAGCTACATGACCTCGATATCACAAAGACCTTAAAATAATCAACAACAACGACTAGAAACCAAGTTCACTTGCACTGGTTGCCATGGTAACTAGGTTTAAGAAATGTCCTGACGCTACACCCTTCAAAGAGTGGGAACTGAGTGTGCTTTGTACGAGGGGCGAACTATACCGTTTGCCATTCTATTTTAGCCTACTTTTCACATTTTGCAAAAATGAGGAAGAAGTAGACATGAGATTGGGCAAATGTGTGTCTGTCTGTCCTTCTGTCTGTCTGTGTGTGTCCCCCCCCCCCTATCAACTCCTAAACGGCTGGAGCAATCGAATAAAACTTGGTAGAAGTAAAGATCTATACCTGAATATCTCACGACCATATTTGAAAATTATGTCAGTGCTACCAACTGCTGAATAATCACAATTGCTCCATGTTGGATATCTAGGAAGGTATGAATGGGAGCTATTTCAAAATTGGCACACGTATAGCTAATAATATTGCAGTTTAATTTCCAGGAGGCCATACATGGCAGTGTTGCCAAAATGATTATATGCCTGCTGATAGGTCCAATTTTTAAATGCATATAACTTCTACACTATCAATTGGAATTACACCAAATTTCGTATGTGCTATATGCACATAAACAGATATGACTGAGCTTATTCTTAAGAGCCTCCAGAGCTGCCAACGGTTAATAAATGATCCCAATTTTCTTAATCCAAATACCCATATATTATAATAATGTTATTGGTTTTACGTCCCTTTTAACTACACTGGCTTTTAGAGACGCCGGGGTGCCGGAATTTTGCCCCGAAGGGGATCTTTAACGTGCAGTAAATGTACTGACACAGCTTCCTCGCATTTGCGCACCCTCAAATGCCAGCTGACTGCGCCAGGTTTCGAACCTGCAACCTTGGGCTCAGCAAGCGAGAACGTTACCCCTGAGCCACGCAGCCAGACACCCATATATTAGAAAGGATGCAAGCCGACAGCTTTAAACTATGCACACGCATAGTACCTGACATTCTATATTAATTTGGAGTAACTTGTATACGGCAGTGCTACCAACATGATTCTAAGCCTGCTGAGAGGTCCAACTTTAAATAGAGGAAATCCGTGTAATTTGGACCGTCGTGTAATTTGGACTGATGTTACTTTTGGTATTTGCAAGTTTGGCAACCCCTTGTCTCAGGAAGGTCAGCAAGAGAGTTGAGTGTCCCTTTCGCCCTAGGAGTTCTTCTATTTTTGGACTGACGGTTGAGGAGTAATGAGGAAAATAAATTTCTGACCACATTCCTTGTAAGATTATACGACCGGGAGGTAGGGTGCTGTCAAGTAATTATTTCAGCGAAGAGTGTGTGTTGCTTTCACAAGTACTACTGAAACATCGGGGTAAGTTCTAACATACCTTCATTCATCAGTTTTAAATAATGTTCAAATTATTTGAACTTTGATTAAATATATGCATGGCGTGTAATTTGGACTTCCCGAGAGTGTGTAATTTGGTCCGTTGAAACAAATTTAATCGCTACGTTTCTTCATAGTGACCATCTTGTGGTGTGACGGCTAGTATTATTGGCTGTCGCCCTGGAGGTCCGGGTTCGATTCCTGGCTCTGCCAATAAATTTTAATTCTTGTGGGAGAGATGGAACGGGGTTTGATTCCCACCTTAGCTATCCTGGAAGTGGTTTTCCGTAGTCTCCCAGTTTTATACAAGGCTAATGCCGGGACGGGTCGTAACTTAAGAGCCACGGCTGCCCCCTTCCCAATCCTATCGGCAATTTACAAGTACATCAACTAGTACAGGCATCATAATAATACAAGTTATCACACAAACTCCACACTCACACAAGTACACGGGGCCACATGACCACAATGTCCAAATGCCCCTGAAATAAGCAACAACAACTTTCTTCATAGTTTTATTTCTGATTCTGAAAGAAGTTGGTTTATAATCTCAAAGGGTTTTGTTGTTGTTATTGCTTATTTTGGTGGCTGCAACATCATGATCATACAGCCCTGTGCATTTGGGTGTGTGTGTGTAATTTGTGTGACAACCTGTGTTATTGGGATGACTGTACAAGTGTGTGTGTATTTGCAAATTGCAAATAGGATTGGTAAGAAGGTGGCCGAGGCCTTAAGTTTGCATCCATCCCAGAATTTTCCTGGAGTAGAAGTGGGCAAACCACGGAAAACCACCTCCAGGATGGCTGAAGTGGGAATCAAACCTTGACCTCCGGGGCGACAGCGAAGAATGCTAGTCACTAGATTACGAAGTGGTGTTATGAGGATGATTGGATTCAGTGCGACGGTTGCAAAAGGTGGGCTCATGAAAATTGTGCCGAAATTAACGATGAACTGTTTTACTATTGTGCTACATGCCAAAAGTGACAATCAGAATTCGCAATATTGTATTTTATTGTTTAGTATTGCCTAATAAATAGCTTAAATAACTTCCAAGTGATTATATTTAGCAGTCCAAATTCCACATCACCCTGGTTCAAGTTACACGCCATCCGGTCCGAATTACACGATATTAAATTTTGTTATAAACATAAATTTTACGTTATACGCTGAGATAATATTAACATTTATTTGCACCAAATCATTTGATACATTGTACTAATTATCGTCTATAAAATTTGAGAAATTTTAATTACGGTCAAATAAGTTATTGACGTTTTAAGTTAAGTGGTCCAAATTACACGGACTTCCCCTACATGTAACTTCTATACTATCATTTGGATTTCAACCAAATTTCGTGTGTGCCATGTGAACCATAACAGATATGACTATGCCGATTTTTAAGAGTAACCAGGGCTGCCAACTGTTAATAAATGCTGTCTCTATTTTTGTTACCCTAATATCAATATTTCAGAAAGTATGCAAGCCAATAGCTCTAAACTTTGCACATGTATAGTACCTGGCATTCTAGATTAATTTGGAGTAACTAATATAGGCCTATGCCAGTGCTGCCAACATGATTCTAAGCCTGCTGATAGGTCCAATTTTAAAATGCATGTAACTTCTATACTAACTATTGGATTTCATTCATAATTGACACAACAATAGATTATATTATTTCAGATTATTTCTGACCAATACATGTATGCCATTGTTGCCAACATGCTTTTACGCGTGCTGTAAGATCCAATGTTTAACTGCATGTAACGTCCAAGCTATCCATTGGACTTCAACCAAATTTTGTATTCTGTGCCTTAAGAGATAGAACTAAGAATATATTCAGTCACCAGGGCTGCCAACTCTAGTTCTCTATTAGGCTACATTATGCCATGTATACAGTATTTCGAACTAATTAGAAATTTCGATTACCAACTTAATTTCGTCATTATTCTAGATAGATCCACATAGATTAATGATTGGAATGAATCTTAAATTTTAAGAAAAGTAGGCTCTTTAGTTCGTCACGGAACTTCTTGTTTTCTACCCAAATGAAGTACATTACACATCAGTTGTTACGTCCACTTTCTCAACATAATCTCCTTGTAACTTTATGCGCTTTTGCCATCGATGTGTCAGTCTCTCCAGACATTCTGAAGTCATTTTTGTGGGTGCTGCGTATCCATGCCTTGACAGCTGTGTCCAGTTCTGCAAAATCTGCAAAATGGCGATCATGCAATGGAAGCATAGGAGCAGTCCACAGCCAAAGAAATGTCGAACAGTGCCATCAGTTGGCAAGCAAATGGCGACAGTGTTCTGGGACACAAAGGGCATCATCCTCATTGACTGGCTGGAATTGGGGGCAGCGATTAACAGTGCAGCATATGTGGCTAACCTTAAGCGCTTACGTCGTGCCATTCAAACTAAGCGGTCAGGAAAATGGGCTAAAGGTGTTCTTATGCAACATGATAATGCACGCCCCCACACTAGCCGAGAGACCACCGCTGCCATTGATCAAATGGGATTCATGGTGCTGCCACATCCCACCATACTCTCCCGACTTGGCACCAAGTGATTATCACCTGTTCGGGAACATGAAGAAACCCCTGCACACAGCTGTCAAGGCATGGGAACGCAGCACTTCGAAAGAATGGTTTCAGGAAGGTCTGGAGAGACTGACATATCGATGGCAAAATTGCATAAAGTTACAAGGAGATTATGCGGAGAAGGTGGACGTAACAACTGATGTGTAATGTGCTTCATTTGGGTTGAGAAAAATAAAGTGTAAAACAATATACCTGTAGTACGCCCCTCGTATTCATTACCATGGTTACTAGCTGTGGGAAATTTTTCGACGCAACGCGCTTCAACGGGTGGGAGCTAAGTGCACTTGTATTCCTTTCCTGTCGTCTCTAAAAGCCACAGTAGTTAAATGGGACGTAAAACCAATATAGTACATTATGCAACGAGCCTATAATGGCAATAATTATGACACGAGTATGTTTATAAAACGTGCGTATGTGAGTTTTATAATTTCCATACTCATGTCTTAATTACCATTATAGGTGAGTTGCATACGACTGTTTATGTTCGACGATAATTATTATAACTATTTTATGTTCTAACATAAATATTCATAAATATCTGTCGAGATTTCGCCAGTTTTATGTACTGAACAGAGCGCATGAGACGCAGAGTATGCCTTGTATTTGACCATGACCTCCTCGATTACTATAATATGACACTAGGCCACGCAGTGAAATTTAAATTAGAAGGCCGTGGAACTCAGCGCAGGTGCGATTCTATCCTTATCTAATTGGTCAAACAACTGCTTCTTGAGCTCTGATTGGTGGGAGAAACTGTTTCATAATGAAAAATAGTTTTATAATGAGCTCCTATCTAGTACAGTTTTCTGACGTATAATAGTCAGGGTCGAACATAAACATTATTATTGTATTCCTTGCTAACGTAAGAAGGTGTCGTAAATTTGTCATTGACACGCTCCAACGAGCTTGCACTTGTTGCCATGGAAACTAGGTGTAGGAAATTCATCAATGCAACGCCCTTCTACGAGTGGTAACTACAGTAAGTGCGCTTGTATTTATAGGCATTGTAACAAGGTGTCGAAAATAAGTTATTGAACACGCTTCATTGAATGGAAATTAAGTCCACTTGTTCTTGTTGTCATGGTAACTAGGTGTCAAGAATTTTATTGGCGCTAAGCTGCCCACGCTAATTTGAGATAGAACCCCCGTTCAATAATATGTTCACATTTTGGAAAACGCTGGATAATTTCCAATGGGGACGCGACAAGGTAAGTGATAAATTGGTTGCCGTACTGTACGTGTTGTTGATGATTCCTTTAGAGGCTTTGCGGCATCGTGGTAATGCTTCCCCGTGAACTTTGATACATGTGGATTCTGTCTGATAACTTGTGGCATTGTGAAGGCAGTAGTAGTGTGCAATTGAGGCTAAGATTTAGAATGAACCAGCTATGGTTTGCCTGGAATATAAGTCGGTAACCGCGTAGTATCACTCAGATGACAGCTGAGATTGAAATCGGACCACTCTCTACACACTAGGCAGAGTGTACACTGTTCTAACCCTTTTCGAAGAGTGGAGAATCAACCCCAGGTGCTTTAGATGAGGAATCTAAATACTTCTCCCGCATCCACAGAAGGTTTCCTGATCAATAAGGAGGAGGGGGGGGGGGGGTCGGGAAGAAGGATATCTATTTAGTGTACACTGAAACCAACACACCGTCGGCAATTTGAAATCAACATTGTGATTGAGGCAGTTATAGATAATTATTTTCATCATCAAATTTACCGAAATGTTGTTATTCTACTCGTCTAATAATAATACGAGGGCAGATCAAAAACCAAGTTGCACTTCCCAGTTTTGGCCATTTACCACACTACCTATACAACAGCAACACGTCTATAACGACATACAATGTAACGTCACTTTTCCACATAGTTTCCAAGAGACTCCAAACATTTCTGCGAGCGCAAAAACCAACTTGTCGATGCCGGATGCATAGAAAGTTCTTCCAGCGTTCTGCAACCACACGGAGAGAGCGGCCTTCACCTCCTCATCGGTCTGGAAACGTCGACCACCGAGCTCTTTTTTGAGCTTACCGAACAGATGAATGTCACATGGCGCTTGGTCGACACTGTAGGGTGGATGTTCCCAGACCTCCCACTTGAAACGCTAATGCAATTCGCTCGTTTGGCGGGCCTTGTGAGGTGTTGCGATATCGTGCAACAAAATCACACCGGCGCTCAATTTTCCCCAGCTCTTCTCTTTAATCGTTTTACGCTTTACGTTGCGGGCCTGCTTTCGCGTTATTCGTCCGTGATATCCGTGCGCCCGGCTTCGAATTGCTGACATCACTTTAAAAATCCTTTGCCGGGAAATGGCCCGTTCCCCATACACAGCACTCATTTCACGATGAATGTCCGTGCAATTCTTCCTTTTGGCCCATAGGAATCGGAATGTCGCACGCACCTCTCATTTGGAGTGAACGTCCAGTCGATGCGCCATTGCATTTGGCCGTTATTAACACCATACAAGACGAGACAGGACAGCGACCTGCCTAACCGACGTGTAGGCAGTGTCTGTCACTTTCTCCGCTGTGCCCACGTTTGCGACACACAGCGTGCTGCTGCATCGCGTTAGTACAGCTAACTTTTTGATCCACCTTCGTATTAATAATGCAGAATAATTGGCGGAAGGGAAGCATGAAGCGACCATGTTCTTTCTCAATATTTATTGAAGTGGAAGATTAGTCTGTGTTTATTGAGATATACCCGCACAACAAACAACTGGCAGCGTCCACGTTACTCAAGTCGAACAGATGTAGGTATCCCATTAAATAGATTCACCATTGCCTGCATACATGAGTTAGATGTTCTACGTCAAGTATTATGTAGTGTTTAAATTACTTACGTTAAAATGTGTTCTCAGCTTCACCTCTACACAGGACGCGCACGTATGTGCACCTTAGGCTATTTTTAGCCTACTTTTCACAATTTGTAAAAATGAGGGAAAAGTAGTCTTATGAGATCGATCCGGGAAAATGTGTGTGTGCGTGTCTGTCTGTCTGTCCTTCTGTCTGTCTGTCTGTCTGTCTGTCTGTCTGCCTGGCTGTGTGTGTGTGTGTGTCCCTCTATCAACTCCTAAACGGCTACAGCTATCGAAACACAATTTACTAAGAGTAAATATCTACACCTGAATATCTCATGGCCATATTTGAAATTGACATCAATGCTACCAACTGCCGAAAAATCGCAATTGAAATTTGACCTCTATGTTGGATATCTCAGAAGTTATGCATGCGAACGATTCCAAAATTGGCACACATATAGACAATAACATTCCAGATAAATTTTCAGAAGTCCATACATGCCAGTAATGCCAACATGATTGTAAGCCGACTGATAAATCCAATTTTAAATGCATGTAACTTCTATACTATCGATTGGTTTTCAACCAAATTTCGTATGTACTATGTGTATAAAAACAGATATGACTGTGCGTATTTCAAAGTGCCAACAGAGCTGCCAACTGTTAATAAATGCTCTCTCAATGTTTTAAGTCTAATATCAATATATCAGAAAGTATGCAAGTCAACAACTTTAAACTTTGCACAAGTACAGTGCCTGACATTCTATCTTAGTTTGTTGTGACTTACATACATCAGTGCTGCCAACACGATTCTAAGCCTGCTGATATGTCCAGTATTTAAATGCATATAACTTCTATACTAACAAATGGATTTCAACCAAATTTCGTATGTGATTTGTGTACCATATCAGTTATCACTACGCGGATTCGTAAGGACCATCAGGGCTGCCAACTGTTAATACATTCTCTCTCTATTTCTTTATTCCTGATATCAATATATCAGAAAGTATGCAAGCCATCAGCTCTAAACTTGCACACGTATAATACCTGACATTCTGGATTAATTTGAAGTAACTAATATACCTCAGTGCTGCCAACACGATTCTAAGCTGTCTGGTAGTTTTAATTTTTATTTAGATGTAACTTCTATACTAAGAAATGGATTTTATCCAAAATTGGCACCATAATAGATCGTAATATTTCGGATTAATTCTGAGCATCACATACATGACATTCTTGCCAACATGATTTTACGCGCAATGATAAATCCAATATCAAACAGCATGTAACGTCCATACTATCAATTAGACTTCAACCAAATTTTGTATGTGCATCCTATACCCTAAGAGATTGAAATAAGAATATATTCAGAGTCACCAGGACTGCCAACTGTAGTAAGTTAGTCTATTAGACTACACTATTTCAGGTGTATTTAAATCAGCAGTACTTAGAAATGTTAGTATTACCTACTTGATTTCGTCATTATTCTAGATATGTCTATATAGATTTGCATGAATCTTGAATTTTAAGAAAAGTAGGCTCTTTAGTTCGTCACGGAACTAATTGTTTAAACTTTTAAGTTCTGCGGCGTATCCGTGCTCGTTAATTCATGCACCAAAGCAATCAGAGCAGCTGCAGCAAGTTCGGTGCTGACAGCGGCTGTCCTGAGTATGGTTTTCCCCCGTTATTTTCAGACTCCCTCCATGTAAATACCGGGATAGCCCTGAAGGACTTACCTCATCCCTGTTCCCAATACAGATCCACACACTACCACACGGTCGAACATCAATTCCCCACGATTTTCCTTAATTCCACTCGGTCCTCCATGGGACCCAAAATTGAGTTCCTCAACTCCGCTCAGGCTTTGGCAAGGGGTCGGCAAAGGGTTATCCCCAATGACGTAAACAAATGTCATAACCCTCCTGTTCGCATACCAAGGGCCGAGTCAAACACCTTCTGCAGCGCAAGACATTGTTGTGCCATTGGTCAACCACTCTGATGTCAAGTCCGCTCATTCGTTAAATCAGGAATAAAGTATTTGGCACGTTATAACTTATATGGCAGAAAATACAAGACGTGATTTAAAATTAATCATAATTTTCTTTTAATTAAGTCTGCCAAGTTTTCTATTTTTTTCTATAAATCTTATGCATTGTGTTTAACATGTGCATAATTAAATGTTCGTATGTTTTTTAGCCTAGTCAGACATTATAAAATTAACTTTAGATAATGATAGGTGTATAATTTGTACCCAAACACATACTTTCGATATCAGCTGCGGATGCTGAAAATACTGTTTTCTAGCCTAGAACGGAAAAATCAGCTGCATTCCCACACAAAAAATTAGTTATGAATTCTCACTCTTATAGAGCTAGGCTTGTTTACCGTAACAGCTATTCGGATTTAAGATATCGTCTGCACACCACTTTTTCTAAGCAATCATCTCGTCTGTTCTTATCAGTTTACATGATATAAGAAAATGTTAAATGAGGAGTAGACTAAGTAACAACAAAAAATTAAACAATTCTACTCTATGTTTTGAAATTAGCTGTTCCACTTATTTTAGTAAACTTAAAAATGTAAACACTGAAGCGGTGGTTATTGTACAGCTGAAATATAAGTGACCACGGTAGGTTATTTTGAGAAGTTATCATTATTAGAAGTTATATTAGTTATACTAGAATGGTAGAAATGAGCATGCAAGACTTGTGTCGTTCTAAGAATGCATAAGGATAAAGAGACCGTGACCGAGCGGAGTTGAGGAACTCCTCTGGCGACTACCTGGAGTGTCGAGTGGAATTGAGGTAACCGTGGCTACCTGACTTAGGTACACGAGTGGAATTGGTGCCCGCCCTACCACACTAATTACATAAATACAGGTTATCAGGTAAGTTCAACACACACCAACTACATGGGGATAATGACCAAGATGTCCCAAGTCCATAAAATAAATTAACAAAAACTAATTTTAATTTTTAAATTAATATTTCTCTCAGTAGACGTTGGAAAATAATTATTCAGTCCCTCATTTATATACTTCATTTTTACGGGGTCAAGGATGAGGTGAAATGATTTTTAGCCTATTTTCAATTTTGAAAAAAATAGGCTTATGAGATTACCTTTTGTCCGTGTGTGTGTGCGTGTGTGTGTGTGTGTGTGATTCGTGTGTGTGTGTCAACCTAATAAAATCTAAACGGTTGGAGCGATTTCAATGAAACTCGGTATGTTCATAGCACTATTCCCGGCGACCTCGACCGTGCCCATCAAATTTTGTTACGTCTCACCAATGCAAAATGGCGGCTGTGCGAAGTATTTCACTAGCATTCAATATCTCCGAAACTATTACCGATATCGCCCTGAAATTGGGTACGGTGATAAAGGGTACTACTAGAAGTTCACCTATGAGACTTTCAAAAACCTGGTGACTACAAAACCAACAAATAGACTTTTCTCGCGATTTAACTACCCACACGTAACGAAACTTGGTACAGCAAATGTTTATATACATTGTAATGCACTGGAGTCTAATTTAGTTCAATTGTTTCCATAACTTCAAAATGGCGGCTGTGCGAATTATTTCACTGACATTCTATATCTCCGAAACTATTACAGATATCACCCTGCAATTTAGTACGGTAATAAAGGGTACTGATACAAGTTTACCTATGTATATTTCATAAACTTGTAAAGTAGAAAACGAACATGGCGACCAAGCGAAGTTGAGACTTTTAAATAGACTTTTCTCACGATTTAACCATCCAAACGTAATGAAACTAGGTACAGCAAGTGTTTATACACATAGTAATGCACTGGAGTCTAATTTAGTTCAATTGTTTACATAACCTCAAAATGGCGGCTGTGCGAAATATTTCACTGACATTCTATATCTCCGAAACTATTACAGATATTACCCTGCAATTTTGTACGGTGATAAAGGGTACTGGTACAAGTTTATCTATGTATATTTCATAAACTTGTAAAGTAAAAAACGAACATGGCGACCAAGCGAATTTGAAATATTTTAATAGATTTTTCTCGTGATTTAACTCTCTGAGCGCAGTGAAATGTGGTACAGTAAATGATTTTGCAGATTGTAATGCACTGCCATCTAATTTAAATCAATTTTTTACTTAACCTCAATATGGCGGCTGTGCGAAATTTTAAAATTAAGTTTTTATTTCTTGTGTCGTAATCATGCGATCGAAGTGAATGTTTGAATAATGAACCTAGGCAATAATTGTCATTGAATGGTACATAATTCTATGGCCTATACATATAACAATCCTAAATGGCGAGCTTCCGAAATATTTAGACGGTTCTCAATATCTATGAATCTTTTACAGCAACCAAACTGAATTTTTTATGTTCATAGAGACTATGAACATATGTTCACTTATAGGACTTGCATTAACCTGGTGAGCACAAATCCAACATGGCGGCGACGCGAAGTATAAATATTTAAATGGACGATTCTCGCGAATTAACTATCCGAGTGCTGTGAAACGTTGCACTTTAAATGCTTATACAAATGTTGATCCACTGGCATCTAATTTATTTCAATTGTTTGCATAATCACAAGATGGCTGCTGTGCGTAATTTTAAAATCTCGTTTTTACTTCTTGTGTTCTAATCATGCGATTGAAGTTTGAATACCACACGTACACAATAATCTTAATGTAATAGTACAAAAATAAAAATCCAACCTGGCGACAATCTGAAATATTTAGACGGTTCTCAATATCTACGAATCTGTTACAGCAATTAAACTGAAATTTTGTATGTTGTTAGAAGAAATTAACATGAGCAGGATATATGAAAATAGGCTGAATAGTTCTTTACGGAACTACTTGTTTGAAGTGGCGGATGCTTTTTAAGACCAGATGTCCTCTACAACTCTTAGCTCATCAAAGATAGTAATTATACTCAGTTCGTTATTGTTGTTTTAAGAGGCAGAACAGCAGCCATGTAATTCCAATCATTATATGCGTTGAGGTATGCTGAATAATTACGTTTAATGCCTCAAGGAACTTGTTGCTGGAAAATTTATACTGAAAGTTATTATAGATATCAAAGCACTTTCACTTAAATCGATGTTTTACTTTTCGAGAAATATTAAAACGTTTCACTGCTAATATTGGGCGTTTTATAAATTGACTAGCTTCATCAACGGGGCTCATATAAAAACAGGGAAGCATTGAGGGCTGCATGAGACTATTCAAATGACTGAATACTGAAACAACAACAACAACAGAATACAGGGAGGCTTTTAAAGAGGACAACTTCTAGGTGTAAAAATGGCTCAAGTTACAATATTGACGAATAACCTGCTTCATTTTTCATAAAAAATATGTTTTGAAACTGTATGTTATGGATGGAAGTATTCTTTACACAAGTTAAGGCCTCTGCTAATTTTACAAGTAAAACATTCCCTGTCAATTTTTGCCTGTAAATGACCTTTTTGTATCTGTACTTTGAGGAATATTCATGAATTAAGAAAAGTATGTCCATGACTTTCAATAAACATGACACATAGGCCTACCATTGGATAACAATGAATAGCACTGACTTTCTCTCTCATCTCAATTGTGGACTATATTCTCAGGGCCATTTGTATATCTATATGTCTAAGGTACAAATATTTTAATGATCAATGCCCATCATGCATGCAAACTAGTAAAACAAAGATGTCGCTACTTTTATAAATAAAACAAAAATACCCTTACATTCAACTTGTAAGGTAAGGCTTCTGCTGATTTTACAAATAAAATAAAAATTAGCTATTCATTCAACTTGTGAGGTAAGGCTTCTGCTAATTTTATAAATAAAACAAGAAGGACCCTTACATTCAACTTGTAAGGTAAGGCTTCTGCTAATTTTATAAATAAAACAATAATTACCTTTACATTCAACTTGTGAGGTAAGGATTCTGCTCATTTTATAAATAAAACAATAATTACCTTTACATTCAACTTGTGAGTTAAGGCTTCTGCTAATTTTATAAATAAAACAATAATTACCTTTACATTCAACTTGTGAGATAAGGCTTCTGCTAATTTTATAAATAAAGCAATAATTACCTTTACATTCAACTTGTGAGATAAGGCTTCTGCTAATTTTATAAATAAAACAATAATTACCTTTACATTCAACTTGTGAGGTAAGGCTTCTGCTGATTTTATAAATAAAACAATAATTACCTTTACATTCAACTTGTGAGGTAAGGCTTCTGCTAATTTTATAAATAAAACAATAATTACCTTTACATTCAACTTGTGAGGTAAGGCTTCTGCTAATTTTATAAATAAAACAATAATTACCTTTACATTCAACTTGTGAGGTAAGGCTTCTGCTAATTTTATAAATAAAACAATAATTACCTTTACATTCAACTTGTGAGGTAAGGCTTCTGCTAATTTTATAAATAAAACAATAATTACCTTTACATTCAACTTGTGAGGTAAGGCTTCTGCTAATTTTATAAATAAAACAATAATTACCTTTACATTCAACTTGTGAGGTAAGGCTTCTGCTAATTTTATAAATAAAACAATAATTACCTTTACATTCAACTTGTGAGGTAAGGCTTCTGCTAATTTTTTAAATAAAACAAGAAAGACCCTTACATTCAACTTGTAAGGTAAGACTTCTGCTAATTTTATAAATAAAACAAGAAAGACCCTTACATTCAACTTGTAAGGTAAGGCTTCTGCTAATTTTATAAATAAAACAAAGGGGACTCTTACATTCAACTTACAATGTAAGGCTTCTGCTAAATTTATAAGTAACAGAAGTGATTACGTAATCATTTCGTTTACACCTCCCCGCACGTCATCTACGTAATCATAAGCATTGAACCCTTACCCTCTCTTTGAGTTTACGTAGTATGTGGACAACCCCAGTAAGTATTCCCCTATAATTCACCAATAGTGGAGTATTATTCATTTATCGTATGGCTTTTAGTGCCGGGAGTGTCCGAGGACATGTTCGCCTCGCCAGAGGTTGCAGCTGCTTCTAGCGGACACCCATAGGGTGAGCTACAAATTCCGTTCAATTTCAAGTAGTTCCAAATTTTGCCACCAGATGTCAATGATACCTAGTGGTGAATGTTGGAACTTTGATAGTTTCAACGAAATCTAACCTAGAAATTTAGCTTCACACAAGTTTAGTCTGTGGAAGGATATTTTACATGGCATACATCTACGACATGGGACCACCGGCTTAACTTACCCTCCGAAGGAATGCATACTGAAGGATTTTAACGCTCTTAAAAAATCCCACGACGTCGGCCGGGTTTGAACTCGCTATCTTAAGCACAGCAGTTCAGCATGCTACTAAATACGCCACCAAAGCCGCATTAATAGTGGAGTAAATAACACAAACAAGGCGATCCTTGAAGAGTTAGAAACACCCTAACATTGGAATCTATACCAAGAACTGAATGTTTGCACACCCTTTGTCGAGAAACAACCCAGTGGAGTGTGAAGAGACTAGAACATTCCAGCTCCCATTGGGAGACAGAGCATGGACACAATCCACGGCTACTTGATTGAGACACTAATTACATGTCATAGCGATGTGCTTCTCACCTTATCACGGGAGTGTTAACCAATACCCAGTTGCCTCCGTGCTCATTCCTCGAATTCATGAGTGAACCCATGACTTCATGTCCAATGAGGGATATGAATGGCGCAATTATCTTACTGGTGGAATTTCAGGTTCCTACATAACCCCTTCACCACTTAATACACTGGTCAAGAAAAGTTTTGCCTATTGGAAGTTTATGTGTTTGTGGACCAAATATAATACACGAGCTTTATCCGATAACTGTGTTAATTTATTCATGAAGCGTATGGAATTATACATGCAACACAATATTAATATTAATAATAATAATAACAAGTGAAGATTCAAGGAGAAATAATTTCAACTCTGAGATTTGCTGATGACATAGTCATCTTGGCCGACAAGCCTGAGGATTTGAATGAGTTTTTGAATGGTATGGGCTCCGTCTTACAGAAGGAGTTCATGATGAGAATTAATAAATGTAAAACAAAAATACTGGAATGCAGCCGAAATAAATCAGAAACCTCTATGGAGATCAAATTGACAGGTGAAAAGCTGAAGGAAGTAGAAGACTTCTGTTACTTAGGAAGCAGAATAACCAGTGATGGACGAAGCAAAGAGGATATAAAAAGTAGGTTGGCTCAGGCAAAGAAAGCTTTTCTACAAAAAAGGAATCTGCTGACATCGAATATAGATTTAGGTATTAGGAAGTCATTTTTGAAAGCCTTTGTCTGGAGCGTGGCGCTCTATGGAAGTGAAACTTGGACTATTGGTGCAGCAGAAAAGAGGAGAATAGAAGCATTTGAAATGTGGTGTTACAGGAGAATGATGAAGATCAGATGGGTAGATAGGGTTACAAACATAGAGGTATTAAGACGAGTGGGAGAGGAGAGATGTTTCTGGCGACTGCTAATGAAGAGAAGAGATAGGTTGGTAGGACACATACTAAGACACCCAGGAATAGCAAGCTTAGTTATGGAAGGAAGGATCGAGGACAAGAACTGTAGGGGTAGGCCAAGGTTAGAATATGTTAAACAGATTGCCTCGGATGTAGGGTGTGGTAGCTATGTAGAGATGAAACGATTAGCTCAGGACAGGGAGGCATGGAGAGCTGCATCAAACCAGTCAAAAGACTGAAGACTCAAACAACAACAGTACATATAAGATGCGTTCAAAATGTAACGAGCCGGAGGCTGTAATGCGCAACCCGGTGACAACATGAGCTAATCGTGGCGTGTGTAACGAGGTGTGGTAGGTCACAGCCCGTCGCTACAGGGCACGCGTGCACGTCACGTGACGATACAAAGCGAGCAGCAGCATGCATCAATCGTCCAACGCTGCCAGTCGCATTGAAAACAGTGACATGGAGGCGTCAAACGAAGAGCAAAGAGGAGTTGTTCATCGCCGAAGGTCACCAGTGTACGGGGAACACTGCATGTCCCTTGCAAGGGGCAAGGCGTGGCATAAGCGCTTCAGGGAAGGACGGATGAAGAATAGGGTTATAATGACCATCATTATGATGCAGTTTTCTGACATATAATAGTCAGGGTCGAACATAAAATGATAAAAGGGTGATATATGTCAATAATTACCGCGGCATCTCTCTACGTTCTGTTGCTTATAAAATCCTCTCCAAAGTGTTGCTCACTAGAGCCGTGGAGCAACTTGACTCGCAAATAGACTAATAACAAGTCGGCTTCTGAAAAACCAGATCATGCGCAGAACAGATCCCGAATGTAAAATAATTACTATCGTTTACCTTACACTCAGCGCCAGACAACGTTCCATCACTTTTGTTGGTTTCCAGAAGGCATACGACTCGATTGACCGCATGGCCCTCAACCAAGTTCTCCACGAGTTTGGGCTGGACAACAATACCTGTCTGATTACCCAAAGTACACTCACTGATACGTCTTCCAAAGTGAAATTCAGATCCGAGATTTCTAAAGCCTTTCAAAACTAAACAGGGTTTCGGCAAGAAGATGGACCGTCGCCACTACTTTTCAACTTCGCTCTCGAGAGGGTCATCTGGGAATTGAGACATGTTCTCCAGTCTAAAAGAATTCCTGATGTAGTTCAAATAGGCCAAGCTCGTGACGGTATCCATATTGATTTCTTCGCTTTGCAGATGACCTCACTCTCCTTGATTCTTCTCCTGAACTACAGTAGCTGCTCTAAATTAATTACCTGCAAGAATGCGCAGTTACGTTTGTTCTCAAAATCCCCTATACCAAACCCACTACATCTCTAACAACATGAGGGGAAGTAAAGCCGGCGGTCCCATGTCATAGATTTACGGCATGTAAAAGAACTTTCCACTAATAACTGTGTGAAGCTAAAATATAGGTTGGATTTGACTAACGCTCTTCGGTTCCAACGTTCGTCACCAGGAGCCGACTGCGGTGGTATCTGGTAACCAAGTCACAACCAGCTGTCGGTGATAGTGGCGTTCATCGGCAAAAAAAAGAACTGCTTGAAAATTGAATGTCTTCAGTCCTTATTTGAATTAAAACAGATAACACACTCTAATACAGCCATCACAATTAACACCGGTTATCAGACAAATTCTACACACACACACAAAGTACGCGGGGCTACATGACCGCCTTGTCGCAGCCCCTAAACTGAGGAACCAACCAACATGCTCCACCATATCTCCTGACTACCTACGGTGGAATCGTGAAAGTGGAAATATTCAAGCACCTCGGTGAATGGGTTGAACCCAACAATTCTGAGAAGCACGACATCTTAACACGTGTCAACAAATTTGAAACAGCATCCCGACTCATTCATATACTACGAGGGCTGCATTCTAAGTAATACCCGTTGTGATATTACGCCGTTGCAACGCTGCGATCGGCATTCCGTGCAGGTGCACTGTGTACCTGCATCTATCGGCAAGGCTGAGACGCATTTACGGCAACAGTCGCCCATGTGTGGGTGTGTTGATAATTTTTTGAAATGACATCGCCGATTGCGAGTGCCGCTGACCCATAAACGGGAGAGAGAAAACTCCCCTGTAAGATATCCTGCCGTTTGGCCACCACTGTCAGGCAAACTGCGTATGTGGTCAGTAGAACTACAGCCGTAATGCTATTCCCGAGGATATGCACCTCTCTATGCATAATTACATGTGATGATGGCCTCCTCCCTTGTAAAATTTCAATCCGGAGGTAAACTAGTTCCCCGTTCGGATCTCCGGGTGGGGACTACTCGAGAGGGGGTTAACATCACAGAAGTGACAAAGAGGAAATCTGACATTCTACGGATCGGAGCGTGGAATGTTAGAAGTCTGCTAGGAAGTGGAAAGTTAGAAAACTTAGAAAGGGAAATGGATAGGTTGAGGTTGGATTTGGTTGGGATTAGTGAAATGCGCTGGCAGGAAGAACAGGACTTTTGGTCAGGAGACTATAGGGTCATTAGCACTAAATCAAACAATGGCCAAGCAGGAGTTGGTCTCATATTGAGTAGGAAACTTGGACAGCGGGTGGAAAATTATGAGCAATACAGTGAACGGATTATTGTAGCAAAAATCAATACTAAACCTACGTGCACCACAGTGGTACAAGTCTATATGCCTACCAGTCAAGCTGATGATGAGGATGTTGAAAAGGTCTACGAAGAAATAGATGACATTCTGAGGTATATCAAAGGTGATGAAAATGTTATAGTAATGGGAGATTGGAATGCTGTGGTAGGAAAAGGGAGGGAAGGGAAGATAGTAGGAGATTTCGGATTAGGTGAAAGGAATGATCGAGGAAGCAGGCTGATGGAATTCTGCACCGAACATGAGCTGGTCATAGCTAACACCTTATTCAATAACCACAATAGAAGAATATACACATGGATGAGACCAGGAGATACAGGGCGTTACCAAATCGACTTCATTATGGTCAAGCAGAGGTTTCGAAACCAGATTTTGGATTGTAAAACATATCCTGGTGCTGACATAAACTCTGACCACAATCTGGTTGTGATGAAATGCAGATTAAAGTTGAAGAAACTGAAGAAAAGTCAAAAGCCAAAAAGGTGGGCAATAGACAGACTGAAAGTAAAGGATGTGAACGAAAGATTCAAGAAGAGTATAAAGGAAGGACTAATCAAAACCCCTAAACAAACTTCAATTGCAGACGAATGGGCACTTTTGAAGAATGAAATAACAAAATCGGCAGAAGAAAACATTGGTAGGAAAGAAAGAATAGGTAGAAAACCGTGGATCACTCAGGATATACTAGAATTGATGGATGAAAGGCGGAGACACAAGAATCTAAGAGATGAAGAGGGGAAAGCAGAATACAGACAGCTGAGAAATGAGGTTAACAAGAAGTGCAAGGAAGCGAAAGAAGAATGGTTGAAAGAGAAATGTACAGGTATAGAAAAGTGTCTGAAATTAGGAAAAGTAGACACAGCTTATCGACGGATTAAGAATACTTTTGGGGAAAAGAAGACTAAGTGCTGTAATATTAGGGACACAAATGGAAAGCCTCTAACAGATAGGGAAGAAAAAGTTGAGAGATGGAAAGCTTACATAGAGTGCTTGTATAAGGGAAAGGAGATTGAGAATCATGTAATGGAAAGGGAGGAGGAAATTGATGAGGATGCAAAAGGAGATTTAATATTGAGATCAGAATTTGACAGAGCATTAGAGGACTTAGGCAGGAACAAAGCCCCAGGCATAGATGATATACCGATTGAGTTGCTACGCTGCATAGGAGATGGAGGTCTGATCAGGTTATTTCACTTGGTGTGTAGGATTTATGAGACAGGTGAGGTACCCTCTGATTTCAAGAAGAATGTTATCATCCCTATACCAAAGAAAGTGGGAGCTGACAGATGTGAAGATTACCGTACAATCAGCTTGATTACTCATGCTTCAAAGATCCTGTCTAGAATAATTTACAAGAGGATTGAAAGCCAGATAGAAACGGAGTTGGGTGAAGACCAGTTTGGTTTCAGGAGAAATGTAGGAACAAGGGAAGCTGTACTAAGTCTTAGGCTGTTTTTGGAAGGTAGAATAAGGAAAGATAAGAGAACGCTCATGGCATTTGTAGACTTAGAAAAGGCTTTTGATAACGTTGATTGGACTAAATTGTTTGACATTTTGAAATCTATTGGAATAAAGTACAGGGATAGGAGGGTGATATACAATCTATACAGAAACCAGACAGCAGTCATTCGAGCTGAAGGATATGAGCGAGAAGCTGGTATTATGAAAGGTGTAAGGCAAGGCTGCAACTTATCACCCATACTTTTCAATCTTTACATTGAACAAGCAATGAAGGAAATTGGAGAAAAATTTAAAGTGGGAGTGAAGATTCAAGGAGAAATAATTTCAACTCTGAGATTTGCTGATGACATCGTCATCTTGGCCGACAAGCCTGAGGATTTGAATGAGTTTTTGAATGGTATGGATTCCGTCTTACGGAAGGAATTCATGATAAAAATTAATAAATGTAAAACAAAAATACTGGAATGCAGCCGAAATAAATCAGAAACCTCTATGGAGATCAAATTGGCAGGTGAAAAGCTGAAGGAAGTAGGAGACTTCTGTTACTTAGGAAGCAGAATAACCAGTGATGGACGAAGCAAAGAGGATATAAAAAGTAGGTTGGCTCAGGCAAGGAAAGCCTTTCTACAAAAAAGGAATCTGTTGACATCGAATATAGATTTAGGTATTAGGAAGTCATTTTTGAAAGCCTTTGTCTGGAGCGTGGCGCTCTATGGAAGTGAAACTTGGACTATTGGTGCAGCAGAAAAGAGGAGAATTGAGGCATTTGAAATGTGGTGTTACAGGAGAATGATGAAGATCAGATGGGTAGATAGGGTTACAAACGAAGAGGTATTAAGGCGAGTGGGAGAGGAGAGATGTTTCTGGCGACTGCTAATGAAGAGAAGAGATAGGTTGGTAGGACACATACTAAGACACCCAGGAATAGCAAGCTTAGTTATGGAAGGAAGGATCGAGGACAAGAACTGTAGGGGTAGGCCAAGGTTAGAATATGTTAAACAGATTGCCTCGGATGTAGGGTGTGGTATCTATGTAGAGATGAAACGATTAGCTCAGGACAGGGAGGCATGGAGAGCTGCATCAAACCAGTCAAAAGACTGAAGACTCAAACAACAAACAGAACTCCTAAACATACGCAGTTCTCCTAGTAAGCACGCAATTTGCATGACAGTGGTGGCCAAATGGCAGGATATCTTACAGGGGAGTTTTCTCTCTCGTTTACGGGTCGGCGGTACTCGCGATCGGCGATGCCATTTCAAAAGCTTGCAAACACACCCAATCATGGGCGACTGTTGCCGTAATGGCGTCTCAGCCTTGCCAATAGCTGCAGGTACACAGCGCACCTGCACGGAATGCCGACCGCAGCGCTGCAACGGCGTAATAAAACAACGGGTATTACTTAAAAAAACAGCCCTCGTATAATATATCGGGTGAATCAGCTGCCCCTAATAATATTGTATTATGCAGCCAAACTAACGCGTGTTGTCAGGCAGGTCGATATTTCTCTGCTTGCATCCCGTATGGTACTACTGCACTGCAAGCATATCCTGCAAACGATACTGAACATTACTATTGTTCCCTCATGTTAGTCTGTAGTCGCATCGAGGGAAAACTAATAGTGTTCAAAGGAAGCTTGTAGTTTAACGTGACCGTTAATCTGTAGATCATGAGCCACGGGACCTCCTTTTTACGTGGAATCCGAACCACAAGACATGGCATTTCACTTCGAAAATCTCACATGCATTGACCGGGAATCGAACCGGGAATCCAGTCCATTAGAGCTCAGGTCAGCCGGGAAGGCGGCCGGCTTTCCAGGAACTTCGCATAGAGAGACAGAGGCAAATGTGCACTATTGCAACAGGTCCACCTGGTCCGAGTCCCCACACCGCAAGCTACTGCCGTGAGTTCCTGTGGTGTGGCAACACCGCCGCTTAGCTCATCGAGCCCGTCTCTTTCACCCTTCTTTACACTTTTATGTTCGACCCTGACTATTATATGTCAGAAAATTGTACTATAATGAGGCTCATTATAAAACTATTTTTCATTATGAAACAGTTTCTCCCACCAATCAGAACTCAAGAAACAGTTGTTTGACCAATTAGATAATTAGATGCGCTAATTTAAATGTCACTGCCTGGCCTAGAGTCATAGTAGGGTAATCGAGGAGGCCATGATCAAATACAAGGCATTCTCTTCGTCTCATGCGCTCTGTTCGGTACATAAAACTGACAAAATCTCGACAGATATTAAGTTCGAACATACAATAGTTATAATAATTATCGTCGAACATAAACAGTCGTATGCAACTCGCCTATAATGGTAATTCAGACACGCGTATGGAAATTATAAAACTCGCATACGCTCGTTTTATAAACATACTCGTGTCTTAATTATTGCCATTATAGGTTCGTTGCATAATGTACTATTAAAGTATTCGTACACTTTATAAACTATTTCTCGGGCTTGCCAATGCACAACCTGTCGTTTACTCCCCTCTGCTTCCATAGCACTCAAAATGTACACAATCGCTTCCACTGGATCTCTAAATATTACAATATAATCACTTCGCTCTCCTGACAACACACTAGCTCAGATTCTCAAGACTGTGATTGGTGGGATGGAAGTGAGGCGTGACGTAATGGTAGCATTGTGTTCTGCGCACCGCCTTGCCGGGTGACTCGAGCTCTAGTACCATACGGGATTCTAGAAGAAAATTATCGATCTTCCTGATAACAACGCTAGTTGGGTTGCATAAAGCAATGTTATTAGGGGCAGCTAATAATAATAATATCTTATGGCCTCGGGTGCCAGGTGCAAGCTTTGTTATTTGGCACCCAAAGGGTAGCTTGCATGTCGAATCTCGTTGTTCCTTGAGGCACTATGAAAGTCAAGGAGGTGAGATATCTAAACCCCTTGAACACTATAGCACTTTTTAGTAGAGAAATGAGGAACATTGTGTAGGCGGAAAATCCCGAGATTAATTTTGCCATAATGAACACGGGCTACTGAATTCAAATGGGTTCTTTGACATGCCAACATCGTAAGACATGGTGTCGTAACTTTTGCCGCCTTTCAAAAAAAAAACCACTTACCACGGCCAGGAGCGAACCTGCAAGCTTGGGGTTAGTAGACTGACACGTTGACCACTCACCCACCGTGGCAAGTACAAATACTATACATTATCACACTGTGTTAAGATCTGAAGCAAAATATTCAGCAGAATATTTAACACTTTGACCACATAGCCTGCTTGAAAACTGGCAATTAAGGAAAGGAGGATTATCAGAAAAAATATAGGTTCCAAATTCAAAGATAGTGTTTATAGACTTCGGAGCAACTTAGAAATATACACCCATATCAGAAGTCCCAAAACGATTCATCCTTGGCTGGTGGAGATTGACATGGGCCCCTTTTAAAGCATGGAATTTCAGAAACAGCCGTACAACTATGAACACTACTCAAACACAAACCTAAACATGCTCATCAAGAAGAATTCACATCTTGACTGAAGTATGTTCATTATGAAAAGCTTAAGTTAAATGTACTGTGCCCTACTCTAGGAATGGGTATTCCAAGATTCAGACACCTAGATATCAAGGGAAAGGCTGTAGCCGCTTTTGAAAGTCAGATATTTGAATATCGCGCTACATTGCTTCTCGAAGCATTTGGAAATAATTTACCGATACTTGGATGTCAAGTGACGTAGCGAGAAATAGCAGAGGTCGAGGCTATTTATTGATTAAATAGTTAATCATGGAGTAGAGACTTGAGACTGGGATCAGATTACTGGCACGGCCAAAAGAAAGAGAATGCAATTAGTATCAAGTAAATCGGACCAGGGATTCAAGAGATATGAGGATTTCCAGATATCAGGTGATGACGCGTGACCCTGGCAGTTTTGAATAAAAGCCAGCTGGCCGAGGCATGGTCAGCTCATTTCAACACAAGCATTTGCCAAGCAAGTTGCATCTACTCTGAGCCAAGGCACATGGTTGCCGGATCTACGCAGAAGTTCTTTTCAAAGTCGTGATAGTCACGAAAAGTGCTGCGCTACGAGTTGGAACTTAGTAAGTTTACGGCGAGGAGAATCACTGAGGTGATTGATTTTTCTACAGGCATTGGTGGAAATATTTATATTTCTACAAGGACATATGCTAGACTTTGTCTAGAAAATAGTATTTTGTCACAGTCCAGTAATAACATAATACTTGGATATTTAAATCCATTTCAGTCAGTTTTCATTATTTGTAACTAGTTAACCACTTCGATCTGTCAGTACACTGAAGACTAGTCTATAACGGTGGCGTTCATTAGTCTACGCAAGGGAAACTACAAGTTGCCTAGCGCATGGTAGATGGTGATATAATAAACCATGCCCAGGGAACGATCTTCAGAACAGCCGTTAATTGCTTAGACTGTCAGTGTTTTTCTTGTACTGATAAGATTACAGTGAGTTATGTTACAACTGACATATCTAAGAAGAGATCACTTAGATCTGACCCCATTTAAACAAACTGTTATGGCTTTGATAGAAGCCCATATTAAAAAGGAACAACAGTTAATTCAAACGTCAAGAGATACTACCACTATGTCTGACTAGACGGATTTTGGGTATATAATGGCGGCGGATACAAGGATTATACGTGCTTGTCCGATAGGGCATGTCTATGGATAAATCTGGTACAGACCAGGTTTACTACGCTTCAAGACCATCAAGAAATGTAAGCCACATTTGAATTATATTTTGCCTAGCTAATTGGAACAAACTATTAGCCTACTTTCGATTTTTGCAAAAAATGAAAGTAGACTTATGAGATCAACACAGGGCGAAAAAAAGTGTGTCTGTCTGTGTGTGTGTATGTGTGTGTGTGAGTCTGTGTGTGTGTCTGTGTGTGTGTGTGTGTGTGTGTCTGTGTGTGTGTGAGTGTGTGTACTCTGAATGTCTGTCCCCCCCTATCAATTCGAACACGGTGAATGCGAATTGAACGAAATTTGGTACAAAGATAGCACTAGCAAAGGACACCTCAGTGTCATATTTTATATCGCCGCCATCTTGACGGAAACGTAATGGCGGCCACACAAATGTTCAAAGCTTAAATCAAATTACGACTAACCTAATCATCCGATCTCTACCAAATTTTCCAACAACATACCTTTACGGGGGGAGCATCTTTTGACCAAACCAATAGGCCATAAGCGTAATAGTTTGCGGATGGCGGCCATCTTTGTGTGAAAATCGATTCCCCCTATTAATTCGAACACGGTGCAACCGAATGGAACGAAATTTGGTACAGAGGTAGTACTAACAAAAGGCACCTCAGTGTCATGTTTTATATCGCCGCCATCTTGACGGAAACGTAATGGCGGCCACACAAATGTTCAAAGCTTAAATCAAATTACGACTAACCTAATCATCCGATCTCTACCAAATTTTGCAACAACATACCTTTATAGGGGGAGCATCCTTTGACCAAACTAATAGGTCATCAGCGTAATAGTTTGCGGATGGCGGCCATCTTTGTGTGAAAATCGATTCCCCCTATTAATTCAAACACGGTGCAACCGAATGGAACGAAATTGGGTACAGAGGTAGTACTAACAAAAGGCACCTCAGTGTCATGTTTTATATCGCCGCCATCTTGACGGAAACGTAATGGCGGCCACACAAATGTTCAAAGCTTAAATCAAATTACGACTAACCTAATCATCCGATCTCTACCAAATTTTGCAACAACATACCTTTATAGGGGGAGCATCCTTTGACCAAACTAATAGGTCATCAGCGTAATAGTTTGCGGATGGCGGCCATCTTTGTGTGAAAATCGATTCCCCCTATTAATTCAAACACGGTGCAACCGAATGGAACGAAATTGGGTACAGAGGTAGTACTAACAAAAGGCACCTCAGTGTCATGTTTTATATCGCCGCCATCTTGACTGAAACGAAATGGCGGCCACATAAATGTTCAAAGCTTAAATCAAATTACGATTAACCTAATCATCCGATCTCTACCAAATTTTGCAACAACATACCTTTTTAGAGGAAGCATCCTTTGACCAAATGACTAGGTCATTAGCCTAATAGTTTGCAGATGGCGGCCATCTTTGTGTGAAAATCAATTCCCCCTATTAATTCAAACACGGTGAAACTGAATGGAACGCAATTGGGTACAGAGGTAGCACTAGCAAAGGGCATCCCAGTGTCATGTTTCATATCACCGCCATATTGACAGAAACGTAATGGCGGCCACACAAATGTTCAAAGTTTAAGTTAAATTACGACTAACATAACCATCCGATCTCTACCAAACTTTGCAACAACATTCCTTTATGGAGGGAGCATGCTTTGACCAATCTAATAGGTTATTAGCCTAATAGTTTGCGGCAGGCGGCCATCTTTATGTCAAAATTGATTCCCCCTATTAATTCGAACACGGTGGAACAGAATGGAACGAAATTTGGTACAGAGGTAGCACTAGCAAAGGGCACCTCAGTGTCATGTTTTATATCGCCGCCATCTTGACTGAAACGTAATGGCGGCCACACGAATGTTCAAAGCTTAAATCAAATTACGATTAACCTAATCATACGATCTCTACCACATTTTTCAACTACATACCTTTATGGAGGGAGCATCCTTTGACCAATCTAATAGGTCATTCGCCTAATAGTTTGCGGATGGCGGCCATCTTTATGTCAAAATTGATTCCCCCTATTAATTCGAACACGGTGGAACCGAATGAACGAAATTTGGTAGAGAGGTAGCACTAGCAAAGGGCACCTCAGTGTCATGTTTTATATCGCCGCCATCTTGACGGAAACGTAATGGCGGCCACACAAATGTTCAAAGCTTAAATCAAATTACGATTCGCCTAATCATCCGATCTCTAGCAAATTTAGCAACAACATACCTTTATGGAGGGAGCATCCTTTGACCAAACTAATAGGTCATCAGCCTGATATTTTGCGGATGGCGGCCATCTTTGTGTGAAAATCGATTCCCCTTATCAATTCGAACACGGTGAAACCGAATGGAACGACATTTGGTACAGAGGTAGCACTAGCAAAGGGCGCCTCAGTGTCATGTTTTATATCACCGCTATCTTGACGGAAACGTAATCGTGGCCACCCAAATGTTAAAAGCTAAAATGTAATTACGACCAACCTAATAATCTGGTCTCTACCAAATTTTGCAACACCATATCTTTATGTGGGAAACATATTCAGACCAAACTGCAAGAACATCAGCCCAATAGTTTGCAGATGGTGGCCAAGTATGTGTGCAAATCGATTCCCCCTATCAATTCAAACACGGTGAAACCGAATTGAACGAAATTTGGTACAGAGGTAGCACTAGCAAGGGGCACCTCATATTCATGTTTAATATCCCTATAGCACGTTGTATTTCAACAAGCTACTACAACCAACATTCGATCATACTCCTTGAAAAGGACAAAGAGTTATAACAATACCCATGCATTTAGGAGAAAGTAGGCTATATGTTCTTTACTGAACATCTTGTTTTTTTTCTGCAGATGACCAACACATTTTTTTCGTCGTATTTAAAGCTTGCAATGATTTACGCAAGACTTGTTAGAGTTATTCTGAGCATTTTCAGCACTCAGAACAGTTTAGGATCGATGACCGAGCATTTCGAGCATTTATTTGAATATTTCATATTTTTGGGGAATCACGGTAATCAGCCGATGTAACTGTAAATGTTAAATTTATTTTTGTTGAGGAATGGATATTTTTTCCATATTCGAAGATTCGAACATGTGGATTCTCACATAATGAGATGATAATTAAACATATTTAAAATGATATAACGAATAATAATAATAATAATCCACTAATAATAATAATAATAATAATTTTTATAATTTTTCTAAATAATTCTTGGATATTATATTTTCTAATAATCATATGTATTGAGAGAGAGCCTATGAAGTAGTTTAATCATTTCTAGTTTGGAACAGGAGATTTTCCGAAGGAGAGTGGTTAGCGCAAGCCCGCATTCAACCAACATGTCAGTTCTGGTTGAACAGTTGATATTTGCATTGAGCAAAGTATATTTTTCAGATAACACGGAGAGGCATGAAACGGGAAGCAATTGATATTTGTATCAAATAGGATATTTTTGTATTTATATAAAATCATGACGTAAATACACTCGAAAGTGAAATGAAGATTTTCATAAGTATGGTAAATTCACGGGTTGAACTGAATGGTAAAATAAAATAAACTTGTAAGTTTATTAATCTTCCAGTGTTGATAACAAGCAGAGGCTTGATTTATTGCATAAATTTTGGGAAGAAAATTTATATGTGTGGAGTAGTTGAAATGCCATTCCCAGGTGCGCATGTTTAAGTCGCAGGAATGAAGGTTTTTTCGAGCATCAATCAAATAGCAGGTTCGATGGCTCAGGTTTATAGTAGGAGTGTTGGAACTACACATTTCGTCGTATGAATGACCCGAAGGTTATTTCTTTGAAACCATCAGTTCTTATTTCAACCTTGTTTACGAATTCCATTTAGACTTTGATTTTGCTAGAACCCGGATTTGTCATGATAGTAGTTTATTCTTCTTCAGAGGAAGACCTTTGCCGTTGTTGTTGTTGTAATATTGTGTTCTTACACAAATAATAGAATGGGCCACTGCCAATTAAAAGTAATTCTTTAACCACGAATAATTTGAAGGATATTTTCAATCCTAGTGCCATGAACTAAATGAATTTATTATGAAGCTACAATTCTTATTTCCGCATTCTTTCGAAGAATTGCAAGTTGTGAAAGTTGCTAAAAATGGCCATGAATATAAATATTTTTATAATAATGATTCCAAGTGGAAAATTGAATAGTTGAATGGTTCAACCATTTATTGATCAAGTTGATGATTCAGAAATCATATATTTTGTTAGGAACTTGAAGTTCATAATCGAGTCACTTCTCGAATGTTTAATGTCAGAAGAACAATTAATTGTTGTTGTGCTTCGCACAAGTTCTTCGATGCTATGCTCAAGGTCAAATACTTTTCAGATGTTATTAATATGTGTAAATGATTTGTGTTGCTTCGATGATGATAATATTTTTCGACGATGTATTTTTGAAACTGGAAAAACAAGTGAAAGTTTAAAATTCTATGAACATTTATTCTACGAGTGTTAATATCATGTAAATATTCAAACAGTGATCTACGATATTTCCAGTATAGACAATTAACTTTGAACTGGAATTAAATATTAATAATTTTGGAACACAGTCTACACGACTATTAATCGGACTTGTGTTTCCAAAAAGATTGTCAAATGTGTTTGGAAAATTTCTGTATATTGTGTGTAAATAAGAGTGTGGGTCGCCACACGTGGATGATGCTGCTTTGAGCATCTTTGCAGTCAATTTTAACTTCAAAATAAACTGAGATAATTTTACAGGATGTGTTACTCCCAATTAAATCTCCTTCTATCCTTATTGTTGCATTGAGCCAAAAAACAGTAAAGCATTTTTTTAATTTGATGTCGTTTTTGCGATTTGATTTAACCCATCTGGCGCTCCGGGATATTTTGATTCTCGTGCTGACTGATTATTGGTAAAATGCATATGTGGTCGTGCGGACTCCGGTCTAAACGGGCACAGTACGAATTACGATGACAACAGACGGATCCACAAGAGGCTATATGATGAAAGGTGGTTTCAAGAAGCCTGTTGAAGATATCTCTGTTATACGAAGTGAACTTATAGCATGTTAGCTTTAAGATTCAAAGTTAACCAAGCGACTGCATTGAATATTACAGAGCCATCGTATCAGTTGAAGACGATCGAAGACTAATCAAGAGCACAAAATATTCGTGAGTATATTATCCGTTTCTGAAGATCAGATTGCAATTCACTTCGGTAAACAACGAGCGATATTGGCAGCCAGCAGAATTCAGTAAATTTCTCTTTACTCGCAGAATATGAGATTGTTGCTGTTTTTGGTGATTCGTTTGTTGTAGTTTCATTGAAGGGCTTTACGACATCGTGGCCATATAGCCCCGTGTACTTGGGTGTGTGTGTGTGTGTAGAATCTTTCTTATAACCTGTGTTATTGTGTTGTCTCTACTGGTGTGATTTGTAATTCAGGTTAGGATTAGAAAGGAGGCGCCCATGGCCCCTCTTAGTGCCAGGAGAAAAGGTAAAGGTGAGGTCTAAAAGTGCCAGGCTGTTTTAATGGAAAATGTAGGCTTCCAGAAAAAACAAGTAGTTCCGTGAAGAACTATACAGCCTATTTTCATATATCCTACTCATGTTAATTGCCTCTATCAACATACAAAATCAGTTTGTTTGTTGAGATAGATTCGTAGATATTGACAACCTTCTAAATATTTTAGATGGTCGCCAGGTTGGATTTTTATTTATGTACTATTAAATGAAGGTTATTTTGTACGTGTAGTATTTAAACTTCAATCGCATGATTAGGACACAAGAAGTAAAAACGTGATTTTATATTTCGCACAGCTGCCATCTTTTGGTTATGAAAACAATTGAAATAAATAGATGCCAGTGGATTAACATTTGTATAAGCATTTAACATGGAAAGTTTCACTGAACTCGGATGGTTAAATAGCGGAAACATCCATTTAAATATTTAAACTTTGCGTCGCCACCATGTTGGATTTGTGCTCACCAGGTTACTGAAAGTCCCATAGGTGAATTTATGTTCATAGCCTCTATGAACATAAAAAATATCAGCTTGATTGCTGTAAAAGATTCGTAGATATTGAGAAACGTCAACATAATTCGGATGCTCGCCATTTTGGACTGTTATATGTATAGGCCGTAGAGTTATGTACCATTGAAGAAAAATTATTGCGTAGCTTCACTATTCAAACTTTCACTTCGATCCCATGTTTACGACACAAAAAACAATAACTTAATTTTAAAATTTCGCACAGCCGCCATCTCGAGGTTATGTAAACAATTGAACTAAATTATATGCCAGTGCATTATATTATGTATAATCATTTACTGTACCACATTTCACTGCGCTCAGATGGTTAAATCACGAGAAAAGTCTATTAAAATGTTTCAAATTCGCTTGGCCGCCATGTTCGTTTTCTACTTAACAGGTTTTTGAATGGTACATAGATAAACTTGTAGAAGAGCCCTTTATCATCGTAAAAAAATTCAGGGTGATATCTGTAATAGTTTCGGAGATATAGAATGCCAGTGAAATATTTCGCACAGCCGCCATTTTCAGGTTATGTAAACAATTGAACTAAATTAGACGCCAGTGCATTACAATGTGTTTAACTATTTGCTGTACCAAGTTTCATTACGTTTGGATGGTTAAATCGCGAGAAAAGTCTATTTAAAAGTCTAAATTTCGCTTGGCCGCCATGATGGTTTTGTAGTAACCAGGTTTTTGAAGGTGACTTAGGTGAACGTCTAGTAGTGCCCTTTATCACCGTACTAATTTTCAGGGTGATATCTGTAATAGTTTCGGAGATACTGAATGCTGGTGAAATAATTCGCACAGCAGCCATGTTGGATTGGTGAGACACAAAAAAATTGAAGGAAACGGTCGAGGTCGGCCAGAATGGGGCTATGATCTTACCGAGTTTCATTGAAATCGCACCAGCCGTTCAAAAGTTATTAGGGGGACACACACACACACACCTCACACACACACCCACACACACGCACACACACACGGACAAAAGGTGATCTCATAAACCTATTTTTGTCAAAATTGAAAATAGGCTAAAAATGTATATCCCCTGTTTTTTAAGATACGAAAGCGAAATTTTGTCACGGAGTGCAATTCATAGCTATCTAAATTCAGGGAAATTTTCAGATGATTATGAAACTTATTTCTTTCTTTATTAATTAATTAATTAAAATAATTTCTTCGGTAAAATAAAAATTAGAAAGTTTGATTATTCCTATTACCACACGCTTATAAATGGAGTAAAAATGAACACTGGAGAGCACACATACATAACAAAAGAACCAGGAAACGCAGTTTTTTAGTTTAAAAATATCAGCAGGGGTGTCAAAAATCCGAAATTCTAAAATATAGCATATTCATAAAATACACCAACAATGGAAAGCACTCTAATAAATAAAATAAAAATAATGACAGTGAAAATAAATAAACAGAAGGGCACCCTGTATTTTATCTTTCAAATTTGTGGTTGTGTAGCCTGTGGAGGATTGTCCTGGTAAACATTCCTTTCTTCCCAGTCACTAGTACTATCAACATCATTACCATCACTATCACGTGCTTGGCCTATACGATCGCATTCCGCGCAGGTAATTCATTGTCCGAAGCGGAATCGGCACTTGATTCGTCACACACAAGATCGCAATCACTGTCCACGAAGTCCGAGAGTTCACCACTTGACTCATCAATCATTAATTCTTCAATTTCTTCCTCTCTCAAACCATCCTTCCTTCCCTTCGACGCCATGCTTTTACGAGTCGCACGTAAACAAGTCAAGGAACTTCAAATATCGCTGGAGTATATCGATAGATAGAAAACAAAGAAGTTTGCCAGAAAATGGTAGCTAGAACTCTCTTTAATGGTCACGTCAAGTTTAGACGCCATTTTCGGTCTATAAATCCCTCTAGGAATACAAAAACGAAGCGTCTCTCAGAGCGATGCTGGCAAGTTCTGTTCATTTTATGAGGATCGTTCACAGCGACTCTGGCACTAAGAGGGACGTAGGAATGATCCCGGCATTTGCCTAGAGCAGAAGTGAGAAACCACGGAAAACCACTTCCAGGATGGCTGAGGTGGGAATCGTACCAAGCCCTCCTCCAGTTCGCCTTTCGAGGTTGAATGTACCCCGTTCCATAGGCAAATGCCGCGATTGTATCCTATTTCAAGTCCCTGGTCACCTAACGTACCCCTTAGAATAGATGTTAATGCTGGTGATTCATTTAGGCGTTTTGCGACATCACGATCATGTAACCCCGTATATTTGGGTGTGTGGATGTGAAATCTGTCTGATAACTTCTGTCATTATGATAACAGGCTTCGGTGGCGTAGTTGGTAGCATGCTGAACTGCTGTGCCAAATATAGCGGGTTCATACCCGGCCGAAGTCATCGGATTTTTTAAGAGCGTTAAAAATCCTTCAGTATGCCTTCCTTCGGAGGGGAAGTAAAGCCGGCAGTCTCATGTCATAGATTTATGGCATGTAAAAGATCCTTCCACAGACTAAATTTTTGTGAAGCTAAATTTCTAGTAAAATTGTAGACTTTCACGACCGGCGTTGAAATAGGAATCTCTCTTTCGCGGGCTTGTGAACATGCTGAACGCAGTATTCAGCGAAACGTCAGGACGACAAAATGTCCTTGGAACACGACCTATAAGCCCGCGAAACAGAGATTACTAAATTTCTAGGTTAGATTTCGTTGGAACGCTCTATCAAAGTTCCAACGTTCACCACTAGTTATCAATGATATCTGGTAGCGAAAGTTGGAACTACTTGAAATTGAACGGACCTTGTAGCTCACCCTATGGGTGTCCGCTGGAAACAGCTACAAACTCCGGCCACCCAAACGTGTCCTCGGACACTCCCGGCACTAAAAGTCATACGATAAATAAATAAATAAATAAATAATAAAATTATTATGGCAGTACAATTACCAGTCCAATACCATTGGACGATTGTGCTCCTCTATAGCGGGACATGGCCATATATCAGCGATGGGTATATCTGGAAGATAGGACGAAATCCAGACTATACACTATGTTTAACACTTACACTAATCGGTCAGCATGGAGAGAACTAAGCAAACGTCGGGGAAATCCCACCTATCGGACCGGGGCCGATCATCCACATAAAGTCAAGGTCCGACCACAGCGTACAAATTATTGGGATAATTCTTTCATTAATCGTGGTATTGATAATTGGATCTCATTACCTGCCTCAGTTTTAGATCCTTTCCCCAAACACATTGATGTGTTTAAGAGAGATTTTGTTTAAATACTCGGATGTAATTATAAGGTGCGTTCAAAAAGTAACGAGCTGGAGGCATAATTACAGAAACCAGTACCTATATGTTAGAAGTATTGGCCCTGGCTGTTGAGGCACTTGTCCCACTGTGACACGAGGCGTTGAATGGCTGTCTCATAAATTTCCCTGGGCTGCGATGTGAACCAGTTCCGCACGTGCAGCTGGACGTCGGCGTCTGAGGTGAATCGTTGGCCCCGCAGAGCCCTTTTCAGGGGACCAAACATGGTGTAATGACAGGGAGAGAGGTCTGGACTGTATGGGGGTCACCGAGAACCTCCCATATGAATTTCTGCAGGAGTGCCGCGACTGTGTTGGCAGTATGAGGTCATGCATTGTCGAGGAGCGACAACGGCGGCTATGGCGTTCACTGTCACTTGGCGGTCCTGGGTAATGGGTGCATCAACCATCTGGACGTTGTCATCGGTAATGCAGGGGGGTGCCCCAGACCAGGCCTCATCGGCTAACGACACCCGACCTTCCCTGAAGCGCTTGTGCCACGCCTTGACCCTTGCAAGGGACATGCAGTATTCGCCGTACACTTGTGACATTCGGCGATGAATGTCCGTTCCCCCTACTCCTTCCGCTGTCAGAAACCGAACATCAGCTCTTTGCTCTACGGCTGACGCCTCCATGTCACTGTTTGCAATGCGACTGGCAGCGTTGGACGATTGATGCATGCTGCTGCTCGCTTTGTATCGTCAACTGACGTGAACGCATGCCCTCTTGCGACGGGCTGTGACCTTCCACGCTCTGGTCGGAAACACACCTCGTTACACACTCAACGATTAGCCGATATATTCACCGGTTTGCGCATTCCAGCCTCCGGCTCGTTACTATTTGAACGCACCTTTTACCATAGGTCCTAAATTGTGTTTCATGTTATTGTTGGTAATTTTCTGTATTTGTACAATTTGCCACCGGGAAATTAACCCCATTTGCAAATATATAATAATAATAATAATAATAATAATAATAATAATAATAATAATAATAATAATAATAATAATAACATGATCGTCTGGTACAAACGCAACTTCATTTACAGCGCTTCAAAGTGACTATTCAGCTCCTTCAAAGGAACGTGGTCATAAAGCGGTCAATGGTCATATGACCAGCCGGTGCCAGTGCAATACCATCTATAACGCTCCAAACAGACTAGAATTTTCTTTCAAAGGTTCACGATCGTATGACAGTGGTGGAGAGCCACATGACCGTCTGATACCACTGAAAAAACATCTACAGAGCTTCATCGTGACTAGTGAGCTCTTTCAAGGGGTCGTGGTTATATGTTAGCGGATGAAGGTCACACCTTCTATAACGATTCAAAGAAAATAGAGTGCTCTTGAAGGCCGTAACTGTTTGCTCACTGACCTTATGAGATAGTCTTTCTTTTGTAATCAGATCCGTCAGATGTTCTAAATGTTGAAATGTCGTGTAGGATGCAGTGGGTCGGAAGGAAAGAAATCGAGAACGACATGTGAGCAAATAGAAATGGAGACGGAAACTCGTAATAATATACGGAACCACGGAATGTGACTTTGTTTCGGATCTCCAGTGCAGACTACTGTAGGTGAACTGCAGCTCTTTGAGAAGAAAAATTTAGTCGACAACATATTGCGATGTGAAGGTGCAGGTTTCAATAAACCCACTGCTATACATGGAGGCTGCAATATCCAAAATAAATACTCGTGCTAAGGAACATACATACTGTACATATATAACTTCTTACCGACCACATGATGGCGTAGTGGCTGGCAATCTTGGCTGTTTGCTCCGTACAGGCCATGGGATTTGTGCAGAGATCTCCACCGATGGGGCTTGGCAGCATCTTCCCAATGTGACTGTGGCAGTGAACATCAGACCATCAAACACATCGTAACATCCTGCAGCAGACGAGCTTATTCTGAAAGCCCAGAAGTTTTCTTTGAAGTGATGGCTTCAGCCCTTCAATGGATTAAAGAATTAGACATTAACTTGTAGATTTTTAGTATTTGTAAACTTTGTATATTAGTTGCTCTTCAGTTGCCATACGCTAAATAAATAATAAATGAAATGAAAATCCACAGCCTGCTTCCAGTCTCCGACCGGGTCAGGAATGGAATGAATGAAGCCCCCATCTAGCGGCGAGGATATGAACTGTGCTGGCTGCCGAGGCCTGACGCACTCCTCTGGGGCAATGATTAAATGAATGACAGATGAAATGAAATGATAGTGGAGAGTGTTGCTGGAATGAAATTTTGACAGGGAAAACCGGAGTACCCAGAGAAAAACCTGTCTGCCTCCGTTTTGTCCAGCACAGATCTCACATGGAGTGACCGGGATTTGAACCACGGACCCAGCGGTGAGAGGCCGGCGTGCTGCCGCCTAAGCCACGGAGGCTTCCCAAATAATAAATACTGGATGAAAATAACTTATTTACTTAGTTATGTATCTAGTTATTTGTTTGCTTGTTTATTTACAGGGGTGTGCAAATTATTAGACTCGACGCCAAATTCCCCCCCCCCCCCCCAAAAAAAAAACATTTACACTTTCCACGGCTGAATGCACTAAATATGTTTGTAAGGCACTGAAATTACTTTCAGTGTTTAACCAAGAGTCATAATTATATTTTCTTTTAAGAAACTCAAAATAAAATGATATTTTATAATTTCCACTCACAGAGGAGCTTTGTTCTGCGAAACACCACAAGATTTGTTTTCATTACATCAGTCTACTTTTCGTGAGAAATTAGAGCTGAGGGTTTTGGAGTCATTTTACCGATGATCCACTCTTGAACTATTCAAAGATTCATGAACTGCGGATTGAAATCACCTAACTTAATGGGTACATTCCAAAGTCAATGAAATATAGAAAACGGGCCATGCTCAGGTATCCCTCAGAATACCCAATTCTGAAGGTTTTCAGGCATAATTCCTTATGGGAGAAGGTGTAAGTTGATAAGGGAGAAAATATTACTAGGAAGAGTTACAAAAGATGCCAGCAGAGGTCACTAAAATGATTTTGAATAAGAAAGTTTGATCGATTTAAATTCATTATTTGATTCTATTAATTTGCAATCCTCTGGTTATAAAACACTGATATAGAGTGTGTGCTGTAGGCTTACCAACTGGGCTTCAGCATGGTGACAGTTCAAACAATGAGGGGGCGATCTGTTTGTTTACGCATCACTGTCCGTGGTCATGTCAGTGTCAAGTAAGCCCTTACAGTTTGTTTATTAATCAAACAATGACAAGGTTTGCTTGCCTCAAACGGTATTGAATTGATAAAATGGATTATCCACAGAATCAACAGATTGATACACAAATTCAAAGGAGAACGAACAATTATTGCAAAAGCAGATTCCTCTTCACTTCCTCCAAGAAGCCATTCTTTTTATGAACACCATGAATTCGAGGTGACTTTGATAACTTTTTACTATCCACCTTTCAGCACCAACATATTTATAACAGAAAGTATTGCACGTTTCGGATTAATTGTAGTCCTTGGCCAGCCATAACAAATCATTAATAGTACATTATGCAACGAGCCTATAATGGCTATAATTAAGACACGAGTATTTTTTATAAAACGAGCGCATGCGAGTTTTATAATTTCCATACGAGTGTCTCAATTGCCATTATAGGCGAGTTGCATACGACTGTTTATGTTCGACGATAATTACAACTGTATTATATGTTTTAACATAAATATTCATAAATATCTGTTGAGATTGTCACTAGAATTTTGTGATCGGGTGCTGCGCAGGGTAGGATATCTCTGATGTCCAAGCTCACTGACCGACCGACGCATGCGCTCTTGTGAGTTTTAATGCCGTATGTGCAGATTGAGCATCAGTATTCAGTAAAAATGTCACCGAAATCGTTTGAAAACAACCCGCTGTGTAGAAATTGGATTTAAGGATATTAAGGTACAGTGTCTCATATTCACCAGTTTATTTACGAGAACATTATGGACGGTGCACTTTCGGTAATTTATATAGACATGTTGGATTTTGAGCGCACGCGTGAAGGTATCGTTACCTAATTGGTCAATGAACGAGCTCTGATTGGCTGGAGAAACTGTATCATAATGAAAAAGAGTGTTATAATGACCATCATTATGATACAGTTTCCTGACACATAATAGTGGGGGTCGAACATAAAATTAATATTGTATCTAAAGTTTGATGCTTTTCAGTCGGTCAACCCAAATGAGATGGGTTATTTCCTAATCCTGAACAAAACAACATAAGATTAATAAATTGTCAAGCGATCATCATCAGATCCATTACACATAGACTATGAAATCTATGTCTGAAAATATAAGTGAAAATATTTACAAGAGGAAGAAGAAGAACGTGCTTAAAGTGCCCCTCAGTGGTCTCAAATCAATAATAATAATGCATCTTAAATATAAAAGAAGCTCCAGCTCATCTTCAAACCACCCACTGCCAGATCTTAAACGTTCAAAGGTTCAACTATCTTGGCGAGTGGATCGAACCAAATAATTCTGTAAGGTTAGCCATGTCAACACGAGTCAATAAATTCGAAACAGCCTTCCGCCTCACACACAAACTGTACAATAAAAAAGTACGTCTCTAGGAATGCAAAGTTAAGACACTATCAAACTATGATTAGACCGGAAGCACTGTATGCAGTGGAATGACTAACAAACCGCGCATTTGGCCCGATCAAGGGACTTGAAGTTAAGGAAAGAAAGATCATTATGAAAATTCTTGGCCCTAAGTTCAAAGATGGAGGTTACAAGCTCTGGAGTAATTCAGAAATATACTCCCACACTGAAAAGAACTCAAGTGTAATCTGGAAACGGAGAATAACATTATATGCCCACCTCCTCAGAATGCCAGTCAGTAGATTCTCCAACCCTCTATTATCTTACTTCCGTGGTTTAAAGGTGATGCCTCGTTGCCTGGTGGAAGAGAATAAGGACTTGTTAAAGTTTGAAATTTCTGAACCAGATATCTAGCTCAGAACCCCATTGAATCAAAAACACCGTCAGGTTCATCAAGAGGAAGTAAATCCCAGCAAGAGATATGTTCACTCAGATGAGTGCAAGAAATACCATTCCGAAAGGATGAAGGTGTGGTGGGCTAACAGGAAGAAAATCAGTTGAGATCCCGCGGTCCCTAGTGGCCACAACGATAAAAGTAAAGTAACTAATAAAATTAAATATTTCCAAAACATTTATTAACTTTTCAGCACATCTGCATTCAAATTTAAAAGTCAAGTTCACTTCTCCTCTGTTACACCTACGAGTTGAACGTATTGTTACGGCTGTGAGTTTATTTCGTCGCCTCGCCGCGTGAGTCACAGCTGCCCCGGGCTATGCTCTGCCTCTGTTACCTGCGCCTTACGCAACGGGCTGCGAGGACAAAGGGATGGTCCAAAATATTCGTGACCCAGCTAGGGATGGAAATCTCGAGAAGCCGCGAATCCTGGACGATTCTAGAAGCATTCATTGAGTCACCAGCCTGCTATATAAGCGGCCTCATCAGCGATGGAGGGACAGTGTTTTTGAGCTAGTGCGTGTTTTTACCTGAGAGACAGTAGTGTGGTGACGTGACTTGCGAAACCCAAGTGAAACTATTGCATGCAGTGAAGTGCTGTGGTGAATTGCGAAACGATTTGGGCTGTTCCCTAGCCAGCGGACAGCGGAGCAGTGAGTAGCAGACTAGTAAGTAGCCTAACGGTAGTTTGCGTACACAAGGGAGTGTACAGGTATTTCGGTGAGTGACAGACTGGCTAGACACAGGTCAGCCTAATTAGTGAACGGACAGCTGCTCAAGAGAGTGAAAGGGAAGTGTTCCCAGTCAGAGAGGAACTAGAGCGAGATACTAATTGCTTGTATCTGTTTATTGTGCGGTGTACTGTAACTTGCTAAGACCTGCAATAAAATTACTATTTCTTTAAAAGGACCATTGTTTTTTTGCTTCTACCCACCGTAATCCAGTTAACGAAAGTGCCACAAGGGGTGACACGTTACAGTATCAAATTAGGAACAGTCTGTGAACCCATAAATTTAATGGGTGGGGCCAGGGTGTTGTAAATCGCTCAATTACAACTTGTTTGCCACTGTAGGTAATCTTCCCCGATGTCCACACCTGGTGCTACAGAACTCAGGCATCTCATTGAGTGACACTCAGGTGTTATAATGTCCTCAGGGTGCACTAAGTTGCAGGCATTAAGCCTCGTCATGGGCGAGGACCTCGTTTCACTCCCAATATCCCCAGTAGTTTGGTTATAATGATGCCCTCGTGGCAGTAGAACTTGCTCGTTTAATACCACGGTGCTAAGTACAGACTTTGAAGGCTGAAGGTAGAGCAAATGCTCGGTAGTAAACTTTATGATCACTGCTAGCTCAATAAAATTGTAATACGTTCGTTTTGTAACATCTTGCAATCTCAGAGATCTCCGCCGCACCTTTCTAGGTACTAATGAAAACACGATCACTCCTTCATAACTTTTCTCAAGTACAGCAAGTAGTTCCGTGAAGAACTATGCAACCTATTTTCAGATATCCTACTTATGTTAATTGCCTCTATCAACATACAAAATTTAAGCTTGATTGCTGTAATAGATTCGTAGATATTGAAAATCTAAATATTTCAGTTGGTCGCCATGTTGGATTTTTATATACTGTATATAGGCCATAGAGTTAGGAACCATTAAATCACGATGTTTTCTATGGCCTACATATATAAAAACCAGAATGGCGACCAACGACGCTTGGCTGCCATATCCGTTTTTGGTTAACCGGTTTTTGAAAGTCTCATAGGTAATAGGAATCTCCGTTTCGCGGGCTTATAGGTCGTGTTCCAAGGACATTTTGTCGTCCTGACGTTTCGCTGAATACTGCGTTCAGCATGTTCACAGGTTACATAAAGCGAGGTAAAACAAGTAAACAGTCAGCGAAACGTCAGGACGACAAAATGTCCTTGGAACACGACCTATAAGCCCGCGAAACGGAGATTCCTATTTCAACGCCGGTCGTGAAAGTCTACATTTTTTCTCATAGGTAAACTTCTAGTAGTGCCTTTTATCACCGTACAAACTTTCAGGGTTATATAGGTAATAGTTTCGGAAACACAGAATGTCGGTGAAATATTTCGCACAGCCGCCATCTTGAGGTTATGTAAACAATTGAACTTAATTAGATGCCAGTGCATTGCAATGTGCATAAACATTTGCTGTACCAAGTTTCATTGCATTTGGATGGTTAAATCGCGAGAAAATGTATTTAAAGTTTCAACTTCGCTTGGTCACCATGTTCGTTGTGTAGTTGACATGTCTTTGCAAGTCTCAGAGATGAACTTCTAGTAGTGTCGTTTATTACCGTACAACATTTTAGGGTGATATCAATAATATTTTCGGAGATATAGAATGGCGATGAAATATTTCGCACAGCCGCCATGTTGGGTTGGTCTGACGTAACAAAATTTGAAGGGCACGGTCGGGGTCGGCCGGAATAGTGCTATAAACTTATCGAGTTTCATTGAAATAGCTCCAGCCGTTTAGATGTTATTAGGGGGACACACACCATCACACACGCACACACAGACAGACACACGGACAAAAGGAGATCTCATAAGCCTATTTTTTAATTTAAAAAATGGCTAAAAACGAGGTTTTAAAATTTCGCACAGCTGCCATCTTGTGGTTATGGAAACAATTGAAATAAATTAGATGCCAGTGGATTAACATATGTATAAGGATTTACTGTACCAAGTTTCGCTGCACTCGGATGGTTAAATTGCGAGAAACGTCCATGTGAATATTTATAATTCGCGTCGCCGCCATGTTGGATTTGTGATCACCAGGTTATTGAAAGTCCTGCGTGAGCTTATGTTCATAGCCCCTATGAATATAAAAAAACAGTTTGATTGCTGTAATAGATTCGTAGATATTGAGAACCGTGTAAATATTTCGGATAGTCGTCATGTTGGATTGTTGTATGTATAGGCCATAGAGTCATGTTCCATCAAACGAAAATTATTGCGTAGGTTCATTATTCGATCACATGATTACGACACAAGAAATAAAAACTTAATTTTAAAATTCACACAGACGCCATCTTGAGGTTATGTAAACAATTGTACTAAATTAGATGCAAGTTTATTACAATGTGCATAAACATTTGCTGTACCAAGTTTCATTGCATTTGGATCATTAAATCGTGAGAAAACTCTATTTAAAGCTTTCAACTTCGCTTGGCCGCCATGTTCGTTTTGTAGTTAACCGGTTTTTTGACGTCTCATATATAAACTTCCAGTAATGTCGTTTATCTCCGTACAACATTTCACGGTGATACCAGTAATAGTTTCAGAGATATAGAATGCGGGTGAAATATTTCGTACAGCCTCCTTCTTGAGGTTATGTAAACAATTGAACGAAGTTAGATGTCGGTGCTTTACAATGTATGTAAACAGATACTTTACCAAGTTTCATTGCGTGTGGTTGGTTAAAACGCGGGAAACGTCTATTTAAATGTCGCAACTTCGCTTGGCCGCCATGTTGATTTTGTTGTTACCAGGTTTTCAAACGTCACATAGGTGAAATTCTAGTAGTTCCTTTTATCCCCGTGCAAAACTCCAGGGTGATGTCGGAAATAGATCCGTAGATATTGAATGCTGGTGAAATATTTCGCACAGCCGCCATGTTGGACGGCTGAGACGTAACAAAATGTTAAGGAAATGGTCGGCGTCGTCCGGAAAAGTGCTATGAACTTACCGAGTTTCATTGAAATCACTCCAGCCGTTTAGATTTTATTACGGGTGTGGGACACACACACACGAATCACACACGTGCACACACACAGACAGACACACGAAGAAACGGTGATCTCATAAGCCTATTTTTTTTCATAAATGATAATAGGCTGAAAATTCAATTAAGTAACAAAATAAAACAGTGCATCAAAAGTGGAACAAGTAATACCATCTTCATAATGGTTAATTTTTATGCATTCTATGGGTATATAATTCGTTGTGCTTATCACCTCGTATTTTCTTCCTATTCGAAGTGAAAATTGGCACACAACAGTTTGATATACTGGATTTGAGCAGCGGCGTTCAAACCATAGTTTATAATTTACCCCAGCATTTTACCATTTGATCAGCAAACACTCAAAACAATGTAAGAATTCAGTCTATTGCTTTAGATCCCTTAGTAGTTAGATCTAAAACGGATGTGTTAATGTACTAATTTATAAGGCGATGCCTAGGAGGGGGTAGCTTCCCGTAGCTGGGTAAGCTGACCAGTGTAGAGTGTTGTTTAGTGTTAGGATGCTAGGGGATGCTCCTATAAAGACGTAAGTGTGATTCGGGGGATGAACCTCTGTGTACCGGTTAATGTACTAGCCTATCAGCTGGTTGGAGAGAATTATATAACCGACGTGCGGCGTCAGCTGTGTTGGCGACTCACTGTTTAGACAGTCGGGTCGCTGCAGGAAGTGCGATGAAGCTTGAGCTAGCAACTATTTGGCTACTACTGTCACGCTTACTCGTGACGAGATACAGGAAGGGCGTTAGGATGTGAAGAGGCGTGTAATTACGAGTACAAGGTGTAGTTTACTGACAAAGTATTTATTGGTCAGTGATGTATGAAATAGTATGTCCCTTTTAGGGAAGTGTTAACAATAGTGCAAATTATGTGTACAAGTCTGTGTGGTAGGTTACAAAATATAGGAACTCTGAACACTTCACTGATGCTCACCTGGAGATAGCAGCCTGCAGAGCCTTCGGCGACACGCACTGTATGACAGATAGTAGAGAGTAGAGAATAGGGAGTAGGACCTGTCCTCATTAAGGTCCTTCTTATAGGTTATGCTGTTGTGCTGTCAGCATTCCACTGGCATAGATGCCCCAGATAGTTATGTGTAGCTGTTTGTGGTGTGATGCAAGTGTTTGGCAAGCCTTCCAGGCTGGTTAGCTGCCCTTGCTGTGTGAAAGATGTTGTTCTGGACTTATGAGATTTGCCAGTTAGGGATGGTTTTGATAGATGGTGGAGGGTGGCTTCCAGGGGGTGCAACCCCCTGGGGGCCTGTACAAGCCTCTTCCTCTGTTTAGTTCGCGTCCCCGCGAACGGGAACGGAACGTATAGTTGGGGTGTCGTCGTAGTAGGTCGTAGTGGAATCTTCCTGGTGTCTGATCTTCGTTTCTTCTGTTCGGTGAAAAGTCGGTGATTGCGTGTTGATGTAGTGATGTCGTGTAGGTGTGAGATCAGCTCGTGTTCAGAGGGGTGGGTTTTGGGATATACATATACATTTGAGAAAAAAATTGACATGTGAAACATATAAAAAGTTCCAAAAAATACATGTTTTTGTTAATATATTGTTGTGCAGGGAGGAAAAAACCCAGGGCTGGACGGATGATTGTGCCGTCCTCCTCTGTCTTGGGGAAAAAATTGCTCCCTGCAATGAGAAAGATGGAAGAAGTAGAAAAAATAGGTGTTCCAGGGTATAAGTTTAGGGAAATATTCAAAATGTGTTTATTGATTTGGGATAAAACGGAACACCTGTACAAATTGGGACGTTAGAAGAAAGAAAATGAAAGAAAACAAATCATAAGCATTGTGTACATGTGATCTTAAAAAAAAGTATACTGTTTAATGTGATTTTGAGATGTGCATATATTAAGGTGTATGAATATCATTTATCACCTCCGCAGACAATGTGGGGGTGCGAAGTATTATTTGTACATTTATAGGAGAATAATTGCCCGTGGATGCATTACTTCGTGTTGAGTTACAATTTACCATTATCAATTACAATTATCTTACGGACTAACTTAAGCGCGCTAAATTTCTATGATTCTAGTTCATATGGTACCTCATTGTTATCCTTTCTAACCACAATTTATGCTAATAGCTTTGCCCCCTGTGGGTGAGCGCGGCTATCATGGCGACACAACCCGTCCTGTACATGAGGAGTTCGCGTTGTGTGGCCGTATGTCACCTCTCATATTAGGTGAGATGTTTACTAAATGTTGATCCGACCTGCGGTAGGGTATATCCCACAGGCATATCTCCCCCGTGGTGCGGATTTATTACCTGTAAGCAAGGTTTATTGATGTGTGTAGAGGGGAGGAAATTGTGTGTGTGAGTGGGGTTTATCAAGACGTGTATGGGCGTGGGCAAAATATTTACAGAGGGCTATATACAATGTCGCCACCTGTTGGTAAAGAAAATAAATTAATGGACATGTATGTGTATATATGGGGTGTTCACCCTTGCCATGCGGCCTGTAAAACATGCCATCATGAGCCTGGTGCTCAACCCATGGTTGCTACCTGGTAGCGGCTGCCGGTACCCAGTGGTCGGTTGTCGGCGTTGGACCGATACCTGGCGGGGTTCAAGAGAATGTAACATGATATATTGTACCCGTTCGTCCTGGGGATGCGATGACCCATCTGCTATAACATCACATCCCTGGAGTTCCAGGACAGAGCGGAGTTAAATGAACCTCTAGTCAAATAAGGAATGTGTCGGAAATTCAGCTGAGTTCTTGAAAAAGCAGTGGGTTTCACGAGACAAAGTATCTCTAGGGTCGTTACGGGCTTAAGTTAATAAAAATAATTCAAATATAAATGGGCGCCATCAACTGAATTCCTAGCAAAACCACTTCCTTTCCGGATAAGCCTTACTCAAGACAGGGAAAGAAAAAGGAACATCACACCATCATCAGATCACAACTAAGATAAAAACAAATTTATTTTACTTTGATAGTCAGACAGACATTTTAAATATAAATCCTACCTAAGAGTATGGTCGAATGCAAAGTTAAATTGTCATTGTCCAAAAATCGAACCATCTCCTTTCTAATGCAAAATTATTTCAATCCACATAACAAGAAAATGTATAAAGTTCTCTTGGGTTCTCAGGATCACTGTCGCAATATGTCTTTCGTCACTGACATTCGTGAAGCCTGAGACCTAATTCTCTTTAATTTAACATCAATGTGGATTTAATTAAGTTACTAATCTGCCTAAACATACACATATAATAATCACTCATGTTAAATATCATATAAATTATGGTTTGCATGGTATAATTTGAACGTAGAACATGTTAATCAAATGTTCCTAAACATTTACTAATTAATTTACATTATTTACATCGTCATTAATCTCTTATCTGTGAATTACAGAAAATTCAAATTCTCATTGGTCATCCTCATCATTATTATCAAAATTAAATATTTCTCACATTAATTCTCACTTCAAAATTCCAAATATTCCTGTCAGAATCGTTAATTCATCACCATTACATCATTTAAATTCACATTTCAAGTTGCAATTCCTTCGAATTATCTCTCAATTAAATTTATTTAATTGCATATAAATTCATTAATCATCAGCTTCTTTAATTAATCATCACCTTCTAATTCAGTTATTCATCATCATTACAATCGTCTAATAATTCATTTCAATCAGTTTAATCAATTCAATCTTTAATTCATCCACTTATTTAATTCATCGATTTATTTCAAAATTTAATTTATCAACTTATTTAAATTTCAATCATCTGGTTATTTAGATTATTATTTCATCTAGTCATTCTGATTTTTATTTCATTAGGTCAGATCGTTAATATGCTTAAATCTCAGATTATTATTTCATTAATTATTATTTTCAGAAAATCTTGTATTATCAACTTCATTTACTTGTTTAATTTCCTAACAAATTGTTTAATACGGTTTATAGAACGTTGTCTTACAGTTTTATTACTTCCAAGTTATATCTCGTATTTAATTATCATGCCAAAAATATTATTGTCTCCACGACATCACGTTGGATCTAACTATCCACAACGACATTATATTTCTTCAATATTCCAAATATCACATTTGAATATAAGAATTGCTACAAAACTCCATAAATATTCAGCACATACAGCATGAATTTCAACAATAACGCTAGACTGGGTACCACGACCTCATGTCCGCTTCAAATACATTATCAACGTTGCAACTATCAAATGGCAAATTCCACAAAATGCCTATCACAAACTTCATTTAACCACGTTGCATGATCTACAAAAATATATAAATGGCTTCAAATTATTAACGCACATAATCTCCAATGACTGTAATTACTCTGATCACTTCTAGACAACTTCTTAAACAATTGGAAAAATATTACTTCAGTAATTTAATATTTGCTTTCAAATAGCATAAATTCTCTTTCACAAGTTTCATAATTCACATCGTAGAAAAACACCAATGTGCTATAATCTCTCACATCAAAATCTGCAATACTGATCTGCCTTAAAATAATTATGACCGTTAATGATTAATCTTACAAGATTAAATTACTTTAGATCCTTCTCAAAGGTATCAAACACAATTATAAAAATCATCAAAGCATCAGCTGTGACAGCTGTTAAATCTGAAATTACTCTCAAAAGAGTATAGCAACAAAATATTGGATTGGCAAACAAGAATTACTAAATGCAATCCTGTTGACATTTATCGTTACTTTATTTAACAAAATTTCGACTGATATGTGACTAGTAGTTCCTTGTTTAATTCACTTACATCTCGTGTACATTCGGATGATAAAATGAGTTCCTTAATGGCGAGTAAGATGTGTAACCACCGTGCAATCGTATAAATACGAAGGACCTCGCCCCGTCGACTTGGATGATAGTTCCCTGAACGGTGGGTAAGGTGAGTAGCCACCATACAATCGTATAGATACGAAGGACCCCACCTCGTAGGCTATATGAGTGAATGTACCAGAAAGGAATCAACAAGTTTCTAGTTGTCATATAAAAGCGACGTTCATTCACTAAAGTGAATAACTTCTTAATATCTCCAAACAATCCAATGGAAAAAAAATCCCTACTGATGAATAATACACACTCGCTAGTATGCAATGAACTGACGAAGTAGTTTCTGATAATCAATTGCAGATCACGAGTTCGAAATACTCGTTACACAAAAAAAACTATCCATGAAAAATATCCTAGCTGGAAAAATGTCTATAAGACCAAACATCTTCTTAATAAAGCCAAACAACGGTGAGAATTTCGATTAATGATGCCTGCCATATCATATGGTCACTCCATATTCTAGCAAATTCGAAGTATATAAATTCAAACCATGTCTTAATAATCAAATCACTCCTATTAGAAAAATATACATGTGTGCCCAGTATTCATGAAAATAATCGTATCAGGTAGATAGAACTCTTACAATACCTTTCATTATCAGTTGTAATGTAATTTCCAAGATCGTCGTTTTTCCCTACCTAAAGATTTCTCGTAAGATCGGCGTGAATATCATTTCATCCATGAAATGACGATTTCCTTCGAAATCCCAAGCGAATCAGCTGTTGGACTCCTCTCGTCAGGAACCGAATCCATCGCTCTGTGGTGCCATCTTGTCTCTATTCACGTTTACTCGATCATGTTGAACCTCTGATTACCCATAGCGGATATCGTCCAACTCCTTCTCGAAAAGTTCATGGAAACAGCGGACCCCCTACTCTTCTTCTAATATACGCCACTGTTCCGATAAATGTTCAGTTTGAGAATTGTAAGTCCTCTCTCAACTTACTGCAAAGTTCTATTTGAGTAAAATAAAAATTTTACTAGATAGTGTTCAAGATTACGATACACCCTGTATCTGTCTATAATTTGTAATCCATGAAAATTGTATAAGATAAAAATCTTATAAATGCACGCTGTAATGTTCATCAGAGCCTATGCTAAACATTCAGTTTACTTGGAATAGTAAAAAGTCGCTTTGAATGTATTATATAACAGCATGGTTATAAGGTTATTTGTGAAAGCCTGTGTTCGAACAGCGTCGAAATGAAGCTTGAAATAAAGTCTTCATATGCGATCAGTGTGGTTTTGAAATACCCCGGCTATCTACAATTGTCTTCTCGGCTAGGTCGCCTGTATCAACGACCCGCTCGGCCTCTGTTGCTCGGTGATACGAGAAATGTCGCCTACACTTGCCGTGACGGTTTACGTGTGTTGCGTGACCTTCAATGCCCGTCTCGCTGTGCTATAGGGCTGCTCTGTACTGCTCGCCTCATTGAGCTCAACTGAACTGCTTAGCGCTGTGTCTCAGCTTATGAGCTCCGTGCGGCACGTGGCTAATTCTCCCCACCACGGTGCTTCCACGTCACGAAGATAGTCTCGAACCCGAATCCTCTCGGCTGTTCTGTTATACAATAACTTATTTCCATAAAATTATTTCCACATATAATGCATGTCATATATACTCTTCTAAGTTGTTTTAACTTATTATAATCCCATATATGTTTCAATAAAGCTTCACATCTTTATTCATAATTCTATCTTCTTACAGATTTCAATGCCTCCTTGATTCTCGACCTCCTACGTCATCTTGGCTTTCTTCTTGACGCGATCGATGCGCTATCTTATCGGCTTGCTTTCCAAAACCTCAACTACAGCTTAATGTCAGCTGGCGTAGCCGATAGCCTAAAATAGGTATCGGGTACATCTCTCCCGTACATCTCCTTTTTTTTATCAGGATTGAGAAAAAAAAATACACTCTCAGGCATTCAATATATTATACATGTACACGATAGCTCTATAATTCCCTTTACTCAGCATGATGGTACTTTCTGACTCTCTATAATGATGACTTCCAATGATTAAGATTAACGTCTTGATTCTGTGTTATTCTGACGTTTATTCCTTCTTTCTTCACTCGTGCTGGCTCGATTGACATCTCTCACTGTCTCCTCGAGTGGTGCACTAGGCTGTCTATCCTCTTGTCTTGACCTTTCATGTCCACGATTATCCCTTCTGTCGTTAGGATCGTTTCTTCGGCCTTCCTGTCGGTCGTTTCCATTAAACTGTTGCCCTTGGTTCCAGTTATTCCTTCCCCGATATCTGTTATTATACCGATTCCTGTCCTGATACCTGGAATTTTGGTTATAATTCCTATACCGGCTATCTCTCGCTTCTTGATCGTATGGCCTTTCATATGGTCCTCTATATCGATCATTTCCTCTTGCATTACGGATGTTTCCTCGATTCCCATCGTTCCGTCGGTTTTCCCAGGAATCCCTTCTGTCCGTTTGAGCTGCATTGTCCACGACTACCGCATTTACTTCTTGCGTGTTTCTGTTGTCGTTCCTATTACTTCTCGGTGTAACCTGTGCGCTCGTATAATCCAACCGCCGCAATATGTCATCATAATGTTCCAGCGTATTGGCTCCTGATGCTATCAGAGATCGCTGTACCTCTATCGGTAACTGTCGCGCTATAGCTTGCAAAAGCTCTTCTTCTGGCAATGGAGGAATAAGGAACTGTAATTTAGCCAGCTGTGACGTGAAGTAGTTGGCGTAATGCGTCGGATGTGACGTAGAATAGCGTTTAGAGTACATCTCCGCTCTTACGTTGAGTTGATCCTCGGCACTCCAGAATCTCCTCAAGAAAGCCATGGCAAATTGCTCCATGTTCGCAAAGTTGCTTCTGAACGCTCTAAACCACGTAAGTGCAGATCCATCTAAGGCGCGTTCTACTATCCTTAGCTCTCTTTCTTTGGCTACCCTGTGTTCCGCCATGTAGTCTCGAATATCTCGCAGAAATTCTACTGGTGTAACTCCTGTATTTCCCGAAAACTTTCTCGGTTTGTCATCTAGGTTCCTTATAATTGTGACTGGACCTGAGTATCGTTCACTTGGACCTAACGTACTCCTACTCGAACTTGGATTCTCCTGAGGGGTTGAACTGACCCTTTCGAATGTCACATTCGGTTGCATTTGACGGTCTTCTACCATGCTCGTGTCTTGATTCGTCATACTGCGGTCTATCGCTGTTTGATTCATCAATGTTTCCCCTGATGTTACATTCTGACTGGTAAAACTGTTAACTATGGTTTCTAGTTTAGTCACCCTGTCTTCTGCTAATCTCTTCATCTGCGTCTTCAACTCATCTAACGATGTAACATCCTGCGTCCTGTTACTTTCGTCTAGATCGTTCCTCAACTTGTCAATCTTTCCTTCGCACGTGTTCTTCACTAACGCGACTTGTTCTTTCAACAGATCAACATCTGTTCTAAATAGTGTTGAATCTATTTTCATCGCTTCTTTGCTTTCCGTAAACCTAGCTTCTAAGTTTGCCATACCTGCGATTAATTTTTCATCTAACCCTTCGCGTTTCTCTTTTGCTTCGGCATCGACATCATTATATCGTTCTTCCACGATTGCTCCGACTCTATTTTTAAATAAAGTTAAGTTTTCGTTAACCTTTTGCTCTATATCGTCGTCTATCTTCCTAATATCCTTCTGCAATTGATTTTCTAACGACTTTATATTAGAATTGACCTCTCCCAAGACTTCATCTTTAATGGTCCCAATTACTGTCTTCAAATCTTTTATTTCGTTACCTAGATTCGTTTCTAGACCCTTAATCTTAGTCTCGAAAGATACTTCGGTAGACCAATCTTGAATTTTTCCTACATCTGCCACTAAACCATCGATGTCGAATCTCAACTTCGATACATCTGACTTAATGTCTTTCTGTATGGTCATAACGTCTGTTCTTAAAATAAAAATATTTTCTTCTCCTCTACTTTCCAACTCGATAATATTTTTCCTTAATATCTGAACATTTTCCTCTCCTTTCATGTTTACTGCAATTATGTCTAATTGTAAAGTTTTCAACATCTCATTGTTCTTCAAAGTTAAACTATTCTCTAATCTGGTTAACTTATTTTCTAATTCAGTATTAGTTTCTTCACTACGAGACTGTAATTTCTCTTCCAATGATTTGAAATTGTCTTCACTATTTGACTGTAGCCTAGTCTCTAATAACATCAACTCATCTTTGCTATTTGACTGTAATAGTTTTAAATTAGTTTCGTTACTAATCTGTAATGATTTTAAATTCTCTTCAGTACTAGTTTGCAATGCTTGTACATTCTCTTTACATTTAGCTTCTAATCTAGCTTCTGAATTATTAATTTGTTCTTTAACTTCAGTTTCCATCTTAGAAATAGTTTCTGCAATTCCAGACATACCCGTCTGCAACTCTCCTAACACCTTCGTTAAATCCTCTGGCAACATAATTATATTTCAATATAGAATTATATAGAGACGTTAGACAACAACACATCACGATGTCTCAATTCCTGCATTCACTTGGGTATAGGGAAAAATATCTTATAACTAACATGATATTACTAATACGATTAACATGAACACTGGATTGGGCACACAAGTACATTGTCTGACTAAGTATAATAAATTTTGTAACATACTTAAATGAACTTGAGATCAATCTCTCAGTAATCTAAATCTGATGTGATTCCATAGAATTAACAAAATCGAAAAGCCCCACTAGTTGGATAAAGCCAATTCTCCCTCTCTCTCTGTACCCGTTCGTCCTGGGGATGCGATGACCCATCTGCTATAACATCACATCCCTGGAGTTCCAGGACAGAGCGGAGTTAAATGAACCTCTAGTCAAATAAGGAATGTGTCGGAAATTCAGCTGAGTTCTTGAAAAAGCAGTGGGTTTCACGAGACAAAGTATCTCTAGGGTCGTTACGGGCTTAAGTTAATAAAAATAATTCAAATATAAATGGGCGCCATCAACTGAATTCCTAGCAAAACCACTTCCTTTCCGGATAAGCCTTACTCAAGACAGGGAAAGAAAAAGGAACATCACACCATCATCAGATCACAACTAAGATAAAAACAAATTTATTTTACTTTGATAGTCAGACAGACATTTTAAATATAAATCCTACCTAAGAGTATGGTCGAATGCAAAGTTAAATTGTCATTGTCCAAAAATCGAACCATCTCCTTTCTAATGCAAAATTATTTCAATCCACATAACAAGAAAATGTATAAAGTTCTCTTGGGTTCTCAGGATCACTGTCGCAATATGTCTTTCGTCACTGACATTCGTGAAGCCTGAGACCTAATTCTCTTTAATTTAACATCAATGTGGATTTAATTAAGTTACTAATCTGCCTAAACATACACATATAATAATCACTCATGTTAAATATCATATAAATTATGGTTTGCATGGTATAATTTGAACGTAGAACATGTTAATCAAATGTTCCTAAACATTTACTAATTAATTTACATTATTTACATCGTCATTAATCTCTTATCTGTGAATTACAGAAAATTCAAATTCTCATTGGTCATCCTCATCATTATTATCAAAATTAAATATTTCTCACATTAATTCTCACTTCAAAATTCCAAATATTCCTGTCAGAATCGTTAATTCTTCACCATTACATCATTTAAATTCACATTTCAAGTTGCAATTCCTTCGAATTATCTCTCAATTAAATTTATTTAATTGCATATAAATTCATTAATCATCAGCTTCTTTAATTAATCATCACCTTCTAATTCAGTTATTCATCATCATTACAATCGTCTAATAATTCATTTCAATCAGTTTAATCAATTCAATCTTTAATTCATCCACTTATTTAATTCATCGATTTATTTCAAAATTTAATTTATCAACTTATTTAAATTTCAATCATCTGGTTATTTAGATTATTATTTCATCTAGTCATTCTGATTTTTATTTCATTAGGTCAGATCGTTAATATGCTTAAATCTCAGATTATTATTTCATTAATTATTATTTTCAGAAAATCTTGTATTATCAACTTCATTTACTTGTTTAATTTCCTAACAAATTGTTTAATACGGTTTATAGAACGTTGACTTACAGTTTTATTACTTCCAAGTTATATCTCGTATTTAATTATCATGCCAAAAATATTATTGTCTCCACGACATCACGTTGGATCTAACTATCCACAACGACATTATATTTCTTCAATATTCCAAATATCACATTTGAATATAAGAATTGCTACAAAACTCCATAAATATTCAGCACATACAGCATGAATTTCAACAATAACGCTAGACTGGGTACCACGACCTCATGTCCGCTTCAAATACATTATCAACGTTGCAACTATCAAATGGCAAATTCCACAAAATGCCTATCACAAACTTCATTTAACCACGTTGCATGATCTACAAAAATATATAAATGGCTTCAAATTATTAACGCACATAATCTCCAATGACTGTAATTACTCTGATCACTTCTAGACAACTTCTTAAACAATTGGAAAAATATTACTTCAGTAATTTAATATTTGCTTTCAAATAGCATAAATTCTCTTTCACAAGTTTCATAATTCACATCGTAGATAAACACCAATGTGCTATAATCTCTCACATCAAAATCTGCAATACTGATCTGCCTTAAAATAATTATGACCATTAATGATTAATCTTACAAGATTAAATTACTTTAGATCCTTCTCAAAGGTATCAAACACAATTATAAAAATCATCAAAGCATCAGCTGTGACAGCTGTTAAATCTGAAATTACTCTCAAAAGAGTATAGCAACAAAATATTGGATTGGCAAACAAGAATTACTAAATGCAATCCTGTTGACATTTATCGTTACTTTATTTAACAAAATTTCGACTGATATGTGACTAGTAGTTCCTTGTTTAATTCACTTACATCTCGTGTACATTCGGATGATAAAATGAGTTCCTTAATGGCGAGTAAGATGTGTAACCACCGTGCAATCGTATAAATACGAAGGACCTCGCCCCGTCGACTTGGATGATAGTTCCCTGAACGGTGGGTAAGGTGAGTAGCCACCATACAATCGTATAGATACGAAGGACCCCACCTCGTAGGCTATATGAGTGAATGTACCAGAAAGGAATCAACAAGTTTCTAGTTGTCATATAAAAGCGACGTTCATTCACTAAAGTGAATAACTTCTTAATATCTCCAAACAATCCAATGGAAAAAAAATCCCTACTGATGAATAATACACACTCGCTAGTATGCAATGAACTGACGAAGTAGTTTCTGATAATCAATTGCAGATCACGAGTTCGAAATACTCGTTACACAAAAAAAACTATCCATGAAAAATATCCTAGCTGGAAAAATGTCTATAAGACCAAACATCTTCTTAATAAAGCCAAACAACGGTGAGAATTTCGATTAATGATGCCTGCCATATCATATGGTCACTCCATATTCTAGCAAATTCGAAGTATATAAATTCAAACCATGTCTTAATAATCAAATCACTCCTATTAGAAAAATATACATGTGTGCCCAGTATTCATGAAAATAATCGTATCAGGTAGATAGAACTCTTACAATACCTTTCATTATCAGTTGTAATGTAATTTCCAAGATCGTCGTTTTTCCCTACCTAAAGATTTCTCGTAAGATCGGCGTGAATATCATTTCATCCATGAAATGACGATTTCCTTCGAAATCCCAAGCGAATCAGCTGTTGGACTCCTCTCGTCAGGAACCGAATCCATCGCTCTGTGGTGCCATCTTGTCTCTATTCACGTTTACTCGATCATGTTGAACCTCTGATTACCCATAGCGGATATCGTCCAACTCCTTCTCGAAAAGTTCATGGAAACAGCGGACCCCTACTCTTCTTCTAATATACGCCACTGTTCCGATAAATGTTCAGTTTGAGAATTGTAAGTCCTCTCTCAACTTACTGCAAAGTTCTATTTGAGTAAAATAAAATTTTTTTTAGATAGTGTTCAAGATTACGATACACCCTGTATCTGTCTATAATTTGTAATCCATGAAAATTGTATAAGATAAAAATCTTATAAATGCACGCTGTAATGTTCATCAGAGCCTATGCTAAACATTCAGTTTACTTGGAATAGTAAAAAGTCGCTTTGAATGTATTATATAACAGCATGGTTATAAGGTTATTTGTGAAAGTCTGTGTTCGAACAGCGTCGAAATGAAGCTTGAAATAAAGTCTTCATATGCGATCAGTGTGGTTTTGAAATACCCCGGCTATCTACAATTGTCTTCTCGGCTAGGTCGCCTGTATCAACGACCCGCTCGGCCTCTGTTGCTCGGTGATACGAGAAATGTCGCCTACACTTGCCGTGACGGTTTACGTGTGTTGCGTGACCTTCAATGCCCGTCTCGCTGTGCTATAGGGCTGCTCTGTACTGCTCGCCTCATTGAGCTCAACTGAACTGCTTAGCGCTGTGTCTCAGCTTATGAGCTCCGTGCGGCACGTGGCTAATTCTCCCCACCACGGTGCTTCCACGTCACGAAGATAGTCTCGAACCCGAATCCTCTCGGCTGTTCTGTTATACAATAACTTATTTCCATAAAATTATTTCCACATATAATGCATGTCATATATACTCTTCTAAGTTGTTTTAACTTATTATAATCCCATATATGTTTCAATAAAGCTTCACATCTTTATTCATAATTCTATCTTCTTACAGATTTCAATGCCTCCTTGATTCTCGACCTCCTACGTCATCTTGGCTTTCTTCTTGACGCGATCGATGCGCTATCTTATCGGCTTGCTTCCCAAAACCTCAACTACAGCTTAATGTCAGCTGGCGTAGCCGATAGCCTAAAATAGGTATCGGGTACAATATATAAGCATAACAATAACAATGATATAGCCATAAAAAATCTGGAGAGTGCCCATATTGGCGCCACTCTCTACGCTGATAAAAATAGATGTCCAGAATGATGGAGCACCCTATATTGGGAGCGGGTGTCCCACGTTGGAGCTCATGGCTGTAAATCAAGGAAACATATGAATAATATCACTGTCCATATGAAATTGTTTTACTCCTGTCTACCAACGTGATAGTGTACTCCTGTCTGCCAACTAACCTTATGTCTACTTATAGACTATAGATATGAAAAGTGGCTCCAAATATTGCCTTAATCTAGTGTTGTCTAACTTAATGTATTATCCTAATACCATTTATCGTAATATGTTATCGGGCTTATCCCGGTAGCGAAATTTTAGTTACCGGGTGCCGAAATATTTTGCCTAAATCTGACTTATTCTAGGGTGTTATCGGGCTTACCCTGGCAACGGATTTGGGTCACCAGGTGCCGAAATATTCTACCTTAGTCTATTGTGTTATCGGGCTTACCCTGGCAACGGATTTGGGTCGCCAGGTGCCGAAATATTCTACCTTATTTATTGTAAGTAAAAAAAATGGTTGCTATTATTAAGCCGAATGGGTGGCCTTGCTCTATTGCCGAAATATGCTGTGCTATTATTTAGCAACAGCGGTTAGTAAATTTGCTTAATCCTAAGTTGCGTGTCAAATGCAACTGTCTTACAGCTAAAATTTTGACCAGGGCGATCGCCCGGGGCAGCGTTAACTCCCCAGATCACCACCCATACGTATTCCAGAAACACCGGTTGTCTCTAGAACCGCCGGATTTCGCCCCCTTAATACTAGTTGTCGACGCTTATGCTAATGATTACTAACTAGTATTAACTTAGTCGCAGGCGGCTTACGGTGCCTCTAAGCAAACCGTCTCACCCGCTGTATGTATCTGCTCATTGCCGTTGTATCTGCATTGTTGTCGTTGTTGGGTCTGCCCACTTTAACCCCTATGAGTTGCTCGCGATGCCCCTCACTTAATGCCCTTGGCTGCCCGCTGCGTCACCATTTATGTGGGCATTGGACATCGTCCAATGGCATAGTATCATCTTCGCCTTTATTGGCAATAATCGTATTCTCTTCGCCTTTATTCGCAGTAATAATAATCTCTTCGCCTTTATTCGCAGTAATAATAATCTCTTCGCCACTGTTGGCCGCAATAATACTTCACTGCCGCGCATAGGAGTCTCGCTTCTCGCTGTAGAAGCCCTACTTACTTATATGCTAAACTAATAGTCTAGTCATAATTGGGTCGTCCCTAGGGTCATCTCCTGAGTCCGGCGTGGAGCTGGCTATTTCTCCCACCATCCTCAGAAAGTCTCCCCTGCAGGTCTTGGCTTCGACGCCCGTGGCACATAGTGGGTGTAGCATCTCTTCGTCCCGGGAACAGGCTAGGCCCCCTGAGATTCCGAAGCTTGCCCGTGCCAGGCCGTGAATGCCTCGACCTCACGTGGTTCGTCTTTTTGGTCTAGTCGTTAAGTTAACTAGGGTCATTGAGCTGTTGAGCCAACTGGGGTAAGGGTCATCATCACCTTCCCCAGCTCTGCTCCAGTGTGTTGCCTTTGGCTTTCTGCTTACGCTGTTATCACCAATCAGCGTGTTATCAGATTCCTTTGAGTTATCTATATATATAAAAATATAGTGTAACCTGTAGATAATTTGTTGTGTACAAAAAAATGTAAAATTTTTCAAGTGTTTTGGGGTTGTAGAGACTTCTAAGTGCATAGACTACTTTAGGTCTACTGTTGCTACGTCGGATTTCCAGCGATAATGCTCTGTTGATTTTCATGGAGGCGTTAGTAGGGTTTATAGCGTTAGGTTCCCTGTTATTAGGATCCGGGGGGCGTTATTTGTTGTATAGGCTTGAAGCAAGGTAGGAGGGGGTTGCGCATCCTTGGGCTTCATGTAAATGGTGGCCTAAAGCCGGTGATGCTACCTGGATGCTTCTACAATGAGTGGACGGGGGTAGGTATTTCCCGGGATTGCAAAAATATAAAAATTCCATGCAGGAATAATACTAATGATAACCCAGGTGTGTGGGTGGGAAATTCCATGCATGTATCTGGATATGAGTCGTTTCCGCACTCATCTAAGGATGGGCGTAGGGTGAGGCGTAATAATACTATGTCCCTTTCATGCGGGATTATTTAATTTTAAAAAATGGTTAGTATATGATTTTGGCCTCATCTCTGACTTAGAGATGCGCCTTACGCTTAATTGTCGTTTTCCGACACACCCCTAATATTCAGGTGTTAGCATTGAGATCCAGGGCGTAGTAAGCCCTCTCTTTAAACGCATGAAGTCTATCAACCCCGATGTAAATTTTGTCATGTAGTGTAGCTGTTTTCATCGTGTTCATGTGTCTGTGTTGGTTAATGTTGTAATTGGGAATGTTATGGAAGGGGAGTAAGGCATTAAAATGGTAGCCTGTGGGTGGGATTATCCACCTATGCTCCCGTCATTCTCCCTTGGTCCATGTGTTCCCTATCCGCTCCTTGGGATAGTAAAGTGTGGTGACGCTGTGACGTCACGGCCTAATCTGTCCTCCCATTTGTAGTGTGAATGTAGTAAGTGAACATAGTGTGCCTGGCCATGTTCTGATTGCCTGTAATGATATTTTAGAAATAAAGTCAAGAAGAGAGTTATTGGGGGGGGGGAGGTCTTGTTCCCTCATAGCCCCTGTCTGTATTCGCCCCTGATTAGTGAGCGCGTGTGTGTGTGACTATGTTCCGCTACGCCATGTGGGCGGAAGGCCTGTTATCGGCTAAATCCAACCGTGTATCGCGTGTCTGAGTGTCAGATTGCGCGTGCAACTTGTCAAAATCTTTGTAGATATGTCCCTGTGGCCCTAATATAAGTCCGGCTTATTATGTCTGTGCATTGCTAAATGTCACATTGTTGTAGCAGTGCTGAAAAATGTATGGTATTATGATTGGTTTGTGTTTGTCATTTCATGGTCATATCCAATATAACAATAGTGTCTGTCGTCGACATTGTGGCAATGCGGGGGAATCTGCAAGTCAGTATTTCGTCATGTTATGCCTTCATTTGTTTGTGTACATGAAGTCTCTGACATTGCGTATGTCGCTTGTCGGAACGTGACTCCTCCCCAGTATGTGAGTGTTGTCACTGGTTGAGATTCCGGGCGGGCCAGTGTGTCAATTCGTCCTATTTTTGCTAGTACTGTTGTGTGGACACTTTTCCATAAGACTTTTTGTCTTATGAAATTTCTATACCTGTGTCTGGGAAATCTATTTCATATGTCTGGTGTAATCGAAATTTTTGCATGGTATTTGACCGGAGGAAATGTGGTATTACCTGTTTGTGTACTTGTATGGGCCAATTTCGGTGTATTTGGGAGCCTGGATAGTTGTTGTCCACGGCGTCCAATTTTTGCTGGGATTCGGACCCGTAATTATGTAATTCTCCGTGTTCTATGTCTGCGTTGTGTTTTGGGGTTTAGTCGTCCCCAGTGTGGTTTTTGATTGTGTCTTTCGTGCCAAAAATACCATTGGTTAGTTAGTTTTTGGCACGCCTGTGTTGTGTGGTCCTGGGTGCGAATCCGGCTTGCTGTAAGGCCTTGGTATGACGCTACCTGTGCCGTATATATATGGCACATGTATCGTGTATTTAAGGCATGGGGATGAAAATACGCATTCCTGTGAAGAGTTTGTGTCTTTGGGAATGGTCCTCGTATTGTAACTTTGGAAGTTATGAGGTTTTCGACCTGGCGTGAATGATGCCGTGTGTTCTGCTTTCAGAGCTGCCTGCATATTGCTGTCTGTAAGTGTGCAGGTCGCCCAGTCACGAGCATCTTATCGCTGACGGCGATAGTGTTGAATTACAATGGCGTGCGCGCTCACTTGTTACTTGTTTTGATAATGCTCCGTGTCCGGCACGTGTGTGTGTCTGGACCTGAGTGCTATCTCTGTAATTGCGAGTAGGGCTTTCCGTAATGTAAAATAACCTTCCACTGACTACATTCGTGTCCCCAAGTTTTGTGTTAATGTAGCGTGGGTCGAATATATCCCTATTAATGGTATTAAATGTCGTTATGCCTGTGCGTCTCCGGGCCGCTAGTCGCGTGTTTGGTGACTAGGTGTCGGAGGTGATTTTGTTGTTTACCTTTTATGAATATCTGTTAGTGGAACCGTCCCTTACTTTCCTATCCTGCAACTGGATAGCTACCCAGCCTTACATTCCTGGTATTCATAAGGTTGCGGGTTCGGGACCATCTTTAACCAGAGTAATTGTTCCTGGTGCCATTCTAGGCTGTGTCTCCGGGACAGTTCTGTTAACGTATTAACTTGTTATGTGGCAATGTGAATTGGCTGTGTGCCGTCCAAAAATATGTAGGCTTTCCCAAAGTCTGGGATTTTCACCCTATGGTGTTTGCGTGTTAGCTTGCGTGTTGTTATGGAGGTGAGAAAAAGTCATGTTATAGGCAGTGTAATGTGTCACGTATGCCTATGGATTAAATACATACAGTTCAACTTGGCCACTTTTTTTTCTCGGGATTAATGAGTGAGGCAAAAAAAAAGAGTTATGCCACGCTCCGAGTTAAGAGAGCATTTTGAAAAAAATAGAGAAACTATATTGTATCTCGCCTGTACAATGCTTTATGCTTATTAAAGCGGGTTGCCAGGCGGCGGTAGTCTGTAAAAATTGTGTCGTAAACAATATCAAAAATGTTTAAAAATGAGAAGTAGGACCTGAGTGTACTATCCACCTATTTGGTGACGTTAGTACGACAGTAATCTAGTTACGTCTCAGGGGAATCAACCACTTTTGAAAAATAGTTTGCGATTCTTAATTCTTGCTACAATCAGGGCTCTCACCCGTCACAAGAGAATCTATCAAACTGTGGGACCGGAACATAGAACATTTAGTCATTTCTACCTAGAAAGACCCGCCTAAGCTCTATGCTGTGATTTGATGCTTAAGCTGTGTTCAGAATAGCTCTTTCCGGCCTTAAGCCGCGTGGCTCGCCTGATTGGCTTCCGCTTGGCTTTGCATATTAGAAACTGTACGTTATCCACGTTATAATGTGGACCAACTATGATCAATAACCCTTGATGGCCTGAGAGAAAAAATGCTAGGGGCCAAAAAAAACAAGAAGAATTTTGAATTATACACTTTTGGTTTAGCCATGTTGCACTGCATATATATGAAAAAAAATGTGCAGTTTATGTTTGTGAGTCTCTGTGTGTCTATTGTCGTATTTGTCACGTGTAAACGAGCTTACGTGTACCTATAATATAGGTGCAAGTGATATTAGTTTATTTTGTACTCCTGGTGAAAGTCGTTATTCCCGCCCGAGCGTCCTTGGTCTGAAAGGTGAATACTTTCGCCCTGCTACTAGGGCATAGGCCCCTGAAACCCATTGAGGCGCACCTTTGCTATTTTCCGGAGGATTTTGTAGCAAAGTGAGCCTGGGCCTACTTTCACCGCAATGTCTGACTGTTGGTCTGAGTGTGCCCGTGTTCGAGGGACTAATTGCGCTCTGCGCTACCCTAGTAGAGTTTACGGGGGTGTATGTATTTTTGCCTGACCGGTCTGGTGGGGTAGGTAATAGGACCTTTCTTATGCCCCGTGTACTGTGTGTTAGCGCCTGGTAAGATTGTGTGGGTGTGTGTTGTGTATCCTGAGGGCCTGAAGGCAACACCCTCTTATGCATTCGCACCTGGGGTACGAATGCCGGTGCCCGCTTTCGTCCTGGCAGAATTGCCCTTTGGACTAGCGGCAAAGGCCGTTTGATTGCCTGTGTATGCCCTAGCGATGTAGTGGCGTGTAGTCTGACCGCTTTCTGGCCTGTGGCTACGGTAGACTCCTGTCATTGTGTTTGCCTATTTGTGTAGGTGTGTGTAGGCTTAATGTGCTGTAGGGCGGGCTCTACGTCCTCAGCCCATGACGTGGTTACCTCCCGTTTACTCCCTGTTATGTTTTGTGTGACGGATAGTCCTGGAGTCACCTCCCTCTCGTTCGTCCGTTCCGAGGGGGTTGGCCTAGGTTCTGCTCCTCGGTTTGGCAAAGTTGCCTTCCGAACCGGAGCTAAGGGATGTGTAATGGTGTAACTTTGTCCCCGCAGTGTATTGGAGTCTAACCTGGCCGTCTTCTGGACTGTGGCCACGGTGAACTCCTTCCCTGGTGTGGCAGTACATGGCGAGAGGGACATCCTCGCAAATTGCCGAGTTAGCGTATTTACGCTTATGTCCTCTCTCGGCTGGGCTGGCGGCCCTGCCATTAACTGAAAAATGGCCTTGTTATCCTGGAGCTCGCGGTACTCGTCCCAAATTTGGGTGTATTGCCTGTTGAGGCTCATGGCCTGCTCAGCGACTTTTGTGCCATTAGTCCCTATCCGCTGGTGTTCCCTGATGAGTGTCTCCCATTGCTGGAACATGAACTCATGTCGGCAGTGTAATTGCCAGTGTGCCTTAATAATCTGTGTACGGAGGGTGGGGATTTTCGCCCGAATCTTGCGATTCTTAGCGCTGCGGATTGGCTGGACAAGTGCTCTTATGATCCGCATATATTGGGCGTGCAGGAGCTGCTGAAACCTTCTGAGGTAGTCCTGCCTAGTTTCAAAGACTCTGTGCCAGGCAATTAATTCCTGGTACTCCCCAATGCTCCTCAGCACAGCTAGGCGATATAGGGGGGCCATGCTGAATGAAGTGTATGCGTCTTCTAATATAAAAAAACTGTGCGTGTTTGCCAGTGTATCTTGTATCTCTCTGATTCTTTCTGGGGGCTGGGGGGGTGGTTTAACAAGAATTTCTCCTGTGTAGGTAGTGCGACGAAAAAATGAAAAAATGATGCTTTCTGTCAGGGGAAGAAAAATTCCAGTCTCGCTTGGCTATGTGCGGTACGGGCCGTTTTGACCACGAGATCTCGTTGATTGAGCCCTATTTTACTGTGCGTGGTACCCGGCCTCCACCAATCTGTTTTAGATCCCTTAGTTGGGGGGTAGTTAGATCTAAAACGGATGTGTTAATGTACTAATTTATAAGGTGATGCCTAGGAGGGGGTAGCTTCCCGTAGCTGGGTAAGCTGACCAGTGTAGAGTGTTGTTTAGTGTTAGGATGCTAGGGGATGCTCCTATAAAGACGTAAGTGTGATTCGGGGGATGAACCTCTGTGTACCGGTTAATGTACTAGCCTATCAGCTGGTTGGAGAGAATTATATAACCGACGTGCGGCGTCAGCTGTGTTGGCGACTCACTGTTTAGACAGTCGGGTCGCTGCAGGAAGTGCGATGAAGCTTGAGCTAGCAACTATTTGGCTACTACTGTCACGCTTACTCGTGACGAGATACAGGAAGGGCGTTAGGATGTGAAGAGGCGTGTAATTACGAGTACAAGGTGTAGTTTACTGACAAAGTATTTATTGGTCAGTGATGTATGAAATAGTATGTCCCTTTTAGGGAAGTGTTAACAATAGTGCAAATTATGTGTACAAGTCTGTGTGGTAGGTTACAAAATATAGGAACTCTGAACACTTCACTGATGCTCTCCTGGAGATAGCAGCCTGCAGAGCCTTCGGCGACACGCACTGTATGACAGATAGTAGAGAGTAGAGAATAGAGAGTAGGACCTGTCCTCATTAAGGTCCTTCTTATAGGTTATGCTGTTGTGCTGTCAGCATTCCACCGGCATAGATGCCCCAGATAGTTATGTGTAGCTGTTTGTGGTGTGATGCAAGTGTTTGGCAAGCCTTCCAGGCTGGTTAGCTGCCCTTGCTGTGTGAAAGATGTTGTTCTGGACTTATGAGATTTGCCAGTTAGGGATGGTTTTGATAGATGATGGAGGGTGGCTTCCAGGGGGAGCAACCCCCTGGGGGCCTGTACACTATTAACACCGACTACTTACAATAACTGAAAGTAGTAGGGCTAAGCCGGTTCTGGATAGATTTCAAGGTCATCCATGGTTTCTCGTGGTCACGTGCCCCCCCCAGGCGTTCCCTGGGGGGCTTGGGGAGGGGAGGGGGGAGGGGAGGGGAAAGAGTGGAAGGTCTGGCTTGGAAGCAGACCCAGTTGTTAGCTGACCTGTGTTGGCCAGCCAACTGACTGAGCTGGCTGGTGTGCATTGCCTATATAGCTTGTGGTTGGAAGTGGGGGAGGGGACCGGTTCGGGCGACTGTCGAAGGTAGTCGAATGTGACCGAGTGTAACTTAGAGTAGTAGAACAATGCGATGGCCGGGGCTGTAGGTATCAAACAATAAAGGCCTAATAATAATAAATATTCCATTAAGCATGGTTACTAATATGAATAATACGAAATACTAAATGTCCCCTAGAGATCTATGTATGGTAAAAATGTAGAGGTATATGGACTGTTGTTAACCCATGACGAGCTGTCGTGTGAGGGATTCGAACCCTCGCTTCCTGTTGAGGAAATTCGAACTTAAGTCGAACGCCTTAGACCACTCGGCCAACCCGACAAGGAAAGGTTAAGAGGATGAAATAAAAACAAGGCTCATTATACAAGATCAGATTTATTAATCCAAGAATTAAAAGAGGAATTGAAACCTAACCATTTGACATAGAGTTTATTACCCTGTCTTTTGTGAGCCCCTGTAACATCTCCCTGATATATAAAAACGTGCGAGCAGCTACGCATTCTCAATGGTTGTGAGCCCTGGGGCGAGCGGCTATTTGTGGGCGCTGTTTGTGGGTCCCTGTGCGAATGGAATACTTATGAACACTGTTTGGGAGACCCTGATATATAAAAACGTGCGAGCAGCTACGCATTCTCAATGGTTGTGAGCCCTGAGGCGAGCGGCTATTTTTGTGTACTGTTTGTGGGTCCCTGTGCGAACGGAATACTTTTGAACACTGTTTGGGAGACCCTGATATAAAAACGTGCGAGCAGCTACGCATTCTCAATGGTTGTGAGCCCTGGGGCGAGTGGCTATTTTTGGGTGCTGTTTGTGGGTCCCTGTGCGAACGGAATACTTTAGAACACTGTTTGGGAGACCCTGATATAATAACGTGCGAGCAGCAACGCATTCTCAATGGTTGTGAAACCCCTGGAGCGAGCGGTTACTCGTTGTAGCTGGATGTGAACTCCTGTGACATCTCAGTGCGAAAATAATTCATCATCTTCTTTTAGTAACTAGAGCCTCGTTACTAAATATGGTCACCACGCCCTACGCATTAGCCTCTATATATGTAACAAGTGAATCCACTTGGAGCTGTTCAGTTGCTAGTGTGGTGTACTGCTATGCGTTTGGTGAGTACTATAGTTAACCAATCTGTAACTTTTAGACATCACTTTTCTAACCCAAGTCATTGGATATATATGCAACAAAACACAGTCATCACAGTCAAATATATAACAAAACATATAATGAATGAGGCATTTTGATCATCAACCCCGTATACTGGAGATGTGTTGTATTATCATAGGGAGGTGTGATACAACGCGGTTATTAGTTCCATGTATGTTAACGCGGTTAATCATCTGTGTTCGGTTATACTATGGATAACTTGGTCATCAACCCCGTATACTGGAGATGCGTGTTGTATTATTATCATAGGGAGGTGTGATACAACGCGGTTATTAGTTCCATGTATGTTAACGCGGTTAATCATCTGTGTTCGGTTATACTATGGATAACTTGGTCATCAACCCCGTATACTGGAGATGCGTGTTGTATTATTATCATAGGGAGGTGTGATACAACGCGGTTATTAGTTCCATGTATGTTAACGCGGTTAATCATCTGTGTTCGGTTATACTATGGATAACTTGGTCATCAACCCCGTATACTGGAGATGTGTTGTATTATTATCATAGGGAGGTGTGATACAACGCGGTTATTAGTTCCATGTATGTTAACGCGGTTAATCATCTGTGTTCGGTTATACTATGGATAACTTGGTCATCAACCCCGTATACTGGAGATGCGTGTTGTATTATTATCATAGGGAGGTGTGATACAACGCGGTTATTAGTTCCATGTATGTTAACGCGGTTAATCATCTGTGTTCGGTTATACTATGGATAACTTGGTCATCAACCCCGTATACTGGAGATGTGTTGTATTATTATCATAGGGAGGTGTGATACAACGAGGTTATTAGTTCCATGTATGTTAACGCGGTTAATCATCTGTGTTCGGTTATACTATGGATAACTTAGTCATCAACCCCGTATACTGGAGATGCGTGTTGTATTATTATCATAGGGAGGTGTGATACAACGCGGTTATTAGTTCCATGTATGTTAACGCGGTTAATCATCTGTGTTAGGTTATACTATGGATAACTTGGTCATCAACCCCGTATACTGGAGATGTTTTGTATTATTATCATAGGGAGGTGTGATACAACGCGGTTATTAGTTCCATGTATGTTAACGCGGTTAATCATCTGTGTTCGGTTATACTATGGATAACTTGGTCATCAACCCCGTATACTGGAGATGTGTGTTGTATAATCATCAATTACACGGCCGAACTCCCCCTGGTTTCTTTGATATGTGAACATTGAATGACATGCGTGTTGTAATTTTTGCCGCCTTCCAAAATATCACTTACCACAGCTAAGAGCTAACCTGCAAGCTTGGGGTTGGTAGTCCGATACAATAACCACTCACCCACCGTGGCAAGCTATCAATCAATAATTATCTAATAATAAGTATTCCATTTAGCAACTACACGGCCGAACTCCCCCTGTGACATCATCCACGGTCTCAGGACGTGGCGGCCATCTTGCACATTAGCCACTGCGCCAGCTCTGACTGTTCCCTCCATAAGAATAACATAGAGTAGTTGCGCGAGGCGGCCATCTTGCACATTAGCTCCTGCGATAGCTTCGGTCTATTATACTTACCATCTAAACATCTAGTAAGGAAATAGCAATTTTTGATGATTATATAGGACTTGAAAATAAATAAAACAAAAGGACAATACATACTAGTTCTTTATTTACAATATTTGACATACACATTGACATGTTTTGATTCACAGATAATAGCGAACACATGAACAACAAAACTGTATTGGTTTACTCATTAAGGGCGTAATGGCCCCATGGCAAGCTTGTGAGGTGATCATTTACCCATGAACGTTTATCATCAAACAAAAGCAACGAGCGTCGCATTTGCTCGACAAGAAACACTTCATGGGTACGGGACATTAGACGTGCCTGTTTCGCATACTGTTCAGTGGGATTATATAATGCCTCACGATAACGAGCCATGCATAACGTTCGTATGACACTGGAGCGGACCCCCTTGGCTCGACTAACATGTCTTGAACTGTCGCAAGTGTAGCAGTACATTTTTGATGCTAGACCTAAAAATTCTGTCATCACATCGACGCCACATTCATCTTTCATGAGCCCCATAACTTTATTGTTTTGAGGTAACAAGCCAAAGATGTTACCATCAGGAAAAGAGGACGTATCGAAATGCTCAGGATGGTCACGCATCACCTGATAAACGTCTGTTGCTTTAACCTGATATACGTAACTATCGGTATCAGTGTAAACAAGATGAACATCCTTAAAATAGCGACGAGCAAACCCATAATGAAAGTCATACATGGTTAATTTTGAAAACTCCAAAATAGTCACCCCTAAATAAATAGGCTTATTGTAAAGAATTTCAACCTTTCCTAATTCGACGGTTGCCAATCCAAACTCAAATTGCAATAGCTTTTTCTCTAAAATGGAATTTCATTCCAGTGTAAACAACCACCTCGCGGAGATGATATAGAGGAAGAGGCAGTAACAACGCCTACGCTTGCCACTAGTTTTACTTCAGTGAGGAGTCCAGCTCATCAAGATACCATCCCCATCGCAACACCATACACATCACAACACCATTCACATCGCAACAACGTAAAAACTTATATATAGCTTTTTGATTACTATGAGTTTTTTTAATAAACAAAAAAAGTTTGACTTTTGAGTTTTTGATTTAACTATTGGTTACATGCATGCTACCCCAAGTATGAGTTAGAAAAAACAAACATATTTTAGTTCATTTCTTTATTGGCATCGTTTGCACATCAACATGTTACCTCTTGTTTAACATAAGGTAAGAATAGTGTAGAGTTTATTTTTGCTTTGTTCTTGGTCCTTCCATATGTTTTGTTTGTAAACGTCCACCACTCAACACGAGCTTCCCCTTCATAGCACCTGCTACCACAAGGGCCGCCATTTTTTCTGCAAAAGATGTAGAAGGTGACGTCACACGTTCCATAGCCTTTCTCAAAAGTATCTGGTCGGCGACACGTCTTAGTTAAGAGATGTTGTTCTCAGGCTTTGATGTTCTGTACGCTAGATCATGCTGCTTGCAAGCTGCGTCTAAAGCATTAATTCCAGGATCACCACGTGCCAGTCGAACGTCTAACTTTGTACCAGGGCCACAGTATTGATAACCAGGTAAGTGCAGCTCAAAGGGTAAAAGATCTATGACTTTGTCAATGAGACCATGACCAGTAGAGATCCGGCATATTTTTTTCAGTCGGTGACGCACATGTTGATTCTTTTTCCGCTGCTGCGGAGGTTGCTTCTTTCTTACCATCACATCCGTGGAATGAAGACGCATAGTCGTTGCATGAGGTTTTATGTCCATGATACAGTTTAATTAACTGACACGTTCTACAATTTTGAACTGATGGCATTTTGGAAATGTACACTTGTTGATGATGTTCATAATCAGTGCACGGTTGAAGTTCACACAACACAGGATCCCGTGTCCAATCACTCGGCACACTATCCCAAATCTTCTTTACAGCATTTGACGCAACATAAAACAAAAACGCTTTGGGTAAAGCAATTAGTTCTTCTAGGGTAAAATTGTTCAGTTTTTTCTTACAAGCGAAATACTTAACAATAGCCCGTTCAATGGGGTTAGATTTTAAGCCTTCAACGGTAGCCATTATACACACAGACACGTCTGTATTAGACATACGTCTCTGTCTCACTGTTCTGGTCTGCATTCATGCACAAGGTTTTACACTCATTTTCCAGGTACCGACATGCATTGCGACTTAGCCAATCAAAGAGTTTCGATACGTGTAGGAGTGTCTTTTTTGTACACGTTCACCAGGCTCATATAAGGTGTGTAGTGCAGGACATCCCATTTCGTGTAGATCGATGAGTTTACAAGTTGGAGAAACATACTGACGTAACGATTCCTTTTTTTCACCTCCTTTTACAAAAATAGTGTTGGCACCGAACAAATAGGCTTTTAATACAAACAGTAGATAGTTATAAGGAATGTTTCCTTGATTCCAGTTCAATCCTAAATGACGTTGCAGCCACTCGGTTTGTCTTCTATCCTCGTCCGACTGCATGTACAAGGGAAACGGTGGTTCAAAAGTGAAAGCACTTACTGTGGGCGTCCACATGGTTGTGCAATCTATAATTGCAACGTCCTTGAAAACAAACTTATTTTCATTGACTTTGAAGCCTTGCATATCGACAATCAATGTTCTAGACATGGTTACTGCTCGCGGATACACACTCCTTTCTTCACCAGTGCTTTCTGCCAACTAATCCATCTCTACCTATAGTCCTACTAGTTAAGGGGTTGGAAAAGGAACTGGGTTTGCTAAAGGGATAAAAAACAACATAAAATGGTTTATACTACTTTATTTGCAAAAAGATCAGAACATTGTTTTTCAATCTTTTATCATAGGATTTAGTCCAGGGCTCTGCAGCCAAACTTCTATTTATACTCTGGTCACCATATTGGACAGCGGCTGATAATACACTTGCGTCTCGTGAACAATCAGGCAATAGGCTGTTGTTTTTTCTGGAATAACTACAGACGTTTCAAATTCTAACCGGATATCGATAGTTGTTTCCTTCATCGACTCCTCCAAATACGAACAGTCCATCACCCCCAGAGGTGCTTTGGTTTTAAAGTCTTGCGGGGATAATAGCGGACATGCTTCTTTCTGATAATAGGAGGACTGAAAGTTTGTAAACATGTCGTAGAGCTTACCATATTTGTTATTGGTAAAGTTTAAATCCATTCCTTCATAGGGGAAGGTAACTCCGTTCAGGAAGAGTTGTATATTTCGCAATTGGATGTGATCAAATTGTGATGCATCTTTATTCTGTTGATATTTACGATCTGTTTGAAATCCAACCATGACGTAGAGAGGTCGCTCTGTGTACCGTGAGGTTTTTATAGACCAAGTATGTGTATCAGTGAGTGGTAATACCGGGTACTCATGCAGCTCCCAGCTTCTAAATTGTATGGGTAAAGCTGTATCCTTCTCCACAATCTTGAGCAGACTCAATTTTTTCTGGTCAGAGAGAGTCACGTGCGGTACTTTCCATAGAATTCGTTGCAATAAAATTTTTGAATCTATTGCAGCTCCATCAGCACCCTTCAGCGCATTATAATCCCTCCTATCTCGAACAAGAATCAGATCCTGTCTTGCGTTCACAACGACGCGCTTATGGTCCTCTGCAAAGCCTAATATTAATTTTAGGGGTAAATGACCGGTAAATGTACCATCACCATTAACCATCCAGTCGTTTGTCGAGTCAGGACACCAACCGGCCATACGAAACGCTTTACTCTCCTCACTTCCGTACGAGGGATAAAGTTTCATAGCGCTTGTTATACCAACATTTCGAGTCGTATCCACTTCGATTCCGTTGATGATGTAGCGATCCTCGGAAAACAAAAAGGCCAGCGCATGGTTAGCCAACTTTGACGTTGTCGGAATGGTACCATCTGATTTGGTGAGTTGACCTTCAATCTGGATGTAACTTTCATGGGGTAGGGTGTAGATATCTTGTTGATTAATGGTAATACGAATTTCGTCATTGTTATTTAGACCCTGAGTGTACGGTTGATAGGAATGGTGTTCAATTCTTACAATACCCTCCTGTACTTCGACCGGGTTGGTCACGTCGAGGATCGAATTCATGACGTACGGTGTAATCCAGTTGTTGTAAGATCTGCTTGTTGACACGTGTTAACCTGTACACGCGTTGAGAACAACTAACACCCACCCTCAATGGTGTTGTTGCTTTATACACTTGTTTCATGCTGGCTTCAGATACAATTTGTAGGTCACAGGTGTATGAGGGTCTAATTCGATGAGACGTTGGTTTCTATTCACTAGTCTCAAGGTAATATTCCTGATGTGGGTCACACTCACAGGGTGATAGAGCACCACCGACGGGTTTTCGCGGATGATATAACCACCAGGTGAAGTAACAATAAAATCATAAAGCGAATGCGAGGGATCTTGATTGGTGTAGACGTCTGTAATAATATTACACGTGACAGATATGTGATGATCTTCAATTATTTCCACCGGTTGGTCAGACTTGTGTATCACGTTTGGTACTAACACTTGTGGTGAATAGCCTAATCGAATCTGGTTGAGATTTAAAATCAATCCTAAAAGAAGAAAGAATACTGCAGCGATGTGTCACGTTGTTGGCTATGAGTTCAAACTTGCGTGTCCCGTCCAGAAATGCTTTTAGACTAAATTCCTTGGTGAGAGTTGTGTAGATGTGATCGTGAATATCATCTACGGTGTAGCTGCCAGACGGTAGAGTTAACACATAGTCATCGTAGTAGAACTTATCATTGACGTCTTCAATTATGTTGCAGATTCTATTATAGCCTTCAAACGAAACAAGTCCCAGCACGTAGGGTCGTTGTCTCAATTCAATTGGAGGATAAAAGTCAACAGTTACTTCGACTCCTTGTCCGTGCACTGTAAACGCTCTACTTTCTGCCATTATACTGCTCACGTTACCACCTGCGCTGAGTCTTATATAGAAAGGTCAGACATAGGCGACCACAGCGTTGAGTGTTAAAAGTTTGTACTCGTTTAACATTATAGTTTATTGTTGCACTGCTTCCGAAATAGCGAACAAGCTCTGTCGGCGGAGGAAGGTTTCCAAAACTGTCAAAGTACCACACGGTACAACCATGCTTGACGTAGGCCACGTAATGTGTTCCCGGTCCATGACTGTCATCCAAATTAATAACTGCACTCTCACGCTTCCAAGGTTGAGGAGGTAATTGGTTGCGCATAAATACACCTCTAAAGTGTGCAATTTTCAACTGTTTTGCATATTTTATGACTTCTCCGTGTGTCATGGCTCGCCGGGGCAGTGCATCGATTAAGCGTTTTTTGGCGACATGTAAATGCCAAGTCCTTTTTTATAGGGTGCTAGCTTCATGTTCACACCCTTGCCACGCAGTTCTATAGCTTCCATCGTTTTATTGTGCCTCTCACTTTCCTTCAACTGTTGCTTCGCTTCCTCGAGAGCTTTCACCGTTCGCGCTACCGCACTTGCTCTACCAAGAAGTGAACCCAGGGCTGCCAGTCCAGCGAATAGTGCGGGTAAAAATCCGCCACGTTTTGGTACAGGAATAACTCGAGCACGTTTTTTAAAACTTAGTTTACTTTTGGAATTCGCATGCAATCGTGCTGCTCGGAGAGCTTTTTTAATGGCCAACTGGCTATTGGTTTCTCCACGCGAAGCCTGACGTGCCGCATGGAGAATAGCTTTAAAGCCTCCTTTTCTTGACAACGTCTTCCTCTTCTTCACCACATATCTCTGTTTCACCATCGCGACCAAGGAAGAAGACAACCTCACAGTATAAAGGATAGACAACAACTAACGCTCCTCAGGAAGAGAGCCTGCAATTATTTAATCGATGGTGGCGGTATATTCGAGTTCTATATACAGCGGAAAATCATTCATTGATTTTCCCGCCTCTTTTTCTTCAGACGACAGTTTCAGTTGAAAGGATAATTTGTCCTCGGCTTTCACCGCAAGTTCGATGAGTGATGATATAACACTACCGTTTAATAGTAGCTCTAAATGTTTGAAATCCGGTGTATACTCGATAACACGAATGGCACCATCATACGGTAAACGGTAATTGCTATGCCCCGAACGTAGTATATAGGTGAGGTTACTGGAGTCTTCAACCGTTTGTCGGTTTACAATGTGAACCAAAAATAAGTTTGGCATTGTTTTAATGAAAAGCGATAATCGTTGTTCCAAAAATCGTTTAGTCGTCACGTCATGAGGATGTACAGGATCGGCAACATCGGCTATTCGTTTTCGCTTCATCTGTAGAGCGTTCTCTCTGATTTCCCACACCTTCTCTATTTCAGAGAACAAATACCGTTTTGTACAAGCATCTTGATCATCCTCCGGATCGGCCACGTGTACAAGGCGTGTATTATTCGCTGTATAACCATTTACTGTTAGGAATGGTACAAAACGGCGTAATTCTTTCACCTTGTTATCTACATAGTCCTTTCTAGCAGCGTCCGTGTCGTTGGTTGGAAGAGCTAGCTGAGTGATTCGACGTTGGTGTACATCATAGTCTTCCTCTTTTGTTAACACCACAGCATTGGTTAACACAGCGGTTCCCAAACTGGGGGGTCGCGACCCCCAGGGGGGTCGCGGGCCGTTCGGAAAGGGGTCGCGAGATGTATACAAATAATGGTGAACTATGTACTTAAACTTAGATGGCCATCGGGAGTTTTAAATTAAATAACTTTGTACATTTACAAAATATCAATATATTTTACAGATTTTGACAAAACAAAACAGAAACATTTAATAATTTTGATATGTAATTGTTAATACATTTCTAAGTAAAAAAGACTTCTTTAGTGAGAAACATGGGCCTGTTTTTTGTCAACAAGTTTCTTAAAATTCGGCTTAGTTTTAGATACACATACAATAAGGTCGTCTTCTACGTCCAGTCGATTTCTTGCCTTGGTTTTAATATTGACCAATGTAGAAAATCCGAGTTCGCAGAGGTAGGATGTTGCAAAGGGCATGATGATTCTCAGAGCCACTGATGTTAATCTCGGATACTCAGCTCTTCTTTGTAGCCAGAACTTGTCAACATTTTGGGTGCTGAAGGACAGTTGCCAAGTCATGTCACATGATAGCTCGATGAGTTTGTCATGAATCAGTGGGTTTAAGTCTGCCTCGTTCACAGCCTGCTCGTTGAAGGGGTTAAGCACCCAGTTCCAACCGGTGTGTTGATCCTCGGGAATGTAGCTAAGGATCTGCTCTTGTAGACCTTGCAAGTGAGTAGTAACCAGTTTGGACAGGTTGTCAATGTCGGGATAATATTCATCGCTTCGATCAAGGGATGTGATAAGCTCATTTGTCAGTTCAAAGTTTTCAAATGTATTCTTCTCAACCCTGGTTGACCAAGTGGCTAATTTCTTTAAAAACGAATTGACTTTGTCTTGTGCAAAAAGTATGGTTTTGTCTCTTCCCTGCAAGGAAACGTTGAGATCGTTCAGATGATGAAATATGTCCGCTAAATAAGCAAGTTTTAACAGCCATTCATTGTCACTCAAAAAACCGGCAAGGTCTTTGTTTGCAACTTGAAAAAATGTCTTAAGCTCAGAGCGCAAAGCGAACACTCGAGAAAACACCTTCCCTCGTGACAGCCACCTTGCCTCTGTGTGAAGCAAGAGGCATTTGTACTGTGCCTCCATTTCTTCGCATAACTGTGATAACAGTCGACACTGTAATGGCCGGCTTTTTACAAAATTAACCAACTTAACAGTTTCGTTCAACACTGCTTTTAGCTCAGTTGGCATGACCTTGGTAGCTAATGCCTGGCGATGCAGAAAACAATGAACCCAAGTGGCATTAGGCATGACATTTTTCATCCGTCTCACGAAACCGCTGTCTTTCCCAGTCATTGCTTTGGCACCATCACTGCAGATTGAAATACACTTTTGAAAGTCAATTTGAAGCGAATCGGTTGCAGACATGAACATTTTAAACATTTCCTCACCTGTTGCGTGGTCAGGCAAAGGTTTGCAAAATAAAATGTCTTCTTCCACACTACCGTCACCCTCAAAACGAACAAAGCACATAAACTGCGCCAAACTCGACACGTCCGTAGACTCGTCAACTTGAATGGAAAAGTACTCACTTTTATGCAACTTTGTTTTCAACTGATCCTTTATGTCTTGAGCCATCTCGGTAATGCGCCTCCCCACCGAGTTGTTCGACAGAGGAATGGTGGAAAGCTTCTTAGCTGCATCTGGGCTGATCATAGTTGAAACCATATCCTGAGCAGCAGGTAGAATGAGCTCTTCAGCAATCGTGTGTGGTTTACCTTTCTTTGCTATTCGTAAAGCCACTTGATACGATGCTAGCAAAGCACTTTTGCTCATATTATTTCCACTTAACTGAACTACTGCATTTTTCTGGTAATCTAAGCAGTTAACTTACGTTCAAAAAAATCTGCCGGCTTATTTTTAAAACTGGGATGTTTACTTTCTAAATGGCGAATCATCTTGGAAGGTTTCATACTCTCGGCCGATAACAACTCGCTGCAAATAACACACTGTGGCCGATTTCCGAGCACCGTAAATCCATACTTAGTATAACTGTCACTATACTTTCTCACCTTTACCCTCTTCTGTTCATGATCATTATGAGAAGTCGAAGGCCCTGCACGCTTAACATAGTTAGAACAAAATCAAACAATACGCGAGCGAACAAAACACAAGAGACGTACATTCGGTACAAGCCAGGCAGCTTGAAGCGCGTTTGACGCATGCGCATACGAGCCCTTCTCCCTCCACACGTCACTAACGTCACAACTACAGTCAAGTCAAGACAGTCGAGCTACTAGGTTCCTTTGTGACTATTTAAAAGCATTTATAAAAGTTAATAGCAGATTATAGGCACTACTACTTTTCGTTTTTAAAATAATACCCTGGTAGTCTAAAAAGAATTACTACCATTTATTTAAGAACTTCTGCTCTTGCTTTGTGCATGTCTGCTGCAGAGTACGCTTCACCTGTGTGGAGTGCATCCAGTCACACCAAGCAGATTGACATTGCCATCAACGAGACCATACGAATCTTGTCGGGATGTATGAAGCCTACTCCAGTCGACAAACTTTACCCGATTGTTGGGATAGCTCCCCCAACTATCAGAAGGGCTGTTGCTGCTGATGCAGAGAGGGCGAAGCAGATTAATGATCCCCATCATCCACTGCATAATCATCAGGCTGTTGTCCGTCGACTGAAATCAAGAAAGAGTTTCATCGCCAGGACTCAACCACTGGAGGGAACATCGGAATCTAACCGCACCTCCAGGTGGAAGAGCAAGCTGCCGCCGGATATCCCTGTTAAGGAAGAGCTAGCCCCAGGAAATGACCTGCCTTACCCTGTTTGGAAATCACTTAATCGTCTCAGGGTGGGCGTCCCTCGTTGCAAGACCAACATGCAGAAATGGGGTATCCTTCCAGCTGATGGAGACACGTCCTGCGAGTGTGGAGCAACACAAGACCCAGCCCACCTGCTCATTTGTCCACTACTAGAACAACCCTGCACTACCCAGGACCTGATCGAGGCAAACAACAAGGCCATCGGAGTTGCTACATTCTGGAAATGATCGGACACGGAAATGAATGAATGAATGAATACTATTGAACCGCCAAATATTATTTTTTGTGTCATATTATTTTACATTTAAGTTTCTCAGTAAACATCAAACAGGTCAGTAACATCAGAATAAGATTAAAATTTTAAAATCTGAACAAAGTAAATAAATAAACATTTAAACGAATAACCTACCGGTCACTTAAGTTAAATTCCAAAGTAATTTTATCCCTCCACTTTGTCCCCCCCCCCCCCCCCCTCACAGACACCTGCGCTAAAACGGGGGTCGCGGCTAAAACGTATGGGCTAAAATGGGTCACGGAAAGAAAAAGTTTGGGAACCGCTGGGTTAACATATAGGCTTTGGTGCACACATCTTGATTGTTTACGGGGTCTGCAACGCCCATGATACGTTTATTCTGTGCTTCATAGTCTCCCTTGATACGCCGCAAGCGATAATAATCTACATACTTTTTTGAACATGCGTCCGAAGCTAATTGTGGTTCTGTTATATTGGTTAATCGCTTTCCATTAAAGTCGTAATGACCATCCGTTGTGCGTGGCAGTGCATTGGCATCGACATATCGTTTATTAGCCGGATCTGTATCATGTTTTGGATCGTTTATCGAAGCAGATGGCTCATTTCCTTTCTTTGTTTTATGTGTTCTCCCAAAGGCATCCATGGTTACACTAGATCTGAAACAGCCACATGCTTCATGTATATAGAGACCACCTCTTCCCGTTTCACGTTCAGTCGATATGCAGATTATTAAGCAACAACATTCACTTCCGGTGGGGGATTTGGTTTCTCGCCTCTTCTCGACAACGTCCGAACGTCGCCACGGTTCACTCTTCCCGTCTTCCATTCGCTGTCTCATCGCCGGACCATCCGGATGTGGAAAAACCAACCTTCTGCTTACCTTAATCACCTCCTTAAACGGAGTACGATTTCAAAATATCTACATTTTTGCCAAGTCGCTCTATCAGCCTCTTTATGTGTTCTAGCAACAAGTCATGTCGGGTCTTCGCAATAACATGGGTTACTTCACATTCCCCGCGCACGAAGATGTCGTCTCACCGGATCATGTTCGCCCGAATTCGCTCATGATTTTTGATGATGTGTCCACAGAACGACAGGCTATCATTCAAACCTATTTTACCATGGGACGTCATAAATATATTGATTGTTTTTATCTCGATCAAACCTATTCCCGAATACCCAAACAGCTCATTCGCGACAATGCCAACGTGATTGTTCTCTTCCGGCAGGGTGAACGCAACATGCGTCACGTGAACCCAGACATGACCTTCCCAGCCTTTACACAGTTGTGTGCCACATGTTGGAATGCTCATCACCACGGTGGCCTCGTTATCGATAAGCAGAGTGATATCAACAACGGACGCTACCGCATGGGGTTTGATCATTTTATACGTATTTAAGGCACTGCATGACTTTTTCAAACGTCATTTATTCAGCTAGCATGGCAACAGCAGGAAGTCAATTAAAGAAACACATTATCCGTGCGCAAAATAATATTCGACGCAAGTTCCGTGAACTGAAACGCACGCATGCTGATAGTGAGCTGTTGATCGCGAAACATTTGAAATCACCTCTGGAAGCCATGTTAAAGGGAACATCACAGTCCAATAAGCCAAATACAGTATCAAAAGGAACACAAACAATCGAGGAGGAAGAACAAGAAGAAGGCGATGAAGAAGCTGAGGATGTTTTTACTTCTGGAACAGAATCACCGCTTCCCGAGTTTCTAAAAACAACAGTCATTGCTCAAACGCCCTCTAGCTCTAGAGAAAAAAAACCTACCCTGTCAGAAATCTTGGCTACACCTGAAAAGTATATGCAGCTGAAAGGTATTCTGGTAGAACATTTTGGACCGTTGGTAACGCCCTACCTTGAAGACCTTTTTACTAGAAAAACTGATACGACCTACGGTGTTCGCTATGAAAATAAACGTTTTCGAATTGGTGACTCAGAGATCAAAATAAAAGATAATGTCGTGATTGTTAAAACAGTTCGATATCAATTGACGCCAGGTCTTTTAGAACTTTTATTTGCACGTGTACCTTCTAAGGATGGCTATGACGAAGACGATCTTCAAAAGTATAAGGACATCTTGATGGCTACAAATGGTTTTAGACGTAATTATAAACGTTCTGAATCAATAAATGCAAATAAGGGTTTCAAATATAAGGCCATTATATCCAAATTGTTTCCCACCTATGCAAGTGTCCGCCATGAAAGCTCAGCGTCCGGCGTCCCGTTTAAAACGTTAAAACCTTTCGTTGATTTCGCCTATTGGAACGATCCTAATAAGTTGGTTAAACGTCTACAGCTCCTGCACGCTTCCCAACAGGCTGGCCATACAGGTCATGAAGGTGAAATTGTAGAAATAGAAGAGGAGCTTCGTCATGCTGGCATTATTGTATGATGGGTCCACGTGACAATACCCCTTCGCCTATTAAAACAGTGATTGCTCACGAGTTGCATAAACCAGCTCGCCGTATCTATCCACGTCGTCATGTTGTCTCGCGAGGAATTGATGAACTTTGGCAAGCTGATCTCGTGGAAATGATTCCCTATGCTACTAAAAACAATGGCATCAAGTATTTGCTGACTGTCATCGACGTCTATTCCAAAATGGCATTTGTAGAGCCTGTGCGAAATAAAACAGGTACTCTAGTTACTGCAGCCTTTAAACGCATTATTCAAAAAGCTAAACGGCAACCTCGCCTCCTCCAGACAGATCAAGGTAAGGAGTTTTCAACAAGGAGTTTTCCACCTATCTGCAAAAAGTCGGTGTTCATCACTATACCACTTACAGCAATTTGAAAGCGAGTGTGGTAGAACGTTTCAACCGAACGTTAAAAACACATATGTGGCGAGAATTTACAGCCAGAGGGTCCTATCGCTGGCTTCATCTACTGCAGACTCTAGTGTCACGTTACAACGATACCAAACATAGAACTATTGGGTTAAAACCACGTTTGGTCATAAAAAATCAGTCCACGGTTGAATCGCCTTCATCATGGCATCAAAACAGCTGACCCACAACGCCATCGTTTTCAGGTGGGTGATTATGTACGCATCAGTAAACATAAATCCCTCTTCTCAAAAGAATACACGCCCAACTGGAGCACAGAAATATTCAGCATTCGCCAAGTAAAACGTACCCACCCCGTCACTTATCTACTCCAGGACCATAACCACCAGCCCATCGAAGGAGGATTCTACATCGAAGAACTTCAAAAAACGCAGTATCTCAAGCATTATCTTGTTGAAAAAGTGATTAAAAGACAGGGTAATAAACTCTATGTCAAATGGTTAGGTTTCAATTCCTCTTTTAATTCTTGGATTAATAAATCTGATCTTGTATAATGAGCCTTGTTTTTATTTCATCCTCTTAACCTTTCCTTGTCGGGTTGGTCGAGCGGTCTAAGGCGTTCGACTTAAGTTCGAATTTCCTCAACAGGAAGCGAGGGTTCGAATCCCTCACACGACAGCTCGTCATGGGTTAACAACAGTCCATATACCTCTACATTTTTACCATACATAGATCTCTAGGGGACATTTAGTATTTCGTATTATTCATATTAGTAACCATGCTTAATGGAATATTTATTATTATTAGGTCTTTATTGATTGATACCTACAGCCCCGGCCATCGCATTGTTCTACTACTCTAAGTTACACTCGGTCACATTCGACTACCTTCGACAGTCGCCCGAACCGGTCCCCTCCCCCCACTTCCATCCACAAGCTATATAGGCAATGCACACCAGCCAGCTCAGTCAGTTGGCTGGCCAACACAGGTCAGCTAACAACTGGGTCTGCTTCCAAGCCGGACCTTCCACCCTTTCCCCTCCCCTCCCCCCCCCCCTCCCCTCCCCCAAGCCCCCCGGGGAACGCCTGGGGGGGGGGGGGGGGCACGTGACCACGAGAAACCATGGATGACCTTGAAATCTATCCAGAACCGGCTTAGCCCTACTACTACTGAAACTGAAACAAAACTCCGTTGGTTCAAATGTATCACTGGGAGAAACACATTTAATAAACCTAGGCTACTGCAAAGCTAATATCTAATCGCGCCTATCCTTGGATGTGAGTGCGCTCTATCGGCAACAAGAGGGAGTTTTCAATTACACCGTATGCATGGGTTCACTAACTGGCCGGTATAGAGCACAGCTTGCATATAGTAGGCCGTGGTTAGCACATGCATAGTTCAACTGGTTGCTAGTATATGTCACTCGTGTAGATCTGGTGGTGAACTTTGTTTGAATTAAATATATATTTTACATTGCAAAATGCACAACATAACGCTCAATTTTATGACATTTCAGTACTCGAAAAGGTATAAATATGAAATATGTCAGGCAAAAAGAAAACTCAGATAGGTTTCAAACATTGGCTGACTGGATGAAATTCCAATTGTCTACCACATAGCCAATCGTGACCATCGAAGTTGAACGTTATCAATTAATTTACACACAGCGTCTGAGCAAATAATGACATGGACTAAACGATTTCTGCACTGGATTATATATTCATTATACCCCATTTCATACAAAGTTTATATTATTTCTATCAGTAGGCTATATTGCATGCAACATACTCTTATTGGTGAAATGTAGGTCAAAACGAGAGATCGGCTGCCATCTTGTCTTATAACTGAGACGGCTCAGCTTTGTAAAGTCACTTCTGCAGTGTAATATTAAATTATAAACTTTTAATTTCGAACGGGCCACGTCCTTGAGAACAGTTTAAACCATTCTCGGCTCGATAATCGGAATTGGTGGGTCCTAAGTTATAGATAATTAACGTTGCATAATTCACACGGCCGCCATCCTGAAATGGTACGGCGGATGACCTTGTAGATTCGACGCAAAACGCGTCCCGTATGTAGGTATGTTTTTACCTAATTTGGTACGGATGCAATGCTTAGTTGGGTCGTAATTTAATTTTAAGTTTGGACCATCTTAGTGGCCACCTTTAAGGTTTACATGTCATTGAGGTTCCTTTTGCTAGTGCTACCTCTGTACCAAATTTCGTTCAATTAGGTTTCGTCGTGTTTGAATGGATACGAGAGGACCATTATTCACACTATCACACACTCACACTCACACTCACAGAGAGACTGACAACCTTTTGTCCGTGTAGATCTTATAAGTATTTCATTATTTACAAAAATCGAAATTATGCAAAAAATTACTACTAAAGATCAATTCACACATTGAAACAGTTGATAGAAAAATTACTATTGGTGCTCTTCTTGCAAGTAGTTATCCCTGGATGTATTCTACGCAGTATAGCAGTCGTCCTGTTCGAGCCTCTTGACGGGATATCACTCGGTGCACATTTCCACATCGTCTGCATTGGGTATTCTCACCCATACGGTGTTGAATGCCTTTAGTCGCTGTAGGCACATGTGGTTGATCACGGATTTTATTTAATCGCCCTCTGAATGAGCAGTGCTGCATAAAGAGACTTTGTAGCCTCAGTGGCTTGTACAGGAGCGACAACAATAAATTAAAATTCAAAATTGAGACTCAGATTTCAATGTCTGTTATGATTCAACTGATAGAAACCATTTTTCAGTGTTGCCAAGTCCTATTAAGGTGAGTTCAGACCCCCTATACAAACCATGTTAATTTATGATATTTTGTGACCCATGATCTCTGAAACTATTGACCATGTCACTAGCAAATTTCAACCAATTCTACTTCTGTGTGTCTTTTGGTCCCCTAACCTTGATTGAAAAAGGTACACATCTTGGGAAGCGAGATATATTTTATTTTACGTGTGGGTATTAGAGAAGTGTGAAAAATTTTGTTTCACACAATACAGCATCAATTATACTACTGTGAAGGAACTCTTTGTAAATCGACATAATTACTTCTATTATAAAAAAAACTCAAAATATTCTGGGTTTCTATCACTAATAAATGCTTAGAAATTAGGAATTTTGTCAGGAAATTTCCTGTTCTGAGTAAATTCAAGTTAAGACACATTACATGGAAACACACATCGATGCTCAGTAAGATATCAAAATCAAGCTATTTGCATTGTTTACCATGTTTTTCGTGGTTTTACCGGCATGTGAGTAAATTACAGTCACAATCAGTGTAGCCAGTGTGTGAGATGTAATTTCAAAGATCAAAATCACAGCCTTCTAGAACATATAGGTAATATATCGTAGCTTATGCGATGTGAATATAAATCGTAATTGTTGAGCTAAGATAAATTTTTATTACTATTAAACGGTATTTCATACAAAAATTATATATTATATTTTGTGAAAAATCCAAATATTTACATAGATTTTTTTTCCAATTTTGGTCTGATCTCATATTAAAGAAAGCTTTCCAGTCAGTCAACACAAATTGTGCCTAATTACATTAGGTGGAAAACAAGTACTTACAGTACACGCCCTAACCTGAAATAACAAGATATTTTTACAAAATAAACTTTCAAGCACCCCATTTTCTACATAAAAGCGTGTTATTTTGTTGTAATATCTTGTTTATTTTAGACAACCTCCGTGGCTTAGGCGGTAGCACGCCGGCTTCTCATCGCTGGGTCCGTGGTACAACGCCCGGTAACACCATGTGAGATCTGTGCTGGACAAAACAGAGGCATAGTTATTAACGAGAAATGAACATCTGCCTGAATCAATACTATACTGATAAAATTAATTATTTAACTTGTTTACAGTACATGTTTCGGGGATTAATTATATTTTATCCCCTTCATCAGCTGTTGAAAAAACAAAAAACAAAGCGTAGCACAGTAATAGGATACGTATTGAAAACCTAATATGGTGCACCATAAAATTTAGGGTATAAGAATAGAATACAAGTAGTTCCGTGAAGAACTATACAGCCTATTTTCATATATCCTGCTCATGTTAATTGCCTCTATTAATGTACAAACTTCAGTTTAATTACTGTAACAGATTCGTAGATATTGAGAACTGTCTAAATATTTCAGATGGTCGCCAGGTTGGGTTTTTATTTTTGTACTATTACATTAAGATTATTGTGTACGTGTGGTATTCAAACTTCAATCGCATGATTAGAACACAAGAAGTAAAAACGAGATTTTAAAATTACGCACAGCAGCCATCTTGTGATTATGCAAACAATTGAAATAAATTAGATGCCAGTGGATCAACATTTGTATAAGCATTTAACGTGCAAAGTTTCACGGCACTCGGATTCTTAATTCGCGAGAAACGTCCATTTAAATATATATACTTCGCGTCGACGCCATGTTGGATTTGTGCTCACCAGGTTACTGAAAGTCCTATAGGTGAACATATGTTCATAGTCTCTATGAACATTAAAAAATTCAGTTTGGTTGCTGTAAAAGATTCATAGATATTGAGAACCGTCTAAATATTTCCAAAGCTCGCCATTTAGGATTGTTATATGTATAGGCCATAGAGTTATGTACCATTCAAGGACAATTATTGCCTAGCTTCATTATTCAAACTTTCACTTCGATCGCATGATTACGACACAAGAAATAAAAACTTAATTCTAAAATTTCGCACAGCCGCCATCTTGAGGTTATGTAAACAATTGAATTAAATTAGATGGCAGTGCATTACAAGCTGCAAATTCATTTACTGTACCACATTTCACTGCGCTCAGAGAGTTAAATCACGAGGAAAGTCTATTAAAATATTTTAAATTCGCTTGGTCGCCATGTTCGTTGTGTACTTTACAGGTTTATGAAATATACATAGGTAAACTTGTATCAATACCCTTTATCATCATACAAAATTGCAGGGCGATATCTGTGATAGTTTCGGAGATATAGAATGTCAGTGAAATATTTCGCACAGCCGCCATTTTGAGGTTATGTAATCAGTTGAACTAAATTAAACTTCAGTGCATTACAATGTGTATAAACATTTGCTGTACCAAGTTTCATTACATTTGGATAGTTAAATCGCGAGAAATGTCTATTTAAAAGTCTCAACTTCGCTTGGCCGCCATGTTGGTTTTGTAGTTACCAGGTTTTCAAAAGTCACATAAGTGAACTTATAGTAGTTCCCTCTATCACCATAGAAAATGTCAGGGTAATATCGGTAATAGTTTCGGAGATATTGAATGCTGGTGAAATATTTCGCACAGCCGCCATGTTGGATTGGTGAGTCGTAACAAAATTTGAAGGGCACGGTCGAGGTCGCCGGGAGTAGTGCTATGAACTTTCCGAGTTTCATTGAAATCGCTCCAGCCGTTTAGATTTTATTAGGGGGGGGACACACACACGAATCACACACACACACACACACACACGCACACACACACGGACAAAAGGTGATCTCATAAGCCTATTTTTTCAAAATTACTGTAACAGATTCGTAGATATTGAGAACTGTCTAAATATTTCAGATGGTCACCAGGTTGGGTTTTTATTTTTGTACTATTACATTAAGATTATTGTGTACGTGTGGTATTCAAACTTCAATCGCATGATTAGAACACAAGAAGTAAAAACGAGATTTTAAAATTACGCACAGCAGCCATCTTGTGATTATGCAAACAATTGAAATAAATTATATGCCAGTGGATCAACATTTGTATAAGCATTTAACGTGCAAAGTTTCACGGCACTCGGATTCTTAATTCGCGAGAAACGTCCATTTAAATATATATACTTCGCGTCGACGCCATGTTGGATTTGTGCTCACCAGGTTACTGAAAGTCCTATAGGTGAACATATGTTCATAGTCTCTATGAACATAAAAAAATTCAGTTTGGTTGCTGTAAAAGATTCATAGATATTGAGAACCGTCTAAATATTTCGAAAGCTCGCCATTTAGGATTGTTATATGTATAGGCCATAGAGTTATGTACCATTCAAGGACAATTATTGCCTAGCTTCATTATTCAAACTTTCACTTCGATCGCATGATTACGACACAAGAAATAAAAACTTAATTTTAAAATTTCGCACAGCCGCCATCTTGAGGTTATGTAAACAATTGAATTAAATTAGATGGCAGTGCATTACAAGCTGCAAATTCATTTACTTTACCACATTTCACTGCGCTCAGAGAGTTAAATCACGAGGAAAGTCTATTAAAATATTTTAAATTCGCTTGGTCGCCATGTTCGTTGTGTACTTTACAGGTTTATGAAATATACATAGGTAAACTTGTATCAATACCCTTTATCATCATACAAAATTGCAGGGCGATATCTGTAATAGTTCCGGAGATATAGAATGTCAGTGAAATACACACATCAAAAAAAGTTTTGCATCACCTCGGTTCCAAGAGTTCCGGAACCGTTAAATACAAAGGGAATAGAGATCAACACAAACAACATTTCAGCTCGTTTTATTGCTCATGAGACCCACACATTGCATGTTGTACCATCATACAGCTAGACTTTCAGCATTTGTGGTCCAGATTGCAGTACACACCACTACCTCTAATACCCAGTAGCACGTCCTCTTGCATTGATGCATGCCTGTATTCGCCGTGGCATACTATCCACAAGTTCATCAAGACACTGTTGGTCCAAATTGTCCCACTCCTCAACGACAATTCGGCGTAAATCTCTCAGAGTGGTTGGTGGGTCAAGACGTCCATAAACAGCCCTTTTCAACATATCCCAGGCATGTTCGATAGGGTTCATGTCTGGCGAACATGCTGGCCACTGTAGTCGAGCGATGTCGTTATCTTGAAGGAACGCATTCACAAGATGTGCACGATGAGGTCGAGAATTGTCGTCCATGAAGACAAATGCCTCTCCAATATTCTGCCGATATGGTTGCACTATGGGTCGGAGGATGTCATTCAGGTATCGTAAAGCCGTTTCGGAGCCTTCCATGACCACCAGTGGCGTACGTCGGCCCCACATAATGCCACCCCAAAACATCAGGGAACCACCACCTTGCTGCACTCGCTGGACAGTGTGTCTAAGACGTTCAGCCTGACCAGGGTGCCTCCAAACACGTCTCCGACGATTGTCTGGTTGAAGGCATATGCGACACTCATCGGTGAAGAGAACGTGATGCCAATTCCGTGGGGTCCATTCAGCATGTTGTTGGGCCCATCTGTACCGCGCTGCATGGTGTCGGGGTTGCAAAGCTGGACCTCGCCATGGACGTCGGGAGTGAAGTTGCGCATCATGCAGCCTATTGCGCACAGTTTGAGTTGAAACACGACGTCCTGTGGCTGAACGAAACGCATTATTCAACATGGTGGCATTGCTGTCAGGGTTCCTCCGAGCGGCAATCCGTAAGTAGCGGTCATCCACTACAGTAGTAGCCCTTGGGTGGCCTGAGCGAGGCCTGTCATCGACAGTTCCTGTATCTCTGTACCTCCTCCATGTCCGAACAACATCGCTTTGGTTCACTCTGAGACGCCTGGAAACTTCCCTTGTTGAGAGCCCTTCTTGACACAAAGTAACAATGCGGACGCGATCGAACTGCGGTATTGACCTTCTAGGCATGTTAGAACTACAGACAACATGAGCAGCGTACCTTCGTCCTGGTGGAATGACTGGAACTGATCGGCTGTCGTACCCCCTCCGTCTAATAGGCCCTGCTCATGCATGGTTGTTTACATCTTTGAGCAGTTTTAGTGACATCTATGAACAGTCAAAGGGACTTTATCTTGGATACAATATACACAGTCAACGTCTATATGCCGGAGATCTGGGAACCGAGGTGATGCAAAACTTTTTTTGATGTGTGTATTTCGCACAGCCGCCATTTTGAGGTTATGTAATCAGTTGAACTAAATTAAACTCCGGTGCATTACAATGTGTATAAACATTTGCTGTACCAAGTTTCGTTACATTTGGATAGTTAAATCGCGAGAAATGTCTATTTAAAAGTCTCAACTTCGCTTGGCCGCCATGTTGGTTTTGTAGTTACCAGGTTTTCAAAAGTCACATAAGTGAACTTATAGTAGTTCCCTCTATCACCATAGAAAATGTCAGGGTAATATCGGTAATAGTTTCGGAGATATTGAATGCTGGTGAAATATTTCGCACAGCCGCCATGTTGGATTGGTGAGTCGTAACAAAATTTGAAGGGCACGGTCGAGGTCGCCGGGAGTAGTGCTATGAACTTCCCGAGTTTCATTGAAATCGCTCCAGCCGTTTAGATTTTATTAGGGGGGGACACACCCACGAATCACACACACACACACACACACATACACACACGCACACACACACGGACAAAAGGTAATCTCATAAGCCTATTTTTTCAAAATTGAAAATAGGCTAAAAATGAAGAGAAACAGATGGTGACGGTGATCAGCTGCTCATGACAAATAGTAGTTCCTTGAAATGGTAGATATGTAACACCAATACTTCACCAATCCGTGTAGCTCTATAACCAATGAAGAGCCTGTATGCTTAAAGATCCAAATATAGCCTTTTCAAAACAAAGCGGCTTTAAGAAACCCGACGTGATGGAAAGTGATCATAGGCTAGTTTAAAGCATATGGTGTATGTGGTTAGGACAACGTTACATTTAGAAAGCGAGAAGCCCTCCTGAGCCTTTCTAACATGTCTAGCACTTGTGGCATGCGTCATTTGAAATGATATAAAGTCTAGTCTCTCAGACTGACTGTATCTTTTTTTTTTTACAAAATAAACTTTTAAGCACCCATTTTGTACATAAAAGCGTGTTATTTTGTTATAATATCTTGTTTGTTTCAGACAGCCTCCGTGGCTTAGGCGGTAGCACGGTGGCCTCTCACCGCTGGGCCCGTGGTTCAAATCCCGGTCACACCATGTGAGATCTGTGCTGGACAAAACAGAGGCAGACAGGTTTTTCTTCGGGTACTCCGGTTTTCCCTGTCAAGAATTTCATTCCAGCAACACTCTCCACTATCATTTCATTTAATCTGCCATTCATTTAACCATTGCCTCAGAGGAGTGCGACAGGCTTCCACAGCCGGCACAGTTCATATCCTCGCCGCTAGATGGAGGCTTCATTCATTTCATCCCTGACCCGGTCAGTCGAATGGAAGAAGGCTGTGGATTATCATTTTCATCTTGTTTATTTCAGGTTAGGGTATAAATGTACCTGTTTCCCGCCTATTGTAATTGGGCACGATTTGTGTTGACAGACTGAAGAGCTTTCTTTAATAATTATCTGTCATGTCTAGCTTATGAATAAGGAATCCTGAATCCACCCAGTCTTTCCTCGCGTACATTGAATATATAACGCTGCCGGAATAGTTTGGTACTGGAACAAACTTCTTAAAATATTCATTAAAGTGCATATTTGTACTAGCTTCATTAGCTACGATCAACTTGATTCAAATTCTGACTCAACTGCTATCTTGGGAAGAAGCCCAATACAAGAAAATGAAACATTCTACCTTTTCCAGTTTGCTGATATCTACAGCAACATTTCTTGTCAGAGCCAGGGAAATCAAACCTGGATCTCCGGTGTGACAACCAAGAATGCTAGCCACTATAGTCCACTCCGTTGCGCAGTTGCTAGTATTCTTGGCTGTCACCGCACCGGGTTCGACTCCTCTGGCTCTCCCATGAAATTTAATTCTGGCCTGAGGGCAGGAACGGAGTACACTCAGCCTCGGGTTCGATTCCTACCCCCAGCCATCCTGGAAGTTGTTTCCCGTAGTTTCCTAATTCAACTCCAGGCAAATGCCGGGATGGTATCTAACTCATGCCTTCAGCTGCATCCAATCCAAATCCTACCTCAATTGCAACAAGTAGTTCCATGAAGAGCTAAATAGCCTTTTTTCATATATCCAACCTATAATAATTGCCGGCCCTGTGGTGTTGGGGTAGCGTGCCTGCCTCTCACCCGGAGGCCCCGGGTTCGATTCCCGGCTCCGTCATGGATTTTAAAAAGTGACGTGAAGGCTGGAACGGGGTGCACTCAGCCTCGTGAGGACAATTGAGCAGCTGTCTGACAGTGAGGCAGCACCCCGATCACAAAAACCAAGATAAACGGCTGAGGGGACCTGATGCGCTGACCACGTGTCACCCCAATAGCTGCAGGCCAAATGGCTGGGCAGCGGTCGCTTAGTAGGCCTAGACCCTTCATGGGCTGTAGTGCCAGGGGTTATATAACTTATATTATTTGCCTCTATCAACATACAAATTTTCAGTTTGCTTGCTGTAATAGATTCGTAGATATTGAGAACCGTCTGAATATTTCGGATGGTCACCATGTTGGATTTTTATATATAGTCTAGGCATTAGAGTTATATAGTCTACTATTACATGAAGATTATTGTGTAGGTATTTTATTCAAACTTCAATCGCATGATTAGAACCCAAGAAATAAAAACGAGATTTTAAAATTTCGCTCAGCCGCCATCTTGTGGTTATGACTAATTTAAATGAATTAGATACAGGTGGATTACAATTAACATAAGCACATAGGCCTACCGTACCAAGTTTCACTGCGCTTGGATGGTTAAATCGCGAGAAAAATCTATTTAAATGTTTCAACTTCGCTTGGCCACCATGTTCGTTCTGCAGTTAACAGGTTTTTGAAAGTCACATAGGTGAACTTCTAGTAGGGCCCTTTATCACCGTACAAAATTTCAGGGTGATATGATAAATAGTTTCGGAGATATAACATGCCAGTGAGATATTTCGCACAGCCGCCATGTTGGATTGGTGAGACGTAATACATAAATAATAATGTTATTGGTTTTACGTCCCTTTTAACTACTGTGGCTTTAAGAGAAGCCGGGGTGCCGGAATTTTACCCCGAATGGGATCTTTAACGTGCCAGTAAATCTACTGACACGGCTCCCTCGCATTTGCGCACCCTCAAATGGCAGCTGACTGCGCCAGGATACGAACCTGCAACCTAGGGCCCAGCAAGCGAGGACGTTACCGCTGAGCCACGCAGCCAGTCCGAGACGTAATACAATTTGAAGGGCATGGACGGGTTCGGCCAAAATAGTACTATAACTTTACCGAGTTTCATTGAAATCGCTCTACCAGTTTATACGTTATAAGAGGGGGAGGACCCACACAGGGACGCACACACATATACATGCACACACACGGACAAAAGGTGATCTCATAAGCCTAGTTTTTCATAAATGAAAATAGGCTAAAAATACACACTACTACAGATATCACAAGGACACAGTTTACAGAACATATTCTACGAACACCTAAGTACACGATGCTACATGATAACTATGTCGAAAATCCCATAGAGAAATCAACAACAGCTAGCCGCTACACCAGGAGGTTGGCTCGGGATATTTGCTTCGGACCACTACCCCAGTGGTGATCCAATCAAGGTTTACCTAGAGTCTGCTGAAGAACCTGACTTGATGAACCTGCGTGACACCCGGCAACAGACCACGCAAAACAAAAACGAGAAGATTTAATGGAGTTAAAATATTTATTTTTCTCAAGTCCGAGTACACAATGGAGGTGCTTCCTTTTCTATTATCAATCCAAGAGTCGAAGAGTTCCTTCCTTTCTTGATTTAGTTGCCCTACCTCATGAAGCTCGTTGGACAACCACGGGCAATATATTACAAGGCAGTGCAGAGGAGAGAACGTGCATGATCCAATACCTTCCGACAAGAGCTCCCTGAGGGCATTGTTCTTGGTTTTCGAATTCTGATTAAATTCTTGTCGGGGAGGTGATGAAGTGATTAACCCAGATAACACCAGCTGAGCTCCAGACTTATTTATTACTCTGCCCACAGCCAGAGAAAATTAACTTACTTTATTAATGTAGCAGCTCTAAAATAAACCATACGCATAATTAAATCACAGATCCCGCTGGCTGGTCGTGCGCTTTCATGAACACATCGCGATGTCAAAGGGTATCTTAAACTTTAATTAGCTTGTTTTTGAGTTAAAGTATAATAAGATGCTTTCAAAAGGTTACTTAAAAGGTATAACTATGGTCTGAGGAAACATTAAGAACTGATGCATTCGAACTACATTCCATAATTAATAAATAAATCTTTTCAGTCGGTCAACACGAATGGTGCCCAATTACATTAGGCCAATAGTTTAAATAGGAACGATTGATTTATAATAATAACGAAATAGGCAGACAATTTCAATATTGACATTTATTCATAATAACAATGTAATAGACAACAGGAAACACATTAATAATGTTACGTGCCACCCCCTAGTGGCACCTTTGTTAACTGGATTACGGTGGGTATAAAGCACAACACCAATTACTGCTTAAAGAAATAATTAATTTTATACGCAGCCAGAAAAATACACTACTCAACAGCAATCATTTCCTTACTCCAGTTTCCTCACGTCGAGAATACTTTCCCTTTCACTTGTCAACAGACCACAGTTAATCCTCTTCGCTAATGAGTCCGGTCCCGTACGCTCGCTGGAAATAGCTGCACTAGGTCTGTCACTGTACTATACACTGTTTCACAAGCACCACAATCACTTCCTCGGTGTCAAGAGAATCAGCTTCACTAGGGGTTTCGCAAGTCACCACACTTCTGTCGCTCAAGATAATCGCTCGCACTAGCTCGTAAAACACAACAACAACAACTGATAGACAGGTCGCACTTATATAGCAGGCCGGTGACTCAATAAATGCTTCTAGATCCATCCAGGGTTCACGGCTTCTCGAGGTTTCCATCGCTGGTCCAGTCACGAATATTCTGGACTATCCCTTTGACCAAGTAGCCCTGTTGCATAAGGCGCACGCAATACAGGAGGCAGGCCACAGCCCAGCCCTGGGGCAGTTGTGACTCATGCGGCGAGCGATGACACAAACTCACAGCCGTAACAATAATAATAATAACGCAACATCCATAGAAGTGTACTATACTGCCTGTAAGTAGTTGACACGTTGCACACGTTTTTACAAACCTATATAATATAAATAATGAATATATAAGTTGCGTTCAAAAAGTAACGAGCCGGAGGCATAATTTACAGAAACCAGTACCTGTTTGTTAGAAGTATTGGCCCTGGCTGTTGAGGCACTTGTTCCACTGTGACACGAGGCGGTGAATGGCTGTCTCATAAAATTCCCTGGGCTGCGATGTGAACCAGTTCCGCACGTACAGCTGGACGTCGGCGTCCGAGGTGAATCGTAGGCCCCACACAGCCCTTTTCAGGGGACCAAACATGGCATAACCACAGGGAGAGAGGTCTGGACTGTATGGAGGGTGGCAGAGAATCTTCCATTTGAATTCCTGCAGGAGTGCCGCGACTGTGTTGGCCGTATGAGGTCGTGCATTGTCGTGGAGCGACCACAGAGGCTATGGCGTTCACTGTCACTCGGCGGTCCTGGGTAATGAGTGCATCAACCAGCTGGACGTTGTCATCGGTAATGCAGGGGGGTGCCCCAGACCAGGCATCATCGGCTAACGACACCCGTCCTTCCCTGAAGCGCTTGTGCCACGCCTTGACATTGCAAGGGACATGCAGTGTTCGCCGTACACTTGTGACATTCGGCGATGAATGTCCGTTCCCACTACTCCTTCAGCTGTCAGAAACCCAACAACACCTCTTTGCTCTTCGGTTGACGCCTCCATGTCACTGTTTGCAATGCGACTGGCAGCGTTGGACGATTGATGCATGCTGCTGCTGGCTTTGTATCGTCACGTGACGTGCACGCGTGCCCTCTAGCGACGGGCTGTGACCTTCCACGCTCTGGTCAGAACCACACCTTGTTACACACGCCACGATTAGCCGATGTAGTCACCGGTTTGCGCATTCCAGCCTTCGGCTCGTTAATTTTGAACGCACCTTATATTTATCTGTGTTTAAGTGTGATTCATAAAAATCGTACACTTGTTAAGCCTAAGTTAACAGGATCTGAGGATGAACGCGTGATGTTCGAAATATGTCATCTGATTAAGCAGGAATTTGTACATAAAAGCATGTTAGTTTGTAGGGTATGTAAACACTTGTTTCCCGGCTAATGTAATTGGGAACAATTCGTGTTGACCGACTGAAAAGATTTATTTATTAGAATTAGGCAATACTGAACAAGTAGTTCCGTGAAGAAATATACAGCCTATTTTCATATATCCTACTTATGTTAATTGCCTCTAGCAACATACACAATTTCAGTTTGATTGCTGTAATAGATTCGTAGATATTGATAACCGACTAAATATTTCGGATGTTCGCCATGTTGGATTTTATATATGTAGATCCTAGAGTTATGTACTGTTACATGAAGATTATTGTGTACGTGAAGCATTCAAACTTCAATCGCATGATTAGAACACAAGAAGTAACAAGGAGATTTTAAAATATCGCTCAGCTGCCATCCTGTGGTTATGGAAACAATTGAAATAAATTAGATGCCAGTGGATTAACATTCGTATAGAGATTTACTGTACCAAGTTTCACTGCTCTCGGATGGTTAAATTGCGAGAAACGTCCATGTGAATATTTATAATTCGCGTCGCCGCCATGTTGGATTTGTGATCACCAGGCTATTTAAAGTCCAATAGGTGAACATAGGTCCATAGCCCCTATGAACATAAAAAAACAGTTTGATTGCTATAATAGATTCGTAGATATTCAGAGCCCTCTAAATATTTCAGATGGTCGACATGTTGGATGGTTAAATGTATAGGCCATAGAGGCATGTACCATTAAAGAATAATTATTGCGTACGTTCATTATTCAACCTTTCACTTCAATCGCATGACTACGACACAAGAAATAAAGCCTTAATTTTAAAATTCGCACAGCCGCCATCTTGAGGTTATGTAAACAATTGAACTAAATTAGATACCAGTGCAGTACAATGTGTATAAACATTTCCTGTACCAAATTTCATTGCGGTTGGAACATTAAATCGCGAAAAAGGTCTATTTAAAATTTTCTAATTTGCCTGGCCGCCATGTTCGTTTTGTAGTTAACCGGTTTTTGAAAGTCTTATAGAAGAACTTCCAGTAGTGCCCCTATCTCCGTACAAAATTTCAGGGTGATACCGCTAATAGGTTCAGAGATATAGAATGCCGGTGAAATATTTCGCACATCCGCCATCTTGTGGTTATGAAAATAATTGAACGAAGTTAGATGTCTGTGCATTACAATGTGTATGAACATATACTGTACCAAGTTTTATTGCGTTTGGTTGGTTAAATCGCGAGAAACGACTATTTAAAAGTCGCAAATTCGCGTGGCTGCCATGTTGGTTTTGTAGTTACCAGTTTTTCAAAAGTCACATAGATGAACTTCTAGTAGTTCCCTTTATCACCGTAAAAAATTCCAGGGTGATATCGGGAATAGTTTCGGAGATATGGAATGCAGGTGAAATATTTCGCACAGCCGCCATGTTGGATTGGTGAGACGTAACAAAATTTCAAGGGCACGGTCGGGGTCGTCCGGAATTCTGCTATAAACTTACCGAGTTTCATTGAGATCGCTCCAGCCGTTTAGAAGTTATTAGGGCGAGGCACACACACCCCTCTCTCTCTCTCACACACACACACACACACACACACGCACACACTCACACACACACACGCACACACACACGGACGAAAGATGATCTCTTAAGCCTATTTTTTCAAAATTGAAAATAGGCTAATAATGGCTTTTGTCACTTCAATTCCATAACTAAGTTTGCTATTCCTGGGTGTCTTAGTAAGTTTCCTACCAACTTATCTCTTCTCTTCATTAGCATTCACAAGAAAAATCTCTCCTCTCCCACTCGTCTTAAAACCTCTTCATTGTTACTCTATTTACCCATCTGATCTTCATCATTCTCCTGTAACACCATATTTTAAATGATTTTACCTATATTCTCCTCTTTTCTGTTGCGCCATCAGCCAAGTTTCACTTGCATAGAGCGGCTCGCTGCATACAAAGTTTTCATAAATGACATTCTACTCTGTAAAGAAGTGGTAAATAATGGAAATATAATGTCTTTCACGGCCAGGTAATATATCTCAAGCAAATCTTATAGGTTTTAACCATGTCAAACCTGGACGTGTCTTTATTACTAGGCAACTCAAGAAGGTCTAAAAGACGTGTAAACCGTATGATAACAGGTACGTGGTTTGGGGGAAGACATAAGGAAAAGTACGTTACATTTGGCAACACCGCTTGCAAGTTTGCTCACGTGCATGAACCCGAAAACCAGAAGACGAGACGTGAGAAACTGGATTTGAATGTAAATATCATCAAATCTGAGAAACGTAAACAATCTAAATGAATACCAATTGGTTTTTAATACAATTATTAAACGTTAGTCAATAATAATTAAATTAATATATATCTCTACTTATTATAAAACGAAGTCCCCGATTTTTGGATGTCACGGGTAATCTCGAGAACCTCTGGATGAATTCTGATGTGGTTTTCACCATTCTGCAAAGAATATCTCGAGGAAGGTTTCTGTAGACAATAATTTATGTATGAATAAAAGAAGTCATGCAGTAACGATTACAGTGAAAAAGTCGAAAGAAAACCTGACGTCTTTGCGCTTTTTAAGCTTACGCTGGGCAAACCGTTAAAAGTATAAATATACTAAGAGTGTAAGAATTGTTCAGCATGAAAAGTTCTACAAAGAAGTCCGTAAGAGCATATCTCTATTTTAAATACATCGCCCACTCTAACAGTTTTTACGTTTTCATTTCTTCCTGCAATCTCCATTCAATTACTGAGGCGACAGCTAGCTAGGTGCGAGCCTATCACCCCAGTTACAGCCTAGATAGCTGGAGAGCCTATTACGCCACATACAGGCAGCAGCAAACTGTCGAGTCGTGTTGAGTTAAGACTTCAGAGAAGAGTGGTTGTGTTTGGAGTTTCCCTGGAAGTTCAACTCGGCTTTTCTTCATTTCGCCTGTGAACTTTTCGTTCCGTAAAATTCACAGGCAAGTTAAGATTGGACGGAAGCGGAATTTGTGTTTCATGCACCTCGCCATTCATAAATTACGTCTGACAAAAATTCGTTGTACATGTATTTCCTTGATAATATAATTAATAGTCCAGTCAGTGATCTTAACCCATCATGCCGAGACGTAAAACAGATACAGGTCATAGTTCATTGACGTCGAAAAAAGTGCTTGTCACGTATTGCATTCATAACTGTTTACGGGCGAAGCCGGGGCGGGTTGCTAGTTATTTAATAAAATGTACCAGATCCAGCCACATTATGGTCTTTTTCAGCAGTGTTGTTACAATGAAACTTAAGAAATTACGAGCAAAGATTTGTTGTTAATATTCAACTTGTGATTTCAATGACTAATCTTATAAAAATAGTTTAAAAAGATCTGTAACAAATATGGGCTTTAATTTCATTTTAATAAAAATAGTTTTGCAAAATTTACATAGATTATGCATAAATGCCGTTGGTATTGTATATTTCTATCAATTAGCCTAAATATGTCTTTATAAATACTATCTTTTGATGGTATTGCATGTGGACATAAAAATACAATTTATACTTGGGGAGTTCCAAAGTATTTTAACGAAATGAAAATGAAAATCCACAGCCTGCTTCCAGCCGACCAACCGGGTCAGGGTATGGAATGAATGAAGCCCCCATCTAGCGGCGAGGATATGAAATGTGCCGGCTGCCGAAGACTGTCGCACTCCCCTGGGGCAATGTTTAAATTAATGACAGATGAAATTATATGATAGTGGAGAGTGTTGCTGGAATGAAATTGTGACAAGAGTACCCGGAGAAAAACCTGTCAGCCCCCGCTTTGTCCAACACAAATCTCACATGGAGTGATCGGGGTTTGAACAAAGGACCCAGCAGTGAAAGGCCGGCGTGCTTCCGTCCAAGCCATGGAGGCTCTTTATTAAAGAGATATTTAAATTAATTTCTAGGAGTGTACAATACCAACTATTTATATACCAGGTGAATCACCTTCCCCTAATAATATAAGGTGCGTTCAAAAAGTAATGAGTCGGAGGCTGCAATGCGCAAACCGGTGACGACATCGGCTAATCGTGTCGTGTGTAACGAGGTGTGGTTCCAAACAGAGCGTGGAAGGTCACAGCCCGTCGCTAGAGGGCACGCGTGCATCAATCGTCCAACCAAGACCAAGACAGTCGGCCATTCGACATGCTTCCTGGTGTGGTTGAAGACTGTGGGGCACCCATTGGACACACACTTTGCGCAAGTGCAGTTGTTCATTCATGATGGTGTGCACACTTCCGACGCTTAATCCGACCACGGCGGCTATGGCGTTCACTGTCACTCGGTGGTCCTGGGTAATGAGTGCATCAACCAGCTGGACGTTCTGATTGGTAATGCAGGGGGGTGCCCCAGACCGGGCATCATCGGCTAACGACACCCGTCCTTCCCTGAAACGCTTGTGCCACGCCTTGACCCTTGCAAGGGACATGCAGTGTTCGCCGTACACTTGTGACATTGGGCGTGGAATGTCCGTTCCCCCTACTCCTTTCGCTGTCAGAAACCGAACAACGCCTCTTTGCTCTTCGTTTGACGCCTCCATGTCACTGTTTGCAATGCGAATGGCAGCGTTGGACGAATGATGCATGCTTCTGCTGGCTTTGTAACGTCACGTGACGTGCACGCGTGCCCTCTAGCGACGGGCTGTGACCTTCCACGCTCTGGTCGGAACCACACATCGTTACACACGCCACGATTTGGCGATGTCGTCACCGGTTTGCACATTCCAGCCTCCGGCTCGTTACTTTGTGAACGCAGTTTATATATTTTTATGCAGCCCAACTAACGCGTGTTATCAGGAAGGTCGATATTTCTCTGCTTGCATCCCGTATGGTACTAATGCACTGTAGCATATCCTGCAAACGGTACTGAACACTATTATTTTTCCCTCGTATTAGTCTAACCTTATTATCTACACTTTAAATACCTCGGTTCCCTTATCACTTCAGATGGCGAAACGCTTCTCGATGCTCGAGCACGAGTTAACACTGCGTGGATGAAGTGGCGCCAAGTCACAAGAATGCTGTGCGATAAGAAAGTATCTATCCCTTTGAAAGGTAAAGTTAACAAGTCCATGATACGACCAGTGGCACTTAACGGCACAGAATGTTGGCCAGCTTCAACCGAGCATGAACAAGCCCTACATGGAATGGAGATGAATTTGTTACATTGGTCCATGGGTGCTACACGGCTTGATAATATTAGGAATAAACATATCCGTAAACAGATGGGAGTTGCACCCATTACCGATAAAATGAGAGAAGCACGGCTTTGGTGGTATGGGCATGTCATTAGAAGTGATGAGAACTCTGTGGAAAGAACAGCTATCCAATACGATCCAGGAGGAAATCGACCCCGTGGACATCCAAAGAAAAGATGGCTGGACAGAATCAAGGAAGACTTGGTGATGTGTGGACTTGAACCTGAAGATGCCCTTGACTGGAAGAAGTGGCGAACAGCAACCAAACAAGCGGACCCTGCACCATCGCGGGACACACGCTAGGAAAGCAGCAGTCTGAGGTCACATCGAGTGAAAAATAATAGGGTTCACTATCGTTTGCAGGATATGCTTGCAGCGCATTAGTACCATACGGGATGGAAGCAGAGAAATATCGACCTTCACAACGCTTGTTGGGCTGCATAAAGCAATATTATTCGGGGCAGCTGATTCACTTGGTATATTCTGTACAGTATGTCATTTTTGCTTAATTGTTTTATATACATCGAATTAAAGTCCGCATTTCCTACAGATCTGTTTTTAATTATTTTTATGAGATCTTTCATAGAAACCGAAGTAAAATATTAACAAAATAGCATCGATCGTAATTACTTAGGTCTCATTAAAACAACACCGCTGAAGAATGGTACATTTTATTAATTAATTTATATTAAAATAATTATTACTAGCATTACCCGTTGCGGCTTCACCCGCGAATATTCTAGTTGTAAAGAGTACACTTAGCAAAATCTCAATCATGAATGCTATGACTGATTTATCCTTGGTACGAATAATCAAACTTAATCAATTCAGCTACTGGTGCAGTGGTTATGGGGTTGTAATTCCTTCATAGGTATATCAGAGCGAAGTTAGTTTTCTGGGAATATCACAGACACTGTTAATTTAAGGGCCTTTAAATGTGGTTTTCGGAGACCCTTTATAGTCGGGTGAAAAATACCTCTCGTACCACACTCACTCGTGAAAATTGCGTAAAAAAAATCTGGAGTGCCCCTTGACCCCCTTAAGCGCATTATACTGTATGTATTGATGAATTTTACAGCTTAATTTGGTTCAGTGATAACCTTATAACCGTCTGGAAACTTTCACAGTAATGTAATAATTGGAATTGCATTGCGTCTTACAGAAATAGATGGTCCGGTGAGATTCTGTTACCATGGTTACCGTGTTGCATTCATTCATTATTTCATTGTAAATATGCATGTTTTAAGGTATTTATTTAATTGTGAGGCATTCAAAGATTAAGTGAGTGCGTTTCGCTTACACATTGGGTTATGCTGAACCTGTAGGTACCCCATATGTGTAGGTTGGTGTTAATGGGACCTTTTTTTCGGTACAAAACTGGAATGGGACCTTAGCAGAATAATATAGGGAGGGATTTACAAAGGTGTAATAAACTTTTTAAATGCCAATTGAATTTCATTTAATGTTCAGATAATGCCATTAAACAATTTTTACTTTAAACCTGGCTCATTTAGTGTTCGTTTCTTTCGTCTATTGGCACTGCTTGACAAGGAGAATCATTATCTTCTCGGCTGCTAGTCGTATCTTCCTTACTCGACAATTAAGATCTGAAGAGTTTGTTCTTGGGTTGGATGTAGGTGAGGGATTAACCTAGATTCCACCATCTGACCTGTTTAGCTCCAGGCAATGGGTTATTTCCATATTAATATTCCCAAGTTGGATCGTTCAAGGCTAAAGAAAATTAACTTACAGTACCTCATAGAACTTGTAAACAATGCACAAGTTCGAGAATTAATTTTAAGCTCTATTAACTAAGAACAAAACGGAGAAATTGCCCAAGGGACTGCAAAGGCGATGTTCTTACAAGTCGACCGCACCACTTTGCCGGCGGGTATGTAAAATAAAATAGTTACCATGTATAATACGTAATAGGAGATGATGGTGACGTCGTTATTCCACCAAGTGATCACAGACAATCGAGGTAATGAACTTAATACATGGATGACTGGATGTCTGGACATGCCACATCCCCTGTGGACCGGACATATTTCTGCTGAGAATATTCGAGTGCACTACAGTAGATTTCAAAAACGTACTGCGTGTTTCAGTTGAATACACAACAGGCATGTGGGTTGCCTACCACCAGCAATAAAGTGGCGATAAGTTCTTGCTCGCTAATTCGTTTATCTCTTTTCCCTGTGTCTTGGTGTTTTTAGCCTACTTCCGATTTTTGCAAAAAATGAAAGTAGACTTTTGAGATCAACACAGGGCCAAAAATTGTGTGTCTGTCTGTGTGTCTGTTTGTGTGTGAGTGTGTGTGTGTGTGTGAGTGTGTGTACTCTGAATGTCTGTCTACCCCTAATAATTCGAACAGGGTGAAACCGAATAGAACGAAACTTGGTACAGAGGTAGCACAAGCAAAGGGCACCTCAGTGTCATGTTTTATATCGCACCATCTTGACGGAAACGTAATGGGGGCCACCCAAATGTTCAAAGCTTAAATCAAATTATGACTAACCTAATCATCCGATCTATACCAAATTTTGCAACATTATACCCTTATATATGAAGGATCTGTTCACCAAACTAAAAGGTCATCAGCCCAATAATTTGTGGATGGCGGCCATGTATGTGTGCAAATCGATTCCCCCTATCTATTCAAACACAGTGAAACCGAATTGAATAACATTTTGTACAGAGGTAGCACTAGCAAAGGGCACATCATATTCATGTTTAATATCCGTATAACACGCTGTATTTCAACAAGCTACTTCAACCAATATCCAATTATACTCCTTGAAAGGGACAAAGGGTTAAAACTTTACCCATGCATTTAGGAGAAAGTAGGCTATATTTTCTTTACTGAACATATTGTTCTCTATTCGAATATAGTTGCCACCAGCCTCCATCTCCCTCTGCCATTTCTAGTAATACTAAATTTGGTAATTAACGACCACCCAGGTCGGAATAGGATACTAGGTTAAAGCAATGTGTTAAAGGTGAGCACGCGTCCGATAGCGAACATCTTAGCAAACCTCCCCCCCCCCCCCCTTCGACCACCGCCATCCCCAAGGTGGCCCGAATTGACAACCGAACCTAGTCTTCGGGTCAGCAGATGAGGGGAGTGAAGAGAGGAAGACACTGTTCTTCCATTTACTGTTTTGAGCTTATCAATGTCTTTAAAAACAATGGTGCCACTGTCGAGATTCGAACCCCAGACCATAAGCTACGTAGTCTCTCGCGCTAGCGTCTGAGCCACCGTGACAGTCTTTGATACGAATGGACAGAAAATTGCAAAGGCACAGGGACCAGAGATAGACGAATTAGCGAGCAAAAAATTATCGCGGCTGTATTGCAGGTAGGCAACCCACAATCAAGTGAAACACACTGTACATAATTATTGAAATCACTCAGATATTAGCCTATCTTTTAAGTTGGTGTGAGTATACACTAATACCCCTAGTTGTGCTCTAAAGCAGGGATCTCCAAACCCTTTAACCTAAGGGCCATTCTCACTCGCCCACTAAGTCCCATGGCCCAAGACCTAGCCAGCTCATCATACCAATGTCTGTAGTTTTGAATTACGCGAAAATTTTGGTTTCGGGACTTGCTGGCGAATTAGATGTCTAGGACGCGGGGAGTGGACTCCGCTCCGTTTGTACGTGGCTTTTATTATGCTTTAGGCACTACTTCTCTGTGAGAAATATATTCTCCAAAATTAAATATACTATTTGAAAATCCACAGCCTGCTTCCAGTCTCCGACCGGGTCAGGAATGGAATGAATGAAGCCCCTATCTAGCGGCGAGGATATGAACTGTGCCGGCTGCCGAGGCCTGACGCACTCCTCTGGGGCAATGATTAAATGAATGACAGATGAAATGAAATGATAGTGGAGAGTGTTGCTGGAATGAAATGTTGACAGGGAAAACCGGAGTCCCCGGAGAAAAACCTGTCTGCCTCCGTTCTGTCCAGCACAGATCTCACATGGAGTGACCGGGATTTGAACCACGGACTCAGCGGTGAGAGGCCGACGTGCTGCCGCCTGAGCCACGGAGGCTTCAAATATACTATTTACAGATCCTAATTAACTGATGAAGATCTGAAGTCGCCGCTGATAATTTCCACTAGTAAACTTGATCCACAATTGTAAATAATTGTCAGAGGAAAGTAGCTACAAAAATCTCATTAATCATAATATTCAATTTCATTATGTGTGTAGCCCCACCACTTCTGGTGCACCTTGGATTGTGCTACACCCTCAAGGGCTCACGTCTGGTGAGTTCGGGATTTGCCTATCCCGAGGACTTCCTGAGCTGGGTCCGGTTTTCTGCCTTCTTCCATTGCCTTCGGGGTGGTCCCTCTCCTCTTTACTTTTCTTATCTGCCTTTCCTGGCTCTCCTTCCTTCCAGGTCCCTTAATATTATTCTTCGAGGTTGAGGGCATTTCCTTTCCCCTTGTCATTTGTTTCCCTTATTCTTATTGTTTAGCCTATTTTTAACATTATGCAAAAATGAGAAAAAAAAGTAGACTTATGAGATCGATCCGGGAAAATGTGTATCTGTCTGTCTGTCTGTCTGTCTGTCTGTCTGGCTGTGTGTGTGTCTCCACCCATCAACTTCTGAACGGCTGCAGAAATCGAAACCAAATTTAGTATGAGTAAAGATGTATACCGGAATATCTCACGTCCATAATTGAAAATGATGTCAGTGCTACTAACTGCTGAAAAAACGCACTAGAAATTTGAGCTCAATGTTGGATATCTTGGAAGTTATGCATGGGAGCTATTCCGAGATTGGCACACATGTAGATAAGACTATTTCCATTTAATTTTCAGGAGGCCATACATGACAGTGTTGCCAAAATCATTTTAAGCCTTCTGAAATGTCCAATTTTAAAATGCCTATAACTTCTACACTATCAATTGGATTTCAACCAAATTTTGTATGTAATATCTGTACATAAACAGATATGACCGACCGTATTCTTAAGAGCCACCAGGGCTGCCAAATGTTAATAATTGCTCTCTATATTCTTTTATCCAAATACCAATATATCTGAAAGTATGCAAGCCGACAGCTTTAAACTGTGCACACGTATAGTACCTGACATTTTAGATTAATTTTGGAGTAACTTATATACTTCAGTTCTACCAACATGATTCTAAGCCTGCTGATAAGGCCAATTTTTAAATACATGTAACTTCAATACTATCAGTTGGATTTCAACCAAATTTTGTATGTAAGATGTGTACATAAACAGATATGACTGAGCGTATTCCTAAGAGCAATCAGGGCTGCCAACTGTTAATAAATGCTGTCTATATTTTTTTTAACCTAATATCAATATATCAGAAAGTATTCAAGCCAACAGCTCTATACTTTGCACACGTATAGCACCTGACACTCTAGATTAATTTGGAGTAATTAATATAAGTCAGTGCTAACAACATGATTCTATACTTGCTGATAAATCCAATTTTAAAATGCATGTAACTTCTATACTAACAAATGGATTTCGTCCAAAATTGGCACATGATATCATAATATTTCCGATTATTTACAACCAGCACACGCATGGCATTGTTGCCAACATGCTTTTACGCGTGTTGATAGATCCAATGTCTTAACTGCATGTAACATCCATTGAACTTCAACCAAATTTTGTATTCTGTACCTTAAGAGATGGAACTAAGAATATATTCAGTCACCAGGGATGCCAACTGTAGTGCTCAATTAGGCTACATTATGCCAGGAATATTTCGAACTAATTAGACATTTCGATATTATTAACTTAATTTCTTCATTACTCTAGATAGGTTCATATACTGTAGAATAATCATTGGCATGAAAAGTAGGCTCTTTAGTTCGTCACGGAACTTCTTGTTGTTTTCTATTTCCGCTTCTAGTATGTAGTTAGCTTTAGGTTACCGGGTGAGTTAGCAGTGGTCGTTACGGCATGACTGCTGGCAGTCGCTCACATCCGGGAGGCGAGGAGGTTCGAATCCCCCCACCGGCAACCTTGAAGATGGTCTTCTGTGGATTCCCATCTTCCTTCCAGGCAAATGCCGGGGTTGGTCCCTTACTATAGGCGACAGCCGCTACCTTCCAACTCCTCGACCCTCCATTCCAACTTTCCTCCCCAACGGTACTTGTAGCTCACCCATTGGGTGTCCGTCTCGAAGCAGCTACAAAAACTGGCGAGCCGAACATGTCATCGGACACTCCCGACACTAAAAGCCATACGCTAAAAAAAAGCTTTAAGTTTAGTTTCATATCATTTTCATTTTCACTATCACCCAAACCATTTGGGGCCGATAACCCAGATGTTAGACCCCTTATTGTACAGTATGCAACGAGCCTATAATAATTAAGACACGAGTATGTTTATAAAACGAGCGTAAGCGAGTTTTATAATTTTCATACGAGTAGTTGTGAGAGCTGTCACGTAACACTTATTCAGAGGATGAAGTGTAACCGAAGCAGAATGCCATTTGCTGTACCTATGGTTTGGCGTGAACCAAGTAACTACTTTAATGACTGCTACTTTTGCCTTACTAATGAATGAAAATCCACAGCCTGCTTCCAGACTCCGATCGGGTGAGGAATGGAATGAATGAATCCTCCCATCTAGCGGCGAGGATATGAACTGTGCTGGCTGCCGAAGCCTGTCACACTCCTCTGGGGCAATGATTAAATGAATGACAGATGAAATGAAATGGTAGTGGAGAGTATTGCCGGAATGAAATTTTGTCAGGGAAAACCGGAGTGCCCGGAGAAAAATCTGTCTGCCTCCGTTTTGTCCAGCACAGATCTCACATGGAGTGACCGGGATTTGAACCACGGACCCAGCGGTGAGAGGCTGGCGTGCTGCCGCCTAAGCCACGAAGGCCTTACTAATACTGAAGGTTATTCAAAGAAGAAGAAGATGAACGACTGTTTATGTTCGACGATAATTATAACTTTATTACATATTTTAACATAAATATTCATAAACTAGCAGAAGTACCCGTTCTTCGAACGGTGTTATATATTAACACCAGACATTATCAATTGAGCTACTGTTACAATGGTTAGCGGTTTGTCATTCCTTCATAAGTTTATCAGAACGAAGTTAGTTTTCTGGGAATGTCACACACACTGTTAATTTAAGGGCCTTAAAATGTGGTTTTCGGAGACCCCTTATAGACTCGCGAATTTTGTGTCTCACAATGAGAAGCGCAACATATGCTTTGATCGTCCTTGTAGGATAATTTTTATATTTCGCCTATTTTAGCATGTATTTTGAGAAGTTTTTCCCTATATCCACCCTTCTATTGTATGAAAATTACGGTGAGGAGTTTTATAAATGATTAGTGTATTGACTCATGTTTACCATACCTAATTTTACGATGCACCAAGCATTCGAACACGATTTATAGGCGTACATAAAGATACACAGAAAGACAGACAGACAATTCTATTGTCTACAACATATCACCCAGATATCCAAATATGGGTTTCTACCATACTTATCAAACAAAATCATCCTTACGATGAACCTGTATGTCGACAAAAAAAAAAGATTAGTTAAAATGTGCTCTCAAACTAAATTCGCCTAACGTGAACTTCCTGACGTGAAATAGATTTGAAAGCCTTGTAGACGAAACGCAATACACCTCACATAAAAAATGACCCTCTACGTTGTGTTAGGTCCCCATACACAGGAAGACCTCTTTCATAAATTATAAAGGCTTGTGGTGCATGAAAATTCAGGTTCTTTAGACTCAAATGGCTGAAATTCCTAAAAGCCGCAAAAAATGCTGATTCAATTCAGGAATTTTTGAAAATAATGTTGCTGTTTGTAGATATAATAGACTTTCTGTACTATATGTCGCACGTGAAATTGCATGAAAAATTTCTAGGTTACCCCTTGACCCCCTCAATTGCATTGACGAATTATACAGTCTACGTTGGTTCCGTGATAACCTTATAGCCATTTGCAAACTTTCACATAAATGTAATAAATGGAGTAGCCTAATAATAATATCGTATGGCCTCGGTGCCGGGTGCAAGCTTCGTAATTTGACACCCAGTGGGTAGCTTGCATATCGAAATTTCGTTGTTCCTTGAATCACTATGAAAGTCAAGGAGGGTAGATATCTAAGCTCCTTGAACACCATAGCGCTTTCTAGTAGAGAAATGAGGAACTTTGTGTTGGCGGAAACTCCTGAGGTTAATTTTGCCATTATGAACACGGCCTACTGAATTCAAATGGGTTCTTTGACATGCCAACATCGTATGACATGCGAGTCGTATTTTTGCCGCCTTTCAAATATCACGTACAGGCTGGACGTTTGTTTTAGACGATTGCCCTTGACCTTGAAGCCTGCGGGTGAGCCTGTACACAGTCACTCTCTCACCCTATCACTTCACATTTGTCACCACCGATCTGATGTAATGGAATTCCAGACTTGAGCAGACAGTACAGTCCGCGTCGAAGTATTGTGTGACACGGAAGTACACGTTACGTAGTTACGAACAGAACGTCATTACATTTGCCAGTGACTATACTTCAGCAATAGTGTGAAACAGCTTTATCAATCATCGGAGTGCTTGTGGCAGGTGATAACAACACAGGTACTGTAGTAACTCGCCTCCAGGCTTCCATTAAGATTTTTCACTCGTCTAAAACAAACGCCCGGCCTGTACCACGGCCAGGAGTGAAGCTGCAATCTTGGGGTTAGTAAACCGACACGCCTTCCACTCACCCACCGTGGCAAGGTATAAATGAAGTGACATTGCTTCTTACAGAAATAGATGGAAAGTTGGATGCCACCCCTTGAGATAATGTTGTCATGGTTACCGATTTCCATTCCTTCATTAGTTTGTTAAATTAAATTAAATTAGTTTTCTGGGAATATTTCAGATACTCTTGGTTTTAGAGCCTTATAATGTAGTTTTCGAGGCCCCCGAGTTTTGTTTCTGGCACCGAGGGGCTTTGTCTCCTCATTGTACGCCATAATATAATACTAATAATAATAATAATATAATATAGGGATAGGAATATAATAGACCTGCTGTACCACACCCGCAGGTGTAAATCGCGTGAAAAAATTCTAGTGTACCCCTTGACCCCCGTAAGCGCATTATACGTATTGATGAATTTTACAGCTTAATTTGGTTCCGTGATAACCTTCTAGCCGTTTGCAAACTTGCACACCAATGTAATTAATGGAATTGCATTGCGTCTTACAGCAATAGATGGACCTCTGAGAATCTGTTGCCATGGTTACCGGCTTGTATTCGTTCATTAGTTTATTAAATGAAATTAGTTTTCTGGGACCCTTTAGGGCCCCCGAGTTTTGTCTCTCACATTGAGGGGCTGAAAATGATCTTTGTCTCGTCCTTCTACTCCTATTTCAGCATATATGTAAGGGGTAGGCCCTCTTTTATGAGAGGTGCGGAGAAGGGTTGCATCTATGATTAGTGTCGTGCCCCTGATGGATATATGTACCAAATTTTAGGTTGATACACCCAGCCGTTCTCGAGTTATAAGGAACAAAGTTGTCCACATACAAACAAACAGACAGACAGACCAAAAAATTATTTTCGCGCGCATCCATAATAAAACAGTCTGAAACGCGTAAATAACTCAAACTTCCGTAGAAATTGCGAAAGAAACATACAAACTAATTTTTATGTATGTAGAGATATACTGCACCGCTCGGTGTTGACCGTGTTTTATTGCACAAATTTAGGTTTTACTCGCTAACCGTTGGAGATACACGAAAAGTGACGAGGACCTTTTGGATAGAAAATTAAATGATAAATCTTGTGTATGCATCAAACGTTTGCTATTTATTAGCGTTCTCTTTTTATTTGAAATGGAAATATGAAATTTTGAAACCAAAGGGTGTAGAGACGTCACATATGTGGGTTTTACTCGCTAACCGTTGGAGATACACGAAAAGTGATAAGGACCTTTCGGATAGGAAATTAAATTTTGAAGCTCATTCGTGCCATCAAAAGTTTGCTATTTCTTAGCGTTCTCTTTTTATTTGATATGGGAGTATGACATTTTGAAACCAAAGGGTGTAGTGACGTCACTAAAATGGTCGTCATTTTTTAATAGTGCAAAATATCGAAATTAAAAGTAACCTATATGTAAGCATGGTAAATAAGCTACATCCATGCAAAATTTCATTTAAATCGGTCCAGTGGTTCTTGCGTTATGGAGTAACACACAGACAGACAGACAGACAGAAAGACAGACACACACCATCTCATTTTTATGTTCGACCCTCACTATTACGTGTCAGAAAACTGTATCATAATGATGGTCATTTTAACACCGTTTTCCATTATGATACAGTTTCTCCAGCCAATCAGAGCTCGTTCATTGACCAATTAGGTAACGATACCTTCGCGCATGCGCTCAAAATCCAACATGTCGGACATAAACACAACATCGAACTATAATAAATTACCTACATGGAATACGCACCGTCCATATGTTCGCGTAAATAAACTGGCGAATATGAGACGAGCAATAGCACTGTATCTTAAAATCACCAACGCTAATTTCTGCACAGCGCATTGTCTTCAAATGACACCGGTGACAATATTACTGAGGGACGGCTGATGTAAACATATGGCTTGCGTATGGCATTGCAAGCACACAGAGCGCATGCGTCGGTCGTTCAAAGATTTTGAAAGACAGAGATATAACACCCAACGCTCGCTCTGCGATCACAAAATTCAAGTACCGTAGCTGACTCTCAACAGATATTTATGAATATTTATGTTAAAACATGTAATAAAGTTATAATTATCGTCGAACATAAACAGTCGTATGCAACTCGCCTATAATGGTAATTAAGACACTCGTATGGAAATTATAAAACTCGCATACGCTCGTTTTATAAAAATACTCGTGTCTTAATTATAGCCATTATAGGCTCGTTGCATAATGTACTATTATATATTAGTATGATATCTGTGGGATTCAGTTAGTGAACAGGGCGCGCTGGCTTTGCTGACTGAACAGAGAGCATGCATGGTCAAGGCACTCCGATAGCAGAGACCATTCACTTTGCTTGTTGGATTTTGAGCGCATGCGCGAAGGTATCCTTACCTAATTGGTCACACAACTGTTTCTTGAGCTCTGATTCGTGGGAGAAACTGTTTCATAATGAAATATAGTGTTATAATGAGCCTCATTATGATAAAGATTTCTGACACATCGTCGACCATAAAACAACAATTATCATCATCATTCATTAAGTGAACCACCTATGTCACTTAGTAAGTTTTAGGATAAATCTCACATCATTAATTACAGTTAAAATGTTCAATTTCATGTCAGTTATTGTGTATTATAATTGATCGGTAATTTAAAACATCTGTTTATTATTTTGTATGATTTGCTTAATATAATCAAAATAAATGATGGCGGGTCAGATACCAGGCATATGAGCACGCTCCCACTGCCCGGGCCAAATTGGTAATGCTCGCGGGCCCATCTCTAGAGTGTGATGTATTTGGAAACATTCCAGTGGCGGCTTAAAGAAAACAGCAGATACAGTATATTTGAGGTTAGATCGGTCAACAAAGTACGATATGTGCCTTAGTTATATTTCGGCGCATAGGGGTCTGAATATTACTCTCACATTCAATTTCCAATCTATATACATAAAACTCAATGTTGGTTTGTCTGTTTGTCTGTTATTTATACAAATCTACACCGTTTCACCGATCTGAACCAAAATGTGTATACTTACCCTTTGGAACCCAGCGGGTAACACGGTCTACTTTAAATTTCGGACAGACCACTCCATTCCCTGCGTTTAGGCCCTTTTGCACGAATCTACACCATTTCACCGATCTAATAACTTGACGGACATATTGTCGCTAGGCGACAACGACTAACACTGTATCATGATAGTCAACGCCGCACGATTGATGGACAGGTTGTCACTAGGCAACAATGATTTACTCTGTATCATGATAGTCCGCTAAAATCCCTCAGTATGCCTTCCTTCGGAGGGGAAGTAAAGCTGGCGGTCCCATGGCATAGATTTATGGCATGTAAAAGAACCTTCCACTAATTGCACCTGTGTGAAGCTAAATTGGATAAGTTAAGAATGAAAACAATGCCCATAGGTTTCTACGTCCGTTGCCAAGTGCCGACTGCGGTGGCGTCTAGTAGCTAAGTTCTGAACTTGGCCTAGTAGTCGTTGACGGTGGCGCTCGGCGGCAAAAGTAGGAACTATTTGAAAAATTCTAAGTTGCAGCACTTAAATTAAAAGAAGAGATAACACACACTAATACAGTCATCACAATTAACACCGGTTATCAGACAGATTGTACACACACCCAAAGTACACGGGGCTACATGACCGCATTGTCGCAGCCCCTAAACTTAAGAACCAACCAACCAACCATGATAGTCCGGTAAAATTTGCTAAACGACACATAGAGAAACTGACCGATTGTGAATCAAGGATTGTATTGGACCGTAGTATTCTGTATGCTATCGTATGCACAGTTAATCAGCATATTAGCAAAATGTAATGTAATGCTATCCTGTCAGAGGAGCATAGTGGCAAGCATTCCTACATTCTCCTATCACCATTTTGCAATTTTCATGTGTAGACAGTTGTTATTTCATTTGCGGGGCTTAGACATCGTGGTCATGTTGCCCCGTGTGCATCGGTGTGTGTTCAAAATTTTTGTGATAACCTGTGTTATTGTGATTGTTTTACTAGCATGTGTAAATAGGAGCCATTTTTCAGTGTTGTTCAAGGATTTATTGGACTGCAGTATTCCCTATGCTATCGTATACACAGTAAATCAGCATATTAGCCTATCACCATTTTGCGGGTTTCATGTGTAGACAGTGTTATTTAATTTGCGGGGCTTAGACATTTTGGTCATGTTGCCCCGTGTACATGGGTGTGTGTGTAGAATGTTTGTGATAACCTGCGTTAAGGTGATTGTTGCACTAGCATGTGTAAATCTATATATATACAACTCAATGTTGGTTTGTCTGTCTGTTATTTGTACAAATCTACACCGTTTCACCGATCTGAACCAAAATTCGTCTACTTACTATTTGGAATCCGCAGGTAACACTGTCTACTTTAAATTTTGGACAGACCACTCCATTCCCTGCATTTAGGCCCTTTCGCACAAGTCTACACCGTTTCACCGATCTGAACCAAATTGTGTAAACTTACTCTTTGGAACCCTGCGAGTAACACTGCCTACATGCAATGTCGGACAGACCACTCCATTCCCTGCATTTAAGCCCTTTGGCACAAATCTACATCGTTTCACCGATCTGAACCAAAATTTTTATACTTCCGCTTTGGAACCCTGCGAGTAACACTGTCTACATGAAATTTCCGACAGACTACTCCATTCACTGCATTTAGGCCCTTTGGCAAAAATCTACACCGTTTTACCGATCAGAACCAAAATTGTATACTTACCCTTTGGAAACATGCGAATAACACTGTCTACATGCAATTTTGGACAGACCTCTCCTTTCCCTGCATTTAGGCCCTTGGCCCAAATCTACACCGTTTCACCGATCTGAACCAAAATGTGTATACTTACCCTTTGGAACTCTGCGAGTAACACTGTCTAAATGAAATTTCAGACAGACTACTCTATTCCCTGCATTTAGGCCCTTTGGCAAAAATCTACACCGTTTTACCGATCTGAACCAAAATTTGTATACTTACCCTTTGGAACCATGCGAATAACACTGTCTACATGCAATTTTGGACAGACCTCTCCTTTCCCTGCATTTAGGCCCTTTGGCACAAATCTACACCGTTTCACCGATCTGAACAAAAATGTGTATACATATCCTTTGGAACTCTGCGAGTAACACTGTCTACGTGACATTTCAGACAGGCGACTCCATTTCCTGCATTTAGGCTCTTTGGCACAAATCTACACCGTTTCACCGATATGAATCAAACTTTATGTATTTACCCTTTGGAACCAGGCGAGTAACAATGTCTACTTGAAATTTCGGACAGACCACTCCCTTCCCTGCACTTAAGCCCTTTAGCAAAAATCTAAACCGTTTCATCTAATTACAACGAATTTTACACACCGTTTGAAACCCTGCTGGTAACAATGTCCATTTGATATTTTGGACAACCCTCTCCATTCTCTATATTTAGAATAACAGACAAAAGGAACTTGAGAAACACGTCTTAAGGCCCTAGAACCATTCATGTACGTAGTAGTGTAACTGTAAGAATATCTTAATAAGTGTATTGACTGACAAAGCGGGCTGCATCAAGCTGCCCCTACACGTTTTCTGGAGCAGAATTGCGAAAATAGTTGCATCTTGCGCAGCTTATAAATTGCAGTCACGGGGAGGAATTAGTACAAAAAGATTTCTAAGGCCCCTGAAAACAGTTATCATCAGGAAAATATTATGCCTCTGTATAAGTGCGATTGTGTTGGTGCAGTACATTGAGCAATAAGAGTTGGTGCTTTTAAATTTACTTTCATTTATTCCGATGTTTATCCACTGTTGTTACCTCAGGAGCTCGGGACAGCCAAAGTTTTCCAAAGTGCTCTGATTATGTTTCTACAGCGTTATGCGACAACAGACGACACTATTGGTCTCTACTTTTCTAACAGCCAATGAGATATAGGCCCTAGCCAGTGTCTTACTCCTCTTTCTAATCATATTCTTCAATTCGTTTGTAAATTACATGTATTGTATCAGTACTGAAGTTAGCAAATAGCCGTTTTCCTATTCATTATTATCATTATCATTACGGGAAAATGACGTGAATGTTACGTCCATTATACCGTACTGCGTATCACTCCCACTACCACCACAAAAAGTTATATTTTTACATTTGTTTTCTCTTTTAGTTTATGTATAATGTGCCAATTCTGTAGTAGTATACATTATCATCCATAAAACATATAGATCCACCGGGCGGAGCCGGGCACTACTGCTAGTAATTCACTATAACTTCGTCCATTTGAACAATAATTCTTCTAAAACCTTATCATCCTCTTATACACGCCATCCATCGTGTCTTTGACTGAAATAATCATCATCATCATCATCATCTTCTTCTTCTTCATTTCCCCTATTCCAGCTGGCACTGGGTGGGGGCAGTTATGGTTCCTCTCCAATTTGTTCTGTCGTTCCACCATTCCTCTTCCGACACGGTGTTCCAATACAGGTTCCGTTTACTAATTCTATTCTACACCGAGTCCATCCAACGCATTTTTGGTCTTCCTCGTCCTCTCTTCCCTGTCATCCGTTGTTCCAGTGCTCGTCTTGGTAGCCTTACTTCATTCATCCGTTTGACATGTCCAAACCATCTCAATCTGTTTTGCTCCAGTGTGGCATTTAGTTCCTGTATTCCCAGTTCTTTCCGTATATCCTCATTTCTCAATCTGTCTCTCCTCGTTTTCTGGACCATACATCTCAGGAATCCCATCTCAGCTGCCTGTACTCTGCTCTCATCCCTATTAGTCATTGTCCAAGTTTCTGCTGCATATGTTATTATAGGAACATAATATGCTTTGTACATAACTCCTTTAGCCTTAATTGGTATATTCTTGTTCCATACTAGTCCCCATACCCTTTGGTAGAAAGCACTCCCGCGTTGTATTCTTCTGCTAATTTCCAAATCTAGTCTTCCATGTTCAGTCAGTTCACTTCCAAAGTATTTGAAGTGCTTCACCACTTCAAATTCCTTATCTCCTACTTTGATTACTCCTTTTTCTTCTTTCTTACCTCTACTCACCACCACTGTTTTACTCTTCTCCACATTTATCTTCAATCCCCATTGCTCAAACTTTTCATTTATTACGTCTAACTGTTCTTGTACCTCCATCTCATCCTCGCCCCAGATCACAACATCGTCTGCAAACAACATTACCTTCATCTTTGCCCTACTATAGTCTTTCATTGCTGCCTTCATTATGTCATGCATAACCATTAAGAACAATAATGGTGACAACACACTTCCTTGCCTTAGTCCAGTGACAATTTTAAACCATTCCGATGTCCCGACTCTAGTCTTCACACTACTGTAGCAATCCATGCACATTCCTTTTATCATGTCTCTCAGTTCCTTGCTATCCCCCTATTTGTTAAGCTTTCCCAAACTTTTATTCTAGGGATGCTATCATAGGCCTTTTCTAGATCAATAAAAGTCATTACCATATCCTTCCCATATTCCCAACTCTTTCCAATGTTCTGTCTCAGAATGAAAATGCGTTCCACTGTTGACCTGCCCCCTCTGAATCCAAACTGCTCCTCCTCTATTTGGTTTTTTACCTTTACTCTAATTCTTTTTTCTAGGATTCTTTCAATTACTTTGGCAACATGCGAGCTGATGGAGGCAGTGGTCTTAAATTTCAAATCATCCCAGAATTTTATCTGGAATAGAAGTGGGATACCACGGAAAACCACTTCCAGGACGACTTATGGGTTGGTCTCGAGTAGATGAAAAAAATTAAAAATCAATTCCACAAATAATATGCCAACACACTTTATTTTATTTGTATAAAGTTAATCCTGCCAGCAAATTCACTCAGCAGACGCTAATTCAGTTAGTAGCTTTCGTTTCTGATAATTTCAGTACCTCCTTTATCAAACTTTAGAAAGAAAAGTCACGTTAACAATGCGATGAATTCAATACGTATCGTATGCACGATTTAGACACGTTAGCTACTGATAGCCATAGTGAATTGCTGGCACGTATTGAATCTATTCGTAGTCCCCATAGGCACCTATCCTCATTAGTAGATCAATTAATACTGTTATACGTTTGTCGAACGTAATAATGAGGAATGAGGTTACAGACGGCTTTGTCGTGACACGTGCGGTGGCCTGAGTGAGTCTGATTGTCCCTTTAAACCAAGGTGGTCATATTTCAAACGCTTGATACACTGAATATAAAGAGTGCTTTCGTTCTACCGATCATTATGTCGTCGTCCAACCTGACTACGTACCATCGGATAGAAACAGTCCTCTTCAGGACCAAATAAAAAAACACTCACTGGAACAGGTACATAAGTGGCCATAGAGCATCCACTGTAAACGGCATTAAGCAAAAAGACATCTACCAGCACGGGAATCGAACCTGCTACAATGCAGCTTACCTGACTCAAAACCAGGAATGCACGATTAATCCACCTTAACAACTGATAACCATAGTGAATTTCTGCCACGTATTGAATCTATTCCTAGTCCCCATAGACACCTGTCCAAACATAAGGTGGTGCTATTCGGAGCTGTGAACGTTTAAAACATGCATTAGTGTTGAGGTCATTGAAATAACACTGCCGCTAATGACTTCTACTATATTTGCGAGCATGAACTCAACGGTAAAGTTGTACTAATGCCGCAAAGGAGCAGGTAGTAATGTTTTAGGATGACTATGACATACGCGTTAGTTGGGTTGCCATTCTCCAAAAAAAAAAAAAAAAATAAGGGGCTGGTGAACCACTCTGTATAAGAAAGTTTAGCTGTTTTATGAGGCACAATGGACGACTACTTTTGTTCCTATGTCTGACGTCACAATGCCACGTGACGCAGTTTACATTGCACTGTTGTGGGCGACTTGTGGGACTGCTGTACAAGTCCATGAAACTCCTGCCATAGTCTTCTTTAGGGATAGCCTTCAATTGGGTCGTCACATTACATTGGATGTCCGAAATGTTCGAAAACCTCTGACCCTTCAGGGCTTTCCGGTGACCCTGAACCCCGCCTCTCCATACTTTGACGCTTGCCTTCGAGGTCGTACCTCGTACCATGACGATGGTTTTCAGGACCATTCCATTCCACGGAACATTCACCCTTCTCTCTGCCACCCTTCGAACAGGTGTGCATGATAGGTTGCATAAATTCACCCTTCTCACTGCCGCCCGTCTATCAGGTGTCCAAGGCAAGTTGCATAAATTCACGCTTCTCTCTCGTTTTCAATTCGGGGTTTTGACGACCCAAACTGAAGGCTATCCCTAAAGAAGACTACGCCAGTAGTTTCTAGGACTTGTTCAGTCGATCTCAGAAGTCCATGACCATCCACGGGGATTACGTCGAAGGACTGTAACAGCTGTTTCAGTTAAACCAACAATCCGTTCGTAATATAGACCCATTCGCGGAACTTTTCGGACAGAGGTTGTATATGTGCGCGCGAGTAAACACGGCAAGCTAAGCCGGCTGTTACTGGTGCAGATCGCGGCCACGTGTACCTGGTTCAGACGGTGGTGGTGCGCACTTTCACACTTTTACCACACATGTTCAATAATGTTTGCTTACAGTGCTCATAGGCGATGCTGAAAATGTCCTCCCTCTCTTGTAACACACACCTGACTTCTTCTGATACAAGAATGTCTGTCAACTCTTTTATTATTTACGGAGCCTGTTTCCTTGAATCGTTTAGCGAGCCTCCTAATTGTACTTGCATTAGGCACAGGTCTTCCTGGAAACTTGATTCGAAATTTTCGTCTCGTTTCAGAGCAGGATGTTCTGCTTTTCATACACGAGTTATGGATATACACACGTTCGCGCAATGTGAATTGGGGTCTAGGCATGACCAACAATCTCAGTAATCACATTACTCTCTAAACATGCAACACTAACGTCTAAGCTTTGCAGATACATGTCCATACGAATTACAAAACACGTGTGAACCAACGATATGAGTTAGCGGAGCACGCCACGACCGGCTGAACTGGGTACTCGCGGCCGCGATCTGCGCCAGTCTCAGCCAGCTTAGTTTGCCGTGTTTATCGGGGCGCACATAGATAATGACCCTGTAAGAAGGTGCTGCTGATTCACTCGGTATATGTGACCATACAATTTCAAGATTAGAATTGGTAGGTTAAGCCTGAGCTCAGACACTACCGAAGGGAAAAGAAAAGGAGACGGGTTTAGGAGTGGAAACGATCTTAGGTAGGGAGGAAGAGAATCCAAATCAAAATAAAGTTATAAGTTGTGAGAGAAAAGTAATTTCTGTATATCGCCCGGAGCTAGTGGAAGTAACCTGAATAAGTAGGAGCTTGAGTATGGATAACGGAGAGAGCAGCGTGAGCTGAGGTTACCTGCAGGCTATCGCTAAGTGCTCTTTCCCTCCCGAGCAGGTATTTGGGTGGTATGGGGAATAGTAGTGCACTGGCAAGCAAAGGTATATCAGATTAAACTGTTTTTGTACTTTCCCTTCAAAAGCGTGAGATTTTCTAGAGAATTCTAAAAATGCTAGAAAGATTTGAATTAGCCGGGAATTTTTATTACCCGCCACTGTCGGATCCCCGGAAGAAAGATCGAATGCCCCAGAGTGGGCAGAGATAAAGCACCTTTTGGGCCTTTAATGAACTTTTATTATTATTAGTGGAAAGTATTAAAGAGAACCAAGTGTTGCCTTTACCCAGCAGGGTGCCGACTAAAAGTTTAGAAAGGATGAAAACCTCAAACCTAACTTGAGCAAAACCAAAATGTTGAACAGTAAATCATAAGTCAGAGCGAAAATCTCTACGAGTAGGAAGCTGGCTGAGCGAGCTATACTTGCCATAATAATTTACTAGAATTAGCTGTGATAGCTAAAAGAAACTTTAAGTGATGTCAACAAAAGTTTTGCTCTAAGCGCAACAAGTGATTGAGTTTTAGTAACCTTTTTATTCGGTGATTTGCCTTTTTCTTTGAATATAGAATAATTCAGGAGAAAAATTAGGGAAAGAATGGTCCTGCCTAACAGTTCTTCTAGCAATAGAAGTAGAATCAAATAATAAACAATTTATTTAACGAAGTGATTAAGTTGAACAGCAATAACAATTTAGATCTTAGATCTATTTTTTGAGCTTAAGAAAGAATCTTTATGTTTATAAACAAATCAAAGGTCTTAGACCTATTGCAAGCGCTAAAAACCTCACAAGGGTTTTCGAACTGTGCTTGCAATTAAAAATTTTAAAGCTTATAAAGATAATAATAAAGGACTTACAATTAGGTTTAATATTTCTTTAAATTGGTTTGGTATAATACCAACGGTTTTAAAAATGCTTTTAGAATGCCTTAGTAACAATAGAAAAGGCTATAAATAATTAATCTCAAATTCCTCGACGCAGCAGGACAGGAAAAAGGAGATTAATAAGTGGATTATAACCACTGGGATATTGAAACGGAGATTAAGAGATGCTAAATTCTAATAGGGCAGGTCACCTTTTGTGAAACCTGGATTATACAAATTAAATAAAATTTTAGCAATTAGAAATTTCTGATTTCCTGGGTGAAGCAGGAAAAAATGCGTATTAAAATGTGGGTTATAACCACATGAATATTTATACAGTAATTACTACATTGGATATTACAAAGATGGGAAAGAGTCTAGTTTTAGACAAAGCCTCATTTGAAGCCAAAAATTAGTTTAAATATACCCTGAATTGTTGGTAAATATGGAATTAGGAGTATAGGAAATATGGGATTAGAGTCCTGGCCAATTTTACTTATACGAGTGAATCGTGACGCAGAAGTAGCCACATATTCACTTTTGAAGCGCTGAAAGTTTGTATAAGATGCGAAAAATGTTCCTATTGCAGTTTATGATGATGCACTTAGTTGAGCTTTAATATGTTTCTTGCGTTATAGAGTTCTAGGTTGCGATTATTAGTTCCATTTAAGTTAAAGTTGACAGTAATTTTTACGGTGTTGAATATAGTTCATCACGGTTTAAATTATATTTAGAATGGACATTTCCAGAGATGAAATGACAGTTGAATGAAGCGGTAGAAATCCCTCTGAGGCAGACAAGTTAACCTTTAGACAGTTATGAATTGGCATAAATCCCTCGTTGTAGGGAAGGTATTCCCTTATTCAATACAAGACATGCTAGATTTCATGACTTTAGTAGAGAGCCTTGTTGGCTAAGAATGCTAGTTCCCGCGGGGGGGGGGGCAGTTATTGCAAAATATAGTGAAAATCAAAATACTGACTATAAAATCTAACCAAGCTTTCAAATGTCGATTAAAACCCTTTTAAAATATGGTTAAAATCACTTAAGATTTGTACTTATCTTCTCATGATGTACGAAGGTGGGCGTATCCTTAGAACCGTTACACAAAACTTCACAACATGGCGTCGATTTTAAATTTCCTCATTTGGAAAGAAGGCAAGCCTCTGAGAGAGGACTGAACTCTACACGTAGCCGGCTTGACTTGAAGTGAGCGAAGGATTTGAGCACACGAAGAGCCAGAACACCAAGGGGAGGGGGAGACAAAGTAACAGAAAGCAGAGTGGGAAACAATTTAAAAATAAAACACTCTACATAATATAATTCGCTTTCTAGAGTAGAGTCTTCAAGGAGATTGCAGATAACGATAATGGCGACCTCTGTTTGAACTGTTAGAAGCCATTCTTGAGATTGTTGAATCCAAAACTTCGACAGGTTGCCGCGTGGTGAGATGGGGTTGAAATCCAGAGGGTAAATAACAGAAACAGACTTACAAAAATTATAAATGCGTGTTCAAAAAGAGAATACAAGAAAGGTCCCCGTTGGTGTTTGCGGAGAGAAAAAAAAAATAATGAAAAGAAAAGCAAAGAGCAGCAATTGCTGACTCGAACTGAACGTGCATTCCAAAGAATACATCAAGTATTACTATTATTAATATTATGATTTTTTATAAGGTTACTGTTTATCACCGTTGCTGTTCGAGAGTTATTTAGACGTCTGTTTAAGAAAATGGTCTAGGAAATATTATATAATGGGATTACAGATAAACCAAGAGTATTACTTAAATCATCTTCCATTTGCTGATGACCAGGTGATATTGACCCAAGATATACCTAGGTAGATGATGCTCCATTAGAGAATAAAGCTGGAAAGAACTACGGATCGGAAATGCTGAAATTCAAACAGTCACTAAATTTAGAAATTTGGGTTCATGATAATAGAAGCTTGGGGAACGAGTTGAAATTAAATTGAGAAAAGAGTACGTGAGGCTAGGAGAACAATTGGAGCATTAAATTCCGTTTTATGGACGCATAAATATTTTAAACAAAACTAAGAAACTTATTTACAGCTGAATGGTACAAAGTATTTTGTTACATGGAGCAGAAACTTGGACGTTAAACAGACAGCAAGCAAACAAATTATTAGTAACAGAGATGGATTATTGTAGGAGGGCGGCAAGAAAATCAAGATTGGATAAAATTAGAAGTACGAGAATCAGAGAAGGTATGCAGGTAAAGAAAATGTACTAGAATTGGTTGAAGAAAGAAGATTTCAATGGTTTGGACATGTGAATAGGATGCAGAATAGTAGAATTCCAAATTTAATGTTACATTGACAATCTGAAGGCAAATGTAAACGGGGTAAACCACGAAAACAATGGATGGATTGTGTAAAGAGAAGAATGGCTACCAGAGGCTTAACGTAGGAAGATGCTGAAGACCGAAATTTGTAGAGGAGTAGAATATCTTTGGGTTGAAGGAAAACTTATTGTATTGTAGAATATTCCTAACAAAGAAAAATATTATTACATTTGTTACCAAATTTGTCCCGAAGCATTGGAGTTGTTCTCATATGAACAGTGCTGGCTGATATACTTCCGTAGGGACAGACCAAGTTGTCACAAACACAAAGTTAATGGTGCCGCTGGCTGTGCCGGGTTTCGTGTAACATATCAGGTGTGTGCAGTTCGCTCTTTGATCCCATCACATAGTAACAAAGAGCTAGCTGCTAATTACACTGCACTCTAGTGTGTCAGCAATGTTCCTCTTTTAAAGTTGGCATCCTGTTTGCAAGCACGGGGCAACTTGTCTGTGCACGTCACCTCAGGTAACCAGAAAGTACCTCACTGGTTTTCAAATGGAAGCTATTTTGATCACAGCCAATCAGACACAAGTAGCAGTGGACGGTCGGTTCCTCCTCAACATAGGTACAGCCTGTTCGATTCAACACGGAACTGTAAAATGGGTTGCCTACCCACCCGCAATCGGCTTGAAATCTGCTCGCAGCGCTAAGCGACGGGGTTGAGTTCGATTTCACTGATTGCCGCCTTCTTATGCAGCATTGCAAAGTATTTTGCTCTTTCAAAATATATTTACACAGGCTTCACAATAAGTTTGAACGATTTCTGTTTCAGAACTTGTTATTTTACGCTTCTGTTAATGGCTTTTGCAGAGCATTTCAATGGAAAAAAAATACAACATAGTTTATTACAACACTAGGCCAAAATTCAGACCAGAGACCAGTATACTTTCTAATCCCTTTACCTTGGCAGAACTAAATGACGCTATAAATATCAGCAAAAATGGTAAGGCTCCTGGTGTAGATGAAATCTGTATTCAACAAATCAAGAACTTTGGACCTGTTACTAGAGAATGGGTACTCAATCTATTTAACAATTACATTCGAACCTGCAGAATACCCAAAATCTGGAGGAAATCTAGAGTTATAGCATTCCTCAAACCAGGAAAAGATCCCCATGATCCTAAAAATTACAGACCAATATCCTTGCTCTGTCATTTATTCAAGATCTTAGAACGAATGGTTCTGGTAAGGCTTGCAAAAATAGTTGAACCACTTTTGATCCCCGAGCAAGCTGGTTTTAGAAGAGGGAAGAATTGTACATCACAAATACTCCATTTGTCCCAATATATTGAAGATGGTTTTGAAAATCGAAAAATAACTGGGGCAGTCTTCATCGACCTAACTGCGGTCTATGACACAGTTAACCACCAAATTCTGTTGAGTAAACTTCATAAGATGACCAAGGACAACAAGCTGACTGAATTTCTTCGATGTCTTCTTGAAAATCGAAGATTCTTTGTAGATTTCCAAGGACGACATAGTCGTTGGAAGAATCTCCGGAATGGCCTACCTCAAGGTAGTGTTTTGTCTCCAATATTATTTAAAATTTACACGAATGATCAACCCTTGCCAGAAGGAACTAAAAGCTTCATCTATGCAGATGATCGAGCTATTCTCACCCAGGGTGATCAGTTTGAGAGTGTTGAACGGAGATTAATGGCAGCCTTAGATGAACTGAGTCCATACTACAGAGAAAACCATCTAAAGCCTAACACCTCAAAGACGCAAGTTTGCGCTTTTCACTTAAAGAATATGCAGGCAAGAAGAAAACTGAAGATTTTCTGGGAGGGTGCTCTTTTGGATCATTGCTCTACACCTAAATATCTAGGGGTAACTCTGGACCGTGCACTCACGTATGAACAACATTGTGTTAACACGAAGCACAAAGTATCTACGCGAAATTCCATTCTTCGCAAGTTATGTGGTACCAACTGGGGAATGCAAGCTCAAACAATGAGAACTACTGCTTTAGCACTGAGCTACTCAGCAGCAGAATATGCATGCACTGTTTGGTATAGATCATGTCATGCCAAACAGGTAGATATTGCTTTAAATGAAACTTGTCGGCTTATAACTGGTTGCCTAAGATCTACACCTTGTGACAAGTTATATTGCTTGGCTGGCATTGCCCCCCCAGATATTATACGTGAAGTAGCTGCCAAACATGAAAAATCTAAAGTAGAAGTCTCCCAGACACATCCTCTACATAATTATCAACCTGCTCAACAACGATTGAAATCTAGGCGAAGTTTCCTACACTCTACTGAGTGCCTGTCGGATTCGCCTCAATCATCAAGGCTAACTTCCTGGAGATCCAGAAACAATAATCTCAACGGATGGATGGTTCCATCTGAAAGTCTCCCTGCCGGTTATGAAGAGTCGTGGCCTACATGGAAGAGTCTGAACAGGCTGCGGTCTGGGGTCGGTCGATCTAAGACCAATATGAAGAAGTGGGGCCTTTCCGATGAGTCAACCTTTTGCGCCTGCGGAGAAGAACAAACCATGGCGCACCTTCTCCATTGCAACTCCTGCCCTCTCATTTGCACTATGCAGGATGTAGTTCAGGCCACACCAAATGGACGAGATCTTGCCTAATTTTGGTGCGATGTAATTTAATTGTTATTTTGAAAGTACCTTTAGTGTGTTTTTATTTTTAAAAAAGTTATCTATGCTAATTTTACATGATGTATTGCTTCTGATACGAATAAATAAAACAACACAATGCATTTTTGTGTTGTATTTTATTTACAACACAATATATTGCTTTTTAACCTAATACCACAAAAGGAGATACAATTTGGAAATTCCCCCAGGGGCTCACATCTAGTGGGACGTGGGTTGGCGACCACGGGACCCCTCCCCGTCTTCTTTCCTGTCGACCTCCCTTGGTCAACGCTTGTTCTTTTCCGACCCCGACGGTATTAGGGTATCCGAGGCCTAGGGAGTCTCTTCCTTTCCCACCTTATTTGGCCCTTGTCTCATCTTTTCTGATTCCCTCCTTCTGCGAGGGGTCAGCCTTCTTTTTCTCTTCATGTTATCTACTGCCTTCTGCTCAAGGCCCTCAAGGAGGCCGGGTGTATGTAGCCCCACCACTTTTGGTGCACCCTAGATAATGCTACACCCTCAGGGGCTCACGGCTGGTGATTTCGGGAGTTGGCGACCCCGAGGGATTCCTGAGGTGGGTCCATTTTCCCCCTTTGTCCCTTACCTTTGGGGCTGACCCTCTTTTCTTTCACCTTCCTATCTGCCTTTCATGGCTCTCGTACCTTCCAAGTCCCTCAATCCGCTTTCTTCGAGGGTTGAGGGCATTTATTTTCCTCCTGTCCTTTATTTGCCTTATTCTCCTTTAGTTTTCCATTTCTTCTTCTAGTATGTAGGTTCGTAGTTAGTTTTAGTTTTAAGTTTGCATTTCATTTTCATCTTCACGATCCCCCAAACCATCAGGGGCCGATAATCTAGATGTTAGGCCCCTTAAAACAACAATTATCATCATCATCATCAACAACAATTTGGAAATGATGTGTTACAAAATTGTAATCAGTCTTCGACGCAACATATTTTGAAAGAGCAAACTATTTTGCAAAGCTGCATAAGAAGGCGGCAGTCAGTGAAATCAAACTCAGCCCCGCCGCTAGCACGCTGCGAGCAGATTTCAAGCCGATTGCGGGAGGCATTTTACAGTTCCGTGTTGAATCGGAACAGGCTGTACTTGCGATGTTATTGTTGTTGTTTCTATTGGGCGACTTGGGACACAGTTGTGGTTTCACTTAGGGGCAATTGATATTACAGCAGTCTACAAGTTTTCACTCGGTAAACACAATACAATCCCAATTCTTGGGACATGCAAAACATCACTTAAAATAAACTACATGTATTCAATATATATTTGTTTTTATTATACTTGAATTGCACTTTACGATCAACTGCTCTGGCACTGTCATACTCCGTTGCTGAATACTGCTGCCCATCTTGGCTAAACAGTGTCCACTCCAAGAAGATAGATGTGCAACAAGCCTGACCATGCGACTGATTACGGGCTGCATACGTAGCATACCCACTACATGGTTACCTGTTCTAAGTAACATCCAACCTCCAGCTCTTCGAAGATCAGAGGCTCTCCTGAATATCTGGAAAACCATTCAGAAGAACCCCCAGCTACCCATACATACTGATGTAGCAAAAGCAGGTAATCAACGGTTGAAGTCAAGAAAACCACCTTGGCGCTCTGCAGTACTTCTTGAAGACTCTTCATTTAACATCTCAGAAGCATGGAAAACTATGTGGGAAGAATCATCAGTATTCAATGCACATCTGATTGAAAACCCTTCCAACCGGATAGAAGGTTTCAAACTCCCCAGACGCCAATGGAGAATCATTAACCGGATCCATACAGGACAAGGCAAATGTGGATTTCTGCTTCACAAATGGGATTGGGTTACTTCTGCTAACTGCGATTGTGGAGCTACCCTGCAAACCATCGAACATATTGTTAGTGAATGTCCGCTACGAGCGTTCCAAGGATCAGTAGGTGACATTCATCATGCATATTCTGAGGCACTTCAGTGGATTGATGGCCTGGATTTAGAAGTTTAAACTAAGAACTTGTGTCTATGACTATGTATATAACTGTATATATAACTTTATATGTAGCGTATGAACTTTTATTTAACTCTGTATCATCATACGATAAATAATAATAATAATTGCACCCATGGCCATAACGGGGTATTTTAATTGAGCGCCCGCTTGCTCGTCATCAATTTCAATTCAAGTAGTTCAAACTTTGGCTACCAGAGATGCCAATGCCACTGATACCTAGCGGCAAACGTAGGAACTAGATAGAGCGTTTCTAATCATATAACCTACAAATTTAGCTCCACACTGCCAGTGGTAGGTTCCTTTACATGCCATAAACCTACGACATGGGCCCACTGGCTTTACCTCCCCTCAGAAGGAAGACATACTGAAGGATTTTAACGTTCTTAAAAATCCGATGACTTCGGCCTTGTTTGAACCAACGATCTTGGGCATTGTAGCTCAGCATGCTACCAACTACGCCACGGAATCCACAATATATTTGTTTTTGACTACAAAAGAAGAATAAAGCTAAGGGAAGACATGTTTCGCTCGTCAAGCGAGCATCGTCAGTTCCTAACCTATATCAGGAAAGAATAGCTCTACAAGAAACACTACCAAACCTCCAATGACAGTTTCGAACAGTCACTGCCCTCCAGAAACAAAAAACCTTCGAAAGTGTGGGAATAATTGCTGGTAAAATACTAAAGCATTAAGCATCCGGAAAAAGAACTATTATATACGGTACCTTCTTCTTCTTCTTAAGACGCCGTCTCCAAACGAAGGTTGGCGATCCACGTAGCCAGCTCTGACCTTGACATTGCAGTATGAAATGCTTCCTCCGATGTACACCGGTGCGACCTTCTAATGTCCTTCAACCATGAATTTCTGCGTCTCCTAACGAATCTTTTTCCTTGTATCTTTCCTTCAATAATTAGCTGTAATAATTGGTACCTCTCGTTTCGCATGATGTGACCTAGGTATTGTGTCTTTCTTTGCTTTATAACATGTAGCAGTTCTTTTTTATTTTTCATCCGATGTAGGACCTCGACATTTGAAATTTTCAATATCCAAGGTATGCGCAGGAGACGACGATATAGACTACTGACAGTAGAAACATTTCAAAGGCATCGATTCGTTTTTCAATAGAAGGATCCATGGTCCAGCATTCGCAACCATATAGAATAACAGAAAATATGTAACAACGGATCATGCGGATTCGCAACTGCAGACTGAGATCTGATCGTACTGTACAAAGAATTTCCGCAAGGTAAAGAATTGTTTCCTGGCCTGTTCAATTCTAGATTTTATTTCTTGTTTGAAGTCACATTGATCGTTCAATATGGTGCTCAAGTATTTGAAGAAGGACACTTGTTCAACTATATTATTATTTATCTTGAGATTTGCTCTTATTGTCTTTTTAGAGAACACCATCATTTTTGTTTCTAAAGCGTTCGCACATAAGCCGAATTCTTCACTGTGTTTACTAAGCAATTTACCATGTGTTGAAGGGTAGATAATTTATCTGCTATGACAACAGTATCACCCGGTACCTACTCTGTTGCAAATGGCAGCCCATCAACAATCAGTCTCACTCCCCCAATAATGTGTTTAAAGATCGAATATGGAGACTTATCTGAAATTGTGGAATGTCTATAAGCTGCTCTGGCAACCACTTTTCTCATGTACTGTACTGTACTTTTCACTGTACATCACTTAGTTTTCTCCCTCTTCTGTAGTCCTAAATAAATACAGTATTTATATACAGTATATTTTTTCACATGTAATTTTTCAGGTTATTTTTCGCATGTCCCAGTGATTGGGATTACGGTACGTTGACCGAATAAAACGCAATATAAATTATAATAAATTATCAATATGGCAACGTTGAAAAATGGCTTCAAAACTATCTAACTTAGAGCTTTTTACAGATAAATTCTACCCACACCTAAGTGCACGGGGTTGAAATGACTATGACGTGCAAGCCCATAAATGAAACAACAGCAGTAACAACACGGTTTGCTATGCGTTTTTTTTTACGTTTATCTGATTATTTCTTACCAGCTTTCATTTTCGGTTTCTCTAACTTGCGTTTTCTAGGCTTCGCAGTTTCTTCTAAAAATTCAAAATTTTGGAAAAAAAAACATAATTTTCAAAAATGAAAACTCAGATTTTCCAAGTAAAACTCGGGTTTTTTTTAATGAAAAACTCAGCCCCAAAGTTCACGGGCGCCAAGAATTTGTTTATAGGGGGGTCATCTAGGGCTTGCCGGTACGAGTTTTCATGGTCCGAATGCGGTCAGTTAATTTTATGTTATTATAGCTAGCCTGTCAGTATTTACTTTTAATCTTATGACCGACTTTAAGTGCTCCATAAGCATTGATCCAGACACATATTTATATCTTCCCCCCTGTGCCCTTTCGTAAAAGAAATATGCAAATCACTATCCAGCTGCTCAGTCTTATCTCTTTGAGGGCATAGAACGTCCTCCCACTGAGTGGTTCACACATTATAGGATCAAGCTTAGGATAACACATCACTGAAATGAAATTCAAAATCCAACTAATAAAACTATTTAATTCATAAAATTTGGCGATACAACAAACAAAATAACTGAAATCAACATCACACTTGTTCTAATGAACAAGGAATAATACAAAAAAATCAATAATTTAGGTTCCATTGAACCTCAAATCAAAAATCTCAAATCTAGTTTCACTTCCATTTAGCAACACAAAAACTTTCACAAAAACGAGCTCTAAAAGTCTCGGCTAATTTTATTACATAATTCTATGTTTAAGAAACATATTAAATATTCCAAATTTGAATATATTAAAAAGAAATTTGAGTTAATTACAATTTAATGGTATCAAAAATTGCCATTTATTTGGGTACCACATGACATTCGTAACATACCATCCCTCTCTTCCACACTACCAAAAAATGCATTTGTCTTCGGAAATCTCATGTACCACATGCGTTAAAGACTACTGATTTAATCAGTTCGAAATAGACTCCCAGCTAATTCGATATCCTCAACAATTATTTGGGAACAAACACATTTATCATGCAACAATGCGCAGGGTTTTCATTATTGTCTCAATTGACAATTTCTAATTATTCACGAAGTGCGGATCTATAATACAACGGCAAGGATAAATGATCAATATAAAACACGGTACAGGTTACCGATCCATTTAAAAGGTTTATTACTTCAGAATGCAGTCATGGTCTGTCTCTGTCTTGGCCTACCCTAACCAACCTCCATTAAGAAAACGCCGAGACATTACGGTTTAATTTATGACCTGGGGGAGAAGTCAATGCTCCCTCCTTCTACAACTGGACTTTAAACACCGTTTTCAGACAAGCGTGAACAGAACTTGGAAAGGCTACACATCACATTAATATAACAACATTATTCTGGGGTTCCAAGGACCTATTACTATAGCTCAGGAATGATTATAATTTCGGAGTTTTAACACTGGGAAGTAAGAATTCAAAACCAATCATAATTTAGGGGCTTTCGACGTAAGAGACATCTGGTTCGATTCTCTGGCCTGCCTCTAGGACAATTCCATTCTTGAGGTCTTAGGGCTAATTCAATAGAGCGAGGGTTTTCACCACTCCTCCTAACAATAATAAAAGCCACTGGGAAAAGGCATTCGCACTCAATTCCATGCTTGACAACAATATATAGCACCCTTTTTAAAAGTTTGTCACAGAAAACACATACACAATCAATTACTTCACACAGCTGGTCCCCGCAATTATAATTCCTGGCATTACCCTCACTGCAATTTTTAGCGTGACCATTTATTATTTAGCGCTCACAGGCGACAATCAATACATTCGTGATGCCTTCCAAAGTTTAATAATTATTTTCAACATAATTCATTTATCTTCGTCCATAATTAACAGATTTGCCTTTTATTAAGTCTCGACTTTTCATTTCCAAGAACACATCTGGTTGTATGATTATTATAATTTTTAGCACACAACGGCTCATATTTGAATTATTACTTCAACAATTAATTTATTCGTTACATTATTCTTATTATTTTTAGCACACTACGGCTCATATTTGAATATTATAACTTTTATGTTACATTTTCCATTTTATTTTATCCTGTTTGCCTTTTAAATAACATTATTCCATTTATATTCACTAGTATTCCACTGAATACGATTTCATTTGGTTAACAAGACATTTTAGCAATTTTCATATTAGATTCCGCACTTATTATTTTCACACAGTTTTATATCCCTGAATTTTCAATACTGGAGAATACTTTCTCCGTGGTCATCATTTCTACATGAGATTTCCGAATCCAAAACACATAATAAATTTGGGGTGTTACTTACATGGTTTATCCGGCCCCATTGTCCGAATTCCATCCGACATCCGGTCCACATCAAATTTCTTACTTCATCATATTGATACACACACTTACACTTATTAATTTGCCCTCTGAATTACACATTTTTAAAATTAAATGAGGGTTTTCAAACATTTTCACTACACTAAAGAAAAGATTATAACTTCACTAAATATTATATTTACACACACAGAATTTCACTTTTTGGGTAACAAACACACGTGAATTCTATCTTCACCAAATCCCAGGGGTGCAAATTTTGACGTTGCCTTCTACCTTCTAATCTGAAGTTGACAGTCTCGTACGAAAATGAAACCTCCTTGGATAAAAATTTCCCTCCTAATTCTGGTGTTTAATTTATCGGCATTTCCAATACTGCACGATAAAGTAGTCTTTTCCGGTTCGCAATTGTCTATCTGGGAAAACGGTATATTTTTACGCTTACCCTGAAGTCGCGATTCTGCACTTCTACAATTGTTTATATGATATTATGCGTCGAAACTCAATTCGGACGGCTATTGTCTTATCTCTGTGGAGTATTTCTGTGAAACTCCTCGTGGCTACGGATATCTCTTTATGGATTCCTAATACTATCGCCACTGTGTTACCCTAATCTCCTCAATCAGGAAAATTAGGTATTAGCTAAATGTTTTACCCGACCATGGTATACTTAACGCACTGGGAAAACGTCTTTAGAGTATCTACTCTTTGCTGATGTCTCGTATACTTTTGATATACTATGTTCTCACTTCGAATACTAGTGTCAGGGCTTCAAATACCCTCGCCGGCTACCGTATATGTTCACACACTGTTTATAGCTTGGCCTATCACCGTAGACTATTATACTTTTTCGAAGTTCTAAATTGTACTTTTCCTTTGAAAGAACTTCAATGATTTAGAGTGCGGCGACACTGAATAAAGCTTGACAGTACTTCGACTTAGAGTACTTCCGCGTCGTGATACAGGTTCGAGTCTTCCTGTGCTGACAAGCAGCACGACCTATACGAGGTCTATGATTTACTGCATGCTCTTGCTTGGGCTACAGGCCCTTATATCTGATTCTGGCAAAAATAAATAATTTTCTCTTCTTCCTCACCACCAATTTCCAAAATAATCGTCGTACGTTGTTAAAAAAATATCTCTGGAAAGCTGAGGTTTTAAACGTCTCAATGGCATCTAAGTTTCCAGGAATCGATCGTACAAATCTTTAATATCAATTTGAATGTTCTCTTCAGATGTGTGGGTAGTTTATTCTTGTTGTCTCCCACCCTCAACTTCTGGTTCGGGAATTCACCGACTACGTAATGATGAGTTTGCATTTCTTTCCTGCATAACTTTTATGAACTTTATCCACTCTAAATTATCTCATTCCCTGGATAATCATTACTGGTGGAGTCTTTTCTTTACTTTAATGCCTGCAAATGGCTTAATTTCAATTATTTCTCGTATTTCCAGGCCCCTCCTCTCATGCGGTGCTGCCATTTTATTGATGACTCGGGGCTATTTCCGAAACTTCATTCTCACTCGTACATGGAAGTTTCCATTGATCTAATTGTACCGCGTGCGTAACCCGCTCTATGGTGACTGTTCATTTGACATCACCGGGCAGCTGTGGCCTGGCTATCTGTAGTTGCACAACATGACTCTGCCTCACGCAATCTTATGCAGTATTTGCTTCTCACCTCTTTATAATTCCCTTCTAAAGCCTGCATCAATTCTCTCTTTTCTTCGAAATACAAGGATATGAGTTCGATACTGAACCTCTCCCATGGGTTCAGTAGATACGTCCATAAAATTTCAAATGACTCTCTCAAATCGTGTCATGCACCTTTCTGCTAGATTGTAGAGGTTTGTAATTTTTCTTGTCTACCATAGTATTATTATCATTACTATTAATATTAGTATTATTATTATTATTATTAGCTGGCTGCGTGGCTCAGTGGTAACGTGCTCGCTTGGTGTTCCCAAGGTGGTAGGATCAAATCCTGGCGCAAGTCAGCTGGCATTTGAGGCTGCGCAAATGTGAGGGAGCCGTTTCAGTAGATTTACTGACACGTTAGAGAAATTTAATTCTGGTCTGAGGCCGGGAACGGGGTATACTCAGCCTAATGAGGCAAAACTGTGAAGAAGCGCTACCAATTTCTACTTAAGCTATCGCATAAGTGTTTCATTTGTGCTTTCGCCATTTCTATTCCAAGCCAAGCCCGCCTCCGACCCATCATAACCCCAATTAACAAATTCACACATTAGTACAGCCAACATAATGACACTGGTTATCACACAGATTCATACATACTAATGTACATGGAACTATCTGACTACGATATCTCAAGTGAATCAACAACCTCTTTTCATTTTGTTTCAGATACCTGGCTATTGTACGGCCTTTGAAGCCCAGGATGTCTAAAATGAGCGCTCAAATTACGATTGTCGTCATCTGGGCAGCCAGTATCTTACTCGGATCGCCATGTTTGCTGTACTCCACAACAATAGCCTACAGGTGAGTACTTTTCACTCTCAAAATTCATGAACAATATCATGTTACTAGTGGCGTTGAGTGGTTATGATTTCTTCAGAAACAGTAGGAATAAATACAGTACAGAGAATTCTTATTTTAATTAGTATTTCAGCCCTCATTCCAATGGAGAAATTATTGGTATTATTTTCGATACACTGCCATATTTAAGGGGACCGAAACGTCCTATGTTTACAATGTTGCTACATTTTAGAAATACATTTCGACAAAATCTTTGTTGTGAAGGGAAAATTTATAATTGATTCGCCCTGGAAAATTACCTCTGTTTTCGTGCAACTTGCAAATTGTGATCCTTTAAAAACAGAAATTAGCCTGCATTCTTTGACCACAGTCGACTCCATCCGTAGTTTTGCTCCTTTGAAAGGCTGTGGTCTGACAATAATGAATATCAGAGATTATTCATACATTGCAACATGAAGTCTATTATAGGTCACTTCTTGAATGCTACCATTAGATGACAGGTGAGTTCAGTTTAGAGACAGACGTTTGAACAAGTAGTTCCGTGAAGAACTATACAGCCTATTTTCATATATCCTAATCATATTAATTGCCTCTATCAACATACAAAATTTCAGTTTGATTGCTATGTTAGATTCGTAGATACAGAGAACCGACTAAATATTGCAGATGGTAACCAGGTTGGATTTTTATTTATGTACTATTACATGAAGATTATTGTGTACGTGTGGTTTTCAGACTTCAATCGCATGATTAGGACACAAGAAGTAAAAACGAGATTTTAAAATTTCGCACAGCTGCCATCTTGTGGTTATGAAAACAATTGAAATAAATTAGAAACCAGTGGATTAACATTTGTATAAACATTAACGTGCAAAGTTTCACTGCACTCAGATGGTTAAATCGCGAGAAATGTCCATTTAAATATTTATAATTCGCGTCGCCGCCATGTTAGATTGGTGCTCACCAGGTTACTGAAAGTCATATAGGTGAACTTATGTTCATAGCCTCTATGAACATAAAAATATCAGTTTGATTGCTGGAAAAGATTCTTAGAAATTGAGAACCGTCAAAATATTTTGGATGCTCGCCATTTTGAAATGTTATATGAATAGGCCATATAGTTATGTACAATTAAAGGAAAATTATTGCGTAGCTTCATTATTCAAACTTTCACTTCGATCGCATGATTACGACACAAGAATAAAAACTTAATTTTAAAATTTCGCACAGCCGCCATCTTCAGTTTATGTAAACAATTGAACTAAATTATATGCTAGTGAATGACAATATGTATAATCATTTACAGTACCACATTTCAATGCGCTCATATGATTAAATCACGAGAAAAATGTATTAGAATGTTTCAAATTCGCTTGGCCGCCATGTTCGTTTCGTAGTTTACAGGTTTTTGAAAGTTACATAGATAAACTTGTAGCAGTGTTCTTTATCACAGTACAAAATTTCAGGTTGATATCATAAATAGTTTCGGAGATATTGAATGCCTGTGAAATATTTCGCACAGCCGCCATTTTGAGGTTATGTAAACAATTGAACGAAGTTAGATGTCGGTGCATTACAATGTATATAAACATATACTTTGCCAAGTTTCATTGCGTTTGGTTGGTTAAATTGCGAGAAACGTCCATTTAAAAGTCGCAATTTCGCTTGGCCGCCATGTTGGTTTTGTAGTTACCAGGTTTTCAAAGGTCATATAAGTGAATTTCTAGTAGTTCCCTTTATCACCATACAAAATTCCAGGGTGATATCGGTAATAGTTTCGGAGATATTGAATGCTGCTGAAATATTTCGCACAGCCGCCATGTTAGATTGGTGAGACGTAACAAAATTTGAAGGGCACGGTCGGGGTCGTCCGGAATAGAGATATGAACTTACCGAGTTTCATTGAAATCTCTCCAGTCGTTTAGATTTTATTAGGGGGGGGACACACACACGAATCACACACACACACACGCACACACACACGGACAAAAGGTGATCTCATAAGCCTATTTTTTTTTCAAAATTGAAAATAGGCTAAAAATAAACGCTATAAGTGTCCCCTTAATTCTCCAGTACAATATTGCCGAATTGAACCCATTTCATAGTAAATAGATGGGTCTACCTCTACCATGTAGGAACATACATACGTAAAGAACTCTTCTTCTTCTTCTTCTTCTTGTCCTTCTACTTCAATTTCCTGATGCCTTTAAGCGTCGGGGTAGCCTCGTTTTAGCCATTTCTGCCATTCCACTCAATATCTGCTCATTCTCTTCATTTCCACAACAGTTTTGCCCCTTTTCTTTGCCACAATCTCTCAATCCTATTCTCCCATGTAATGCGGGGTCTACCTCGTCCAGCTTCTCCTTCAACTCGCATTTCATGTATTTATTTTACTTTTTTTTTTCTGACATTCTCGTAACATTTCCGTACCATCTCAACTGACGTTCCTCAACTACTTCACCCATTGCTTTTGTCCTGATTCCTCACTAATTCTCTCATTTTGAATTCGATCTCTTCTTGTCTTTCCTACTGCTATCCTCAGAAACTCATTTTGTGAAAAAGGAAATGAAATTGAGTCCATTCTCAAATGACAGATTCATTAGACAAGTACAGTATCAAATGGCTGTGGGATAGATCAATAAAATAATACGAAATGGGAAAGATGAAGGATATCATAGGCAAGAGAAATGCAGAACACGAAGAAATTCATCACCACAAAAGTGTAGCGGTGTTTGATTATACCATTGGCTAGAAGATCTCGAGAGATTGACAGGCCGCCGACTGAGCATGCTAAGTTCAGTGCCTGAATATTGAGTCCAAGTATCTATTTAATCATCCCTATGATCATACCTCTGTAAATTCTTGCTATTTTGCTAACAACAAAAGCGACGAATTGCACACAGGCTGGCAATCAAATTGGCAATTGAATGTTTTAATTAATAGCAATTAATTGAAGCCACTAAAAATAACAATATCATTATTGTGTCAGTGTGCCGTTAGATTTGTGTATGGCTGGTTCCAATGCAATATAAACACAGAAATAAATTCATTAGGAAATCTTGTATGATACACGTGCAATCAAATAGCTTACAATCACAGGAACTTAATACTCCTAAAAAGCATTTATATTTACCATGAGAGGTAATGAAAGATATTTTCCGTGTTGACTTCTAGATTTCTCTTAAAAATAATACGTCTATCAATACAATTCGTTAAACATCTATTGAATTAAAGTACATGATACGACCCTTCGATGGAGTCTCCTTCAGCTTAGATCTAAAGTAAAATCTATCCTAATTAATACTTAGATTAATATTCTTAAAAACGACTTCAGTGGCGTAGTTGGTACCATGCTGAGCTTCTACGCTTAAGATCGCGGGTTCAAACCCGCCCAAAGTCGTCGGATTTTTAAGAAAGTTAAAAATCCCGCAGTATGCCTTCCTTCGGAGGGGAAGTAAAGCCGACGGTCCCATGTCATAGATTTATGGCGTGTTATAGAACATTCCACTAATTACACCTGTGAGCAGCTAAATTATAGGTTAAAAATATGAATAACGCTCTTAGGTTCCACGTTTGTCGCCAGGAGCCGACTGCGATGGCGTCTATATCTCTAGTCACCTCAAGACCTAAGCGGTCCCTTTGATGTTCTGGTCAGTGAAGAGGCTAACGCGCCAGGAAATAGTTCCCACTTTCCCAGCTTTTTTTTTTTTGGCACACAAGATTTTCCAGCACATCTTGCTACGTTTGCATAAGCTGGATAGATTACTTTTCAGAATTTCCTTTGTAAAAATAATTTTTCACGTTAATTGGGAGCTTTACCAACTTCGCTTTTGATGTGATGAATTATGTGTGTGAATATAGTTTTTAGTGGTATTTTAAACGATAGGCAGAGTAATTCAGTACTAATTTGATATTATATTACATTTAGGTTTGTAGAAACTTTGTTTGAGCGTCAAAACAGCACCCGAGTAATTCGATTTTATGGCGAATCAGGCTCAAAGGTTGGCAACACTGTTCCGATTGCACAAAGTTCCTCAAGTAGACAAAGTGTTCAAACTTCAGCTGTAAAACTTGAATCACCAATAAAATAATTCAGTGGTGGAGAGAAGTTGAGTAAAAGGTGCAAACAAATGATTTTGTATGTAGGCCTATATAAAATAGTAGGTTGAAGAATGAATAAAAGGAAGAGACAGAGAGAGGAGATACACGGAGGAATATTTTCCTCAGGACTTGACTTGACGTTTGGTATAGTAACCTAGGTCTGCACTAGTAGTCGTTGACGGTGGTGTTTGGCGGCAAAAGTAGAAACTACTTGAAAATTCAATGTCGGCAGTCCTTACTTGAATTAAAAACAGATAACACACACTAATACAGCCATCACAATTAACACTGGTTATCAGACAGTTTCTACAAACACCCAAAGTACACGGGGCCACATGACCATGTTGTCGCAGCCCCTAAATTGAGGAACCAACCAACCAATATTCTTAAATCTATATTTGAGTTCAAACAAACTGTAAATAAATAAATAAATGGATATCACCGTAAAAGATTGATAATGTTTGAAATCACCCTGAAACACAACCTACGACTGCTTTAGCGCTGTGTTATTCCGCTGCTGAGTACGCTAGCCATGTATGGTATCACTCAGCTCATGCAAAACCGGTGGATATTGCACTCAATAAGTTATGCAGAATAATTACTGGTTGCTAGAAACCTACACCTGTCTGCAAACTACCGCTCGGGTCTAAGATCTGTGAACTTGCGGATGAAGGGCAGAGGCAGGGAAGGAGCAGGCGAGAATTGAGAAGCCTGTCGATAGCCCGCCGTGTTACCTGACATTTTCATGTATTCCAATACTGCTAGTATGTGTTTTTTATGAAACCAGTGTGGTGTTACGAATCAGTGAGTGAGTCACCGACCAATGTATTTGGTTCTGTAGAGATCGGGCCATTTAGGAAGACGGCTGGTGAGGGGAAATGCGCGAGTGAGAAAGCTGAACCGTGGGAGTGAGAACGCTGATTTCCCCTTCTCGCTCGGTGTTGCGGCGACGTACAGTCGACCCGAAATTTTTGTCATAGCGGACGTGTAACTCCGCAGATTTTCAGTTAGTGGAATTCCCTGCCAGCTGTAAATTACAGACATACCTAGCCGAAATGTATTTATTTAGAAGCGTTACAGCTGGTGGATAGATTAAGGAGTTAGAACATAATTTAACCACTTATTCTAGTAACTTCCAATGCCTCCCTTTCCATAAAATCCATAACATTCGAGATTGCTGCACGAGTCTGACTCTTTAGCACCTTACGATGCGGGTTACTTTTAACGCCTTTCATACTGTCACAGACAGGCCTAACGTGCACCACAAACCACAGTTACACCACGGGAAATTAGAAAGGCAGCGCGCACGTCTAAACAGCTGAGTATAAACTTATGCACTGAAGTGTCCTTGCAACACGAGCTCTGGAAGGCGGGACTACGCTGCGCTGGATCGTCGTAAGTGCGCATGCACGGCCAAACTCCTTCCTAGCTGGTCGGATCTTTACAATGCACGGACCGAGGAACCTCATCACTCGTCAACACTACTTCTCATAATCCGCAATGCACATTCCTCTCAGGTTAACGCAGCTTAGACCCGAGCAGTACATTCCCTGGCAGGCATAGCCCCTCCTAAAGTAGGCCGTGAGGTCATAGCGCAAACTGAATGAAAATACTCGGTAGAGGAGCGTGCTCACCCTCTCTTTGGTCACCGACCTCCAAGAAGACGGCTCAAATCAAGGAAAAGCTTCCTGCAAACAACAACAATACCCACTGCTAAACCTGAAGTACAGGGTCATTATCTATGTGCGCCCCGATAAACACGGCACGCAAAGCCGGCTGTGACTGGCGCAGATCGCGGGCGCGCGTACGCGGTTCAACTGCTGGTTGGCGCGTTCCGCTGACTCATATCGTTAATTTACACGTGTTTTGTCATTCATGTGGACGTGTATCTGCAAAGCTTAGACATTAGTGTTTCACGTTTAGTGAGTAAACAAAAGTTTGGTGCTTTTCAGTCGGTCAACACGAATGTACCCAAATGAGCTGGGTTATGCCCTATTCTTGAAAAAAATTACATGAGATTAATAAATACACTAGGATGACCTGTTTCAAGCGATCGTCATCAGATCCATTACACTTAGGCTGTAAAATCTATGTTTGAAAATACAGATGAAAATATTTACAATATGTACAGTTATGTACCTCTAGAGGGCGCGTCCCCAGGTGGCGGATAGGGGGGCCCTACAGCACTAGTAGGGTTGGTTCAAATACCCTCCAATAGAACCCGCGGACCAACAGGTAGCCCAATTCTTGGCGGCTTCACAATGCTGGGACACCCTCTCTCCAGGGGTCATAAATATGGAGGGCCCAGCTCGGGGTTATGAGTGAAGACCACAACGGAGCCTGCAGTGGAGAAGGAGTCCTTCGGTACAGTGCAGTTGGCGGAAGTGGCATCCCAGTGCTCGGGAAATTGAGTAAAAGGTATCGCTCTCACTTCAGAGACAGATATCAACCATAGCGTCTGACCCGGAGCGGGCGGCTACAAACAGCGTCTGTTCCCCATGTGAGGGGCGGCTGATTTACTACCTGGCCGTAGGTATATAAGGCTTGGCGTCAGCAAGGGCATGCGGCCGGAAAACTATGCCAAAACCAATATGACAGCGAATCTTAGTTTAGCCTCGGAAAATGCTAGGGCGTACCCCAGAAGCGACGTGCAGGGATTTCGCCCGACCCCTGTGAGAAATGGGCTAGGGCTACTGGGTCACGAGCGAACCCGGCTAAAGAGGCTAGCTCAAAAATATGGTGAGTTACGAAGAATAGGCACACTGAATGTAGGAACAATGACTGGGAAAGGAAGGGAGTTAGTGGATCTCATGGAAAGGAAGAAGGTGAAAATATTGTGTGTGCAAGAGACTAGATGGAAGGGAAATAGGGCTAGAGAGTTGGGTAGTGGCTATAAGCTACTATACAGTGAAGCAGACAAGGATGGGAGGAATGGAGTGGAAATAATCCTCTCCCGAGACATAAAGGAGACCATAGTTCAAGTTAAGAGAAGGAGTGACAGGATAATGAACATCAAACTGTGTGTTGATGGACAATTGGTAAACATTGTGTGTGTTTATGCTCCGCAGGTGGGTTGCGACGAGGAAGAGAAAATATCCTTCTGGGAAGATATGGATCGTGAGCTTGGAGATATACCAGCGAATGAAAGATTGATAGTGGGTGGTGACTTAAATGGACATGTCGGAAGGAGTCGAGATACAATCGAAAGAGTATATGGAGGCTGGGGAGTATGAGTGAGGAATGAAGAAGGACATAGAATCGTGGATTGTGCGATGGCATATGATTTGGCGATTGTGAATACATGGTTCGAGAAAAACACAGGTCAATATATGACTTACAAGAGTGGGACCTGAGAAAGCCAGATTGACTTCTTAATGTGTAAAAGGTCTCAATTAAGGGAAATACAAAACTGTAAAGTTTTTAATGGTGAAGCAGTGGCAGCACAGCATAGGACGGTAGTCATGGACTGGAAAATGAAGATTAAGAAGAAAGGCAGACCTGTGCGAGTCTTAACATAAAATTAAGTGGTGGAGATTAAATGAAGAGGCGTTGAAGGACAGTTCAAGGAGAAAGTACTCAATGGAGTGGTTCTTTGCAATGATGTGCAGGAGCGGTGGTCGCACAACAGCAGTTTGATAAGGAGGGTAGGAACTGAAGTGCTAGGGAGAACTTCTGGCAAGAAACCACTAGCTGACAAAGAAACATGGTGGTGGAATGAGGAGGTACAGAAGATCGTGAAAGCCAAAAGTGATGCAAAGAAGTTATGGGATATGTCAGGTAGACAAGAGGATAAAGATAACTACACGAGATGTTAAAGGAAGCAAAGAAGGTAGTAGCACAGTCAAAGGCACAAATGATGGATTGGCTGCACGAAGAGTTGGAAACTACAGAAGGTGAAATAAATTTTTCTGAATAACGCAGGCGAGAGATAAAGACAAGAAGGACTACACCCAAATAAAGCAGATCAAAGATGAAAATGGTCTAGTATTAACGGACCATTCCGACATCAAGTGCAGATGGGGAAACTACTATGGAAAACTTCTCAATGAAGAGAACCCAAGGGTATATTTAGGAGAAGGAGAAAAACACCAGGGTCTGACAATGGATATTATAAAAGAAGAAGTAACATTAGCACTTAGGAAAATGAAAAACGGAAAGGCAACAGGACCCGATGAAATACCAGTTGAAGTGTGGAAGTATCTAGAGAAAGATGGAATCGACATGTTGCTGGATATAATGCAAAAAATGTACTCGCAGGAAACAATACCTGATGAATGGAGAGAAAGTATTTTAGTGCCTATATATAAAGAGAAGGGGGATATTCAGGACTGTGCTAACTACAGGGGCATTAAGTTAATGTCCCATACTATGAAAATCTGGGAAAGAGTGATAGACAAGAGGATCCGGGAGGAGACTAGCATTGGCGAGCAACAATTCAGCTTCATGCCAGGAAAAGGGACCACAGACGCAGTGTTTGCCCTGAGACAAGTAATGGAAAAGTATCGTGAAAGACAGAAGGGATTACACTTCGCATTCATGGACCTAGAGAAAGCATATGACCGGGTGCCCCGAGGAGAAGTCTGGAGATATTTACGAGCGAAGGGAGTCCCAGAGAAGTACGTGCAGTTGGTTCAGGAAATGTACAAAGACGCAAGAACACAGGTAAGAAGCAGCGTTGGACTTACAGATTGGATTCCGGTTCGAGTAGGTTTACACCAAGGTTCGGCTTTAAGTCCATATCTGTTTGATCTAATTCTGGACGAAATGTCTTGTGGATTACGAGACCAAGCCCCCTGGTGCATGATGTTTGCGGACGATATTGTGTTGTGTAGTACCACCAAAGATGTCATAGAAGAAAAACTGGAACAGTGGAGGGCAGCCTTGGAAGACAGAGGACTCAGGATTAGCAGGAAGAAGACAGAGTATATGAGGTTCAATACAGACCAAGACTGTGAGATCAGAATGCAAGGGGAAACGTTAAATAGAGTGGATGAGTTCAAATACCTGGGTTCGGTGGTGACTGAAGATGGAAATCTGGATCTGGAAGTGTCACACAGGATTCAGGTAGGATGGATGACCTGGAGGAAAATGTCAGGAGTGCTCTGTGACCGCAGGATCAAGCCTAAGGTTAAGGGGAAAATATATAAAACTGTCGTAAGACCTGCATTGCTGTATGGCTCTGAAACATGGCCTGCACGCAAAACGCACACACACAGGCTTGACGTCACGGAAATGAAATTGCTCAGGTGGATGAGTGGAGTGACTAAGCGTGATAAAGTGGAAAATGTCAAAATAAGAGGAACATTGAAGGTTGTAGAAATATCTAAGAAGATACAAGAAAAGCGACTTCAATGGTACGGGCATGTGAGAAGAAGGGAGGAATCCTACGTGGGGAGGAAGATGCTAGACATGCAAATACAGGGAGTGAGAATGCGAGGCAGACCTAAACGAAGATGGATGGATTGTGTACCGGAGGACCTCAGAGAAAAACAGTTGTCAGAAGAGGATGTGCATGACCGGGCTAAATGGAGGAGAGCTGTCAGAAACATCGACCCCAGATAGGAGTGGGAATGATGTAAAGAGAAAGACGAAGAAGAAGATTTAGTTGCAGTATTGGTAATGCAACTTGTCAGTGTATGCTAGTTGTAGCATATATGATGTTAGGTGGAATGCTAGAATGGTGATAGAAATCCAGAATTTGTCTATTTGGAGTGACTATATGGTTGTAAAAGTCAACTATGATTGTACTGTATAGTGCAGGCTATTACCGTACTTATCTGGTTGGATGTCTTCCGTGCTGTAGCTACGAGTAGTATCAACTTCCCTCCTGGAGCAGTGACGGTTGACTGAATTGGAATGTTGTCTCACTGAACTGGTTTTTCCCTCCCCCTGCCCCGTGTTCCTATGTGCTGTCTGTAGTCAATACATGTGTAATTGTAACGTGTTGCCAAGTCAAGATAGGATGTATGTTATTGAATTCAGGAAGTTTTTCAACTATTAAAGACCTTGGAACATTCCCCGCTACGCGTAGACTATTAGCCATACATACTAAGTGCACCCGGTCTTTTAAGACGTCCCGGCACCTTTAATACTTCCGCGAATGCCGGCCTTGGTTTATTGAAGAAAAAAGTACATCGTACTCCTGATCCAGATAACATTCACCTATTAACCCCCCCCCCCCCCCCATCTTTCCCCCCACAACGTTTAGTGAGTATTGTGATTACTATGATTGTTGGTTATGCCTAGACACCAATTCACATGGCGCAAACGTGTGTATATCCATAATTCGTGTATTTGTATTGAGAAATGTACACTCAAGTTTGAGCATTAGATTAATTTCACATTCCAAACTTTGCTATAGTCTGTAATTGTCCGGGTTCTTTTCGTGCATGTTATGATATGATATTTACTACACTTCTGCCCGCACAATATACACTTGCATTCTTCATTTGGCTCGTGGAACTTCTTGTTTATACATATCTTGTGGTGAAACATATGAATGGAGAGTCGTGTTGTAACGTGAAACGTATATGAAAAGCAGAAAATCTTGTTCTGAAACGAGACGAAAATTTCGAATCAAGTTTCCAGGAAGACCTGTGCCTAATACCAGTGCAATTAGGAGGCTCGCTAAACGATTCAAGGAAACAGGCTCCGTAAATAATAAAAGAGTTGACAGACATTCTTTCATCAGAAGATATCAGGTTGGTGTTACAAGAGAGGGAGGACTTTTTCAGCATCACCTATGAGCACTGAAAGTACACATTATTGAACGTGTTTGGTAAAAGTGTGAAAGTGCACGCCAAACCCCCAGCTGAACCGTATACTTGCGCCCGCGATCTCCGCCAGTCACAGCCGGCTTAGCTTGCCGTGTTTATTGGGGCACATATAGATAATGACCCTGTAGTTAGGACCTAGCTATGGCAATCCACTACAACACCAGAGTGTATGAAGGCTGAACAGAGCGTTCCAGCAGGTCACGACACCAACTGGGAAAATTGGCGGTGACTCAATAGACTTCGAAGTGATGTTGGGAGATGCAGAGTTAATCTACATAAATGGGGATATCTACAGGTATCGGAATTCTGCGATTGTGGTGAGAGGCAGACAATGTCACTCCTGTGTTCCTGTGAGTGGTGTACATACTCTTGCACAACACAAGAGTTAATGGAAGGTTGTGATAGCACTATTGGAGTGGCACATTTCTGGGCGAAGATCATCTAACCTGAGACATTTGTTTTATTCCTGTACTGTATACGGTATATGAAATTGCTTCTGACTCGAATAAATAAATTAATTTAATTTTTAAATTTAATGCTTTGTAGGGACATCAATTTACTTACAGTATTTACAATTTATTTGAACCCAAGGCACGATCGAGTTTTATTTATGTACATATTTGTTGACGGTACACGACAGGGCTCAGTGTGTGTCCCAGTAACAGTGCACCTACACAGTTAAACACACTTCCAGGTATTTCTAGATTAAGTATTAATATCTAGACTAAATGTAATTCTTAAAACTAGGAAGTTCACACAGATGTAAAGGCAGGGTATTAAAAAGCTTAATCTAAAGATAATATATAAGGTGCGTTCAAAAAGTAACGAGCCGGAGGCTGTAATGCACGAACCAGTGACCACATTGGTTAATCGTGGCGAGTGTAACGAGATGTGGTTCCGACCAGGGCATGGAAAGTCACAGCACGTCGCTAGAGGGCACGCGTGCAAGTCACGTGACGATACAAAGCGAGCAGCAGCATGCATCAATCGTCCAACCAAGACCAAGACAGTAGGCCATTCGACATGCTTCCTGGTGTGGTTGAAGACTTTGGGGCACCCATTGGGCACACACTTTCTGCAAGTGCAGTCGTTTCTTCATGATGGTGTGCACACTTCCGACGCTCAATCCGACCACGGCGGCTATGGCGTTCACTGTCACTCGGTGGTCCTGGGTAATGAGTGCATCAACCAGCTGGACGTTGTCATCGGTAATGCAGGGCGGTGCCCCAGACCGGGAATCATCGGCTATCGACACCCGTCCTTCCCTGAAGCGCTTGTGCCACGCCTTGACCCTTTCAAGGGACATGCAGTGTTCGCCGTACACTTGTGACATTCGGCGATGAATTTCCGTTTCCCCTACTACTTTCAATGTCAAAAACCGAACAACAACTATTTAATCTTCGTTTGACGCCTCCATGTCACTATTTGCAATGCCACTGGCAGCGTTGGACGATTGATGCATGCTGCTGCTCGCTTTGTATCGTCACGTGACGTGCACGCGTGCCCTCTAGCGACGGGCTGTGACCTTCAACGGTCTGGTCGGAACCACACCTCGTTACACACGCCACGATTAGCCGATGTCGTCACCGGTTTGAGCATTACAGCCTCCAGCTCGTTACTTTTTGAACGCACCTTATAAATACTAAATATAAATTGTATCTAATGTCACATAAAAACATAGGTTTTGAAATTATTACACAGAAAACTGAAAGGTAACTTTAATTACTAGGGAACTGGCCAGTCCACATATATACAATGTTGGTTCTGTCTTGCGTGATAGATAATATTATTTCGAATATGAATTCACTGCCAGGATTATAATTTCGAAAAACGGTCTGGTTGTGAGACAGGGATCAAGTTTCCAGTTCACACGATCATAATAGAACTACTGTATGTTCTTACCGAGTTTCATTGAAATCACTTCGGCCGTGTAGATTTTATTAGGGACACACACTCGGACAAAAGGTAATCTCATAAGCTTATTTTTTATAAGATGAAAATAGGCTAAAATAATGGCTGTACGTCCCTTTTAACTACTGTTAGAGAGACTAACTCAAGACCCTGTCAACGCCAGCCCTAGATGTATCATTTATCTTTACATGGGGCAGATGACCACGCTGTTTCAGCCCTTAAAACAACAAAAGCTAACTTTTCTTCTAGGCCTGTAAGAGGCTTCTTTGTATCCCCTAAAATAGCAAAGAATGTAGATCCATTTTTAACCTATTAGTTCTGGGAACCATTTTGTTATTCGAACCCTCTATGAGACGTTCCGTAAGTACTACTTTTCATTATGGTACAGTTTCTCTAACCAATCAGAGCTCAATATTTTCATTCATTGACCAACTAGGTAAGGATAGCTTCGCACATGCACTCAAAATCCAACATGTCGCACAGGAATTATAAGATCTTAAAGTTGACAATGTAGCCTATATTGGATCAACCATTGTAGTTACAATGCCAAACACAAATACTAAATCAGCACGAACCTTTACGGTAACAGGAACATACTATGAAATATGCAAGGAATTTAGGAATCTACGTCCAGAAGTTTGCAACACCCTCCTTCTAGCCATTACCGACATGGAAAGTGGGCACCGACACTAATGTTACAAATTGCACAATATTGCAAAAGAAATAGAACTGTACCATAATATCCGCAACTCCAATTTCTACCCAGGGCATTGCATTTGTAAGATTACGCCGACAATTTTAGTGAATGCTGTTGTTGACATAAACACACCAGAACGTCATGGAGGAAGCAAGGGTATGACATTAGTTCCACGGAAATTATAATCCAGCTCTCTGTTCAGTAAATGGATTTCTTATGTGAAACTTTTCCGCCAGACGTCATAACTGTTCTATTTGGGACTCAATATATTTGCCTTCCATTGACATTCTAAACGCATTGAATTAGAAGAATAACTATTTGATAATACGATACATTTTAATTTTAAAGCTTTTGTAACAGCCTATTTTGTGTTATTTGACCAAAATAACAAAATGATCCAATATAGTACCTGTGCGCTATCTGTTGGTGCTACTTCAGGATAAACAATGTTTCAAAGCTTTAGAAATTCGTCGTAGAGATCGAATGCTGAGCCCACACAATTTCCAAGAAGAAGAAGTCAACCGGCAGAATCTCGACAGATATTTATGAATATTTATGTTCGAACACATACTAAAGTTATAATTATCGTGGAACATAAACAGTCATATGCAACTCCAATAATGGTAATCAAGACACTCGTATGGAAATTTATTCGTGTCTTAATTATTGCCATTATAGGCTCGTTGCATAAAGTACGATTGACTCTTTATTTTGGCGCTCTTTCATCAAGTATGTTTGATATTAATTTTTACGAATGTTAACATTTAGATAACAGAACTCATACAAGGTCCATTCCATAAGTAATGCGAACAAATTCATAAAACATCATTTATTGAACTTAATCGTACAATGAGTAAAACGTTTCAAAATAGCATCCTTCTGCGTCTATACACTCCTGGAAGCGGTGTTTCCAGGTCTAGAAGGTTCCAGGATGTATTTTAGAACCAATGTAAGAAGAGCCTTGATGTTTTCAATCGTGTCCCAATAATTTCCTTTTATGTCTCTCTTTTTAAACAAGGAAACAAAATTAAGTCTGTTGGAACCAGGTTTCGACTATATGGAGGCTGTGGAAAGCAATGGGGTGGGGATACTGAACGGGAAATCGTTGACAACAAAGGCGCTGAGGCTTGGAGCGTTGTCGTGATGAAGTTTTCAGAGTCCTTGATGTCGCTTCGGCAGCGGACTTCACAAGTTTAACGCGTAACGTTGTTTCACAGAACGATCCATCGCGCCGTGATACGTAACCTCCAAACGGGGTTCGTGAAATCGCACATCCGTACTTTCCGGCAGCTCGGTGGCATCTGCGCGTTTTGAAGCTAACACCCCCCTCCACCTGGCTCAGCCGGTTAGAACGTGCTGCGGCGTATCGTCGCGTCAGGAAAGCATTGTTCGCATTACTTACGGAAAGGGCTCTAAATGCTAAACTAGTTCAGGAATTATCTATGTACACATTACAATGCAGAATGCAGAATTTTCATATCATAACAAATATTACTCCATTGTTGTTGTTGTTTTAGTCCCTTGACTGGTCTGATGCAGCACTCCATGCCTCCCTGTCCTGAGCTAATCGTTTCATCTCTAAATTGCTACCACACCTTAACATCTGCGGCAATCTGTTCAACATATTCTAACCTTGGTCTACACCTACAGTTCTTGTTCTCGACCCTTCCTTCCATACCTAAGTTTGCTATTCCTGGGTGTCTTAGTAGGCTAAGTGTCCTACCAACCTATTCTGATGAGCAGTCGCCAGAAACATCTCTCCTCTCCCACTCATCTTAATGCCTCTTCATTTGTTACTCTATCTACCCATCTCATCTTAATAATTCTCCTGTAACACCACATTTCATTCCCTATTCTCCTCTATTCTGCTGCGCCAAATGTCCAGATTTAACTTCCAAAGAGTGCTATGGTGTAGAAAAAGCCTTTCAAAAATTATCTCCTAATCCCGATATCAATATTTGATGACAAATTTCTTTTCAGTTGAAAAGCTTTCCTTGCCTGAGCCAACCTACTTTTTATATCCTCCTTTTCTATGTCATCCCTGGTTATTTTACTTCCTAAGTAGCAGATGTCTCTTACATCACAAGAAGACCAAACCTCAGAGACAGAAATCTGTATGGAGTAAGGTTGACTATCATGATTCAGTCGGCATATTCTCAAAGACTGATCATTCCTCCTTATCCGGCAAATCTCCTACACAGTGCTTCGAACTCAAGTTTGATAAGTGATGGAGTTTATGATTCAATAATCAAGTAAATTTTCATTGTTTAAGAACTGTGTCGACCCGAAGATATCTAAGAGGGAATTGAAAGTACTTCTTGCTGTACTTATTCTTTCTGGTTACAACATTGTGAGCTGCAAACGATAATGCTAGGTAGCAGAAGGTGATGCAAGTAATACATTTATTGTAAACATTATACCAAGGGACATGCCGTCCCTATGGCGTTGGGGTAGCGCGCCTGCCTCTCACCTGAAGGCCTCGGGTTCGATTCCCTGCTCCGCCAGGGATTTTAGAAACGGATGTGGGGGCTGGAACGGGGTGCACTCAACCTCGTGAGGACAATTGAGTAGCAGTCTGACAGTGGGGCAGCGCCCCGGTCACGAAAACCAAGATTAACGGCCGAGGGAACCCGACGCACTAACCACGCGTCTCCCCACTATCTGCAGGCCAAATGGCTGGGCAGCGGTCGCTTGGTAGGCTTAGGCCCTCATGGACTGTAGTGCCAGGGGTTATTATTATGCCAAGGGACAGTTTTCTGGAAATTTGTCGCTTCATTCATTGCGTAGATAATGCTCAGCCTAACATGAACGATAAGATGTGGAAATTACGACCCTTTAAAAACATGCTGAAAACAAGGTTCCTTGCGCATTTCAGGCCTGAACAAAGTCTAGATTTTGATGAATGAATAATGGAATATTACGGTAGGCATAGCTTACTGCACGCAATATATCCGAATAAATCCCATCGGCCTTGGGTATAAGGTCTGGTGTTGGAACACTCCCTCAGGCTATCTCATAAACTTGATATTTCATTATCATCATGTTTTTCAGTCAAGCGACTGGTCCGCCGCTACAATGAGTCTTTTCCACGGTTGTTCGGTCTTGTGCTGTCCTTTTGACCACTTCATAACATCGTAGGCCAGAGCTATCTAGGAAAGATCTCATGAAAGTGTTCCGTGGCCTCCCGCGAGGGCGTTTTCCAGGTGTTTTGCCTTCTAGTATGTCGATCATCAGGCCACCATGTCGTAACCTGTGGCCAAGCCAGGTGGATCTCCTTCTATAAATCTGGCGGATCATTTGCCGTTTTTCCTTTATTCGATCCAGCACCATTTTGTTGGTCATTTTCTCTACCCAGCTGATCTTTTCCATTCGGCGCCAACACCACATCTCAAACGCTTCTAGTCGTTTAATGTGACCTCTATTCATTGCCCAGGTCTCACTGCAGTACATTGCAACTGGCCATATGTAGGTCTTAACCAGTTGTTTTCTAAGGCTGAGGGACTTCGAGCGTTGACAAATTAGAGAATGCTTTTCACGGAATGCCTGCTTGGCCATGGCTATACGGCTCCGGATTTCAACTACACATCGTAGGTCTTCTGTGAAGATCTGACCAAGGTATTTAAATCGACTGACCTGTTGTACTGGTTCTTCATTTATGGTTATATTTAGTTGGTGTTTATGCTTACTTATCACCAGAATCTTGGTCTTCTTAAAATTGATTTTCATTCCGTATTCTGTAACTGTATCATTTAAACATTGCAACATGTTTGTTAGTTCAATGCCAGATCATCAGCAAATTTAATATTCAGGATAAGTCTTCCACCAACATTCACTCCCATATTAGAACCTTTAAAAGGCTACTTTGTTATACCTTCAGCGAAGGCATTGAACAGTCCAGGGGACAGCAAACAACCTTGTCGCACACCTTTGTGGATCTTAGCTGGTTTTGATACGTCATTTCCAAGCCTAACAACAGCAGTGTGATTTATATACAGATCAAATAGTAATCGGATTAATCGATGGGGACATCCTATTTGATTCAGAAGAGGAAACAGCTTGTGCCAGCTGACTTTATCAAATGCTTTTTCGAAGTCCACAAAGCACACGTAAAGGTTTCTGTTTACGTTTAAAATCTTTTCTCCAAGACATCGCAAAGACCCGATAGCATCACGTGTAGGCATATTCTTTCGACTATTTACCAAGGAATAATCCCAACTTTCAAATATACTGTAGCTCGCACAAGTCTAAATAGGGAATAAAATATATTTTAACTATCGCTAGTATGTCAATCTAATTTAAATGATAATTTTTGAGTAATTTATTTATTTATTTATTTATTATTATTATATTATTTTTGCCCTTATGGACAGTGTTCGAACTTAAATATCTCATGATGACACAATTATCACTGCTCTCCCTTCTTCCTCTTCTCTTCACAAAATCTCTTCATCCTTTAACTGTGCTCCTGTTTCCGTTGTTCTGTACTTGACTTCATCTTTTCATTGTTTTGAATATTGTATTCTTAATGTTGTTTCTGAATTCTCCTCTGTCTCCAATCATTTACCTGTCGATCCCCACCTGCCTTGAGTCTTCCTGTATTTCATGATACCAATTAGTTTTCCTACTTGAGCTGTTTACTACATCAAAGATCTTCTTTGTAAGTCTGTTTTTGTTCATTCTCTGTATGTGCCTTATTCATTTATTTATTTATTTATTTATTTATTTATTTACTATCGAATTTGGCCAAGTATGGACCGCAAGGAACTCAAGACTTATTGGCTTTCTTTCTCTGCTTTTCCCAGAACTTCTTCATCCTGTCACTTCTTTGTTTTCTCTCCTCCGCGGAAATGATCCGTTTTGTCCTCCTACTTGGTGGTTTCTCCTGAAATGATTTTACTCCGTCAACTCGACTGCGGAACTCTCTTCTATCGTAGGCCATCGGTGGAGTAATTCCAACTTCCGCTGCATCCCTTTTCACCTCATCTACCCATTTAGATGTGACCTTTAAACCCATGATGTAGCTGAAGATCCTTTTGGTCAGCCTGCCTTCATCCATTCGTAGTAAATGTCCATAGAACATTAGACTCCGCTTCTTCATTACGTCTGAGATTTATTTATTTATTTTGTTTCATATCAATTTGAATTTTCATTTATATTTTAAACTAGCTGTACCCGGCATGCGTTGCAATGCCAATCAAAGAAAGTGTTGGCGTTGTAACTTTGTTTGTTGAAGTGCTTTTGGATTCCCAATATTTTTAGCCTATTTTCAATTTTGAAAAAATAAGCTTATGAGATCACCTTTTGTCCGTGTGTGTGTGCGTGTGTGTGTGTGTGTGTGTGAGGTGTGTGTGTGTGTGTCCCCCCTAATAAAATCTAAAGGGCTGGAACGATTTCAATGAAACTCGGTAAGTTCATAGCACTATTCCCGGCGACCTCGACCGTGCCCTTCAAATTTTGTTACGTCTCACCAATCCAACATGGCGGCTGTGCGAAATATTTCACTAGCATTCAATATTTCCGAAACTATTACCGATATCGCCCTGAAATTGTGTACGGTGATGAAGGGCACTACTAGAAGTTCACCTATGAGACTTTCAAAAGCCTGGTGACTACAAAACCAACATGGCGGTCAAGCGAAATTGAGACTTTTAAATAGAAATTTCTCGCGATTTAACTATCCAAACGTAATGAAACTTGGTACAGCAAATGTTTATACACATTGTAATGCACTGGAGTCTAATTTAGTTCAATTGTTTACATAACCTCAAAATGGCGGCTGTGCGAAATATTTCACTAACATTCTATATCTCCGAAATTATTACAGATATCATCATGCAATTTTGTACGGAGATAAGGAGTAAAGATACAAGTTTACCTATGTATATTTCATAAACCTGTAAAGTACAAAACGAACATGGCGACCAAGCGAATTTGAAATATTTTAATAGACTTTTCTCGTGATTTAACTCTCTGAGCGCAGTGAAATGTGGTACAGTAAATGATTTTGCAGATTGTAATGCACTGCCATCTAATTTAATTCAATTGTTTACATAACATCAAGATGGCGGCTGTGCGAAGTTTTAAAATTAAGTTTTTATTCTTGTGTCGTAATCATGCGATCGAAGTGAAAGTTTGAATAATGAAGCTAGGCAATAATTGTCCTTGAATGGTACTACTCTATGGCCTATACATATAACAATCCTAAATGGTGAGCTTCCGAAATATTTAGACGGTTCTCAATATCTATGAATCTTTTACAGCAACCAAACTGATTTTTTTATGTTCATAGAGACCATGAACATATGTTCACCTATAGGACTTTCAGTAACCTGGTGAGCACAAATCCAACATGGCGGCGACGCGAAGTATAAATATTTAAAAGGACGTTTCTCCCGAATTAACTATCCGAGTGCCGTGAAACGTTGCACGTTAAATGCTTATACAAATGTTGATCCTCAGGCATGTAATTTATTTCAATTGTTTGCATAATCACAAGATGGCTGGTGTGCGTACTTTTAAAATCTCGTTTTTACTTCTTGTGTTCTAATCATGCGATTGAAGTTTGAATACCACACGTACGCAAAAATCTTAATGTAATAGTACAAAAATAAAATTCCATCCTGGCGACCATATGAAATATTTAGCTCAATATCTACGAATCTATCATAACCTTCAAACTGAAATTTTGTATGTTAATAGAGACAGTTAACATGAGCAGGATATATGAAAATAGGCTGTATAGTTCTTCACGGAACTACTTGTTTTCTTTTTCGGTTAACCACCTCTAAACTATTGTAAAATTGATTTACTATCTCAAAAAGCATCCTCGTAGCGTGCTCAACGACTCACCTAAGTTACATCGCAATGAAATGAATGGCATATGAACGCATACGGGACTTTGTTGAAACGATTCGAGAGCCGTCACCCATTTGTTGAATATACTCGTACGCTACCTATTGTAAAATGGATTTAGTAATTCGAAAACCTTCCCTGGCATGTACACAACAACTTATCAAAGTTTTATCACAATCGAATGAATGGCATATGAACACATACGGGATTTTGTATAAACGATTCGCGCGCCGTTACTCATTTGTTGAATCTAGTTGTGTGCCACCCATGAGCAGTCGCTCAATAATTGAATCTACACGTGCGCTACCATATTGTAAAATGGATTTACAAAATCAGAAATCTTCGCGGGAGTGGAAACAACTTTTCACCAAATTTCATTGCAATCGTATGAATGGTATATGAATGCATACGGGACATTTTTTAAACAATACGCGCGCCTTTACTCATTTGTTGAATCTACTCGAGCGCTACCTATTGTAGAAAGGATTTACTGAGTCAAATACCTTTCCTGGAGGGAGCACAACAATTCAGCAAAGTTTCATAGCAATCGGATGAATGGTATATGAACGCATAATGGACTTTGTATAAACGATTCGCGTGCCGTCGCTCATTTGTTGAATCTACTTGTGCGATACATATTGCAAAGTGGATTTACTAAGCCAGAAACCTTCCCTGAAGTGTACACAACAACTCTCCTAAGTTTAGTCGCTATCGGACGAATGGGTATGAACGCATACGGGACTATGTTGAAACACTTCGCGCGTCATCGCACATTTGTTTAATCTACTAGTGCGATACCTATTGTAAAGTGGATTTAGTAAGCCAGAAACCTTCCATGAAGTGTACAAAACATCTCACCCAAGTTTCATCGCTTTCAGACGAATAGTATATGAACGCATACGGGACTTTGTTGAAACCCTTCGCGCGTCGTCGGTCATTTGTTGAATCTACTCGTGCGCTACCTATTATAACATGGATTTACTAAGCCAGAAACCATGCCTGTAGTGTACACAACCTCTCACCCAAGTTTCATCGCTATCTGACGAATTGTATGTGAACGCATACAGGACTTTGTTGAAACGCTTCGCCCGTCGTCGCACATTTGTTGAATCTACTCGTGCGCTACCTATTGTTAAGTGGATTTACTAAGCCAGAAACATTCCCTGAAGTGTACACAACATCTTACCCAAGTTTCATCGCTATCAGACGAATAGTATATGAACGCATACGGGACGTTGTTGAAACGCTTCGCGCGTCGTCGCTCATTTGTTGAATCTACTCGTGCCGCTACCTATTATAACATGGATTTACTATGCCAGAAACCTTGCCTGTAGTATACACAACCTCTCACCCATGTTTCATCGCTATCGGACAAATGGTATGTGAACGCATACAGGACTTTGTTGAAACGCTTCGCCCGTCGTCGCACATTTGTTGAATCTACTCGTGCGCTACCAATTGTTAAGTGGATTTACTCAGCCAGAAACCTTACCTGAAGTGTATAGAACATCTCACCCAAGTTTCATCGCAATGGGATGAATAGTATATGAACGCATATGGGACTTTCTTGAAACAAACGCACGCCGATTTGTTGAAGCTACTCGCGCCATTTATTGTAAATTGGATTTACTACCCCTATACAAATTTTTTGAATAACTAACGGGATTTCATGTTAAGAGCCTCATTTCTATACCGGTAGTGGAGAGTGCTACTCGCATCCAGTCGGCCGTGTCTCGTCAAAAAGCTACTGTTGCCTGGAAACGACTTGCCTTCGCTGTCATTTGCGTTACATTTGATAGTGACTTGTATTCTCTTTGACGTTTTATGTCACGTCACGAGATGAAAAAGAAAGTATCCTATGTCCGTCTCCTGGTTCTAAGCTACCTCCACACCAATTTTCAGTCAAATCGCTTCAGCCGTTCTTGAGTTATAAATAGTGTAACTAACATGACTTTCTTTTATATATATAGACTAGCTGTATCCGGCACGCGTTGCAATGCCAATCAAAGAAAGTGTTGGTGTTGTAACTTTGTTTGTTGAAGTGCTTTTGGATTCCCAATATTTTTTTTCTTTTTCCGCTAACCACCTCTAAACTATTGTAAAATTGATTTACTATCTCAAAAAAACATTCCGGGAGCGTGCTCAACAACTCACCAAACTTTCATCGCAATGAAATGAATGGCATATGAACGCATACGGGATTTTGTTGAAACGATTCGAGTGCCATCACCCATTTGTTGAATATACTCGTACGCTACCTATTGTAAAATGGATTTACTAATTCGAAAACCTTCCCTGGCGTGTACACAACAACTCATCCAAGTTTCATCACAATCGAATGAGTGGCATATGAACGAATATGGGATTTTGTATAAACGATTCGCGCGCCGTTACTCATTTGTTGAATCTACTTGTGCGCCACCCATTGAAAACCGGATTTACTAATTCATACACCTTCGCAGGACTGTACTCAACTCACCAAAGTTTCATTACAATCGGATGAATGGTATATGAACGCATACGGGACTTGGTTGAAACGATTCACGCGCTGTCGCTCATTAGTTGAATCTATTCGTGCGCTACCATATTGTAAAATTGATTTACAAAATCAGAAATCTTCGTGGGAGTGGAAACAACATTTCACCAAATTTCATTGCAATCGCATGAATGGTATATGAACGCATACGGAACTTTTTTTAAACGATACGCGCGCCGTTACTCATTTGTTGAATCTACTCGTGCGCTACCTATTGTAAAAAGGATTTACTAAGTCAGAAACCTTTCCTGGAGGGTGAACAACAATTCACCAAAGTTTCATAGCAATCGGATGAATGGTATATGAACGCAAACGGGACTTTGTATGATCGATTCGCGAGCCGTCGCTCATTTGTTAAATCTACTTGTGCGATACCTATTGTTAAGTGGATTTACTAAGCCAGAAACCTTCCCTGAAGTGTACACAACAACTCACCTAAGTTTAGTCGCTATCGGACGAATGGTATATGAACGCATACGGGACTATATTGAAACACTTCGCACGTCGTCGCTCATTTGTTTAATCTACTTGTGCGATACCTATTGTAAAGTGGATTTAGTAAGCCAGAAATCGTCCCTGAAGTGTACTCATTTTCTCACCCAAGTTTCATCGCTATCAGACGAATAGTATATGAACGCATACGGGACTTTTTTGAAACGCTTCGCGCGTCGTCGCTCATTTGTTGAATCTACTCGTGCGCTACCTATTATAACATGGATTTACTAAGCCATAAACCTTGCCTGTAGTGCACACAACCTCTCACCCAAGTTTCAGCGATATCTGACGAATGGTATGTGAACGCATACTAGACTTTGTTGAAACGCTTCGCCCGTCGTCGCACATTTGTTGAATCTACTCGTGCGCTACCTACTTTTAAGTGGATTTACTAAGCCAGAAACATTCCCTGAAGTGTACACAACATCTCACCCAAGTTTCATCGCTATCAGACGAATAGTATATGAACGCATAAGGGACTTTGTTGAAACGCTTCGCGCGTCGTCACACATTTGTTGAATCTACTCGTGCGCTACCTATTATAACATAGATTTACTAAGCCAGTAACATTGCCTGTAGTATACACAACCTCTCACCCAAGTTTCATCGCTATCGGACGAATGGTATGTGAACGCATACAGGACTTTGTTGAAACGCTTCGCCCGTCATCGCTCATTTGTCGAATCTACTCGTGCGCTACCAATTGTTAAGTGGACTTACTCAGCCAGAAACCTTACCTGAAGTGTACAGAACATCCCACCCAAGTTTCATCGCAATGGGATGAATGGTATATGAACGCATGTGGGACTTTCTTGAAACAAACGCACGCCATTTTCTTGAAGCTACTCGCGCCATCTATTGTAAATTGGATTTACTACCCCTATACAAATTACGTTGAATAACTAAAGGAATTTCATGTTATGAGCCTCATTTTCTATACCGGTAGTGGAGAGTGCTACTCGCATCCAGTCGGCCGTGTCTCGTCAAGAGCTACTGTTGCCTGGAAACGACTTGCCTTAGCTGTCATTTGCGTTACGTTTTATAGTGACTTGTATTCTCTTTGACGTTTTATGTCACGTCACGAGATGAAAAAAAAAAGTATCCTATATCCGTCTCCTGGTTCTAAGCTACCTCCACACCAATTTTCAGCCAAATCGGTTCAGCCGTTCTTGAGTTATAAATAGTGTAACTAACACGACTTTCTTTTATATATATAGATTTCATTTTCTTATATATTTATTTTTCTGTTGTTGTATTGGCTGTACTGGTGTGTGTATGTGTAAATGAGAAACGAGGTGGTCGTGACCTAAAGTTAGCAACCATCCCAGAATTTGCCTGGAGTAGAAGTGGGGAAACCACGGAAATTATGAAAACATCTGTACTCAAGAGGCCGAGTGAACCCCGTTCTAGCTCTCACACCGGAATTAAGATTTCTTGGTTGAGCCGCTACCATTTTACTTTTTATATAATTTCATTCTTAGGGTATCGGGACTCCGTGGCTTAGGCGGCAGCACGCCGGCCTCTCACCGCTGGGTCCGTGGTTCAAATCCTGGTCACTCCATGAGAGATTTGTGCTTGACAAACGGAGACAGACAGGTTTTTCTCCAGGTACTCCAGTTTTCCCTCTCACAATTTCATTCCAGCAACACTCTCCACTATCATTTCACATCTGTCATTCATTTAATCATTGCCCATGGGGGGGGATAGGCTTCAGCAGCCGGCACAGTTCATATCCTCGCCACTAGACCGGGGCTTCATTCATTCCATCCCTGATCCGGTCGGTCGACTGGAAGCACGCAGTGGATTTCATTTTCATTCTTACAGTGTAGTGTATAGCGAGAATAATAGGAAGTCTCACTAACGAGTGAAATATCAAAGGCTGTGAATATAAACTTTTGCTACGCGACAGATTCTCCATCAGGCTTCTCGCAAAGAAAGGAACACACGCACTCTGCGTAATTAAATAAGTTTGTGACACCGCAGGTTATCCTGTTCCCTGCTTTATATAACAACTTGCCCGAAGCATTGACGTTCTGCTTTCCATACAATAAGATTTTACCGTACTCAAGTTCAGTCAGTGTACAGTAGGTTACTCGTCGTTGATGGGCTCAAGGTATGATATGTTGAAAAAGTACGAGTTTAATCCCCTGACCTCAATATTTACGAAACTGGCAGGTGGCTAGGATGTTGGCCATAGTGAACCCAAACTTAAGTTAATTCTTCTAGGTATTATTCCGTGTCTTTGTGTGGGCTTCGCACAAAAGTACCGACTGGGCTCGTTAAATCATGTACCACGACCTTGCGGGCAACTACAGCAAGTACGGTGATCGTAGATGCGAATCCTCCACTGACATCGGCTATTCTGAATGACATTTTCACCAGATTTTTCTACACTCAGCCAGGCAAATGCCAGGATAGTACCTTTTTTCAAGTCGCAGGACTCTCACCCGCTCCTTTTCCCCGCTTCAGCTACACATTCATGTGGGTTGTGTTGGAGTACTCATGTGGGTTGTTACGTGTCCAAGGTGTACAAATTACTTCATTTTGTAATGCGGGTATTAATAGGCAGTAGCTCTACCGCAAAAGAATTAGGATATTTGACCCTAGTGAGACCAATCCTGGAATACGGCTCAGCGGTTTGGGACCAGTATCAGGTTGGACTCATCATTGAGCTGGAGATGGTACAAAGGAAGACTGCTAGAATTGTGCTCGACGATTTTAATCCTAGAAGTAGTGTAACTCGAATGATAAGAAATCCTACCTACCTGAGCGGGGCGGATCATCCACATGAAGTTAAGGTCCGACCACAGCGTACAAATTATGGGAAATATTCTTTCATTAACCGTAGTGTAGATAATTGGAACGCAGCAATTCATCTAGGTTTGTGCCGTGTCTTGTGTGGGGTTTCGCCTAGGACACCAAGCTAGGCTCATCGGCGGGCTCTTGGTGTCCCCGCCCGGACCCCCACAGGAGTGACGAACTGCGCGCCACCTCCCTTTATATAAGGTGCAACTGCACCACTTGACTACAAGAACTAAAAGCTCAAGCAGCCTTAACCTCCCTATGAAGGCTTCCAAAAAGATGGTATATTGGCTTTCACGGCCGGTGAATTAAAACTCAGCAAGGCGAAACCCCACACAAGACACGGCACAAACCTAGAAGAATTGCTGAGTTTTAATTCACCGGCCGTGAAAGCCAATATACCATCTAATTGGAACGCATTACCTGCCTCAGTCTTAGATCCTTTCCCAAACATATTGATGTGTTTAAGAGAAGATTGAAATTTTGTGTTAATATTACGATGTAATTACTATAGTTCCTAAATTGCGAATTGTGTATATTGTGTTTGATGTTATTGTCGGTAATTTTCTGTATTTGTACAATTTGCCACCGGGGTGTTACCACCATTTGCAAATATTGTACACACATCAAAAAAAGTTTTGCATCACCTCGGTTCCAAGAGTTCCGGAACCTTTAAATACAAAGGGAATAGAGATCAACACAAACAACATTTCAGCTCGTTTTATTGCTCATGAGACCCACACATTGCATGTTGTACCAGCATACAGCTAGACTTGCAGCATTTGTGGTCCAGATTGCAGTACACACCACTACCTCTAATACCCAGTAGCACGTCCTCTTGCATTGATGCATGCCTGTATTCGTCGTGGCATACTATCCACAAGTTCATCAAGACACTGTTGGTCCAAATTGTCCCACTCCTCAACGACAATTCGGCGTAAATCTCTCAGAGTGGTTGGTGGGTCAAGACGTCCATAAACAGCCCTTTTCAACATATCCCAGGCATGTTCGATAGGGTTCATGTCTGGCGAACATGCTGGCCACTGTAGTCGAGCGATGTCGTTATCTTGAAGGAACGCATTCACAAGATGTGCACGATGAGGTCGAGAATTGTCGTCCATGAAGACAAATGCCTCTCCAATATTCTGCCGATATGGTTGCACTATGGGTCGGAGGATGTCATTCAGGTATCGTAAAGCGGTTTCGGAGCCTTCCATGACCACCAGTGGCGTACGTCGGCCCCACATAATGCCACCCCAAAACATCAGGGAACCACCACCTTGCTGCACTCGCTGGACAGTGTGTCTAAGACGTTCAGCCTGACCAGGGTGCCTCCAAACACGTCTCCGACGATTGTCTGGTTGAAGGCATATGCGACACTCATCGGTGAAGAGAACGTGATGCCAATTCTGTGGGGTCCATTCAGCATGTTGTTGGGCCCATCTGTACCGCGCTGCATGGTGTCGGGGTTGCAAAGCTGGACCTCGCCATGGACGTCGGGAGTGAAGTTGCGCATCATGCAGCCTATTGCGCACAGTTTGAGTTGAAACACGACGTCCTGTGGCTGAACGAAACGCATTATTCAACATGGTGGCATTGCTGTCAGGGTTCCTCCGAGCAGCAATCCGTAAGTAGCGGTCATCCACTACAGTAGTAGCCCTTGGGCGGCCTGAGCGAGGCCTGTCATCGACAGTTCCTGTATCTCTGTACCTCCTCCATGTCCGAACAACATCGCTTTGGTTCACTCTGAGACGCCTGGAAACTTCCCTTGTTGAGAGCCCTTCTTGACACAAAGTAACAATGCGGACGCGATCGAACTGCGGTATTGACCTTCTAGGCATGGTAGAACTACAGACAACATGAGCAGCGTACCTTCGTCCTGGTGGAATGACTGGAACTGATCGGCTGTCGTACCCCCTCCGTCTAATAGGCCCTGCTCATGCATGGTTGTTTACATCTTTGAGCAGTTTTAGTGACATCTATGAACAGTCAAAGGGACTGTATCTTTGATACAATATACACAGTCAACGTCTATATGCCGGAGATCTGGGAACCGAGGTGATGCAAAACTTTTTTTGATGTGTGTATATAACAAGTAGTTCCGTGAAGAACTATACAGCCTAATTTCATATATCCTGCTCATATTAATTGCCTATATCAACATACAAAATTTCAGTTTAATTGCTGAAACAGATTCGTAGATATTGAGAACCGTCTAAATATTTCAGATGGTCGCCAGGTTGGATTTTTATTTTTGTACTATTACATTAAGATTATTGTGTACGTGTGGTATTCAAACTTAAATCGCATGATTAGAACACAAGAAGTAAAAACGAGATTTTAAAATTACGCACAGCAGCCATCTTGTCATTATGCAAACAATTGAAATAAATTAGATGCCAGTGGATCAACATTTGTATAAGCATTTAACGTGCAACGTTTCACGGCACTCGGATAGTTAATTCGCGAGAAATGTCCATTTAAATATTTATACTTCGCGTCGCCGCCATGTTGGATTTGTGCTCTCCAGTTTACTCAAAGTCCTATAGGTGAACATATGTTCATAGTCTCTATGAACATAAAAAAAAATCTGTTTGGTTGCTGTAAAAGATTCATAGATATTGAGAACCGTCTAAATATTTCGGAAGCTCGCCATTTAGGATTGTTATATGTATAGGCCATAGAGTTATGTACCATTCAAGGACAATTATTACCTAGGTTCATTATTCAAACTTTCACTTCGATTGCATGATTACGACACAAGAAAGAAAAATATAATTTTAAAATTTCGCACAGCCGCCATCTTGAGGTTATGTAAACAATTGAATTAAATTAGATGGCAGTGCATTACAATCTGCAAAATCATTTACTGTACCACATTTCACTGCGCTCAGAGAGTTAAATCACGAGAAAAGTCTATTAAAATATTTCAAATTCGTTTGGTCGCCATGTTCGTTTTGTACTTAACAGGTTTATGAAATATACATAGATAAACTTGTATCAGTGCGCTTTATCACCGTACAAAATTGCAGGGTGATATCTGTAATAGTTTCGGAGATATAGAATGTCAGTGAAATATTTCGCACAGCCGCCATTTTGAGGTTATGTAAACAATTGAACTAAATTAGACTCCAGTGCTTTACAATGTGTATAAACAATTGCTGTACCCAGTTTTATTACGTTTGGGTAGTTAAATCGCGAGAAAAGTCTATTTAAAAGTCTCAACTTCGCTTGCCCGCCATGTTGGTTCTGTAGTCACCAGGTTTTTGAAAGTCTCATAGGTGAACTTCTAGTAATGCCCTTTATCATCGTACACAATTTCAGGGCGATGTCGGTAATAGTTTCGGAGATATTGAATTCTAGTGAAATATTTCGCACAGCCGCCATGTTGGATTGGTGAGACGTAACAAACTTTGAAGGGCACGGTCGAGGTCGCCGGGAATAGCGCCATGAACCTACTGAGTTTCATTGAAATCGCTCCAGCCGTTTAGATTTTATTAGGGACACACACACACACACACCTCACACACACACACACGCACACACACACGGACAAAAGGTGATCTCATAAGCCTATTTTTTTAAATTGAAAATAGGCTAAAAATGATACGAGCCTTACAGTAGTCGCATATGATGTGTAACATCTGGCATGCTATTCTACTCGTATACTACACAGCTTGGACATTCTTAAAATGTTAATTTACACTCCATTTTCATACTGGTACTATGATGAATGTATAGATTGAATTGGAGATATGCTACTGTCACATTTGTGGCGCAGCGGTCAAGCTGTTGGTCTCTCACCAAGGTAGACCGGGTTTGATTCCCGGTCAATACATGTGAGATTTTCGAATTGAAATGCCATGTCCTGTGGTTCGCATTCCACGTAAAAGGAAGGTAACGTGGATCATGATCGTGAGATTAACGGACACACAAAACTACAAGCTTCCTTCCTTCCTTTTACATTAATAATTCATAATAAGAAAGTGACACACAACGTCGACAGTACTCTCAAATACTGTGAGCACATTCCTCAGTAACTATAACATTCATTATTCTCAAGGCTCTCATACAGTTCGTCGTAAACAATCGAAACATGGCTTCCTACAATCATGAAATGACCTAGCCTCACATATGATGAAAATACAGCTTTTATTGCACTCATATAACAACATTCTGTTATGCATTTAATATTTGACTACTCACCCACAGCTTGACAATAATGCCGCTTACTTAAATGCCATTTGTCGTCTTTGTCCTACCCCATGGGATATTCAACCTTGAACGTGAAGCTTCATAAACTGCTCAATGACAAATGATTGTCGGTGAAACATTTGCCACTGTGCTCGTCAAACCAGTGCCTGCTAAATGCACTGCCTACTGTATTGCCATATCATTCTCGCGCTACAGAGCACACACTGCCTTTTTTCCGATACACTCATTTTCAATTGTACATCCAGCTGGCAGTGCGTCTTCACTTCCGTCCGATCCACTTCCGTTCGATCCCCTTCCGCCCGATTCACTTCCGTCCCATTTTTCTGGCAGTGCGTCTTCACTTCCGTCCGATCCACTTCCGTTCGATCCACTTCCGGCCGATTCACTTTCGTCCCCAATTTCCAAAATCACTCCCACAAAACTATCCAGCAACCGAGCGGAAAGATGTTGCACATCAATAACTAGCTGTTATGCCCGGCGTTGCTAGGGATCAAAATTGGATATTAAGAGATCGTACCTTAGCTCGCATTGTGTGCAACCCGGAGGAAGGTCGTTGTTATAAAGAATAAAATTATTGCCACTCAAAGTCCTTGTGCGTGCATTTTATCTGATCAAAAATTGTGTTGAAGTTGTAAAATAGGTGGGTACGACGGCTCCGTACTGCTTGTAGCTTATAGATAAAGCCTAAAATTTCGCTAATATAACTGAATATTAATGTAAGGAATCTTTTTTTAAATCATAGCAGCCAAGGGCCAATGGGATTCTTTTCTTAATTGTATTAGCCTTGCGTTTTTTGTCGAACAGCATCATTTCGAAAGGATAATGGTAGTCCGCAAACAAACGCTTAGAATCCCAGCTTCATAATAATATATGCATTTGATTAGGAAAATAAGGAATACCAAAAGGAAATACATACTAAATATCATCTAAGAATCTATATGTCCACCTACACTTAAATGAGAATTACTCATTCGAGTGCAGAGACACCTTGTGGCCGCTAGAGAATTTAACGTTATTATTTTAGAACCCCATATCACCCAGATGACCAAATCTGGTGATGAAAACCACACACCAAAATGACCCAGGGTCTATATGTTGAAAGAATTTGAAGACAAAGATTAAATGATTGGCAACAAATCATATCTGAAACTATATTTACCAATGCTCACCTTCTACAGATAAAATCAATATTGAAACACTCGTACACGAAAATAAACACACGTAGTGTAAAGAATAGATCCTAAAACAAACAAAAAATACCCTTCTCTATATCCTGTTTGTCGGAGATATCCCCCAGCCTCCGGCTCCTCTTCACCTCCTACAATTCGCAGACGACACTGCAATCCTCGCCCCCTGCCCCTCCGTCACCGCCATAAACCGCCTCGTTCAGCCGTATCTAGACATCTTCACGGCCTGGTGTGACCGTTGGCATCTAACTCTGAACACGGGCAAAACTCACGCCGTACTTTTTCGTCCTCGCCGTCATGCCAACGGACCATCACGTAATCCCGCTCTACTGAACCTCCACATCCATGACCATCGTCTTAGCACTAGTCCGTCTCTTCGCTATCTTGGAGTGGAGTTTGAACAACACTTCACCTTCAGGTCTCATCTCCGAGCACTCACGGCCTCAGCACAGAAACGCTCTCGGCTACTCACCCGCCTACTTGGCACCTCCTGGGGTCTCCTACACCTATAAGACATTAATACGGTCTTTCATCACCTACGGTCACGTGGTATGGGCCGGCTGCGCTGCCAGCCATTTCCGCCCACTCATTACGATGGAACGGCGTATTTCACCTATCGCACTCCGTCTTTCACCGATACATCCAAGCGAAGACCTATACCGGCTAATGCCGTTGCCACCAATCACCACCTACATTCACCTTCTCCAACTTTGGTATCTTCAACGTGCTCGTCGAACCCAAAACCCCATACTGCAGCAGCTTGAGGCTCTCCCAGCCAGAGCCCCCGTCTACACCAAACTCGGCCTCACGCACCTCAAATCCCTCATCCCAGCCCCCGACTAAACGTCCCGCCCCCTCTCACTAAAAACGTGAAACACCAACGCCACTCCAGGCACTAAAAAAAAGGGGAAAAAAAGAAAAAAAAACTCACAAATCTTTCTCTTTCCTCTCCTTATTTAATTTTTTTTATTCTTATTTCTATTTAATTTATTATTTCTATCTTTCTATTTTTCTTCTACCACACAGCTCTTTTCTCATCTATACGACCATCTTCCACATCACACATCATCCCCATCTCCAACGAATTCCTCCACCCCATAAAAAAAACTCATCTCTTTCCACATAGCTTTCTTTCCTTAACTTACATTCTATCTCTTCTACATCACTGCTCTCTCATTCATCTCTAAGCACAACCTTCCTGTCACCCATTACCTTCACCTCCATCGAAATTATCCAAAAAAAAATCATCCAAACAAACACAATCACTCTCCCTCGTCTCATCCCCTCACCCCATCCACACCAACACCCAAATAACCTCTTACCTCTCCCCTTTCTCACACATATTTCTCCCCTCTCCACTTCTCTCAGCACCCTTTCCCGTCTCCACAAAAATCACCAACAATCCCTTCTCAAAATACATCATCACCCTTTTCAAAAAAAAAAAAAACGCAATTTAAAACTACCTTACTTTCACAAATGTCTACAATATAAAGTTCAAACTTCCTCCAACTCTCTTACTTACAAAGCAATCAATTCATAAACCACAAAACTTCAAACCTCCCAACTCAAAAATTACAATAGTACAATGCACAAAAGAGCAATTTTTCGCCAACTTACCAAATTTAAAACCTAAATCTTAGCCAAGAGGTCAAAACATTTCTCCTTCTACAATTTATTCACTACACCACCACCCTTCTCCTGTAACTCTATCACTCCCAAAACACTCCCCTCCTCTGGCCCAAGAGATGGTGCGGCCATCTATAGGGTCCCGCCCACCCTTTCCTGGGTGGGAATGAAAAGACCCCATATATATATATACAAAAAGGACACTAGTAAAATATGGATTAAAAATCAAGAAAACTCCTATTTCTTCAGCTCATACTGAAAATAATGATGCTTCACCGATGATGCGAGTCCTCATCCTCATGATGATGCTCTTAAATAAAATTATAAACCATGTGGGGCATGCAAATTCAAAGTTTTAGCCGTCTATTTACAAATTCTATATTTAACTGAAAAATAATTCTTTTTGTTACAGGAAGTAAGTAGAATAATATTTGTGAATAGAGCTACAAAAAACCTTTCGTACGATATATGACTCGAGTAACTTGAAGGTAAATACAATAGGCCCTTGGTCGCCTTAAGCGCATTGCATGTGTTGTTGAAATTTTCATCCTAAAGTGATTCTGGGATGTTCTTATATCCATTTGAAAATTTTGAACGAAATCTGTTGAGTCGTTTTCAATTGATGGAGGAACAGACAGACAGACAGACAGAGGAACTTAATATGACATGAAACTTAATGTTATATGCTTCCTCGACTCACCAGGCTGCTAATATACAAAGCATAACAAACATCACAATAAGGTGAATGCAGATAAACTACAAGGTCAATAAAATACTAAACTATAAAATGAATCTCATGACCATAAAGAAATAAACTGGAGAGTAGGCCTCTCTCCTTTCCCCCTCCCGAAGCAACTCAGAAACCTGAAGCGTCATAGGTTTTTGACAGTAATTGATGTCCCTGAGTCTCTGACATTGTGTTTCTTGATTCATTTATTTTTTATTTATACGGATAAATCGTGACGAAATCAGAAATATTGGGAATTGCTTTGTGATTACGTAATACAGTCGGGGGGGGATCGACCAAAGAGTAGTTAGACTGCGTAATATTGTTGTGCCCCACCAATTGATGCGCCTCCACCAATCGTTATGTCCCCACCTGATGGCACGGACTTAGCCATAGGTCGATCAAGGGTTCTCCAAGATTATATACCAGGATCGTTATCGTGTCCTTACCGATAGCTTCGGACAGGGATTACAGAGCACCCGTACTACACAAGGAAATGCGAGTGGGAGGATATTATGGAATTAGGGAATACTCCTAATGAAAGAAATTGAAAGCTTAACTCCCAGTTTATTCAGTAAGGGAGTAAAGGAATCCACCACCATAGATACAAGGATTGAATCCTGAAATTATTATTTATTTATTTATTTATTTATTTATTTATTTATTTATTTATTTAGCGCATGGCGTTTAGTGCCGGGAGTGTCTGAGGACATGTTCGGCTCGCCAAAGGCTGTAGCTGCTTCAAGCGGACACCCATAGGGTGAGCTACAAGTTCCGTTCAATTTCAAGTAGTTCCAACTTTCGCTACCAGATGTCACTGGTACCTAGTGGTGAACGTTGGAAATGTGATAGAGCGTTACAACGAAATCTAACCTAGAAATTTAGCTTCACACAGGTTTAGTTAGTGGGAGGATCTTTTACATGCCATAAATCAAAGATCCTGTCTAGAATAATTTACAAGAGGATTGAAAGCCAGATAGAAACGGAGTTGGGTGAAGACCAGTTTGGTTTCAGGAGAAATGTAGGAACAAGGGAAGCTGTACTAAGTCTTAGGCTGATTTTAGAAGGTAGAATAAGGAAAGATAAGAGAACGTTCATGGCACTTGTAGACTTAGAAACGGCTTTTGATAACGTTGATTGGACTAAATTGTTTGACATTTTGAAATCAATTGGAATAAAGTACAGGGATAGGAGGGTGATATACAATCTGTACAGAAACCAGACAGCAGTCATTCGAGTTGAAGGACATGAGAGAGAAGCAGGTATTCAGAAAGGTGTAAGGCAAGGCTGCAACTTATCACCCATACTTTTCAATCTTTACATTGAACAAGCAATGAAGGAAATTAGAGAAAAATTTAAAGTGGGAGTGAAGATTCAAGGAGAAATAATTTCATCTCTGAGATTTGCTGATGACATCGTCATCTTGGCCGACAAGCCTGAGGATTTGAATGAGTTTTTGAATGGTATGGACTCCGTCTTACGGAAAGAATTCATGATGAAAATAAATAAATGTAAAACAAAAATACTGGAATGCAGCCGAAATAAATCAGAAACCTCTTGGGAGATCAAATTGTCAGGTGAAAAGCTGAAGGAAGTAGTAGACTTCTGTTACTTAGGAAGCAGAATAACCAGTGATGGACGAAGCAAAGAGGATATTAAAAGTAGGTTGGCTCAGGCAAAGAAAGCATTTCTACAAAAAAGGAATCTGCTGACATCGAATATAGATTTAGGTATTAGGAAGTCATTTTTTAAAGCCTTTGTCTGGAGCGTGGCGCTCTATGGAAGTGAAACTTGGACTATTGGTGCAGCAGAAAAGAGGAGAATTGAAGCATTTGAAATGTGGTGTTACAGGAGAATGATGAAGATCAGATGGGTAGATAGGGTTACAAACAAAGAGGTATTAAGACGAGTGGGAGAGGAGAGATGTTTCTGGCGACTGCTAATGAAGAGAAGAGATAGGTTGGTAGGACACATACTACGACACCCAGGAATAGCAAGCTTAGTTATGGAAGGAAGGGTCGAGGACAAAAACTGTAGGGGTAGACCAAGGTTAGAATATGTTAAACAGATTGCCTCCGATGTAGGGTGTCGGAGCTATGTAGAGATGAAACGATTAGCTCAGGACAGGGAGGCTTGGAGAGCTGCATCAAACCAGTCAAAAGACTGAAGACTCAAACAACAACAAATCAAACAACATGGGACCGCCGGCTTTACTTCCCCTCCGAAGGAAGGCATACTGAAGGATTTTAACGCTCTAAAAGAATCCGACGACATCGGCCGGGTTTGAACCCGCGATTTTGTGCTTAGCAGTTCAGCATGCTACCAACTAAGCCACCGAAGCCGCTTTAAATATTGAAATAGAGCTATTGCTTCTCACGTGTTTCCTCAACTTCGCTAGCTATGGTGCTCCTAAGTACCGCCTCAGCTCCGTGTCCCTTGGTCAACGAGCGTGCGATGACCCAACTTGCCTCATCTTCCAATCGGCAGACAATCGAGCTCTGTCTCTGCAGTGCCTGACTGACCTCTCTGACCTGAGTCCGCAGCTTTAATAATAAGGCAGCACGGTTCTTGTTGACCAGGTTGAACTGGGTTAAATGTCCGATAAGGTTTCGCCTTGAGCCGACACCGGGACATAACAATATGTAGACGGCCCCTCTACAAGAAAATAGAGACAAAGGATTCAATTTCAAATAAAACAATGTGAAAGCCAACATTTTAACGATTAGCCTACATTTAATTCTGACGCTCCCCCAGGGTCTCACGACTAGGGGGACGTGGGTTGGTGACCACGGGGCCCTAGCTGAGTTCAGCATTACTTCCCCTTCCTTGTGCCGGGCTCCTCTCTGTCTTTCCTATCGACCTCCCTTGGTCAACTCTTGTTCTTTTCCGACCCCTAGGCCTAGGGAGTCTTTCACTTTCTTGCCTTAATGGGCCCTTGTCTCATCTTTCCTGATCCCTCACTTTTAGGGGGGGGGGGGGGGGGAGTCAAACCTGTTCTCTTCATATCTCCTGCCTTCTGTTCAAGGCCCTGAAGGTGGGCAGGATGTGTGTAGCCTCACCACTTCTGGTGCACCCTCAATAGTGCTACACCCTCAAGGGCTCACGGCTGGTGGGTTCGGGAGTTGATGACCCCGAGGGATTCCTGAGCCGGATCCGGTTTTTCTCCATTTTTCCAATACCTGTCGGACGGACCCACTCCTCTTTCCCTTTCCTATCTGCCATCCATTACTCTCCCTCCTTCAAAGTCCCTCAATCATCATTCTTCGAGGGTTGAGGGCATTTCTTTTCTTCCTGTCCTTTATTTGCCGTATTCTCCTTTTGTTTTCCACTTCTTCTTCTAGTATGTAAGTTTTAGTTGTGTGTTTTATATATACACCGCGGACAGGCCGACAAGGACCACGCAAATATCACTTCTTTATAGGTCTAGTTTCCTTCTTTCTCCTCCAGAAGTCTCTCATCCTGGTCGACTGCGCAGCTCTTATTTCAGCATTCCATTCTCCTGTGTTGAGATTCTTCTTCTCCCCGACAAGAATTTTGAGGCCAACGTATTTTTTTTCTGTACTCTATTCGATTTAGACAATCTACTTCGGTAATTTTGAATTTTTGAAGTTCTTCTATCATTTGTTTTACATAGCCTCCTTGCCCTTCATAGTTCCAGATTTTATCAAAAATTTCTTTGTTTAACCTTGAGCAATCCAAGCGGACCATATGTCGGTAGAACTGAAGTCGCCGTTTTCTGATCATCACTTCAAGGTTGTCGATTTTACTATAAATTTCTGCATTGGATCTCAGTGTGTTTAAGTTACAGATTACCGCACATTACATTCTCGTCTTTCACTATCACCCAAACCATTAGCGGCCAATTACCGAGATATTAGGCCCCATTAAACAGCAATTATCATAATCATTATCAATACACCTTTAGATTTTTATGGGAAAGAAATGAGGGAGCTTATATGTTTGAATTAAAAGAAAATTGCAATACAAATAATAAAGCCAACTCGCTACAGGGATACAAGAGGAAAGGAGCTGATGGGGTGACTTTAACTAGGCCTAATTCTTTCTTTTCCTTTTGGGGGTAAAAGAATGGAGAAATAGCAAACACATTCCAGCTGATACCCGCATTACTTCTACTGACCTGTGCCTGGTTCCTATCTCTCTCCATTACTGTTCTAATCTCGGCGCTGAGAGTGACCATCCTGAGTGTTGCTTTCCCTCCAGTTTTTCTCCCTCCCTCCAGGCAAATGATGGGATAGTACCATATTTCAAGTACCGGGGCACATTTCCCATCCTTGACTCTAATAATTAAAATTACACACGCTACTCCAGCCACCGGTGATGATGATAATTGTGGTTTTAAGGGGCCTAACATCTAGGTTATCGGCCCCTAATGGTCAGATGATCGTGAAGATGATAATGAAAAATGAACTATAACTAAAACTAACTACTAACTTATATACTAGAAGAAGAAATGAAAAACAAATGGAGAATAAGGCAAATAAAAGACAGGAGGAAAATAAATGCCCTCAACCCTGGAAGAATGCGGATTGAGGGACTTTGAAGGATGGAGAGCTATGAAAGGCAGATAGGAAAGTGAAAGAGGAGAGGGTCCGCCCCACAGGTAAAGGATAAAAGAGGGAAAACTGGACCCAGCTCAGGAATCCCTCGGGGTCGCCAACTCCCGAACTCACCAGCCGTGAGCCAGTGAGGGTGAAGCAATATCCAGGGTGCACCGGAAATGGAGGGGCTACATACATCCTGCCTCCTTGAGGGCCTCGAGCAGAAGGCAGGAGATAGCAGGAAAAGAAAAAGAAGGCTGACCCCTCGCTGAAGGAGGGATCAGAAAAGATGAGACAAGGGCCAATTAAGGCGGGAAAGGAAGAGACTCCCTAGGCCTCGGATACCCTAATACCGTCGGGGTCGGAAGAGAACAAGAGTTGACCAAGTGAGGTCGACAACAGGAAAGAAGACAGAAAGGAGCCCGGCACAAGTAAGTGGAAGCAATGCCGGACACAGGTGGGGCCCCGTGGTCGCCAACCCACGTCCCATTAGATGTGAGTCCCCGGGGGGAGTCACCGGTGAAACACAGGATATCGGGCAAGTTGAACACACACTCAAATACACTTGTATGATGACCAACATATCCAAAGACTCAGAAGGGCGAAAAGACATCTCAGGTTTGTTTGATATTTATTCCTTCATCTCGATTGGTAACAGTGAACATTGCAGTAGTTGAGTTTGCCCTGATTAGGTACTATGAAGAATGGACAGATGAAAATCAAGGGAGTTCGGCTCGACTAGTAGCTGCACGAACTCGAGAGAGACCGTTGGTTGGTTCCTCAGTTTAGGGGATGCGACAACGCGGCCATGTAGCCCCGTGTACTTTGGGTGTGTGAAGAATCTGTCTGATAACCGGTGATAATTGTGATGACTGTATTAGTGTGTGTTGTCTGTTTTTAATTCAAGTAAGGACAGCAGACGATAATATATTTCAAGTAGTTCCTAATTTCGCTACCAAATGCTACCGTCCACGACACCTAGCTGTTAACTTGCCATCAAAACCAGCACCTGGTGACGAACGTTGGAACTTAAGAGCATTAATCAAACTTAACCTACAAATTTTGCTCTACACAAGTTTAGTTAGTGGAAGGTTCATTTGCATGCCATCAATCTATGACTTGGGCCCGCCGGGTTTACTTCCTCTCCGCTGGAAGACATACTAAGGGATTGTTAACGCTCTTAAGAAATCCGACGACTTTGGCCGGGTTTAAACCCGCGACCTTAGGCATAGAAGCTCAGCATGCCACCAACTACGCCATCGAAGCCACTCATCCTCGTGAAGCAAAACTGAGGGGAAGAGGGTTCATTACCCATCTCAGCCATCCGTGGTTTCCCACTTCTACGCCAGGAAAATGCCCTGTCGGTTTCTAACGTAAGGCTACGACCACCTCCTTCCCAATCCTATTCCCAATTTACAAATACACACACTGGTACATCCATCACAATAACACAGGTTTTCACACAAATTCTACACACACCCAAGTACACGGGACTACATGACCTTGATACCACAATTACACACGCTACTCCAGTCACCGGTGATGATGATGATAATTGTGGTTTTAAGGGGCCTAACATCTAGGTTATCGGCCCCTAATGGTCAGATGATCGTGAAGATGAGAATGAAAAATGAACTATAACTAAAATTGACTAAAAACTTATAAACTAGAAGAAGAAATGAAAAACAAATGGAGAATAAGGGAAATAAAGGACAGGAGGAAAAGAAATGCCCTCAACCCTCGAAGAATGCGGATTGAGGGACTTTGAAGAATGGAGAGCCATGAAAGGCAGATAGGAAAGTGAAAGAGGAGAGGGTCCACCCCACAGGTAATGGATAAAAGGGGGAAAACTGGACCCAGCTCAGGGATCCCTCGGGGTCGCCAACTCCCGAACTCACCAGCCGTGAGCCAGTGAGGGTGTAGCAATATCCAGGGTGCACCAGAAATGGAGTGGCTACATACACCCTGCCTCCTTGAGGGCCTCGAGCAGAATGTACAAAGACAACAACAAACTGTTCAACTATCACAAATGGCATCGAATATTGTGAAGGCGATACTTCTGTCGAGTGTTACATATCGATTGTACGTATTCCTTAGTATCATTATTATTATTATTATTCTATTTATTCGTTAAGGGGCGTGGTGGCGAATCTGTCAAGCTGTTGGCCTCTCACCATGGCGGACCGGGTTCGATTCCCGGTCAATGCTTGTGAGATTTTCAATGTGAAATGCCATGTCTTGTGGTTCGGATTTCACGTAAAAAGGAGGTACCGTAGCTCATGATCTCGATATTAACGGTCACGTAAAACTACAAGCTTCCTTTCTTTTATTCGTTACGGCCAACTATGGACCACGTTTGACAGTCTTTACATTATGTTTTGTCTTCACCCTCTGCCAATATATTTTCATCGTCTCTCCCACCTTCTTCTTCTGTTCCTCCGTGTAAGATCGTCCCTCAGTGACAACTCCCCTGTCTCCTGGAAACCTGGAAACCCCTTAACTAAATAGCTCCCTGTCCATTATGTCTTCCTCTTTCACCCCCATCCGATCCAAGTCCAATCTCACTTCCCGAAATCATTTCGACTCCGTCTTCCTCTTCCTGAAGAATTCATAAAATCTTCTTCGTCAATCTGTCACTGTTCTTCCTCACCAAGTGTCCATGAAACTTCGTTATGAGAAACATGAAGGGTAGCAGTATTCAGGCCAAAGAATTGTCTTACAAATATCATGTGAGACCAATTTTGGAATACGCCACGAGTGTGTGGGAGCCCCACTAATCAACTATAACGAACAAATAGGAGATGGTGTTAGGGAAAGGTGCAAGATTCGTACTTAACAAATTCTCCCAAACTGACAGAGTCTCTGACATGTTAATGTCATTGGGATGGGAATTCCTACACAGCAGAAGACATAAAATAAGACTCCAGGAGATGTACAAAGCATACACAGCGGAGCCGGCCTGGAATGAATTGCGAAACAGAATGCATGAGCCAGATTATTTGGGTAGGAGGGATCGCGAATACAAAATTAGACACAACATTCAAAAAACAAACTTAGCTAAGTATTCTTTGATAAACAGGGATATTCAAACCTGGAATGAGTTACCTGAAGAAGTCGTAGAACCTTTTCCTAGCAGTTTAAACGTTTTCAAGAAGAAAATAAATGTTGCATTCAGGGAACACAGAGACATTATGGAGAGAAATTGAGATATAGAGTATGTAAATATCTTGTTACCACCAGGTTTTGCCTAACTGTAACAGTACCACTTAATAACATAATAGTACATTATGCAACGAGCCTGTAATAGCAATAATTAAGACAAGAGTATGTTTATAAAACGAGAGTAAGCGAGTTTTATAATTTCCATACGATTGTCTTAATTACCATTATAGGCGAGTTGCATACGACTGTTTATGTTCGACGATAATTATTATAACTATTTTATGTTCGATCATAAATATTCATTAATATCTATCCAGATTTCGCCAGTTTTATGTACTGAACAGAGCGCATGAGACGCAGAGAATGCCTTGTATTTGACCATGGCCTTCTTGATTACCCTACTATGACACTAGGTCAGGTAGTGAAATTTAAATTAGAAGGCCGTGGGACTCAGCGCATCTAATTATCTAATTGGTCAAACAATTGTTTTCTGAGCTCTGATTGGTGGGAGAGACTGTTTCATAATGAAAAGTAGTGTTATAATGAGCCTCATTATAGTACAGTTTTCTGACATATAATAGTGAGGGTCGAACATAAATAGTACATTATGTAACGAGCCTATAACGGCTATAATTAAGATACGAGTGTTTTGTAGAGTTTGTCTGATAACCTGTGCCACAGTGATGTCTGTACTAGTGTGTGCATTATTTGTAATTGAGGTAGGATTTGAGTAGGAAGTGGTCGTAGCTCTAATTTAGGTACCATCCCGGCATTTGGTTGGAGTAGAAGTGTCTGAGGTAGGATTCAAACCCGCCCCTTCTCAGTTTTGCCTCATGAGGCTGAGTGTACCCTGCTCCAAACTTCATACCAAAATTAAATTTCTTGGCACATACGGGAATTGAACCCGTGCCTCCACAGTGAGAGCCAAGAATGCTAGCCACTACGTAGCGAGGCTGACCTATGTATTTAACACACTTACCAGCTATCCTGTGCCTAATAAAGCTGCCATTCCCCTCAACAACAACAAAAACAATGGAGCGTTGCGCTCTTATTCAAGAACAGCGATTTTGACGAGGAGCAAGTCCAGAGGTTGCTGCTTTGAATTCCGAGGCCGATAGAGGACATTGAGTGTGATTTTTCTCTTGGATATTCCACTCTCACTGCAGGTAAATGCCAGGATGGTACCTTACTACAAATCCCATGTGCAAAGAGTTGATGAACAAAATACCCCAAGCCTCTAAAATTAATAATTCTCAAAACCTAAAGTAGCTTACATTCATCTGATTTTCATTCATTAATTTTACTTTATTTGCAAATGGGGGTTATTCCCCGGTGGCAAATTGTACAATATTTTAGTTGTTAAATCACTTTTCCCCCAGGAGCTCACATCTAGTGGGACGTGGATTGGCGACTAGGGGACCCCAGCTGAGTCCGGCATTGCTTCCACTTATTTGTGCCGGGCTCCTCTCCGTCTTCTTTCCTGTCAACCTCTCTTGGTCAACTCTTGTTCTCTTCCGACCCCGACGTTTTTAGGGTATCCGAGGCCTAGGGAGTCTTCCTTTCCCGCCTTAATTGGCCCTTGCCTCATCTTTCCTGATACCCTTCTCCTGCAAGGGGGTCAGCCTTCTTTTTCGTTCAATGTTATTTCCTGCCTTCTTCTCACGGCCAACAAGGAGGCAGGATGTATGTAGCCCCACCACTTCTGGAAAACCCTGGATAGTGTTACGCCCTCAGGGGCTCACGGATGTTGAGTTTGGGAGTTGGCGATCCCAAGAGATTCCTGAGCTGGGTCCCTTTTGTCCCCTTTTTCCTATGTCCTTGGGGCGGCCCTCTCCTCTTTCCCTTCTCCTATCTGCCTTTCATAGCTCTCTTTCCTTCCAAGTCCCTCAATCCTCATTGTTCATGGGTTGAGGGCATTTCGTTTCTTCCTGTCCTTTATTTGCCTTATACTTGATTTGTTTACCATTTCTTCTTCTAGTACCTGGGGCTACTTTATCCCATTTTTCTGCTGTTTTATTTTTAATTGATGTGTAACATCTTTCCGCTCGGTTGCTGGATAGTTTTGTGGGAGTGATTTTGAAAATTGGGGGCGGAAGTGAATCGGGCGGAAGTGGATCGAACGGAAGTGGATCGGACGGAAGTGAAGACACACTGCCAGAAAAAATGGGACGGAAGTGAATCAGGCGGTAGTGGATCGAACGGAAGTGGATCGGACGGAAGTGAAGACGCACTGCCAGCTGGATGTACAATTGAAAATGTGTGTATTGGAAAAAAGGCAGTGTGTGCTCTGTAGCGCGAGAATGTTATGGCAATACAGTAGGCAGTGCATTTAGCAGGCACTGGTTTGACGAGCTCAGTGGCAAATGTTTCACCGACTTTCATTTGTCATTGAGCAGTTTATGAAGCTTCACGTTCAAGGTTGAATATCAGATGGGGTAGGACAAAGACGACAAATGGCATTTAAGTAAGCGGCATTATTGTCAAGCTGTGGGTGGGTAGTCATATATTAAATGCATAGCAGAATGTTGTTATATGAGTGGAATAAAAGCTGTATTTTCATCATATGTGAGACTAGGTCATTTCATGATTGTAGGAAGCCATGTTTCGATTGTTTACGACGAACTGTATGAGAGCCTTGAGAATGAATGTTATAGTTACTGAGGAATTTGCTCACAGTATTTGAGAGTACTCTCGACGTTGTGTGTCACATTTTTATTATGAATTATTAATGTAAAAGGAAGGAATGAAGCTTGTAGTTTTGTGTGTCCGTTAATCTCACGATCATGATCCACGGTACCTCCCTTTTACGCGGAATGCGAACCACAGGACATGGCATTTCAATTCGAAAATCTCACATGTATTGACCGGGAATCAAACCCGGTCTACCTTGGTGAGAGACTAACAGCTTGACCGCTGCGCCACAAATGTGACAGTAGCATATCTCCAATTCAATCTATACATTCATCATAGTACCAGTATGAAAATGGAGTGTAAATTAACATTTTATGAGTGTCCAAGCTGTGTAGTATACGAGTAGGATAACATGTCAGATGTTACACATCATATGCGACTACTGTAAGGCTCGTATCATTTTTTTTAAAGTTATTTCAAATGAATCTGCTCCAATCATTTCACAAACAATGTTTCCTAATTAATAGGACTTTACTCAGCACTTACACCACATCAGGGGCTGTTGCAGCACTTTGGGTACATGTTTAGTATATAAGATTTCTTGTTTTATATCTTCTTAAAAAGTTTAGTACATGTAGATTTCTATTTTTAGAGAAAAGTGTACCTAAAGACAAACACGCCAAAAACAAAATTTATTTGACATATTTTCAAAATAAATCGATTATGGGTGACCAAATTACACCAGAATGTTGAAAATGTATAATAACTGTCCGGAAGGTTCTACAAATGGGTGGTATAAATTTAATTAATATGTTACGATTAGGAGCCTGGCTTTATAAGGTTAAATTTGCCAAAAATAGACTGCCAAATGAAGGTGATTACCTGCCTTAACCTTATCTTCAGAGCATAAAACTAAATGATTGTGCTAGTTCATCGTAAACTTATTAGATTTTTTCCGCTTACTGTATATGAGCCAATGTACAACACAACGTGGTAAGGTAACAACAATTGCGCTTCTTCCTTGTTGTTCAAAAATATTAGCACTGCACTCTGGTGGATGATTTTGGAAGAATTTCAAATATCTCAGAAGCTTGCTAGTACTGTCACCTATGATTTAGGATAGGTAATGCGTGCAAATGTTGACGCATGTGTACTCGCTGAAAATCAAAAACGTTTATTTTCAAGTGGGCCAAAGTAGCATCGTAAGGGCCAATGTGGCCCCAGTTGACTTGTAAGTTTGTAGTTACAGTTTACATCCTCATCTTTCACTATCACCCAAACCATTAGGGACCGATAACATAGATATTAGGCCCTTTAAAACAACAATTATCATCATCATCATCATCATCATCATCAAATCACTTTAGGAATTTGACCCATCCCGGTCATCAGCCTCGAGAACTTCAGTGTGTGTTTAAATTTGTCTAGTCCCGCAGCGCCGCGTGGCCACCATGTTGGTTTCATCCTTATCAGGTTCTTGAAAGTAATATATGTAAACCTAGTATACTATCATCTATGTCCATAGAATATTTTAGGTTGATAGTATTCTAATAATAGTTTCGGAGATACTGAATGCGTGTAAAATATTTCACGCTGGTACCATGTTTCGGGGCGTGGTGGCTCAGCGGTCTAGCTATATGCCTCTCACCAAGGCGGTCCGGGTTCGATTCCCGGTCAATGCATGTGAGATTTTCGAAGTGAAATGCCATGTCCTGTGGTTCGGATTCCACGTAAAAAGGAGGTCCCGTGGCTCATGATCTCGAGATTAACGGTCACGTTAAACTACAAGCTTGCTTTTGCTACCATGTTGGATTGGTGACACTTATTAAAATTTGAAAGAACGGTCATGGATGGACAAGGCGGTAGTATATAGTTACCAAGTTTCATTGAAAGATTTACAGCCATTTATATTTTATTATGGGGACACACACACTACACGGAGAAAATGTGTTTTTTTAGTATATATTTCATAAATGAAAATAGGCTAATCTGAATGGATACGATGAAAAATAAAATGAAAAGCCCAAGTTTTGATGTTCCATGCGCCTGGATATAAGCAACACACATGACTCATAGGTTGTACCCGGTAGCGAACTTATAAATCTATACTAATATAATAAAGCTGAAGAGTTTGTGTGTTTGTGTGTTTAAACGCGCTAATCTCCGGAACTACCAGTCGGATTCGAAAAATTATTTTTGTATATGATAGCCAGATTCAAGAGGAGTAGTTTAGGCTATGTTAAATTTCGGACAGACCACTCCATTCACTGCATTTAGACCCTTCGGCACAAATATACACCGTTTCATCGATCTGAACCATAATTTGTATACATACCCTTTGGAAAACCGCGAGTAACACTGTCCACTTTACATTTCGGACAGACCATTCCATTCCCTGCATTTAGGCCCTTTGGCACAAATATACACCGTTTCACCGGTCTGAACCAAAATTTGTATAGGCTACATACCCTTTGGAACACTGCGGGTAACACTGTCCACTTTAAATTTCGGACAGATCACTCCATTCCCTGCATTTAGGCCATTTGGCACAAATCTACACCGTTTCACCGATCTGAATCAAAATGTGTATACTTACACTTTGGAACCCTGCGAGTAACACTGTTTACATGAAATTTTGGACAGACCACTCCATTCCCTGCATTTATGACCTTTGGCACAAATCTACACCGTTTCACCGATCTGAACAAAAGTTTGTATACATGCCCTTTGGAACACTGCGAGTAACACTTGCACTTTAAATTTCGAACAGACCACTCCATTCCCAGCATTTAGGCCCTTTGGCACAATTCTACACCGTTGCACCGATCTGAACCAAAATTTGTATACATAACCTTTGCAACACTGCGGGTAACACTGCCCACTTTATATTTCGAACAGACCACTCCATTCCCTGCAATTAGGCCCTTTGACACAAATCCACACCGTTTCACTGATCAGAACCAAAATGTGTATACTTACCCTTTGGAACCCTGCGAGTAACACTGTTTACATGAAATTTCGGAGAGACCACTTCATTCCCTGCATTTATGCCCTATGGTACAAATCCACACCGTTTCACCGATCTGAACCAAAGTTTGTATACTTACCCTTTGGAACCCTGCGAGTAACACTGTCTGCATGAAATTTCGGACAGACCACTCCATTCCCTGCATTTAGGCCCTTTTGCACAAATCTATACCGTTTCACAGATCTGAACCATATTTCACACACTTACCCTTTGGAACCCGACGGGTAACACTGTCTGCTTGAAATTTCCGACAGACCACTCCATTCCCTGCATTAAAGCCCTTTACCACAAATCTACACCGTTCCTCCTAATGGCACCAAATGTTACATACACTTTGAAACCCTGCTGGTAACACTGTCCACTTGATATTTTGGACAACGCTCTCCATTCCCTACGTTAAGAATAACAAACCAACTGAACTTGAAAACCACGTATAAGGTCCTAGAACCATTCATATCCGTAGTAGTGTAACTGTAAGAGTATTTTAATAAGTATATTGCTGATTGGCAATTCGGGATGCATCACGTCGCCCCTACCAGTGTTCTGGTGCAGAATTGTGAAAATAGTTAAATCTTGCGCTGCTTATAAATTGCAGTCACGGGGCGTATTTAGCACAAAAAGATTTCTTAGGTCCCTTAAAACAGTTATCATCATGAACTTATTATGCCTCTGTATAAGTGCAATAAGCGTTGGTGCTTTCAAATTTACCTTAATTTATTCCGAAACTTGTCGTTGAGCGCTATGTGGCGATAAATGATACTATCGCTACCTCAGGAGCTCGGGACAGCCGAAGTTTTCCAAAGTGTTCTAATGATTTTCCTACGGCGCTATGCGACAAAAGGCGACAATATTGTTCTCTACATTTCTAACAGACAATGAGATATAGGCCCTAGGCAGTGTCTTTTATTTAACTTACTCCTCCTTCTAATAATTTTTAGAAATTTGTATGTAAATTACATGTGTCAGTGCTGTAGTTAGTAAATAGCCGTTTCCCTATTCATTATTATCATTATTATCATTATTATCATTACGGGAAAATGACCTAAATGTTACGTCCACTATACTGTACTACTTATCACCCCCATTGCAACCACCACCACCACCACCACCACAAAATGTTATATTTAAATGATATTTCTTTTCTGGTAGTTTAAGTATCATGTGTCAGTTCTGTAGTAGTATTCATTATCATCCATAAAACATATAAGTCCACCGGGCGAAGCCGGGCTCTACTGCTGGTACTCGTATATTCAGGTCAAAATGCAAACAATATGGGTAGCTGTACGTGTCATTGAATTCCTAGTGCTTCGAATATATTTAAAATGGCAGCTCCATCTCGCATATAATTCCTAGAGTCACGAATCAATATATCCAATTAAACAGCTAATAAAATATTAGTAGGTGCTCCATTTATATCATGCTTCTCCATCGGAATTCATAGTATTTGAAGCTAATTGACGTGTGACGTCAAAACATGGGATTTGGAGAGAGAATCAATTATTAAATTCAGGGGATTTTTTTTTTACCATAATCTCGTATATTACTTGTTAATGATCACCTAATTACAATTTATTGGTGTTGGCAGTACAGTACTGGAATCGTTAGAATAATGAAGCAAAATACATTAAACATACTCTTACTTTGCTGTTAAGTAACGTTCTTGCCTGCAGTGCCCAACATTCTGGGTTCAAATCTTGGTGAAGTCAGTTGGCATTTGAGGGTGCTTAAATAAGAGGGAGCAATGCCAGTAGATTTGGTGTGTTATTTTAATTTGTTTGCATTACTTTCGCTTTTGTGAAATTTAGATTGTTTTGTTTTATTTTGTTTTCTTTAGTTTGTTTTATTTTTAGCCTATTTTCATTTAATGAAAAAATAGGCTTATGAGATCACCTGTTGTCCGTGTGTGTGTGCGTGTGTGTGTGATGGTGGGTGTGTGTATCTCCTCTAATAACTTCTAAACGGCTTGAGCGATTTCAATGAAACTTGGTAAGATCACAGCACCATTCTGGCCGACCCCGACTGTGCCCTTCAAATTTTACTGTCTCTCACCAATCCAACATGGCGGCTGTGCGAAATATTTCACAGGCATTCAGTATCTCCGAAAATATTACCGATATCACCCTGAAATTGTGTACGGTGATAAAGAACACTACTAGAAGTTCACCTATGAGACTTTCAAAAACCTGGCAACTACAAAACCAACATGGCGGCCAAGCAAATTTGAGACGTTAAATGGACTTTTCTCGCGATTTAACCATCAAACGTAATGCAATTTTGTACAGAAAATGTTTATAAACATTGTAACGCACTGGCATCTAATTTAGTTCAATTGTTTACATAACCTCAAAATGGCGGCTGTGCGAAATATTTCACCGGCATTCTATATATCCGAAACTATTACACATATCACCCTGAAACTTTGTACGATGATAAAGGGCACTGGTACAAGTTTATCTATGGAACTTTTATAAACCTCTAAAGTACAAAACGAACATGGCGGCCAAGCGAAGTTGAAACATTTGAATAGACTTTTCTCGTGATTTAACTCTCTGAGCGCAGTGAAATGTGGTACAGTATATGATTATACAAATTGTAATGAACTGACATCTAATTTAGTTCATTTGTTTACATAACCTCAAGATGGCGGCTGTGCAAAATTTTAAAATTAAGTTTTTATTTCTTGTGTCGTAATCATGCGATCGAAATGAATGTTTGAACCTACGCAATAATTTTCCTTTAATGGTACATAACTCTATGGCCTATACATATAACAATCCAAAATGGCGAGCATCAAAATATTTAGATGGTTCTCAATATCTACGAATCTGTTACAGCAATTAAACTGAATTTTTATGTTCTTAGAGGCTATGAACATAAGTTCACCTATAGAACTTTCAGTAACCTGGTGAGCACAAATCCAACATGGCGGCGACGCCAAGTATACATATTTAAATGGACGTTTCTCGAGATTTAACCACCCGAGTGCAGTGAAACTTTGCAAGTTAGATGCTTATACAAATATTAATACACTGGCATCTAATTTATTTCAATTGTTTTCATAACCACAAGATGGCAGCTGTGCGAAATTTTAAAATCTCGTGTTTAATTCTTGTATTCTAATCATGCGATTTAAATTTGAATATCACACGTACACAATAATCTTCATTGAAATTTTGTATGTTGATAGAGGCAATTAACATAAACAGGATATATGAAAATAGGCTGTATAGTTCTTCACGGAACTACTTGTTTTATTTGTTTTTGGTTGTTTGTTTTATTTTAGTTCATTTGTTTTAGTTTGTTTATTTCGTTTCAGTCTCTTTGATTCACTTTATTATTGTAATTTTAGTTAGTTTGTTTTATATTTGTTGATTTTTTACCCTATTTTCATTTATAAACACAAATTAGGCTTATATGATCACCTTTTGACCATGTGTGTCCCCCTAATCAACTCTAAAGAGCGGAAGCGATTTCAATTAAACTGGGTAAGTGTTTACTACAACCTCGCATGACTTCGACCATGCCTTTCAAAATTTAATACGTTTTACCAATCCAACATGGGGGCCGCGCGAAATATTTCACTGGCATTCTACATCTCCGCAACAGTAACAGATATCACCCTGAAATTTTGTACTATGAGGTTATCTGCCCCTTATTTTAAATTTGTATCTTATTATTTCATTTCGCTCTGTTATTTTCGTTCATTTTTATTTCAATTAATTCAGCACAGAGTAAAAAAATACTCCTTCCGCTCAATTTAATTGCATAAAATATTTTATGTTCGACCCTCACTATTATGTGTCAGATAACTGTATCATAATGATGGTCATTATAACACTGTTTTCCATTATGATACAGTTTCTCCAGCCAATCAGAGCTCGTTCATTGACCAATTAGGTAACGATAACTTCGCGCATGCGCTCAAAATCCAACATGTCGGACATAAACACAACATCGAACTATAATAAATTACCGACATGGAATACCCACCGTCCATATGTTCGCGTAAATAAACTGGCGAATATGAGACAAGAAATAGCACTGTACCTTAAAATCACCAACACTAATTTCTACACAGCGCATTGTCTTCAAATGACTGCGGTGACAATATTACTGAGGGACGGCTGATGTAAACATATTGAGCCCAACTCTAGGAATGGGTATTCCAAGTTTCAGACACCTAGATATCAAGGGAAAGGCTGTAGCCGCTTTTGAAAGTTGAGATATTTGAATATCGCGCTACATTGCTTCTCGAAGCATTTGGAAGGAATTTACCGATACTTGCATGTCAAGTGACGTAGCGAGTAATAGCAGAGGTCGAGGCTATTTATTGATTAAATAGTTAACCATGGATTAGAGACTTGAGACTGGGATCAGATTACTGGCACGGCCAAATGAAAGATAATGCAATTAGTATCAAGTAAATCGGACCAGGGATACGAGAGGTATGAGGATTTCTAGATTACAACGTGATGACGCGTGACCCTGGCAGTTTTGAATAAAAGCCGGCTGGAGCAAGCATCGATAGCTCATTTTCTACACAAGCATTTGCCGAGCAAGTTGCTACGACGCTGAGCCAAGGCACATGGTTGCCGGATCTACGCAGAAGTTCTTTTCAAAGTCGTGATAGTCACGAAAGTGCTGCGCTACGAGGTGGAACTTAGTAAATTTACGGCGAGGAGAATCACTGAGGTGATTGATTTTTCTACAGACATTGGTGGAAATATTTATATTTCTACATGGACATATGCTAGACTTTGTCTAGAATTAGTACTTTGTCACAGTCCAGTAGTAACATAATACTTGGATGATTAAATCCATTTCAAGTCAGTTTTCATATTTGTAACTAGTTAACCACTTCGATCTGTCAGTACACTGAAGACTAGTCTATAACGGTGGCGTTCATTAGTCTACGCAAGGGAAACTACAAGTTGCTTAGCGCATGGTAGATGGTGATATAATAAACCATGCCCAGGGAACGATCTTCAGAACAGCCGTTGATTGCTTAGACTGTCAGTGTTTTTCTTGTACTGATAAGATTACCGTGAGTTATGTTACAACTGACATATCTAAGAATAGATCACTTAGATCTGACCCCATTTAAACAAACTGTTATGGCTTTGATAGAAGCCCATATTAAAATGGAACAACAGTTAATTCAAACGTCAAGAGATACTACCACTATGTCTTACTAGACGGATTGTGGGTATATAATGGCGGCCGATACAAGGATTATACGTGCTTGTCCGATAGGGCATGTCTATGGATAAATCTGGTACAGACCAGGTTTACTACGCTTCAAGACCATCAAGAAATGTAAGCCACATTTGAATTATATTATGCCTAGCTAATTGGAACAAACTATTTTTCTGCAGATGACCAACACATTGATTTATTTTTCTTCGTATTTAAATCTTGCAATGATTTACGCAAGACATATTAGAGTTATTCTGAGTATTTTCAGCACTCAGAACAGTTTAGGATCGATGACCGAGCATTTCGAGCATTTATTTGAATATTTCATATTTTTGGGAAATCACGGTAATCAGCCGATGTAACTGTAAAAGTTAATAATTTATTTTTGTTGAGGAATGGATATTTTTTCCATATTCGAAGGTTCGAACATGTGGATTCTCACATAATGAGATGATAATTAAACATATTTAAAATGATATAACAAATAATAATAATAATAATAATAATCCACTAATAATAATAATAATAATTTTTATAATTTTTCTAAATAATTCTGGGATATTATATTTTCTAATAATCATATGTATTGAGAAAGAGCCTATGAAGTAGTTTAATCATTTCTAGTTTGGAACAGGAGATTTTCCGAAGGAGAGTGGTTAGCGCAAGCCCGCATTCAACCACCATTTCAGTTCTGGTTGACCAGTTGATATTTGCAATGAGCAAAGTATATTTTTCAGAAAACACGGAGAGGCATGAAACGGGAAGCAAATGATATTTGTATCAAATAGGATATTTTTGTATTTATATAAAATCATGACGTAAATACACTCGAAAGTGAAATAAAGATTTTCATAAGTATGGTAAATTCACGGGTTGAACTGAATGGTAAAATAAAATAAACTTGTAAGTTTATTAATCTTCCAGTGTTGATAACAAGCAGAGGCTTGATTTATTGTATAAATTTTGGGAAGATAATTTATGTGTGTGGAGTAGTTGAAATGCCATTCCCAGGTGCGCATGTTTAAGTCGCAGGAATGAAGAGGTTTTTTCGAGCATCAATCAAATAGCAGGTTCGATGGCTCAGGTTTATAGTAGGAGTATTGAAACTACACATTTCGTCGTATGAATGACCCGAAGGTTATTTCTTGAAAACCATCAGTTCTTATTTCAACCTTGTTTACGAATTCCATTTAGACTTTGATTTTGCTAGAACCCGGATTTGTCATGATAGTAGTTTATTCTTCTTCAGAGGAAGACCTTTGCCGTTGTTGTTGTAATATTGTGTTCTTACACAAATAATAGAATGGGCCACTGCCAATTAAAAATAATTCTTTAACCACGAATAATTTGAAGGATGTTTTCAATCCTAGTGCCATGAACTAAATGAATTCATTATGAAACTACAATTCTTATTTCCGCATTCTGTCGAAGAATTGCAAGTTGTGAAAGTTACTAAAAATGGCCATGAATATAAATATTTTTATAATAATGATTCCAAGTGGAAAATTGAATAGTTGAATGGTTCAACCATTTATTGATCAAGTTGATGATTCAGAAATCATATATTTTGTTAGGAACTTGAAGTTCATAATCGAGTCACTTCTCGAATGTTTAATGTCAGAAGAACAATTAATTGTTGTTGTGCTTCGCACAGTTCTTCGATGCTATGCTCAAGATCAAATACTTTTCAGATGTTATTAATATGTGTAAATAATTTGTGTTGCTTCAATGATGATAATATTTTTCGACTATATATATTTTTGAAACTGGAAAATTAAGTGAAAGTTAAAAATTCTATGAACATTTATTCTACGAGTGTTAATATCATGTAAATATTCAAACAGTGATCTACGACATTTCCAGTACAGACAATTAAATTTGAACTGGAATTAATTATAAATAATTTTGGAACACAGTCTACAGGACTAACAATCAGACTTGTGTTTCCAAAAAAAAAAATTGTCAAATGTGTTTGGAAAATTTCTGTATATTGTGTAAATAAGAGTGTGGGTCGCCACACGTGAGTGATGCTGCTTTGAGCATCTTTGCAGTCAATTTTAACTTCAAAATAAACTGAGATAATTTTACAGGATGTGTTACTCCCAATTAAATCTCCTTCTATCCTTATTGTTGCATTGAGCCAAAAATCAGTAAAGCATTTTTTTAATTTGATGTCGTTTTTGCGATTTGCTTTAACCCATCTGGCGCTCCGGGATATTTTGACTCTCGTGCTGACTGATTATTGGTAAAATGCATATGTGGTCGTGCGGACTCCGGTCTAAACGGGCACAATATGGCTGCATATGGCATTGCAAGCCCACAGAGCGCATGCGTCGGTCGTTCAAAGCTCTTGAAAGACAAAGATATAACACCCAACGCTCGCTCTGCGATCACAAAATTCCAGTAGCTGACTCTCAACAGATATTTATGAATATTTATGTTAAAACATATAATAAAGTTATAATTATCGTCGAACATAAACAGTCGTATGCAACTCGCCTATAATGGTAATTAAGACACTCGTATGGAAATTATAAAACTCGCATACGCTCCTTTTATAAAAAATACTCGTGTCTTAATTATAGCCATTATAGGCTCGTTGCATAATGTACTAATATAGCTCAAAATATCAAAATTCGATTCCCATTATTCAAAAGATTACATTTATGTTCGACGATGTCGATATGTAAATATCATATGTCAGAAAACCGTATCATAATGGGGGTCATTAAAGTACTACTTTTCATTATGACACAGTTTTTCCAATCAGAGCTCAATAGTTTCATTCATTGGCCAATTAGGTAAGGATAGCTTCCGACATGCACTCAAAATCCAACATGTCGGACATTAATTACATGATTTGAAAGTTGACAATGTAGCCTATATTGGATCAACCATTGTAGATACAATGCATAAACAAACTGGGCAATATTGCAAAAGAAATAGCACTGTACCTTAATATCCGCAACTCCAATTTCTACATATTGGTAAGATTTCGCCGACTATTTTAATGAATGCTGTTGTTGAGATCACACCGGAACGTGATGGAGGAAGCATGCCTATGACATTAGTTCCACGGAAATTATAATCCAGCTCTCTGTTCAGTAAATGGATTTCTTATGCGAAACTTTTACGCCAGATATCACAACTGTTCTATTTGGGACTCAATTTATTTGCCTTCCGTTGACATTCTATACCCATCGAATTTGAAGAATAACTAGTTGACAATACGATACATTTTAATTTTAAAGCGTTTGTAACAACCTATTTTGTGTTATTTGACCAAATAACAAAATGATACATCATAGTACCTGTGCGCTATCTGTTGGTGCTACTTCAGGATAAACAATGTTTCAAAGCTTTGGGATTCGTTATTGGGTAGAGATCACATGCTGAGCCTTCACAATTCCCAAGAAGAAGAATTCAACCGACAGAATCTCGACAGATATTTATGAATATTTATGTTAGAACATATAATAAAGTTATAATTATCGTCGAACATAAACAGTCGTATGCAACTCGCCTATAATAGTAATTAAGACACTCGTATGGAAATTATAAAACTCGCTTTGCTCGTTTTATAAACATACTCGTGTCTGAAGTTATTGCCATTATAGGCTCATTGCATAATTTACTATTATTAAAATGAGAGTTACTATCTTAATTAGGAATACAAATTAATATTGAAGTGAGAAATTTTATTTTAAGTCTTATAATTTGGCCTTGTCTATAATAACCATATGACTTGCAATACCAAAACACATTCAGATAAAATTAGAAAAAAAATAATATCAACTGTGCAACACACTTGTACAAATTTACTCATTCAGTGTTTATAAATATATTCTGGGAGTTGATTGCTTTGTGAGAGGTAGTAGTAGTAGTCCAAAGTTTGAATACTACCTGCCCTTGTAGTAGCCAATCCTTCGTGGATTAGTTTGGAGGAGGTAGGGTGACAGTTTACGAGTATATTTGTGATTTTTTTAAACTTAAGAACCTTGTTGATAATTTTTTTTAAATGTTTTAAGGGGTATGAGCGCTTCGGTTTTTTTAACCGCTGTATTGGCAGTATGTTTTGGGATTCGATCATATATTGTAAATATCATCACCCACGTAATTGTAGAATGGTTGTAAGGAATCTAATGATGATCGCTTGATGATCAAAACTAGTAATCCAAGTGAGTTTATTAATCTCATGTAATATTGTTCACATTTAGGGAATACATCCCTTTACAATTGGTACAATCATGTTGACCAACAAATAAGTATTTTAGAATTTCGCTGAAAATTATCAATTCATCTATTTACAATGCCACCTTCATAGCTGTAACCTGGAACTTTCAAGACCGCTGTACCATATTTTCAAGAGGCAGTGCTGTTTAGGACAATTTCTCACATTCATCATTTTTTCTTTTTGTAAACTATGTTAGTAATATTTGTATTTGCTTTGTTTTTAATCTACAACCCTAATGTACCTCTAGTAACATAGGGTTCCTGTATTGTTTTTTTTTTAGATATTCAATAATAATAATAATAATAATATTAATAATAATAACCAGGCAAAACTTACGAGGAGCTTCAAAGCTTTCTATATTTCACATTAGTATTAAGTATGTTCCATGTCCTTCGAGAACACGATGTTGATAACAAAACATTCACGTTAATCCAACAAACTTTAACAGATACAACCTCTGAAGTAAAGTTCATGGGTGAAATCTCGGAACCCTTTGAAACAAAAGCAGGTGTTCGCCAAGGCGATGGATTGTCCCCACTTTTGTTCAACCTAGTACTGGATAAGGCCATTAAGACATGGGAGAAAGAAGTACGCGGAATAAACATGGGAACGAAAGATAAACGGATTAACATTAAATGCCTTGCCTTTGCTGACGATCTAGCAATAATTACCCGAACTCCCGAGGAAGCCAGGCACGCCATTGAGAAGCTTCACGAGATTGCCATCAAAACTGGTCTCCACATCTCCTACGACAAAACGCAATATATGGACTCCAAGTGTCCACACCAAGCATCACTTGCGACCAACTATGGCAACATCTTGCAGGTCAAACAATTCCAGTACTTGGGTGAAGTTATTGGTCATACAGGCACTGGAAAAGCAGCAATCAAAATGCGCGCAGAAAAAAAAGCGTAGAGCATACACAATCACATGGAATTTCTAAAATAAGAAATCCCTATCCACAAAAGCCAAGCTCCGACACTACCACACAGTTGTCCTACCAGAGTCACTCGACGCAAATGAGACATCGTCACTCACAGCTCACATAAAGGACATCGAGAAAATTGAACAACAGATACTAAGGATGATATTCGAGCCCAAGTTTCAAGAGGATTTATGGATGCGAAAAATCTCGGAAGAGCTATATGCATTAACTGAACGATTCTCTTCAGTCGCACGCAAACGGTGTATGAAATTTCATAGGCATTTTACACGAATGGATGATTCACGTCTGAGTAAGAAAATATTTCTTATTATCAATGGGAACCACAAACCAAAATTCGCTGGCTAATAGATACACAAATGGACCTTACTGAAGTCGACATTGATCCAATGACTTCAACAAGGACTACATACAAATGATCAACAGCCACAAATTTTCACTCATGAATCCATCCAAGAAAATCTTGAAACTCCAAAACTCATGGCCACGAGAAAAACGGCAGGCCGAGAGTGAAAGAATAAATAAATTTTGGGCGAATAAAAAGTTCAAAAAGATGAATTCCAGTGCTATTTAATGGTTCCACGTGCTCCTTAGGGGGATGAACGAATATAATAATAATTAAGTATGAAAGTAATTTCACGTCATAAAAGGTTGATGACCTACCATCTATGTTTTGCTTTCTCGTGGTTTTGAAGTTTTTAACATTTAAAGAGGAAATGGCAGGCCGATATTTGGAAGTTTATCTGAATAACTCTGCGAGTTTAAATTGGCACAAAAAATCAATATGCCAATTCGCATGCCAAATAATAATAACCATGTGGAAATCAATTGCATTTGAAGACCTTATTAAGACTATAACTATGTTTGTTCTCCAGCCTAGGAAAATGAGTTATAGTCTCGTTAAATTCGTTCATTCAGTTACTTTTAAATGTGTCACTAAATGGAACGGTACGCATTAGTTTATCGAATTGTTACTATGTGTACCATATATTGGTTTGACAACAAACAACCGAATAAAGCAGACCTTTGCCCTTGACCGCAGTATGATGTTGGCCTTCACAGCCAATTTTAGTACCAATCACTATAATCATACACAGTAGGTTGTATATACGGTATTCGTTTAATCAATGTATTCCTCAGTAGAGCAAGATCAATTTTAGACCATCATCATTAATAGTTACTAGCGATTGTACCCGGCGTTGCCGTCTTTATATGTTATCATACTAATATATAAAAATGAGATGGTGTGTGTCTGTCTTTCTGTCTGTCTGTCTGTTACCTAATAACGCAATAACCAGTGGTCCGATTTAAATGAAGTTTTTCATGGATGTAGCTGAAATACCAGGTTTACATATAGGATACTTCTAATTTCGATATTTTGCACTATTAAAAAATGGCAACCATTTTAGTGACGTCACTACACCCTTTGGTTTCAAAATTTCATATTTCCATATCAAATAAAAAGAGAACGGTAGGAAATAGCAAACTTTTGATGGCACATTTGAGCTTTGAAATTTAATTTCCTATCCGAAAGGTCCTTATCACTTTTCGTGTATCTCCAACGGTTAGCGAGTAAAACCTACTTTTGTGACGTCACTACACCCTTTGGTTTCAAAATTTCATAATTCCATTTCAAATGAAAAGAGAACGCTAAGAAATAGCAAACTTTTGATGGTATACACGAGCTTTAGCATTTAATTTTCTATCCAAAAGGTTCTTATCACTTTTCGTGTATCTCCGACGGTTAGCGAGTATAACCTAAATTTGTGCAATAAAACACTGTCAACACCGAGCGGTGCAGTATATCTCTATACAGTGTGGTCCAACCGCCCCTTATTATTTGGTTTTATGAAACCCAACTAACATAGCATTTCTCCCGATGGTCGATATTGCTCTGCGCTCTGACTGTGTGACAGCAATGTAATTGGGTCATGGGTCTAGCAAAGGAAAACCGACCTTAAACTTTTCCCCGCCAAATACTACGGCCCATTCTACTAACATATGACTTTCTGCTCCTTGAAATAACACACATACACGTAATACGATCAAAATAATAGCTTACGCCACGTGATCTGTAATAGTAGAAAGTTAAATCAACATCACAAACCGTGATTGAAGACTTTGAGATGGACTTAAACGTTTGAGGTGGGACGGCTACAGTAACTAAAGCACGTTTAGCGTACGGTATTTACCATGTCTTGGTGGCTGCGAGGATTAATGCCTGACCGTACTTGGTGGGCGCGAGCGGGTAGAATGTTGCTTCGAATCCAGTAGTAGGCATACTTTTTTTAAACGAAAGCCCACATTCCATTTTAGTCGAGATGTAACTACATTGCCACATTTATTGCCTTACGACGAATTTTTGTGAAGAGTTCGTTGAATTTTGATGATTTATAAGGAGAACACGATCGAATTGGTACATTATGCCACGTGACCTGTTATGGCAGAAAATTTAAAAAACTGGCATGAATATTAACATAACATCTCGAAGTGTTGCTCCGGAAGTCCGGGTTCGATTCCCAGCTCTGCCAAGAAATGTAATACTTGTCTGAGGGCTGAAATTTGGCACACGTAGCCTCGTGGAGCAAATATGAGAAGAAGTGGGTTCGATTCCCACCTCAGCCACCCTGGAAATGGTTTTCCGTGGTTTCCAAATTCCGGGAAGGATTCTATCTTAAGGCCACGGCCGCCTCCTTCCCAATCCTTAATTGCAAATACACACATCATTACAAGCCCGCAATAACTCAGGTTATCAGACAAATTCTACACACACACACACCCAAGTAAACATGGCTAAATGTTCTAGGCCCTCAAATGAAACAAAACAACAACATATCGAATGATATTCTGATCGCCAGTGCTTGCATCGAAGTATACGTATTCCGTAGAAATTCCCATTGTATTATTAGCAAAAAATCGTGTGTCTATCTGTGTGTGTGTGTGAGTGTGTGTACTCTGAATGTCTGCCCCTCCCTCCCCCCCCCCCCCCCCCTATCAATTCGAACACGGTGAAACCGAATTGAACGAAATTTGTTACAGAGGTAGACCTAGCAAAGGGCACCTCAGTGTCATGTTTTATATCGCAGCCATCTTGACGGAAACGTAATGGCGGCCACCCAAATGTTCAAAGCTTAAATCAAATTACGAATAACCTAATCATACGATCTCTACCAAATTTTGCAACAACATATATTTATAAGGCGAGCGTCTTTTGACTACACTACAAGGTAATCAGACCAATAGTTTGCAGATGGCGGCCATGTATGTGCGCAAATCGATTCCCCCTATCAATTCAAACACGGTGATACCGAATTGAACGATATTTGGTACAGAGGTAGCAGTAGTAAAGGACACCTCAGTGTAATGATTTATATCGCCGCCATCTTGACGAAAACGTAATGGTGGCCATCCTATTGTTAAGAGCTTGAATCAAATTACGACAAACCTAATAATTTGATCTCTACCAAATCTTACAACAACATACCTTTATGTGGGAAGCATATTTTTTGACCAAACTACAAGATCATCAGCCCAACAGTTTGCATATGGCGGCCAAGTATGTATGCAAATCGATTCCCCCTATCAATTCAAACATTGTGAAACCGAATTGAACGAAATTTGGTACAGAGGTAGCACTAGCGCAGAACACCTCAGTGCCATGTTTTATATCGCCACCATCTTGACGGAAACGTAATGGTGGCCACCCAAATGTTCAAAGCTTAAATCAAATTACGACTAACTTAATCATCCTATCTCTACCAAATTTTGCAACAACGTATACTTGTATAGCGAGCATCGTTTGACTGAACTACAAGGTCATCAGCCCATTAGTTTGCAGATGGCGGTCATGTATGTGTGCAAATTGATTCCCCCTATCAATTAAACACGGTGTTACCGAATTGAACGAAATTTGGAACAGAGGTAGCACTAGCAAAGGGCACTCCAGTGGCATGTTTTATATCGCCGCCATATTGACGAAAACGTAATGGCGGCCATCCTAATGTTAAGAGCTTGAATCAAGTTATGACCAACCTAATAATCTGATCCCTACCAAATTTTGCAACGACATACCTTTATGTATAGAGAATCTGTTGACCACACTACAAGGTCATCAGAACAATAATGTGCAGATAGCAGCCATGTTTGTGTGCAAATCGATTCCCCCTATCAATTCAAACACGGTGAAACCGAATTGAATGACTTTTTTTTACAGAGGTAGCACTAGCAAAGGGCACATCATATTCATGTATAATATCCGTAAAGCACGTTGTATTTCAAGAAGCTACTACAACCAACATTCAACTATACTCCTTGAAAAGGACAAAGGGTTATAACCATACCCATGTATTTAGGAGAAAGTAGGCTATACGTTCTTTACCGAACATCTTGTTTTGTTATTAAATTTTAACAAAAAGTCTTAGCATATCTTTAGGCCCGTATCACACGACACTCGCTGGCAAGGAAGCTGGTGTGATCGCTGGTACAAAATCCTGTATAATTCTGTTCTCTTCGTCAGTACACCTGCTTGTATGACCGAAGTGTATCACACGCTAGCATTTTGGACGCTAAGTTGTATGAAATAAAACCGAAGGGCTGTCTTTTGAGGGCATTAGTTGCTGTTCTTTCGCCTTATTAACGCAAAGCGGTCGCGAAAATTGCTTTAAGTAAATTAGAAAACCTGCCAGGTACTGAACGAATGCATTCCAATCAATATTTAAGATCTAACTGTAATAATTGAATATTTTACCATACGCGTTAATAAGAAGCGCAACAAAAACCTCTAGAGTGTGTTGGAAATGTGTGCAAGTGTTATTGCGCCCGCTCGCTCTTTCGAAGATCCCGGGTTCAAGACCATCCAACGGCAGATTTTTAAAATTCTTTTAAACTATTTTATTATACCCTCCCTACCTCGTACAGCAAGATTTCGACTGGGTTTTGTTCACATTATCTACGAAGACGATAGGGAAAGTTATTTTCTTGTCTCATTTAAATGGTTATTTTCCCTAAATACTGTTCTAAACCATGTCGCCTCCGTAGCGTAGCGGTCAGCATGGTAGGCTGCCGCCCCGGAGGTCCTGGGTTCGATTCCCGGCTCTGCCACGAAATTTGAAAAGTGGTATGAGGACTGGAACGGGGTCTACTCAGCCTCGGGTGGCCCAAATGAGTAGAGGGGTTCGATTCCCACCTCTGCCATCCTCGAAGTGGTTTTCCGTGGTTTCCCACTTCGTCTTCGGGCAAATGCCGGGATGGTACTGCACCATTATTCATAAAAGGGCTTAAGTACAGACATGGTTACAGTATTTTGGGAACACCCTGTAACTTCCTAACTTGCCTCTGAAGTCGATCATAACAGCTGGTCTGCAGCGAGAAAAAGCCATGCTATCATGAAAGAGATCGGCAGAGCTCGTGTTTCCGACGAGAAATCCGAAGCTCATCGATAATAACCATGTTGACTGTGTCTAACACCATATCGATCGATTCACCTGAGAGTGATTAATACAAATTAATGCATATTTAGCGCTTTATGTAAGCAGATACATGTGTCTATATGTATGTTTCCATGGCAGAAAGCCATTATTAAGAAAGTCATTATTAAGAAAGTATAAAGAACAGAAGATGATATGTTAACTCACTGCTGATCACGTTTCGACTGCGATATATTTCGTATCGAGTCATGACGTGTGAAGGAGTGGGGGGGAGCAGATGTGAGACTCAGGCGACCTCGTGCAGAGCACAATGTGTATAGAACTTGACAGCGTAGAGGGTTGAGCTGGAAATCAGTGAAAGTAAAATCGCCAGCTAACGGGAGTTGTAAAACGTGTGACCGTGCTGAAGTGTATTCTAGTTCGTGAAGCATTCTACGTGAAGTAGAAACGTGTTTAATAGGGCTCAGACATGATCTTAAACATGTAATAATTTACCTCTGTGACTGTGTGTCTACAGCAATTAACGGGCCATGCGGATGGATACTTTTATAACCACGACCGCGAGCTCAGCCGTGATGTGTCACGAAACTCTGCATATAAACCGTCGTGGAAATGCAGCCTAGATTTGATTCACTCTTCACTGTGATTATTCTTTTTGAAAAGAGTACATTCTCAAACAAGGTGTCAAGGGGAAGGGACAATATGAAGCTTATATCCACTACGATGGTAGGCTAAATTGATTTAAGAATACTGCATTAGCAGGGTGCAGCGGGGACTTGTCGAAGGCAACTTTCATTTGGCATGAAGTGTGCACGCGACTCTCGTGTCGAGAGGGACCGCGTCGACCCTCGTGAACTTGTTCACACGCGCGTTCTCATATTGGAACTTGTTAGTGACGGTTCGAATTCACCTTCGCGTCGTGACGAGTTGATAAACTGTGTGCGGTCCTTCCGTTGGTGTTCGAATATGTATGGGAAGATATCGCCAGGATATGTTGGAACTATTTCGACCGACCGGGTGTTGCTCGAGCCTGGGAGGACTTTGGTTCGTTCTATGGAAACCCAGTTGAAGTCCAGCATATTTTCTGTTGGTTTGGAGCTGATTATGGCCAACGATATCCTTTTTTTCCTCATCTAGATTCGCCAAAGGTACTGATCACTTCAACTTGTTACAGTAGTGTAGCGTGGACATTTATAAATACCACTTTGCCATATTTGATTTTGTAGTTTAAATGGTTCAGTAGAAAGTGCAGGTTCGATGTTCATTTCGAAACTGACCTTCTATGATGCCAGGATTTTGACTCATAAAAATGAGTGCATCCTTTGTGTAATTTTGATGAATAAATTAATAATTTCAGTAGTATTTTACAGTATTTAAAATGATATGCTCATTCTTATTTGTCGAGAAGCAAATGTAGGAAGAAGATTTACAGTTTTTCTTGTGTAAGAACATTTTTAGTAACACAACTTTCTTTTGAGAACGTTGGTTGAGTTTTCATATTCTAGTGCATTGTTCTTTAAGCACTTTCGCTTGGATTATCGTATTCTTTAGAGGGGAATTTTCCTTTTCGTATTTTGATTAAGATACTAGGAAGTTTTCGGACCCAGTTATTCTAAATGTTACTTCGAGTCCTTGGACTATATTTTCTTCAGTTTTTTTTTTATAACAGATTTAACTTGTGTTTTCTGAGCGTGATTTTCGAAATGGATTGCCTAATGGGTCATTAGTCGCTTAGCCTTTGTTGCTAACCTAGATCCATGCTGTAGGTCTAATCCATCGACATTTTCGCGTTCGGGAAGTTCAGGGAGGATCTTATTTTGAGATTGAATTTATTTTTATAGATCACTTTACAACCTCAGTTTGTGTGGTTGGGCAGCGTTATATACAGCTTATATTTTTTTTTTGATGTTAACACTGGATTAAATTGATATCATTGCCTTTAGTGCAATAGTTTTTTCTATTAAGAGGGTATTTGAACGACATCCAAATTTGCGAGGATAATCCCAGGGACAACTTACTATAAGTCATACGTTTAAGAACTATGGATTTTGTAATGAATCAATGTAAGGCAAGTTTTTAAAGTTAGGTGGAATATTTCTGAAATCCACTGGGCTTTGTTGGTAATCTGTTACGGGATCATATTTTTCGAGTTCAGGATTTTTACCATAAACAGCTGATTTGCATAATTGTGGATTTATAACAGTAAGGCTCCTATTATAGGTGCATATTGGTCTTTAGAGAGGCATATTCTATGAGTAATGTCTTTGTGTTTAAGTATATTGATGCAATGCTTTGTAGAGCATATTTTTCTTGTTGAGGATTGAGCTAGGTGTGCCAATCAGGATTAGATTGATTGGAGTTTTAACCCAGAGAGGTGTTGTTTTAACCTAGTATGGTTAATAATTGGTCATTGTGAACTTTATCGCTGTTATCGTGAAAATGCCTGTGTGAAGATTAATATTTTTCCGAGCAGTATTGTTGGGGAATCTTGAGTGGATATTCGGTTAAATATTTCCAGTAAAACTAATATAACAATTTTGTCATAAGATGTATGTTTAAAAAGGAAACCGATAACTATTTAAGACTGACTTTACAGTTAATTTTTGCTTAGCTTAACTGTTCGGCAGAATTTCCCTAAAACAAGAATTGAAATAATATTAAACAGAAAGGAATGTCGTGACTTCAAGTCAGTAGGAAGAGAATAATTGAAATTATTCTGGAATTTTGTGTAAATTATATTCTGTAAATAGGCCATATGAATTTCTTCATTCAATAACAAGAACATATAAAGTTACTGAAGATGTCGTGTAGGATTAGTAATTATAACCAGGATATTTGTGTATAAGATGTTATTTCCGTTAAGGAACCGAAATTAATTTAATGTATTCAAGTCTTATAATATTTCTCTTTTTGTGAATGCTTACCCTATGGGATTGATCATCATTGTTATTATTAATAGGCCTTATATTTTAATCAGCTAAAAGTTAGTTGTGATAATGGATAATATATATTTTTTTTCTGGAAGATAATCCAATATAATCAATGAGATTTTTTTTTGATTGGTCGTGGTATCGACGAAATTGATATTTCTCTGTCTTGTTTATTCTTACAATAAACTACTTTACTACTTGGTTTTAATTATTGCGTGATGCTTTATAGAGGTGATGGAAGGGTGTATTAAGGGGGCCATCGCTAGGTATTTTAGTGTTTACCACACCTTTGAGATTCTTTCTTCCTTTTGAAGAATTCTCGTGTTTTGAGCTAGTCTTTTCTTTTTCTGAGCCTTGGTCAGTCTTAATACATCCTGTTAGGTATTCGAGTGGCCCTATTATCCCTGTGTCTGTTGGTAGAACTTGGGGGGTCTTTAGAGCCGGGGCATTTTCAGGTTCTACGATCCAGCTGCTATCCAGGGATTCAACAGGTATTGGTAGGTAAAAGGGTACATTAGGTGGCGCCCAGCTCAGGGGCTTCGAAAAACTGGAATACCAGAGCGAATACCAGGGAGTTGAATGCCATAATTCTGCCAAAATTGAAACTGAAAGTACAAAGTGGAAATTAGTTTTATGATCATGTAACACAGATCGCGAATTGGAACACCGTGTTTCTTGTGTGACTATGAATCAAGGCGATAAAATAATGGTGAACCAATATTTTGGCACGAACTATTGGAATTCCTATGGAACAAAGCGATTACGAGGATACTCGAGCTACTTGACCCACAAGTGGTATTGCAACCATTATTAATTTTTATTTTATTTTATGTATTGGAGTGGTGCCACACGCTTTGTTAATAATTTGTTCTACTTGTTTCCGGCTGATGATCATTGCTGACATCATTAAAAATAGAAGTATTTGTAGTAAATTTAAAATTTAAGTAATGGTAGAATCATAGACCTTCACCGATATAAACCAACACGCACTTGTATATGGTCGATCCCAAATGAAATGGGGCACTTTGTGGTTAGACATAAGTTTATTTTAAGGTAACGCCAGACGATAAGAATGAGCATATATGGTAAATGGTGGTTGTTTGTAGATGTTCTCGCTGTGCTTTGTTGGTGTGGTATTCTTATTTCTTGTGAAGTGTAGTGAAGCATGTCTGAAGGTAATATGGTGACTGTTGGTGACGTTAAGAAGATGTTTGAAATTCTTCAACATAAAATGGACAATTTGAATCAGGACATTGAAAATATTAAGGTCCAAACTAGATCTGCATTAGACCATATGTCTGAAACTGTTATTCAAAATCAGGGTGCAGTTGCTGAAGGCATCAGGGGGGAAATTGATACTATGCAATCCTCATTGAAGGCTATCAATGACAGTTCTAAAAGGGTAGAAAAGAAGGTTACCAGTGTAGAATCTAATATCGAAGATATCCAGGATGATAATAGAAAAACTCAACTAGATATCAGTACATTACGGGCTAATGTTGGCCTGGTACAGGTTGCCCAAGAAAGAATCCAAAATAGTCAGACATCAATGCAAACTAGTCAAACATCAATCCAAACAGATCTTAACGATATTCAGACTAGTCAAAGGGGAATTGAGGAAACTGTAAAGGATGTAAACTCTAATGTAAGGATTATGCAATCCCAAATCAATGATTTAAGAACAGATGTGGGATTAATAGAATCCAGTCAAAATAAAATGGAGCTAGAGGTCCGAAAAATCGAATCTAGTCAAAATCAGACGGAGGTTAAGTTAATGGAGCTAGAAAAAACTAATAAAGAATTTCAAGTTGAGATTAGACTAGACTTTGAAAAGAGTGTGAAGCTCAGTAAAAAAAATTTAGAAACACTTCAGCTGCAGTTTTCCCATGACACTAATCAGACCCAGAATAGCCTGGAACAGTTGAAATGTGAAATGGGGACACTCCGAGCTCAAGTCACTGATCATACGAAACTTCTCAGGGATGATTTTGACATCGATTTGAAAGGGATCATAAGTGATAATATTGTAACATTTCGTCAAGATATTATGAAAATTAATGAGGAATGCTTTAAAGTTGAGAAATCTAAGTTAGAATCTAAACTTGCCACTGGTCTTGCAACTAATAGCAAAGACATAATAAATGTTAGGGAAGATCTAAGCAAAAGAATGGATGGAATTCAAAATACTCAGGTTAATAACATATCCGATTTAGAGAAGCGTATTAACAATGTTGAAACTAAAGTCGACCAAAGTAAGATAGAGTTAAATGAGGTCAGGGAGAAGAAAACTTCCGAGATTAATGAAATTAGAAAGGGTCTCGAGCAAATTAATCTAGAGGGGCATATCAATTTAGATACTCTAAAAGATCAATTGCGATCACTTTTACAGTCCGATTTTCGAGTTGTAGTTGAACAACCTGAAGTGATAGTACCTGATGGTAGGGAAAGGATGATACAGGAATCTTCTAACAACGAACCCAACGTTCGGCTCAGTCAAATGGAACATTCGAGTCCCATTCGAACAAGCAGGGAAACTTTTAGTTCTCCGAACCCCAACGTAGGCGTGGGTGACTATACTTCGAAATCATCGGAAAGGACACCGAATGTAACCATAATACGAAATTTTGATGACAAACCTAGGAAGTTTAGCAATTTGGATGGAATGACACCAATCGAATTTGTCAGGACATTAAGAGATTACTTTTTGGAGTCACATGTGCCACGTGAGCGTGAGCTACGTATGGTGGAAAGGTTTCTCACCGATGCTCCGTTACAATGGTTCAGGGCTTTTCGTTACACATTTGACAACTTTGAGCAGTTTTCGGAAGCCTTCATACAAAGATTTTGGTCGATCGAGGTCCAACAGAATGTGAGATCAGAAGTCTATTCACGCAAGTACTCCAGTACAGGACCAACCAGCTACGCTGAATACTTTGCGTGTCAGTTAGCAAAACTCCGTTTTCTTCAGCCGCCGTTAACACAGGAAGAACTCCTTGAAGCTATCTCACGTCAATTGCCTGCGGAAGTAAGGAAATCAATTATTTCTTCCGGAGTATCGTCTTTAACGTCGTTAGATGACCTGTTACGTCGATTAGATCACATGAGTATGATGACGCAACCTACTATAGTCAAAAATGCCAGGCAGGAATCGAAAGTTGTAAACGCGGTAATGATGAACCGTACACAGCAGACGGATCGTTTCGAACAAAGAAGAGATGATAGAATAGGTCCTATTAGAAATACCCATCAGGAAGAGAGGAGATGGGAAAACCAACGTAGGGACGCCCAGGAGAGGCCTTGGCAACGTCGCTACGAGGAGAGAAATTTTTATCGAAGAGATAATGATCGAGACCGGAATGATCATCGAGAAACGCCTTATGATAGGAATTACAGATATGATCAAAATAATCGAGATAACAGATATAATAGGAATGATAGAGATACCCGAGACAATAGAGATAACAGATACAATAGGAATGATAGAGATACCCGAGACAATAGAGATAACAGATACAATAGGAATGATAGAGATACCCGAGACAATAGAGATAACAGATATAATAGGAATGATAGAGATACCCGAGACAACGGAGATAATAGACAAAATCAAGGGTACTCAAGATACAACAATTATCGAACGGAGGCGTCCGATAAAAAAGTGCAACAGGAGAGGCTCAAGAGAGGGCGAGATAAGTCCACGGAGGTTGGACGAAGAAAATCGAAGGAAAGAAAGGATGAAAATCTAGATAAGTCACAACCCAGTACTAGCAGAGAAGGTCGGAGTTCAGAAAGAGCTCCGGATCGAGAAAAAAAAACGCCAATTTCCGGGCGAAATTAATAACTGACGTTGCCACGCATTCCTCTGATATCACGATTTTTGAAATATTTGAAGCTACTGACGAAGACCTTCTATTTGAACCAGAAACGAAACCGAGAGGAAGGATAGTTGAACTTCCCGTTATTGATATACTAATTGGTCTACAACATTGTAAAGCCTTGATGGACACAGGTGCTATGATCTCTATAGTTGACGAGGACTGTTTTGAAAGATTGAAACCAGAAAATCAATTTACCATTCTTCCAGCATCTCCAACAAAAATTCGTGGGATATTTAAGGATAAAACTATGAAATGCAAAGTGCAGATTCTAATGAAATTCTGGATCAATGAGAGAAGTTATGAACATATTTTCATAGTCGTTAAGAATATTAATTTTGACGTCATACTAGGCATCGATTTTATTACTCAAGCTAGAGCAATCATCGACATGGACAAAGGAATAATAAGATTCAAGGAAGAAAGTATAGAGGATGTAGTGATGGAGGAAATGGATGGAAACGAAATTAATAGAGATATCCCTAGAATGGAAATCCTAGATCACGTAGTTGAAGAAACTGAGCAAGTGAGGGAACAATATACCTTGAAAGCCGAGGGATTTAAAAATGTGAAAGAAGAATTTGACGACTTGATTTGTCAGTTTGCGGACATCTTCGATGATAAACCTGGTTTGATTAGAGACTTCAAGTACCAGATTAGGCTAATAGACGAATCCCCTTATCAAGCCAAGCTTTATCCTATCCCAGAAAAATACCATGATGAGGTCAAAGAGATCATAGATAAAATGGAGAGAGATGGTATAATAAAAAAACAGGCTTCTTCGTATTTGAATCCAGTAACTGTGGTAAAGAAAGCGAACGGACAATTGAGGCTTTGTTTAGACGCTAGGAAGATCAACACGAGAATCATGTTAGAAACTGACCGTCCACCAAAAATTAGAGAACTTTTGAAAAAGTTCAAAGGTAAAGCGTGTTTCAGCGTCCTAGACCTGACCGCTTCCTTTTATCAAGTAGAGCTGGAGGAAGATAGCCGGCAATACACCGGATTCTTATTCGATCAGAACACGTATGTTTTCTGTCGCGTTCCTTTTGGAATGGTGAACAGCGGTCCGGCTTTGATCAGAGCCCTTGATAGCAAATTAACGGAAAGCGTGAAACGTAACGTTATCTGCTATATCGATGACTTGATAATCTCTTCAGCGAATGTTCAAGAACACCTTGTGCACTTGAAACAGCTATTCGAGAATTTAAGAGAGGCCAATATTAAGGTCAACATGCATAAGTGTCAATTCATGCATGAGTCTATCAAGTTCCTAGGCCATACTATTGATCAGTTTGGGTATCACCCAAACTTGAAGAAGATAGACGCCATTTCAAGATTCCCTCGTCCCGCAAAGGTAAAGCAGCTCCGTGAGTTTCTGGGCATGTGCCAGTTCTTGAGTAGCCACTGTCCGGGATATTCTACTACTATGGCCCCTTTGTATGAAGCATTAAAGAAAAATAATAAATGGAAATGGACAGAGGACACGAATAGGGCATTTGAAGAGGCCAAGCTCATGCTCCAAAATTGTGTTAAGCTGGAATATCCTGAGTTTGATCGGATTTTTTACATAGAGTCTGATGCTTCAAAAGTAGGTATTAGTGCTGTCCTCTATCAAAAGGACGAAGAGGGGAGGAAGCACTACTTGGACTTCCACAGCAGAAAGCTGCAGCAACACGAAAAGAATTATTTCACCTCTGAGCTCGAAGCTTTGGCATTCATCTCTGCTCTTCAAAAGTGGAAGAAACTTCTGATAGGACATCGAGTGGTTATTATCACGGATCACAGAGCGCTTCAGTTCATGATGCAAACCGACCTTTCCAGTGACAGACTGACGAGGTGGACATTGTTTCTCCAGCAGTTCAATGCCACTATCGTGCATCAGCCTGGAAAGGATAATCTGCTCGCGGATGCACTCTCAAGAAATCCAGTTAGTAAAATCGAGATTAACACTGTACAGTTGGAGAGGGAACACGAACTTACCCTGGAGAAGCTAAAGAAGATAGCGGTGTCACAGAAGAGACACACCCCAACTAGACATATGTACAGGTTTTTGAGAGGTGCAATGGACCATACCGATCTTGACTACGAGCAGACTAGGAAGCGATCTGAGAAATTCCTGGTGTGTGATGACGTCGTTTGTAAATACATTGACCGAGAGAGGACGAAAATTAGAATTGTAGTCCCTCCTAAATTGATAAATGGGTTGGTGTGGTTAGCTCACGGCACCATTGGCCATGGGGGTGTCGACAAAACGTTTAGAACGTTATTGGAAACATTCACCTGGACAAAGATGCGGGGCACTATAGCAGCCATTATCAGATCATGCCAGGAGTGCCAACGAGGGAAATACCCGTCGGCGTTATCAAAAGAGAGACCTCGAGCCATTATTCCAGAAAGGCCGAGAGAGCTAATGGCTTGCGATATCTTCGGTCCTTGCCCGAAGGGAGCTAGGGGAAACCAGTTTCTCCTAGTCACAATCGATGTATTCTCTAAATACGTGACTCTCGATCCTATGCAGAGGGCTACTACAGCTCAAGTCCTTAGTCGTCTTGAGAATAGTGTGTTTTCTAAGGCAGGAAAACCTGTAACTCTCTTATCGGATCACGGAGCTCAATTCACTTCGATGGAATTTGAGAATGCCATGATTAGGCTTGGTGTCAAGCACGTGTTTTCTAGCGTCAGATATCCGGAATCTAACGTCTCGGAACGTGTTATGGCAGAAATTAGCAAGTTCGCGAGAATTTACTGTCCTGAGGATCATGCGAGCTGGGTGAAGTTCATCCCACTCATGGAAAGATGCATGAATTCCACATTCCATGAGAGCTTATCAGATATACCTATGGTTGTTCACCATAATAAGAGGCCAGAAAGAGCCTGGACAGAGATCGTGAGATTTCTACCTAAGGACAGGGAGCCTACAGTCCAAGAAAGAATTAATTCAGCTAGAGAAAGCTTGATGGATGCAGCCGAGAAGCGGCATAAACGAATCAGAAATAAAAGATATCGGCCACCGATGAGAGTAGGCGAGATGATTCTCGTCAAGAAACCGACGAAAGCAGATGTGGCTAAGAAGCAATTCACCAAGTTTTCCTATGTCTTCCACGGACCCTATAAGATTGCTAGGTCGTTCGGAAATAATTGTTATGAAGTAGTAAGCCTAAATGAAAGAGAAATGATAGGTCGTTTCAATGCAAAGAACCTGAAAAGATATGTGAAGAAGATAGACTGAGTGTTGACTGAATAATGCTACATATGCTGAGATTACCTGGAATGGTGTAAATAAAAGTTGAGGAGACTTTTATTTAAGGTATCAAAGGGAAAATGCACCATTATTCATAAAAGGGCTTAAGTACAGACATGGTTACAGTATTTTGGGAACACCCTGTAACTTCCTAACTTGCCTCTGAAGTCGATCATAACAGCTGGTCTGCAGCGAGAAAAAGCCATGCTATCATGAAAGAGATCGGCAGAGCTCGTGTTTCCGACGAGAAATCCGAAGCTCATCGATAATAACCATGTTGACTGTGTCTAACACCATATCGATCGATTCACCTGAGAGTGATTAATACAAATTAATGCATATTTAGCGCTTTATGTAAGCAGATACATGTGTCTATATGTATGTTTCCATGGCAGAAAGCCATTATTAAGAAAGTCATTATTAAGAAAGTATAAAGAACAGAAGATGATATGTTAACTCACTGCTGATCACGTTTCGACTGCGATATATTTCGTATCGAGTCATGACGTGTGAAGGAGTGGGGGGGAGCAGATGTGAGACTCAGGCGACCTCGTGCAGAGCACAATGTGTATAGAACTTGACAGCGTAGAGGGTTGAGCTGGAAATCAGTGAAAGTAAAATCGCCAGCTAACGGGAGTTGTAAAACGTGTGACCGTGCTGAAGTGTATTCTAGTTCGTGAAGCATTCTACGTGAAGTAGAAACGTGTTTAATAGGGCTCAGACATGATCTTAAACATGTAATAATTTACCTCTGTGACTGTGTGTCTACAGCAATTAACGGGCCATGCGGATGGATACTTTTATAACCACGACCGCGAGCTCAGCCGTGATGTGTCACGAAACTCTGCATATAAACCGTCGTGGAAATGCAGCCTAGATTTGATTCACTCTTCACTGTGATTATTCTTTTTGAAAAGAGTACATTCTCAAACAAGGTGTCAAGGGGAAGGGACAATATGAAGCTTATATCCACTACGATGGTAGGCTAAATTGATTTAAGAATACTGCATTAGCAGGGTGCAGCGGGGACTTGTCGAAGGCAACTTTCATTTGGCATGAAGTGTGCACGCGACTCTCGTGTCGAGAGGGACCGCGTCGACCCTCGTGAACTTGTTCACACGCGCGTTCTCATATTGGAACTTGTTAGTGACGGTTCGAATTCACCTTCGCGTCGTGACGAGTTGATAAACTGTGTGCGGTCCTTCCGTTGGTGTTCGAATATGTATGGGAAGATATCGCCAGGATATGTTGGAACTATTTCGACCGACCGGGTGTTGCTCGAGCCTGGGAGGACTTTGGTTCGTTCTATGGAAACCCAGTTGAAGTCCAGCATATTTTCTGTTGGTTTGGAGCTGATTATGGCCAACGATATCCTTTTTTTCCTCATCTAGATTCGCCAAAGGTACTGATCACTTCAACTTGTTACAGTAGTGTAGCGTGGACATTTATAAATACCACTTTGCCATATTTGATTTTGTAGTTTAAATGGTTCAGTAGAAAGTGCAGGTTCGATGTTCATTTCGAAACTGACCTTCTATGATGCCAGGATTTTGACTCATAAAAATGAGTGCATCCTTTGTGTAATTTTGATGAATAAATTAATAATTTCAGTAGTATTTTACAGTATTTAAAATGATATGCTCATTCTTATTTGTCGAGAAGCAAATGTAGGAAGAAGATTTACAGTTTTTCTTGTGTAAGAACATTTTTAGTAACACAACTTTCTTTTGAGAACGTTGGTTGAGTTTTCATATTCTAGTGCATTGTTCTTTAAGCACTTTCGCTTGGATTATCGTATTCTTTAGAGGGGAATTTTCCTTTTCGTATTTTGATTAAGATACTAGGAAGTTTTCGGACCCAGTTATTCTAAATGTTACTTCGAGTCCTTGGACTATATTTTCTTCAGTTTTTTTTTATAACAGATTTAACTTGTGTTTTCTGAGCGTGATTTTCGAAATGGATTGCCTAATGGGTCATTAGTCGCTTAGCCTTTGTTGCTAACCTAGATCCATGCTGTAGGTCTAATCCATCGACATTTTCGCGTTCGGGAAGTTCAGGGAGGATCTTATTTTGAGATTGAATTTATTTTTATAGATCACTTTACAACCTCAGTTTGTGTGGTTGGGCAGCGTTATATACAGCTTATATTTTTTTTTTTATGTTAACACTGGATTAAATTGATATCATTGCCTTTAGTGCAATAGTTTTTTCTATTAAGAGGGTATTTGAACGACATCCAAATTTGCGAGGATAATCCCAGGGACAACTTACTATAAGTCATACGTTTAAGAACTATGGATTTTGTAATGAATCAATGTAAGGCAAGTTTTTAAAGTTAGGTGGAATATTTCTGAAATCCACTGGGCTTTGTTGGTAATCTGTTACGGGATCATATTTTTCGAGTTCAGGATTTTTACCATAAACAGCTGATTTGCATAATTGTGGATTTATAACAGTAAGGCTCCTATTATAGGTGCATATTGGTCTTTAGAGAGGCATATTCTATGAGTAATGTCTTTGTGTTTAAGTATATTGATGCAATGCTTTGTAGAGCATATTTTTCTTGTTGAGGATTGAGCTAGGTGTGCCAATCAGGATTAGATTGATTGGGGTTTTAACCCAGAGAGGTGTTGTTTTAACCTAGTATGGTTAATAATTGGTCATTGTGAACTTTATCGCTGTTATCGTGAAAATGCCTGTGTGAAGATTAATATTTTTCCGAGCAGTATTGTTGGGGAATCTTGAGTGGATATTCGGTTAAATATTTCCAGTAAAACTAATATAAAAATTTTGTCATAAGATGTATGTTTAAAAAGGAAACCGATAACTATTTAAGACTGACTTTACAGTTAATTTTTGCTTAGCTTAACTGTTCGGCAGAATTTCCCTAAAACAAGAATTGAAATAATATTAAACAGAAAGGAATGTCGTGACTTCAAGTCAGTAGGAAGAGAATAATTGAAATTATTCTGGAATTTTGTGTAAATTATATTCTGTAAATAGGCCATATGAATTTCTTCATTCAATAACAAGAACATATAAAGTTACTGAAGATGTCGTGTAGGATTAGTAATTATAACCAGGATATTTGTGTATAAGATGTTATTTCCGTTAAGGAACCGAAATTAATTTAATGTATTCAAGTCTTATAATATTTCTCTTTTTGTGAATGCTTACCCTATGGGATTGATCATCATTGTTATTATTAATAGGCCTTATATTTTAATCAGCTAAAAGTTAGTTGTGATAATGGATAATATATATTTTTTTTCTGGAAGATAATCCAATATAATCAATGAGATTTTTTTTTGATTGGTCGTGGTATCGACGAAATTGATATTTCTCTGTCTTGTTTATTCTTACAATAAACTACTTTACTACTTGGTTTTAATTATTGCGTGATGCTTTATAGAGGTGATGGAAGGGTGTATTAAGGGGGCCATCGCTAGGTATTTTAGTGTTTACCACACCTTTGAGATTCTTTCTTCCTTTTGAAGAATTCTCGTGTTTTGAGCTAGTCTTTTCTTTTTCTGAGCCTTGGTCAGTCTTAATACATCCTGTTAGGTATTCGAGTGGCCCTATTATCCCTGTGTCTGTTGGTAGAACTTGGGGGGTCTTTAGAGCCGGGGCATTTTCAGGTTCTACGATCCAGCTGCTATCCAGGGATTCAACAGGTATTGGTAGGTAAAAGGGTACAGTACCTACTTTAAGGCCACGGCCGCCTCCTTCCCTCTTCCTAGCCTATCCATACCAATCTTCCATCCCTTCCAATCCCTCATGAGACCCCTGTTCGCTTTGCAGGTGAGGCCGCCTGGGCGAAGTGCTAATCACACCTCCCCAGTTGTATCCCTCCCGACCAGATGTTCCAAGCTCCAGGACACTGCCCATAGAGGCGGTAGTGGTGAGTTCCCTCTCTGATTCCGTGGGAACCACCAACCTAGAGGGTAAATTGACTAAATAAAATAAAAACTGTTCTAAACCATGTCGCCTCCGTAGCGTAGCAGTCAGCATGGTTAGCTGCCACCGCGGAGGTCCTGGGTTCGATTCCCGGCTCTGCCACGAAATTTGAAAAGTGGTATGAGGACTGGAACGGGGTCTACTCAGCCTCGGGTGGCCCAAATGAGTAGAGGGGGTTCGATTCCCACCTCAGCCATCCACGAAGTGTTTTTCCGTGGTTTCCCACTTCGTCTTCGGGCAACTGCCGGGATGGTACTGTCCCCGATAATCCGGATAGTAGGCTGTCAGAAATCCGCCCCCTCAATCGGATTGCCAATAATCGATTGCACCGGCACAGCTACATCAATGAAAATGGCACTGACAGATACTACCGAGATTAGAGCACAGTAGTTAACATGAAATTATTGTGGAACACACCAAAATATACGGGGGTTCATACTTACCTTTTACTTACCTATTCAATTTAATCTCGGGTCTGGGTTTTCAACTGGATCACTTAATAGTATGCCCTCACAATAACCTCCACCACGATATTTAAAATGAACCAAGTCGGAGACCAGAAAATCTAAACTGCACAATAATTTATTTCACATAAAGAAAAAAAATATTTAAAAAAAATTTAACAACAAAATAGTTATGGCTGTCTGAAGCCATTGTCAATGCAACCATGTCCTCCTGTAGGACTGTAGACTTCACATACAAAAATTCAGCTTTCTCTAGCTCAAAAGAACGTAATAATAACAACAATGCACATTGGAATGGATAAGGGAGCTGGGACGAGACATATAGCATTTGTTTCCTTGTTCATGAACTTCATAATTTAGTTCATTGACACACATTTATTAATAACCGCAAGGCCGCTAAGTAGTTGACCTTGACCTCCACCATTCAGTTATCTGGCCACCTGCAATACACCCTAAGCAGTGTTGCATGCTTGCTTCGTTAAATGGACGCAGCTGCCTAACCAGTGTCACCATATGCTGGCCAACGCAGAGTCTAGCTCTCATTCAAAACAATTTAAATGCTCACATCTCAACTCAAATATTATCACGAAAAATTTATACAAGTTCCGTTCACATTGCAATGGATTACTCTGTTAATCTCAAATCTTATTTAAATGTTTATTACAATTATCGAACTAGCGTTGTTTAAATGTTAATAGCAAAACGCATAATGTTATATCATAGTGTTCAATAATTATTTATAACATTTAGATTGTTCATAACTTAGTCAAACGACAATTGAAAAAATTTTACACGCCTCTATTAATCCCGTTTGTTTCAAATTATTATTATAGATATTTACATAGTTATTTACATTATTTATAATTTATTTATATTTTATTTATATTTGAAATACATTAACCACACGTTTATCCGGTTGATATTTTCTTAAATCGTGGTAATATAATCGACCGATGAAGGTTACTTATATTTAAATTTTAGATTCAGGTTTAATAAGATTTAATAATTATTATTTGTGACGGTAACCTCCATTCAAAATCTATAATTCAATCAATTTATCACTCTTGTTAATTTTAACAGTAACTTCACATGAATAATTTTCAATGGACCTGAACAATACAACTCAGCGGAAACATACCTCGCACAAACGCACAAAATTGGCCCATAATTCATCATATATCTCATTATATATGGCATCAAAATCTTCCACAATACACACAAAAAACCTCCACTTATAAATTCATCATCATCAATATTATTGTGGGAACCTCCTTCACTTATTAAAGGGCATTATTCATCAGCGACTTTTACACGTCCACTGAACTAACGATTATACATCCATAGTTCCTCTTTAAAAATTCTTATATTCATCAATTGTATCGAAAACTGTTATTATATTTAACCTTCGTGGGTTTCATTCATGAAGCGATATGAAGTAAAAATTTGCCAGTCACAAATAAATTTAATAGCAAATACGATTAGACACGCCTCCCTGGTCTATCAAAATGAATTAATCTCATCATAATTATCGCAGTATCAAAATACTATATTCAAGCAAAATTCATTTAACTGCAGAAATAGTCGAATAGAATGGAAATAGACTAGAAAATGCAAACATTATTGTTTCAATCTAGAATTGAGAAAATCTCCTATCAACTGTTTATTACTATAGTGTACTGAATAAATCGTATTCAAAGTTCATATTTCATAAAATTGTCTATAATGCAATGGTATTTCAGAATTGACTAAAAATGTCTGTGTTTCAATCATGTTCATAAAAACGACTAGTATTTCCAAGATCGTCGATAAAGTAGTACATTTTAACGCTCTAAAATCTTTTAATCATTCTTCTTTCTTGAGGATGACAGAAAATTGGTCAAAGTAATTTACTGGAAAGAATTACTTTAATAAAACGACACGCTGTCTAAATTCAAACTTGCCATAGAAAATCGTTAACTTTACAGTCAAATCGTGACTACAAGAAAAATTCAAATTCTCGAAAGAATATTTAACTTCAGTATAAACTGATCCAAAATGTTTAAATATGCAAATGACATAATAATGTCTCAATAAATCGAAGAAAATGGCATAAAGCTGCAAAGTGTACAGAGTACCGAAACATCTAGCAAAAGAATATGGGGCAATCAAATATATGACAGAAAATATGGGAAAGATAGTTGCTCAGATCTCACTAAAATGGCTCAAATAAATCAAGAAACGTTCACGGCTACCTTATCTGTTGGATTGAAGTTCTAGAAGAAAATTTCACAGAAGACTGCTGCTGGTTCCATTTCACCACAGGATAGATGTGCACCGACCTCGAACCTGGAACCTGCGCCCTCGGAGAATAGAACAGCTTCCTCCTCCGGAAATCGCACTGCTCCGTGTAGACGATAGACATCCTTCTGGCAAAACTCTTCTTTGTGTGCTGGGAAAAACCCTTGCCCCTCTTGAAAGTTCCCTGAAGTTCTTGTAGAAATCAGCCATGAAGTTCATTGCAAATATTTCCGCAGAAATGTTCATAATTGTGGAGTATGAATTTATTTCCACTGCCATTTGATGTAATTCAGCGATGGATTACGATGCATGAGTGTAGCTGAATGTTCACTACATGCTCGTCTTTGTAGAATGACGATTATCGAAGCTCCATGTTGCTACTTCACACTACTGATGTATGTCCCAATTGCATTAAAGTTTTAGTCTTCCATCTCCACTTCCATTATAATGTTAGTCGAAAGTACTGCCAGATTGTATAGTTCCATTGTAGAATGTAGCGTTGTATCCCCAAATGTAATCTTCAGTATCACGGTTGCAATACACGTGTCTGCCGTAGCGTAGAATGTGGTAGTAAAAGTGCTTCTCAGGATTCGAGAAAAACACTTTTCTCTGCAGTCTTTAAATGCGTATATCTTCTGAAGTATTATAATGAAAATGTTCAACTTTCGCACACGCCTCAATATTGTAATGCACTATTGAATTAGTATAAATGCAGTAGCTAATTCTTGATAGATAAACTTGTAGAATCGTTTATGTTTGCGCTCCAACTTCGCCTAGTTTTAGTAACAGTAAAATTGCACTGCTGGATACCCAATACTGTTCGATGCGGTGGGCTCTGCCACGCTTGCTTATGACGATATGCTTGTTCTATCAGAACACGAAGTCAAGACTATCAAGTCAGAATAAAACCACGAAGTGAGAAACTCCTCTCTGTTGTGCAAGGCCTTTTATCAACTTTGAAGGGGCGTATCCATCCCTACCATAGCTTCTTCTTCCATCATTACTTGAAGTTCCAACTTTGGCTGTTCTTGACGGATTTTCAGATTTCAAAAACATATAATTAATTTCTTCAAAATTCCAAATCAATGCCATAACTGAAAATAGTTTTCCACAATTCTGCATGCCAAAAGTTATTAAATATGGTAGTTTCAGTAATCTCCGTCTCCCTTCAAGCTATCATTCATAGGTTCGAGCCTCTCCTCCAATAGCGTAACTTCTTCCTCAGCACGTTTACTTGCTTCCCTGCGACTGCGTCGTAAATCTAAGATCCTTCTCGAACAAAATCGTGACGTCAGCAAGAATCTAAGCTCAGCCAGACTGCTTGCTCGAGCGTTGCGTCATCCACGCCTACGTCATGAATATACACGTCACAACTATGACGGCCATAACTTTATTCACATATGCCAATACAGCCACCGTGGTCTCAGTATAATTCAATTTACGGGGGCAGTACCTACTGTAAGGCCACGGCCACCTCCTTCCCTCTTCCTAGCCTATCCATACCAATCTTCCATCCCTTCCCATCCCTCATGAGGCCCCTGTTCGCTTTGCAGGTGAGGCCGCCTGAGCGAAGTGCTGATCACACCTCCCCAGTTGTATCCCTCCCGACCAGATGTTCCAAGCTCCAGGACACTGCCCATCGAGGCGGTAGTGGTGAGTTCCCTCGCTGATTCCGTGGGAACCACCAACCTAGAGGGTAAATTGACTAAATAAAATAAAAACTGTTCTAAACCATGTCGCCTCCGTAGCGTAGCGGTCAGCATGGTTAGCTGCCACCGTGGAGGTCCTGGGTTCGATTCCCGGCTCTGCCACGGAATTTGAAAAGTGGTATGAGGACTGGAACGGGGTCTACTCAGCCTCGGGTGGCCCAAATGAGTAGAGGGGGTTCGATTCCCACCTCAGCCATCCTCGAAGTGTTTTTCCGTGGTTTCCCACTTCGTCTTCGGGCAATTGCCGGGATGGTACTGCCCCCGTAATTGAATTATGTAGAGACCACGGTGGCTATATTTGAAATTATAATGAGTTTTATGGCTGTCATAGTTATGACGTGGGTAGTCATGACGTAAGCACGGATGACGTAAATGTTATGCCAGCAGGCTACTTGAGCTGAGATTCTCAGTGACGTCAGCATTTAGTCGAGAATGTTCCAAGATTTACGACGCAGTCGCAGGAAACGAGGAATTCTGCTGAGGAAGAAACTATGCTATTGGAGGAGAGGCATGAACCAATGAACGATAGTTTAAAGGAAGACGGAGATTGCTGAAACTATGGTATTTTTATTACTTTTGGAATGCAGAATTGTGGAAATCCATTTGAAGTAAAAGCATTGATTTGGAATTTTGGTGAAATTTATTTTCAGTTTTTGAATTTTGAAAATCCGTCATGTATTAACGGAGTTGGAACTTCTAGCGATGACGTAGTATCACGCTTTGGAAGGGATGGAAACGCCCCTCGTGAAGTTAATAAAAGGGCTTGCGCAGAAGAGAGGAGCCTCTTTTCGTTCTCTGATCATTCTGAGATCTCATTCTCAGAGCATCGAAGTATATTTGTGACAGTTCTTTTCTTATACATTCATTATAGTGAGACGTCGAAGTGAACAGCAGTGAAAAGAATCGTCTTTACAACGTGTGGCAAGGTCACTATAGTAACGAGATCCATATCAAACTAGGTGAAGTTGAAACGGACCTTAGAAAGCTTCTACAAGTTTAGCTTCGAATAGTTAGCGGTCACCGATAAGCAAATTGTATTGTGCAGTGCTTCATGCAGTTATAGAGAAAAGCTGAACAATTTCGACCGATTAGTTCAAAAGATATTAGCAGTTTTATACGACTGAGAAAAGTGATTATCTCGCCACAAGAGAAGCACTTTCGTATAGCCAGAATCAACGCAACGGCTGACGCTGCGAGTGGAATAGAAAGACTTCAGATTGCTTGGTTACACAACGATACAGTATAATGGAGCAATTGAATACGGCAGTTTGTTCTTCTGACACTACAACCGAAGAGCAGATGGAAGGCTAAGGCGCTTATTGCAATTGGGACATACTTCAACGGAGTAAGATAGCGACATGGAACTTCGCTAATTGCTATTCCACACAAGCGAACATGCGGTGAATACCATCTACACCCATGTTTCGTAATTAAAGGCTGAATACCATCGAACAGCCATAGAAACAATTTCATACTCTGTATATGAATAATTTCTTCGGAATTTTCTACAAAACTTCATGGCGATTGTCTACTGGAACTTCAGGGAATTTTTCAAGAGAGGTCAGGGGTGTCCCGACTCACAAAGAAGATTATTGCCGGAAGGATGTCTATTCGTCTTCGAGGAGCAGAGCGATTCACGGAGAAGGAAGCAGTTCGATTCTCCGAGGGTGCTATTTCCTATTTCGAGGATGGAGCTCAACTTTAACGTGGTGAAATGGATCCATCAGCAGTCTTCTTTGGGGAATTTTCCTCTGGAACGTCAATCGGCAGATAAGGTAGTCGTGAACGTTTATTGTATTTGAGTTTATTAATGATGTTTGAGCATCCATTTTTCCCATATTTTTATCCTCATGTTTTTGCCCTATTTTCTTGTTGAGATTCTTATTCTCAGTACACCTTGATGAGTTTTGCATTTTTCGACGATTTATTAAGACATTGTTATGTCATGGGCATAGTTAACGATTTTGGATCAGTTGAGACTGATATTTAGATTTTTCAGTAATTAATATTTTTGTAGTCACGATTTGACTGTAAGTTAATGATTTTTATGGCAGATTTAAATTCAGACAGCGTGTCACTTTATTAAAGTAATTCTACCCCAGTTTAATTACTTTGAACAATTTTCTGTCATCATCAAGAAGGAAGAACATTTAAATGATTTTAGAGCGTTAAAATCTCTTACGTTGTCGACGATCTTGGAAATACTAGTCGTTATTTGAATTGATTGCAACACAGACATTTATCGTCAGTTTTGAATGAACATTGGATTATAGACACTTTTGTGAAAGAGTAACTTTAATAATGAATTATTGAATGCATTAAAGTCCAGAACTTTTGTTAGGAGTTTTTCTCAATTAGAGAATTATATAACGATGTTTGCATTCCCCAGTCTAATTGGATTCTATTCGACTACTTTGCTTTTTAGTCGCACTTTATTTGAAGATAGTATTTTCATACTGCAATTTCTTTTAAGATGTTAATCTTAAATTTGGATAGACCAGACAGGCGTATATAAGCGTATTCACTATTAAATTTGTTTGTGATTGGCAAGTTTTGACTTCATTTCGGTTCATGAATGAAATCCACGAAGGTTATAGAAAAACAGTTTTGAAACAATTAATGATTATAAAAATTTTTAAGTGGAACTATGAATGTATAATCGTTAGTGCAGCGCGTGTTGAAAGTCGCTGAGGTATAATGCCCTTGAATATGAAGGAAGTTCCCACAGGAATAAATGTTAAAGAATTATTTGTGGAAGTTTTGTAAGTTATGTGGAAGTTTAATACCATATAGATTAATATATGATGATTTTGGGCATATTTTTAATGCAGTTTGTGCATTAACTTGTTAGCGAAGGATTTTCCGCTGGAGTAAGATTGTCATAGTTCGTTGAAAATAAATCAAGTGAATTACTGTTATAATTAACACGAGTTTTGAAAGAATTTGAGATAAGATTTTGAATGAAGGTTGCCGTCACAAATCATTATTAAAACCTTTATTAAACCAGATTGTGACATTAACATGTATAACTAACCTTCATTGGTCGATTATATTAATCACGATTATGAAAATTATCAACCGAATGAACATGTGGTCAATGTATTTATTAAATTAATAATTTAAACAATTTAAAATGTTAATATTGTAAATAATTGCTGTAAATATTTTTGAAAATAATATGGAACGAGAGTGATGTTAAAGGCGTGTATATAATATTTTTATTGTCTTTGACAAATATTATAAACAATTTCTAATTGTTATAAATAATTTATGTGATTTTGTTATAAACATTTAAGAGTTAATTAAACATTTGGATTGAAGTTAACAAATTTAAGGAATTAACATAATGATCCAATAGGATGTGAGCAAAGTACTTGAAAGATTTGCGTAAATTTAATGTGAGTTGTCTTGTAGACATTTAAAAGCTTCAGAGAGCAAGCTGTATGTTACGCAACTTAGCACGTGAGAAGGGTGTGCATTTGACCAGTATGCAACAGGCTGGAAGGTAGCTCGCAGCTGGGCCAACATCTGGTTCACAGAGAGAGTGAGGTCGTCCACACTCCGGCCTTGCGACTATAAATACCATTCTCATGTTTATTAAAAGGAAACCAAATGCTCTATATATGTCACACCCTTACGTCCTTTTCCAATCCAATAGTGTTATGAATATTACGTTATTTTGAGCTCAAGGGAGCTAAAATGTGTTATATCATGTTGTATGATAATTTTTGCAAGTCCTACTTGAGGACGTAGTCAGATTGACTTGGGCTTCTGATAGCCACGTTGATTTTGTTGTGTTGGTAAAATCATACCCTTTATTAGAAATAAAGCATTTTGTACAGTTCAAAGTTCTCGTCTTCGTTCTGGTTCATTTTTAAATATCATGGTGGAGGTTATTGTGTGAACAGACTTTTAGTGATCCTGTTGTCAACTCAAACCCCGAGATAATTAAGAGGTAAGTAACGGTAAGTATGAACCCCCGTCTATTTTGGTGTGTTCCACAATGATTTCCTGTGTACTTCTGTGCTCTTATCTCGATAGTATCTGTCAGTGCCATTTTCATTGATGTAACTGTGCCGGTGCGATTGATAATTGGCAATCCGATTGAGGGGGCGGATATCTGACAGCCTACTATCCAGGTAAACGGGGACAGTACCTACTGTAAGGCCACGGCCACCTCCTTCCCTCTTCCTAGCCTATCCATCCCAATCTTCCATCCCTTCCCATCCCTCATGAGGCCCCTGTTCGCTTTGCAGGTGAGGCCGCCTGTGCGAAGTGCTGATCACACCTCCCCAGTTGTATCCCTCCCGACCAGATGTTCCAAGCTCCAGGACACTGCCCATCGAGGCGGTAGTGGTGAGTTCCCTCGCTGAGTCCGTGGGGACCACCAACCTAGAGGGTAAATTGACTAAATAAAATTAAAAAAAAACCTGTTCTAAACCATGGATGGATACTATTCGTTATAATTAATATTTTTTTAGTCGATTTTACCCTCCAGGTTAGGTTTTCCCACGGACTCAGCGAGGGATCCCATCATTACCGCCTCTACGGGCAGTGACCTGGAGCTTGAAACATCTCGACTGGGGATACAACTGGGGAGGTGGGATCAGCACCTCGCCCAGGTGGCCTCACCTGCAAAGCGAACAGGGACATCTTGAGGGATGGGAAAGGTGGGGAGGATAGGGAGGGATAGGCAAGGAAGAGGTAATGAGGCAGCCGTGGCCGTACGGTAGGTAACATCCCGGCATTTGCCCGAAGACGAAGTGGGAAACCACGGAAAACCACGGAAAACCACTTTGAGGATGGCTGAGGTGGGATTCGAACCCCCTTTATTTATTTGGACCACCCGAGACTGAGTAGACCCCGTCCCAGTCCTCATACCACTTTTCAAATTTCATGGCAAAGCCGGGAATCGAACCCAGGACGACCGGGGTGGCAGCTAATCACGCTCGTAGTTCCGCCCCTTAAAACCTCACTAACTAACTAACTAACTATTACTGTAAGTGTATAGCAAGCGCTTTTCGCACAGACGCCGTTGAAAGGAATTATAGTTTCGGTCTGATGTATTTATTTATTTGTTATGTGGGTCGTCTGAGTGAGTCGGAGTTTTCCTTTAAACAAAGGTGGTAAAAATTTCGAACACTTGCTACCTTGAATATACAGGATACCTTGCTTTCGTTCTACAGATCATTATGTCGTCGTCCAATCTGGCTGCGTACCATCGGATAAGTACGGTCTTTTTGAGGACCAAATAAAAAATCACTCGTTGGAACAGATAGATATGCGTCCATAATACATCCACAATAAACGACATTAAGCAAAAAAAAAGTGATAGTTCAAGATTCGAACCTACTACAATGCGACTTCGTTGACGCTACTCTTGATTTAGCCACCATAGCTACCGAGAACCATGGTATAATGCTGGCACGCATTGAATCTATTCGTAGACACTTCCTGTCAAAACGTAAGCATGTGTTATTCGGAGCTCTAATCGTTTCAATCATGCATTATATTTGAGGTCATTGAAAGAAAACAGCCACTATTAATTTCTACTATATTCGCGAGGATGTACTCAACGGTAAATATGTACAATGGACGTAAATGAACAGGTACTAATGTTTTTAGGATGACTGTGATATACGCGTTAGTTGGGTTGCCTTCCTCCAAAAAAAAATAAGGGGCTGGCGGACCACACTGTTTATATAAATAGAAAATGTGTCTGTTTTTTTCTGAATGTCTACGGAAATTTGAGTTATTTACACGTTTCAGACTGTTTTATGATAGATACGCACGAAAATAATGTTTTGGTCTGTCTGTTTGTTTGATTGTCTGTGGACAAATTTGTTCCCTTATAACTCGAGAACGGCTGGGTGTATCAAGGTAAAATTTGGTACAGATATCCATCAGAGGCACGACACTAATCATTGATGTAACCCTTCTCCGTATCTCTCATAAAAGGGGGCCAACCCCCTTAAAATGCATGCTGAAATAGGAGTAGAAGGACGAGACAAAAATCATTTTCAGCCCCTCGATGTGAGAGACAAAACTCGGGGGCCCTGAAGGGTCCCCGAAATCCACATTTTAAGGCCCTAAAACCAACCGTTTTTGAGATATTCCCAGAAAACTAATTTCATTTAATAAACTAATATACGAATACAAGCCGGTAACCATGGCAACAGATTCTCAGAGGTCCATCTATTGCTGTAAGACGCAATGCAATTCCATTAATTACATTGGTGTGAAAGTTTGCAAACGGCTAGAAGGTTATCACGGAACCAAATTAAGCTGTAGAATTCATCAATACGTATAATGCGCTTAAGGGGGTCAAGGGGTACAGTAGAAACTTTTCACGCGATTTACACCTCCGGGTGTGGTACGGCAGGTCTATTATATTCCTATCCCTATATTATATTATTATTATTATATTATGGCGTACAACGAGGAGACAAAGCCCCCTCGGTGCCAGAAACAAAACTTGGGGGCCCTAAAGGGTCCTCGAAAACTACATTATAAGGCCCTAAAACCAAAAGTATCTGAAATATTCCCAGAAAAGCAATTTAATTTAATTTAACAGACTAATGAAGGAATGGAAATCGCTAACCATGACAACATTATCTCAAAGGGTGGCATCCAACTTTCCATCTATTTCTGTAAGAAGTAATGTCACTCTATTTATTACATTTCTGTGAAAGTTTGCAAATGGCTATACGGTTATCACGGAACCAACGTAGACTGTATAATTCATCAATGCAATTAAGGGGGTCAAGGGGTAACCTAGATTATTTTCATGCAATTTTCACGTGCGACATATAGTACAGAAGGACTATTATATCTCCAAACATTTGCAAAGTGAAATGCCATGCACTGTGGTTCAGATTCCACGTAAAATAGAGGTCCCGTGGCTTATGATCTCGCGATTAATGGTCACGTAAAACTACAATCATCCTTTATATCTCCAAACAGCAACATTATTTTCAAAAATTCCTGAATTGAATCAGCATTTTTTGCGGCTTTTAGGAATTTGGGCCATTTGAGACTAAAGAACCTGAATTTGCATGCACCACAAGCTTTTATAGTTTATGAAAGAGGTCTTCCTGTGTATGTGGACCTAACACAACGTAGAGGGTCATTTTTTATGTGAGGTGTATTGCGTTTCGTCTACAAGTCTTTCAATTCTATTTCACGTCAAGAAGTACAAGTTAGGTGAATTTAGTTTGAGAGCAAATTTTAACTAATCTCTCTTTTGTCGACATACGGGTTCATCGTAAGGATGATTTTGTTTGATACTGTATGGCAGATATACCCATATTTGGATATCTGGGTGATATGTTGTAGACAATAGAATTGTCTGTCTGTCTTTCTGTGTATCTTTATGTACGCCTATAAATCGTGTTCGTAGGCGAGGTGCATCGTAAAATTAGGTATGGTAAACATGAGTCAATACACCAATCATTTATAAAACTCCTCACCGTACTTTTCAAACAGTAGAAGGGTGGATATAGGGAAAAACTTCTCAAAATACATGCTAAAATAGGCGAAATATAAAAATTATCCTAGAAGGACGATCAAAGCATATGATGCACTTCTCATTGTGAGACTCAAAATTCGCGAGTCTATAAGGGGTCTCCGAAAACCACATTTAAAGGCCCTTAAATTAACAGTGTGTGTGGTATTCCCTGAAAACTAACTTCGTTCTGATAAACTTATAAAGGAATGAAAAACTGCTAACCATTGCAACAGTAGCTCAATTGATAATGTCTGGTGTTAATATATAACACCGTTCGAAGGACGGGTACTTCTGCTATACTAATATATAACAAGATGTTCAGTAAAGAACATATAGCCTACTTTCTCCTAAATGTATGAGTATAGTTATAACTCGTTGTTATTATCAAAGAGTATAATAGAACTATTCTTTGTTGAAGACCTTAGAAACGATTTACCTCTACCAAACGCCACAACCTAGATAAAAACTGCTACCATCATTGAAGAAAGAATGAGAAGAAGTATATCAAGAATGTTATGGATCTGGAGACATAATCGACCGGACTGGCTGCGTGGCTCAGCGGTAACGTTCTCGCTTGCTGGGCCCTAGGTTGCAGGTTCGTATCCTGGCGCAGTCAGCTGGCATTTGAGGGTGCACAAATGCGAGGGAGCCGTGTCAGTACATTTACTGGCACGTTAAAGATCCCCTTCTGGCCAAAATTCCGGCACCCTGGTGTCTCTAAAAGCAGCAGTAGTTAAAAGGGATGTAAAACCAATAACATTATTATTATTATTATTATTACATATACGACCTGCCGTGGGCAACATCCAACTTTGAGTTGAGGCATGTCTTTACACGTCTGGTTGTGCATGGCTTTCACAACCCTAATTGAATTAACAAATCTTTCCATGACCCTACAGAGACGTGTGTATACAAACTATGTGGATATTTTCGATTGCTACTTGCCTGAAATAAAAGTAGTAATTAATAACCTGAACTAACACCAACGGCTTGAATTCAGTTACTATGTGAAATCGTTTTGTTCTTTACTTCAAATAACATTTTCAAGTAACGCAAAATAGGCTGTTACAAACCCTTTAAAATAAAAAGTAAAAATGTATCGTAGTATCATCTTGTCATTCTTCAAATTCGATGCGCATAGAATGCCAATGGTATAGTAATCAATGGAGCCCCACGTAGACTAGTCGTGACATCTAGTGGTGAAATATCGAACAATATAATCCTAACAGAGCGAGTGCATTCTAGCGGCCAGAAGAAGAAACTTTTCAATAAAATCTGGAAGTTAATAAGTAGGTCGGCGTGCAGTTACCTTTTTGGCAGCTAGATGTCTCGAGTAAATCTGCTGGCGAATTATGTTTAAATTAAATATATATTTTACACCATAATATGCACAATATAACGCTTAATTTTAAAACGTCTGAGTCATTACAAAACAATAAACATATAACATTTCAAGCAAAAATCATAGTTCTGATCGGGTTTGAACCATAGGCATTTGACCGATAGGCTAACGCTCTACCACTGAGCTAATTGTGTCAACGAATATCGTTCTATATAAAATGACTTACATAGAACTTATTAGCAAATAATGATTTATACTAAACGATTTCATCACTGGAGTATATTATTTATATATAAAGCATTTCATACAAAGTTTATTTATTTTGTATCAGTACGCTATATTGCATGCAATACTCAAATTAGTGAAATATAAGTCAGGCACAAGATATCCGCTGCCATCTTGTCTTATTACTGAATCGGCTCAGCTTTTTAAAATCACGTCTGCACTATAGTATTACAAAATAAACTTTTAATTTCGAACGTGCCTCTTCCTTTAGAACAGTTAAAACGATTCTCGGCTCGATAATCGGAACTGGTGGGTCCCATGATATGGATTATAAAGTTTGCATAATTCGCACGGCCGCCATCCAGAAATGGTATGGCGGACGACCTTGTAGTTTGGTCACAAGACGCATCCTATACGAAGGTATATTGTCACCAAATTTGGTAGAGATCGGATGATTTGGTTAGTCGTTATTTGATTTTACGTTTTGAACGTTTGAGTGGCCGCCATTCAGTTTTAGTAAATATGGCGGTGATATAAAACATGACACTGAGGTGCCCTTTGCTTGTTTTACCTCTGTACCAAATTTCGTTCAATTCGGTTTCACCGTGTTCGAATTGATATGGGGGGACAGACTTTCAGAGTACACTCACACACACACAGACACACACACACACACACACAGACTCACACACACACATACACACACACACACAGACTCACACACACATACACACACACACAGACAGACACACTTTTTTCGCCCTGTGTTGATCTCATAAGTCTACTTTCATTTTTTGCAAAAATCGAAAGTAGGCTAAACATGAGATGGTGTGTGTCTGTCTTTCTGTCTGTCTGTGTGCTACTCAATAACGCAAGAACCACTGGTCCGCTTTAAATGAAATTTTGCATGGATGTAGCTGATTTACCAGGTTTACATATAGGATATATTTTATTTCGATAATTTGCACTATTAAAAATGGCGACCATTTTAGTGACGTCACTACACACTTTAATCAAAACTTCATATTTCCTTATCAAATAAAAAGAGAACGCTAAGAAATAGCAAACTTTTGACGGTACATACGAGCTTCACTTTTCGTTTATCTCCAACGGTTAGCGAGTAAAACCCACAATTATGACGTCACTACACCCTTTGGTTTCAAAATTTGATATTTCCATTTCAAATAAAAAGAGAACGCTAAGAAATAGCAACCTTTTGATGGCATACATGAGCTTTAACATTCAATTTTCTATCCAAAAGGTCCTTAACACTTTTCGTGTATCTCCAACGGTTAGCGAGTAAATCCTAAATTTGTGCAATAAAACACGGTCAACACCGAACCGTGCAGTATATCTCTACATATATAAATAGAAAATTTGTCTGTTTTTTTCTGAATTTCTACGGAAATTTGAGTTATTTACACGTTTCAGACTGTTTTATGATAGATGCGCGCGAAAATAATGTTTTGGTCTGTCTGTCTGTTTGTTTGATTGTGGACAACTTTGTTCCCTTATAAATCGAGAACGGCTGGGTGTATCAACGCAAAATTTGGTACAGATATCCAGCAGAGGCACGACACTATTCATTGATGTATCTCTTCTCTGTACCTATCATAAAAGGGGGCATACCCCCTTAAAATACATGCTGAAATAGGAGTAGAAGGAGAGACAAAGCCCATTTTCAGCCCCTCAATGTGAGAGATAACATTCGGGGGCCCTAAAAACACATTTTAAGGTCCTACGTCCAACCGTTTTTGAAATATTCCCAGAAAACTAATTTAATTTAATAAACTACTGAACGAATGCAAGCCGATAACCATGGCAACAGATTCTCAGAGGTCCATCTATTGCTGTAAGACGCAATGCAATTCCATTAATTACATTGGTGTGAAAGTTTGCAAACGGCTAGATGGTTATTATGGAACAAAATTAAGCTGTAAATTTCATCAATATGTAAAATGCGCTTAAGGGGGTCAAGGGGTAGTCTAGAATTTTTTCACGCGATTTACACCTGCGGGTGTGGTATGGCAGGTCTATTATATTCCTCTCCCTATATTATATTATTATTAGTAGTATTATATTATGTCGTACAACGACGAGACAAAGCCCCTCGGTGCCAGAAATAAAACTCTAGGGTCCTCGAAAACTACATTATAAGGCTCTAAAACCAACAGTTTCTGAAACATTCCCAGAAAACGAATTAAATTTAATTTAACAAACTAATGAAGGAATGCAAATCCGTAACCATGACAACATTATCTCAAGGGGTGGCATCCAACTTTCCATCTATTTCAGTAAGAAGCAATTTATTACATTTATTACATTTATTACATTTCTGTGAAAGTTTGCAAATATAAGGTTATCACGGAACCAACGTAGACTGTATAATTCACCAATGCAATTAAGGGGGTCAAGGGGTAATGTAGGATTTTTACATGCAATTTTCACGTGCGACATATAGTACAGAAGGTCTATTATATCTTCAAACAACAACATTATTTTCTAAAATTCCTGAATTGAATCAGCATTTTTTGCGGCTTTTAGGAATTTGGGCCATTTGAGACTAAAGAACCTGAATTTTCATGCACCACAAGCTTTTATAATTTATGATAGAGGTCTTCCTGTGTATGGGGACCCAACACAACGTAGAGGGTCAGTTTTTATGTGACGTGTATTGCGTTTCATCTACAAGACTTTCAATTCTATTTCATGTCAGGAAGTACACGTTAGGTGAATTTAGTTTGAGAGCACATTTCAACTAATCTTTTTACTTTTTTTTTGTCGACATACGGGTTCATCGTAAGGATGATTTTCTTTGATACTGTGTGGTAGATATACCCATATTTGGATTTCTGGGTGATATGTTGTAGACAATAGAATTGTCTGTCTGTCTTTCTGTGTATCCTTATGTACGCCTATAACTCATGTTCGGATGCTTGGTGCATCGTAAAATTAGGTATGGTAAACATGAGTCAATACACCAATCATTTATAAAACTCTTCACCGTACTTTTCATACTGTAGAAAGGTGGATATAGGGAAAAACTTCTCAAAATACATGCTAAAATAGGCGAAATATAAAAATTATCCTAGAAGGACGACCAAAGCATATGTTGCACTTCTCAATGTGAGACAAAAAATTCGCGAGTCTATAAAGGATTTCCGAAAACCACATTATAAGGCTCTTAAATTAACAGTGTGTGTGATATTCCCAGAAAATTAACTTCGTTCTGATAAACTTATGAAGGAATTACAAGCTGCTAACCATTGCAACAGTAGCTCAATTGATAATGTCTGGTGCGTCTCTAAAAGCAACAGTACTTAAAAGGGATGTAACACCAATAACATTGTTATTATTATTATTATTATTATGTTTGGTGTTAACACCGAACACCGTTCGAAGGACGGGTACTTCTGCTAGTAGAAAGATAAATACCAATATATTTTGCCGAGTATATTTGCCTTGCCCCCAAGTGAGTTTAAAGACATTCTGTAGTTCTCCTGGACTCTGATGGTATTTCCTTTATTTTTAGCCCATTTTCAATTTATGAAAAAATAGGCTTATGAGATCACCTTTTGTCCGAGTGTCTGTCTGTGTGTGCGTGTGTGTATGTGAATGCTCCCCCCCCCCCCCACTAGTAAATTCTAAACGGCTGGAGCGATTTCAATGAAAATCGGTAAGGTCATAGCATCATTTTGGCCGACCCCGACCATGCCTTTCAAATTGTATTACGTCTCACTAATCTAACATGGCGGCTGTGCGAATATTTCGCCAGCATTCAATATCTCCGAAACTATTACTGATATCACCCTGAAACTTTGTACGGTGATCAAGGGAACGACTAAGAGTTCACCTATGTGACTTTTGAAAACCTGGTAGGTACAAAACCAACATGGCGGCCAAGCGAAGTTGCGACTTTAAAATAGACGTTTCTCGAGATTTAACCAACCAAACGCAATTAAACTTGGTACAGTATATGTTTATACACATTGTAATGCACTGACATCTAACTTTGTTCAATTGTTTACATAACCTCAAGATGGCGGCTGTGCGAATTATTTCACCCGCATTCTATATCTCTGAAACTTTTACCGGTATCTCCCTGAAGTTGTGTACGGAGATAAAGGGTACTACTGAAAGTTCATCTAAGAGACTAAAAAAACGGTTAAGTATAAAACGAACATGGCGGCCAAAGGACGTTGAAAGTTTTAAATAGACTTTTCTCGCGATGTAATCATCCAAACGCAATGAAACTTGGTACAGCAAATGTTTATACACATTTTAATGCACTGGCATCTAATTTACTTCAATTGTTCACATAACCTCAATATGGCGGCTGTGCGAATTTTAAAATTAAGTTTTTTTTCTTGTGTGGTAATCATGCGATCGAAGTGAAAGTTTGAATAATGAAGCTACGCATTGATTTTTCTTTATGGTACATAACTATATGACCTATACATACAACAATCCAAAATGGCGACCATCCGAAATATTTAGACGGTCCTCAGTATCTACAAATCATTTACAGCAATCAAACTGATTTTTTAATGTTCATAGAGGCTATGAACATAAGTTCATCTATAGGATTCTGCATAACCTGGTGATCACAAATCCAACATGGCGGCGAAGTATAAATATTTAAGTGGAAGTTTCTCGCGATTTAACCATCCGATTGTAGTGGAACTTTCTACAGTAAGTGCTTATACAAATGTTAATCCACTGCCATCTAGTTTATTTCAATTGTTTTCATAACCACAAGATGGCAGCTGTGCGAATTTACATCATGTGTCCTAATCATGCGATTGCAGTTTGAATACCACACGTACACAATAATCTTAATGTAATAGTACAAAAATAAAAATCCAACCTGGCGACCATCTGAAATATTTATACGGTTCTCAATATCTACGAATCTATTACAACAATCAAACTGAAATTTTGTATGTTGATAGAGGCAATTGACATGAGTAGTATATAGGAAAATAGGCTGTATATTTATTCACGGAACTACTTGTTAATATGTTGCACCTACAATCTTGATTGGAAACAATATTTAATTTATTCAATGATTGGAAGATAAAGTCAACATTCTGGAGTCAAATATACCAATGATTTTCAATCCCGAAGAAATGGTGTCAATGATGAGAAATTACCTAACCCTGAACAGTAGGGCAGTGTGTGCTATAGTTGCATATTAAGGAACAGTACTTTTGTAAAATAATTTACATGCATATTACCTCATCCTCACCAAGTTAAAGTAAATGTAGTAGTATATCCCAGTATAATGTCCTATAAGATGCTTAGATTCTCAAAACCTTGGGCTTCCTTAGCCCCGATAGTATTTCGTAAGATAAGATTTTTCTTTAAACTCAACCCTAAGGTACTCATCGACACTACTGCAGACATTTCATTACAAGTTATCTTATTTTCTTGAAATTGATATCACTGATTCCTAGAATATAAACTATTGGATTTTTGCCAAAAAAGAAAAAATAAATAAAATTGGGGGGTCTTTATCAAAGAATAATCACAAAAATAACGTGCATTTTTCGGACGCGATATCTTTGCTCTCTTTCAACTTAATTGAGTCATTGTTGTCGCAAATTGATCTGCTATATGTTCAGTATGTTGTATAGCAGAATTGTTTTTGTATCATTGATTCAGGCAAATAAATTAGCTTCGTTTTACAATTTACGTTATTTTGATTGAAAAAAATAAATTAATTGTGGGGGGCCCGACCCCTAATTTCAATTTAACAGCTTCATTTTGCTTTACAACATAGCTGCATTATTTGTCTATATTTTAGTTTTTAAATGAAACTAATATCTGGATTCTAGGTGGACATTTTAAATGCCCAAGTCAAGACAAATACTGAAAAAAATGAAGTGAGTGAAATCGTATCCTAAAGTTCAGGTACACATTTAGAGTAAAGAGTCTTACATTTCAACTCCAAAAAACTGCATTTTCGTTGGATTTTAGGTCAGTCTTCTGCATTCTCCTACCCGAGAGTATCTCCTGCATTGTTTTAGTTCTGAAGTAGACTGTTTCAAAGCCAGATTAATGAGTGATTTATCTGCTGCACCTATGTGTCGAAGTTACAGCTGCTGAAAAGTGTGCACATCGATCATTAAAGTGAATATAAATGAGCTAAACAACAATAAAACTAGTATAAACTACATATTTCTGGAAACTGGAGAGGACATGCTATCGAATGAGACAATTTTAAAAAAATCTAATTTTTTGTTGAAAATGACTGATGGAAGTACCTTATAATCCCTACTATGATACAGCGGAATCAATGGGGATTACAAATCATGATAATTACTACGTTTTTCATGAACTTTTGTTAGTAAGCACTGAAATGGATAATATAATCTTTCTTCATATTTAAAATTTCACCACTAACGCGCTACCTCGTGCCTCGCTGGCCTCGGAAGAGCGTGGGTTCGAATCCCACCTCGGCCGTCCTGAAAATCCACAGCCTGCTTCCAGTCGACCAACCGGGACAGGGAATGGAATGAATGAAGCCCCCAGCTAGCGGAGAGGATATGAACTGTGCCGGGTGGTAAAGCCTGTCGCACTCCCCTGGGGCAATGCTTAAATGAATGACAGATGAAATGAAATGATAGTGGAGAAGGGTGCTGGAATGAAATTGTGACAAGGAAAACCGGAGTACCCGGAGAATAGCCTGTGTGCCTCCGCTTTGTCCAACACACATCGCACATGGAGTGACCGGGATTTGAACCTCGGACCCAGAGGTGAGAGTCCGGCGTGCTGTCGCGTAAGCCAGGTCCGTGCGTAGTAACAGAACCTAATACATTGGTCGGTGACTCACTCATTCGCAACACCACAGCGGTTTGAGCAACGGCCCTATGTTAGCAGTATTGGTTAGATGGGAATACCAGATAACACGGCGGGCTGTTGACAGTCCCTTCTCTTCCCGCCTGCCCCTTCCCCTCACCACGCAAGTTCACAGAACTTGGACGCAAGCAGTACTCAGACCAGGATAAATTTCTGGGCTGAGGTCACCTCCTTGGTGACAGCCAAGGGAGCCAGGAGGTGACCTAATTTCATTACTTGCTGACCACTGTTCTACATGCCAGAGCTTTGAGGAAAACTGAAATTGACTGAGGGCAAAGTTTGCAGAAAATACTAGTATAACAGAAAATCGTAAATGATACCCTTATCATGAGAGTAAAGAGACGCAATGGCTTCCTTGTAAAAAAAAAATTGCCCTCAGACGCTTTTGAAGAGCATATGAAAGTTAGATCAAAGGGCTACTACCGTACGTCCTCTGCACCGACGTAGCTAAAAGGAAGCCGAAAAGCGTTAGAAGCGTTATTCAATTATAAAAATAAGAATCGTATTCTAGAACTGCGGAATATATTATGAAGAATAAAATATTGGGATGTACTTTGGAGTAATCTTTATATATAAAGTGAGCCTTCATTGTCAATAATTTGATTTTTTCGGCTAAAACTTCGTATTTCTCCAGAACTACGGGGTAAGTGTATAGCGACCAACTAATTGTTGTTTTCTGTTTGTTATGTTTTGGCGTCTGACCTATTTGCGTAAATGGCATGAAACCACGGATTTAAGCCGAAGGTATGCCTGCTCTAAAACTTGATACATAGTGTTTATGTAATTCTATTTATTGAGGGAGTCAAAATGAAACAGTTAATCCTTTTCCGCAGTTTTCTTCAAAACAGTAGGTTTAATTTGTGGGGGCGTGATGATGCAGTGAACAATCTGCTTGCTTCTCACTAAGGTGGATCGGGTTCGATTTCCGGTCAATGTATGTGAGATAGTTGAAGTGAAATTCCACGTCCTATGGCTCGGATTACACGTAAAAGTGGAGGTCCTGTCGCTTATGATCGCGAGATTATTGGCTACGAAGACTACAAATTTCCTTCCTTCCCCCCTTCCTTCCTCCTTTCCTTCCTCCTTTCCTTCCTTCTTCCCTTACTTTCATCCTCCCTTCCTTCCTTGCGTCCTCCCTTCCTTTCTTCCTTCCTTCCCTTCCCGTTATTCTTTCCCCGTCCTTTCCGTTTCATTCCGTCCTTCCTCCCTTCCCTTTCGTCCCCTTTCATTCCTTCCACCCATTCCTTTCTTTCCCTTCCCTTCACTTTAATTCCTTCCTTATTTTCATTCCTTCCTTCCCTCCGTTTCTTCCTTCTTTCCCCTCCCTTCCTTCCTCCCCCCCCCCCCTCCATTCCATTCCTTTCTCCCTGCAATTTCATTCTTTCCCTTCCCTTCCATTCCTTCCTTTCCCTTCCCGAAATTTCTTCCCCCACCCTTCTCTTCTTTCCCTTTCATAAATTGCCTTCCGATGTCTGTGTTTCTTTGTAGACTGACTGCATGGTGCAGCGGTAATGTCCTTGCCTGCTGTGTCCAAAGTTGCAGGATCAAGGGTGCGCAAATGTGAGGGAGTCATGTCAGTAGATTTAAAGACCCCTTCGAGGCAAAAATCTGGCATCTCTAAAAGACACAGTAGTTAAAAGGTGCGTCAATTAATGACACTGATATTATTATTATCATTCTTATTATTATTTCCTTGAAAATTATTTGTAGAAGAATAAATTTATAAGATTATATCATGTTTAAAATCAATAAATGTAAAAGGAAAATAATGGACTGCACTGAAAGTTACCAGAAACCTCTATGGACGTCTAATTGGCAATTGAAAAGCTAAAGGAAGTGGGAGACTTCTGTTACTTAGGAAGCAAAATAACTAGTAATGGACGAAGAAAGGAGGATATAAAAAGTAGGTTGACTCAGGCAAGGAAAGCCATTTCCACAGAAATATAGATTTAGTTATTAGAAAGTAATTTTTGAAAGCCTTTGTCTGGTACGTGGCGCTCTATGTAATTGAAACTTGATCTGTTTGTGCAGCAGAAAAGAGGAAAATAGAAGCACTTGAAATGTAGTGTTACAGGAGAATGATGATGAAGATCACATGTGTACAAAGGGTTACAAATGAAGAGGTATTAATACGAGTGGGAGAAGAGAGATGTTTCAGGCGACTGCTAATGACGAGAAGAGAGAGAGATTGGTAGGACACTACTAAGCCACCTAGGAATAGCAAATTTAGTTCTGGATGGAAGGGTCGAGGACAATAACTGTAGGAGTAGAATAAGGTTAGAACATGTTAAACAGATTGCCTCCAAAGAAAGGTATTGTAGCTTTGTAACATGAAACGATTAGCTGAGGAATGAGAGTCGTGGAGAGCTGCATGAAACCAGTGAAATGACTAAAGACTTACAACAAAAATATACATTTCAATTCCAATCATCTTTCTGAACGTTTGTTACACAAACCCGGAAACGATGGGTACGAAGAGCTAATATGAGTGTTATGAATTTTCCTTGTAGTTTACATGCAACTATGCAAGAAGGGAACGGGAAATCGTTGGAGTATTTGTTAAACGTTTTAATTTATACCTTTTTAACTCGTAGAATGCTTGCCACGGTGGGAGAGTGGTTATCGTGTCGAACTACCAACCCCAAGCTTGCAGGTTCACTCCTGGCAGTGGTAAGTGATTTTTGAAAGGCAACAAAATTCACGACACGGATGTCATACGTTACTGGCATGTTAAAGAACCCATTTGAATTCAGTAGGCCGTGTTCATAGTGGCAAAATTAATCTCAGGATTTTCCGCCCGTACAAAGTTCGTCCATTTTCTACTAGCAAGCGCTATAGGGTCGAGGAGCTTGTAGAATTTACACGCAGTTGTTTTTGGTACTGTTGGGCCTTAACATCGTAGTCATCAGCTCCGTGTATTTGGGCGTGTTTTATAGAATGAGTGTGATAACCAGTGTCATTGTGGTGTTTGAATTAAACTGTGTATTTTTACCAAGCATCGGTTTGGAAAAAAAATGTTGTTGATCCATTTAGTGTCTTTGCGAGATCGTTGCCATGAGCCCCATGTACTTGAGTGTGTGTGTAATCTATATTTTGACCTGTGTTATTGTAATGACTGCCTGATTTTGTGTATTTTTATAGGGGCTAGGATTGGGTAGGAGGCCTCCATGATCTTAATTTAGATACCACCTCGAATTTGCCTGGAGACGTGGGATACAATGGATAACCACTTGTGGGATAGTTGACGTAGGAATGAAACCCTCTTCTTCTGAGTTATACCGGGAATCAAATACGGTCCATTAGGCTAGTCACTGCGCAACGATGTGTTCTAGGATTAGGAGAGAGGTGACTCTTGGACAAAGCTAGGAACTATCTTGGCACTTTTCCTACTGTAGAAATCGTAGAATACAAAATGCACTTGTAGGTTGACTGAAGTGGGAATCTAACCCACCTCTACTCAGTTTGTGGCACGGCCAGGATTAAACTTGGCAGTAGAGTCGGAAACCTAATCCGAGCTTATAGGGCAAGAGTTCTCAACCTCTTTCAGACTGCGAGCACCATCCCCAGGCCATACCAAGTACTCGAGTGTCATTAAATCGAATATAATGATAACAAATTACAAGCCTTACAGTAGACACATATGATGTGTAACATCTGACATGTTATTCGAATAATTCCATATTACTTACTCGCATTTTTTTAAGAATGAACTCACAGTGCCACCTTGTGTCAGCAAACATGAAAGGATTCTCCAATGCATCTGCAGTAGTGACATATACCTGCAACTGTATGCGGGAGCAATCCACTGCCTACTTGATGCGAGCTGCGCTTTATTCTGGCCAGCTAGTGAACCAATGCCAGCGCAGCGGTGTTATTGAAAATGGCCTCTTATTGCCGAGATAGCGCACTGCCAAGTATAGGCGCGATTAAAAATTAGGTGTGCATTAGGTATATTAAATGCGTTTCTCCCAGTGATACGTTTAGACCAACGAAGTTTCAATTATTATTTGTAGACGGTGTTAATATACTGAATTCCTACGTTGTTTGGAGTGTTGGTTGATGCGATATAGCACTCGAGGTATCGAGTGCTTACATTAAATGAGAATACAGCAAAAGTATGAAGATTTAATAAATCGTAGATGTTTTCAGCAAATATGATAAAATGAATATTTTTACACCAAAGAACGACAACTTGAAGATGATTTATTGTAGGAATTCCTTTAATGGGGCCCCCATACCTTGATGTAAACCGTATGCGATTTACATTCCACATAGTCACATGACTAAATATTTCGGATGGTCGCCATGTTGGATTGTTAAATGTATAGGCCATAGAGTCATGTACCACTAAAGGAAAATTATTGCTTAGGTTCATTATTAAAACTTTCACTTCGATCGCATGATTACGACACAAGAGATCAAAATTTAATTTTAAAATTCGCACAGCCGCCATATTGAGATTATGAAAACAATTGAACTAAATTAGATACCAGTGCATTACAATGTGTATAAACATTTCCTGTACCAAGTTTCATTGCGTTTGGATCGTTAAATCGCGAGAAAGATCTTTTTAAAATTTTCAACTTCGATTGGCCGCCATATTAGTTTTGTAGTTTACCGGTTTTTGAAAGCCTTGTAGATGAACTTCCAGTAGTGCCCTTTATCTCCGTACAAAATTTCAGGGTGATACCTCTAATAGTTTCAGAGATATAGAATGCCAGTGAAATATTTCGCACAGTCGCCATCTTGAGGTTATGTAAACAATTGATCGAAGTTAAATGTCGATGCATTACAATGTGTATAAAATATGCTGTACCAAGTTTTATTGCGTTTGGTTGGTTAAATCGCGAGAAACGTCTATTTAAAATTGCAGCTTCGCTTGGCCGCCATGTTGATTTTGTAGTTACCAGGTTTTCAAAGGTCACATAGTTCAACTTCTAGTAGCCCCTTTATCACCGTAAAATATTTCAGGGTGATATCTGTAATAGTTTCGGAGATATTGAATGCTGGCTAAATATTTCGCACAGCCGCCATGTTGGATTGGTGAGACGTAACGAAATTTGAAGGGCACGGTTGGGGTTGCTCGGAATAGTGCAATGAATTTACCGAGTTTCATTGAAATCGCTCCAGCCATTTAGAAGTTATTAGTGGGGAACACACACCATCACACACACCATCGCACACACCATCACACATGCACACACTGATAGACAGACAGACACACGGACAAACGTTGATCTCATAAGTCTATTTTTTTCATAAATGGAAATAGGCTAACACATGCCGATGATATGGTGAATTGTACCCAGTGACATGGTGAACATACGCATAATAATATTATTATTATTATTATTATTATTATTATTATTATTATTAATAAAATAATAATAATGCAATAAGCATGCTCCTCTCTTTCCTTTCCCTATCTTACTCCCCCTCAGAAGTGTTGAAATGGCTAGGGATTCACCGCTCACCAGGCATGCTGCAACTGCTTGCATGACTCATGCGGATAAGACACATTTTTTGTGTAGACAATCAAGTCAAACCATCATCATTCGTCTTACTCATGAAACGGGAATATCTAATTATTTTTACTGGTAGATTTAAGGAAGTGAAAATGAAAATCCACAGCCTGCTTCCAGTCTCCGACTGGGTCAGGAATGGAATGAATGAAGCCCCCATCTAGCGGCGAGGATATGGACTGTGCCGGCTGCCGAGGCCTGACGCACTCCTCTGGGGCAATGATTAAATGAATGACAGATGAAATGAAATGATAGTGGAGAGTGTTGCTGGAATGAAATTTTGACAGGGAAAACCGGAGTACCCGGAGAAAAACTTGTTCGCCTCCGTTTTGTCCAGCACAGATCTCACATGGAGTGACCGGGATTTGAACCACGGACCCAGCGGTGAGAGGCCGGCGTGCTGCCGCCTAAGCCACGGAGGCTTTAGATTTAAGGAAGTATTTCACAAAAAGATACAATTCCTGACTCACTAAACTAGTACCGGTATTGAAAACGGCATTATTCCGGTTTGTAGAACAGAATTTGAATTAAAGAATGAATATCAGGGGAATTTGTGCTCACCAACACTTTTTTTAGCTCATATGACGAGAGCACCAAATTTTATTTGTAGAGCACCTTGGTGCTCATGAGCACCAGATTAAAACCCATGCTCTAGGGTGATAGCCAAGTACGTTGGCCACTACAAAATTATGTGGTGTTAAGTCTCTGGATTGCGGTCAGGTCTTGAACATTGTGCAAGAAGTGCAGCCGTTGGCAAACACTGTTCATACTCTTGACGCAATATTTCAGCAAGTACAACAAGAACACTGTTGGGTCTTCATGCAACCCACCAGCAGGGAGGTTAGAGTTGAAAGTTTCCCAATACTCACGCGTATCGCAAAACACCGCAGCAGCTGGGAAACCCCGCCTCAGGATCAAAGTAAGCCGATACCATCCAATCAATCCCATAAGCGAAATTCCTAGCGACAGCACATCTCTGACGGTGCAAGAAATTGAGATGGCGAGATACAGCTGAGCTTCCGAGACAGGAGAAAAATGGAGATGGCTCCACGATATCCATTTGCTTAAGATGTTCAACAACAGGTGGTCTCACAAGTCACAACTAAACACTCGTTCATTTCCTCCGCTGCACGGGAAAGCAAAGAGTCATCAATATGTTTACAACTTTCTCATTCTGAGCTTTTATAAATCTTCAATCGCTTTATATTTCTCTGAAACGATAGTTGTCGAGGAGAATGGCGTGTGGAGGACCAAGTTTTTCTCCGCACGCTTCCAATCGCAAAAGGTTTTACATTCTTAGGGTACATCGTTATACGCAACAATAAATTCGTAACAAAACAAACAATACGCAGTAAGATGTTCTTAAGGTGCTCATACGCTTCAAATGGCGTATTTAGATGGGATTTATTATCCAATTTTCATTTATGAAGAATTAGGCAAACGCGATCACCTTTAGATCGTGTATGTGTGTGTGTGTGTGTATGTGTGTCCCTCCCCCCATTAAAATCTAAACGGCTGAAGCGATTTCAATGAAACTCAGTAAGGTCATAGTACTATTTATTTCAACCCCGACTGTGCCCTTCAAATTTTATTACGTCTGACCAATCCAACATGGCAGCTGTGCGGAATATTTCACCGGCATTCTATATCTCCGGATCTATTACTGATATCGCCCTGAAATTTTGTACGATAATAAAGGGCACTACTTAAATTAAACAGAGATTAATAGCAGCCAACAGAGCCTATTTTCCTCTAACAAGGCTTCTCTCCTCTAGGCTCTTGACCCTTACCACTAAATTGACCATCTATAAAACACCTACAAGACATATGTCTCGGAAACTTGGCCACTAACAGCAAACGATACTGGAATGATGGATGCCTTCGAAAGAAAGATACTTCGAAGAATCATCGGCCCAGTCTGCGAAAGAGAAACATGGAGGAGGAGGAACAATCATGAATTGTACAACATTTATAAAGACCCACCTATTAGAAGAATAGTGAAATCAGCCAGATTGAGGTAGGCTGGGCATGTAGCACAGATGAGTGATACGGAAGTACCTAAAAAGGTATTAAATGGAAACCCAGGGGGACAGAGAGGACGAGATCGACCGAGAACCAGATGGATGGACGGACTTATCGAAGATCTTCGGGAAATGCGTTGGAAAGCTTTAGCGCTGGAACGAGATAAACGGCGGAAGTTTGTTGGAGAGGCCAAGATTTACAACGAACTGTAGAGCCATAGAAGAAGAAGACTTAACGATCACCTATGTATCTTTCAAACCCCTGTTTACTACAAAACGAACATGGCGACCAAGCGAAGTTGAAACATTTCAATAGACTTCTCAGGCAATTTAACCATCCGAGTGGAGTGAAACAATGGTTCACCAAATGTTTATATACTTAAAAATGCACTAACATTTAATTTTGTTCAATTCTTTACAAAACCTTAAGATGGTTGCTGTGCAAAATTTTAAAATAAAGTTGTTGTTTCATGTATTTTAATCATGTGATCGAAGTCAACGTTTGAATAATGAACCTACGCAATAATCGTCTAGTAGTACTGATTGAACCAGAGAGGAATGTAGATCGCGGACGACGATGAGGGACGTGGGGGATTCCCGGTCCGTGCGTAGTAACAGAATCAAATACATTGATCGATGACTCACTCACTTATCCGCAATACCACAGTGGTTTAGGCAACGGCCCTATGTTAGCAATATTGGAATAGACAGGAATTCCAGATAACACGGTGGGCTGTTGACAGGGCCTTCTCTTCCCGCCTTCCACGTCATCTTACCCCTCAAGTTCACAGAGCTTGGACTCGAGCAGTACAATACTCTATGGCTTAGATATATAAAACTCCAACATGGCGACCAACCGAAATATTTAGACTGTTCTCAATATCTACAGTAGAGTCTCGCAAACGCGGCATTCGGTAACCCGGTATTCCGGATTTCTCAGCCACCCTGACTGGAGCAAACAAGTAGTTCCGTGAAGAACTATACAGCCTATTTTCATATATCCTACTTATGTTAATTGCCTCAATCTACATACAAAATTTCAGTTTGATTGCTGTAATAGATTCGTAGATATTGAGAACCAACTAAATATTTCGGATGGTCGCCATGTTGGATTTTATATATGTAGGTCCTAGAGTTATGTACTGTTACATGAAGATTATTGTGTACGTGTAGCATTCAAACTTCAATCGCATGATTAGGACACAAGAAGTAACAAGGAGATTTTAAAATTTCGCACAGCTGTCATCTTGTGGTTATGGAAACAATTGAAACAAATTAGATGCCAATGGATTAACATTCGTATAAGGATTTACTATACCAAGTTTCACTGCACTCGGATGGTTAAATAGCGAGAAACGTCCATGTGAATATTCATACTTCGCGTCGCAGCCATGTTGGATTTGTGATCACCAGGTTATTTAAAGTCATATAGCCCCTATGAACATTAAAAATGCAGTTTGATTGCTATAATAGATTCGTAGATATTCAGAGCCGTCTAAATATTTCGGATGGTCGCCATGTTGGATTATTAAATGTATATGCCATAGAGTCATGCACCATTACAGGAAATTTATTGCGTAAGTTCATTATTCAAACTTTCACATCGATCGCATGATTACGAGACAAGAAATAAAAACTTAATTTTAAAATTCGCAAAGCCGCCATCTTGAGGTAATATAAGCAATTGAACTAAATTAGATACGAGTGTATTACAATGTGTATATACATTTCCTGTACCAGATTTCATTGCGGTTGGAACATTAAATCGCGAGAAAGGTCTATTTAAAATTTTCAAATTCGCTTGGCCGCCATGTTCGTTTTGTAGTTAACCGGGTTTTGAAAGTCGTATAGATGTACTTCCAGTAGTGCCCTTTATCTTCGTACAAAATGTCAGGGTGATACCGCTAACAGTTTCAGAGATATAGAATGCCGGTGAAATATTTCGCACAATCGCCATCTTGTGGTTATGTAAACAATTGAACCAAGTTAAATGTCGGTGCATTACAATGTGTATAGATATATTCTGTACCAAGTTTTATTGCGTTTGGTTGGTTAAATCGCGAGATACGTCTATTTAAATGTAGCAACTTCGCTTGGGCGCAATGTTGGTTTTGTAGTTACCAGTTTTTCAAAAATCACATAGGTGAATTTCTAGTAGTTCCCTTTATCACCGTAAAAATTCCAGGGTGATATCGGGAATAATTTCAGAGATATATAATGCTGGTGAAATATTTCTTACAGCCGCCATGTTGGATTGGTGAGATGTAACTAAATTTGTAGGGCATGGTCGGTGTCGTCGGGAATAGTGCTATGAACTTGCCGAGTTTCATTGAAATTGCTCCAGCCGTTTAGATGTTATTAGGGACACACACACACTCCTCACACACACACACACACACACGCACACACACATGGACAAAAGGTGATCTCATAAGCCTTTTTTTTTTTTTTTTCAAAATTGAAAATAGGCTAAAATTCATGATTGTTGTTTGTTTTTGTGTTTCCGCACAGAGCGTTATTAAGTTTTCTTTCGTCTTCTCCATCAGTGGAATTATCGACAGTTAAATACGAAGCGAAACAAGTTGGTCTACAGTACATAGTAAGAAGAGTAACGACGACCTGAAAATTTCAGGTACTGTACAGTACAGTAAATGCACAAACTGTTGGCAGTGAGAAGTAAACAAACGGTTCTCGCGTAGGCCTTTATTTGATTGCGCATTCTCCTCAATTCTGTTTCGCCGTCTTCGTGACAAGGCTTCAAGAAACAGGTTTTAAAGCGAAAAGCAAAAGAACATTACTTATTTTTTTTGCAAAAAAGTAAATAGTAATTTTCATTAAGTGTAAAAACTATTTGCGTACAGGTATTGTTTTGTACATATACTGTACAGTTTACATATTATAAAAATAATTTGTAGGCCTAGTTTTTCTAAGTTCTCTTTTATAATTTACAGTAATTGTTTTCATTGATCTTTATGCAGTACAGTAGTACAGTACTATATATTTAAGTACTGTAATTGTAGTGGCTTATTCGTTTCAAAACTTGTGTTTCAGTTAAAAACAATTAAATGTACTGCATTGCATTACTTTTAAACCAAACCAAACAGCTTATTTCGTCTTTTTAACACATTTCGCGATAACCCGGCATTTTCGCGAACTCGGCCACCCTTCGGTCCACATTAAGCCGAGTTTGCGAGACTCTACTGTATTAGTATATGACAGCAATCAAACTGAAATGTTGTATGTTGATCAAGTCTATGAACATAAGTTTAGCTATGGGAATTTCAACAACCTGGTGAGAACAAATTTAACATGGCGGCGAAATGTCAATATTTAAATGGACCTTTCTCACGATTTAAGCATCCGAGCGCAGTAAAATTTTGTACGGTAAATGCTTACACAAATTGTAATCCACTGACATCTAATATACGAGGCACGTCCAGAAAGTAAGTTCCGTTTGGTAATCAAATTAAATTGTGTACAGATACAGAAAAAATATTTATTGCACTACATTCTACACCTCTTAAACTACATTTCCACATAACTGCTGAACTTTTGCAGGCATTTGTCATAGCGTGGCACAAGTTTTTGGATACCTTCTTCAGGGACGTTTGCCGCCGACCGTAAACGAGAGTGAAGACTCCCCTGTAAGATATCCTACTGTTTGACCACCACTGCTAGGCAAATTGCGTATGTGGTCAGGAGAACTCCTAAACATACGCAGTTCTCCTGGTAAGCACGCAATTTGCCTAACAGTGGTGGTCAAACAGTAGGATATCTTACAGGGGAGTCTTCACTCTCGTTTATGGTCGGCGGCAAACTTCTATGAATAAGGTATCCAAAAACTTGAGCCACGCTATGACAAATGCCTTCAAAAGTTCGGAAGTTATGTGGAAAAGTAGTTTAAGAGGTGTAGAATGTTGTGCAATAAATAATTTTTCTGTATCTCTACACAATTTAATTTTTTAACCAAACGGAACTTACTTTCTGGACGTGCCTCGTATTTCAATAATTGTTTTCTTAACCACAATATGGTGGCTGTGCGATATTATAAAATCTCCTTTTTTATTACTCTTATCCTAATCAGGCGATTGAAGTTTGAATAAGACACCTACGAAATAATCTGCATGTGATATTGCATAACTCTATGGCCTACGTATATAAAAATCCAACATGGCGAACAACCGAAATATTTAGATGGTTCTAAATATCCACGAATATATTACAGCAAACAAACTGAAATGTTGAAGGATAGACTATATGAAAATAGGCTATTTAGTTCTTCTCGGAACTACTTTTTACCTCTTTGTTGTTTCCAGACGAAAAGTTATTTCTTCTAATTTTAAAATGTATAGTTTTTAACTCTTTTATGCATAAGGTAAATTCGGTACACATGCCGCATAAACTGTAGCCATAGGTTCCCATCGTTGCAGCTAGATGGCAGTGCGTAAGCTATTTCGGTATCTAAGCAAAAACCACTGTCTGCGGGTGAGGTGCAAACGACTCTCATATTACGCAAATTTTAGTCGATAATGTGAGGCGAGTGTATGTTTCCTCCTGGCAAACGTTTCCCTTGTGTTCTTTTATTGTGTATTGAGTTGGTTTCAAATGCTTAAATCAGCATGTTTTAGTAGAGAAGAAGTTTTAACCGTTACTCTAATAGATGGTAAGATTATTTTCGGATGTCTGAACCTTGAGGTACGACTACATGAGGGTGCGGCGTCTCTACAAGACATTTAGGAGAGGTGCCGCACAGCAATCTGGTAGAGATGCCTCATTGGTATCATATTTTAAAAGCGATCTGGAAACAATTTAACTATTCATAGGGTACCGGTATTCTATTCGAGTATTTTATTATCGCAAGATTGTTTAAATACTTAATTTATTTCATTGGTTTCATTATTTATACAATTATATTCTTTTCAGTACAAAAGTAAGGGCACAGTCAAATCAGCTCAGTGGGCAGAGGAACATTTACGAGAAGTTGTAAAAGGCTAAAAACAATGGAAAGGTGCAATGTAATTCAGGCACGAACATTAACACGAAGAATGGATTCCGAAAATCTGGAAACATCCACATTGGGACCATATGTGTTCGTTAAATGAGGCCTGTTTAACCACATATAACAAACGACAGCTGTCTTGTTAAACTCCAAACATCATGACATAGTTTTTTTGTTCAACTACTCAAGTTAACTAAACATTCACTATCAGAACAAAGGCCCATACATTAACTTTTAACGAAAAAAGTCCAACGACAGTAGAAGATAATTTTGATGTAATACGTTTATAATATGATTATTAGAACACTAAAAGAAAATTATTATAATGACAGGTGTTGTAATATAAAAGACGTAATGCTGAAGAAGGCAAAAAAGTATGTCGAAACATGTAGATTGATAATGTGAATTAAAATAAAACATAGTTTGTACTGACGGGGTGGGGTGTTTTCAAAAGATAAATTCTCTCTTAGGTAATCTCTCTTCCTCCATTCTCATTACATGACCCCACCATCTGAGTCGGTTCATACGAACAGCATCATCTAGCGTAAACATTTCTAACTCACCTTTATGTCTTCATTACGAGTACCCTCCAGCCATTGATCTCATCTATTTGTCCCAGCAATCATTCTTGCTACCCTCATATCATTTACCTCTAGCTTATGTATGAGATATCTTGAATCTACCCAGCTCTCACTTCCATACAGCAAGGTTGGTCTAAATACAGAGCGATGTATGGAGAGTTTTGTCACTACACTAAATTCTTTCTTGCAGAATACAGTAGATCACAACTGAGAACTCACTGCTTTATCAATAATGATAATTATTATAAATAATTCATGTAATGTAATTGAAGGATCAATTCCAAGAGCCAGACAATTACAAAAATTAAATTGTTCAGAAACTAAAAAAAAAAACAGTATCGCTTCATTTGTGCTGTATGAAATAACAATTGTTTTTAGCCCTACTATTGTCTTAGTAACAGCTTTACATTGCACGTAAAGAAAATATATTATTTGTGGGGATAGTTGAGTAAACCTAAATGAAACCTTTCCACTAGTCTGTTTCATGCCGAAATCTTAGTTGAATACACAAATAAATAATATTTTAATCCTCAAACACGATTATTAATTATGTAAATCCTACCAAAGCACAAATCATTATTGAATGCCAAACATTCCAAGTAATTAATTATCATGAAAAAGCATTGGACTTGTCTTATTTCTGTAGAATCCCCAATATTTCACACTAGTATATAATCCTACCTGTCTGCTTTTTGGAGACAGCAATACTATCTATACGTAGAGCTGGCCTCGAAGAGGAAAATTATGTAATTATCTCAAAAAATCAATTTTTGGACTTGTCTGGTTTTGGGAATGAACCCTTTATTTTTTTCAGACACTATGAAATTAAGTGTTACTCCCCGCTGAAACTAATTGTGTTGACCGACTGAAGATACTTCTAGATGGCAGAGAAATAGTGCAGTCCACTTCCTGGTGTAGTGGTCAGAGTTCTCCGTCCCATCCATTTCCGTTTCGTTTTTCAGAATCACCCCCACAAACAAATACAGATACCGAGTGGAAAGATGTTACACATCAAATAAGGGGAAAGAACGGACCCAGATCAGGAATCCCTCGGGGTCGCCAACTCCCAAACTCACCAGCCGTGGGCTCATGAGGGTGTAGCTCTATCCAAGGTGCACCGTAAATGGTGGGGGTACATACACCCTGTCTTCTTGAGGGCCATGAGCAGAAGGCAGGAGTCTCCGCAGAATGAGGGTATCAGGAAAGATGAGACAAATGACATAGGGCGGAAAAGTGAAAGACTCACTAGGCCTCGGATACCCTAATACCATCGAGGTCGGAAGAGAACAAGTGTTGACCATGGGAGGTCGACAGGAAAGATAACTGAAAGGAGCCCGGCACAAGTAAGTGGAAGCAATGCCAGATTCAGCTGGGATCCCGTGGTCGCCAACCCACGTCCCGCAAGTTGTGAGCTCCTGGGGGCCTCCTAACTTAAGACCCCAGCCGCCTCCTTCCTAATACTCACCTTAATTACAAATGCACACACTACAATAACAAACAAATACTGTAATGCACACACCCAAGTACACGAAGGTAAATATGACCAACGTTTATTATAGAAGTGCGGTATAAACAAAGGCACCGTTGCTAGGGTGTGCTGCATTTTTGATGAGAATGATAATCAAGTTTCTTCGACTGTAAATTCATCATTTAAGTTTGTGCAATTTACTCCGTATTATCAAGTTCCGTACTGAGCCGGAGATTGCGACCTGGAGATGGCAGATTGTGCACCAGTACATACAATATAGTGCAGTATAATAACATTTATGACAGCAATCCTCTGGCTTTGTGCCCTGCGATTGTTTCCTTTCAGTTGCCACATCGTAAATTGGTTTACACCCTAGAGTAGAATTCAATAAAAATAGGTTTTTAGTCTTTATTGTCCTTATTTCCAGAGCGCCAGAGCGAGTCTCGGCTCTCTTTATTGTCTTTCTGTGGCTGTAAACCAGCGATTGTAAGCCAGGAGGCGCATCACACTTCAGATATATGACTCTTATAGTTTGATATACCTTCACCCATGGTGTTATTATATGTTAGAGATTAGTAGGATTCCAAGAGTGTGGTGGAACACCGAACAAGCTTATTGTCTCTCACAAAGCTGGACTGGGTTCGATTCCTGATTAACATACGTGGGATTTTTGAGCTAAAACGCTTCGTCAGGTGATAAGTGTTCTACGTGGCTTGTGACAGCGAGAATAACATTCAGTACGAACAACAACTGATCAACCTTCTTTCCTTCCGTCCGTCCTTACTTCCTTGGTTCCATTCTTTCCTCCTTACTTCCTTTGTTCCCTACTTACCTCCTTACTTCCTTCACACTCTCCTTTCTTTCTTCTTTCCCTACTTCCTACCTTCTTTATTTCCTTGCTTCCTTCCTGCCTTACTTCGCTCCCTTCTTCTTTCTTTATTACCTTCCCTCCTTCCTTCCTTTCTTCCTTCCCTCTTACTTCTTTACTCCCTTCCCTCCCTCCTTCTACCCTTACATCCTTCCTTCCCTCCCTCCTTCCTTCCATCCCTCCTTCCTTCCATCCCTCCTTCCTTCCATCCGCCCTTACTTCCTTCCCGGGGCGTGGTGGCTCAGCGGTCTAGCTGTATGCCTCTCACCATGGCAGCCCGGGTTCGATTCCCGGTCAAGGCATGTGAGATCTTCGAAGTGAAATGCCATGTCCTGTGGTTCGGATTCCATGTGAAAAGGAGGTCCCGTGGCTCATGATCTCAAGATTGACGGTCACGTTAAACTACAAGCTTCCTTCCTTTTTTTACTTCCTTCCCTCCCTTCTTCCACCCTTACTTTGTTCCTTCCAACCTTACATCCTTCCCTCCTTCCTTCATTACTTCCTTCCGTCCTTTCTTCCATACTTCCTTCCATCCTTACTTCCTTCCTTCCTTCCCCCTTCCTTCTTTACTTCCTTCCCTCCCTCCTTCTACCATGACATCCTTCTATCCTTCCTTCCATCAATCCCTCCCTCCTTCCACCCTTACTTCCTTCCCTCCCTCCTTCTACCTTGACATCCTTCTATCCTTCCTTCCATCTATCCCTCCCTCCTTCCACCCTTACTTCCTTCCCTCCCTCCTTCTACCTTGACATCCTTCTATCCTTCCTTCCTTCCTTCCTTCCTTCCTTCCTTCTATCCCTCCCTCCTTTCATCCGCCATTACTTCCACCCTCCTTCCATCTTTACTTCCATCCCTCCCTCCTCCCACCCTTACTTTCTTCCTTCCAACCTTACATCCTTCCCTTCTCCTTCCATCCTTCCTTCCCCCCTCCCTTCCCTACTTCTTTCCACCCTTACTTTCATCCTTCCATCCTCACTTCCTTCCTCACTTCCTTCCTTCCTTACTTCCTCCCTTTCCTCCTTCCTTCTTTACTTCTTTCTCTCCCTCCTTCGATCTTTCCTTCCTACATTCCTTCCCTTTCTTCTTTCCTTCCCTCCTTCCTTCCTTAGTTCCCTCCTTCAATACTTCACTCCTTCCTTCCTTCCCCCTTTCCTTCCATCCTTACTTCCCTCAATCCTTCCATCTTTACTTCCTTCCTTCCGCCCTCCTTCTTTACTTCCTTCCTTCTTTACTTCCTTCCTTCCCTCCTTCCACCCTCACTTCCTTCCTTTCTCCCTTCCTCCCTTCCATATAACAAGAGGGAGATCAGTTATCCTATTGGCACTATGATTCCTGTTGCAATTCCCTCATTAAGGCTAAATGTCCCGTTTTTTAGTTTGTAATTCTGACACCACGTAGCAGCACCAAATTGAGACAATTTCTTTTCTCATTTTTCTCTTGAACGAAAGCTCGTATTTGCGATCTGAAAACCACTATGTATACTAGACTGCAATTGAATTGATATTAATACGATGTATTTTCCAAAATGTGAAAAACAAAAAAGTTACTAACAGTTTTTTATATCTCTGCTTAAAATATGGAAAAAAGCTTGTAATACGAAAATGGAGATTTATTTCCTGTTTCCAATGCATATTTCAGAATTAAAATCGGGTGAATGGAATCGACAGCAGTAGTTTGGGAATTGGTTTGAAAAGGGTGGTAGGCGCGCCAGCTCCACAAGATCTCTTGCGCAAGGAAAATGATGAACACGCTGACATGGCGGAAGGAGAAGGGAACAATTTGACGACAGGAAGGAGTTGTCTTCCTCTTGACACAAATATTATAGTTCGACGAGTTACATGTACAAGTGCCTAGGCGTGGAAAATATCTGAGCAATAAAATTATACTGTAGTAGTGTCACAATATGTAACGTTGACACAATGTGTTCGCACAGATGCCTTTCTTACTTCCTCTAACATTCTTGTTGATAATAATACATTGTAGGGGCTTGGGACATCTTGGTCATCAGTACCTTTCGCTGGCTGCGTGGCTCAGCGGTAACGTTCTTATTTGCAGGTTCGAGTCCTGGTGCAGCCAGTTGGCATTTGGGGGTGCGCGAATGCGAGGGAGCCGTTTCATTAGATTTGCTGGCACCTTGAAGATCCCCTTCGGGGAAAAATTCCGGCACCCCGGCGTCTCTAAAAGCCCGCAGTAGTTAAAAGGGACGTAAAACCAATAACGTTATAATTATTATTATTATTATTATTATCATTATTATTATTATTATTGTTATTGTTATTATTATCATCATCCTCAGTCCTGTGTAGTTGATTATGTGTGTAACTGTATTAGTGTCAGGGATGGGACAGGTGCCCTGAAACTCCACGTACGGAACTATCTCGGTATTTGCCTGGAGGGATTGTGGAAAAACCAGTGAAACCCCACTCAGGATAGATGCTGACAGCGTTGGATTCCATTCTAGGTAACTGTTTCAGAGTTATTTGAGGATAAACTCCCGAACAAAAAACATATTGTTCCGACTTTAGTAATACAGTACTTTGTTGGGCATAATTCTTACCGCACAGATCAGCGACTGGTTTCACTCGATGCGAAATTGAATATTGTATAGAAATATATGACTGGTTTGTAGTTAGCACGTACTTGATATTTCAGAAAAAAGATGGACAAGATATGTTCGTGTTCAGGTTTATTGGGAATATCTATTCTAAAAACCATCCGATGCGGACGTCCAACTCTAGGTATCGTCTTCTAGACATAAGAATCAAGACCACAAACCGTGAAATATTCAAATCAATGGAGCCAGCTATTATCGATTTATAAGAGGCCTTATGCGCACGCACATAGACCTACATACATACATACATACATACATACATTTATTTTGGTGATTCGTATGGTTCTTTGGTTCTTTTGACTCTAATTCCCTGTTGTTTTTTTCGTGAGATCTGAAACGACTCCGTGTGGCCAATCACTATAACTTACTTCAATTTTCATGGAGGTAATAATAAAAGTTCATTTATGTGGGACATTTTATTACAATAAACAAATTATGAAAATGCACAACAAGAGCAAAATTATTATGTACATAATAGAATTAAAGTTCCTAAGATATTCTCATCTGCCTATTGTTAGCACAGGCACTAGTACTGCGTACTATAAACAAACAAAAATATTATACCTAATTATTTCCTGTTCTTGAAATCAATGCTTCAATTTTTCCATATCAAAGATAGCGTTTCATGATTTACACACACTCAGTATTTTACATCACCTCAGGTTCTCTTATATCCATTGTTCTGGTCATCCTGGGATCAATGATCTCAGGCAACAAGATTTTATCGCAGCAGCATGTCACTTACATAAGCATTTTTGTCTCCAGAACTTTTCGTCCCTCTTTATTGTTTCTATGTGAATGTCCTTAGGCGGCCATAACACAAAATAACATATTTCCCGGTATGTTATTTCCAACTGGCCCTGGTTGTGGAAATAAAAACCATGTGAGTGTTAGTTATCAATCTGTTCTCTTCTGAAAGGCACCGTTCTTGACATTCTCTGGCTTTCTTCTTCGCTTACTTTCTGCCAAACAAAATCCCTTTAGCTTTTTGCAGGCTTCTAGTATGGTCATATTCCGTGCTGAATAAGGGCACTTGACTTCGACTACAGCGTCGTCTCCTATTTATCCGTCTGGGGAGGCACCTAAAAACCCATGTTTTATGTACGAAAATACCACTTTCTTCTACTTTTCATCGATTTCTCCTCTAAATTTTGTTTTGCAATTCACTCATTATCACAGTCATACTGCATTTCTTTTGAGTGAAATTCGCCGTACAGAATGTTTTTTTTGCTAATGGAGCCCATTTCGAAGTAGGTTTCCTCTTGCATACATATCCAAAACTGGATGCCGTAAGTCTGTCCTTTCTAGCTGTGTGCCACTTTTCATTTTCCCTTTGGCCCCTTGTTACCTTTTCCAGATTTTGTATATGGCCTTCAATAAGCGTTAGTTGCTTGATCTTCTCTTCACTAAACTCTCTCAACAGTACCTCATCGAAATTCAACTGCATTGATCGGTTTCTATAATCACGTGAGACAGTACGTTTCATTTCATTAGACTGTTGTCGGGACATTCTTTTCCCTTCTCGCGACGCAAATAAACTTTTTCGGAAAGCTGCTCTTTTTATCATTCTGCTGAATGCAGTGTCCTTCACTATGGTGGCAGTTTTTTTTTTCTAAACTGATTTCATTGTTTTGTAGTGCCAGGATGGCCCAAACTGAAAGACCAGTCCGGCAGCTTTGGTTCTATGAGTGAAGGAACCTCGTTTCCCTGGATTGATCTGCTTACCTCCCGTGAATTTTGCAACAAGGGACATATAATTTTCGGCAGCATTGCTGGTGGTGTTTGATATTAGCTGGGAACTTTTTGCAATTAGGGGCTGCAAACAATAACGCATAAGTTTGGTTGCAGTTAGCTGTTTGCCTTCACCTTGCCCACTGGTAGTTCAAAAGTGCTGTTTGCAGTCTTTATGGATCCCAATCCAATCCTGTATTTCCGGAAACCAATTTTCCATTTTCACATTCGCTACGCCTTTATTTTTCCACACAACGCATTGTTTTCATTTGAAGCCGACCGACAGTAGTGGCTACGCGGGCTAAAGCGCTGCGTTAGGTCAAGGGGCCAAGCTCTCTGCTGACTCGGTAGACGCGTGGGGTCGAGCCCCACCGTCGGCTGTCCTTGAAATGGTTTTCCGTGGTTTCCCATTTTCAACACCAGGCAAATGCTGGGACAGTACCTTCTGACAGGACACGGCCGCTTCCTTCCACATCCTTGCCCAGTTTAATTCATCTTCATCCATTCCATCTCTCATCCCGACGCGCAGGTCGCCCACGGGCGTCGACTAGAAAGACCTGCACTCGGCCTCTCAGGAGGCTACACGACAAAAAAAAAAATTGAAGCCGAACTTGCTTCTCTGAAAAAAGTTGACACTGAATAGTTCGTGATTTTGTACTCCTACACTTATGTACTAGAAGTAAAAAGCAAACTACACCCGTGGCGCGACAGCCCTTGAAGGGCCTAGGCCTACCAAGCAACCGCTGCGCTGTTCAGCCATGTAGCTTGCAGATTTAGGGGTGACGTTTAGTCATCCAACTTGTAGGCTACAGGTAAAATATAAGTGAAATCATAACTGCTCAGAGCATTACAGATTCTCTAATGCAAGCGTAAAGAATTATATAATTTCAAATATAAACTACAAAAAAAAACTTACGGGTGTGAAGAGTTTTTTTAAGGGTCTGGCTTCTTTTTCTTGGTACTTAGTCGCAATCTCATCTGGGATTTAGTGGCTCCATTAATTCAACAACAACGAAAAAATAACTCCACGTGATGACCGTAATGCTCTCCACCAGTTGTAGCCTACCTATTTGTATATGTATCTATTCAACCTCCGTAGCGTAGCGCTCAGCATTGTTTCTGGGTTCGATTCCCGGCTCTGCCACGAAATTTGAAAAGTAGTATGAGGACTCGAACGGGGTCTACTCAGCCTTGGGTGTCCAAATGAGTAGAAGGGGTTGATTCTCCCACCTCAGCCATCCTCGAAGTGGTTTTCCGTAGTTTCCCACTTCGTCTTCGGGCAAATGCTGGGATGGTACCTACTGTAAGGCCACGGCCGTCTCCTTCCCTCTTCCTTGCATATCCATACCAATCTTCCTTTCCCATCCCATCTCTCATGAGGCCCCTGTACGCTTTTCAGATGAGACCGCCTGGGTGAGGTACTGATCACATCTCACCAGTTGTATTCAATCCGACCAAGGGTTCCCAGCTCTAAGACACTGCCTGGAGAGGCGGTAGTGGTGAGTTCCCTCGCTGAGTCCGTGGGAACCACCAACCTGGAGGGTAAAATTGACTAAAAGAAAAAATCTATTCTACCAGAAATACTGTCCAGAAAATAAAGTGCCAAAAATAGATCACCTAACGGGCATTAAAAATAGTACTCTAGCAGGTAAAATAAATTAAATAAAAAGTCATTAATGAGCTCGATGAACTAAAAACAAGAAGTCGTAACTAGGAACTGGTAAAATATCAAAGGATCACTCAGAAATATCCAGACCTTGGCAATAATTCAGAACTAACCAGCACAGGCAATCGGAATATTGGACAAGATGTTCGGAAATTCCATACCGTCTGGCAAGGATGTCGCTCTCTCAAATCACTCGAGCTCCGCTCCCCTCCCCCCAACCCTCCATGACCTTGTTCTACTGCCGCGCCTTGTTGCAAATACAGTAACACTTTTATTCACAAACTTCCCAAAGTGATCCCGACGGTTCTATTCAACCGATTTAGGTTTTCGATGCGGCTTTGGAATCAGTGAGTAAAACTCAACTTTCGTATTACCCGTTTTCTTTCGAATTTTAATCAGGTATTTGAAAACCAAACAGCAACTTTTCTGTTTTTGAAATTAAAAAGTAAGCAATGAATTAATATCAATTCTGCTACTAGACAGAGTGCAGAGCAGTTTTCAGATCGCAGATCGGAGCTCCCCTTCGATACAAAAATAAATAAATAAATTCAGCTTCGCCTGTGCTGCCATCTGTTGAAATATATTCTTACCAAAGTGTCGGGACATTTAGCCTTAAGGGGATCACAGCTATATTGTTATATGAGCCTTCAGTCTTTAGACTAGTTTAATAAAGTCCTCCAAGCTTCCCAGTTCTGAGCTAATTAATAATTTGATCTGTACATACTTACCACAAGCTACACACGAGGCAACCTTTTTACCATATCGATGGCCTAGTTCTAATACATCGTAAGTCTCTTTGGTTTGTATGGCTGCATGGTGTAGCAGCAACGTTCTCGCCTACTGTGCCCAAAGTTGCTGGGAAAAATGGTGCTGGAATTTTTCCCCGAAGGGGATCATTAACGTGCCAGTATGAAATGATTGTGTGGCCTTTGGAGAGGCCGAGTGCAGGTCTTTCAAGTTGACGCGCGTGGGTCACCTGCACATCGTAATGAGGATGAACTGATGATGATGACGTCACATTCACCCGGTCCCCGAGCCACGGGAATTAACCCCAGGAGATTAAAATCCCTGATGGCTTGGCCGGGAATCGAGCCAGGGGCACTTCTGGCCAAAGCCTAGCACGCTAACCATTTAGCAAAGGAGCCGGACAACGTGCCAGTAAATCTACTGACACGGTTCTCTCGCATTTGCGGACCCTTAAATGCCTACTAACTGTGCCAGGATTCGATCCTGCAACCATGGGGTGCGCAAATGCGAGGAAGCCGTGTCAGTACAGTAGTTTTACTGGCACGTTCAAGGTCCCCTTGGGGGCAAAATACTGACACTCGGGCGTCTCTAAAGGCCAGAGTAGTTAAAAGGGACGTAAAAACAATAACAGTATTACATTATGATTATCAGGGGCAGATGAACTCTAGTTCCGCCCCATAAAACAACAATAACTAACTAACTAGCTATTCTTCTTCTTCCTTCGTTACGGCCAACTAAGGACCAGGTCATGTCAACTGTTTTTTTTCTGCATTTTAATGTTGGCCCAGTACTCCTTCATTCGCAATCGATGTTGCACCTTTCTCTCCGTCATCCACGCCTTCCCGGTTTTTAGCTTCGGCTTAAGTTGAAAACTTCGATGTTTCTGAAGTTTTTCCCTAAGTGGGCCACGCTCCTGGATATCTTCACATGTTATCCCAGTCTCCAACAGATCTTTCTCTACTTCACTGAACCAGGCCCCCTTTGTCTTTTTCTCATGGAGAAAAGCAAAAATTCTGTTGGGGATAGCCGTGTTGATTTCATTCGGGTTATATATCCATAAAAAGAAATCCTCCTTTTCCTCATCACGTCAGTTATTTTCTCTACGTGTGTGTACAACTCGTGGTTGTGGCGTCTACGGAACCCACCGTGTTCTTTGACTGGACCCAGGATTTTCCTCAATATCTTCCTTTCCTTGGTCTCCAGTTTTTCCATTATGCATTTCCTATTCATGGAGAGACATTCCGCTGCATTCAAAGATTCTGGCCGGATGACTGTGCAGTAGTGCTTCAGTTTTGCATTCAGGGATATAGATCTTTTGTTGTACACATTCTTAGTTAGATGGTAAGCCATTTCAATTCTATTCAAGCGTGACGCAAAAGCCTCGTTTTCGGACATTGTAGGGTCTGTCCATTCCCCAAGATAGCCTACTTAAATTTCACAACCCTCTTGATTTTCCCATGATTCACTTCCATATGTTTTGGAGCCGTTTTGATGTTAGTAATAAATTCTGTTTTCTCGAAAGAGATCAGGAGGCCCGCCTTTGAAGCTTGTGTTTGAAGCTGGTTGATCTGTTTCCTGGCCGTATCCAACGAATCCGAAAAAAACTGCAAGGTCATCCGCAAAGGCCAGACAGTCAATTGATAGGTTCTTATTCTTGTGACCAAGTATCATTCCATTTTGGACTCCTTCATCACTTATTGTTTTGCGCCACTCACGGATAACTTTCTCAAGAACGCAGTTCAATAGTAGAGGTGAGAGACCATCTCACTGACGAACTCCTGTCCTTATCTCGAAGGCATTGGAAATCTCGCCTCTAGCTATTATTATTATCAGAATCCCAAAAGAGAAGGGATTAAAAAAGATTTCCGGAGAAAACAAGAGAACTCGTTACAAAGGATTAACAACGAATTAACATGGGCAATACTACCTGCATTCTAATGAAATTCTCCTCACATACGGAAAGCAGGACACCTTGGATTACAATTACACCTAGCAGAGTGCAAGTCGTGTACGTGCCTTCGAACAAATTTCCATATTACTCTGTTTAGCTGTAGATATCAATATTGTAAGACTAGTGATAACTTGGGATGTCTGCGGACTTCAAACACGCTGAGACCCAGACTTACCACACATTTAGGAAAGAACTATGTTTGTTATTATTTATTATTTGAGTAGTCGAGTTGCAAAACTCGTTTAATCCACTTGTGAATAAGAATCATTTTCATGAGAAGCGTTTCTCTGGACTTAATATCTTTTCTGTGTTTTGTTTCCTACTTTTTGCTTTGTGTTTTTGGTTTTTGGGTTTGTGTTTGCTTTGTGCTTTTGCTTTAGAATTTTACCTTTTGCTTTTCTTTCTTGTTAGCCTATTTTCAATTTTGAAAAAAAAAAAAGGCTTATGAGATAACCTTTTGTCCGTGTGTGTGTGCGTGTGTGTGTGTGTGTGTGTGAGGTATGTGTCCCCCTAATAATTTCTAAACGGCTGGAGCGATTTCAATGAAACTCGGTAAGTTCATAACACTATTCTGGACAACCCCGACCGTGCCCTTCAAATTTTGTTACGTCTCACTAATCCAACATGGCGGCTGTGCGAAATATTTCACCAGCATTCAATATCTCCGAAAATATTCCCGATATCACCCTGAGATTTTTACGGTGATAAAGGGAACTACCAGAAGTTCACCTATGTGACTTTTGAAAAACTGGTAACTACAAAAAAAAATGGCGGCCACGCGAATTTGCGACTTTTAAATAGACGTTTCTCGCGATTTAACCAACTAAACGCAATAAAACTTGGTACAGTATATGTTTATTTACATTGTAATGCACCGACATCTTACTTCGTTCAATTGTTAACGTAACCACAAAATGGCGGCTGTGCAAAGTATTTCACCGGCATTCTATATCTCTGAAACTTTCAGCGGTATCAGCCTGAAATTTTGTACGGAGATAAAGGGCACTACTGGAAGTTCATCTATAAGACTTTCAAAAACCGGTTAACTACAAAACGAACATGGCGGCCAAGCGAATTTGAAAATTTTAAATAGACCTTTCACGCGATTTAATGTTCCAAACGCAATGAAATCAGGTACAGGAAATGTTTATACACATTATAATGCACTGGTATCTAATTTAGTTCAATGGTTTACTAAGCTTAAGGGGGTCAAGGGGTACTCTAGAATTTTTTCACGCGATTTACACCTGGGGGTGTGGTACGGCAGGTCTATTATATTCCTATCCCTATATTATACTATTATTATTAGTTTTATATTATAGCGTACAACGGCGAGGCCAAACCCCTCGGTGCCAGAAACAAAACTCGGGGGCCCTAAAGGGTCCTCGAAAACTACATTATAAGGCTCTAAATCCAACAGTTACTGAAATAATCCCGGAGAACTAATTTAATTTAATTTAACAAACTAATGAAGGAATGCAAATCGGTAACCATTACAACATTATCTCAATGGGTGGCATCCAACTTTCCATCTATTTCTGTAAGAAGCAATGTCACTCCATTTATTACATTTCTGTGAAAGTTTGCAAATGGCTATGAGGTTATCACGGAACCAACGTAGACTGTATAATTCATCAATGCAATTAAGGGGGTCAAGGGGTAACCTAAAATTTTTTCATGCAATTTTCACATGCGACATATAGTACAGAAGGTCTATTATATCTCAAAACAGCAACATTATTAAATAATTCCTGAATTAAATCAGTATTTTTTGCGGCTTTTAGGAATTTGTGCCATTTGAGGCTAATGAACCTGAATTTTCATGCACCACAAGCCTTTATAATTTATGAAAGGGTGTATGGGGACCTAACACAGCGTAGAGGGTCAGTTTTTATGTGACGTGTATTGCGTTTTGTCTACAAGGCTTTCAAATCTATTTCACTTCAGGAAGTACACGTTAGGTGAATTTACTGTAGTTTGAGAGCACATTTTAATTAATCTTTTTTTTGTCGACATACGGGTTCATCGTAAGGATGATTTTGTTTGATACTGTGTGGTAGATATGCCCATTTTTGGATTTCTGGGTGATATGTTGTAGACAATAAAATTGTCTGTCTGTATCTTTATGTACGCCTATAACTCATGTTCGGATGCATGGTGCATCGTAAAATTAGGTATGGTAAACATGAATCAATACACCAATCATTTATAAAACTCCTCACCATACTTTTCATACAGTAGAAGGGTGGATATATGGAAAAACTTCTCAAAATACATGCTAAAATAGGCGAAATATAAAAATTATCCTAGAAGGACGAACAAAGCAAATGTTGCGCTTCTCAATGTGAGTCACAAAATTCGGGAGTCTATAAAGGGACTCCGAAGACCACATTATAATGCCCTTCAATTAACAGTGTGTGTGTGATATTCCCAGAAAACTAACTTCGTTCTGATAAACTTATTAAGGAATGACAAACCGCTAACCATTGCAACAGTAGCTCAATTGATAATGTCTGGTGTTAACAACGAACACCGTTCGAAGAACGGGTACTTCTGCTAGTTACAAATAAATTGATTAAAATTAAAGTTCCAAATACCGGTATATAAATACTTTTTCAAACATTAGAAAATGTTGCTTCTAGACTGGATTGTCGTGAACTTGTAAACACTGATAAACATTGAGATTTCTACTCTCGAATCACAACCTCACTGGCCAGCCCACTCTCGCTTCATTCGTTCCAATAGCTTCAAAAACATTTATGTACCGTACCCCATAAAGTTTCTTTTTTATTTTGAATTTTTTAATACTACTCATACGGTATTATAATTTTGTAATTATTATTTAATTTTATTTTTATTTTGTGACTTTCGAAGAAGTTTCCTTGTGAATGAGTTAAGGCGGAATGTTTTGGGAAGAGATATATAGCTAGACTACGGCTATATTCCTCTGCCTAGAATTCAAGTATGTTTCCAACAGAACACGTAGTGCACATGGTCTTTTCGACACGTTCCGTGTAGTATACTGTACAACAGGACAGCACTTTGAACAGGCTAATCGTGTTCCATCCTCTAATAACCAGGGAGATGTCAAATACGCGTTGGGAGCTTAATTAAGTCTTCAGTTAAATTGTCCCCTTTCCATTGATACCCCAGACAATGGGGTAGTGATATCACCTCATTTTGAACATCCAATAATCTCATTCAAAGTGGGAATGCATGTTTGGAAACAGTCACGACAAGGCAATAAGTTAGTATTTCTGGAGTTTAATTAACTTACTATTGTTGTTGATTCATTCAGGGGCTTTTCAACATCGTGGTCATGTAGCCCCGTGAACTAGGGTGATTGTCGAATCTGCCTGATACCCTGTGACATTTTGTGATGGCAGTATTAGTGCGTGTAACTGTAGTTAAAGTTTGAATTAGGAAGGAGGCGGCCATGGCCTTACATTAGGTAGTATACCGGTATTTGCCTGGAGCAGAAGTGGGAAACCACGAAAAAACACATCTAAGAAGGCTGAGGTAGGAATCGAACCCACCTCTTCTCAAGTTTGTCTCACGAGGCTGAGTGTACCCCGATCCAACCCTCAGACCACAATCATATCTTGGCAGGGCCGGGGATCAAACCCGGAGCTCAGGGATGTCAGTCAAGAATGCTAGTCCCTGCAGCAACGACACGCTTGAATATAAAAATTGTCTGCCACTAAAAAAAACAGAGGCATAAGAGAAATAAGGGACAGGAAGAAAATAAATGCCCTCAAGCCTCAAAGAAGGAAGGAGAGCCGTGAATGGCAGAGATGGAAAGAAGAGAGGGTCAACCCCAGTGCTATTGGAAAAAGGGGGAAAACCAAACCCAACTCAAGAATACCTCGGGTTCGGAAAGAACAAGATTTGACCAAGGGAGTTAGACAGGAAAGATAACAGAAAGGAGCCTGACACAAGTAAGTGGAAGCAATGCAATACTAAGCTGGGTCCCGTGGTCATCAACCCACGCTCCATTAGTCGTGGGAAATGAGAATCACTCATTGGGGTGTGGGTTCGATTCCCTCCTCGGCCATCCTAGAAGTGGTTTCTTGAAGTTTCCCACTTCTACCCACGACGAATGTTTCCTAACGTATGGCCATATCAGCCTCATTTTCAATCATTTAATAGGATACTGACCTCAATAATTGTACACACTCTACTACAGAGAACACAATAACACACGTTATCATTCAAGTACACAAAGACTAAGCACTAAAATGAATCAGCAACAGTTATTCTTGTTTCCTTCTTTCCACTATTAATTAAATTTCATGAATTTTAACCAAAATCATCAGAAATAAACATGGGTTATGAATCCCTTTATACAGCATTTTTATCCTTACAAGAATACGTAATTTGATATATGGATCATCTTATCGACGTTTGTCTACCGTCCATGACAATATTTGACCTATACATATACCTAGTTTTCGGTCTTCCCTACCGTTTTATGACTACCATATAATTTTTACTGTGGCCAACATATCAGTTCGTATATATTCATTTGTTATGAAAGTCTTTGGCAGTTTAAGTGTAATCACTCGTTGAGTTCAACCAAGTACCACAGCACTGCGCTAGTGTACGTAAGTTACAACTTATGGCTGATTACCCCACGGGAGGTATTTTTACAAGTAACGTACAATACTTGGATTGCGTGTATAATAAAGATATCAATTACTAGCAGAAGTACCCGTTCTTCGAACGGTGTTATATATTAACACCAGACATTATCAATTGAGCTACTGTTGCAATGGTTAGCGGTTTGTCATTCCTTAATAAGTTTATCAGAACGAAATTAGTTTTCTGGGAATATCACACACACTGTTAATTTAAGGGCCTTAAAATGTGATTTTCGGAGACCCCTTATAGACTCGCGATTTTTGTGTCTCACAATGAGAAGCGCAACATATGCTTTGATCGTCCTTCTAGGATAATCTTTATATTTCGCCTATTTTAGCATGTATTTTGAGAAGTTTTTCCCTATATCCACCCTTCTACTGTGTGAAAAGTACGGTGAAGAGTTTTATAAATGATTGGTGTATTGGCTCTCATGGATACCATACCTAATTTTACGATGCACCAAGCATCCGAACACGACTTATAGGCGTACATAAAGATACACAGAAAGACAGACAGACAATTCTATTGTCTACAACATATCACCCAGATGTCCAAATATGGGTATTTCTACCATACAGTATCAAAAAAAATCATCCTTACGATGAACCCGTATGTCGACAAAAAAAAAAAAGATTAGTAAAAATGTGCTCTCAAACTAAATTCAGCTAACGTGTACTTCCTGACGTGAAATAGATTTGAAAGCCTTGTAGACGAAACGCAATACACCTCACATAAAAAATGACCCTCTACGTTGTGTTAGGTCCCCATACACAGGAAGACCTCTTCCATAAATTATAAAGGCTTGTGGTGCATGAAAATTCAGGTTCTTAAGCCTCAAATGGCCCAAATTCCTAAAAGCCGCAAAAAATGCTGATTCAATTCAGGAATTTTTGAAAATAATGTTGCTGTTTGGAGATATAAAAGACTTTCTGTACTATATGTCGCACGTGAAATTGAATTAAACAATTCTAGGTTACCCCTTGACCCCCTTAATTGCATTGACGAATTATACAGTCTACGTTGGTTCCGTGATAACCTTATAGCCATTTGCAAACTTTCACAGAATTGTAATAAATGGAGTAGCCTAATAATAATATCGTATGGCCTCGGGTGCCGGGTGCAAGCTTCGTAATTTGACACCCAGAGGGTAGCTTGCATGTCGAAATTTCGTTGTTCCTTGAATCACTATGAAAGTCAAGGAGGGTAGATATCTAAGCTCCTGGAACACTATAGCACTTTCTAGTAGAGAAATGAGGAACTTTGTGTTGGCGGAAACTGCTGAGATTAATTTTGCCATTATGAACACGGCCTACTGAATTCAAATGGGTTCTTTGACATGCCAACATCGTATGACATGCGAGTCGTATTTTTGCCGCCTTTCAAACATCACTTACCACGGCCAGGAGTGAACCTGCAATCTTGGGGTTAGTAGACCGACACGTTATCCACTCACCCACCGTGGCATGGCATAAATGGAGTCACATTGCTTCTTACAGAAATAGATGGAAAGTTGGATGCCACCCCTTGAGATAATGTTATCATGGTTACCGATTTCCATTCCTTCATTAGTTTGTTAAATTAAATTAAATTAGTTTTCTGGGAATATTTCAGATACTGTTGGTTTTAGAGCCTTATAATGTAGTTTTCGAGGCCCCAAAGTTTTGTTTCAGGCACCGAGGGGCTTTGTCTCCTCGTTGTACGCCATAATATAATACTAATAATAATAATAATATAATATAGGGATAGGAATATAATAGACCTGCCGTACCACACCCGCAGGTGTAAATCGCGTGAAAAAAATCTAGTGTACCCCTTGACCCCCTTAAGCGCATTATACGTATTGATGAATTTTACAGCTTAATTTCTTTCCGTGATAACCTTCTAGCCGTTTGCAAACTTTCACACCAATGTAATTAATGGAATTGCATTGCGTCTTACAGCAATAGATGGACCTCTGAGAATCTGTTGCCATGGTTACCGGCTTGAATTCGTTCATTAGTTTCTTAAATGAAATTAGTTTTCTGGGAATATCTCAAAAACGGTTGGTTTTAGGGCCTTAAAATGTGGATTTCGGGGACCCTGTAGGGCACCCAAGTTTTGTCTCTCACATTGAGGGGCTGAAAATGATCTTTGTCTCGTCCTTCTACTCCTATTTCAGCATGTATTTTAAGGGGGTAGGCCCTCTTTTAGGAGAGGTACGGAGAAAGATTACATCAATGATTAGTGTCGTGCCTCTAATGGATATCTGTACCAAATTTTATGTTGATACACCCAGCCGTTCTCGAGTTATAAGGGAACAAAGTTGTCCACAGACAAACAAACAGACAGACATACCAAAAAATTATTTTCGCGCGCATCCATAATAAAACAGTCTGAAACACGTAAATAACTCAAATTTCCGTAGAAATTTCGCAAAACAAACATACAAAATTTAATTTTTATGTATGTAGAGACATACTGCACAGCTCGGTGTTGACCGTGTTTTATTGCACACATTTAGGTTTTACTCGCTAACTGTTGGATATACACGATAAGTGCCGAGGACCTTTTGGATAGCAAATTAAATGGTAAATCTTGTGTATGCATCAAAAGTTTGATATTTCTTAGCGTTCTGTTTTTATTTGAAATGGAAATATGAAATTTTGAAACCAAAGGGTGTAGTGACGTCACATATGTGGGTTTTACTCGCTAACCGTTGGCGATACACGAAAAGTGATAAGGACCTTTCGGATAGGAAATTAAAGTTTGAAGCTCATGTGTGCCATCAAAAGTTTGCTGCTTCTTAGAGTTCTCTTTTTATTTGATATGGAAGTATGAAATTTTGAAACCAAAGGGTGTAGTGACGTCACTAAAATGGTCGCCAGAATTAATAGTACAAAATATCGAAATTAAAAGTATCCTATATGTAAACATGATAAATCAGCTACACTCACACAAACTTTCATTTAAATCGGACCAGTGGTTCTTGCGTTATTGAGTAACACACAGACAGACAGACAGATAGAAAGAAAGACACACACCATCTCATTTTTAGCCTATTTTCAATTTTGAAAAAATAGGCTTATGAGATCACCTTTTGTCCGTGTGTGTGTGTGTGCGTGTGTGTGTGTGTGTGTGTGTGTGTGTGGTGTGTGTGTGTGTCCCCTAATAAAATCTAAACGGCTGGAGCGATTTCAATGAAACTCAGTAAGTTCATAGCGCTATTCCCGGCGACCTCGACCGTGCCCTTCAAATTTTGTTACGTCTCACCAATCCAACATGGCGGCTGTGCGAAATATTTCACTAGCATTCAATATCTCCGAAACTATTACCGATATCGCTCTGAAATTGTGTACTGTGATAAAGGGCACTACTAGAAGTTCACCTATGAGACGTTCAAAAACCTGGTGACTACAAAACCAACATGGCGGCCAAACGAAGTTGAGACTTTTAAATAGACTTTTCTCGCGATTTAACTATACAAACGTAATGAAACTTGGTACAACAATTGTTTATACACATTGTAATGCACTGGAGTCTAATTTAGTTCAATTGTTTACATAACCTCAAAATTGTGGCTGTGAGAAATATTTCACTGACATTCTATATCTCCGAAACTATTACAGATATCACCCTGCAATTTAGTACGGTGATAAAGGGTACTGATACAAGTTTACCTATGTATATTTCATAAACCTGTAAAGTACAAAACGAACATGGCGACCAAGCGAATTTGAAATATTTTAATAGACTTTTCTCGTGATTTAACTCTCTGAGCGCCGTGAAATGTGGTACAGTAAATGATTTTGCAGTTTGTAATGCACTGCCATCTAACTTAATTCAATTGTTTACATAACCTCAAGATGGCGGCTGTGCGAAATTTTAAAATTAAGTTTTTATTTCTTGTGTCGTAATCATGCGATCGAAGTGAAAGTTTGAATAATGAATCTAGGCAATAATTGTCCTTGAATGGTACATAACTCTATGGCCTATACATATAGCAATCCTAAATGGCGAGCTTCCGAAATAGATAGATAGATAGATTTATTTTGACTGGCAAGATTAGGGCCATTGGGCCCTCTCTTCCATCTAACCAGATTATACAAATAATAAATGATGAGCAATACAAATACAACTTAAATCTAACAATATTACAATATTGATATAATATAAAATACATATGAAATGGATTAGCTTGATAATATACAATACAAATACAACTTAAATCTAACAATTTTACAATATTTATACAGTATAAAATACATATAAACTGGATTAGCTTGGTGGTGTAGGCTGTAAATTGTTGCATTGTTAGGGTGAATAACTAAGGTACTTAGGAGTAAGTTTAAAATTACAGTAAGGTAAAGGAAATAGGCTACTGAAAAAAATAGACTAATGATGGTGATGAAGATGATGATGAAGATAATTAGTCGTTACTGAAGGAGGTTATTTAGATATCTAAATAGAGAGTAAATGAGAAAGTGAGAATTGGAAAGTTTGAATATATGTAATACGACGTAAGAATATAAGCATAAATGTTGAGTTCAACTTTCATTTACTTAGTGAGTATGTACTGCTGGCAACGCTGCTTGAAGCTGGACGGGGTTGCTCCTCTGACAGAGCGAGGCAGATTGTTCCACAGTCGTGCAGTAGCAACAACGAAGGAGTTGGTATAGCGTACTGTACGGTGTACGGGTATCAGCAAGAGTGTGTCGTTTTTTGACCGTGTTCCAAGAGTATGCTCGTACGAGAGGCGGTGAAGCTGAGAGTGCAGGTAAGCTGGAGTTGAAGTTGAGAGTATTTGTTGAAGAATACATAAAGAATGGAGGTCGCGGCGTTGATTTAGACGTAACCAGTTAAGTTGCTCATAAGCGGGGGTGACATGGTCATAGTACCGTAAATTAAATATGTAGCTTACACAGGCATTTTGTGCATGTTGGAGTTTGTTTTTAAGAGTAACAGTGAGATCTTCGTATACCACATCGCAGTAATCAAAATGAGGCAATATTAGGGAGGAAACAAGTCGTTCCTTTAATACACGAGAGAAAATATTCCAGAATCTTCTAAGTGAATTCAATGCGGAAACTACTTTTCTGGAAACATTGCAGACGTGCTGCGTCCAGGAAAGATGTTTATCTATAATAACGCCTAGATCTTTAACTGACTCACGGAATTCGATTGGGGAATCGCACAAGCGTAATTTTGGTAATGTGGGTTCATTTTTTAGTTTTAGGAGGATTTTCGGGTGGGAGATTATGATTGCTTGGGTTTTAGCCTCATTGAGTCGTAGTCCATGTAAGCGAGTCCAGTTACAGATTTCAGTTAAGTCTTCATTAAAGGTGCCGATTGCTTCCGATAGTTTTTCTGGTGCTGAATGCAGGTAGATTTGTACATCATCAGCATATAGGTGGTGTTTGCATTTAGTGATTGATGACGGAATGTCGTTTATATATATTGAAAACAGGAGCGGTCCAAGGACTGACCCCTGAGGGACTCCTCTCTCAACTGGACGCCATGAAGACATTTGATTTAAGTTAATTTTAACACATTGTTGACGTCCACGTAGATAAGAGTCCATCCATTGGATACTGTTCTTGGAGAGATGAATTTTAAATAGACAAGAGAGTAATATGTCATGGTCAACAGAATCGAAGGCTTTACTGAAATCAAGCAGTGTTAGGATTGTTACTAGCCCACTGTCCATAGCCTTTCTTATGTCATCCGTGACCTTGAGTAGTGCAGTACTAGTACTATGATTTTTGCGGAAGCCGGATTGGTGTTCATCAAGGATATTGTGCTCTAGCAAATAGGAGGAGAGTTGTTCGTGGACGATAAATTCCAGTGATTTGGAGAGGGATGATAGTATACTGACTGGGCGATAGTCGCTTACATGTTTAGCCTGTGTATTTTTTGGGATTGGGATGACGAAGGCCGCTTTCCAAAGCGATGGGTACATACCTGTCATTAACGAGTGATTGAATATGTGTGTTATTGTGGGAAGTATAATATCAATGATACGTTTGAATAATTCGATTTCTATATTGTCAATCCCTTTAGATTTCGATTTTATTCGAAGAATAGCACGTCTGGCTTGTGAGGGGGTAACATGCGAGAAATGGAATGGTTCTCTGTTAGGGGTGGGGATGCTGTAGTTATTGATCAAAGTTCTGTGTTTCATGTCAGGGTCAACTGAGTGTCCGATAGTTGTAAAATGTTCGTTTAATGTGTCAAGAGGTAGATTAATGGGGATGTCAATTTTCTCTCTACCTATTCCCATATTTCTTAGTTCCTTCCACGCCGCAGAGGGTTTAATATTACCTCCTAGCAGGTTATGAGCATGTCTGATTCGAGCATTACGTACCGTTTGGGAAGTTTTGTTTCGAAGTTTTTTGTAATCATCATAATTCTGTTGAGTTGGTGATCTCTTAAACTTTCTGTGTGCCACATCGCGCTTAGCCATCAGTACTTTAAGTTCCGGGCTGAGCCAAGGTGCGGGAGGTCGCGTTGCTCGAACAGATTTTACTGGAGCATGTCTGTCATAAAGTTCTGTCAAGTATTCGGTCATTGTGTGTACCTTATCGTCTATGTTGTGAATAGTCAGTATATCGTGCCATGGGATACATAGAGCATCTTCTGTCAAGGAGTTCATATCAATTTTAGAGAGGTCTCTGTACATGATGGTCCTTGGTTTGGTCTTGGGACATTTTAATGAGTAGGAGATATAGATTAAATCATGGGCTGAAATTCCGGGTACAGATGTCTGACCAAACTGAAGCACCCTGTCAGTGTTCTTTACTGATATCAAGTCAATTGTCGTGTGTGAAGTACGCGTGTGATGTGTTGGTAATAGTTCTAATATTTTCATGTCTCGTGACGAAAGCATATTCAGCAGTTGCCGAGTTTCAAACTTGGTGTTGTCGCCTATATTAGTATTGAAATCGCCCATGACTATTACATGTTGGTAAAGTGGTAGGATTCTTAGTAACGCATTCTCCACGTCCTCCAAGTGACCCAGTGAAGGTGCTTTGTAAACAACACAGACAGCGCACTTTTGATGGGCGGCATCAATTTCAAATAGCATAAATTCAGGTCTCCTATTATACTGGCTATCAGAACATGCTAAGACTTTAGGATTAAGGTTTGACTTAACGAAAGCTCCTACCCCACCTCCTCTCTTCCCAACACGGTCATTACGTATTAGAGTGTAGCCGGGAAAGTGGAATGATTTAGATTGATTTAGCGGTGATAGCCACGTCTCGCTCATCAAACAAATATGGAACAAATCAGGTATAATGAGTTCAAGTTCATGAAAATGTGCCGATAAGGATTGTACATTCACGTGGGCTATATGGATTCCGGTTGGGTGAAGTGACACATTTTCAAACAGTCGATCTCGAGTCGAGATAAGGTCATTGTTTGCGGGAGCTAATTGTAGCCTGTTATTTGAAGTAAATGGAAACGGTTCGGTAGGGGAGGGGAGGGGAGAGGGAGTGCGGGAGAAATTCCTTTCACTGCAGGAGGTGGCTGCGAGAGTGCTGCTGTCAGAGGTAACGTTCTTGTCGATCAGGTTTGCCAACTTAAGAAATGAAAATTGAGCTAACCGAAATGTATTAAGGCTAATATAACTGAACTAACAGAAATGTACTATGGTAAACTAAGACTAATATAATAGTAAACAGATAATAATAATTAGAACTAAGATGGCATATATTGGCCGCAGTCAGCTAGGTGAATAGTTTTTACACTGTAGATACTGATTAGTTAGGTAAGTCATTCATACGGTTAATCCTGATTTTGGTACCATCCGGTTTCTTGATAAGGATATCGCCCTGAGAACTCCAGCAATTTCTGACTGAGAATCGAGAAATTACAGCCTTCAGAATCGCCAGTCGGGTGGAGGTGAGATCCTCACGGATGGTCACATTGCTTCCCTTGAGCAATCTTTTTTTAAGGAACACCTCCTGCCTCGTACGGAATGAAGTGAATTTCACAATGATGGGCCTAGTTTTTCCAGGGGATTTGGGTCCAACACGATGGCTACGGTCAATATCAAGGAGGTTAACACTAGCACCAATATCTTTAAATACGTTTAGAGCAAGTTCATCTGTATTTTCTTGAGTACTTTCATGCACACCGAAAATCCTGATATTGGCTCTCCTGCTATATTGTTCTAAGGAGTCGTACTTTTCTTCAAGCTCATTTCTCAGTGCTTGGATTTCAAAGTCACGACTCTCAAGTTTTTTAGTGAGATCAGATACCAGGTCCATATTGAACTGAAGAGACTTCTCCAGTTCTTTGATAACAATTTCAGTCACTCTCACAGAGATAGCGGATATAATAGTTTCAAGAAACTTACCCGAACTGAGTGTCTCGTCGAGTACCTTTGCTACGGTCTCTTCAATTAAGTTGGCACTATCGCTGGCGTCTCATGAGGCATGAACATCATGTTCACCTATAGGACTTTCAGTAACCTGGTGAGCACAAATCCAACATGGCAGCGACGCGAAGTATAAATATTTAAATGGACGTTTCTCGCGAATTAACTATCCGAGTGCCGTGAAACGTTGCACGTTAAATGCTTATACAAATGTTTATCCACTGGCGTCTAATTTATTTCAATTGTTTGCATAATCACAAGATGGCTGCTGTGCGTAATTTTAAAATCTCGTTTTTACTTCTTGTGTTCTAATCATGCGATTGAAGTTTGAATACCACACGTACACAATAATCTTAATGTAATAGTACAAAAATAAAAATCCAACCTGGCGACCATCTGAAATATTTAGACGGTTCTCAATATCTACGAATCTGTTACAGCAATTAAACTGAAATTTTGTATGTTGATAGAGGCAATTAACATTAGCAGGATATATGAAAATAGGCTGTATAGTTCTTCGCGGAACTACTTGTTATATATTAGTATGATATGGATTGTTAGTAAGTCTTTATTAATGTAGCAAGTAATTATAGCCTTGGTTGAGGTCAGGTAATATCTATCTCATGTTAGATGAGGAATCAGAGTTTTAGCTGTTTCTTCAGTGACATTGCCATAATGATGATGATAATTGTTATTTTAAGGGGCCTAACATCTAGGTTATCGGCCCCTAATGGTCTGGGTGATACTGTAACATTTTTAATGAGTTAACTAAACGTGGTGATGACTATTGTGGTTCAATAACACAAACATGATATGAATAAATAATATACACTGTGGTGTGACCTTACCTGTGATAGTGTAATATAATAAGTTGTTGAGCGCCAGATTCCTATTTAAGATAGTGAATCGAAATTTATTGATTTAACCTCGGCTATCAGCAGTAGAGTCGAGAACCACTTACCCGGGCCGTAGTGAGACAAAGTCATCTAACCAATCCATATTTAATCAAGGAGTATGATTGCCTTAAAGTACCAACTACAATGAAAGAAATAGGCATTACGTTAAAGGAAATGAATTTATTTACTCAAGAACAAAATACTAATAAAACAGAATAGTGATAGTCACACAATTGAATTTAAAATTACTCAATGCGGCAATTAATTATTTAAAAGAAAATGAATATTAAAATGAATTGAAAGTTAAATGAAGTTAAATTATAATAGAGACGATAGTTTTATTGAATTGTTGGCTCACCCAGTCGAAGATTCGTCATATTTAAGAAATGATCGATGATCTCGATGTTACGTCGCTTATGTTTAAAAAAATGATGTGATATCTCATTTACTATGAAATATCCTCATTAAGTACGTTGCCATCTGTAGAAAGACTCTTGATCAGGGATATAACCCATTATGTATTGATATAGATGTCGGCAAGACATCGTTCAGTGTCGACTCTCGGTGCTCAGTCCATTAGGACCCAGAAAGCAAGGTTACCACTTCCTTCCTTCATTGATAGCTATAGATCAATGCCATTCTTGTCCGATGTTGCAGGTACAAATACTAATGACTTCCTTGTCACGTGGTGTCACAGCTTCCCTCTCTATTATCCTTCTCCATTCTTGACTCATAACTTGCAATATATATTGACGCGTATATACCGTAGAAAATGGCGTGTTGGTTACACCATAGTGGGTTTCTTAACATCTCAGGAAAATGACGCAGTTTGCCGTGGTGTAATTCTTACTACGTCGTTCAGTTTGTGACGCACAGGGTTAGTCCATATCGCCAGTCTTGTTGCAATATATAATACTTCGTCTCTTTACAAGTAATTGTTAATAAAAATCTAATTGAATATAATAATCAAAACCGCTTACAATTATCTGATATAAAAATCATCTCATGGATGTACTAGTTAATAATAATAATAATAACATGATAATAAATGAATAACCCTTTAAATATAACAGCTATGGGATCGAATCGTTACAATCGCCCCTGATATAAATAATTTAAAATAAAATGTAACATTATTTATATCACTACACATCCTACACAAATGAATACAAATTTAAATATTAATACCCCCATAACGACAACATACAAATAATACCCTTCAACAATACATAAAAATATACAAGAACATACTCTTTTCACTTTACATATTTGTACTATCATTTCTCATTCTTCCAAATGTTCATAATGTTCATTCTTCTTTATGTATTAAACGAGCTGTAAAAAATATACATATAAAATGCCCTTCACTTTTATTTTTGACATATATGTCAACGCTGCACTCGTTTATATTTCGGTGATCGTATGCATGACATACAATTTTGGCTTCATCTCTTTTGAACGTAGTTTTTGTATATCAGTCTGGCGTAGAAGTACATTGTTGTAATACCAGCTGATTAACCCATAATAACTATTACAGCACACGATAATAGGATGCAAACAATACAATATTCCTTTCGTCTTTATAAAGGGATTACTCAAATGCAGTAAAATTTCAATAATTGAAGAAAAAAAATAACTTAGCAAGATACCTAAGGCAATTCCTATTTCAGTGCATATGTCATACATGTAAATATTTCCCCAAATACATAATGACATCGAAATACCTCAAAGCAGTTATTAAACAGTTCATTTAAATATCCAAGTTACTACTCACCTGCCTTCGTGGCTTAATTCTTTCTTAGGCCACGGCCGCCTCCTTCCAAATTAATACTTCCTAAGTCTCCACGACTTCTTAACTTCTCATAAAACCATAATTCCTCTTTACTACTTCTCGAAAACAATAACTTGAATTTTCAAAATCACCAATAAACATAAAATCTGACTTCTCGTTCACTTTATAAAATTTAACTTAGCGTCAAGATATAACTTTACCGTAACGTCATTCCTTACTTACCATAACAAAATGATTAAGACTTGGACAAAATACTACTCAATACCTGAATTACGTATATCACTAAACTATTTCACAAAAACACATGACAAACTCCTCGGAATAAATATTTCGTTCCACAAAATATTAATGCTCTTATACTTTGAACTTAGTCTATTCATGATTTGACTTTTTGCTGAATGCCTAAAAACCCCCCTTAGTTTTCTCTCAAAACTCTTAATTAAGTACCGTGTCCTCCAAACACCACTTCCTACTTGTTCTGACCGCCTGGACTATAGCTCACTCTTGCTATACCAGAATCTCTCAAAACTCATCGTGACTTCACACGTCACATACAAAAAACCTCCCCTATTCGTGGTATAATCCCACTTCTTCTTACTGTTACAGGTCACCTCTTACTGACCAATAACACATTAAATTTCAGCTAAAAAAAAAATCTTACATGCTTCGACTAACTCCTTGGAATAATAACATCACCCTTTGCTTTCCTAACTATAGTCTTCCTAAAATAATGACAGTGTTCCAGTTGATAGTTAATAACACCGACACTCCTAATTCGCAAATATTCTCCCATAATCACTTCATAAAGCAAGTTCTGAGTTCTAACACAGTTCAGATACTTTCTTCTCTATCAAATTAAATGCGTAACTTACACCTGCCTTTAATTGTAACTTCATTATTACCCCTTAGGTATACACTTATCTTACCAACTTATTCTTCCTTCAAAATATTAACTTATCTTTACTAACTCCGTATGACATAAATAAAACTTTAATTTCTCGTCTACTAAAAAAAATGATTTATCTTTAAAATCCTCAAAACGTCGAATTATAACAAATTCCTTTCAATTCTAGAAAATATTATGCCAACCATATAATTATTACTATTATCTTTACTTTAACCTGTATGTAGGACAACAATCTACCACATCATTAATTCGTTATTAATCATCAGTAACTTTTTACTACAAAGTGGTTTAGCTCGATAACAAGCCTTGTAATATCTTTAAAACGTGCGTAACTGTAACAAAAACTTGGGCAATCTTACCTTTGTAATCTCTTATTACCTTGTGTGCATACATCCATATATACTTAAAAAAAACTCCCTTATTAACTTCACGTAGTCCCGTAGATACCATAAAAAAATAATTATTGCTCAACGGAATATACCTCGCTGACCTACTTCATCTTACCAAAAACTTCCTCCAACCTACTTCATTTGGCATCTTACCAAAAACTTCCTCAAAAAACAACTTCATTTGGCATCTTACCAAAACTTCCTCCTTAAAAAACTTCATTTGGCATCTTACCAAAACTTTAAAACCACATTGCTCAACGGCATTACCTTCGTTGGCCTACTACTTCAAACTCACGTCCATTTACGTGAAAATACACACATACACACACACATATCTGTCACCAAGTATCAGATGTCCTAATTAGTTACTACTTTCTTATTTCAACCTGATGTTGGTTAATTCATACAACGCATTACCATTAACAATTCTAAACCACTTATAAATTTCTCAAAATATATCCGCTGATAACCTCGCTGTCCTCAACTGAAACTTCTTTAAAAATCAATACCTAATTCTTCAACTCTTTCGTTTTATTACCACTGTATCATCTTATCTTCACTCACTTTTGAATTAAATCTTTATTACCATTATATTCATAATTATGGTTGCCATAATAATTATTACTACTTTCTTTCGATTACTTACCTTTGTAATAATCTTCCCAACTTTTTAAATTTAATTCTCACTTAATCCAACTTACCTGCAGTTTAAGGACCTACATTCAACTTACCTGAATTGCTCACTAGCACGACAACCTCTGTCTTCCAAATTAAATGATTTTAGTCCATCTAAATCAATAAGCGTAGGCACTACGCGCCCCTTACCATCCTAACTTCACGACTGAATTAAAATTACACACAGCAGGTTTCTTATCTACCTCTTTTAAGTCATATTAAACTTCATTACTTAATATTTAAGTCATACGGAAGAGTAACTATCGGTAATATAAATTTACATCACTACTTTCTCTGGCATTTCACCGTTCTTACCATCTTCATCTTCAATTCTATCTCTTTCTAGGGTTCCATTTTCCTCTTTTCTTATAACATTACTTTCTACCTCTTTCGGACTACACTCATCAACAGTAACATTATACTTCGGCTTTCCTCCTATCATTTCCCCAAGTCTGGCTAATTCATTACGCCACTGCACATCATATGCTTTCTTTCTCTCTTTCATTCTGATTTCTTTTTCCACTAACAACTTAATTCTCTTCTCTTTCATTTTACTTCTAAAATATCTACCTACATGTCTTCCCTTCACTTCTCCACTACTAATATTTAATTTTCTCTTTAGCCGTTGCCCATTGCTTCTCCTCTTATCTATCTCTCTCCTCCTCTTAACCTGTTTACTAATTATGTTCTTCTGACTATGACTTAACGCACGCTTCTCTGCCACTAATAATTTCATATTAACTTCCTCTATCACAGGACTAAATTCTTCCCTAGTTTGCCTATCTAATTTATCTATGATTGTCTGCATCTTAATCTCTTGGGTGCTTAGTACTTTCTTTATCTTACCTACTTCTATCCCTATCTTTTCTCTCATCTTCTTCACTTCTTTTTCGCTACATTCTATAGTCTCTTCTACAGCTATCCTGCGTTCATCTAAAATCTCCTTCAACTCTACTATGCTTTCTCCTACTATCTCCTCTGACGCTAATCTATTTTCACCTAAAATCTCGTCTGACTCTAATCTGATTTCACCTAAAATCTCCGCTATTTGCCGTTCCTCACCTAAGATCTCCTCCGATTCCAATCTGCTTTCACCTACAATCTCCAATGACTCTAATCTACTTTCAATTACAGTCTCCACTAATTCCAATTTGCTTTCACCTAAAATCTCGTCTGACTCTAATCTGATTTCACCTAAAATCTCCGCTAATTCCAATTTGCTTTCACCTAAAATCTCGTCTGACTCCATTCTACTTTCAATTATAGTCTCCTTACAGGCTGTCTTTACTGATTCTACTGCAGTTTCCCCTAAAGTCTCTACCACCTGCCTAGTTTCCACTTCTACCAATTTGCTAAAACTTTCACCTTGAGTTGCTATTTTCTCTTCAATCACAGTTACTATTCTTTCCTGAATCCTACTTTCTGCTGCTTCTAATTTCTTATCTACTGTCTTAATAATATCTTTAGCCTTCATCTCTACCTCCTCCTTAATTTCACCTCTGATTTCCTGTTTCACCCCCTGAATACTCTCCTGTAGCATATCATACTTCATACTTAATTCTCTATTCATCGTTTCCACAATATCTAGTTTTACATTATTCTCTTCCAATTTCTGATTTATTTTACTCATATCCTCTCTCATCTTTTGATTACTCTTATCTAATTTCTCACCTAAATCTCTACTCAATTCCTTCCTACTTTCCAAATTATCTTTCTTACTCTCTTCCATATTTTTATTCATATCTTTATCTAATTTCTCAAATTTATCATTGAATTCCTTCCTACTTTCTAAATTATCTTTCTTACTCTCTTCCATATTTTTATTCATATCTTTATCTAATTTCTCAAATTTATCATTGAATTCCTTCCTACTTTCTAAATTATCTTTCTTATTCTCTTCCATATTTTGATTTAGCCTACCAATATCTTCTTTCATCTCCCTACTATTACTTCTCATCTCCCTCATAAACACAGTTAATGGATCTTCAGGAATCTCTATAGACTTTTCTTTCTCTAGACTACCACTAGTCTCAGGATGTACCTCTGTATTCTTGTCAGGGTTAACCTCAGGATTATTTTCAGGATTACTCTCAGGATTATTCTCAAGATTTACCTCCGACATCTTGGTATTATTCTCTACGCTCTCAACATCGCTACCGCTATCAACCTCCTTATAATTAACTTTCTTGACTGCATCCCTACTTCTCAACTGCCTCTGTTCCTCCTCCGACATCTTGAAGTACACCGTATAACAATTGCCCGTCCAAAATTTCACTTCACTTCACTGTCCCCCAAAAGCACTGACAATTTGCACTGAAATTATACACTCCTCTGACTAAATACCGAATGGTTTTCGTGCCCCACGTTGGGCGCCAAATGTAACATTTTTAATGAGTCGTTGATTGTGGTTGATGACTATTGTGGTTCAATAAAACAAACATGATATGAATAAATAATATACACTGTGGTGTGACCTTACCTGTGATAGTGTAATATAATAAGTTGTTGAGCGCCAGATTCCTATTTAAGATAGTGAATCGAAATTTATTGATTTAACCTCGGCTATCAGCAGTAGAGTCGAGAACCACTTACCCGGGCCGTAGTGAGACAAAGTCATCTAACCAATCCGTATTTAATCAAGGAGTATGATTGCCTTAAAGTACCAACTACAATGAAAGAAATAGGCATTACGTTGAAGAGAATGAATTTATTAAATGCAAAAACAAAATATTAATAAAACAGAATAGTGATAGTCACACAATTGAATTTAAAATTACTCAATGCGGCAATTAATTATTTAAAAGAAAATGAATATTAAAATGAATTGAAAGTTAAATGAAGTTAAATTATAATAGAGACGATAGTTTTATTGAATTGTTGGCTCACCCAGTCGAAGATTCGTCATATTTAAGAAATGATCGATGATCTCGATGTTACGTCGCTTATGTTTAAAAAAAATGATGTGATATCTCATTTACTATGAAATATCCTCATTAAGTACGTTGCCATCTGTAGAAAGACTCTTGATCAGGGATATAACCCATTATGTATTGATATAGATGTCGGCAAGACATCGTTCAGTGTCGACTCTCGGTGCTCAGTCCATTAGGACCCAGAAAGCAAGGTTACAACTTCCTTCCTTCATTGATAGCTATAGATCAATGCCATTCTTGTCCGATGTTGCAGGTACAAATACTAATGACTTCCTTGTCACGTGGTGTCACAGCTTCCCTCTCTATTAGCCTTCTCCATTCTTGACTCATAACTTGCAATATATATTGACGCGTATATACCGTAGAAAATGGCGTGTTGGTTACACCATAGTGGGTTTCTTAATATCTCAGGAAAATGACGCAGTTTGCCGTGGTGAAATTCTTACTACGTCGTTCAGTTTGTGACGCACAGGGTTAGTCCATATCGCCAGTCTTGTTGCAATATATAATACTTCGTCTCTTTACAAGTAATTGTTAATAAAAATCTAATTGAATATAATAATCAAAACCGCTTACAATTATCTGATATAAAAATCATCTCATGGATGTACTAGTTAATAATAATAATAATAACATGATAATAAATGAATAACCCTTTAAATATAACAGCTATGGGATCGAATCGTTACAATAGGGTTCCATTTTCCTCTTTTCTTATAACATTACTTTCTACCTCTTTCGGACTACACTCATCAACAGTAACATTATACTTCGGCTTTCCTCCTATCATTTCCCCAAGTCTGGCTAATTCATTACGCCACTGCACATCATATGCTTTCTTTCTCTCTTTCATTCTGATTTCTTTTTCCACTAACAACTTAATTCTCTTCTCTTTCATTTTACTTCTAAAATATCTACCTACATGTCTTCCCTTCACTTCTCCACTACTAATATTTAATTTTCTCTTTAGCCGTTGCCCATTGCTTCTCCTCTTATCTATCTCTCTCCTCCTCTTAACCTGTTTACTAATTATGTTCTTCTGACTATGACTTAACGCACGCTTCTCTGCCACTAATAATTTCATATTAACTTCCTCTATCACAGGACTAAATTCTTCCCTAGTTTGCCTATCTAATTTATCTATGATTGTCTGCATCTTAATCTCTTGGGTGCTTAGTACTTTCTTTATCTTACCTACTTCTATCCCTATCTTTTCTCTCATCTTCTTCACTTCTTTTTCGCTACATTCTATAGTCTCTTCTACAGCTATCCTGCGTTCATCTAAAATCTCCTTCAACTCTACTATGCTTTCTCCTACTATCTCCTCTGACGCTAATCTATTTTCACCTAAAATCTCGTCTGACTCTAATCTGATTTCACCTAAAATCTCCGCTATTTGCCGTTCCTCACCTAAGATCTCCTCCGATTCCAATCTGCTTTCACCTACAATCTCCAATGACTCTAATCTACTTTCAATTACAGTCTCCACTAATTCCAATTTGCTTTCACCTAAAATCTCGTCTGACTCTAATCTGATTTCACCTAAAATCTCCGCTAATTCCAATTTGCTTTCACCTAAAATCTCGTCTGACTCCATTCTACTTTCAATTATAGTCTCCTTACAGGCTGTCTTTACTGATTCTACTGCAGTTTCCCCTAAAGTCTCTACCACCTGCCTAGTTTCCACTTCTACCAATTTGCTAAAACTTTCACCTTGAGTTGCTATTTTCTCTTCAATCACAGTTACTATTCTTTCCTGAATCCTACTTTCTGCTGCTTCTAATTTCTTATCTACTGTCTTAATAATATCTTTAGCCTTCATCTCTACCTCCTCCTTAATTTCACCTCTGATTTCCTGTTTCACCCCCTGAATACTCTCCTGTAGCATATCATACTTCATACTTAATTCTCTATTCATCGTTTCCACAATATCTAGTTTTACATTATTCTCTTCCAATTTCTGATTTATTTTACTCATATCCTCTCTCATCTTTTGATTACTCTTATCTAATTTCTCACCTAAATCTCTACTCAATTCCTTCCTACTTTCCAAATTATCTTTCTTACTCTCTTCCATATTTTTATTCATATCTTTATCTAATTTCTCAAATTTATCATTGAATTCCTTCCTACTTTCTAAATTATCTTTCTTACTCTCTTCCATATTTTTATTCATATCTTTATCTAATTTCTCAAATTTATCATTGAATTCCTTCCTACTTTCTAAATTATCTTTCTTATTCTCTTCCATATTTTGATTTAGCCTACCAATATCTTCTTTCATCTCCCTACTATTACTTCTCATCTCCCTCATAAACACAGTTAATGGATCTTCAGGAATCTCTATAGACTTTTCTTTCTCTAGACTACCACTAGTCTCAGGATGTACCTCTGTATTCTTGTCAGGGTTAACCTCAGGATTATTTTCAGGATTACTCTCAGGATTATTCTCAAGATTTACCTCCGACATCTTGGTATTATTCTCTACGCTCTCAACATCGCTACCGCTATCAACCTCCTTATAATTAACTTTCTTGACTGCATCCCTACTTCTCAACTGCCTCTGTTCCTCCTCCGACATCTTGAAGTACACCGTATAACAATTGCCCGTCCAAAATTTCACTTCACTTCACTGTCCCCCAAAAGCACTGACAATTTGCACTGAAATTATACACTCCTCTGACTAAATACCGAATGGTTTTCGTGTCCTACTTTGTGGCGCCAAATGTAACATTTTTAATGAGTCGTTGATTGTGGTTGATGACTATTGTGGTTCAATAAAACAAACATGATATGAATAAATAATATACACTGTGGTGTGACCTTACCTGTGATAGTGTAATATAATAAGTTGTTGAGCGCCAGATTCCTATTTAAGATAGTGAATCGAAATTTATTGATTTAACCTCGGCTATCAGCAGTAGAGTCGAGAACCACTTACCCGGGCCGTAGTGAGACAAAGTCATCTAACCAATCCGTATTTAATCAAGGAGTATGATTGCCTTAAAGTACCAACTACAATGAAAGAAATAGGCATTACGTTGAAGAGAATGAATTTATTAAATGCAAAAACAAAATATTAATAAAACAGAATAGTGATAGTCACACAATTGAATTTAAAATTACTCAATGCGGCAATTAATTATTTAAAAGAAAATGAATATTAAAATGAATTGAAAGTTAAATGAAGTTAAATTATAATAGAGACGATAGTTTTATTGAATTGTTGGCTCACCCAGTCGAAGATTCGTCATATTTAAGAAATGATCGATGATCTCGATGTTACGTCGCTTATGTTTAAAAAAAATGATGTGATATCTCATTTACTATGAAATATCCTCATTAAGTACGTTGCCATCTGTAGAAAGACTCTTGATCAGGGATATAACCCATTATGTATTGATATAGATGTCGGCAAGACATCGTTCAGTGTCGACTCTCGGTGCTCAGTCCATTAGGACCCAGAAAGCAAGGTTACAACTTCCTTCCTTCATTGATAGCTATAGATCAATGCCATTCTTGTCCGATGTTGCAGGTACAAATACTAATGACTTCCTTGTCACGTGGTGTCACAGCTTCCCTCTCTATTAGCCTTCTCCATTCTTGACTCATAACTTGCAATATATATTGACGCGTATATACCGTAGAAAATGGCGTGTTGGTTACACCATAGTGGGTTTCTTAACATCTCAGGAAAATGACGCAGTTTGCCGTGGTGTAATTCTTACTACGTCGTTCAGTTTGTGACGCACAGGGTTAGTCCATATCGCCAGTCTTGTTGCAATATATAATACTTCGTCTCTTTACAAGTAATTGTTAATAAAAATCTAATTGAATATAATAATCAAAACCGCTTACAATTATCTGATATAAAAATATCATCTCATGGATGTACTAGTTAATAATAATAATAATAACATGATAATAAATGAATAACCCTTTAAATATAACAGCTATGGGATCGAATCGTTACAATACCAAAAATGACAATGAAATGGAAGCCATAACGAAAATTAAGCTGGACTGAAAAAACCTACAAAATGGAACTCAGATTGAAATAACTCAGAAAATTTAAAGTGGAAATACGTACAAAAGGTAATTTAGAAGGAAAATACTCACAAAAGGAATTTAGATTGAAAAATACGCACAAAATATAGTTGAGGTTCGAAATACTCACAAAATGCAATTGAAATTGAACATACTTACAAAATGCAATTCAGGTTCAAAATACTCACAAAATGCAATTGAGGTTCAAAATACAAAATGTAATTGAAAATGAAAATACACAATGCAAGTTAGATTGAAAAGGACCGGTTCAGATTCAAAATACTCACAAAGTGCAATTGGAATTCAAAATAGTTACAAAATGCAATTGAAATTGAAAATGCTTATAAAATGTATCGTAGATTCAAAATACAATATGTGGAAGCCTGCGATTCGAAATACTGCTCTGACAAAATGCAATAATTGAGTTTGGAAATACTTACAAAATGGATTTTAGATTGTCGATACTTAAAAAAAGCAATGTATATTGAAAATAGTTACGAAATATGGTTGAGATTCAAAATACAGTACACACAAAATTTAATTTAGAGACACGGGGAGCCAATTCATAAAGAAAAGGGCGGGAATCGTAAAGAGAAAAGGAACTATAATGAAAAGAAAAAGAATGCTGATCCCTAGAAGAATGAGGCATCAGGAAAGATGAGAGAAGGGCCAATTAAAGTGGGAGAGGAAGAGACTCCCTAGGCCTCAGACACCCTAATACCGTCGGGGTTGGGAGAGAACAAGAGTTGATAAAGGGAGGCCGACAGGAAAGAGAACCGAGAGGAACCCAGCACAAGTAATGCCTGACTCAGTTGGGAATCCCGTGGTCGCCAACCCATGTTATTCATGTTATTTCCTCCCTTCTGATCAATGCCGTCAGGGGGGCAGGCTGTATGTAGCCCGACCAATTCTGGTGCACCCTGGATATTGCTACACCCTCGGGGGCTCACGGCTGGTGGTTTCGGGAGCTGGCGACTCTGAGGGATTCCTGAGCTGACTTTTTTTCCACTGACGTTGGGGCGGGCCCTCTCCTCTTTCCCTTTCCTATTTGTCTTTCATGGCTCTCCTTCCTTCCAAGTCCCTCAATCCTCATTCTTCGAGGGTTAAGGGCATTTCTTGTCTTTCTGTCCTTTATTTGCCTTATCCTTTATTTGTTTACCATTCTTCTTCTAGTATATAAGTCTGTAGTTAGTATTAGTTATAGTTTTCATTCTCATCTCACCTTTCAGTATCACCCAAACCCGTAGCAGCCGATAACCTAGATGTTAGGCCCCTTAAAACAACAATTATCATCATCATCGTCATCATCGCTAATGAAGAGAAGAGATAGGTTGGTACGACACATACTAAGGCATACAGGAATAACAAAATTAGTTATGGAAGGAAGAGTCGAAGACAAGAACTGTAGAGGTAAACGAAGGTTAGAATATGTCAAACAAATTGCCTTGGATGTAAGGTGTGGTGGCTATGTATAGAATAAACTATTAGCTCAAGACAGAGGGACATGGAGGGCTACAGTCAAAAGATTAGACTCAAACAACTACAACAATGACAAGCAGAGTCATAATATTAATAATATAACATTTTTGACACATTACGCTGTTTTCCTCCCATAAACTGTGGCTCTATTTCTTCTTTACGGAGGCCATAAATGTTGTGCTACCAGCTTCTCACGCAGGAATTATCGTCTCAATCTTCCTTCTCATGCAGCAATAAAGAGAAACCCATCCACTAAATCATTCATAAAATATGTAAAACATGGTTCATCGCTTAAAATACAAGTCACATGGATTATATAATAATGGATGATATCACTCACCTCACGCACGAAGTAACATTAAAGTAGCACATGCACATTTCTACATTTCAGGCTAATCACCCTATACTTCAATTCAAGCATCGATCTCATTCTACGTGGTCCAATCCATCAGTTTCATGCGCCCAAACAACTTAGTCACGATTTAGATCGTAGGCTTTCGCGGCCGGTGTCTAGTTTATCATCTAGGTTTACAGGATGGAGCCGCGTCGTGTATCGGTGATTGCTTCCTGACGTTTCGGTGGTCATTGCAACAGCCTTAATCAAGGGTAGGTACGAGTTGGTGTCCGTACTCAAACTGACGGTTATTGTCAGCCAGAGGTGCTTGCTTGCCCTGCATTGACGTCACGCTGCTCACTGATTGGTCTGCGCCCCTGCTAGGCAATAGATGTCGTGAAGCATCCCAATAATTTCAATCGCGAATATGGTTTCAGACTTAGCAACACTTGGAAAATTCTTTCAGCGCGCGACTGGAGGGGCGGGGACGAATCAGGGAGCAGCGTGATGTCAATGCAGAGCAAGCAAGCACCTCTGGCTGCCAATAACCATCAGTTAAGATACGCATCGAACTTCTGCGCCCAGTTTAGTATATTCTACATCGGAATATTGTGCGCCGGTATGGATAAACAGCCCCCACGTAAAGAAGGTAGACACTCAGCTAAACATGGCCATGAGAACCATCTTTGGTTGTATAAGAACTACTCCACTCTACTGGCTCCCAACACTCAGCCACATAGCCCCTCCGGTGTTAAGAAGACAGGATGCACTGAGGAAGGAATATTCTAAAATAATGAACAACCCTGCACTTCCAATCCATGACGACATTCCCACTCTGGCAATAAACCGGCTGCGGTCCAGAAATCCATCCCTACGACTGGCTCAACAACTTGCTGATAGTAATTTCAATATTGCTGCTAAATGGCGTGAAACATGGACTAGAAATGTCCCACCCGAAGTTCGTGACAACATTGATCCTATAAATAAATGCAAGGGCTTTGAACCACCGCGACATATATGGAAGACCATTAATCGCATCCGTACAGGACATGGAGTTTGTGCGTACAACCTGCACAAATGGGGGAAGTGGCCAAACCCCTGCTGTGATTGTGGTGCATCAAATCAGACCATCAGGTACATTGTTGAAGACTGCAAAATAAGAGCGTACCTAGGTGACCCTATCGACTTTTTCATAGCTACACCATCGAGCCTGGACTGGAAAAAATAGACTGGACATAAGGTTATAGGTCGATATCTGTGCATGTATGTAGAATACTTATTATTATTATTTTGTTAGAGCCTCCGTGGCTTTGGCGGCAGCACGCCGGCCTCTCACCGCTGGGTCCGTGGTTCAAATCCCCGTCACTCCATGTGAGATTTGTGCTGGACAAAACGGAGGCAGACAGGTTTTTCTCCGGGTAATCCGGTTTTCCCTGTCACAATTTCATTCCAGCAACACTCTCCACTATCATTTCGTTTCATCTGTCATTCATTTAATCATTGCCCCAGAGGAGTGCGTCAGGCCTCGGCAGCCGGCACAGTCCATATCCTCGCCGCTAGATGGGGGCTTCATTCATTCTATTCCTGACCCGGTCGGAGACTGGAAGCAGGCTGTGGATTTTCATTATTATTTTGTTATTGTTATTGTGCTTTGGTGTTTCATGTGTAATGCCATACGCTAAATAAATACCGTCAGTTTGAGTACGCACACCAATTCTTACCTACCCATGATTAAGGCTGCTGCAATGACCGCCGAAACGTCGGGAAACAATCACCGATACATGACACAGCTCCATCCTGTAAGCATAGATGATAAATTAGTTACGATTGTTTAACTCTCTCTCCCATTCTTTATACAGACCATTTCCTAGTGTTGAGGCTAGCACACTTGCCTATCACCCCTGAGATCCTGGTTCGATTCCCGGCCCTGCCAAGAAATGTTATTCTTATCTGAGAGCTGAAACGGTTTACACTGAGCTTCGTGAGGAAAACGGAGAAGAGATGGGCTCGAATCCCATTTCAGCCATCCTGGAAGTGCTTTTCCTAGGTTTCCCACTTCTACGCTAGGACATTTTGAAATGTCATGATACACTCTAGCAAACGATGGAAATAATAAAATTAATCTATTATATACAATGCATTGCAGCCCATGACCATAGCAGCGTATTTTAATTGAACGCTCGTAGACTCCCAGCAAGTTCAATTCAAGTAGTTCCATCTTTGGCTTCCAGATGCCACTGTTACTGACGCCTAGTGGCAAACGTTGTAGCTTGATATAGCGTTTCTAAACAAATAACCTACAAATTTAGCTACACACTATCAATTTGAGAGGTAGGTTCTTTTACATGCCATAAATCTACGATGCACGTCCAGAAAGTAAGTTCCGTTTGGTAATAACATTGAATTGTGTTCAGATACAGAAAAAGTATTTATTGCACAACATTCTACATCTCTCAAACTACTTTTCCACATAACTGCCGAACTTTTGCAGGCATTTGTCATAGCGTGGCACAAGTTTTTGGATACCTTCTTCATAGAAGTTTGCCGCCGACCGTAAACGAGAGTGAAGACTCCCCTGTAAGATATCCTACCGTTTCGCCACCACTGTTAGGCTAATTGCGTATGTGGTCAGGAGAACTCCTAAACATACGCAGTTCTCCTGGTAAGCACGCAATTTGTCTAACAGTGGTGGCCAAACGGTAGGATATCTTAGAGGGGAGACTTCACTCTCATTTACGGTCGGCGGCAAACTTCTATGAAGAAGGTATCCAAAAACTTGTGCCACGCTATGACAAATGCCGGCAAAAGTTCGGCAGGTATGTGGAAAAGTAGTTTAAGAGGTGTAGAATGTTGTGCAATAAATAATTTTTCTGTATCTGTACACAATTTAATTTTATTACCAAACGGAACTTACTTTCTGGACGTGCCTCGTATGACATGGGCCCACCGGCTTTACTTCCCCTCCGAAGGAAGGCATACAGAAGGATTTTAACGCTCTTAAAAATCCGATGTCTTCGGCCGGGTTTGAAATTGCGGTATTGGGCATAGAAGTTCAGCATGCTACCTACTACGACACCGAAGCCATTTCATCTCTTATTAACTCCAGTTATGAGTTTGGTGTCGGGAAGAGAAATCGGCCGTTTAAACAACCACCGCATAGAAACTCCTCGTATGCCATCCCCAACCCCATTGAAAAGGGAATAATACAGCGTTGAAGTAGTAGAAGTCATTTTTCAATGTTACCTAGTTCTATTAAGGAAAGCTATTCAGTTGGTAGACACAAATTGTGCCCAATTACATTAGCCAGGAAAACAAGTATTTTTATGTCCTTACTTACTTACTGTTGACCAAAGTATTATGTGCACTCGAGTTTGAAGGTTGTTTGTGAAGTAACCAATAGATCTACATGAAATCCAATATCATCATCATTTACATCGTTCTATTTTACGCTAGTTCATGTAGGTTTGGAATTTTTAATTTATATTTTAATATTTTTTATCGCAGTTGGAACACAAAAAGTGACCGTTTTTAAGCGTGTTTCAACCATGCGTCACATTTAAGAATTATCAAAAACCCGTCATCAGATCGAATCCAAATTTTAACACAATATACATTGGAATGTTTTATAACTGGTTTATTAATTTCAAAATTTTGTGCGTCCATGAAACAAAGTTGTTATTATTTTTGTAAGGTAACTTTTTATCGGCTCGGGGTGGTTGGAAAATGTAGTTCTTGGTCGCGTTGTAATCCTTATACATCGAAAAGTTATGCTGTATGACTGTGAAATACGTAAATTAATTCACTTATTTTATATCAGTTTGTATTTGTAGGGGGAAATAAGACATGGTTCACCAGCTAGCCGCTCCGGGGAAAGCTGTACCGCGTTGCCGAAATGGAGCCCATCACGCATAATGGCGCACCTCGCTCGGAAGTGATGGGCATCATCTCAGCAACGCTGTACAGCTTTTCCCGGAGCGGCTAGCCGGTGAACCATGTGTTATTTCCAAACCAATATAAAATAAGTGAATTAATTTACGTATTTCACAGTCATTCAGCATAACCTTTTGATGTATAAGGATTACGACGCGACCAAGAACTACATTTTCCAACCACCCCGAGCCGATAAAAAGTTACCTTACAAAAATGATAACAACTTTGTTTCTGGGACACAAAAAAAATAGAAATTAATAAAACAGTTATGCAACATTCCAATGTATATTGTGTTAAAATTTAGATTCGATCTGATCACAAGTTTTTGAGATAATAAATCTTAAATGTGACGCATAGTTGAAACACGCTTAAAAACGTGCACTTTTTGTGTTCCAACTCCGATAAAAAAAATATTAAAATATAAATTAAAAATTCCAAACCAACATGAACTAACGTAAAATAGAACAACGAAAATGAAGATGTTATTGGATTTTATGTAGGTCTATTGGTTACTTCACAAACAACCTTCAAACTCGAGTGCACATAATACTTTGGTCGACAGTAGTTGGCCACATGAACCGAAAACGGGTCGTTGCCTCACTCTTTAGCCTCTTCCATTGCTTTCTGTCTCCGGCCATATTTTCGTTAACTTCCAGTGCCTCCAGGTCTTTCCTGACTCCATCCAGCCATCTCAACTTTGGTCTACCGAGGGGTCTTTTCTCTTGTGGTTTTCCTTCTAGCACTCTTATTACAATCCCTTATTCCCTTTACAGTAAACGTCCCAGCCATTCTATTCTTCTGCTCCTTATTAATGCTATCACATCCGGTTCGTGATTTTCTCCTTCTGAAGTTCCCTGCTCTAATACCAACCCGCAGATTTTTCTTAACACTTTGTTTTCAAAGGTGAATATTCTCCTCTCCATCTTCTTGCTCTCTGTCCATGTCTCTGCCCCATATATTAATACTGGTCGTACAATTGTCTTATAAACACGGAGTTTTGATGTCCTTGATAACAATTTACTGCTGAATACAGTAGTGTATTCATTGCAAACATGCACCTCTCTGTTGATTTCATACGGTTCATTACCTCTTCCTCCATGTTGTTTTCCCAATTTACGAAGCTTCCTAGATATTTGAAGGATCAAGTCTCCTTAAACAGCAAGATTCCTATCTCTAGTGCCCCCATTGCTTCTTCTTTATTCACCCTTGTAACTATCATACATGCCCTAACCTGAAAGAAATGTTACATGTGATATTTATCACAAAATACCTCGCTTTTATGTACAACAAAAAGGGAGGATACTTAATTGAATGGCATGGTTTGATCACCACGCAATCATCAAATCCTACTCACTTTTGTTTATAAAAGCGTGTTATTCACTGATAAATATCTTGTGCAATATTTCTTTCAGGTTAGAGTGCATAAATACTTGTTTTCCCAATTGGGCACAATTTGTGTTGACCGACAAAAAAACTTTTCTGTAATAATAGTGATAGAAAAGCACGTGTTAAGCGATAGCCTATATGTAGCAATACCAAAATTTTCCAGACCGCGAAAATTCCCTATGTCACAGTGCTTTGGTAGTGCTTGAAGTTTTGGGTGAGAGACGCACTGCACTTGTGCCAGATATACCGTACTCGCCCGATTTATAATCTGCAAACATTCCAACATATGAATACATAATGATGAATGTTGGAATTAGCTGTGACCATTTCATACCAGAAAGCGTAACTTGAAGGGAGCGTTTTATCGCTCTAATACTGAATCCTGAATATTGCTGCAAAATATATTTATTCGAGAGAATACTACCGGTAACTGAAATATATATTTTCGGTCTGACGTTGCGGTATCTGGAGAATTTGCACAGTGTGACTAGTAGCACGCGTATGAACTGTCAACATGGGTGTTAGTGCACTTATAGACAGTATTTTGACTTTTAAAGTATTTATCACAACCAGAATCATGGTATACTATCATCATTCTTTTAGTTTCAGTCATCCAGTCTAAACGTAATGAAGATAGAGAGGGAACATTTGAAGTAATCAAATGAAGTGGACGCGTAGATTCTGCACCAAAATGAATATTTGTCAAGCCGGCTAAAGATAACAAGAGATATTTACGTTTGATTCTCTAATGTACATCCTTTTTGTAATATATCTCTAGGTTTGTTATTTTAACCACGTGAGCTATCAAAACATAACGGGGTATAATATCGTTTGTATTCCGTATTGGAAATTCTCGTAGTGTTATTTCTCTGTCGGTATGACCTTAACAATAATATAGATAGTAAACCATTAATCTGTTATGTGATATTTGTAGCAATACTTAACCTTTCCGTAATAGACAGGATCACGATAATGCCCTATATCACAGTGCTTTGGTAGCGAAGGATGTTTTGAGTGATTATAGCACAACACTTCTGCTGCAGACACCGTACTCACCCGATTTAACGCCTGCAGGCTTTTAGCTCTTTCCAACATTGAAAATGGATCTCAGTAGTCAGCGTTTTTCAACAATTTATTGAAGACATCAAAGTCAATGTAGTCCTGGTGTTACAAACCATTCTTAAATAGCACTACCAGATGCGGTTTAACAAATTGGAATAACGTTGGAACAAGTGTGTGACAGTTCTTTGAGGGTGACTAGAAGAGAGGGCCAATACAAGGTTAGGTGAGAAGTGGAATGTAATGTACAATGGATGGGGAATGAAGTGAAATGGAATTTAATATACGTTTATATTCGACCCTGACTATTATGTGTCAGAAAACTGTATCATAATGAGGCTCATTATAACACTATTTTTCATTATGAAACAGTTTCTTCCACCAATCAGAGCTCAAGAAACAGTTGTGTGACCAATTAGATAAGGATACCTTCGCGCAAGCGCTCAAAATCCAACATGTTTATACAAATTACTAAAAGTGCACCGTCCATATGTTCGCGTAAATAAACTGGTGAATATGAGACAAGAAATAGCACTGTACCTAATATCCCCAAATCCAATTTCTACACAGCGCCTTGTTTTGAAACGACTTCGGTGACAGTTTTACTGAATACTGGTGCACAATCTGAACATATGGCATTGAAGCACACAGAGTGCATGCGTCGGTTGTCCAGAGAGCTTGGAAAACAGAGATATACTACCCAGCGCAGCAACCGATCACAACATCCTAGTGACTGAACAGATATTTATGAATATTTACGTTAAAACATACAATAAAGTTATAATTATCGTCGAACATAAACAGTCGTATGCAATTCGCCTATAATGGTAATTAAGACACTCGTATGGAAAATATAAAACTCGCATACGCTCGTTTTATAAACATACTCAAGTCTTAATTATAGCCATTATAGGCTCGTTGCATAATGTACTATTATGTAATGCATTTACATAAATAAATATTTTCAATTACCTGTCTGACGTTTTCTCGATTCCTTGCAAGGGGAATTATGAGCTGATAGCGGAGTTTTATCAGGCATTTGACAACTTTTCAGTCGATCAACGCTACCCAAAGGACATGAAGAGAAGAGTCAACACGGAATTCACTCAACCGTATGAGAACTGGAGTAGGAAGATATCATCCTGCTAGCTTACCACGGTGGGTGAGTGGTTATCGTGTCGGACTACCAACCCCAAGCTTGCAGGTTCACTCCTGGCCATGGTGGGTGATTTTTGAAAGGCAACACGCATGTCATACGTTGTTGGCATGTTAAAGAACTCATTTGAATTCAGTAGGCCGTGTTCATAATGGCAAGATTAATTTCGGGATTTTCCGCCAACACTAAGTTCCTCCATTCTCTACTAGAAAGCGCTATAGTGTCAAGGAGCTTAGATATCTAACCTCCTTGATATTCATAGCGTTCCAAGGAACAACGAAAATCGACATGCAAGCTCCCTTCTGGGTATCTAATAACAAATCTTTCACCCGCCACCCGAGGTGGACTATATTATTATTATAATTATCATCATGCTCTACTGAGGACTTAAAACGTTGGCTACTGATGCTTTGGATGATGTCCTTTTTGGGTAAATGTCATTTAATTATTATCTTTTCAATTTGCCTAATAGGCCTACAAGGTCATCAATATATTGTGTCTCCGCAGCTGATTAGTAGTTCCGCTTGACCTATAAGCTATCACTTCTTGCCAGCCAGCACTTTTTATTTCAGGTAGTTTTTTTTTCTCGTGTAGCCTCCTGAGAGGCCGAGTGCAGGTCTTTCTAGTCGACGCCCGTGGGCGACCTGCGCGTCGGGATGAGAGATGGAATGGATGAAGATGAATGAAACTGGGCAAGGATGTGGAAGGAAGCGGCCGTGGCCTGTCAGAAGGTACTGTCCCAGCATTTGCCTGGTGTTGAAAATGGGAAACCACGGAAAACCATTTCAAGGACAGCCGACGGTGGGGCTCGAACCCACACGTCTACCGAGTCATCAGAGAGCTTGGCCCCTTGACCTAACGCTGCGCTTTAGCGCGCGTAGCCACTACTGTCGGTATTTCAGGTAGTAAGATGATAAAATAATTGATACTTCCCTTCCAATGAAATTGAGTACACTTCTGTTGACGGCTGAAATTTAATTCTGTTAATTGTTGTTATTTAATTACTAAACGTGTATACAGTTGGAGTTGCAGGTAATCTCTTAGTTAGAGAGATATTTTATGTTTTCTGTTATTGCTACTCAATGGTATTTGAGTGTCGTCTTGAAAATCCACAGTCAGCTTCTAGTCGACCGACCGGGTCAGGGATGGAATGAATGAAGACCCCATCTAGCGGCGAGGATATGAACTGTGCCGGCTGCCGAAGCCTGACACACTCCTCTAAGGCAATTATTAAATGAATGACAGATGAAATGAAATGATAATGGAGAGTGTTGCTGGAATTTAATTTTGACAGGGAAAACCAGAGTACCCAGAGAAAAACCTGTCTGCCTCCGTTTTGTCCAGCACAGTTCTCACATGGAGTGACCGGGATTTGAATCACGGACCCAGCGGTGAGAGGCCGGCGTGCTGCCGCCTAAGTCACGGAGGCTGCTAGTGTCGTCTTATTAACAATAATTTGAGATTATGTGAAAGGAGGATATAGAAAGTAGGTTCGCTCCGCCAAGGAAATTACAGAAAATAAATTTCTTGACATCAATAATAATAATATAGATTTAGGTATTATAAAGTCATTTTTGAAAGCCTTTGTCTGGAGCTTGGCGCTCTATTGAAGTGAAACTCGACCTGATGGTGCAGCGGAAAAAAGGAGAATAGAAACATTTGAAATGTGGTGTTACAGGAGAATGATGAAGTTCAGATGGGTAGATACGGTAACAAATGAAGAGATATTAAGATGAGTGGGAGAGGAGAGATGTTTCTGGCGACTGCAAATGAAGGGAAGAGATAAGTTGGTAGGACACATACTAAGATACCCAGGAATAGCAGACTTAGTTATGGAAGGAAGGGACGAGGACAAGAACTGTAGGGGTAGACCAAGGTTATTGCCTCGAATGTAGGGTGTGGAAGCTATGTTGAGATGAGAAAATTAGCTCAGGACAGGGAGACATGGAGGGCTGCATCAAACTAGCCGAAAGAATGAAGACTCGTACTACAACAGCAACAACAACAACACGGAAGGAGTGTGACATTCTTCACAAAGCAATTGCATAGTAAAAGACTTTTTTGCTCATAAGAATTGATAGAAAATCCACCACCACCAACGGCTGAAGAGAGGGTTGGTTGTTTGGTTCTTAAGTTTAGGGGCTGCGACAACGCGGTCATGTAGCCCCGTGTACTTTGGGTGTGTGTGGAATCCGTCTGATAATCGGTGTTAATTGTGATGACTGTATTAGTGTGTGTTATCTGTTTTAAAATTCAAGTAAGGACTGCAGACTTTTGAATTTTTCAAATAGTTCCTACTTTTTCCGCCAAACGCAACCGCAGTCGGCTCTTGGCAACGAATGTAGGAACCTAAGAGCGTTGTTTACAATCTTAACCTATACAATTTAGCTTTACACAGGTCTAATTAGTGGAAGGTTCTTTAACATGCCATAAATCTATTACATGGGACCACCGACTTTACTTCCTCTCCGAAGGAAAGCATGCTGAGGGATTTTTAATGCTCTTAAAAAATCTGACGACTTCGGCTGAAGAGAAGAAAACATCTAAAAGTAAGGGGGTGGAGGTATAAATAGTCCTCAAAATTTGTAATAAATTGGGGAAATTGAATGTTTATTCTAAAGGGCTGTGCGTATCATTAGAATATTAGATTAATTCCACTACTTCAAATATTCGCCAGTTCGAAGTTCGAATATTTTTATCGAATATTAGAACAATGCGAATGTCCATATACTTGCAACAGTCGAAGTACTCGTGTATTTTGAACAGTAGATTATTAAAATAAATCGAACAGTTCAAATATTTGAATAAATCGAAGAAGATCATTGCCCGAAAAATTACAGCAATTCGTGTAAAGAAATATGTCCATTGGACGAGTTGTTCTGAGCAGCGGGGAATCCAAGAGGTCGGAAGGTGGTTAATCCCTTCCCCATTCAGCTAAATAGATCCTTGTAAATAAATAGCATTCAAAACAAGCATCACTTGTTATCATTATCGCTTTCTTTCTTTCTTTCTTTCTTTCTTTCTTTCTTTCTTACTTTCCTTCCTTCCTTCCTTTTTTCCTTCCTTCCTTTTTTCCTTCCTTCGTTCTTTCCTTCCTTCGTTCTTTCTTTCTTTCCTTCCTTCCTTCCTTCTTTCCTTCCTTCCTTCTTTCCTTCCTTCGTTCTTTCTTTCTTTCTTTCTTTCTCTTTCCTTCCTTCTTTCTTTCTTTCTTTCTTTCTTTCCTTCCTTGTTTCTTTCGTTCTTTCTTCTTCTTTCTCTCTTTCCTTCCTTCTTTCTTTCTCTCTTTCTTTCTTTCTTTCTTTCTTTCCTTCCTTCATTCCTTATTTCGTTCTTTCTTTCTCTTTCTTTCTCTCTTTCTTTCCTTCTGTCCTTCATTCTTTCTTTCTTTCTTTATTTATTTATTTCCTTCTTTCCTTCTTTCCTTCCTTCCTTCCTTCCTTCCTTCCTTCTTTCCTTCCTTCGTTCTTTCCTTCCTTCCTTCTTTCCTTCCTTCGTTCTTTCTTTCTTTCCTTCCTTCTTTCCTTCCTTCGTTCTTTCTTTCTTTCTTTCTTTCTCTTTCCTTCTTTCTTTCTTTCTTTCTTTCCTTCTTTCCTTCCTTGTTTCTTTCGTTCTTTCTTCTTCTTTCTCTCTTTCTTTCCTTCCTTCCTTCTTTCTTTCTCTCTTTCTTTCTTTCCTTCCTTCATTCTTTATTTCGTTCTTTCCTTCTTTCTTTCTTTCTTTCTTTCTTTCTTTCTTTCTTTTTTTCTTTCTTTATTTCCTTCATTCCTTCTTTCTTTCTTTCTTTCTTTCTTTCTTTCTTTCCTTCCTTCGTTCTTTCGTTCTTTCGTTCTTTCTTTCTCTTTCTCTTTCTTTCTTTCATTCTCTTTCTTTCTTTCTTTCATTCCTTCCTTCTTTCCTTCTTTATTTCGTTCTTTCTTTCTCTTTCTTTCTCTCTTTCTTTTCATATTTCCTTCCCTCCTTATTTCTTTCTTTCTATCTTTCTTTCTTTCTTTCTTTCTTTCCTTCCTTCCTTCTTTCTTTCCTTCCTTCTTTCTTTCGTACTCTCTTTCTCTTTCTCTTTCTCTCGTCCAAACTCTCATCTTTCCAATCATTGATTATGGCTCTGCTGTATACAATGATTTACCAGAAACACACAACATCAAATTACAAAGAGTCCAGAATGCATGTGTTCGGTACATTCTGGATGTAAGGCGAGATGAACATATCACACCTTACTACGTGCAGCTGAAATGGCTGAAACTCCACGAGCGCAGGCAGTTATCAGTTGCTATTCTGACACATAAAATATTACATACCAAGACCCCGTTATATCTCTACAATGCCTTTACACCAATGCATTCTGTTCATAATCGAGAAAATAGATACACAAAATTAACACTCCAGATTCCTATACACCGAACCATGAAGTTCAATAAATCTTCTGTTTGCACCGCCTCACGCCTCTTCAACACCTTCGATTTATATAAGTTCGTCAACATTGCAAGCACTGCAGCTTTCAAAAGACATCTTTCATCCCGCTTCTTGGAGCAGTACACCTCTCACATTTGATTACTGTATTATGTTAAAATACTTATTTAAAGTTCAATTATAACACAAGGACAATAGCTGACAACCTGTCTACTTCAATAGCTCTTCTTGTACAGTATATGGTGTTTGTTTTTCGGGCTGATAGTCTGTATGCACTCTCACTCTTTTGTATATAATTTTTCCATTATCATTAGTAATATTATTATTATTGTATTGTTACTATACTTTTGTTACTATAATTGTTAGACTATGATTATTTATATTGTAATGTAGGTGAAATGTTTTATTTTTATAAGCCCTAACCTTATTTTATGTAGGGCGCTACTGTAAAGGAGCTCTTAAGCTCTAAGTGTAGCAGTGAAAATAAATAAAAAAAAAATCAAAATCAATTCTCTTTCTCTTTATTTCATTCTTTCCTTCTTTCTTTCTTTCTTTCTTTCTTTCTTTCTTTATTTCCTTCCTTCCTTCTTTCTTTCTTTCTTTCGTTCTTTCTTTCGATATTTCTTTCTTTCCATCTTCAAGCCTTCATACTTTCCTTTCTCTTTGATTCTATATTTATTATAATTATTCGAACATTCAACTATTCACTGAATAACTACTGTGAATATTTCGTAATTCGAATGTTCGAATAATTCCAAAAAAAAAAATGAATGTGAAAATAATTCAAATAATGTAACTATGTGTATGTTCACATTAAGTATTCGTATTTGAAATTATTCGAATTGAACAATTAGTTGTTCCTACATCCACCCTAATACGTGGACTAATAGTAGCTTGGCCACTTCTGTATAATTCCTGGAACATTTTGATACCTCCTCACATTTTGTTTTTCACTTCTCCATTGACTCAACCTAGCAATGGTAATCCTCTTTGGATATTTACGTGCAACTCTCAGTTCCCTATGAGAGCACTTTAGAACAAAATGAAAAAGATGTGGGAAAGAGATTTCAGAGAATGGGAAGCTCTAGCGCAAATAACAGTTTTAATATCTCCTCTGATATTAACAAAGAATGAGAGATTTACAGGCAGCCAACTATAAACATCCTCTTTGGAACTTGTTCTTCAAAAAATGGGCTCTTAACTTTTGTTTCAACTTGTTCCTTGATTTACTGTATGTAGGGTTTAGAATGAATGTGATTCACTACTTTCAGACCTTCAATCCTCTTTTACGTCGTTCCGCAAGGCAACGTTTTATCATTTTAAATGATCTTGTCGAATTCGTCGTTGCGCTGGGGTCTGGCGTTACGTTACGGTGACGGGACGAAATTTACCCAGATGCACTGAGGTGTGTGACGTCATAGTACCGCTTGGTGCATGTGTTCCCCGACAATCTCTACTTCGTTAGTATATGACAAAAATCCCCGATTCTTGGATGTCACGGGTTATCTCGAGAACCACTGGATGGATTTTGATGCGGTTTTCACCATTCTGTAAAGGATATCTCTAAGAAAGATTCTGTAGTATATAATTTATGTATGATCAAAGGAAGCCAAGCAGTAACAATTTCAGTGAAAAAGTCGAAAACAAACTTGGCGTCCGTGCGCTTCTTAAGCTTACGCTGGGCAAACCGTTAAAAATATCAATATAATATGAGCGTAAGAATTGGTCAGCATATAAAGTTCTACAAAAACGTCCACGAGAGCATATCTCTATCTTCAATACATCGCCCACTATAAGTGTTTTTAGACTGGATGGAAGGGGCACGTCCCCGCGCGCTCTGGTGAACGTGACGGCATCTCGCGAGCTTGACCTTGCTTTGCCCTTGGTTTGCACTTGCCGTTCGCGAGTAATTTGAAACAAGGTAAAGTATTATAAAGCAAGATAAGTATTATGCAGATAATTTTCTAACACATTCAAGAGTCTTTGACTTCGAGCGAAGCGAGAAGCCTCCAGCCTTTCTAGCATTTTTCAGCATTTGTAGCATTTAAAATGATACAAAGTCTAGTCTTTCAGACTTACTGTCACTTTTTTTAAGATTTAGACTAAAAAAAAGCATATTACCAGATTTCCCTTCTGGAAGAGTCTAAATATCTTTCTGCGATTACAACAGATTAATTGCTGTTGTTTTGGATTTTGAGTCTTCAGACTTTTGACTGGTTTGATGCTGCCCTCCATGCCTCCCTGTCCTGAACTAAACGTTTCATCTCTACACTGCTACCACACCTTACATCCGAGGCAATCTGTTTACATATTCTAACATTTGTCTACTCCTACAGTTCTTATCCTTGACCCTTCCTTCTAAAAATAATGTTGCTATTCCTGCGTGTCTCATTATGTGTCCTACCAACCTATCTCTCCCCTTCATTAGCAGTCACCATAAACATCTCTCCTCTCCCACGCGTCTTACTCTATCTACCCATCTGATCTTCATCATGATATCAATCAAACTGAAATTTTGTATTTTGATAGAGACTATGAACGTAAGTTCACCTATGAGACTTTCAATAACCTGGTGAGTACAAAGCCAACATGGCGGTGACGCGAAATATAAAAAATTAAATGGACGTTTCTCGTGATTTAACTACCCGAGCGCAGTAAAACATGGTACGGTTAATGCTTATACAAATTTTAATCCACCGGCATCTAATTTATTTCAATTGTTTTCAAAACCACAAAATGACAGCTGTGCGAAATTTAAAAATCTGGTTTTCATTTTTTTTTTGTACTAATCATGCGATTGAAGTTTGAACACAACACCTACAAAATAATCTTCATGTAACAGTACATAGCTCTAACACTTACATATATAAAAATCCAACATGGCGACCATTCGAAATATTTAGACGGTTCACAATATCTACGAATCTATTACAGCAATCAAACTGAAATTCTGTATGTTGATGGAGGCAACTAGCATAACTAGGATATATGAAAATAGGCATTAGTTCTTCACGGAACTACCTGTTTAGTTATTTATTCATTTATTCATTAATTTATTTTCTATTTTCTTTCTTTCTTTCTCTCTTCCTTCCTTTTGCTTAATGTATTCATTCATCACATATTTATTTATGTATTTATTTATTTATTTATTTTAAACTAGCAGAAGTACCCGTTCTTCGAACGGTGTTATATATTAACACCAGACATTATCATTTGAGCTACTGTTGCAATGGTTAGCGGTTTGTCATTCCTTCATAAGTTTATCAGAACGAAGTAAGTTTTCTGGGAATATCACACACACTGTTAATTTAAGGGTCTTAAAATGTGGTTTTCGGAGACCCTTTATAGACTCCCGAATTTTGTGTCTCACATTGAGAAGCGCAACATATGCTTTGGTCGTCCTTCAAGGATAATTTTTATATTTCGCCTATTTTAGCATATATTTCGAGAAGTTTTTCCCTATATCCACCCTTCTACTGTATGAAAAGTACGATGAAGAGTTTTATAACTGATTGGTGTATTGACTCATGTATACCACACCTAATTTTACGATGCACCAAGCATCCGAACACAAGTTATAGGCGTACATAAATATACACAGAAAGACAGACAGACAATTCTATTGTCTACAACATATCACCCAGATATCCAAATATGGGTATATCTACCCCACAGTACCAAGCAAAATCATCCTTACGATGAACCCGTATGTCGACAAAACATAAATAGAAAATAAATGATGAGTTAAAATGTGCTCTCAGACTAAATTCACCTAACGTGTACTTCATGACGTGAAATAGAATTGAAAGACATGTAGACGAAACGCAATACACCTCACATTTAAAAAAAAACTCTACGTTGTGTTAGGTCCCCATACACAGGAAGACCTCTTTCATAAATTATAAAGGCTTGTGGTGCATGAAAATTCAGGTTCTTTAGCCTCAAATGGCCCAAATTTCAAAAAGCCGCAAAAAAGTGCGGATTCAATTCAGGAATCTTTGAAAATAATGTTGCTGTTTGGAGATATAATAGACTTTCTGTACTATATGTCGCACGTGAAATTGCATGAAAAAATTCTAGTTTACCCCTTGACCCCCTTAATTGCATTGATGAATTATACAGTCTACGTTGGTTCCGTGATAAACTTATAGCCATTTGCAAACTTTCACAGAAATGTAATAAATGGAGTAGCCTAATAATAATATCGTATGGCCTCGGGTGCCGGGTGCAAGCTTCGTAATTTTACATCCAGAGGGTTGCTTGCATGTCGAAATTTCGTTGTTCCTTGAATCACTATGAAAGTCAAGGAGGGTAGATATCTAAGCTCCTTGAACACTATAGCGCTTTCTAGTAGAGAAATGAGGAACTTCGTTTTGGCGGAAACTCCTGAGATTAATTTTGCCATTATGAACACGGCCTACTGAATTCAAATGGGTTCTTTGACATGCCAATATCGTATGACATGCGAGTCGTATTTTTGTCGCCTTTCAAAAATCACTTACCACGGCCAGGAGTGAACCTGCAATCTTGGGGTAAGTAGACCGACACGCTATCCACTCACCCACCGTGGCAAGGTATAAATGGAGTGACATTGCTTCTTACAGAAATAGATGGAAATTTGGATGCCACCCCTTGAGATAATGTTGTCATGGTTACCGATTTCCATTCCTTCATTAGTTTGTTAAATTAAATTAAATTAGTTTTCTGGGAATATATCAGATACTGTTGGTTTTAGAGCCTTATAATGTAGTTTTCGAGGCCCCCAAGTTTTGTTTCTGGCACCGAGGGGCTTTGTCTCCTCGTTGTACGCCATAATATAATACTACTAATAATAATATAATATAGGGATAGGAATATAATAGACCTGCCGTACCACACCCGCAGGTGTAAATCGGGTGAAAAAAATTCTAGTGTACCCCTTGACCCCCTTAAGCGCATTATACGTATTGATGAATTTTACAGCTTAATTTCTTTCCGTGATAAGGCTTCCATCCGTTTGTAAACTTTCACACCAATGTAATTAATGGAATTGCATTGCGTCTTACAGCAATAGATGGACCTCTGAGAATCTGTTGCCATGGTTACCGGCTTGTATTCGTTCATTAGTTTATTAAATGAAATTATTTTTCTGGGAATATCTCAAAAACGGTTGGTTTTAGGGCCTTAAAATGTGGATTTCGGGGACCCTGTAGGGCACCCAAGTTTTGTCTCTCACATTGAGGGGCTGAAAATGATCTTTGTCTCGTCCTTCTACTCCTATTTCAGCATGGATTTTAAGGCGGTAGGCCCTCTTTTATGAGAGGTACTGAGAAGGGTTACATCAATGATTAGTGTCGTGCCTCTGATGGATATCTGTGCCAAATTTTACGTTGATACACCCAGCCGTTCTTGAGTTATAAGGGAACAAAGTTGTCCACAGACAAACAAACAGACAGACAGACCAAAAAATTATTTTCGCGCGCATCCATAATAAAACAGTCTGAAACGCGTAAATAACTCAAATTTCCATAGAAAAAAACATGCAAACTTTAATTTTTATGTATGTCGAGATATACTGCACCGCTCGGTGTTGACCGTGTTTAATTGCACAAATTTTGGTTTTACTCGCTAACCGTTGGAGATACACGAAAAGTGATACGGACCTTTCGGATAGGAAATTAAATTTTGAAGCTCATATGTGCCTTCAAAAGTTTGCTATTTCTTAGCGTTCTCTTTTTATTTGCTATGGAAATATGAAATTTTGAAACCAAAGGGTGTAGTAACGTCACTAAAATGGTCGCCATTTTTTAATAGTACAAAATATCGAAATTAAAAGTATCCTATAAGTAAACATGGTAAATCAGCTACATCCATGCAAAATTTCGTTTAAATCGGACCAGTGTTTCTTGCGTTATTGAGTAACACACAGACAGACAGACACACACCATCTCATTTTTAGCCTATTTTCAATTTTGAAAAAAAAAATAGGCTTATGCGATCTCCTTTTGTCAGTGTGTGTGTGCGTGTGTGTGTGTGTGTGTGAGAGAGAGAGGTGTGTGTGTGTGTCCCCTAATACATTCTAAACGGCTGGAGCGATTTCAATGAAAATCGGTAAGTTCATAGCACTATTCCGCGTGACCTCGACCGTGCCCTTCAAATGTTGTTATGTCTCACCAATACAACATGGCGGCTGTGCGAAATATTACACCAGCATTCAATATCTCCGAAACTATTACCGATATCACCCTGGAATTTTTACGGTGATAAAGGGAACTACTTGAAGTTCATCTATGAGACTCTTGAAATACTGGTAACTACAAAACCAACATGTCGGCCAAGCGAAGTTGCGACGTTATAATAGACGTTGCTCGCGATTTAACCAACCAAACGCAATAAAACTTGGTACACTATATGTTTATACGCATTGTAATGCACCGACATCTAACTTCGTTCAATTGTTTACATAACCACAAGATGGCGGCTGTGCGAAATATTTCACCGGCATTCTATATCTCTGAAACTATTAGCGCTATCACCCTGAAATTTTGTACGGAGATAAAAGGCACTACTGGAAGTTCATCTATAAGATTTTCAAAAACCAGTTAACTACAAAACGAACATGGCGGCCAAGCGAATTTGAAAATTTAAATAGACCTTTCTCGCGATTTAATGTTCCAAACGCAATGAAACTTGGTACAGGAAATGTTTATACACATTGTAATGCACTGGTATCTAATTTATTTCAACTGATTACATAACCTCAAGATGGTGGCTGTGCGAATTTTAAAATTAAGTTTTTATTTCTTGTGTCGTAATCATGCGATCGAAGTGAAAGTTTGAATAATGAACCTACGCAATAATTTTTCTTTAATGGTACATGACTCTATGGCCTATACATTTAAGGCGACACTCCGGAGATAAAAGTCGATATTTTGTTCATTTTGGTGAATTTTTTTTATGACTGAAATTGAAAGGATAGGGTTTCTTCTTTCATATCACAAAATTATTCCGTTGAATTCAAACAATTTGTCACCTTAATAATGCTTTGTTTGTCAGTCTGTACACAGCAGAAATGGGTGTGGCATCTGCTGAACTGCTTGGTTAGATTATTTATGTCATTGTCATGTTTTCATTCAATCAAATCAATAAAATATCACTGTTCTTTGCAATTACGCATCCCGGGGATGGGCCAACAGCCCCCCCCCCCCCCCCCCCCCCGCATATATTTCTACAGTATCGAGCTGTAAGATCTACCATGTTTCTGAATGAATTTATAAAGCCTGCAAAGAACTAATATTTCAGTACTTGACTCTACTGTCATTGAGCAACATTGTATGCTTGTATTGGTATTCCTGATATCACTACAATAATGCCGATAACTATAAGTTTTGTTATTCTTGTGTGTTTCTTCTTTCTTGTGAGTTCTGTGGCGGTAGCCAGTCTGTTTACTTTTGTGAAGTTCGCGCGCAAGTAACCTCTTGTAGTTGTGTATCAAGATACTAGACAAGCTTCCAGAATTACTAATATTCGTACAGAAGCTGCTAAGAAACTAAAGGAAGGAAAAACATACGGTTCTGGTGAGTTCTAGGTAATGGATCATGAAGATAACGTCACTTGAACTTTGATTTAATATTCCCGCCAATAGTAATTTTACATTTAAATCCTATTTTTTCTCCCATAATATTCTGCCAAATGTAACAAAATTTGTATGGTATATGCATCACAGCTATATTAGGATATCTGCGTATGGAATTCTTGATTGCAGAATTCCTCCCGGTAGTAGGGATGTAAAAGTGCAATATTTTTGACCAAAATAAAATACACAAATTTAGTACTATAATATCTCTTTGTATAAATTATTTACAGAAAAATCGATATGTAGTGTTTTTTAAAGAAGTATTATCTACCTTATTCCAAATTTCCATTAACATGTCATTTGAAATCTATGAAAAATGGAATTAAAAATTCCAAAAATAAAAAATAAAAAAATATTATTTTGGAAAAACTATTAATTGTATATGAAACAAATGTTTGTGATATCTCTACATTTGTTTGGGTGACATTCCCACATAGTTTCGTGAAAATCCATGCATTAGGTAGGAAGATAACGTCACTTGAACTTTGCTTTAATTTTCCCGCCAGTTATAATTTTGCATTTAAATCCCATTTTTCTCCCATAATATTCTGCCAAATGTAACAAAATTTGTATGGTATATGCATCACAGCTATATTAGGAAACCTTCGTATGGAATTCTTGATTGCCGAATTCTTCCCAGTAGTAGGGATTTAAAAGTCCAAAAGTTTTGAACAAAAAAATTACTCAAATTTAGTACGATTATATCTCATTATATAAATTATTTACAGAAAAATCGATACGTAGTGTTTCTTAAAGAAGTATTATCTACCTAATTCCAAATTTCCATTAACATGTCATTTGAAATCTATGAAAAAAATGGAATTAAAAATTCCACAAAAGAATTCAAAAAAAATATTTTGGAAAAACTGTAAATTGTATATGAAACAAATGTTGGTGATATCTCTACTTTTGTTTGGGTGACATTCCCACAAAGTTTCGTGAAAATCCATGCATTCGGTAGGAAGATAACGTCACTTGAACTTTACTTAAATTTTCCCGCCAATTGTAATTTTACATTTAAATCCCATTTTCTCCCACAATATTCTGCCAAATGTAACGAAATTTGTATGGTATATGTATCACAGCTATATTAGGAAACCTGCGTATGGAATTCGTGATTGCAGAATTCTTAGGGATTTAAAAGTCCAAAATTTTTGAACAAAAAAATTACACAAATTTAGTACTATGATATCTCATTATATAAATTATTTGAGTAGTCCGTTTGCAAAGGCCGCTACGTGCATTATAAACGAAACCGAGTAAATGATGAAAAACTGCTACGACCAAACTAATTAAGCTAATACCATATTTCTTATCCCTGAAAATCAACATAAAAACATTTATTATTCAGTTAAAATCTGTGAAATCTACGGGTGGATCTTCTGTCCTAAAACACAAATTAAAATATTGACTTACCGGTTTTTGCACACGTATTGTGCAGTTAACGACATTTGCACCCGTGACGATGAGAGTCGTTGACGAAACTTAGGTTGCAAAACCCGCTATTTTATTTTTTACGAATGCCATTTGGATGAGACTTTTAATAAAGAACTATTTTAGTTTCAATTTGGTTTATTAGGAAAAATATATTTTGAAAAAATAGACCACGTCGGGTGAGGTAAAAGGAAAATTATTTTTTAAAAATACATCTTAAACACCCTGCAACGTCATTTATACAGCATAAAAATTTACAAATTAAGAAAGTGCACATAACAAGAAAAATGGCACTTAAGTTAGGCCAGGTCATCCTCGACACCGTCCATAAGCTCAAAATCTGCTGGTTCTTCGTCTTCTTCCTCTTGAGGTCGGACGATATTGTTGCGAATGGCTTCTTGCACCTGGAAGACCTCACTGAAGAATTTTAGGTGCCATTCACTGGCCAGTTTTCACCGAATTACAGCTCTAAAAGCCGTTAGACGTCTTGTAGTTAAGTTTCTTTGAGTGCAACACCTACTTGAATTGGTGAGGGACCCGGATGTTTGTTAATATTCGTTCCAATTTTCATGCTGCTCTTTCCCTCACCAACCTCAAAATTGTAGAACGGCTCCCCTCAGACCAGACATTTTATTCCTTGTTTTGCCAATTCTGAACACGATTTTCTTCACTTTTAGGAATTGGAATTGTTCACTACCCGGATTTTTTACCGTGCCATCCACATACGCTTTCTAATCCCTAACAGGACATTCACCTTGTTCCAGGCGAACTACTGTCACAAATTTCTCAATGTGCTTGATGTATCCGGAAGGATTTTCAAAGACACTCACTTTGCAATGTTGCCGTTCAATATTTCCAAAAACTCTGTCAGGTGAGATAAATGATCGCCCCACAATTGGGAACTATAGCTGTATTTCCTCTAGACATGCGGGAGCTGCTAGTAGTAACCAGAGAGATAGCATGCTGATCATATTCTTGTTTTTGTTCTGATCCCCACAGTCATCAGAGAATAACCGAACTATTTTGAACCTTAAACATTTATGCTGGCCAGTTTGTAAAGAAGTGTCGACGCTATTTGGTTTGATCCTTTGGCATGTTGATGTTCTAACCAGACGTAGGAAGTTGTTCTCAATTCCAATATCAACGGGTTAACCTACTTCAACTTGCACTATTTCTCCCACTACCGGTACTTCTGACGTCTCTGTTCTTCCCTCCGTATTTGGAACATCCACAATAGTATTACAGTCCACAAATGCAATAACTGCATCACTTAAATCAACAATATCACTAATTTTTAGCCTACTTTCGATTTTTGCAAAAAATGAAAGTAGACTTATGAGATCAACACAGGGCGAAAAAAGTGTGTCTGTCTGTGTGTGTGTATGTGTGTGTGTGAGTCTGTGTGTGTGTGTGAGTCTGTGTCTGTGTGTCTGTGTGTGTGTGTGTGTGTGTGTGTGAGTCTGTGTGTGTGTGTGAGTCTGTGTGTGTGTGTCTGTGTGTCTGTGTGTGTGTGTGTGTCTGTGAGTCTCTGTGTGTGTGTGTGTGTCTGTGTGTCTGTGTGTGTGTGTCTGTGAGTCTGTGTGTGTGTGTGTGTGTCTGTGTGTCTGTGTGTGTGTCTGTGAGTCTGTGTGTGTGTGTGTGTGTGTGTGTGAGTCTGTGTGTGTGTGTCTGTGTGTCTGTGTGTGTGTGTGTGAGTGTGTGTACACTGAATGTCTGTCCCCCCCCTATCAATTCGAACACGGTGAATGCGAATTGAACGAAATTTGGTACAAAGGTAGCACTAGCAAAGGACACCTCAGTGTCATGTTTTATATCGCCGCCATCTTGACGGAAACGTAATGGCGGCCACACAAATGTTCAAAGCTTAAATCAAATTACGACTAACCTAATCATCCGATCTCTACCAAATTTTGCAACAACATACCTTTATGGGGGGAGCATCCTTTGACCAAACTAATAAGTCATCAGCGTAATAGTTTGCGGATGGCGGCCATCTTTGTGTGAAAATAGATTCCCCCTATTAATTCGAACACGGTGCAACCGAATGGAACGAAATTTGGTACGGAGGTAGTACTAACAAAAGGCACCTCAGTGTCATGTTTTATATCGCCGCCATCTTGACGGAAACGTAATGGCGGCCACACAAATGTTCAAAGCTTAAATCAAATTACGATTAACCTAATCATCCGATCTCTACCAAATTTTGCAACAACATACCTTTATAGAGGAAGCATCCTTTGACCAAATAACTAGGTCATTATCCTAATAGTTTGCGGATGGCGGCCATCTTTGTGTGAAAATCAATTCCCCCTATTAATTCTAACACGGTGAAACCAAATGGAACGAAATTTGGTACAGAGGTAGCACTAGCAAAGGGCACCTCAGTGTCATGTTTTATATCGCCGCCATCTTGACAGAAACGTAATGGCGGCCACACGAATGTTCAAAGCTTAAATCAAATTACGATTAACCTAATCATCCGATCTCTACCAAATTGTGCAACTACATACCTTTATGGAGGGAGCATCCTTTGACCAATCTAATAGGTCATTCGCCTAATAGTTTGCGGATGGCGGCCATCTTTGTGTCAAAATCGATTCTCCCTATTAATTCAAACACGGTGAAACCGAATGGAACGAAATTTGGTACAGAGATAGCACTAGCAAAGGGCATCTCAGTGTCATGATTTATATCGCCGCCATATTGACAGAAACGTAATGGCGGCCACACAAATGTTCAAAGCTTAAATCAAATTACGATTAGCCTAATCATCCGATCTCTAGCAAATTTAGCAACAACATACCTTTATGGAGGGAGCATCCTTTGACCCAACTAATAGGTCATCAGCCTAATATTTTGCGGATGGCGGCCATCTTTGTGTGAAAATCGATTCTCCTTATCAATTCGAACACAGTGAAACCGAATGGAACGAAATTTGGTACAGAGGTAGCACTAGCAAAGGGCACCTCAGTGTCATGTTTTATATCACCGCTATCTTGACGGAAACGTAATCGCGGCCACCCAAATGTTTAAAGCTAAAATGTAATTACGACCAACCTAATAATCTAGTCTCTACCAAATTTTGCAACACCATATCTTTATGTGGGAAACATATTCAGACCAAACTGCAAGAACATCAGCCCAATAGTTTGCAGATGGTGGCCAATTATGTGTGCAAATCGATTCCCCCTATCAATTCAAACACGGTGAAACCGAATTGAACGAAATTTGGTACAGAGGTAGCACTAGCAAAGGGCACCTCATATTCATGTTTAATATCCCTATAGCACGTTGTATTTCAACAAGCTACTACAACCAACATTCAATTATACTCCTTGAAAAGGACAAAGAGTTATAACAATACCCATGCATTTAGGAGAAAGTAGGCTATATGTTCTTTACTGAACATCTTGTTCTGGCATGAAGTGCCCACAACCAAGAAACAACCTGTCGATCAAATGTGCATTTAAACGGTGTATTTCGACAAGGCAGCATGTCATTGTTGCGTACACTTCCTCGATAGTGCAGCCAACTCAAATCTGAAACACGAAACTAGCCTTCCCGATCGAAATAAATAATTATTTATTGTAAAGAAATTCTGTGGGAGGAATATTGGCAGTTCTTGTACCAGTTAGTGTGTTTTGCAGCCGTATGTGGTGAGGCAGACGCCATACATGTGGAACTTAGCGGTCTTTGGACACGAGGAACATTAAACTGGCTTTGCAACCGTAGCCAACATGCATTTAGCGGTTTCTGCAAACGAATGCGATTTTTATTGGCCATTTTCAACGTTTTTGAGCGGGATATGCACCCTGAAACATATTCCATCGTGTAGCCAGTTAAAATACAAACGTGACGGTATGCTCAACTCTAAATCGATAAAAAGTGCACTTAGCGGCCTTTGCATCTGGGCTACTCATTTACAGAAAAATCTATACGTAGTGTTTTTTAAAGAAGTATTATCTACCTAATTCCAAATTTCCATTAACATGACATTTGAAATCTATAAAAAAAATGGAATTAAAAATTCCAAAAATAAAAAATAAAAATTTTGTTTTGGAAAAACTGTTAATTTTATATGAAACAAATGTTTGTGATATCTCTACTTTTGTTTGGGTGACATTCCCACAAAGTTTCGTGAAAATCCATGCATTAGGTAAAAATATCTGTTTATCTCAGGAGTGTCGCCTTAACAATCCAACATGGTGACCCTCCGAAATATTTGGACGGCTCGGAATATCTACGAATCTATTATAGCAATCAAACTGAATATTTGTATGTTCATAGGGGGTATGAAAATAAGTTCACTTATAGGACTTTCAATAAACTGTTGATCACAAATCCAACATGTCGGCGACGCGAAGTATAAATATTCACTTGCACGTTTCTCGCAATTTAACAATCCGAGTGCAGTGAAACTTGTTACAGTAAATCCTGATACGAATGTTAATCCACTGGCATCTAATTTATTTCAATTGTTTCCATAACCACAAGATGGCAGCTGTGCGAAATTTTAAAATCTCGTTGTTACTTCTTGTGTCCTAATCATGCGATTGAAGTTTGAATGCTACACGTACACCATAATCTTCATGTAACAGTACATAACTCTAGGACCTACATATATAAAATCCAACATGGCGATCATCCGAAATATTTAGTAGGTTCTCAATATCTACGAATCTATTACAGCAATCAAACAGAAATTGTGTATGTTGATAGTGGCAATTAACATAAGTAGGATATATGAAAATAGGCTGTATAGTTCTTCACGGAACTACTTGTTATATATTAGTATGATTAATTATTTATTTTTCATCTTTTGTTTCTTTTATATTTATTCATTTTCTTCTATCTTTTTCTTTCTTTCTTTCTTTCTTTCATTCTTTCTTTCTTTGTTCTTTAATTTATTTATTCATTCATTCATTCATTCTTTCATTTATTTATTTGTTTATTTATTTATTTATCTATGTATCTATATATTTATCTATTTATCTATTTATTTAATTATTTATTGATTTATTTATTGATTTATTGATTTATTAATTGATTGATCTATTGATTCATTTATATATTGATTTATTTATTTATTTATTCACTTATTTATAGATGTATTGATTTATTTATTGATCTATTGATGTATTGATCTATTTATTGATTTATTTATTGATTTATTTATTGATTTATTTAATGATTTATTTAAATATTTATTTATTGATTGATTGATTTATTGGTTTATTGGTTTATTTCTTGATTTATTTATATATTGATTTACTTATTGATTTATTTATTTATTGATATATTTTTTTATTTTTTTATTTATTTATTTATTAGAATTCCATAAACGAAGGTCAAGTCGGTGGGTAAGAAACACACAAGAAAATAGGATGCCAGGTAGGGGGAACTAAATATATCAAAAAAGGAAGCTTGCAGTTTAACGTGACCGTTAATCTCGCGATCATAAGCCACGGGACCTCCGTTTTACGTGGAATCCGAACCACAGGACATGGCATTTCACATCGAAAATCTCACATGCATTGACCGCGAATCGAACCCGGTCCGCTTTGGTGAGGGGCATACAGCTTGGCCGCTGCGCCATTACGCCCCCACTAAATATAGCACCCAGTGGTGTAGTCGTACGTATTAAATATCTCCCCAGGCCCGCTATGGGGAGCTTCAGCAAGTCCAGAAATCAGAGGTTCGATCCTTTTGCTGACTGTGGCTATTCTCAGTTTGGTTTCACCCCATTTTCCCACACTCCCTCCAGGAAGTCTATGTAAATTATAACTATAACGTACTATAATTACTATTCACGCAAAGTACGTGTAATGGCTATTTCGTTTGTCTAACATTTTTGGTAAGTAACGGTAACTGTAACCTAGTTACTTTTAGGAAGCGATGTAATCAATCCTTGTAAGAAAAATAATGTTAAACAACGCCTACGTTACCGCTGTTTTTAAAATGTAACATTTCAGTGGGGGCTGCTATCAAATGCATACACCTCTGGTCTGTTTTATGAATATATATTGTATCACAGTAACTTTAGGCACAACATTGTGGAGGAGGAAAAATTGTGGTTTATCGCTAATTACATGAGATATAGAAGTTAGTGTAAGGGCTGTTAGCATGTTGGAATAATAGACAGATTTAAACCAAAGGAAGTTTGTGAACGTATAGGGAAGCACACACAATACCTCTTGCTTCAGTTGTTCCAGAACCACTAATTCCAGTGTTGAATACAGGGAGAGTACTCTCTCCCATCCCATCCCGAGTATTTTTTGTAAATGTACATGATTGTTTTTGTTATAAGTCAAGGCAATGAATGAATTTACATTGTACACTCATCAAACGAAGTTTTGCATAAACATGTTTTCCATGATGCAGAAAGTATGTGGGATTGTGGGCTAGGTTATTTACAAAAGAGACGGCATTCTGACAAATATCCTGCAGACTGCATCCATGTGTGAAAAGAACATTACAAACTATACGTACAGGAAGACATTTGGCCTGTTAAACAGGCACTGATATGTGTTGTAATCTTGCCATCCTTTGACGTTTCAATAAGGAACATGGCCTCCCCGGGCGTCCAGCAGGGCTCTTACTCGCCGTGACCTTCCACAGATCAAGTTGCCCAGGTCCTCTTGAGGCAGGCGATCCCACTCTTCGAATGCGGTCTCCATGATCTCTTGGCGGGTTATGGGAGGGCGTGGACGCTGAGAAATAGCTCGCTTCAGCTTATCCCAGACATGTGCGACACAGTTCATGTCCAGAGACATCGCCGGCCATTAGATTCGTGCAATGGTGGACTCCTGGGGGAACTTTTGTACCACCGTCGCTCGATGTGGTAAGTATATGCAAAACATTTTATGCGTGTACTACGTGTAGAAAATGACAGGATTAGCAAGTTATGGATATCGTTAAAGTACCATATTTCATACCGTTTTAGCCTATTTTCATGTATGAAAATATAGGCTTATGAGATCACCTTTTAAGGGGCAGATGACCTCGTAGTTCCTCCCCTTAAAACAACGATAACTAACTAACAAGATCACATTTTGTCCACGTGTGTCCCATCGTAATACAATCTAAACGGCTCGAGCGATTTCAATGAACCTCGGTAAGGTCATAGTACTATTTAGGCGGACCCCGACCGTGCCCTTCAAATTTTATTACGTCTCACCAATCCAACATGGCGGCTGTGTGAAATATTTCAGCGGCATTCTTTAACTCCGAAGCGATTCCTGACATATTGTACGGTGATAAAGAACACTACTAGAAGTTCACTGTATTAGTGTGTGTATTTATAATTGGGGCTAGGATTGGGAAGGAGGCACCCGTGGCCATAAGATATGAACCATCCCCGCGTTTGCTTGGAGTAGAAATGGGAAACCATGGAAACTCACTTCCAGGATGGCTGAGGAGGGAATCAAGCCCTCCTCTTCTCAGTTTTGCCTCAAGAGGCTTGAGTGTTCCCCGTTCCAGCTCTCACATCAGAATTAAAATTTCTTGGCAGAGCCTGGATTCGAACCCGGATCTCAAGGGCGACAGCCAAATGAGTAAATGTAATGTCAGAGCCGGGAATTCTTGTACCTCAGGGGTGGCAGTCAAGAATGCTAGCCACTTTCCACGATGTGGTCGCAACGATATATTGAAAGAGATATTGAGTGATACAGGCAGGTATGCTATAAATAGATACATTTCAATAAATGTCCATAAAAATAAATGCGAGTGGAGGTATGTGACCAACTAAATAAATTCAAAAGTTGATGGTTGACATATTTCTTGTCATATACTGAATCTATTGCAATTCCTGTAGAAATTGTATTCCTGCAGGCTCGCGTGAGATTGAAGTGTTTCTGAATACATTCATGTAAACGATCATTGGGGGATCTTATTCTGAAGTTTACGAATGACGATGAGGGGTGTGGCCGTGTTGAGAACTTTCGATATACGATCGGGCCGTGACTCGAAACTGGACAGGTCTGTGTATAGTTCTAGTGACCACAAAGCAATGACTGGAAGGCCTTGGTATAATTCTAGAGGAATACAACACGATACTGGGCAGGTCTTGGTATAATTATACTGGACCACATCGTGATACTGGACAGACTTTGGGATAGGTCTATCGGGCCATGACGTGATAGCGGATGGGCCCTTAGATGTTTTCTATCGGGTTACAGATCTACCGTATTTAGCAATAAATTCAATGTGAATTGAATTGGCCAAATTATGAATAGAATTTAATTATTTCCTATATGAATTTATTAGTTAAGTTCATGAAGAATGACAATGTACCTAATTACAATTTAGATTTAAAGACAGGCATACGGGCACCACTAGCTCGTGATATCTATCGAAATGGTAGTTCAAGTACAGGGAACGCTGGAATAGACTGGCGTAAATTCAATCATCCATTAATCAGTTGCCCGGGAAATTTATTACTATACGACTGGGTAAGTGTAAAATACGGAGAAGCAATTATATAATCTTGGAGAGAAAGTCTATTTTGTTCCCTTTTGATGGACAGAACATCTTGGTTATCTGCCGCTTATCTTCTTAAGCAAGAATTGAACTGTTTGCTGCAATGTTTGAACAGTTAGAGTATTTAAAATTGCGAAATAATAATAATATTATCTATTTAATATAACTCATAACGTTCCTCTAATACATTACATGACATTTATATTACTGTAACGATATGTGATATTTGATCTATAATATTAATACGTAATTATGCAAAATTGAAATTTGCCGATGATTGGGCTTCTGATTTTTTAGGAACGATCTGATTTAGTTTAAGAAACATTGTATTTTGCGATAGTTCAGGGAGATGGAGACAGATGATGTAAAAGTTGTGCTCTATAAGACAATAATCACCACCACCAGTTCAAGGAGAGTGTACAATGCAAATGAATTTACGGTGATAAATGTGAATGGATCATGCATAATGCATAATGAAGACGAAAAATCAGATGAGTTTTTTTTAAATAAGGATGATTAATGGTGTTTTTAATGGACAAGTTCACTCCCCTCTTTCCATTCACCTCACAAATCACAATAATTGCAAAATCGAAAGTTATTATACGGCTCAAAACTGATTTATACTTGACCCAATACAATGACATTTAATTCATATTAATCATTCTCGAAATTAATCTCTTTGAAAGATCAGATAGGGAATTTCTAAATAAATTTAGCTGAAATGTTAGAGCTACTTGGAATCTATGCATGGGTGACTTTTCTATGACGCGATTGACTTCCAGATTTATTTCTTTTTGAATAAGTTATGTTGCGCGTTTTTAATTTACTACCCAGTGGTATAAGCATGCGCGCAAATGCGTACACCTCGACTGTGGTGGGAAACTGCAGCAAGTCAAGAGGATAAGGGTGCGAATCCCGGCACTGAATGTGACCTTCATGAGTTGGCTTTACCCCGATTTCTATCTGCTCTTTTCTGGCAAATGCCTAGTTCAGGGCCATCCAAACTACGGCATGTGGGCCAATGCTTTTTCTCTGGCCCGCCTGAAATGGTTTCAGAGAGACAAACAAAAGGAACAAGGCTACACAAAAGCTCTATCCTCAAAATGTAAGCCTAAATAATGTTTGAGGTACTGTAAATCAAGCAGTTTTGTACAATCTTGTTCAGCAGAGGGTAGTAAAAACAGTCGATGCATTGTTATGTTTGCAAGTCCACCGTCTCCCGCATGGATCATGAAACTATTAAATCGGCCACTCTTGTATATATGAATTCTGAGAGATAAGGCTGCTTCAGGATATAGGCCTAAACTCGCTCTGAAGTGTAGCCAACGCAAGCAAATAAATACCATGCGAACATATGAGGCCTTCCGGAACAGGAGGGCGGACTTGACATATTATTCTTCTTTTGTGATTTTATCCAAAAATATAACTTAGATGGTAATGAAAGAAAACTTTTATCATGTTATTATTTTATTATAACAGACACATGACGTGAATGGAATATCAATATTTTTTTTTTACGAGGTACTGTGGAAAATCTTCAAAAGACACAAGTGAATGGTCCGCACTCTACAGTACTGTGGGATTCTTACCCACTAAAAACCACATCCCTTTCCCCACGATGCGTTCATCACCCCGGAACCGCTCTCGCATTACTTCAGGGTGATGTCGTGCGTACTTAGCCTTTCAGACTTCTTCTTTCTTCATTTTTGTTATGGATGTTCGTACCTATCCATTTCCCTCTTCTTCTGGCGCAGGACCCCTTCTATGTAAATAGCTGTCTGATTCCTTGTTTGATCATCTCGGAGTATCATCATCTGTAGGATGTTGTCCGGCGTGATTAACCCAAGATAAACTTGCAGATCTCTTCTTTGTGTAGACCAACATTCACACATAAAGAATGTGTGGAGCGCATCATCCTCTTCATTACAATAATGACACAAAGGACTATTAGCCACGCCAATGTGATGCAGGAATCACCGAAAATATTCTTGGCCTGTTAGGAACTATGTCAAATAATAATTGACCTCTCCGTGGTTTCGATCAACCCAGTCAGCCAGACGCGGAATAAGTTTCTTCGTCTATCGACCTCGTGTCTCATCATCCCATTTCTGTTGCCATGGTTGTGTGCAGACGTCTTTGCCTGGTGTATGCCCAGTTCTCCTTTGGTGCGCCAAACTTCCTGAAGCTCCAAGGCAAGTAAATCAATTGGTGCTACTCTCGCTACCGCTAGAACAGCAGGCTCTGAAACAGTGCGATATGCACATGAGATCCTCAGTGCTCCTCTCCGTTGTGCTGCTGCTATTCTTTTGCGATACTTCTCGAACCGTAAGGACTCAGCCCAGATCTCAGCTCCATAGAGTAATATGGACTAGACTGTTGTCATCAGGAGACGTCATTTGCTAGGCTTCGGACCTTTAATATTACCCATTAATCGGCTCAAAGCGGTAAAGACATTATTATTATAATAATAATAATAATAATAATAATAATAATAATAATGATGAAAAAATCCACAGCCTGCTTCCAGTCTCCGACTGGGTCAGGAATGGAATGAATGAAGCCCCTATCTAGCGGCGAGGATATGAACTGTGCCGGCTGCCGAGGCCTGACGCACTCCTCTGGGGCTATGATTAAATGAATGACAGATGAAATGAAATGATAGTGGAGAGTATTGCTGGAATGAAATTTTGTCAGGGAAAACCGGAGTACCCGGAGAAAAACCTGTCTGCCTCCGTTTTGTCCAGCACAGATCTCACATGGAGTGACCGGGATTTGAACCACGGACCCAGCGGTGAGAGGCCGGCGTTCTGCCGCCTAAGCCACGGAGGCTTAATAATAATAATAATAATTATTATAATTATAATACAAAGTAACGCGTACAATCGATTTGTAATACTCAACACAAGTATCGCCTTCACAATATTCTATGCAATTTGTAATGGTTGAACAGTTTGTTGATGTTTTTGCTTATTTAAGAGGATTTGTGACATCATGGTCAAGTAGTCCCGTGTACTTAGGTGTGTGTAGAATTTATGTGTTAACCTGTATTATTGTGATGGCTGTGCTAGTGTGTGTATTTTTAAATTGGTGATCAGATTGAGAAGGAGGTGGCCGTAGCCGTACGTTAAGAAGCGACCCGGCATTTGCCTGGCGTAGAAGTGGGAAACCACGGATGGTTGAGGTAGGAAATGAACCCTCAGTTTTGCTTCACGTGGATGAGTGTACCAGTGTCATCATGGCCTCAGAAAGCATCTGAAGTCCTAGCTGTTCTTCAGGAAAACTAAAGTCCAAATGTATAAAGTCTTAGTAAAGCCTGTATTAACATATGGTGCTGAGACTTGGACACTCTCAAAATCTAATGGAAGACAACTTGGTGTTTTTGAAAGAAAGATTTTGAGGCAAATTTTTGGGCCAGTAGAGGAAAACGGTGAATGGAGAAGATATAACCATGAACTCTATGATTTATATAATGAACCAGATATTGTAAAATGTATAAAGATCAGAAGGTTGGAGTGGGCAGGACATGTGATGCGTGCCAATGACAGAATGATTAAGAGGATATTGAATGCAATGCCAGAAGGAACCAGGAAAGTCGGAAGACCAAAGCTAAGGTGGGAAGATGGAGTGAGAGAGGATGTAAAGACAATTGGAATCAAGAATTGGAGGAGCTCAGCACTTAACAGGAAAGAATGGTGAACACTTCTTCAGAAGGCCAAGGCCCACAGAGGTCTGTCGTGCCAGTGATGATGATGATGGATGACTGTACCTTTGGAGTATCTGGTGAAAAGCGGGTTTGTAGTGGAGACACAACGGTCTCTCTCGAGTTCGCTCAGCTACTGGTTGAGCCGAACTCACCTGATTGGCATCTGTCCATTCTTCATATCAGGTCAAACTCAACTACATTCAACTACAACAATATTCACTGTTACCAATCGAAACGAACGCATAAATAAATAAAAACTCACATGTCGAGTTCGCCCTTGTGGTCGGGAACGCCTCATATATTATATTGCAACTTATTGTGGAAAATAACACATGCATTCCGCTCCAACAAAATATTCCACTCACACTAGGAAGTTTAAAATAGAAACAGGGTGCTTAATTATTGTATTGCATTGTTGGTAATAGATTACAGACAGACATACATACATACATCAATGCACAACGATTCTCCAATGCCATAAATAAATCTATACATAAAAATACTTATTGAAAAACTGCGCCATAACAACACAGTTGTTTTGCCTGAAGCCTTGTACGCGGCAGAAACCACAGTCATTAGAGGAATGACGAGAATTCATGATATTGAGAAACAGAAACGAACATTTCTTAGGAAGATCCATGGCTCTGTTTTCCGTGATGGAATTTGGGTCAGGAGACCAACAAAGGAACTTTATGAAAATACAGACTCCATTATAGATGTATTTAGGAAGAGACGTCTGCATTTCTATGGACACATATATAGGGTGTCTTTTATGTACCTTTGGAGAATGATAGGAAATGTAGGGGAGGGGTGTAGAAGTAATTTGAGATAAGGAACTTGGGGTCGGCGCGGCCTCCTTAACCCTTAAAATAAGGGTTAATTCAGGCCCTCCACCCTGTAGTTAGGCAACTGACCCAAGCTTCTATTACCTTTCTCAATCCTTGAAATCTTGGCAAGATTCATTTCGTCATGTGGCGCTGGCGTAATGGATAGCGTTGCGGTGCGAAAGGCCGGTAGTCCCGGTTTCGATTCCGGGCTTGGGCATTTTTAGCCTACTTTTCACATTTTGCAAAAATGAGGAAAAAGTAGACTTATGAGATCGGGCAAATGTGTGTCTGTCTGTCTGTCTGTCCTTCTGTCTGTCTGTCTGTCTGTCTGTCTGTCTGTCTGTCTGGCTGTAGGTGTGTCCCCTCTATCAACTCCTAAACGGCTGGAGCAATCGAAACAAAATTTGGTATGAGTAAAGATCTATACCTGAATATCTCACGGCCATATTTGAAAATGATGTCAGTGCTACCAACTGCTAAAAAATCGCAATTGAAATTTGAGCTCCATGTTGGATATCTTGGAAGGTATGAACGGGAGCTATTTCAAAATTGGCACACGTATAGATAATAATATTGCAGTTTAATTTCCAGGAGACCATACATGGCAGTGTTGCCAAAATGATTATAAGCCTGCTGATAGGTCCAATTTTGTAATGCATATAACTTCTACACTATCAATTAGAATTCAACCAAATTTCGTATGTTGTATGTGTGCATAACCAGATATTACTGAGCGTATTCTTAAGACCCACCAGGGCTGCCAACTGTTAATAAATGCTCCTAATTTATTTTATCCAAATACCAATATATCAGAAAGTATGCAAGCCGACAGCTTTAAACACGTATAGTACCTGACATTCTATATTAATTTGGAGTAACTTATATAAGTCATTGCTACCAACATGATTCTAAGCCTGCTGAGAGGTCCAACTTTAAATACATGTAACTTCCATACTATTATTTGGATTTCAACCAAATTTCGCATGTGCTATGTGTACCATAACAGATATGATTATGCGTATTCTTAAGAGCAACCAGGGCTGCCAACTGTTAATATGTGCTGTCCCTATTTTTGTTACCCTAATATCAATATATCAGAAAGTATGCAAGCCAATAGCTCTAAACATTGCACACGTATAGTACCTGGCATTCTAGATGAATTTGGAGTAACTAATATACGTCAGTGCTGCCAACATGATTCTAAGCCTGCTGATAGGTCCAATTTTAAAATGCATGTAACTTCTATACTAACTAATGGATTTCATTCAAAATTGGCACCACAATCGATCATATTATTTCCGATTATTTCTGACCAATACAAGCATGACATTGTTGCCAACATGATTTTACGCGCGCTGTTAGATCCAATGTTTAACTGCATGTAACGTCCATGCTATTTATTGGACTTCAACCAAATTTTGTATTCTGTACCTTAAGAGATGGAACTAAGAATATATTCAGTCATCAGGGCTGCCAACTGTGGTGCTCTATTAGGCTACATTATGCCAGATATACAGTATTTCGAACTAATTAGAAATTTCGATATTAGCAACTTAATTTCGTCATTATTCTAGATAGGTTCATATAGAATAATCATTGGCATGAAAAGTAGGATCTTTAGTTCGTCACGGAACTTCTTGTTTCAAATGTTATTTGTCGTATTGTAGTCACATGATACAGTCCGGTGCTACGTCAGAGAAGAGAGTGCAGTCGTACAGTATTAGAGAACAACAGTCAGGCAGTTGACGTAAACTACTACGTTCAGTTTAATTTCGCACGATGGCTGATCCTCCGCATAGGTACAGTTTTGAGGAATACGCCGATATACCTCTAATGATAATGGTGAGGAAGCAAGAAGATGTTACGCTGAAAGATATCCAAAAAGGGTCCTACCATGTGTCCCTACCATTATGGCAGTTGACCGGCGATTGCGGGCCTGAATCAACCCTTATTTTAGGGGTTACGGAGGTCGCTCCGACCCCAAGTTCCCTATCTCGAATTACTTCTATACCCGTCCCCTACACGACCTAACGTTCTCCAAAGGTACATAAAAGACACCCTGTATAGGATGGATAAGAACAGACTCACTAAGAAGACTTTCAATATCGTGAATGCAAGTGAATTAAAGACTAGTCGGATAAAACAAGTACATAAGGACATGGAATTACTTAAAATCTCTGAAGACGACATTAAGGACAGAGAACAATTTAGAAATAAAATCAGGAACACGAAAAAAGTACAAGTCTCCAGGAAGGCCACATCAGATACAAAATGAACAAAGGAAAGGAAGAACTAATGCAGAGGTTTTGGGAAGAAAAGACGAGAGGAAATAAAAGTGAAGCTCTGATTGGCTCAAGTTTACACGCTCTCCTGAAAGGGAATAATCGGAAATAAAGATAATAATAAAAATACTTAACTAGATGTATAAATAATAAATAAATAAATAAGTAAATAAAATAAAAAACATCAAAAAACTAAAAGTTAAAGGAACCATAATAAATAAATAAATGAATAAATAAATTAAGAATAAACTAAAAAGAGAGAAATTAGAAATCTCTACTTAGTATAAAACTAAGTCCCCGATTCTTGGATGTTACGGGTAAACTCGAGAACCACTGGGTGGATATTGATGCGGTTTTCACCATTCTGTAAAGGATTTCTCGAGGATGATTTCTGTAGAAAATAATTTATTTGTGATCAATGGAAGCAGAGCAGTAATGATTTCAGTGAAAAAGTCGAAAGAAAAACACTGGCGTCCGAGCGCTTTGTAAGCTTACGCTGGGCAAACCGTTAAAAATATCTAAATACTATGAGTGTAAGAATTGTTCAGCATGAAAAGTTCTACAAAAAAGTCAGCGAGAGCATATGTCTATCTTCAATACATCGCCCACTATAAGTATTTTTACGTTTCAATTTCTTCCAACCATGTCCATTAAAATACTGAGGCGACAGTTTACGAGGTAGCTAAGGGCGTGTCTATCATCCCTGTTACGGCCTAGCTAGCGGGCGAACCTTTTGCCCCAGATACAGACAGAAGCGAACCGTTGAGTCGTGTTGAGTTAAGACTTCTGAGAAGGGTGGTTGTGTTTGGAGTTTCCCTGGAAGTTAAACTCGAGTTTTCTTCATTTCGCCTGTAAAACACAGTCAAGTTAAGATTGGACGGAAGGGAGATCTGAGTTTCATTCACCTCGCCATTCCCTGGAAGTGCAACTCTCATTTCGCCTGTGGCAGTTTCAACCAAGCAAGCAAGGTGAACAGACGTGCAGTGAAGTGTAAGGAAGAATGGGAATCGCTATTCAGCAGTACCGGGCGGTCATCGGCCGCTGGCAGGCTAGAGTGAAGTGCGATTTCGGTGTCGGGAAGGTGATAGTGGGCAACGTCACTGAACAGATGGGGGTTTTGGCGATGGGGATGGTAGCGCTGGTTGTGGCGACGCTAGTATTAATTGGAGGAGTGGAGTCAAACCCAGGGCCTGGTCAGCTGGGATGGCAAGAAATGGAAAAAATAAGGGAAATTGTAAAGGAAGTGTCACAAAATGACCAGATCCGGGACATTCTTCGTGAGCAATGTAAGGAATTCAAGGAGATGAAGACATGTATAAGAGAAGAGATGGGAATAGTGACAGAAAGGCTGGCCGAGAATAGTAGAGAGATAAAAGACCTGAGAAAAAAGGTGAAGATATTAGAGGTGGAGATAAATGAATTAAGGAAGACCAAGCTGGATGAGAGAAAGAAAAACGTCTTCATTTACGGAATAAAGGAAGATGCCAAGGAAAGCACCGAGGATCTAACATCCAAGGTGCTCCGAGTGATTAGTGAAGGCATGCGGATAAACATTGGAGTCTCAGAGATTGACAATGTGACCAGGATAGGGCGAGGAAGGGGCACGAGGCCCGTGAAAGTGTCATTAGTTTCTTCGCTGATGGCTCACAGAATTCTGGCGAACACAAAGAACCTGAAAGGGGAGAGGATATGGGTAAGGAGAGAAATGCGTAAAGAAGAGGCAAGCGAGCAACGGACCTTGCAGTTTCATTTAAGGAAGGCAAGGAGCTCTGGTCTCAAGGCTTATGTAAAAGGTAATAGACTGGCGGTTAGCGGCAACAACTGGGATCGGATTTGGACAGTGGCACAACTCCAGGATATGGAGAAGCAACAACAACAGGAGACAGTTAGACCTAGCAACCAGGTGGAAGCAGTTGTCGGTTCAGAGGAAAGTGCGGTGATGAATCAACAGAGAGCATCGACCTCCAAGTCCAACACGGAAGTGGCGCGAGCAGGAACGACTAACGTCAGCGCCAGGAACACCGGACAAGTGCGTGGTTTGCAGAAAGGTGAGACTGGCAAACAACGAGTTACTAGTCTAAAAGAACTTTGGGGCAAGAAAACCTTGACAGAGCAGTTTAATGTGGAGAAGGAGGTCATTTCTTCTCCAGGTGGCAGTATACTAGAGTTAGAGAAAGCTAGAGTTACTAGAAGTAAAGCTACCGCCAGCGAGGAGGGTAGGGGTAAAAAATAACTAAACTGGAATATTGCTAGCGTAAATATAGAGGGTTTTTTAAATAAGAGAGGCAACGATGTAGTTTTGACCCTAATAGAAGATATGCAGATTGTAGGATTTGTTGAGAGTTGGCTCCCTGTAGGTTGCGAGGTTAAATTAGATGGCTTCAATATATATACAAAACCTAAGATTAGGAAAGCTCGCACCGGTAGGTTCCCAGGGGGAATTGTTGTTTTAATTAAAGAAGAGGTGAGGGAATTATCAGAATTGATTAGTTCAGAACTGGAAGAAGTAGTGTGGGTAAAAGCAGATATTAGGGGGAGGGGGAAAGGAACGGTATGTTTCGGCTTTGTCTACAACCCTCCGGAGAATTCCCCGTATGCAAGAGAAAGCTTTTTCGATGAGTTAGCTATTGAAATAAACAGAATTCAAAATATATATGAACAGGCAGAGATTGTGCTTTTAGGGGACTTCAATGCGAGGGTTGCAGACAGAAAGCCCCTTTACAGCAAGGGGGTTGCCGAGGCCGTATGTGGGGATAGGCACAGCAAAGACAAGGAATGTAACAAGAACGGAGAAAAGATTTTGGAACTATGTGGTGCAGAAGAGCTATATATATTAAATGTTGTCTGTGTGGGGGATGAAGAAGGTAACCTGACGTATATAACAGAGAATGGAGGAAATGTAATATATTTAGCAATATGTTCCAGAGGAGCACTAGCCCTAATTAAGAGGTTCACTGTTGAAGAATGGGGGGAATCACACCACCTACCAATTGTCGTCAACATGCAGGGAGCGGTGACAAAATCAAAAGGGAACCCACAAGTTAAAGCTATAGAGAGAAAAGTGAATAGATTCAGATGGAGGGAGGAAAACTGCAGAGAGTTCCAGAACTACTTCCAGGGAGAAAATTTTGAGCTGATAAAGGTAGAAATAAGTTTAATGATCAGTAATGATGAAATTGAAGGGGTAATACGTATGATTGAGAATGCAATTATGATGGCCGGGCGGAAAATGCGCGTGAAGGCTAGGGGAAAATTAGGGAGAATTAAAGGATGGTACGATGAATCTTGTAGAAGGAAGAAAACCGAAGTTATTAGGGCATTGAAGTTATACAAGAGAGGAGGGGATGATTCGATTAGAGTAGAATTTTGTCGTCTAAGGAAAGAATATAGGGAACTGCTCAGTAAAATGAAAGATGAATGGCAGGGTAAGGAAGCAACAGCACTAAATAAGGATTCTAAAGCTAACGACTGTAGCAAAGTGTGGAGCAGGATAAAGTCTTACTGTAGGGGGAGCAGAAGTGGTGGGGGGAGCTCTATTAGTGATGAAATATGGATTGCATATTATGAGAATCTGTTAAATGCTGAAGATAATTGGAGGAAGAGGGATGAGTTTGGCGTCCCGAGGGGGCTGGAGGCCACTCTGCCTATGCTGGACCAAGTCATATCGATAGAGGAAATTAAGGAAGTAATGACAAACAGTAAAGGAGGGAAGTCAGGTGCTATTTCTGGGATAACAAATGAATTTTGGCAAGAGTTGAGTAGCAATAGGTTCATGATGGACAGCTTGGTAAAAATCTTTAACAAAATCTTTGAAGGAGGTAGATTTCCAAGGGCGTGGCAGGAGGGGATAATTTGTCCAATATATAAGAAGCGTGGGGACAAACTAGACCCAGGCAACTATAGAGGCATAACTTTGCTTGATAATTTGAGCAAAATGTACACCGGGGTCTTATCCAAGCGTTTAATAGCATGGGCAGAGGGCTGTTCGGTGTTCTCGAGACTCCAGACAGGGTTCAGAAAAGGAATGAGGACCAGTGACAATATAATGGTGGTTAAAACGGTGATGGACAAGTACATAAGAAGGAAAAGAGGTAAGCTGTATATCACAGCTATTGATTTGGAGAAGGCGTTTGATTCAGTGAGTAGGGGAGCTGTCATGGCTAAACTGGAAAAAATCTGGGTGTCACATAAAATGATACGAGCAATTGAGAATGTGTATTCCGAAGTGAAATGTGCAATTAAAACTAAAGATGATGTAATTGTAGGAGAGATAACGTCTAATATATGACTAAAACAGGGATGCAAATTATCCCCGGTGCTTTTTTTGCTATTTATCAACGATATTTTCGAGTCAAAGGGCTTTGAGCAACGGTCCAACCCTTGCTTGGACAATTATGATATCCCGGGCCTAGCTTTCGCTGATGACATCCTTCTGCTTGCTCTAACACCCTATAATATGCAATATAGTATTGACGAGATTGTGAGATACTGTGAGGACTGGAACTTAAAAATTAACCCGAGTAAGACCAAAGTTATGGTCTGCAAAAAGGGAGTTAAACTGGTTAAGAATGAAAAGTGGGTCATGTATGGGTCTCAGTTAGAGACGGTGAAAAAACTTGAGTATCTAGGGACGATAATGGCGAGTAATGGTAAATGGACCGAACAAATTAAAAGGGCAAAATCGAAAGGGCTAGCGGCATTGGCGAATGTTAAAGTGTTAGAGCGTAGGTTACCGAATCTTGACTACAAAGTGTATAAGAATGTGTTCAACGCACTCATCGTTTCAAGAGCACTCTATGGAGTGGAAGTATGGGGTTTAGAGGAAGGAACGAAAGCCCTGGACAGTATTGTAAGTAGGTTTGCCAAGATAATTTTGGGGCTACCTAGTTGCACGGCGAATTGTGGAGCGAGAATGTTGTGTGAGGATGTAAGCATTAGACAACATATCATAAAAAGGGTCATAAAGTCTTGGATTCGTTTAAAAGCAGGTGGAGGGGGGGAAATGCTTAAGGTAGCCTACCTGCACCAAATGAAGCATCAGCAAGAGGGCTACTGGGTGGACGGGGTAAGAAGTGTACTGGAAAGATTAGGAATGGTTTATCTATGGGATAGGGACTTACAAAGAGAGGAAGGTGGGGTGTGTAAAAAAGTGTGCAGCAGGGTTAATGACGTAGAGTTGCAGGTGCTAAGGGAAGAGTGCACCAGTAGGAGGACCTTAACGGAGTTCTGCGAAATAAGGAACTTTATGAGCATAAAGCCTCAATGCCTAATGAAAAGAGAAATGAGAGGGATAATTTGGTGGTTAATGGGGGTGTATAAGAACAAAGCGTTGAGAGAAGTAGGAAAAGAGGACATTTGCCTGTTTTGTGGGAAGGTTATGGGTGCGGCGCACCTGATCAGGGAATGCAAGGAAATTAAAATGATAAGAGAGAAGTTTGTAGACAAAGCAGATCTAAACAGAATAGAAAATGAAAATGAGTATCACACTTTAATTAAATTACTAAAAAGGGAACGGGGGAAAGCAGGTCAATTAGCAAAATATTTTAATACCATCAGGGCAATGTGGAATAAGAAAGCGTCGGATGAGATTCAGAACAAAGTTGCATGTAAATTAAGCATTCAAGTACAGGAGATGGCTTCCTAAGCTATAAATCTTGTTAAAGCCTTGGAGAGCCTATCTGTATTAACTAGGTAGCCTATACGATTACTACCGTACAGCCACATATTGCTGTCTGTAGATTTTTCCTGTGAGTTTGATGGTTTTTTTTTCCTTACCACAAAACTAATCAGACTCTTACAGTCAGTAAGGGCTCGATAGGGAAATAAAAGTAATTCTTTCTGTGAGGTGTCTCCCATGGAGAACTGTCAAAAAATGAAGAACACTGTGTCCACATTTATGATTAAGAAAGATCTTTGTGCAGTTTCCATCAGAAAAGTTGCCCAGTGATATTGTGAATGAAGATAACTACTGCAAAACATTATTAAGTTTTGAAATAACAAGGAAGCTATGAAATGCCGAATGGACATTTGGTTTAATTATCTAACGCCATACTGCAAATTTATGTTAACTATGTGTTTATTGTCTGTATGTCACGATATGACTCTCTGAGTTAAAGTGACAATTAACAAGTAGACTTGGTTTAAATAAATAAATAAATAAATAAATAAATAAATAAATAAATAAATTTCGCCTGTGAACTTTTCGTTCCGCAAAATTCACAGTAAAGTTAAGATTGGACGGAAGGGGGATTTGTGTTTCATGCATCTCGCCATTCTTAAATTACGTCTGACAAGAATTTGTTGCACATGTATCTCCATGATAATATAATTAATAGTCCAGTCAGTGATTTTAACCCATCATGCCGAGACGTAAAACGGATATTGGGCGTTGTTCATTGATATTGAATAAAAACAAGTAGTTCCGTGAGGAACTATACAGCCTATTTTCATATATCCTACTTATGTTAATTGCCACTATCAACATACACAATTTCAGTTTGATTGCTGTAATAGAATCGTAGATATTGAGAACCGACTAAATATTTCGGATGGTCGCCATGTTGGATTTTATATATTTAGGTCCTAGAGTTATGTACTGTTACATGCAGATTATTGTGTACGTGTAGTATTCAAACTTCAATCGCATAATTAGGACACAAGAAGTAACAAGGAGATTTTAAATTTCGCACAGCTGCCATCTTGAGGTTATGGAAACAATTGAAATAAATTAGATGCCAGTGGATTACCATTCGTATAAGGATTTACTGTACCAAGTTTCACTGCACTAGTATGGTTAAATTGCGAGAAACGTCCATGTGAATATTTATAATTCGCGTCGCCACCATGTTGGATTTGTGATCACCAGGTTATTTAAAGACCTATAGCTGAACTTAAGTTCATAGCCCCTATGAACATTAAAAAATTCAGTTTGATTGCTATAATAGATTCGTAGATATTCAGAGCCGTCTAAATATTTCGGATGGTCACCATGTTGGATTGTTAAATGTATAGGCCATAGAGTCATGTACCATAAAAGGAAAATTATTGCGTAGGTTCATTATTCAAACTTTCACTTCGATCGTATGACTACATCACAAGAAATAAAAACTTAATTTTATAATTCGCACAACCGCCATCTTGAGGTTATGTAAACAATTGAACTAAATTAGATACCGGTGCATTACAATGTGTATAAATATTTCCTGTACCAGATTTCAGTGCGTTTGGAACATTAAATCGTGAGAAAGGTCTATTTAAAATTTTCAAATTCGCTTGGCCGCCATGTTCGTTTTGTAGTTAACCGGTTTTTGAAAGTCTTATAGATAAACATCCAGTAGTGCCCTTTATCTCCGTACAAAATTTCAGGCTAATACCGAAAATTGTTTCAGAGATATAGAATGCCGGTGAAATAATTTGCACGTCCGCCATCTTGTGGTTATGTAAACAATTGAACGAAGTTAAATGTCGGTGCATTACAATGTATATAAACATATACTGTACCAAGTTCCATTGCGTTTGGTTGGTTAAATCGCGAGAAACGTATATTTAAAAGTCGCAAATTTTCGTGGCCGCCATGTTGGTTTTGTATTTACCAGGTTTACAAAGGTCACTTAAGTGAACTTATAGTAGTTCGCTTTAACACAATACAAAATGTCAGGGTAATATCGCTAATAGTTTCAGAGATATTGAATGCTGGTGAAATATTTCGCACAGCCGCCATGTTGGATTGGTGAGTCGTATCAAAATTTGAAGGGCACGGTCGGGGTCGCCCGGAATGGTGCTATGAAGTTACCAAGTTTCATTGAAATCGCTCCAGCCGTTTAGATTTTATTAGGGACACACACACACAAATCACACACACACACGCACACACACACGGACAAAAGGTGATCTCATAAGCCTATTTTTTCGAAATTGAAAATAGGCTAAAAAGCTCTTATCACGTAATGCATTCATAACTGTTCCCGGGCGAAGACGGGTCGGGTTGCTAGTTATAAATAAATCAACAAATAAGTATGAAGATGCATTTTAAAATAAATAAAATAGTAAATAAAATAATAGATAAATAAGTAAACGACCAATAAAACAATAAACTAATAAATATCAGCTAAATAAATAAAAATGTAACATATAAATACATACATACCGTACATTAATTTTCCTTTGAGACTGAATTGCCTTTCAGCGTTCAGTCTAGACTACAAACCTCTGTTGGTGAGAAAGTGGCCTCCATGATGCCCTATTTGCAGTTGGCACTGCGGCCTGTTCCGTTTCTACACCTCTCACTTCGAAATCAGCTTTCCACGGTGGGTGAGTGGATATCGTGTCGGTCTACTAACCCCAAGATTGCAGGTTCGCTCCTGGCCGTGGTAAATGATTTTTTTTTTTTGAAAGGCGGAAAAAATACGATACGCATGTCATACGATGTTGGCATGTCAAAGAACCCATTTGAATTCAATAGGCCGAGTTCATAATGGCAAAATTAATCTCGGGAGTTTACGTCAACACAAAGTACCTCATTTCTCTACTAGAAAGCGCTATAGTGTTCAAGGAGCTTAGATATCTAACATCTAACCTCCTTGAGTTTCATAGTCAAGGAACAATGAAATTCGACATGCAAGATACCCTCTGGGTGTCAAATAACAAAGCTTGCACCCGGCATCCGAGGCCATACGATATTATTATTATTATTTATTTATTTATTTATTTATTTACAGCGTATTTTCCCAATATTGAAAAGCGTTAAGCAATTTGACTCAATTCTTGACGTTATTCTTATCTTGCCAATATTGTTTCATTCTGTTGGAGAATGCCAATTTTCTTTCGTCAGATCATTGATGTCTGTAAGGTGTAGGTTTTGGTTGCTCTGGTTGGACTTCCCAGTTGTTCACTTTGTTACGGAAGGAGTCTCTGTCTGATGTGTAGGTTATGTTTGCAGTTCGCATGTATTTTTGTACATCTTTCATCCATGGTGTTATAATAATAATAATTATTATTATTACTTCAAAATCGTTCAACACTGAAGCTAATGATCGCCTCCTCGGCCTGTCCTACCCTCTGCAGCCGAACTCATTAACCTCTTCTCTTCTCCCCCATTCTCATAACATGACCCAACCATCTGAGTCAGCTCGCACGAACAGCTTCATCTAGCGTGCTCATTTCTAGCTGACCCTTCATCTCTTCATTACGAGTATCGGTCTGCCATTGCTCCCATCTATTGTACCTGCTACGGCGTGTACGACGTCATCATGTTGTTCAGTGTATATGCACCAAGTCTGAGTTTACTCCTGGGAGACGGCGAGTGCGTGACGTCAGACAGGAATACAGGGTGACTCCTAAGGAGGTGTGCAAGTTGTCAGACAGGAATACAGGGTGACTCCTAAAGAGATGTACACGATGTCAGATATGAATACAGGGTGACCCTTAACGAGGTGTACAAGATGTCAGACAAGAATACAGGGTGACTCATAAAGAGATATACAAGACGTCAGATAAGATTACAGGACTCCTAAAGAGGAGTACACGATGTCAGACAGGAATACAGGGTGACTCCTAAAGAGGTGTACAAGATGTCACACAAGAATACAGGGTGACTCCTAAAGATATATACAAGACGTCAGATAAGATTACAGGGTGACTCCTAAAGAGGTGTACACGATGTCAGACAGGAATACAGGGTGACTCCTAAAGAGATGTACACGATGTCAGATAAGAATACAGGGTGACCCTTAACGAGGTGTACAAGATGTCAGACAAGAATACAGGGTGACTCATAAAGAGATATACAAGACGTCAGATAAGATTACAGGACTCCTAAAGAGGAGTACACGATGTCAGACAGGAATACAGGGTGACTCCTAAAGAGGTGTACAAGATGTCACACAAGAATACAGGGTGACTCCTAAAGATATATACAAGACGTCAGATAAGATTACAGGGTGATTCCTAAAGAGGTGTACACGATGTCAGACAGGAATACAGGGTGACTCCTAAAGAGATGTACACGATGTCAGATAAGAATACAGGGTGACCCTTAACGAGGTGTACAAGATGTCAGACAAGAATACAGGGTGACTCATAAAGAGATATACAAGACGTCAGATAAGATTACAGGGTGACTCCTAAAGAGGAGTACACGATGTCAGACAGGAATACAGGGTGACTCATAAAGAGGTGTACAAGATGTCACACAAGAATACAGGGTGACTCCTTAAGATATATACAAGACGTCAGATAAGATTACAGGGTGACTCCTAAAGAGGTGTACACGATGTCAGACAGGAATACAGGGTGACTCCTAAAGAGGTGTACAAGATGTCATACAAGAGTACAGAGTGACTCCTAAAGAGATATACAAGACGTCAGGTAAGATTACAGGGTGACTCCTAAAGAGGAGTACACGATGTCAGACAGGAATACAGGGTGACTCCTAAAGAGGTGTACAAGATGTCACACAAGAATACAGGGTGACTCCTAAAGAGGTGTACAAGATATCACACAAGAATACAGGGTGACTCCTAAAGATATGTACATGACCTCAGGTAAGATTACAGGGTGACTCATAAGAGGAGTACACGATGTCAGACAGGAATACAGGGTGACTCCTAAAGAGGTGTACAACATGTCACACAAGAATACAGGGTGACTCCTAAAGATATATACAAGACGTCAGATAAGATTACAGGGTGACTCCTAAAGAGGTGTACACGATGTCAGACAGGAATACAGGTTGACTCCTAAAGAGGTGTACAAGATGTCATACAAGAATACAGAGTGACTCCTAAAGAGATATACAAGACGTCAGGTAAGATTACAGGGTGACTCCTAAAGAGGAGTACACGATGTCAGACAGGAATACAGGGTGACTCCTAAAGAGGTGTACAAGATGTCAGACAGGAATACAGGGTGACTCCTAAAGAGGTGTACAAGATGTCATACAAGAATACAGAGTGACTCCTAAAGAGATATACAAGACGTCAGGTAAGATTACAGGGTGACTGCTGTTGTTCAAGCTCAAACACACTACAAACGGCGGGGCATGGCACTGCTGCAGGGATTCTATGGTTTCTTTGCCATGATGTTCTCCAAGGGCAGCATAGAGACTAGTTCGGAAAGCGATGACGCAACCAAATAGCGACTCACAACACCGGCCTGATTCAGCGGCTTTTTAATGCACCCAGGCCCGGAAATCCAAAGAGAAGATCTTCTATGGAGAATCGGAAACAATTGAACTTCACATTATTTATTTCACGAATCTTTATTTCATGTAACGTATATTCTTATAAAGGTAATTTATCTTTGATATTTATGTTAACCTTCGAAACATGTACCTGTGAGTAGGTTCAATATAAGTATTGATAAGGCATAATCCCTTTATTTTCTTTCTAATACAAGCCATGATGTGGTTGCCGATGGAAGTGCTTGCTGTTATCTGGTAATCTGGCAGCTTGCTTGTCGAATTTTTTCGTCCCTTCTGGGCAAACTTCCGACACCCCAGGAGATTAGATATCGAAGCTCCTAGACACTAGAGCGCTTTCTAGTAGAAAATGGAGGAACTTTGTGTTGGCGGAAAATCCCGAAATTAATTTTGGCATTATGAACACAGCCTACTGAATTCAAATGGATTCTTCAACATGCTAACAATGTATTACATGCATGTCGTGATTTTTGTCGCCTTTCAAAATTCGCTGACCATGGCCAGGAGCGAATCTACAAGCTTGTGGTTGGTAGTCCGACAAGATGACCACTCACCCACCGTGGCACGTAGGACTAGTTTGTCATTGCGCAGACCGTGTATGGTGAAGCGGTCATGTCTCGTCAAATGGTCGGTTGCTGGTGTTGCATGTTCGGTGAAGAATGGCAGAGTGTGGAGGGTTAAGGTCGAAGTGGATGTCCCTCCATATCCTCGAATGAATACAACATTGCTGGAGTACCGGACATGCTGTTAGTAGACAGGTACATAACGGTAGCAAACGTGGCTTGCACACTGAGTATCGGTTGTGCCCGGATCCATCACATTCTCCATGCACTCTACGGACGTCACTTCCACCCCAATGCTGAGGTGGAGCAGCCTGTGCGACAATTCCTAGCATCGTAGGGCACCGAGTTTTATCATTTTAAATGATCTTGTCGACTTCGTCGTTGCGCTGGGGTCTGGCGTTACGTTACGGTGACGGGACGAAATGTACCCAGATGCACTGAGGTGTGTGACGTCATAGTACCGCTTGGTGCATGTGTTCCCCGACCATCTCTACTTTGTTAGTATAAGACAAAAATCCCCGATTCTTGGATGTCACGGGTAATCTCGAGAACCACTAGATGGATTTTAATGCGGTTTTCACCCTTCTGTAAAGGATATCTCGAGGAAAGATTCTGTAGAAAATAATTTATGTATGATCAAAGGAAGCCAAGCAGTAACGATTTCAGTGAAAAAGTCGAAAACAAACTTGGCGTCCGTGCGCTTCTTAAGCTTACGCTGGGCAAACCGTTAAAAATATCAATATAATATGAGCGTAAGAATTGGTCAGCATGAAAAGTTCTACAAAAAAGTCCGGGAGAGCATATCTCTATCTTCAATACATCGCCCACTATAAGTGTTTTTAATTGGATGGAAGGGGCACGTCCCCGCGCGATCTGGTGAGCGTGACGGCATCCCGCGCGCTTGACCTTGCTTTGCCCTTGGTTTGCATTTGCCGTTCGCGAGTAATTTGAAACAAGGTAACGTATTAAAAAGCAAGATACGTATTATGCAGACAATTTTCTCACATGTCAAGAGTCTTTGGCTTCGAGCGAAGCGAGAAGCCTTCAGCCTTTCTAGAATTTTTCAGCATTTGTAGCATTTAAAATGATACAAAGTCTAGTCTTTCAGACTGACTGTCACTTTTTTTTTACCAGAAAAGTGTCTACAAACTTATTGCACGCTAAAAGTATCTCAATGTTAGTGGCAGATTATGTTGGAAAATAGTGCAAGGTATACAGTTCATGATGCCATGGTTAATGCCAGTTTGGCAATAAAAGGTCCCTGGGAAAATAATTATGAAACTTCGGTGGCGCAGTTGGTAGCATGCTGAACTAATGTGCCCAAGATCGTGGGTTCAAACCTGGCCGAAGTCGTCGGATTTTTAAGAGCGTTAAAATCCTTCAGTATGCCTTCCTTCGGAGGGGAAGTAAAGCCGGCGGTCCCATGGCATAGATTTATGGCATGTAAAAGATCCTTCCACTAAATAAACTTGTCTGAAGCTAAATTTCTAGGTATGATTTCATTGAAATGTTCTATCAAAGTACCAACGTTCACCACTAGGTGTCAGTGACATCTGGTAGCGAAAGTTGGAACTACTTGAAATTGAACTGAACTTGTAGCTCACCCCATGGGTGTCTGCTTGAAGCAGCTACAGCCTCTGGTGAGTCGAACATGTCCTCAAACACTCCGGCACTAAAAGCCATACGCTAAATAAATAAATTCGGAACTTTCCTCGTATACAAAGAAGTTAAATTATATTTGACAGATAGATTGTAAACTGATAGATTTTTCACCTTCAATGGTTCGCATAGACTCATGGGTATCATTAAGTAATAAATTGAGTTAATCAACTAACCATTGCAATTATTTCAGTCCATTTAATGTAATTCGCTTTATTAGCCATTGTCATGCCGTTATTATACGGTACTTAATTAAGGAGGGATATGACTGACTTCATGCCTAGCATAAAGCACCTCCCCGATGTGTATTAATTTACGATCAAATTATTGCCTTTTCAGTTTATTGACTCATCTGCTCAAACACCACTGAACATTTATACATTTATTAAATATCCTAATAATGCCTCCCGGGGAGGGGGGGGGGGGGGTCGTAGATTGGCAACCATGGGATTTCATCTGTGTCTGGACTTTTCATCTATTTGCTTGTGTTGAGCTCTTCTCCTTTATCTTCTCTATCCACAACCCTTGGTCACGAATATCATTATTTGATGTAATCGCATCCCTGGTGGGAGGCCGCCATATGTCAAAAATGCTTTTTGAGTTATTTGGTGTATATAACTCCATTTAATCAAGTCTGTGTCGTGGAAAATTGCCACAACAGTAATTCTACTGCACGTAATTCAGTTTCCATCTCATGTTGTCATATAAATTATGCGGCTTAGCTGTAGCAAGTTTTCGGTTGATCAAGGAAGGTAAAACGCTTCAGAGAACGTTCATGGCATTTGTGGACTTAGAAATGTATTTTATTAACGTTAGAGCAAGTGGTATGACATTTGGAAAGGAAAGGGCTAGTTGGTTGATCTACAATGTATCCAAATCCAGACGGTACGTGCTCGAGTGGAAGGACATGTTTTAGCCTACTTTTCACATTTTGCAGAAATGAGGAAAAAGTAGACTTATGAGATCGGGTAAATGTGTGTGTGTCTGTCTGTCGGTCTGTCTGTCTGTCTGTCTGTCTGTCCTTCTGTCTGTCGGTCTGGCTGTGTGTGTGTCCCCCCTATCAACTCCTAAACGGCTGCAGCAATCGAAACAAAATTTGGTAGGAGTAAAGATCTATACCTGAATAGCTCACGGCCATATTTGAAAATGATGTCAGTGCTACCAACTGCAGAAAAATCGCAATTGAAAAATGAGCTCCATGTTGGATATCTTGGAAGGTATGAAGGGGAGCTATAACAAAATTGGCACACGTATAGATAATAATATTGCAGTTGAATTTCCAGGAGGCCATACATGGCAGTGTTGCCAAAATAATTATAAGCCTGCTGATAGGTCCAAATTTTAAATGCATATAACTTCTACACTATCAATTGGATTTCAACCAAATTTCGTATGTGCTATGCGTACATAAACAGATATGACTGAGCGTATTCTTAAGAGCCACCAGGGCTGCCAACTGTTAATAAATGCTCCCAATATTGTTTTAATCCAAATACCCATATATCAGAAAGTATGCAAGCCGACAGCTTTAAACTATGCACACGTATAGTACCTGACATTCTATATTAATTTGGAGTAACTTATATACGTCAGTGCTACCAACATGATTCTAAGCCTGCTGAGAGATCCAACATTAAATACATGTAACTTCTATACTATCATTTGGATTTCAACCAAATTTCGTGTGTGCTATGTCTACCATAACAGATATGACTATGCCGAGTCTTAAGAGTAACCAGGGCTGCCAACTGTTAATAAATACTGTCTCTATTTTTGTTACCCTAATATAAATATATCACAAAGTATGCAAGCCAATAGCTCTAAACTTTGCACACGTATAATACCTGGCATTCTAGATTAATTTGGGGTAACTAATATAGGCCTACGCCAGTGCTGCCAACATGATTCTAAACCTGCTGATAGGTCCAATTTTAAAATGTATGTAACTTCTATACTAACTAATGGATTTCATTCAAAATTGACACAACAATAGATCATATTATTTCAGATTATTTCTGACCAATACAGGTATGACATTGTTGCCAACATGATTTTACGAGCGCTGTTAGATCCAATGTTTAACTGCATGTAACGTCCATGCTATCCATTGGACTTCAACCAAATTTTTTCTTCGGTACCTTAAGAGATGAAACTAAGAATATATTTAGTCACCTGGGCTGCCAACTGTAGTTCTCTATTAGGCTACATTATGCCAGGTATACAGTATTTTGAACTATTTAGAAATTTCGATATTACAAACTTAATTTCGTCATTATTCTAGATAGATCCATATAGATTAATCATTGGCATGAATCTTAAATTTTAACAAAAGTAGGCTCTTTAGTTCGTCACGGAACTTCTTGTTTCAATTGTGAGTTTATAGCCTACTTTTCACATTTTGCAAAAATGAGGAAAAAGTAGACTTATGAGATCGGGCAAATGTGTGTCGGTCTGTCGGTCTGTCCTTCTATCTGTCCTTCTGTCTGTCTGTCTGGCTGTGTGTGTGTCCCCCCAACTCCTAAACGGCTGCAGCAATCGAAACAAAATTTGGTAGGAGTAAAGATCTATACCTGAATAGCTCACGGCCATATTTGAAAATGATGTCAGTGCTACCAACTGCTGAAAAATCGCAATTGAAATTTGAGCTGCATGTCGGATATCTTGGAAGGTATGAATGGGAGCTATTTCAAAATTGGCACACGTATAGATAATAATATTGCAGTTGAATTTCCAGGAGGCCATACATGGCAGTGTTGCCAAAATGATTATAAGCCTGCTGATAGGTCCAAATTTTAAATGCATATAACTTCTACACTATCAATTGGATTTCAAACAAATTTCGTATGTGCTATGTGTACATAAACAGATATGACTGAGCGTATTCTTAAGAGCCACCAGGGCTGCCAACTGTTAATAAATCCTCTCATTTTTTAAACCAATTACCCATATATCAGAAAGTATGCATGCCGACAGCTTTAAACTATGCTCACTTATAGTTCCTGGCATTCTATATTAATTTGGAGTAATTTATATACGTCAGTGCTACCAACATGATTCTAAGCCTGCTGAGGGGTCCAAACTTAAATACATGTGACTTCTATACTATCATTTGGATTTCAACCGAATTTCGTGTGTGCTATGTGTACCAAAACAGATATGACTATGCCAATTCTTAAGAGTAACCAGGGATGCCATACGTTAATAAATGCTGACTCTATTTATGTTACCCTAATATCAATATATCAGAAAGTATGCAAGCCAATAGCTCTAAACTTTGCACACGTATATTACCAGGCATTCTAGATTAATTTGGAGTAACTTATATACGTCAGTGCTGCCAACATGATTGTAAGCCTGCTGATAGGTCCAGTTTAAAATTGCATGTAACTTCTATTTTAACTAATGGATTTAATTCAAAACTGACACAACAATAGATCATATTATTTCAAATTATTTCTGACCAATACATGTATTTCATTGTCGCCAACATGATTTTACGCGCGCTGTTAGATCCAATGTTTAACTGCATGTAACGTCCATGCTATCCATTGGACTTCAATCAAATTTTGTATTCTGTACCTTAAGAGATGGAACTAAGAATATATTCTGTCACCAGGGCTGCCAACTGTAGTTCACTATTAGGCTACATTATGCCAGGTATACAGTATTTCGAACTAATTAGAAATTTCGATATTATCAACTTAATGTCGTCATTATTCTAGATATATCCATATAGATTAATCATTGGCATGAATCACAAATTTTAAGAAAAGTAGGCTCTTTAGTTCGTCACAGAACTTCTTGGTTTTTTTTTGGGTTTTTTTTTGGTTTTTTTTACTGGCAATATTACTGACTTTGAGGTTGATCGAACAAGTAATTAGCACACAGAGGTGTAAATATATAAACATTTATTCAATAAATAGCCATAATAAGAGCGACAACGGTGTTGGCAAGAATGAAAAAGCTCTAGCCTATATGGCAGCTTCAAAGATAGTGTTGTGTGCATGCGTGTGTGTGGATTTTGAGGGAAGAATGAGCAACTGGGCTATCAATAGTGAATGAAATGTGTTAGAAATGAGGAAAGGCTATGATAAATACTCACAGTTTTTTTGCGCGGGGGGGGGGGGGAGGGGGGTCGGCAAAAAAAATTGCACTTCCGGTCGCTCGCGACGGTAGTCTACCGATCAACTGCGCCCTTGGCACTTAGCAAGAACGTCGCCCTCAAGAACCACTACTCCTCCGTCACCTAGCGAATGATATCGTACCTTGAGAATACATGTGCCTTTTGCGCACTTTGTAACGATCAGAGGAAATCTACGCGCGTTCTTCTCAATATGACGGCAATCTACCGCGCACTCGACCGGATGAAGGTTAAGTTTAATTTTGCGAGACGGAAGTTGTAATGAAAGTGCTGTTGAAATTAATCCATCATGAAAATTAAGAAATACATTAATTTATAAAAAGTTTCTGTCATAGTGAGGAGAAAGTATTGAAGAACGTCCCTGAAAAGAATCGATTAGGACCTGTTAGCAGTTTCTGAGAATAGGGTAAATTAAAAGGTGGAATTTATCATCTTTGGTTGGTTGGTTCCTCGGTTTAGAGTGTGCGACAACGCGGTCATTTAGTCACCGTGTACTCTGGGTTTCTGTAGAATCTGTCTGATAACCGGTGTTAATTGTGATGACTGAATAGTGTGTGTTATCTGTAATTCAGGTAAGGACTGCAGACGATCAATTTCAAGTAGTTCCTACGTTTGCCACCAAATTCTACCGTCAACGACACCTAGCTGCGAACTTGGTTACTAAATAAAAAGGCAACTAGCACCTGGTGGCGAGCGTTGGAACTTAAGAGCATTAATCAAACCTAACCTACAAATTTTGCTTCACAAAAGTTTAGTTAGTGGAAGGTTCTTTTACATGCCATAAATCTATGTCATAGGCCCGCCGACTTTGCTTCCCCTCCGAAGGAATGCATACTGAGGTGTGTTTAACGCTCTTAAAGAATCCGATGACTTCGGCCGGGTTTGAACCCACGATCTTGGGCATAGAAGTGCAGCATGCTACCAACTACGCCACCGAAGCCACCATTTTAGATAGCTTAAAAGTCATTATTCATCGTTGTCTTATTGACAATAATTGATATTGCAACTTCCCAGTCGGTCATCACAATTACTGAGAAATGCAAAGCATAACCAGGAAAAAATGTTATAATAATGTCATTGAAGAAATTGTATTTGTTATGAATTTTCTCTGTCTTATGGTAATGCGTAATTAATACTTTCTTAAAACATTTCGTTAATTTTTAGCCTATTTTCAATTTTGAAAAGAATAGGCTTATGAGATCACCTTTTGTCCGTGTGTGTGTGTGCGTGCGTGTGTGTGTGTGTGTGTGTGTGTATGAGAGGTGTGTGTTTTCCCCAATAACTTCTAAACGGCTGGAGCGATTTCAATGAAACTCGGTAAGTTCATAGCACTATTCCGGACGACCCCGACCGTACCCTTCAAATTTGGTTACGTCTCACCAATCCATCATGGCGGCTGTGCGAAATATTTAACCGGCATTTTATATCTCTGAAACTATTGGCGGTATCACCCTGAAATTTCGTTCGGAGATAAAGGGCACTACTGGAAGCTCATCTATACGACTTTCAAAAACCTGTTAACTACAAAACGGACATGACGGCCAAGCAAATTTGAACATTTTAAATAGACATTTTTCGCGATTTAATGTTCCAAACGCAATGAAATCTGGTACAGGAAATGTTTATTCACATTGTAATGCACTGATATCTAATTTAGTTCAATTGTTTACATAACCTCAAGATGGCGGCTTTGCGAATATTAAAATTAAGTTTTTATTTCTTGGGTCGTAATCATGCGATCGACGTGAAAGATTGAATAATGAACCTACGCAATAATTTTCCTTTAATGGTACATGACTCTATGGCCTAAACATTTAACAATTCAACATGGCGACCATCCGAAATATTTAGACGGCTCTGAATATCTACGAATCTATTATAGCAATCAAACTGATTTTTTCATGTCCATAGGGGCTATGAACTTAAGTTCACCTATAGGACTTTAAATAACCTGGTGATCACAAATCCAACATGGCGGCGACGCGAATTATAAATATTTACGTGGACGTTTCTTGCAATTTAACCATCCGAGTGCAGTGAAACTTGGTACAGTAAATCCTCATACGAATGTCAATCCACTAGCATCTAATTTATTTCAATTGTTTCCATAACCACAAGATGGCAGCTATGCAAATTTTTAAAATCTCCTTGTTACTTCTTGTGTCCTAATCATGCGATTGAACTTTGAATGCTACACGTACACAATAATCTTCATGTAACAGTACATAACTCTAGGACCGACATATATAAAATCCAACATGGCGACCACCCGAAATATTTAGTCGGTTCTCAATATCTACGAATCTTTTACAGAAATCAAACTGAAATTTTGTATGTAGATAGAGGCAATTAACGTAAGTAGGATATATGAAAATAGGCTGTATAGTTCTTCACGGAACTACTTGTTTTGTCATGTGGCCACCTGAGAGGCCGAGGGCAGGTCTTTCTGGTAAATAACTCGTGGGCGACCAGCGCGTCGGGATGAGAGATAGAATGGATAAATATGAATGCAACAGGGCAAGGATGTGGAAGATAGTGTTCGTGGCCTGTCAAAAAGTACCGTCCCAGCATTTACCAGGTGTTGAAAATGGGGAAACCACGGAAAACCATTTCAAGGACAGCCGACGATGGGGCTTGGACCCAGGCGTCTAACGAGTCAGCTGAGAGCTTGGCCCCCATGACCTAACGCTGCGCTTTAGCAAGCTTAGCCACCGGAGTTGCTTATTATTAAGGGCCTTATTTTTTGGTGAAATAAAACCGTTGATTACGGTGTTAAAACTGACGCTATTTCGGTGGGTATTTCGCGTTTTTTTAGGGTATGGCTTTTAGTGCCGGGAGTGTCCGAGGACATGTTCGGCTCGCCAGTTTTGTATCTGCTTCGAGACGAACACCCTATGGGTGAGCTACAAGTACCGTTGGGGAGAAAAGTTGGAAGGGAAGGGCGAGGAGTTGGAAGGTAGCGGCTGTGGCCTATAGTTAGGGACCAACCCCGGCATTTGCCTGAAAGGAAGATGGGAAACCACAGAAGACCATCTTCAAGGTTGCCGGCGGGGGGATTCGAACCTCCTCGCCTCCCGGATGTGAGCGACTGCCATTAGTCATGCCGTAACGACCACGGCTAACTCACCCGGTATTTCGCGAAAATATATTGTCATAATGATCAATGTTTCTTCTGAAATCTTCATTATAGTATGGGATAAATCTAACAGATTATGTGATAAGGGGGTTTTTAAGCTTCTTTGCGATGTGTAGAGTATCACCGAATGTTATTTTCCGCTTAGATTTATGTTCATTTCCTTCTTTCTTCCTCTTTATACGCGTTGCTGAAGCTCTGCAGTGTTTATTGCACGTATCTTTTTGCTCCCACTGAATACGAACATAGGAGTATTTACACATCAGAATCTTTCCTGCAGCGTCAAATACATAGAACCCCTCACTGTTGTATTCCTCGGCCATCGAGAAAACTGTTGTGACTTTAATTTTCGGCATTCTTATATTTAAATGCTGGATGTTTGCCGATAGATTTATCAGTCGCAAACTCGCTCTGATGTATCTACGATCACAACGCTATTTGATGTAATCGATAGCGGATATCGATTTTCATCGATAGCCATAGAGATCGCGGAATTGAATACACATACTTCCGGCGTTGTGGGCTTTTGTGTAGAGAATATGCAGCACTATCAATCAAATGAGCAGGAAACCACGACGGTCAATGCCTCAGAGCATTTAAACGTGTAATGGAGAGCATTTCCGATAATATTTAGCATTTTCGTACCACGTGGAGTATATTTCGTGATTATTTGTGCAATTCGTGCAATAAATCAGATTTCGTGATATTTCGCGAGTTCATTTTGCTAAAATACACTACTTTAAGTACCTACAAGGTCATATATAGGCAAGAAAGGAGGTATGAAAAAATTTCGCGCGTATCGCTATTACCAAAAAATACGGCCCCTAGTTATTATGTAGATAACAGCGTGTTAGTTTGTAACAATATCTTGTTACTATCAAGATAGGACATGTAAATACTTGTTTTCCCGCCTAATGTAATTGGGCCCAAATTGTGTTGACCGATTGAAAAGGTGCATATCGATCTAGATTGTCACACCCCTCAGGGGCTCACATCTAGTGGGACGTGGCTTGGCGACCACGGGGCCCAACTGAGTCCAACTTACTTGAACCGGGCTCCTCTCCATCTTCTTTCCAGTCGACATCCCTTGGTCAACTCTTGTTCTCTTCTGCCCCCGACGGTATTAGGGTATCCGAGACGTAGGGAGTCTCTTCCTTTCCCGCCTTAATTGGCCCTTGCCTCATCTTTTCTGATACCCTCCTTCTGCGAGGGGTCAGCCTTCTTTTCCTTTTCCTGTTATCTCCTGCCTTCTGCTCAAGGCCCTCAAGGAAGCAGGGCGTATGTAGCCCCACCAATTCTGGTGCACCCTGGATATTGCTACACCTTCAGGGGCTCACGGCTGGTGAGTTCGGGAGTTGGCGACCCCGAGGGATTCCTGAGCTGGGTCCGGTTTCCCCCTTTTATCCATTACCTGTTGGGCGGACCCCCTCTTCTTTCAGTTTCCTATCTGCCCTTCATGGCTCTCCTTCCTGCCAATTCCCTCAATCCGCATTCTTCGAGGGTTGAGAGCATTTCTTTTCCTCCTGTCCTTTATTTGCCTTATTCTCCTTTTGTTTTCCATTTCTTCTTCTAGTATATAAGTTAGTAGATAGTTCTAGTTATAGTTTACATTTCATTATCATCTTCACGATCACCCACACCATTAGGGGCCGATAACCTAGATGTTAGGCCCCTTAAAACAACAATTATCATCATCATCATCATAGACTGTCACACATGTTACTGAACTTGTAGTAATACATAATTTCGTATCATAGATTTATGGCATGTAAAAGAACCTACCACTACAATTTGCAGATAAAAGTATATTTGGTTAGAAACGCTCTATCAAGTTCCATCGTTCGCCACTAGATGTCAGTGACAATGGCAAATTTGGAACCACTTGAAATTTAACTTGCTGTGAGCCTACGGGCGTTCAATTAAAATACCCTGCTATGGTGGCCATTGGCTGCAATTCATATATAATAATTTTTCCTTATTATTTTCATGTTAGGGGCAGATGACCTCGTAGTTCCGTCCCTTAAAAACAATAACTAATTAACATTTTCTTGTTGGTATTGCACCCGTTCGTCCTGGGGATGCGATGACCCATCTGCTATAACATCACATCCCTGGAGTTCCAGGACAGAGCGGAGTTAAATGAACATCTAGTCAAATAAGGAATGTGTCGGAAATTCAGCTGAGTTCTTGAAAAAGCAGTGGGTTTCACGAGACAAAGTATCTCTAGGGTCGTTACGGGCTTAAGTTAATAAAAATAATTCAAATATAAATGGGCGCCATCAACTGAATTCCTAGCAAAACCACTTCCTTTCCGGATAAGCCTTACTCAAGACAAGGAAAGAAAAAGGAACATCACACCATCATCAGATCACAACTAAGATAAAAACAAATTTATTTTACTTTGATAGTCAGACAGACATTTTAAATATAAATCCTACCTAAGAGTATGGTCGAATGCAAAGTTAAATTGTCATTGTCCAAAAATCGAACCATCTCCTTTCTAATGCAAATTTATTTCAATCCACTTATCAAGAAAAATGTATAAAGTTCTCTTGGGTTCTCAGGATCACTGTCGCACTATGTCTTTCGTCACTGACATTTGTGAAACCTGAGACCTAATTCTCTTTAATTTAACATCAATGTGGATTTAATTAAGTTACTAATCTGCCTAAACATACACATATAATAATCACTCATGTTAAATATCACATAAATTATGGTTTGCATGGTATAATTTGAACGTAGAACATGTTAATCAAATGTTCCTAAGCATTGACTAATTAATTTACATTATTTACATCGTCATTAATCTCTTATCTGTGAATTACATAAAATTCAAATTCTCATTGGTCATCCTCATCATTATTATCAAAATTAAATATTTCTCACATTAATTCTCACTTCAAAATTCCAAATATTCCTGTCAGAATCGTTAATTCATCACCATTACATCATTTAAATTCACATTTCAAGTTGCAATTCCTTCGAATTATCTCTCAATTAAATTTATTTAATTCCATAAAAATTCATTAATCATCAGCTTCTTTAATTAATCATCACCTTCTAATTCAGTTATTCATCATCATTACAATCGTCTAATAATTCATTTCAATCAGTTTAATTAATTCAATCTTTAATTCATCCACTTATTTAATTCATCGATTTATTTCAAAATTTAATTTATCAACTTATTTAAATTTCAATCATCTGGTTATTTAATTTTATTATTTCATCTAGTCATTCTGATTTTTATTTCATTAGGTCAGATCGTTAATATGCTTAAATCTCAGATTATTATTTCATTAATTATTATTTTCAGAAAATCTTGTATTATCAACTTCATTTATTTGTTTAATTTCCTAACAAATTGTTTAATAAGGTTTATAGAACGTTGTCTTACAGTTTTATTACTTCCAAGTTATATCTCGTATTTAATTATCATGCCAAAAATATTATTGTCTCCACGACATCACGTTGGATCTAACTATCCACAACGACATTATATTTCTTCAATATTCCAAATATCACATTTGAATATAAGAATTGCTACAAAACTCCATAAATATTCAGCACATACAGCATGAATCTCAACAAATACGCTAGACTGGGTATGACAACCTCATGTCCGCTTCAAAATACATTATCAACGTTGCAACTATCAAATGGCAAATTCCACAAAATGCCTATCACAAACTTCATTTAACCACGTTGCATGATCTACAAAAATATATAAATGGCTTCAAATTATTAACGCACATAATCTCCAATGACTGTAATTACTCTGATCATATCTAGACAACTTCTTAAACAATTGGAAAAACATTACTTCAGTAATTTAATATTTGCTTTCAAATAGCATAAATTCTCTTTCACAAGTTTCATAATTCACATCGTAGAAAAACACCAATGTGCTATAATCTCTCACATCAAAATCTGCAATACTGATCTGCCTTAAAATAATTATGACCATTAATGATTAATCTTACAAGATTAAATTACTTTAAATCCTTCTCAAAGGTATCAAACACAATTATAAAAATCATCAAAGCATCAGCTGTAACAGCTGTTAAACTGAAATTACTCTCAAAAGAGTATAGCAACAAAATATTGGATTGGCAAACAAGAATTACTAAATGTAATCCTGTTGACATTTATCGTTACTTTATTTAACAAAATCTCGACTGATATGTGACTAGTAGTTCCTTGTTTAATTCACTTACATCTCGTGTACATTCGGATGATAAAATGAGTTCCTCAATGGCGAGTAAGATGTGTAACCACCGTGCAATCGTATAAATACGAAGGACCTCGCCCCGTCGACTTGGATGATAGTTCCCTGAACGGTGGGTAAGGTGAGTAGCCACCATACAATCGTATAAATACGAAAGACCCCACCTCGTGGACTATATGAATGAATGTACTAGAAAGGAATCAACAAGTTTCTAGTTGTCATATAAAAGCGACGTTCATTCACTAAAGTGAATAACTTCTTAATATCTCCAAACAATCCAATGGAAAAAAAACTCCCTACTGATGAATAATACACACTCGCTAGTATGCAATGAACTGACGAAGTAGTTTCTGATAATCAATTGCAGATCACGAGTTCGAAATCCTCGCTACTCAAAAAAAACTATCCATGAAAAATATCCTAGCTGGAAAAATGTCTATAAGACCAAACATCTTCTTAATAAAGTCAAACAACGGTGATAATATCGATTAATGATGCCTGCCATATCATATGGTCACTCCATATTCTAGCAAATTCGAAGTATATAAATTCAAACCATGTCTTAATAATCAAATCACTCCTATTAGAAAAATATACATGTGTGCCCAGTATTCATGAAAATAATCGTATCAGGTAGATAGAACTCTTACAATACCTTTCATTATCAGTTGTAATATAATTTCCAAGATCGTCGATTTTCCCTACCTAAAGATTTCTCGTAAGATCGGCGTGAATATCATTTCATCCATGAAATGACGATTTCCTTCGAAATCCCAAGCGAATCAGCTGTTGGACTCCTCTCGTCAGGAACCGAATCCATCGCTCTGTGGTGCCATCTTGTCTCTATTCACGTTTACTCGATCATGTTGAACCTCGGATTACCCATAGCGGATATCGTCCAACTCCTTCTCGAAAAGTTCATGGTAACAGCGGACCCCCTACTCTTCTTCTAATATACGCCACTGTTCCGATAAATATTCAGTTTGAGAATTGTAAGTCCTCTCTCAACTTACTGCAAAGTTCTACTTGAGTAAAATAAAAATTTTACTAGATAGTGTTCATGATTACGATACACCCTGTATCTGTCTATAATTTGTAATCCATGAAAATGGCATAAGATAAAAATCTTATAAATGCACGCTGTAATGTTCATCAGAGCCTATGCCAAACATTCAGTTTACTTGAAATAGTAAAAAGTCGCTTTGAATGTATTCTATAACAGCATGGTTATAAGATTGTATGTGAAAGCCTGTGTTCGAACAACGTCGAAATGAAGCTTGAAATAAAGTCTTCATATGCGATCAGTGTGGTTTTGAAATACCCCGGCTATCTATAATTGTCTTCTCGGCTAGCCCGGCTGTATCAACGACCCACGCGGCCTCTGTTGCTCGGTGATGCGAGAAATGTCGCCTACACTTGCCGTGACGGTTTACGTGTGTTGCGTGACCTTCAATGCCCGTCTCGCTGTGCTATAGAGCTGCTCTGTACTGCTCCTCTCATAGAGCCCAACTGACCTGCTTAGCGCTGTGTTCCAGCTTATGAGCTCCGTGCGGCACGTGGCTAATTCTCCCCACTACAGTGCTCCTACGTCACGAAGATAGTCTCGAACCCGACTCCTCTCGGCTGTTCTGTTATACAATAACTTATTTCCATAAAATTATTTCCACATATAATGCATGTCATATATACTCTTCTAAGTTGTTTTAACTTATTATAATCCCATATATATTTCAATAAAGCTTCACATCTTTATTTATAATTCTATCTTCTCACAGATTTCAATGCCTCCTTGATTCTTGACCTCCTACGTCATCTTGGCTTTCTTCTTGACGCGATCGATGCGCTATCTTATCTGAATGCTTCCCAAAACCTCAACTATAGCTTAATGTCAGCTGGCGTAGCCGATAGCCTAAAATAGGTATCGGGTACATCATATATCTCAAATTTGGAACTACTTGAAATTTAACTTGCTGTGAGCCTACGGGCGTTCAATTAAAATACCCTGCTATGGCCATTGGCTGCAATTCATATATAACAATTTTTCCTTATTATTTTCATGTTAGGGGCCGATGACCTCGTAGTTCCGCCCCTTAAAAACAATAACTAACTAACATTTTCATGTTGGTATATATCTCAAAAATAAAACATGTCGGTTAATATACGAGCTGTTTTTTAAGTAAGGGCCGTTTTATTAAGCCCGTAGTTAGTGCGCACGCTGCAACAAAGGTGCGCGCTACCTCCCGGCATCCATTGCGAACAAGCAGGCGTCAGTTGCAGCTGTGTAGCTAACCTGTACGCTGAACTGTGCATCTCTACAATGTTCAAGATTATTCATTCGCCCGTCGCATGTGAGGTTCAATCTGTGATAAGTTTTTTAAGTGCAAGAAACATGTCGGCTGCAGACATTCATCGTCAGCTTTGTGTGGTGTATGGTGATAATGCAATGACGGAAGATAAAGTGCGAAAATGGGTACGCGAGTTCAAAAGTGGCCGTGAAAATGTTCATGACGATGAACACTCAGGTCTGTGATCACAGATGACTTGGTGACTGCAATTGACACAAAAATTCACGAGGATCGAAGATTCATGACAACCACTCTATCAATGGATTTTCCACCGACAGTAGTGGCTACGCTGGCTAAAGTGCAGTGTTAGGTCATGGGACCAAGCTCTCTGCTGACTCGGTAGACGCGTGGGTTCGAGCCCTAGCGACGGCCGCCCTTGAAATGGTTTTCCGTGGTTTCCCATTTTCAACACCAGGCAAATGCTGGGACGGTACCTTCTGACAGGCTACGGCCGCTTCCTTCCACATCCTACTCCAATTTCATTCATCTTCATCAATTCCATCTCTCATCCCGACGCGCAGGTCACCCACGGGCGTCGAATAGAAAGACCTGCACTCGGTCTCTGAGGAGACCACACGACAAAAAAAAAAAAAAAAAAGTAGTTACGTGAAGAACTATACAGCCTATTTTCATATACCCTACATATGTTAACTGCCACTATTAAAATTCAGTATTTCAGTTTGATTGCTGTAATAGATTCGTAGATATTGAGAACCGACTAAATATTTCGGATGATCGCCATGATGGATTTTATATATGTAGGTCCTATAGTTATGTACTGTTACATGCAGATTATTGTGAACGTGTAGTATTCAAACTTCAATCGCATAATTAGGACACAAGAAGTAACAAAGAGATTTTAAAATTTCGCACAGATGCCATCTTGTGTTTATGGAAACAATTGAAATAAATTAGGTGCCAGTGGATTAACATTCGCATCAGGATTTACTATACCAAGTTTCTCTGCACTCGGATGGTTAAATTGCGAGAAACGTCCATGTGAATATTTATACTCCGCGTCGCCGCCATGTTGGATTTGTGATCACCAGGTTATTGAAAGTCCTATAGATGAACTTAAGTTCATAGCCCCTATGAACATTAAAAAAAATCAGTTTGATTGCTATAATAGATTCGTAGATATCCAGAGCCATCTAAATATTTCGGATGCTCGCCATGTTGGATTGTTAAATGTATAGGCCATAGAGTCATGTGCCATTAAAGGAAAGTTATTGCGTAGGTTCATTATTCAAACTTTCACTTCGATCGAATGATTACGACACAAGAAATAACAACTTAATTTTAAAATTCGCAGGGCCGCCATCTTGAGATTATGAAAACAGTTGAACTACATTAGATACCAGTGCATTACAATGTGTATAAACATTTCCTGTACCAGATTTCATTGCGTTTGGAACAATAAATCACGAGAAAGGTCTATTTAAAATTTTCAAATTCACTTGGCCACCATGTTCGTTTTGTAGTTAAACGGATTTTGAAAGTCTTATAGATGAACTTCCAGTAGTGCCCTTTATCTCCGTACAAAATTTCAGGGTGATACCGCTAATAGTTTCAGAGATATAGAATGCCGGTGAAATATTTCGCACATCCGCCATCTTGTGGTTATGTACACAATTTAACGAAGTTAGTTGTCGGTGCATTACAATGTGTATAAACATATACTGTACCAAGATTTATTGTGTTTGGTTGGTTAAATCGCGAGAAGCGTCTATTTAAAAGTTGCAAATTCGCGTGGCTGCAATGTTGGTTTTGTAGTTACCAGTTTTCCTAAAGTCACATAGGTGAACTTCTAGTAGTTCTCTTTATCACCGTAATAAATTCCAGGGTGATATCGGGAATAGTTTCGGATATAATGAATGCTGGTGAAATATTTTGCACAGCCGTCATGTTGGACTGGTGAGACGAAACAAAATTTGAAGAGCACGGTCGGGGTCGCCCGGAATAGTGCTATCAACTTACCGAGTTTCATTGAAATCGCTCCAGCCGTTTAGAATTTATTAGGGGGAGACAAACACACACACGCACACACACACGGTCAAAAGGTGATCTCATAAGCCTATTTTTTCAAAATTGAAAATAGGCTAAAATAGGATTTTCGTCAAGTGTGAATTCTTGGTTGTCAGAGCAGGCGGCAAACGTTTATGCAGAGGGATTTCAGAACTTAGTTTTAAGGTATGACAAGTGCCTAAATAAACAAGGCAACTACGTAGAAAAATAGAGGAAAGTATGTAAAACATATAAATAAATTTGGTTTCAAAATAAAATGTTCGGTTAATTAAAAAAACGGTCCTTACTTAAAAAACAGGCCTGGTATTATGAGCAATATTTCATTTCGTTCCCTAATATTTGCTTTACATCAATGTGCAATGTAACTCTATAGGTGGAGGCGCGGAGCCCTGTGTGGGTAAACAAAACATTATCCAGTTCCGCCCCGCATCCGCAAGTTTGTCACCCGAATCTACTGGCATTAACAATAATATTTTCAATTATATAAAGCATAAAGTATTAAAGCAGCCTCCGTGGCTTAGGCGGCAGCAAGTCGGCCTCTCACCGCTGGGTCCGTGGTTCAAATCCCGGTCACCCCATGTGAGATCCGTGCTGGACAAAACGGACGCAGGCAGGTTTTTCTTCGGGCACTCCAGTTTTTCAACTCTGAGATTTGCTGATGGCATCGTCATCTTGGCCGACACGCGTGAGGATTTGAAAGAGTTTTTGAATGGTATGGACTTCGTCTTGAGGAAAGAATTCATGATGAAAATTAATAAATGTTAAGCAAAAATATGGGTATGCAGCCGAAAGAAATCAGAAACCTCTATGGACATCAAATTGGCAGGTGAAAAACTCAAGGAAGTAGGAGACTTCTGTTACTTAGGAAGCAAAATAACCAATGATGCACGAAGCAAGGAGGATATAAAAAGTAGGTTGGCTGAGGCAAGGCAAGCATTTCTACAGAAAAGGAATCCGTTGACATCGAATATAGATTTAGGTGTTAGGAAGTTATTTTTGAAAGCCTTTGACTGGATCGTGGCGCACTTGGGAAGTTAAACTTAGACTTTCGGTTCAGCAGAAAAGAAGAAAATTGAGGCGTTTGAAATGTGGTGTTATAGGAGAATGATGAAGATCAGATGGGAGAGATGTTTCTGGCGACTGCTAATGAAGAGAAGAGATAGATTGGTAGGACACATACTAAGACACCCAGGAATAGCAAACTTAGTTAGGGAAGGAAGGGTCAAGTCAAGAATTGTAGGGGTAGACCAAGGTTAGAATGTGTTAAACAGATTGCCTCGGATGTAGTGTGTGGTAGCTATGTAGAGATGAAACGATTAGCTCAGAACAGGGAGACACGGAGTGCTGCATCAAACCAGTCAAAAGACTGAAGACTCAAACAACTCCGGTTTTCATTCCAGCAACACTCTCCACTATCATTTCATTTCATCTGTCATTCATTTAATCATTGTCTCAGAGGAGTGCGACAGGCTTTGGCAGCCGGCACAGTCCATATCCTCGCCGCTAGATGGGGGCTTCATTCATTCCATCCCTGGCCCGGTCGGTCGACTGGAAGCAGGCTGTGGATTTTCATTTTCATGAAGTATTAAAGCAATACATTTAGACATTTGAGGATGAAGTCGTTTCTTTAGGCTGTGTCACGTGCTATGTTTAAAATGAATGCCATACAGCCTGAAATGCAACCCTTTGAGTTAGGAGTGTCAATTATGCTTAATGACATAATTTGAATGAGATTTGCTTAAATCATCATCTTACATTTGTCATTAAACAAGAATTTCCTTGACGAACTAAAGAGCCTACTTTTCATGCCAATGATTATTCTACAGTATGTGAACCTATCTAGAATAATGTCGAAATTAAGTTGGTAATATCGAAATGTCCAATTCGTTCGAAATATTCCGGATATAATGTAGCCTAATAGAGCACTACAGTTGGCAGCCCTGGTGACTGAATATATTCTTAGTTCCATTTCTTAAGGTACAGAATAAAAAAAATTGGTTGAAGTCCAATGGACGTTACATGCAGTTAGACATTGGATCTATCAGCACGCGTAAAGTCATGTTGGCAACAATGTCATGCGTATGCTGGTTAGAAATAATCGGAAATATTATGATATGTTGTTGTGCCAATTTTCGATGAAATCCATTTGTTAGTATAGAAGTTACATGTACAGTATTTTAAAATTGGACCTATCAGCAAGCATAGAATCATTTTTTCAGCACTGACTTACCGTATATTAATTACTCCAAATTAATCTAGAGTGTTAGGTGCTATACGTGTGCAAAGTATAGAGCTGTTGGCTTGCATACTTTCTGATATATTGATATTAGGGTAAAAAAATATAGACAGCATTTATTAACAGTTGTCAGCCCTGATTGCTCTTAAGAATACTTATAGTCATATATGTTATGTTACACATAGCACATACGAAATTTGGTTGAAATCCAACTGATAGTATAGGTATTACATATATTTAAAAATTGGTACTATCAGCAGGCTTAGAATTAAGTTGGTAGAACTGAAGTATATAAGTTACTCCAAATTTATCTAAAATGTCAGGTACTATACGTGTGCATAGTTTAAAGCTGTCGGCTTGCATACTTTCTGATATATTGGTATTTGGATAAAGAAAATAGAGCAATTATTAACAGTTAGCAGCCCTGGAAGCTCTTAAGAATATGCTCAGTCATATGTGTTTATGTACACATATTATATACACAATTTGGTTGAAATCCAATTGATAGTGTAGATGTTATATGCATTTAAAACTGGATCTATTAGAAGGCATAAAATAATTTTGGCAACACCGTCAAGTATGGCTTCCTGCAAACTTAACTGAAACAGCATTATCTACATGTGTGCCAATTTTGGATTAGCTCCCATACATACCTTCCAAGATATCCAACATGGAGCTCAAATTTCTAGTGCGTTTTTTCAGCAGTTGGTAGCACTGACATCATTTTCAAATTAAGCTTGAGATATTCCCGTATACATCTTTACTCATACTAAATTTGGTTCCGATTGCTGCAGCCGTTTAGGAGTTGATAGGGACACACACACACACACACAGCCAGCCAGCCAGACAGACACAAGGACAGACAGACAGACAGACAGACAGAAGGATATTCACATTTTGCCGGATATATCTCATAAGTCTACTTTTTCCTCATTTTTGAAAAGTGTGAAAAGTAGGCTAAAAATGAATGTGATCTTGTCAATGGCGTTGTTTTGGCAACCTCTGATAGATCATCCCACATCAATTTAAAAGCGTTGATATGGTAACCTCTGATGCCACTTGGCATTTTTTAGCCTATTTTCAATTTTGAAAAAATAGGCTTATGAGATCACCTTTTGTCCGTGTGTGTGTGTGCGTGTGTGTGTGTGTGATTCATGTGTGTGTCCCCCCCTAATAAAATCTAAACGGCTGGAGCGATTTCAATGAAACTCGGAAAGTTCATAGCAGTATTCCCGGCGACCTCGACCGTGCCCTTCAAATTTTGTTACGACTCACCAATCCAACATGGCGGCTGTGCGAAATATTTCACCAGCATTCAATATCTCCGAAACTATTACCGATATTACCCTGACATTTTCTACGGTGATAGAGGGAACTACTATAAGTTCACTTATGTGACATTTGAAAACCTGGTAAGAACAAAACCAACATGGCGGCCAAGCGAATTTGCGACTTTTAAATAGACGTTTCTCGCGATTTGGCCAACCAAACGCAATGAAACTTGGTACAGTATATGTTTATATACATTGTAATGCACCGACATCTAACTTCGTTCAATTGTTTACATAATCACAAGATGGTGGATGTGCGAAATATTTCACCGGCATTCTATATCTCTGAAACTATTAGCGGCAAACCCCTGAAATTTTGTACGAAGATAAAGGGCACTACTGGAAGTCCATCTATAAGACTTTCAAAAACCGGTTAACTACAAAACGAACATGGCGGCCAAGCGATATGAAAATTTTAAATAGACCTTTCTCGCGATTTAATGTTCCAAGCGCACTGAAACCTGGCACAGGAAATATTTATACACATTGTAATCCACTGGTATCTAATTTAGTTCAATTGTTTACATAACCTCAAGATGGCGGCAGTGCGAATTTTAAAATTAAGATTTTATTTATTGTGATGTAGTCATGCGATCGAAGTGAAAGTTTGAATAATGAACCTACGCAATAATTTTCCTTTAATGGTACATGACTCTATGGCCTATGCATTTAACAATCCAACATGGTGACCATCCGAAATATTTAGATGATACTGAATATCTACGAATCTATTTTAGCAATCAAACTGCATTTTTAGCCTACTTTCGATTTTTGCAAAAAATGAAAGTAGACTTATGAGATCAACACAGGGCGAAAAAAGTGTGTCTGTCTGTGTGTGTGTATGTGTGTGTGTGTGAGTCTGTGTGTGTGTGTGTGTATGTGTGTGTGTGAGTCTGTGTGTGTGTGTGTGAGTGTGTCTGTGTGTGTGTGAGTGTGTGTACTCTGAATGTCTGTCCCCCCCTATCAATTCGAACACGATGAAACCGAATTGAACGAAATTTGGTACAGAGGTAGCACTAGTAAAGGACACCTCAGTGTCATACTTTATATCGCCGCCATCTTTACCAAAACAGAATGGCGGCCACTCAAATGTTCAAAACGTAAAATCAAATTACGGCTAAACTAATCATCCGATCTCTACCAAATTTGGTGACAACATACCTTTATATAGGACGCGTCTTTCACCCAAAATTCAAGCTCATCGGCCATGCCATTTCAGGATGGCGGCCGTGTGAATTATGCAACCATTTTAATAAATAGCTTAAGACCCACCAATTCCGATTATCGAGCCTAGGGGGGTTTAAGCTATCCTGAAGGTCGTGATCCGTTATTTATTATAATTTAATATTATAATATTATACAGTATGAGTGGCTTAAAAGAGCTGAGCCGTTTGTGTCACACGACAAGATGGCAGCTGTCCTCATGTGCCTGTCTTATATTTCAGTAGTTTTAGTATGTTGTATGTGATATACCGTACTGATACAATAATATAAACTTTGTATGAAATGATCTTTAATGAAGATGTACTGCAGTGAAGAAATCGTTTATTTAAAGTCATTATTTGCCAACAGTTTGTATCTAATATGTCAGTTAAGAACACCTGACGTCATGGATACGGTTAGCTCTGGGCTAGCATGTTAGTCTGACACGCAGTTGACTGGGGATCGAATACTGCTACAGTTACGTTTTTTTTTTCTTGAATTCTTTTACAAATGATGTGCACGAGCTTTTCCCACAGATACTGAATAAAATGTCATTTAGCTCAAAGGAGAGGATAAAGTATACACTCGTATATTAATAAAATCACAGTCCCAGCATCGCACATAAACAGAAGACATTAGTAAAAGGAGAATAGAAGAACTAGATACACGTTGTCATTAACCACAGCCTTCCTAATGCCTCTGTACGGTGCTGTCCTCTTGTGGGTTATGTGGGTAATATTGTTCCAAACATAACGCTGTGTAAATGCCTGAGCTGGCCTCCTGAAGTATGGCAATTTTGTAATACTGGTAGTTCAACTATTAGCCACGATCGCGCTCCGAATACCTTTAAACACTGCCAGCTGGATCGCCTCCCTCTTGGCTACTTTAAACTGCCTACTCATTCAACACCCATAGAACACTGCCATCGTAGTACATTACGATGGCAGTGCATAGGCGTACAAGATAAAGATTAATTCACCGATAGGTCGCAGCATCACCTACTGTGATTGGGGCGGAAGATGATTGGGGCGGAAGATTCATAATTTTGCAGGCTGGCTTAATATAGAGATTATCGGATGTGAATGCATTACAATAAGTTAGTAGTTTTGTTATTCAATCATCATAAAGTATATAATATTGATCTTGACACTTACTGGCTTATTATCAATATAAAAGAAAACAAACAATACATTGTGGTTGGGGTGATTGTTTTAGGGATGAGGACAAAGAGTCATAAAGATACCCATACATTTAGGAGAAAGTAGGCTATATGTTCTTTGCTGAAAATCTTGTTTAATGTTCATAGGGGCTATGAACTTAAGTTCACCTACAGGACTTTAAATAACCTGGTGATCACAAATCCAACATGGCGGTGACGCGAATTATAAATATTCACATGGACGTTTCTCGCAATTTAACCATCCGCGTGCAGTGAAACTTGGTACAGTAAATCCTTATACGAATGTTAATCCACTGGCATCTAATTTATTTCAATTGTTTCCATAACCTCAAGATGGCAGCTGTGAAAAATTTAAACTCTCCTTGTTTTTTCTTGTGTCCTAACTATGCGATTGAAGTTTGAATACTACACGTTCACAATAATCTGCATGTAACAGTACATAACTCTAGGACTTACATATATAAAATCCAACATGGCGACCATCCGAAATATTTAGTCGGCTCTCAATATCTACGAATCTATTACAGCAATCAAACTGAAATTGTGTATGTTGATAGTGGCAATTAACATAAGTAGGATATATGAAAATAGGCTGTATAGTTCTTCACGGAACTACTTGTTAAAATTCCGAAATCATTTTTCTCATCCCTTGGCGTAATGGTGGGTCATATCAAAAATTCTTTCAGACAAAAGTTTTAGGTAATTATTAGGGGAACATTTTCCATTTTGTACGGTTTTGATATTGAGCCTATTAATGTTTCCCGAAAAACCCACTTTTTTCCACCCCTTTGGTCAATGGTTGGTGCTATCAAAAAACTTAATTGACATAAATTTTTGGCACTTATCCGACACATATTATGAACTTTGAATACATTCGATATTTCACGTATTAAGAGAGTTATAGCGAAATTTCACTTTTTCGAAAAAAAAAAACCCATTTTCACCTTTATCGACCGATTTGCCCATTAACGAACTCGACTGAGATTTTATAGGGATACATATTATGTAAAAAATTCAAAGTCATTGGTGCAAAATTACGGCAGTTATCGTGTCCACAAGAAACTGATATATATACAGTGTGGTCCGCCAGCCCCTTATTTTTTTTGGAGGAAGGCAACCCAACTAACGCGTATATCACAGTCATCCTAAAAACATTAGTACCTGTTCCTTTACGTCCATTGTACAACTTGACCGTTGAGTACATCCTCGCGAATATAGTAGAAATTAATAGTGGCAGTTTTCTTTCAATGACCTCAAATATAATGCATGATTGAAACGATTAGAGCTCCGAATAACACATGCTTACGTTTTGACAGGAAGTGTCTACGAATAGATTCAATGCGTGCCAGCAATATACCATGGTTCTCGGTAGCTATGTTGGCTAAATCAAGAGTAGCGTGAACGAAGTCGCATTGTAGTAGGTTCGAATCTTGAACTAGTACTTTTTTTTGTTGCTTAATATCGTTTATTGTGGATGTATTATGGACGCATATCTATCTGTTCCAACGAGTGATTTTTTATTTGGTCCTCAAAAGGACCGTACTTATCCGATGGTACGCAGCCAGATTGGACGACGACATAATGATCTGTAGAACGAAAGCAAGGTATCCTGTATATTCAAGGTAGCAAGTGTTCGAAATTTTTACCACCTTTGTTTAAAGGAAAACTCCGACTCACTTAGACGACCCACATAACAAATAAATAAATACATCAGACCGAAACTATAATTCCTTTCAACGGCGCCTGTGCGAAAAGCGCTTGCTATACACTTACAGTAATAGTTAGTTAGTTAGTGAGGTTTTAAGGGGCGGAACTACGAGGTCATCTGCCCCAAACCTAAAGTAAATACAGATAATTATGACATTATTGGTTTTACGTCCCTTTTAACTGCTCTGGCTTTTAGATACGCCGGGGTGCTGGAATTTTGCTCGGAAGGGGATCTTCAACGTGCCAGTAAATCTACTGACACGGCTCCCTCGCATTTGCTCCCCCTCAAATGCCAGCTGACCGCACCAGGATACGAACCTGCAACCTGCAACCTTAGGCACAGCCAGCTGAGCCTCGCAGCAAGCCAGTAATTACAGAACGTGTCATATTATTATAAATATTGAACTATTAAAATTCTAATTATCACGAATAGAGTCGCTTCCGTTGCGTAGTAGTCAGCGTGATTAGCTGACACCCCGGACGTCCTGGGTTCGATTCCCGGCTATGCCATGAAATTTGAAAAGTGGTATGAGGACTGGGACGGGGTCTATTCAGTCTCGGGTGGTCCAAATAAATAGAGGGGGTTCGATTCCCACCTCAGCCATCCTCAAAGTGGTTTTCTGTGGTTTTCCGTGGTTTCCCACTTCGCCTCGGAAGGGGATCTTTAACGTGCCAGTAAATCTACTGACACGGCTCCCTCGCATTTGCGCACCCTCAAATGCCAGCTGACTGCACCAGGATACGAACCTGCAACCTTAGGCACAGCCAGCTGAGCCTCGCAGCAAGCCAGTAATTACAGAACGTGTCATATTATTATAAATATTGAACTATTAAAATTCTAATTATCACGAATAGAGTCGCCTCCGTTGCGTAGTAGTCAGCGTGATTAGCTGCCACCCCGGTCGTCCTGGGTTCGATTCCTGGCTTTGCCATGAAATTTGAAAAGTGGTATGAGGACTGGGACGGGGTCTACTCAGTCTCGGGTGGTCCAAATAAATAGAGGGGGTTCAATTCCCACCTCAGCCATCCTCAAAGTGGTTTTCCGTGGTTTCCCACTTCGCCTTCGGGCAAATGCCGGGATGTTACCTACCGTACGGCCACGGCTGCCTCATTACCTCTTCCTTGCCTATCCCTCCCTATCCTCCCCACCTTTTCCATCCCTCAAGATGTCCCTGTTCGCTTTGCAGGTGAGGCCACCTGGGCGAGGTGCTGATCCCACCTCCCCAGTTGTATCCCCAGTCGAGATGTTTCAAGCTCCAGGTCACTGCCCGTAGAGGCGGTAATGATGGGATCCCTCGCTGAGTCCGTGGGAAAACCTAACCTGGAGGGTAAAATCGACTAAAAAAATATTAATTATAACGAATAGTATCCATCCATGGTTTAGAACAGTTTTTTTTAATTTTATTTAGTCAATTTACCCTCTAGGTTGGTGGTTCCCACGGACTCAGCGAGGGAACTCACCACTACCGCCTCGATGGGCAGTGTCCTGGAGCTTGGAACATCTGGTCGGGAGGGATACAACTGGGGAGGTGTGATCAGCACTTCGCTCAGGCGGCCTCACCTGCAAAGCGAACAGGGGCCTCATGAGGGATGGGAAGGGATGGAAGATTGGGATGGATAGGCTAGGAAGAGGGAAGGAGGTGGCCGTGGCCTTACAGTAGGTACCATCCCGGCAATTGCCCGAAGACGAAGTGGGAAACCACGGAAAACCACCTCGAGGATGGCTGAGGTGGGAATCGAACCCCCTCCACTCATTAGGGCCACCCGAGGCTGAGTAGACCCCGTTACAGTCCTCATACCACTTTTCAAATTTCGTGGCAGAGCCGGGAATCGAACCCAGGACCTCCGGGGTGGCAGCTAACCATGCTGACCGCTACGCTACGGAGGTGACATGGTTTAGAACAGTTTTTATTTTATTTAGTCAATTTACCCTCTAGGTTGGTGGTTCCCACGGAATCAGCGAGGGAACTCACCACTACCGCCTCTATGGGTAGTGTCCTGGAGCTTGGAACATCTGGTCGGGAGGGATACAACTGGGGAGGTGTGATTAGCACTTCGCCCAGGAGGCCTCACCTGCAAAGCGAACAGGGGTCTCATGAGGGATTGGAAGGGATGGAAGATTGGTATGCATAGGCTAGGAAGAGGGAAGGAGGCGGCCGTGGCCTTACAGTAGGTACCATCCCGGCATTTGCCCGAAGACGAAGTGGGAAACCACGGAAAACCACTTCGAGGATGGCAGAGGTGGGAATCGAACCCCCTCTACTCATTTGGGCCACCCGAGGCTGAGTAGACCCCGTTCCAGTCCTCATACCACTTTTCAAATTTCGTGGCAGAACCGGGAATCGAACCCAGGACCTCCGGGGCGGCAGCCTACCATGCTGACCGCTACGCTGCGGAGGCGACATGGTTTAGAACAGTATTTAGGGAAAATAACCATTTAAATGAGACAAGAAAATAACTTTCCCTTTCGTCTTCGAAGATAATGTGAACAAAACCAAGTTGAAATCTTGCTGTAAGAGGTAGGGAGGGTATAATAAAATAGTTAAAAAGAATTTAAAAAATCTGCCGTTGGATGGTCTTGAACCCGGGATCTTCGAAAGAGCGAGCGGGCGCAATAACACTTGCACACATTTCCAACACACTCTAGAGGTTTTTGTTGCGCTTCTTATTAACGCGTATGGTAAAATATTCAATTATTACAGTTAGATCTTAAATATTGATTGGAATGCATTCGTTCAGTACCTGGCAGGTTTTCTAATTTACTTAAAGCAATTTTCGCGACCGCTTTGCGTTAATAAGGCGAAAGAACAGCAACTAATGCCCTCAAACGACAGCCCTTCGGTTTTATTTCATACAACTTAGCGTCCAAAATGCTAGCGTGTGATACACTTCGGTCATACAAGCAGGTGTACTGACGAAGAGAACAGAATTATACAGGATTTTGTACCAGCAATCACACCAGCTTCCTTGCCAGCGAGTGTCGTGTGATACGGGCCTAAAGATATGCTAAGACTTTTTGTTAAAATTTAATAACAAAACAAGATGTTCGGTAAAGAACGTATAGCCTACTTTCTCCTAAATACATGGGTATGGTTATAACCCTTTGTCCTTTTCAAGGAGTATAATTGAATGTTGGTTGTAGTAGCTTCTTGAAATACAACGTGCTTTACGGATATTATACATGAATATGATGTGCCCTTTGCTAGTACGACCTCTGTAAAAAAAAATCATTCAATTCGGTTTCACCGTGTTTGAATTGATAGGGGGAATCGATTTGCACACAAACATGGCTGCTATCTGCACATTATTGGTCTGATGACCTTGTAGTGTGGTCAACAGATTCTCTATACATAAAGGTATGTCGTTGCAAAATTTGGTAGGGATCAGATTATTAGGTTGGTCATAACTTGATTCAAGCTCTTAACATTAGGATGGCCGCCATTACGTTTTTGTCAATATGGCGGCGATATAAAACATGACACTGGAGTGCCCTTTGCTAGTGCTACCTCTGTTCCAAATTTCGTTCAATTCGGTTACACCGTGTTTAATTGATAGGGGGAATCAATTTGCACACATACATGACCGCCATCTGCAAACTAATGGGCTGATGACCTTGTAGTTAAGTCAAACGATGCTCGCTATACAAGTATACGTTGTTGCAAAATTTGGTAGAGATAGGATGATTAAGTTAGTCGTAATTTGATTTAAGCTTTGAACATTTGGGTGGCCACCATTACGTTTCCATCAAGATGGTGGCGATATAAAACATGACACTGAGGTGTTCTGCGCTAGTGCTACCTCTGTACCAAATTTCGTTCAATTCGGTTTCACCGTGTTTGAATTGATAGGGGGAATCGATTTGCATACATACTTGGCCGCCATATGCAAACTGTTGGGCTGATGATCTTGTAGTTTGGTCAAAATATGCTCCCTCATAAAGGTATGTTGTTGCAAGATTTGGTAGAGATCAAATTATTAGGTTGGTCGTAATTTGATTCAAGCTCTTAACGATAGGATGGCCACCATTACGTTTTCGTCAAGATGGCGGCGATATAAAACATTACACTGAGGTGTCCTTTACTACTGCTACCTCTGTACCAAATATCGTTCAATTCGGTATCACCGTGTTTGAATTGATAGGGGGAATCGATTTGCGCACATACATGGCCGCCATCTGCAAACTATTGGTCTGATTACCTTGCTAATAATACAATGGGAATTTCTACGGAATACGTATACTTCGATCCAAGCACTGGCGATCAGAATATCATTCGATATGTTGTTGTTTTGTTTCATTTGAGGGCCTAGAACATTTAGCCATGTTTACTTGGGTGTGTGTGTGTGTAGAATTTGTCTGATAACCTGAGTTATTGCGGGCTTGTAATGATGTGTGTATTTGCAATTAAGGATTGGGAAGGAGGCGGCCGTGGCCTTAAGATAGAAACCGTCCCGGAATTTGGAAACCACGGAAAACCATTTCCAGGGTGGCTGAGGTGGGAATCGAACCCACTTCTTCTCATATTTGCTCCACGAGGCTACGTGTGCCCAATTTCAGCCCTCAGACAAGTATTACATTTCTTGGCAGAGCTGGGAATCGAACCCGGACTTCCGGAGCAACCTATCGAGATGTTATGTTAATATTCATGCCAGTTTTTTAAATTTTCTGCCATAACAGGTCACGTGGCATAACGTAACAATTCGATCGTGTTCTCTTTATAAATCATCAAAATTCAACGATCTCGTCACAAAAATTCGTCGTAAGGCAATAAATGTGGCAATGTAGTTACATCCCGACTAAATGTAATGTGGGCTTTCGTTCAAAAAAAGTATGCCTACTACTGGATTCGAAGCAGCATTCTACCCGCTCGCGCCCACCAAGTACGGTCAGGCTTTAACCCCCTTAGCGTGTACGGCGCAACGGTGCGCCCACTAGCCTGCTACGTTCACAGCGTGTACGGCGCAAGGGTGCGCCGTCGAAATTGAAACGCCCGCTACGTGGACTTTGTAATAGTAATTTATTTGGTCGTAAGATGGCAGGAAGAGGCAACTTTTGGCTACACTTCGAGCTACTTATTATTGCCAGGAGGTGTCGCATATCTTCACAGTCATTTATTTTTCAGATCTCTGCACACGTGTTCCCGCTTTTGCGGACCGTGAGTTTGCTTGTAAACATGGCAGGTCGTGGCACAGTTATTGATGACAAAGAAATAGCTAATTTGCTCGATATTAGTGCCAACGAAAGTGATTCAGAGTGTGACAGCGATATAGAGGATGAGTTCGCTATAACTTCCAGTGAAGATAGTGACGCTGACGATGTAATTCGTGATAGAACGCCAAGAAATACGAACACATTAGGCGACTGTGATATTGTCCCAGTATTGACGTGCCGCTGACCAGGGATAACCAGGTTATCAATAGTTTAATATATTATGTTATATGTTGTTCTTATTGTGTGTGTTTTTTGAAAACTTTTGCCAGTGCGTTTGGAAATTATAGCGAAATGCATATGACACCGCGCTTACCATTGGGAGTAGGCTAGAAATAATGCACGTTGTGGGTGCAGCACAGAGTTTCACAATATCACGCTTGAGGGGCGCAGCCACCAAGACATGGTAAATACCGCACGCTAAACGTGCTTTAGTTACTGTAGCCGTCCCACCTCAAACGTTTAAGTCCATCTCAAAGTCTTCAATCACGGTTTGTGATGTTGATTTAACTTTCTACTATTACAGATCACGTGGCGTAAGCTATTACTTCGATCGTATTACGTGTATGTGTGTTATTTCAAGGAGCAGAAAGTCATATGTTAGTAGAATGGGCCGTAGTATTTGGCGGGGAAAAGTTTAAGGTCGGTTTTCCTTTGCTAGACCCATGACCCAATTACATTGCTGTCACACAGTCCGAGCGCAGAGCAATATCGACCATCGGGAGAAATGCTATGTTAGTTGGGTTTCATAAAACTAAATAATAAGGGGCGGTTGGACCACACTGCTGTATATCTATATAGATACATATATACATAAATTATATATAAACTTTTGAACTGACGGTGGTTTTGGGGTCTGGGGGATGTGAAACGCGAAGATATGTCGAAATTTTCTGAAAGTCGAAACATGGTACCCATTGCAATAGTTAGCTTTCTAATGAAATCTACCTAAAAACATAACGGGAAAGTACGATGTGCTATAAACATCCGGGTGCTATTAATGATATTCAACAACTTCGTGTTGTATTCAGAAAACAATCTGCAAATTTACTCCAAGCATTATCCGCAGATTATCTGCTATCAGCACAGCGATGGAAAACTAAACTAAAACTAAACATTTTGCGTATAGCCGCATCAGCACAGGGCTTTAACTATAGGTGATGTTGTTCCAGACTTTGCACCATGTTCTTTTCTTTACTTTTTTATTTATTTAGCGCATGGCTTTTAGTTCCGAGGACATGTTCGGCTCGCCAGAGACTGTAGCTGCTTCAAGCGGACACCCATAGGGTGAGCTACAAGTTCCGATCAATTTCAAGTAGTTCCAACATTCGCTACCAGATATCACTGACACCTAGTGGTGAACGATGGAACTTTGATACAGCGTCACAACGAAATCTAACCTAGAAATTTAGCTTCACTCAATTTAAGTTAGTGGAAGGATCATTTAAATGCTATAACTCTATGGCTTGGGACCACCGGCTTTACTTTCCCTCCGAAGGAAGGCATACTGAAGAATGTTAACGCTCTTAAAAAATCCGACGACTTCGGCCGGGTTTGAACCCGCTATCCTAGTACTGTAATGATACTCAACAAGTTCGTATTGTATTCTAAAACTATCCGCAATTTTACTCCAAGCATTATCCGCAGCTTATCCGCTATCCATATAGCGATGTAAAACGAAACTAAAACTAAGCATTTTACGGATATCCGTGGGTTTATCCGCGGATTACCGCATCAGCACAGAGCTTTAACCATAGGTGATGTTGTTTCGGACTTTGCTATTATGTTCTTTTCTTTTCCTTTACTCGTAGAGGTTCTCATATTTAATTAAATTAACAATCTAAGTTATCTTCGGTTTATTAATGTTGTTCTTGAGAATTGATTAAGAGGCCGATCCATTGGGAATTATTAGTTAGAGTGGATGTATATTAGACTTTCTCTCTCGCTCTCTCTGAAAGTTGCGAGGCTTTAATAAGACCCTTTAGTGGTTATAAATTTTAAATGTTGAGCCAAACCAGAATCTTAATCAGCACTTGCCGCCAGGTAATTCTACACCAGTTCACTTACGTAATAGAGGAAATTCGCCAAATATGGAGAGGTTTTTGATGTGTAACATCTTCCGCTCGGTTGCTAGATAGTTATGTGTGAGCGATTTTGAAAATAGGAACGGAAGTGAATCGGGCGGAAGTGGATCGAACGGAAGTGGATCGGACGGAAGTGAAGACGCACTGCCAGCTGGATGTACAATTGAAAATGTGGGTATTGGAAACAAGGCAGTGTGTGCTCTGTAGCGCTAGAATGTTATGGCAATAGAGTAGGCAGTGCATTTAGCAGGCACTGGTTTGACGAGCACAGTGGCAAATGATTCACCGACTTTCATTTGTCATTGAGCAGTTTATGAAACTTCACGTTCAAGGTTGAATATTACATGGGGTAGGACAAAGACGACAAATGACATTTAAGTAAGCGGCATTATTGTCAAGCTGTGGGTGAGTAGTCAAATATTAAATGCATAACAGAATGTTGTTATATGAGAGGAATAAAAGCTCTATTTTCATCATATGTGAGACTAGGTCATTTCATGATTGTAGGAAGCCATGTTTTGATTGTTTACGACGAACTGTATGAGAGCCTTGAGAATGAATGTTTTGGTTACTGAGGAATGTGCTCACAGTATTTGATAGTACTGTCGACGTTGTGTGTCACTTTGTTATTATGAATTATTAATGTAAAAGGAAGGAAGGAAACTTGTAGTTTTGCGTGTCCGTTAATCTCACGATCATGATCCACGGTACCTCCCCTTTACGTGGAATGCGAACCACAGGACATGGCATTTCAATTCGAAAATCTCGCATATATTGACCGGGAATCAAACCCGTTCTTCCTTGGTGAGAGACTAACAGCTTGACCGCTGCGCCACAAATGTGACAGTAGCATATCTCCAACCCAATCTATACATTCATCATAGTACCAGTATGAAAATGGAGTGTAAATTAACATTTTAAGAATGTCCAAGCTGTGTAGTATACGAGTAGGATAACATGTCAGATGTTACACATCATATGCGACTACTGTAAGGCTCGTATATTTTTTTATATAGTGCTCACATTAGCCATGTAAACATCAGGGAATATACTATGTATATTGCAAATATGGGTACGTTTGATGTTGTAATACCCTCTGATATTATTGTTAAATTTTAAAAGGGCACTTTCCCCATATTAGGCAACCGGGGTTCGTAAAATGGGGGAGGTGACAAATCTCACACTTTTTATTTATAATTAAAACATTTATTCTGACAATGTAATAATATCATGATTATAAATATTACAAATATACAAAAATGAACATTGTAAGTTAATAACAGTCCTAGTTTCCTGTTGCCGAACTTCCAAACAAAACAACCTGTCTCTGATTCTACACATATTGCGTAGTCTAAGCCCAGCACTGTGTATTGAATTAGAGTGCGCTGCCAACTGTTAACATCTGTTTATCAGCTCTTCAGGGCAAGTGTGGGACACGAGGAAAGGCATGAACACTCAGGGAGAACTATTTATGTATTAACTCTGCCCTCTCCATCACGCAATCCATTTCCCTTGTTAGCCATCTTTGGGATTGGAAAGATGTTGAGACGTCTGGAGAAATGTCACCACTTTTGTTTGGATCAGAAGATGATGATTGAATACCTCGATCTAGATTTCCATGATGTGTCTCTACCGAGAGGTTCAGAAAATCAAGGTCCCGGAAGATGTTCTTATTGCACGGATGAATCCCATATTTACGGAACCCACCTACATTTTCATGTAGGCACGTCCAAACAGCTCACGAACCCCTTTCTTCCTTCCGGCATCTGAAAGAAATGGTATGCCACTTAGTAAGAGCTGAATTATTCCATTACAATCTATAGAACGTAATATGTAGTTCGCCATGTTAGGAGAAAATGAACTCCCCATATTAGGCTGTTTAAGTGCCCATGCTTTAATATTTTATTTCCAAGAAATTTATAGGTTACAAGCTGTACCCGGCATGCGTTGCAATGCCAATCAAAGAATGTGTTGGCGTTGTAATTTTGTTTCTTGAAGTGCTTTTGGATACAGAATATTTTTTTCAATTTCCGTAAAGTACCTCTAAGCTATCATAAAATGGATTTACTAATTTAGAAACATTCGTGGGAGCGTGCACAACAATTCACCAAAGCTTAACTGCAATCTGATGAATGGCATATGAACGCATACGGGAGTTTTTTAAACGAATCGTGCGCTGTCACTCATTTGTTAAATCGACTCGTGTGCTACCTACTGTGAAATGGAATTTCTATGTATACACAACAACTCATCAGAGTTTCATCGCAATTGCTGAATGGTATATGAACGCATACGTGATTTTGTTGATACACTTCGCGCGTCGTCACCCATTTGTTGCATCCACTCGTGCGCTACCTATTGCGAAATGGATTTACCAAGTCGAAAACGTTCCCTGGCGTGTACACAATACCTCATCAAAGTTTCATCGTTATCGGATGAATGGCATATGAACGCTTACGGGATTTTGTTTAAACGATTCGCTCACCGTCACTCATTTGTTGAATCTGCACGTGCGCTACCTATTGTAAAATTGATTTACTAAGCCTGAAACCTTCCCTGGAGGGTACTCAACGATTCACCAAAGTGTGATCACAATCGGAAGAATGGTCAATGGACGCATACGGGATTTTGTTTAAACGATTCGCTCGCCGTCACTCATTTGTTGAATCTACACGTGCGCTGATTATTGTAAAATGGATTAACAAAGCCTGAAACCTTCCCTGGAGTGTACTCAACGATTCACTGAAGTGTCATCACAATCTGATGAAAGGTATATTAACGCATACGAGACTTACGTTAAAACAATTCGCGTGCCATCGCTCATTTGTTAAATCTACTCATGCGCTGCCTATTGTAAAATTGATTTACTAAGCCAGAAAGCTTTCCTGGAGTGTACACAACAATTCACCAAAGTTTCATCACTATCGAACGAATGGTATATGAACGAATACGGGACTTTGTTGAAATACTTCGCGCGTCGTCACCCATTTGTTGAATCTACTCGTGCGCTACCTATTGTATAATAGATTTAATAAGCCAGAAACCTTCCCTGCAGTGTACAAACCATCTCACCCAAGTTTCATCACTATCGGACTAATGGTATATGAAGCCATACGGGACTTTGTTGAAACGCTTCGCGCGTCGTCGCTCTTTGTTAATCTACTCGTGCGCTACCAATTGTATAATTGATTTACTAAGCCAGAATACTTCCCTGAAGTGCACACAACATCTCATCCAAGTTTCATCACTATCGGACGAATGGTATATGAACGCATATGGGACTTTGTTGAAACGCTTCGCGCGTCGTCCCTCATTTGTTGAATCTACTCGTGCGCTGCCTATTGTAAAGTAGATTTACTAAGAAAGACACCTACCCTGAAGTGTACACAACATCTCACCCAAGTTTCATTGCTATAGGACGAATGGTATATGAATGCATACCGGACTTCATTGATACGCTTCGCGTGTCGTCTCTCATTTGATGAATCTACTTGTGCGCTAGCTACTTCAAAATGTATTTACTAAGTTAGAAACCTTCACGTTAGTGTCCACAACATCTCACCCAAGTTTCATTGCTATCGAACGAATGGTATATGACCTCATACGGGACTTTGTTGAAACGCTTCGCACGTCGTTGCTCATTTGTTGGATCTACTCGTGCGCTGCCAATTGTAAAGTGGATTGACTAGGCCAAAAAAAAACTTCCCTGGATGTACACAGCATCTCATCCAAGTTTCATCGCAATCGGATGAATGGTGTACGAACGAATACGGGAGTTTTTCGAATTGATCGTGCGTCGACGCTCATTTGTTGAATCTACTCATGCGCTACCTATTGTAAAATGGTTTTACTAAGCCAGAAACCATCCTTGGTGTGTACTCAACGTCTCATCCAAGTTTCATCGCAATCGGATGAATGGTATATGAACGCATAGGAGACATACCCACAGACAGACCCACAAACTACCACCTAAAATTGATTTATATATATATACACGCTGTACCCGGCATGCGTTGCAATGCCAATCAAAGAAAGTGTTGGCGTTAAAATTCTGTTTCTTGAAGTGCTTTTGGATACACAACATGTTAACTGCCTCTAAGCTATCGTAAAATGGATTTTCTAATTTAGAACCATTCGTGGGAGCGTGCACAACAACTTTCAAAAGTTTCATCGCTGTCACTCATTTGTTGAATCTACTCGTACGCTACCTATTGTGAAATGGATTTACTAAGTCGAAACCCTTCCCTGGCGTGTACACAATAACTCATTAATGATTCATCGCAATCGGATGAATGGTATATGCACGTATAGGGGGTTGTGTTTAAACGATTCGTGCTCTGTCACTCATTTGTTGAAGCTACTCGTGCGCTACCTATTGATAAATGTATTACTAAGTCGAAGCCCTTCCCTGGCGTGTACACAATAACTCATCAAGGTTTCATCGCAATCGAAGAATGTTATATGAACGCAATAGGGGATTTTGTTGAAACGCTTCGCGCGTCGTCACCCATTTGTTGCATTAACTCTTGCGCTACTTATTGTGAAATTGATTTACTAAGTCCCCTTCCCTGGCGGGTACACAATAACTGATCAATGTTTCATCGCAATCGCATGTATAGTATATGAACGCATACCTGATTTTGTTTAAACGATTCGCGCTCCGTCACTCATTTGTTGAATCTACTCGTGCGCTACCTACTGTAAAATGTATTTACTAAGTTAGAAACCGTCACGTAAGTGTCCACAACATCTCACCCAAGTTTCATCGCTATCGGACTAATGGGATATGAAGACATAGGGGACTGTATTGAAACGCTCCGCGTGTCGTCGTTCATTTGTCGAATCTACTCGTGTGCTACCTACTGTGAAATGTATTTACTAAGCCAGAAACCTTCCTTGGAGTGTCCACCATATTTCACCCAAGTTTCACCGCTAACGGCAGAATGGTATATGACCTTATACGGGACTTTGTTGAAACGCTTCGCGCGTCGTCCCTCATTTGTTGAATCAACTTGTGCGCTGCATATTGTATAGGGGATTTACTAAGCCAGAAATTTTCCATGACGTGTACACAACATCTCACCCAAGTTTCATAGCTATCGGACGAATGGTACATGTATGCATACGGGACTTGGTTGAAACGCTTCGCTTGTCGTCGCTCATTTGTTGATTCTACTCTTGCGCTACATATTGTAATATGGATGTACTCAGCCAGAAACCTTCCCTGGAGTGTACACAACATCTCACCAAAGTTTCATCGCAATCGGATGAATTGTATGTGAACGTATACGGGACGTTGTCGAAACGCTTCGCGCGTAGTCACTCATTTGTTGAACATAAACGTGCGCTTCGTATTTTAAAATGGATTTACTTAGCCAGAAACCTTTCCTGGAGTGTACACAACAATTCACCAAACATTTATCACTATCAGACGAATGGTATATGACTTTATACGGGACTTTGTTGAAACGCTTCGCGTGTCATCGCTCATTTGTTGAATCTACTGGTGCGCTACCTATTGTAAAATGTATGTACTAAGCCAGAAACCTTCCCTGGAGTGTACACAACATCTCACCCAAGTTTCATCGCTATCGGATGAATGGTATATGAAATTATATGGGACTTTGTTGAAACGCTTCGCGCGTCGTCGCTCGTTTGTTGATTCTACTCGTGCTCTACCTATTTTTAAAGGGATTTACTAAGCTAGAAACCTTCCCTGGAGTGCACACAAAATCTCAGCCTAGTTTCATCGCTATCGGACGAATGGTATATGAACGCAAACGTGACTTTGTTGAAATGCTTCGCGCGTCGTAGCTCATTTGTTGAATCTACTCGTGCGCTGCCTGTTGTAAAGTGGATGTACTAAGCCGGAAAATTTCCCTGCAGTGTACACAACATTTTACGCAAGTTTCATAGCTATCGGACGAATGGTATATGAATGCATACGGGACTTTGTTGAAACGCTTTGCGTGTCGTCGCTCATTTGTTGAATCTACTCGTGCGCTATCTACTGTGAAATGTATTCACTAATTTTGAAACCTTCACGTAAGTGTACACAACATCTCACCCAAGTTTCATCGCTATCGGACGAATGGTATATGAACACATACGGGACTTTGTTGAAATGCTTCGCGCATCGTCGCTCATTTGTTGAATCTACGCGTGCGCTACCTATTGTAAAATGGATTTACTAAGTCAGAAACCTTCCTTGGATTGTACTCAACATCTCACCCAAGTTTCATCGCAATCGGACGAATGGTATATGAACGCATAGGAGACATACATACCCACAGACAAACTATCACGTTACATTGATTTTTATATATATAGACTAGCAGAAGTACCCATTCTCCGAACGGTCTTCGGTATTAATGACCAGATGTTATCAATTGAGCTACTGTTGCAATGTTTAGGGGCTTGGAACCTGTTTGTTGGCAAATAAAAATTATTAGTTAAAATGTGCTCTCAAACTAAATTTACCTACCGTGTTCTTCCTGGCGTGAAAATAAAATTGAAAACTTCGTAGAAGAATCGCAATACACGTCACATACGAACTGATCCTAACCGTTGTGTCAAGTGCCCAACTACAGGAAGACCCCTTTTATAAATTATAACGGCTTGTGGTGCATGAAAATTCAGTGATTTTAGCCTCCAATGGCCCAAATTCCTAAAATCAGCAAAAACAGTCTACTATTTCTATTCAGGAATTTTTGAAAATAATGTTGATGTTTGGAGATATAATAGACCTTCTGTACGACATATCGCACGTGTAAGTCGTGTGAAAAAAATTTAGGGTACTCCATTTGCAACCTTTCACAGAAATGTAATAAATGGAGTGGCATTACTTATTCCAGAAATAGCTGGAAAGTTGGATGCCACCTCTTGAGATACTGTTGTCATGGTTAGTGGCTTGCATTCCTTCTTTAGTTTATTAAATGAAATTAGTTTTCTGGGAATATCTAAGAAACTGTTGGGTTTAGAGCCTTAAAATATAGTTTTCCGGGACCCTTTACGGCTCTTGAGGGGCCCCGAGTTTTGTTTCTGACCCCAAGGGTTTGAATATGAGCTTTGTCTCTTCGTTGTACGCCATAATAATGATAATAATTAAAAGAATAATACTACTAATAATAATAATATAACAAAATAGGGTTAGGGATATAATAGACCTTCCGGACCATACCCGCACGTGTAAATCGCGTTAAAAATTCTAGATTACCCCTTGACCCCTTAAGCGCATTATATGTATTGATGAATATTTCAGCTTAATTTGGATCCGTTACAACCTTATTGCCGTTTGCAAACCTTCACAGTAATGTAATAAATGGAATTGTATTGCGTCTTACAGAAATAGATGGACCTATGAGATTCTGTTGCCATTGTTACCGGCATGCATTCCTTCATTAATTTATTAAGTGAAATTAGTTTTTTGGGAATATCTCAAAAACTGTTGGTTTTAGGGCCTTAAAATGTGGTTTTCGGGGTCCTTTTAGGGCCCCCGAGTTTCGTTTCTCACATTGAGGGGCTGAAAATGAGCTTTGTCTCACGCTTATTTCAGCATGTATTTTAAGGGGATAGACCCCCTGTTATGAGAGGTACGGAGAAGAGTTACATCAATGATTAGTGCCGTGCCTCTGATGGATATCTGTATCAAATTTTACGTTAATCCACCCAGCCGTTCTCGAGTTATAAGGACACAAAAAATTGTCCACAGACAGACAAAAATATATTTTTGCGTGCATCCGTCACAAAACAGTCTGAAACGGGCAAATATGTCAAATTTTCGTAGAAAAGCCGAAAAATCAGACAAACATTCATTTTTATATAATAGAGAAGGGATATAATAGACCTTCCGTACCACACCCGCACGTGTAAATCGCGTGAAAAAATTCTAGAGTACCCCTTGACCCCTTAAGCGCATTGTATGTATTAATGAATATTTCAGCTTAATTTGGATCCATTATAACCTTATAGCCGTTTGCAAACCTTCACAGTAATGTAATAAATGGAATTGCATTGCCTCTTACAGAAATAGATGGACCTCTGAGATTCAGTTGCCATGGTTACCGCCATGCATTCTTTCATTAATTTATTAAGTGAAATTAGTTTTCTGGGAATATCTCAAAAACTGTTGGTTTTAGGGCCTTAAAATTTGTTTTTCGGGGGGCCCAGATCCGTTTTACGTCTCGGAATGATGGGTTAAAATCGCTGACTGGACTATTAACTATATTATCATGGAGATGCATGTGCAACAAATTCTTGTCAGACGTAATTTAATAATGGCGAGATGCATAAAGCACAAATCCCCCTTCCCTCGAATTTCAAAACACTTATAGTGGACGATATATTGAACATAGAGATGTGCTCTCACGTACGTTTTTGTAGAACTTATCATGCTGAACAATTCTTACACTCATTGTATATTGATATGTTTAACGGTTTGCCCAGCGTAAGCTTAAAAACTCCTCTCGGCACGCCGGAAGGCCGAGGTAGATTTCACCGGGCAAACTAGGGGATAGGCTATAATAGGCAATATATGCAGGTTTTCGTAGGAGGATCAGACCTCATTTATTGCGAGAAAGTATTTTACAATTGGAGGTTATTTAACTTTTTTCCGTCTTTCTATGCATTATTTAACATATTATTGTCTTGGGGATGGTAACCTTCTTGTCATTTGAGGTTCATTTTTATACTTGTGATCACACTGTCCTTATGCAAGGTTTGGAACTGATGTGTAACTATCTAACGGTCTGTTACTTCTTCACGCAAAATTTTATCTCCGGCAGAGATGTTGGTTGGTTCCTCAGTTTAGGGGCTGTGACAACGTGGTCATGTAACCCCGTGTACATTGGGTGTGTGTAGGATCTGCCTGATAAACGGTGTTAATTGTGATGACTGTATTAGTCTGTAATTCAGGTAAGGTCTGCAGACGGTCAATTTTAAGTAGTACTACCTAATTTTGTACCAAATACTACCGTCAACGACACCTAGCTGTGAACTTGGCTGCTAGATGCCACCGCAACCAGCAACTTGCAACGAACGTTGTACCTTCCCCTCCGAAAGAAAGCGTGCTGAGGGATTTTTAGCGCTCTTAGAAAATCCGGTGACTTTGGCCGGCCTTGAACCAGCGACCTTGGGCATAGAAGTTCAGCATGTTAACAGTTAGCCGCTTCCCTCATAGTCAGATGGAACAAGAAGTTCCGTGACGAACTAAAGAGCCTAACTTTCTTAAAATTAAGATTCATGCCAATGATTAATCTACAGTATATGAACCTATCTGGAATAATGAATATATTCTTAATTCCACCTCTTAAGGTACAGAATACAAAATGTAGTTGAAGTCCAAAGGACGTTACATGGAGTTAGACATTGGATCTATTAGTACACGTAAAAGCATGTTGGTAACAATTTCATGCGAGTGCTGGTCAGAAATAATCTGAAATATTATGATATCTTTTTGTGCCAAGTTTGGATGAAATCCATTTGTTGGAATAGAAGTTACATGTATTTTAAAATTGGAGCTATCGCCAGGCATAGAATCATGCTGGCAACACTGACTTATATTAATTACTCCAAATTAATCTAGAATGTCAGGTGCTATGCGTGCGCGAAGTATAGAGCTGTTGGCCTGCATACTTTCTGATATATTGATATTAGGGTAAAAAATATAGAGACCATTTATTAACAGTTGGCAGCCCTGATTGCTCTTATGAATACTTATAGTCATATCTGTTTATGTACACATATTACATACAAAATTTGGTTGAAATCCAATTGATAGTGTAGAAGTTATATGCATTTAAAATTGGACCTATCAGAAGGCTTAACATTATTTTGGCAACACTGTCATGTATGGCCTCCTGGAAATTAAAAAGAAATAGTATTATCTACATGTGTGCCATTTTTGGAATAGCTCCCATGTATACCTTCCATGTTCAGAGAAAGAGGTCAAACGAAGAATAGGACAAGCATGGAAGAGCTTTTGGTCCCTAAAGTTTATACTGGCTGACAAGACCCAAAAACACACTTTAAAGGCTGAAGTTCTGGAAAAATGCGTTATACCGGTGTTACTATATGGTTGCCAAACTTGGGCATTAACATCGAAACAAAGACAAATGATCCAGAGATGTCAACGGAAAATGGAAAGGAAGATACTTCATGTCTCATTGAGAGATAGAATACGGAACGAAGATTTAAGAAGGAGAACCGGCATGAAAGACGCTATGACATCAGCAGACCAGATCAAATGGAGATGGGGTGGACATGTAGCGAGATTAGATCCTAACCGATGGACGTACAAAATGACGATGTGGGACCCAAGAACAGGAAGACGAAACGTTGGGAGACAAAGAATCAGATGGGCAGACTGGTTCGTAAAATGGGGAGGAAAACAATGGACAAGAACAGCGAAGATGAGGCAGGAGTGGAAAGACCTAGGGAGACTCGCATGCAGTGACCAATAAAACAATGCATCAACTAGAAAGACACCGTTCAGTGGGCATGCAGCAAAGCGGTACATATCTCTGGTGTGCAATAAAGGCTTCTCACAGAGCGGTGACCTCAAGAAGCACACTGTTGTTCATACTGGAGTGAAGTAATACACTTGTAGCACATGTGAGAAGTCATTTGCATGGCGGACAGAACTAATGGAACGTTGTCTCGCGCTCTAATTTGAGGAAACATCATCGTGTTCACTAGGGAAAATAACCTTACTCCATCACAAGGAATTCAAAAGGTTCAACTATCTTGCGAAACACTTATTAATTCGTTCCGGGACCACATGTGCACAACATAGTGAATGATTTGTGGGATGTTAAAGAACGTGTATAGGTATCTGCATCCAAACTAGATGTAAAAACTCCACCGGTAAGGTTTTGTATTGCATTTTAAAAAGACCTATTTGAAACGGTTCAATATACGTAGATTTTACTGAAGAGTGAAGACTTCGCAGTTTCTCTCATTGTTCAAGTGCTTAGACAGGGTAAGCTTTGTGCTTAGTGGCAATGGGAAGCTCCCAGATATTAATTGATGGCTATTATGATTTCCGTAATACTAATGGATATTTGAGGCCTTGATATCGCCAGACTCAGAAATGAAGATTGTTGTAGCGAATTTTATGCCATCGTAATATAATTTACTTAATCTCTAATCAGCTGCACATCTATATAGAAGGCCCAATCAGAAAGAATAACCCCGAATGCTCCTCAGGACTTGCTCACCTGATGAGTTAAAACTGAGCAATTCCCTGCAAAGCAGGAGGCCATAGCCCTTATGGGATTTGTAAGGCTATTTATTTATTTATTTATTTATTTATACCTTCCAAGATATCCAACATGGAGCTCAAATTTCTAGTGCGTTTTTCTTAGCAGTTGGTCTCACTGATATCTTTTTTAAATATGGGCCTGAGATATTCCGGTATTCATCTTTACTCATACTAAATTTGGTTTCGATTGCTGCAGCCGTTTAGGAGTTGATAGGGGGGGGCACACACACACACAGCCAGCCAAACAGACAGAAGGACAGACAGACAGACAGGCAGACAGACAGGAGGACAGACAGACACATTTTCCCGGAACGATCTCAAAAGTCTACTTTTTCCTCAGTTTTGCAAAGTTTGAAAAGTAGGCTAACAAGTAGTTCCGTGAAGAACTATACAGCCTATTTTCATATATCCAACTTGTGTTAATTGCCTCTATCAACATACAACATTTCAGTTTGATTGACGTAATAGATTCGTAGATATTGTGTTCCGACTAAATATTTCGGATGGTCGCCATGTTGGATTTTATATATGTAGGTCCTAGAGTTATGTAATGTTACATGAAGATTAATTGTGTACGTGTAGTATTCAAACTTCAATCGCATGATTAGGACACAAGAAGTAATAAGGAGATTTTAAAATTTTGCACAGCTGCCATCTTGTGGTTATGGAAACAATTGAAATAAATTCGATGCCAGTGGATTAACATTCGTATAAGTATTTACTGTACCAAGTTTTACTGCACTCGGATGGTTAAATTGCGAGAAACGTCCATGTGAATATTTATACTTCGCGTCGCCGCCATGTTGGATTTGTGATCACCAGGTTATTTAAAGTCCTATAGATGAACTTAAGTTCATAGCCCCTATGAACATTAAAAAATCAGTTTGATTGCTATTATAGATTCGTAGATATTCAGAGTCGTCTGAATATATCGGATGGTCGCCATGTTGGATTGTTAAAAGTATAGGCCATAGAGTCATGTACCATTGAAGGAAAATTATAGCGTAGGTTCATTATTCAAACTTTCACTTCGATCGCTGGATTACGACACAAGAAATAAAAACTTAATTTTAAAATTCGCACAGCCGCCATCTTGAGGTTAAGTAAACAATTGAACTAAATTAGATACCAGTGCATTGCAATGTATACAAACATTTCCTGTACCAGATTTTATTACGTTTGGAACATTAAATAGCGAGAAAGGTCTATTTAAATGTTTCAAATTTGCTTGGCCGCCATGTTCGTTATGTAGTTAACCGCTTTCTGAAAGTCTTATAGGTGAACTTCCAGTAGTGCCCTTTATCTCCGTATAAAATTTCAGGGTGATACAGCTAATAGTTTCAGAGATATAGAATGCCGGTGAAATTTTTCGCTCATCCGCCATCTTGTGGTTATATAAACAATTGAACCAAGTTAGATGTCGGTACATTACAATGTGTATAAACATATACTGTACCAAGTTTTATTGCGTTTGGTTGGTTAAATCGCGAGAAACGTCTATTTAAAATCGCAAATTCGCGTGGCCGCCATGTTGGTTTTGTAGTTACCAGTTTTTCAAAAGTCACATAGGTGAACTTCTAGTAGTTCCCTTTATCACCGTAATAAATTCCAGGGTGATATCGGTAATAGTTTAGGAGATATTGAATGCTGGTGAAATATTTCGCACAGCCGCCATGTTGGATTGGTGAGACGTAACAAAATTTGAAGGGCACGCTCGAGGTCGCCCGGAATAGTACTATGAACTTACCGAGTTTCATTGAAATCTCTCCAGCCGTTTAAAAGTTATTAGGGGGGGGACACACACACACCTCACACACACACACACACACACACGCACACACACACGGACAAAAGGTGATCTCATAAGCCTATTTTTTCAAAATTGAAAATAGGCTAAAAATGAATGTGATCTCGTCAATGGCGTTGTCTTGGCAACCTCTGATAGCTCATCCCTCATTAATTTAGTAGCGTTGTCATGGTAACCTCTGATGGCACTTGGCACGTTCTTTAATTCCGAAATTAATTTTCTCATCCCTTGGCGTAATGGCGGGTCATATCAAAAATTCTTTCAGACAAAAGTTTTTGGTAATTATTAGGGGAATATTTTCCATTTTGTACGGTTTTGATATTGTGCCTATTAAGAGAGATATTATTAATGTTTCCCGAAAAACCCACTTTTTTCCACCCCTTTGGTCAATGGTTGGTGCTATCAAAAAACGTGTTTGACATAAATTTTTGGCACTTATCCGACACATATTATGAACTTTGAATGGATTCGATATTTCACGTATTAAGAGAGTTATAGCGAAATTTCACTTTTTCGAAAAAAGCCCCCCATTTTCACCCCCTTCGACCGATTTTGCCCATTAACGAACTCGACCGAGATATTAATGGGATGCTTATTATGTAAAGAATTCAAACTGATTGGGGGAAAATTACGGCAGTTATCGTGTCCACAAGAAACTGACACTATATATATAGACAAGCTGACCCGGCAGACGTTGTCCTGCCAATCAAAGAAAGTGTTGTAACTTTGTTTCTTGAAGTGCTTTTGGTTACACAATATTTTTTTCAGTTTCTGTTAACTGCCTCTATACTATCGTGAATTGAATTAACTAATTTATAAACATTCGTTGGAGCGTGCACAACAACTCTCCAAAGTTTCATCGCAAACGGATAAATGGCATTTAACGCATACTCGATTTGGTTTAAATGATTCGTGCGCTGTCACTCATTTGTTGAATCTACTCGCGCTCTTCCAACTGCGAAATGGATTTACTAAGTTAGAAAGCTTTACGTAAGTGTACACAACAACTCATCAATGTTTCATCGCAATCGATGAATAGTATATGAACGCATACAGGATTTTGATGGAACGCTTCGCACGTCGTCACTCATTTGTTACATCTACTCGTGCGCTACCAATATTGAAAAATGGATTTACCAAGTTGAACACCTTCCCTGGCGTGTACACAACAACTCATCAACGTTTCATCGGAATCGGATGAATGATATATGAACACATAAGTGATTTTCTTTAAATGATTTGCGTGCCGTCACTCATTTGTTGAATCTACTCATGCGCTACCTATTGTAAAATAGATTTTCTCAGCCTGAAACCTTCTCAGGCGTGTAACCAATGATTCACCAAGGTTTGATCGCAATCGGATGAATGATATATGACCGCATACGGGACATTGTGGAAACGATTCGCGCGCCGTCGCTCATTTGTTGAATCTATTCGTGCGCTACTTATTAAAAACTGGATTTACTAAGACAGACACATTTCCTGGAGTGTACACAACAATTCACCAAAGTTTCATCGCAATCGGATAAATGGTATATGGACGCATACGGTACTTTGTTGAAATGATTCGCGTGTCGTCACACATTTGTTGAATCTACTCGTGGGCTACCTATTGTAAAATGGATTTATTAAGCCAGAAACCTTCCGTAGGGTGTACACAACATCTCACCCAAGTTTCATCGTAATCGGAAGAATGGTATTTGAACGCATACGGGACTTTGTTGAAACGCTTCGCGCGTCGTCGCTTATTTGTTGAATCTACTCGTGCGAAACCTCCTGTGAAATGGATTTACTAATTTAGAACCCCTCACGTAAGCGTACACAACATCTCACCCAAGTTTCATTGCAATTGGATGAATGGTATATGAACGCATACGGGAACTTTGATTAAAAGTTCGCGCGTCGTTCCTCATTTGTTGAATCTACTCGTGAGCTACCTATTGTAAAATGGATTTACTAAGTTAGAAACCCTCACGTAAGAGTACACAACATCTCACCCAAGTTTCATCGCTATCGGACTAATGGTATTTGAACGCATACGGGACTTTGTTGAAACGCTTCGCACGTCGCCGCTCATTTGTTGAATCTACTCGTGCGCAACCTCCTGTGAAATGGATTACTAAGTTAGAAGCCTTCACATACGTGTACACATCAACTCATCAAAGTTTCATCTCAATCTATGAATGGAATATAAATTTATACGGGATTTTGTTGAAACGCTTCGCGCGTCGTCATTCATTTGTTGAATCTAGTCGTGCGCTACCTAATGTGAAATAGATTTACTAAGCCAGAAGCCTTCCATGGAGTGTACACAACATCTCACCCAAGTTTCATCGATATCGGACGAATGGTATTTGAATGCATACGGGACCTTTTTGAAACGCTTCGCGCGTCGTCGCTCATTTGTTGAATCTATTAGTGCGCTATCTATTTAAAAATGGATTTACTAAGCCAAACACCTTCCCTGGAGCTCACTCAAAATATTACCCAAGTTCCATGGCAATCGGATGAATGGTATATGAACGCATACGGGACTTTTAAACGCTCTAACGTGCAGAGACAAACAGTAGAATTCGACATCACTGCCACCTTCGGTATAAAACACAACTTTTCGCCACTGGCGGAGTGTAAGTAATGGCGGTAGTTGCACAGATTGCGACCAGGTGGCTCTAACGTGCAGAGACAAATCGTCGTCCAAAGACATCTGCTTTCACGAAGGCCAAGGCTAGTGGTTTCCATGACGACTGTTTTTGACTGTATATTGTGGTTCTAAAATTGTGTGTAAATTGTGGTTCTAGAATTGTGTTCATTCCACCTACTGGGTCGGATTGTGAATCTAAACCATACATGGACCCACACTAATATACATACCAAATTCCATCAAAATCGGTTCAGTCGTTTAGGAGGAGTTCAGTCACATACACACGTGTCGAAGAATTATATATATAAAGATAGATAGATACATATATATATATATATATATATATATATATATATATACATAAATTATATATAAACGTTTGAACTGACGGTGGTTTTGGGGTCTGGGGGATGTGAAACGCGAAGATATGTCGAAATTTTCCGGAAGTCGAAACATGGTACCCATTGCAATAGTTAGCTTTCTAATGAAATCTACCTAAAAGCGCACGGACGCCAGGATTTTGTTTCGATTTTTTCTCTGAAATCGTTACTGCTTGGCTTCCTATGGTCATAAATAAATTATTTTCTACAGAAACCTTCCTCGAGGTATCCTTTACAGAATCGTGAAAACCGCAACAAAATCCATGCAGTGGTTCTCGAGATTACCCGTGACATCCAAGAATCGGGGACTTCGTTTTATATAATTAGAGATTATACGCCAATCAGTATAATTTAATATAATTTAATTCCCCTTCCGTCCAATCTTAAATTGACTGTGAATTTTGCGGAACGAAAAGTTCACAGGCAAAATGAGAGTTGTACTTCCAGGGAAGGTGAGCTGAATGAAACTCAAATCCCCCTTCCGTCCAATCTTAACTTGGCTGTGTTTCACAGGTGAAATGAAGAAAACCCGAGTTGCACTTCCAGGTAAACTCCTAACACGACCGCCCTTCACAGAAGTCTTAACTCAAAACGACTGGACGGTTTGCAGCTGGCTGTATGTCGGACAATAGGTTTGCCCGTTAGCTAGGCTGTAACAGGGATGATAGACTCGCCCTTAGCTAGCTCGTAAACTGTCGCCTCAGTAGTTGAATGGACATAGTTGGAAGAAATTAAAACGTAAAAACACTAATAGGCCTAGTGGGCGATGTATTGAAGATAGACGTTTTTGTAGAACTTTTCATGCTGAACAATTCTTACACTCATAGTATTTAGATATTTTTAACGGTTTGCCCAGTGTAAGCTTACAAAGCGCTCGGACTCCAGTTCTTTTTTTTTTCCCTTTTTTTCTTTTTTTTTTTCGACTTTTCCACTGAAATCGTTACTGCTCGGCTTCCTTTGATCATAAATAAAGTATTTTCTACAGAAATTATCCTCGAGATATCCTTTACAGAATGGTGAAAACCGCATCAAAATCCATCCAGTGGTTCTCGAGTTTACCCGTAACATCCAAGAATCGGGGACTTTTTTTTATACTAAGTCGAGATATTGTTCGATTCAAAATCTGTATACATGTGTGGTGTTCAGTTGCACTACTTTATTTAAGGTAAATATACAAGGTCACTGACCAAGGTACAACCCAGGTTGTTAGCCTGAGAGGGCAGTCTCCCTCAGACAAGTTGGCGTCACCATAGCTAACGAGCCTTGTCTGCCCATATGATGGATATAGGGGACCATCGCCCCACCTAAAAGGACTCATCCGCCCGAAGCCGATGATCCTTGAAGGGAGTCGGGTTATTATCCATCACCAAACACTCGACGTTGGCAAATTTTCCAACTGGGTGCCAAACCCTCCTTCTTTCTCATTCCGGACCGGACAACGGCGGAGTTTACTACAGTGCGTCAGGGAATGTTCTCCGCAGTGCCTACGCCCTGCTAAGTAAGGTGAGAGCCGGAGTTAAGTTGGCAGACCTTTCGCTCACTCGCCGACAGCCAGGTGCTAGCTTGTCTTCTCCAAGGTCGACAGGATATCAGAACACACGTGTGAGCTGTCCTGTGCTGTGCTGTGGAAAGCGTCAGTGTGTATGCAGTAAGGGAGCGTTTAGATTATTGGAATAGTGCAACAGGATACAGTCGGTAATGTTTACTACTGAAGAGAGAGCGTTTTTGGTGGAATACGTTTTTTCGTGAAGGCGATCGGTTTAGAGAAAATGTAAAACTAAACTTTCAGGCGCGGTTTCCTAATTAAAAGTGTCCAAACCGGGATACGTCCGGGATTTGATAAGTAAATTTCCTGTGACCGGCTCATTTCACGATGTACCAGTAACAGGCAGGCCTACGCTGTTAATAGACGAAAAACTTGATGAAATTTCCTATATAATGCTGCGAAGTCCAAGTAAATCAATACGCAAATTAGCTCCAGAAACTGGAATCTCTAAGTGGACTCTTTGTTGTTTGTTTTGTTTTGATACAAGCGGCGGCAGCCGCGCTGTCAGCGGCAACTGTGCTGCCAACTTAACTCCGGCTCTCACCTAACGTAGCAGTGCCTAGGCACTGCGCAGGCACTTCGGAGAACATTCCCTGACACCCTGCACTACGTATCATTATATACGGGGAGAGTCACCTAAAACTTGCACCGCAAATATTTCGGAAATGGGAAGTGCTATTGATGTGCTGTTTTCACAGACTGGCTTGGTAGTCGAGGGCCCGTAGTTTTGGCCTATAAACAGATTTGAATAATACTTCGAACGTGTATTATTTAAGCAAACATACACTTTCTTAAATAGAATAATGGCTATTGACATTAACAAAATAAAAGTAGGGTAAATTAGAATGTTAATGGTGTTTGTTGCAGGATTCTAGTGCAAGTGGTCTGCGAAAGGTCGTATCTTGAAAAGTTTCTACGCCGACACTTGATCATACCTGTGGTAGCAAAAACTAAAGAAAAACAAACGTGAATACACTGCTTATGTGAGTTCTGACAAGTCACGAGCACACTGACCTTCAAAGGTTGTGTTCAAAATGACCACCGGCGGCGTCATTAGACGCTTCCAGTCTGCTATGGAAATACCACTGCACACGTTCGAGCATTTCAGTGGAAATGTCAGATCAGACAGCAGTAATACGTAGTTTCGTATCATCCGGTGTAGTTGGTATGTCCTTGAAGACGGCGTCTCTCTGCTTTCCCCACAGAGGAAAGTCTAAAGGACTCAAATCCGGTGAACGGGCCGGCCAAGGTACAGGTCCTCTTCATACAATACAACTATTTGGAAACTATACGTGAAGACAAGCTGTAGTAAATCGTGTATTATGGGCTAGACAGCCACCACGTTGGTGCCAAAGATTCCTCCTAGTCTGCTGAGGAACGTCTTCCAGCAACTGGTCTGTTAGGAACTGTTGCGAACCGGCCAAAACTAAGGACCACGGAAATATCACTTCATTTCCTTCTCATCGATCTTCCTTCCTTCCTTTTCCTCCACATTTCCTTCATTCTTTCAGAATGTTGCACCTCACCCTCTTCTGTCCATCCTCCTCCCCTGCGCTCTCTCTTTTCTTCCACAATAACCTTTATGTTAGAAAGACTTTCCCTGAATTGTTTTCTGTCTTGACAGTATTCATCTGTGATTCCTAACCTCCTGAGTTCTTCCTTCATCTACTTGCTGTAGCTCCCCGGGCTCTTCACATTGTATATACTGTACACTCGGACCATGTGTCCATAGAAACTCAGTCGTCTTTTCCTGGTCGTTGTTTCCAGATCTTCCACCCGTTCGAATATTTACTTATTTATTTATTTATTTATTTATGTATTTATTTATTTATTTATTTACTAGCAGAAGTACCCGTTCTTCGAACGGTGTTCGGTGTTAACACCAGACATATTAATAATAATAATAATAATAATAATAATGTTATTGGTGTTACGTCCCTTTTAACTACTGTTGCTTTTAGAGACGCACCAGACATTATCAATTGAGCTACTGTTGCAATGGTTATCGGCTTGTCATTCCTTCATAAGTTCCTCAAAATGAAGTTAGTTTTCTGGGAATATCACACACACTGTTAATTTAAGGGCATTATAATGTGGTTTTCGGGGACCCTTTATAGACTCGCGAATTTTGTGTCTCACATTGAGAAGTGCAACATATGCTTTGGTCGTCCTTCTAGGATAATTTTTATATTTCGCCTATTTTAGCATGCATGTATTTTGAGAAGTTTTTCCCTATGTCCACCCTTCTACTGTATGAAATGTACGGCGAAGAGTTTTATACACACATCAAAAAAAGTTTTGCATCACCTCGGTTCCAAGAGTTCCGGAACCGTTAAATACAAAGGGAATAGAGATCAACACAAACAACATTTCAGCTCGTTTTATTGCTCATGAGACCCACACATTGCATGTTGTACCATCATACAGCTAGACTTTCAGCATTTGTGGTCCAGATTGCAGTACACACCACTACCTCTAATACCCAGTAGCACGTCCTCTTGCATTGATGCATGCCTGTATTCGCCGTGGCATACTATCCACAAGTTCATCAAGACACTGTTGGTCCAAATTGTCCCACTCCTCAACGACAATTCGGCGTAAATCTCTCAGAGTGGTTGGTGGGTCAAGACGTCCATAAACAGCCCTTTTCAACATATCCCAGGCATGTTCGATAGGGTTCATGTCTGGCGAACATGCTGGCCACTGTAGTCGAGCGATGTCGTTATCTTGAAGGAACGCATTCACAAGATGTGCACGATGAGGTCGAGAATTGTCGTCCATGAAGACAAATGCCTCTCCAATATTCTGCCGATATGGTTGCACTATGGGTCGGAGGATGTCATTCAGGTATCGTAAAGCCGTTTCGGAGCCTTCCATGACCACCAGTGGCGTACGTCGGCCCCACATAATGCCACCCCAAAACATCAGGGAACCACCACCTTGCTGCACTCGCTGGACAGTGTGTCTAAGACGTTCAGCCTGACCAGGGTGCCTCCAAACACGTCTCCGACGATTGTCTGGTTGAAGGCATATGCGACACTCATCGGTGAAGAGAACGTGATGCCAATTCCGTGGGGTCCATTCAGCATGTTGTTGGGCCCATCTGTACCGCGCTGCATGGTGTCGGGGTTGCAAAGCTGGACCTCGCCATGGACGTCGGGAGTGAAGTTGCGCATCATGCAGCCTATTGCGCACAGTTTGAGTTGTAACACGACGTCCTGTGGCTGAACGAAACGCATTATTCAACATGGTGGCATTGCTGTCAGGGTTCCTCCGAGCGGCAATCCGTAAGTAGCGGTCATCCACTACAGTAGTAGCCCTTGGGCGGCCTGAGCGAGGCCTGTCATCGACAGTTCCTGTATCTCTGTACCTCCTCCATGTCCGAACAACATCGCTTTGGTTCACTCTGAGACGCCTGGAAACTTCCCTTGTTGAGAGCCCTTCTTGACACAAAGTAACAATGCGGACGCGATCGAACTGCGGTATTGACCTTCTAGGCATGGTAGAACTACAGACAACATGAGCAGCGTACCTTCGTCCTGGTGGAATGACTGGAACTGATCGGCTGTCGTACCCCCTCCGTCTAATAGGCCCTGCTCATGCATGGTTGTTTACATCTTTGAGCAGTTTTAGTGACATCTATGAACAGTCAAAGGGACTGTATCTTGGATACAATATACACAGTCAACGTCTATATGCCGGAGATCTGGGAACCGAGGTGATGCAAAACTTTTTTTGATGTGTGTAAATGATTGGTGTATGACTCATGTTTACCATACCTAATTTTACGATGCACTAAGCATCCGAACATGAGTTATAGGCGTACATAAGGATACAAAGAAAGACAGTCAGACAGACAATACTACCACACAGTATCAAAGAAAATCATCCTTACGATAAACCCATATGTCGACAAAAAAAACAAGATTAGTTGAAATGTGCTCTCAAACTAAATTCACCTAACGTGTACTTCCTGACATGAAATAGAATTGAAAGCCTTGTAGATCAAACGCAATACACGTCACATAAAAATTGACCCTCTACGTTGTGTTGGGTCCCCATACACAGGATGACCTCTATCATAAATTATAAAAGCTTGTGGTGCATGAAAATTCAGGTTCTTTAGTCTCAAATGGCCCAAATTCCTAAAAGCCGCAAAAATGCTGATTCAATTCAGGAATTTTTGAAAATAATGTTGTTGTTTGGAGATATAATAGACCTTCTGTACTATATGTCGCACGTGAAAATTGCATAATATAATACTAATACTAATAATAATAATATAATATAGGGATAGGAATATAATAGACCTGCCATACCACCCCCGCAGATGTAAATCGCGTGAAAAAAATCTAGACTACTCCTTGACCCCCTTAAGCGCATTTTACGTATTGATGCAATTTACAGCTTAATTTGGTTCCATAATAACCATCTAAAGGTTTGCAAACTTTCACACTAATGCAATTAATGGAATTGTATTGCGTATTACAGCAATAGGCCTAGATGGACCTCTGAGAATTATGTTGCCATGGTTATCGGCTTGCATTCGTTCATTAGTTTATTACATTAAATTAGTTTTCTGGGAATATCTCAAAAACGGTTGGACGTAGGGCCTTAAATTGTGCTTTTAGGGCCCCCGAGTTTTGTCTCTCACATTGAGGGGCTGAAAATGAGCTTTGTCTCGTCCTTCTACTCCTATTTCTGCATGTATTTTAAGGGGGTATGCCCCCTTTTATGAGAGGTACAGAGAAGAGTTACATCAATGATTAGTGTCGTGCCTCTGATGGATATCTGTACCAAATTTTACGTTGATACACCCAACCGTTCTCGAGTTATAAGGGAACAAAGTTGTCCACAGACAATCAAACAGACAGACAGACCAAAACATTATTTTCGCGCGCATCTATTATAAAACGGTCTGAAACGTGTAAATAACTCAAATTTCCTCAGAAATTCAGAAAAAACAGACAAATTTTCTTTTTGATATATGTAGAGATATACTGCACCGCTTGGTGTTGACCGTGTTTTATTGCATAAATTTAGGTTTTACTCGCTAGCCGTCGGAGATACACGAAAAGTGCTAAGAACCTTTTGGATAGAAAATTAAATGCTAAAGCTCGTGTATACCATCAAAAGTTTGCTATTTCTTAGCGTTCTCTTTCTATTTGAAATGGAAATGTGAAATTTTGACACCAAAGGATGTAGTGACGTCACAAATGTGGGTTTTACTCGCTAACCGTTGGAGATACACGAAAAGTGATAAGGACCTTTTCGGATAGGAAATTAAATTTTAAAGCTCGCATGTGCCATCAATAGTTTGCTATTTCTTAGCGTTCTCTTTTTATTTGTAATGGAAATATGAAATTTTAAAACCAAAGGGTTTAGTTACGTCACTAAAATCATCGCAGCGGCTTCGGTGGCGTAGTCGGTAGCATGCTGAGCTTCTATGCCCAAGATAGCGGGTTCAAACCCGGCCGAATCCGTCGGATTTTTTAAGAGCGTTAAAAATCCCTCAGTATGCCTTCCTTCGGAGGGGAAATAAAGCCGGCGGTCCCATGTCATAGATTTATGGCATGTTAAAGATCCTTACACTAATTGCACCTGTGTGAAGCTAAATTGGATAGGTTATTGTAAACAACGCTCTTAGGTTTCTAAGTTCGTTGCCAAGAGCCGACTGCGGTGGCGTCTAGCAGCTGAGTTGTGAACTTAGCCTAGTAGTCGTTGACGGTGGTGCTTGGCGGCAAAAGTAGAAACTATTTGAAAAATTCTAAGTTGCAGTACTTAAATTAAAATAACAGATAACACACACTAATACAGTTATCACAATTAACACCGGTTATCAGACAGATTCTACACTCACCCAAAGTACACGGGGCTACATGGCCGCGTTGTCGCAGCCCCTAAACTTAAGAACCAACCACCAACCAACCAAAATCATCGCCATTTTTAATAGTGCAATATATCGAAATCAACAGTATCCTATATGTAAACCTGGTATTTCAGCTACATCCATGCAAAATTTCATTTAAATCGGAACAGTGGTTCTTGCGTTATTAGGTAACACACACACACACACACAGACAGACAGACAGACAGACAGACAGACACACACCATCTCATTTTTAGCCTACTTTTCACATTTTGCAAAAATGAGGAAAAAGTAGACTTATGAGATCGGGCAAATGTCTGTCTGTCTGTCTGTCTGTCCTTCTGTCTGTCTGTCTGGCTGTGTGTGTGTGTCCCCCTATCAACTCCTAAACGGCTGCAGCAATCGAAACAAAATTTGGTAGGAGTAAAGATCTATACCTGAATATCTCACGGCCATATTTGAAAATGATGTCAGTGCTACCAGCTGCTAAAAAATCGCAATTGAATTTTGAGCTCCATGTTGGATATCTTGGAAAGTATGAATGGGAGCTATTTCAAAATTGGCACACGTACAGATCATAATATTTCAGTTTAATTTCCAGGAGGCCAAACATGGCAGTGTTGCCAAAATGATTATAAGCCTCCTGATAGGTCCAATTTTTAAATGCATATAACTTCTACACTATCAAGTGGAATTCAACCAAATTTCGTATGTTGTATGTGTACATAACCAGATATGACTGAGCGTATTCTTAAGACCTACCAGGGCTGCCAACTGTTAATAAATGCTCCTAATTTATTTTATCCAAATACCAATATATCAGAAAGTATGCAAGCCGACAGCTTTAAACTATGCACACGTATAGTACCTGACATTCTATATTAATTTGGAGTAACTTATATACGTCAGTGCTACCAACATGATTCTAAGCCTGCTGACAGGTCCAACTTTAAATACATGTAACATCCATACCATCATTTGGATTTCAACCAAATTTCGTATGTGCTATGTGTACCATAACAGATATGACTATGCGTATTCTAAGGAGCAACCAGGGCTGCCAACTGTTAATATGTGCTGTCCCTATTTTTGTTACCTTAATATCAATATATCTGAAAGTATGCAAGCCAATAGCTCTAAAATTTGCACACGTATAGTACCTGGCATTCTAGACGAATTTGGAGTAACTAATATACGTCAGTGCTACCAACATGTTTCTAAGCCTGCTGATAGGTCCAATTTTAAAATGCATGTAACTTCTATACTAACTAATGGATTTCATTCAAAATTGGCACAACAATAGATCATATTATTTCAGATTATTTCTGACCAATACATGCATGACATTGTTGCCAACATGATTTTACGCGCGCTGTTAGATCCAATGTTTAACTGCATGTAACGTCCATGCTATCCAGTGGACTTCAACCAAATTTTGTATTTAGTACCGTAAGAGACGGAACTAAGAATATATTCAGTCATCAGGGCTGCCAACTGTAGTGCTCTATTAGGATACATTATGCCAGGTATACAGTATTTCGAACTAATTGGAAATTTCGATATCAGCAAATTAATTTCGTCATTATTCTGGATAGGTTCATATTCTGTAGAATAATCATTGGCATGAAAAGTAGGCTGTATAGTTCTTCACAGAACTTCTTGTTATATATTAGTATGATAGAAGACAAAATACTACAATAGTACGTTGAACCCAAACCCCTGACTGTATATATAAACACATTAAAATTTCATTCACGTACCTTTTCTTATCAATTCGTACGAATTCAGAAAACGGAGAAATAATTCACAACGATGTAGAAAAACAAATTTTAATGACAAAATGGCTATGATGCGCAGCTAACGGTAACTTCGCGCCTTACCCACACAACAGAATCATGGACAACATGGACAACAAGTTAACGTATTCACCGCTAGGTTACAGCATCTACTAAATGATAAAATACTACTTCTCCATATAAGGAAACCTCCCCATATATGGCGACATTCCTATATACCCTACTCCTCAAACAAGTAGTATTTTCAAAATTATTTATTGAATGAAAAAACATAGGAAATAAGTGCTGTGGACAGTGACAAGAATAACGCTATCCAAACTACGATTGAAGTAATTTTTTGGGTACCGATAAATAAGTGTTGAGCCAGCCAAATGTTGTACGTTACCCACGCTTAACAATCATTGGCACATATGTTTCCGTATAAAAGCGTCTTTAAAGCCAGAGGAGTTAAAGGGAACGTGAATCCATTAACTCTCTATTTGTCCATATAAAACAATAAGTTGATTCAATAATGGGCGCATGGTGGCCAGCGGTCAAGTTGTTTCCCTCTCTCAAAGGCAGACAGGTTTTGATTCCCGGTCAATGAATGTGACATTTTCGAAGTGAAATGCCATGTCCTCTGGTTCAGATTCCACGTAAAAAGGAGGTCCCGTGGCTCATGACCGCGAGATTTACGTTCACGTTAATCTACAAGCTTCTTCGCTATTGATATAATAGTTCTACTGGGCAATAATCGTCAACATCACCACCCTTAACGCGACGGGTGATGCCCATAAACAGGGTGATTGAGTTCAGGCGTGGATCTAGAGTTTGACTTGGGGGGGGGGGGGGGGGGCAGAGAATCGGAATTGTTAAGAAAAATGGTATCACTAAAAACGCAATCACAAAATAACCAAACGTACAAATCCAGACCAATTTTTTTGCAGGCTACATGGATAGAAATTTGATGCGTTTAGCGCACCAAAAATATTCGTACAAATTGCTACAGCGTGTTTTGCGACTTTTACATCGAGCTTCCAGAAAAGTATCAATGTACGTTACAGTTACGGCAAGTCGAGTTGCTACCGACAAAGGGAGAAAGTCACAGCTTAAATTGCCAACCAAGCTTGCTGTTTGAACGTCGGCAAATTATTTTGGTGCGAAAAAAGCCCCAAATTCCTACCCGCGCATTGCTGCACATTCATCGTGACATCACTATAAACATCGATTCGGTAATCACAAGGTTTACTAAGCAAAATAGACGAGTTGATTTTGTTATATAAATAATTGTTTTTATATAAGAGGTTTGAATTTGTAAATATGTACAGTTATATTAGAAATAATAATTGCAATAAAGATATTTTCAGTAATGAATATAATGAAAACAAGTAGTTCCGTGAAGAACTATACAGACTATTTTCATATATCCTGCTCATGTTAATTGCCTCTATCAACATACAAAATTTCAGTTTAATTGCTGTAACAGATTCGTAGATATTGAGAACCGTCTAAATATTTCAGATGGTCGCCAGGTTGGATTTTTATTTTTGTATTATTACATTAAGCTTATTGTGTACGTGTGGTATTCAAACTTCAATCGCATGATTAGAACACAAGAAGTAAAAAAGAGATTTCAAAATTACGCACAGCAGCCATCTTGTGATTATGCAAACAATATTGAAATAAATTAGATGCCAGTGGATCAACATTTGTATAAGCATTTAACGTGCAACGTTTCACGGCAATCGGATAGTTAATTCGCGAGAAACGTCCATTTAAATATTTATACTTCGCGTCGCCGCCATGTTGGATTTGTGCTCACCAGGTTACTGAAAGTCCTTTAGGTGAACATATGTTCATAGTCTCTATGAGCATAAAAAATCATTGGTTGTTGTAAAAGATTCATAGATATTGAGAACTGTCTAAATATTTCGGAAGCTCGCCATTTAGGATTGTTATATGTATAGGCCATAGAGTTATGTACCATTCAAGGACAATTATTGCCTAGGTTCATTATTCAAACTTTCACCTCGATCGCATGATTACGACACAAGAAATAAAAACTTAATTTTAAAATTTCGCACAGCCTCCATCTTGAGGTTATGTAAACAATTGAATTAAATTAGATGGCAGTGCATTACAATCTGCAAAATCATTTACCGTACCTCATTTCACTGCGCTCAGAGAGTTAAATCACGAGAAAAGTCTATTAAAACATTTCAAATTCGCTTGGTCGCCATGTTCGTTTTGTACTTGACAGGTTTATGAAATATACATAGGTAAACTTGTATCAGTACACTTTATCACCGTACAAAATTGCAAGGTTATATCTGTTATAGTTTCGGAGATATAGAATGCCAGTGAAATATTTCGCACAGCCGCCATTTTGAGGTTATGTAAACAATTGAACTAAATTAGACTCCAGTGCATTACAATGTGTATAAACATTTGCTGTATCAAGTATCATTATGTTTGGATAGTTAAATCGCCAGAAAAGTCTATTTAAATGTCTCAACTTCGCTTCGCCGCCATGTTGGTTTTGTAGTCACCAGGTTTTTGAAAGTCTCATAGGTGAACTTCTAGTAGTGCCCTTTATCACCGTACACAATGTCAGGGCGATATCGGTAATAGCTTCGGAGATATTGAATGCTAATGAAATATTTCGCACAGCCGCCATGTTGGATTGGTGAGACGTAACAAAATTTGAAGGGCACGGTCGAGGTCGCCGGGAATAGTGCTATGAACTTACCGAGTTTCATTGAAATCGCTCCAGCCGTTTAGAATTTATTAGGGGGGACACACACACACCTCACACACACACACACACACGCACACACACACGGACAAAAGGTGATCTCATAAGCCTATTTTTTCAAAATTGAAAATAGGCTAAAAAACTGTTTTTCAGTTAAAATTCGTTAAGTTTTATTTGTCTGGTTACTGTGTTTTCGTTTTTTGAGTTTGCAAAAAAATTGGTCTTAGTTTGGGGGAGGAGGTCATGACCCCCGTGACCCCCCTCCCTTGAATCCGCGCCTGATTGAGTTGATCCCATAGAACACATTCAAGTTGGGCTCATGGTCAAAACATTCCTTAGTTAGGTAAGGTGAGTTGAGGTTAGGTTAGGTTGAATTAAGTTAGGTTATTTAATGTTTGATTGTTGTTGTTTGAGTCTTCAGTCTTTTGACTAGTGTGATGCAGCCCTCCATGCCTCCCTGTCCTGAGCTAATCGTTTCATCTCTACATAGCCACACCCTACATCCGAGGCAATCTGTTTAACATATTCTAACCTTGGTCTAGCCCTACTGTTCTTGTCCTCGACCCTACCTTCCATAACTAAGTTTGCGCTTCGTGGGTGTCTTTGTAAGTGTCCTAACTTCATATCTCTTCTCTTCATTAGCAGTCGCCAGAAACATCTCTCCTCTCCCACTCGTCTTAATACTCCTTCGTATATAACCCTATCTACCCATCTGTTCTTCATAATTCTCCTTTAACACCACATTTCAAACTCTTCAATTCTCCTCTTTTCTGCTGCACCAATAGTCCAAGTTTCAGTTCCATAGAGTGCCACGCTCCAGAGAAAGGCTTTCAAAAATGACTTCCTAATACCTAAATCTATGTTCGATGTCAATAGATTCTTTTCTTGTAGAAATGCCTTCCTTGCCTGAGCCAACCTACTTTTTATATCCTCTTTGCTTGGTCCTTCACTGGTTATTTTGCTTCCTAAGTAACAGAAGGCCGGCCCGTAGTGTTGGGGTAGCGCGCCTGCCTCTCACACGGAGGCCTCGGGTCCGATTCCCTGCTCCGTCAGGGATTTTAGAAACTGACGTGAGGGCTGGGACGGGGAGTAATCAGTCCCGTGATGACAATTGAGTAGCTGTCTGACAGTGAGGCAGCGCCCCGATCACGAAAACCAAGATTAACGGCCAAGGGGACCCGATGTACTGACCACGCGTCACCCCAATATATGCAGGCCAAATGGCTGGGCAGCAGTCACTTGGTAGGCCTAGGCTTTCACGGGCTGTAGTGCCAGGGGTTATTTATTTATTTATTTAATTAATTAACTGAAGACTCCTACCTCCTTCAGCTTTCACCTGCCAATTTGATGTCCATAGAGGTTTCTGATTTATTTCGGCTACATTCCATTTTTTTGATTTACACTTATTAATTTTCACCATGAATTCTTTCCTAAAGACGGAGTCCATACCACTCAAAAACTCATTCAAATCCTCTGGTGTGTCGGCCAAATAAATACCAAATTAATACTTTATTATAGGAATAATAAAATGGGGATGCAATAATTTCAATAATTGTCGTTGATATAGAAATGTAATTTTGACACACGTAAATTTCAAGAAGGATATTCCAATTAAAACAAATGGCCAAACATTAACAAATTAAGAAACCTATCCTACTGACCAGGGACCCAACTATAGGCTACTCCGTCTCTTCGAGGATCGACGTCAATCCGCGGGGCCAACTCTAACGTGTCCGCGATTATCTTGTTGTGGAAACATGATCGACCCAATCGCGATTTGTTGTGTAGGCATTATGTTGTATTAATGACTTGAGACACTCGTACAAGAAGATCTAGGTTTTATAGTAACATATCTGAAGACATCCAAAATAAATATCTTTGTAAATCATAGAAATACGAGTATGAAATTTCTGCCAGAGAAACATGATTGCCATTTATTCATAAGTCTTCCATACTTCTTGTATGATCGGTGATAAATAAATAAATGAATGAATAAATAAATAAATAAATACAGAAATAAATAAATAAATAAATAAATAATTAAATGAATGAATAAATAAATAAATGAATAATTAAATAAATGAATGAATAAATGCATAAATGAATAAATAAATAAATGAATACAGAAATAAATAAATAAATAAATAAATAAATAAAAGAATGAATGATTAAATAAATGAATAAATGAAAGAATAAAGAAATTAATAAATAAATGAATGAATAAATAAATGAATGAATAAACGGATGAATGATTAAGTAAATGAATAAATGAATGAATAAACGAATGAATGATTAAATAATCAATGAATGATTAAATAAATTAATAAATTAATGAATGATTAAAAATGAATGAATAAATGAATGATTAAATAAATGAATAAACGAATGAATAAATAAATGAATGAATAAACGAATGAATGATTAAACAAATGAATAAATGATTGAATTCACGAAAGAATGAATGAATAAAGAAATGCATAAATGAATAAATAAGACCAGGAATTTTCACAATACCCTCAAACAGTCACTCAGAACGAACATTCAACCAAGTTTTCATTTCAGGGATTCACAGGAAAAAATGTTTTTTTATGACAAGGACAATTGTCGCATTTTAGCCCAGTACTTTAAGGAGTTGCTCAAAATTGTGATCCACTAAGTGAAGGCGTTGAGTACCAACATACTTCATCAAACGCGGACTCGCTGCCTCCTTCAAGGGAGGAAGTTTGTGAAATCATTTATCATCTTAAAAATAGTAAGGCAGCCGGAGAAGATTCAATTGTTGGTGAAGTCTGGAAGTGTGCTGGAAGCAATGCCAAACACAAACTCACTGAGATGTTATTGAACATCAGGGAAACGGACGTCCTACCACCTAATTGGACATTCATCCCCTCCACAAGAAAGGCTATTTTACTGACTTAAATAATTTTCGTGGAATTTCTTTTGTTTCGGTAACTTACAAGACTTATTAAAACGGGCTGAAAGTCAGCTGGGCCGTCAGATCGGAGAATATCAAGGAGACTTCCGGAAGAGCAGATCCTGTGTGGAACACATTCTAAATCTTAAAAATGTAATTGCACACTCCAAAATGAGGAACCGTGGTGTGGTTGTCATCTTTGTTGATATTCGGAAGGTCTATGATTCCATTGATAGAGGAACACTTAATAAAATCCTACAAGAACTAGGATTGGATAACAAAGCTCGCAGGCTCATTCTATTAACCTTGAATAACACCCATTCTATGGTTAAATTTAGAGGTGAGATGTCAGAAAGCTTTGAAATAAAAAAGATACGAGCCTTACAGTAGTCGCATAAGATGTGTAACATCTGACATGTTATCCTACTCGTATACTACACAGCTTGGACATTCTTAAAATGTTAATTTACACTCCATTTTCATACTGGTACTATGATGAATGTATAGATTGAATTGGAGATATGCTACTGTCACATTTGTGGCGCAGCGGTCAAGCTGTTAGTCTCTCACCAAGGTAGACCGGGGTTGATTCCCGGTCAATACATGTGAGATTTTCGAATTGAAATGCCATGTCCTGTGGTTCGCATTCCACGTAAAAGGGAGGTACCGTGGATCATGATCGTGAGATTAACGGACACGCAAAACTACAAGCTTCCTTCCTTCCTTTTACATTAATAATTCATAAAAACAAAGTGACACACAACGTCGACAGTACTCTCAAATACTGTGAGCACATTCCTGAGTAACTATAACATTCATTATTCTCAAGGCTCTCATACAGTTCGTCGTAAACAATCAAAACATTGCTTCCTACAATCATGAAATGACTTAGTCTCACATATGATGAAAATACAGCTTTTATTCCACTCATATAACAACATTCTGTTATGCATTTAATATTTGACTACTCACCCACAGCTTGACAATAATGCCGCTTACTTAAATGTCATTTGTCGTCTTTGTCCTAACCCATGTGATATTCAACCTTGAACGTGAAGCTTCATAAACTGCTCAATGACAAATGAAAGTCGGTGAAACATTTGCCACTGTGCTCGTCAAACCAGTGCCTGCTAAATGCACTGCCTACTGTATTGCCATAACATTCTCGTGTTACAGAGCACAAACTGCCTTGTTTCCAATACACATATTTTCAATTGTACATCCAGCTGGCAGTGCGTCTTCACTTCCGTCCGATCCACTTCCGTTGGATCCACTTCCGCCCGATTCACTTCCATCCCATTTTTCTGGCAGTGCGTCTTCACTTCCGTCCGATCCACTTCCGTTCGATCCACTTCCGCCCGATTCACTTCCGTCCCCAATTTTCAAAATCACTCCCATGAAACTATCCAGCAACCGAGCGGAAATATGTTACACATCAAAAGCGGGGGGTGAGACAAGGGGATGGCCTTTTCCCAATTACGTAGCATCAATCCAGTTAAACTGCCTCCGGTGACAGGCAGCCAAAGTACGTCTTCAAGTGTCACTGTTGAAGACAGAGTTCTTCACTGGCATAAAAGAAGCTAGCAGTGAGATGCTCTTGGAACAGGGAGAGATCAAGAGGACTGAAAAAACTAAGTATCTCGGTGAATGAATTGAATCCAACTTATATGAAAAGGCAGCGTTATCCATGAGAATCAATAAATTAGAAATTGATTATCGGTTGACGAAGAACACTTACAAGAAGAAGTGCTTATCTCATTACTTTTTTTTGCGTATAATGCATACAAGACAGTTCTTCTTTTTCTGCTTAGCGTCATCCCGTAGAAACAGGGTTCGCCTTTTGGATCAATGCACGCCATTTCTTGCGATCTAATGCTTCGCGCGATTTCAAGTTTCTTGATCATAAATCGGCGTTGATAGTGTCGAGCCACCGCAATTTTGATCTCCCACGCTGTCTCTGGCCGTCGACCGTTAGATGGTAGGCCGAGCCGATGACTGAACTTTGTGGTGCACGGACAACGTGCCCACACCAACGGAGTCTCCATTCCTGCATTTTCTCATTGATTGGAGCCACGCCAGCTGTAAGTCGAATAGTTGTGTTGGGGATATGGTCAAGCAGAGAAATGTCTAATGATCTTCGCAGCATACGCATTTCCATGACATGAAGTGAGTGCTCAGCACTTCTAGGTGCTGGCCAACACTCGGTACCATATAATGCAACTGGTCTCACCATTGTGCGGTATATCTTTGATTTTAGGCGGATAGGCATCTTCTTATCACAAAGAACACCGGTGACATCTCTGAATCGCATCCAAGTCGCATTGATTCGTGCTCGCACATCTTCATTCACAGAGCTGTCGCCATTCAATCGTGAGCCTAGGTATCGGAATGTATTTACCTTGGTAAGAGGAGCTCCATTAATACCTATAGTTCCAGGGGATGGAATCGTTTCGAGGTATTCAGTCTTGTGGATGTTCAGACGACGACCAAATCCTTGCAGACGATCATGCCATGTCTGCACTTGTGTTTCAAGATCCTTCCTGGAGTCTGCCGCAAGCATCACATCATCAGCGTATAGCAATGTCCATGGGACACACTTCTGCAGGTCTCGCGTTAGGGAATTCATGACGATAACAAAGAGCAGGGGAGACAGAGCTGAGCCTTGATGAACCCCAACTGTCACAGGGAAGCTGTCAGTCAGTCCTGCAGGGCATCGAACGAGGCTTTTTGTGTTGTTGTACAGCATTTTTATCCAGTTTATATACATTTCTGGAACTTGATGATCTGGGAGAACGTACCAAATCATCTGGTGTGGTACTCGATCAAATGCCTTCTCGAGGTCAAGGAAAGCAAGATGTTGTGGCCTCCTCTTCTCTCGGAATTTCTCCATCAGCTGGCGCACAGCAAAGATTGCGTCTATCGTGCCACATCCCTTGACAAACCCCTTACAAGACAGTAATTAATATAAAAAATATTACAAATAAACAATTTAGGACCCTTCATGAGCTGCCAGGTCTTGAATCCATTCAAGATCTTGTGGAGTGGCTGTATGGAGCTCTTCTAAGGTCCCAGAGTACATATATAGAGGGCATTCCTGCACGATATGCTTGACGGTTTGCACTTCGTATCCACATTCACAACGAGGCGAGTCTATCCAACCCCTCGCATGCACTAGTTCGAGCAGTGCCACATCGAATTCTGTTCAGACGGGACCAGGCAGCTCGAGGGAGATGGAATCCAGGTAGTTTGATGGTAGTATCAAGTACTTCAATTAGGCCACGAGGTGGAGAGGTAGACCAATCAACTTTCCATGTATTTCGGGGGTTGAATGGAGCTGAAGTAAGTTCCATAGCCGTCTTGTAGTCTGGTTTCCGTGATTTCAACCTGGATGTAGAAGGTTTATTGACGTCTTGGTGGATTGAAATTGAAACATTATAAGGTCAGAAGCCATATATGCCATGGAGTGTCTTTCTTTAAACCGAAGGGATCTGATGGAGAAGATGGAAATTAGAGAGAAGAGAATTCTCCGGAAGATCCTCGGTCCTGTAGATGTAGATGAAGAATTTCGTAGGCGACATAACTCCGAGCTCTATGAACATATAGAGAATCTATCTGATTGTGCGAGAAAAGAGAGAATAGCATTTTATGGCCATATCGCGAGATTACCTTCCACAAGATTGACCAATCGTTAGCTCAGTTTCTGGCACAATAAGAAGGTTCGTACCACGTGGTTGACGGAAACTGAGAAGGATATTAAGGAACTGGAAATATCAGATCTGGATGAACGACAGGCTGTGAGGCGTGCTTTGAAGGAATTCCATGGTTTTCAGGAGAAACGTCGGAAGAAAGGTACCCCTTGGACCACTGAAAGAAAAAAAGTTACATCGGCAGAAAATGCGCCAATACTGGGCGAAGATCACGACCTTCCGGCTGAATAAACGTGGTCCTAAGCAGGCCAATTCGAGAGGAAAAGTAGAAGAAGAAGAAATAAATCAATGAATGAATGAATCAATAAATGAATAAATAAATCAATGAATAAATAAATAAATAAATAAATGAATAAATGAATAAATAAATCAATGAATAAATGAATGCGTAAAGAAACGAATACCGTATATGAATGAATGAATAAATAAACATATTAATAAATGATTGAATAATTGAATAAATAAAGATATTAATAAATGAATCAATAAACGAATAAACAAATGAATGAATAAATGAATAAATAAATAAATAAATAAATGAATAAATAAATAACTGAATAAATAAATCAATGAATGAATAAATGAATAAATAGGTAAATAAATAAATAAATCAACGAATAAATGAATAAATAAATCAATGAATAAATGAGTGAATAAATAAATAAATAGGTAAATGAATGAATAAATGAATAAATAAACCAATGAATAAATAAATAAATGAATAAATGAATAAATAAATCAATGAATAAATAAATGAATAAATGAATAAATAAATGAATAAATAAATGAATAAATAAATCAATGAATAAATGAATATAGAAATGAATAAATAAGTGAATGAATAAATGAATAAATAAATAAATAAATGAATAAATAAATCAATGAATAAATGAATGATAAATAAATAAATAGGTAAATGAATGAATAAATAAATTAATAAATAAATCAGTGAATAAATAAATCAATGAATAAATCTCTTATATATAATCCAAAACTGACTCATCACCGCAGGGCTCAAACCACTAGACCTAGAGAGCTGAAATTTTGCATGTTGGTTGATCCGAGTATGTAGAGGCCCAATAAGAAACGGTTTTTGACAATTCAATTTGTAAGTGACTTTTTTCGGCCCTTTGGCATTGACAATCCAAAATTTAGTCATCGACGCAGGGCTCAAACCACTAGACCTAGAAAGCTGAAATTTTGCATGTTGGTTGATCCGAGTCTGTAGAGGCCCACTAAGAAACGGTTTTTGAAAATTCAATTTGTAAGTGACTTTTTTCGGCCCTTTGGCACTGAGCAAGGACAGTCGGTACAAAGTTCGGATTTAGCTCATTTTAAGCCACCAGATACGAGAAACAATACTCGGAGGTCCTGTAGGGACCCCGAAACACACCTTTTAAGTTCCTAAAATGAACGGTTTCGGAGATATTCCTAAATAACTGTGTTCCCTCTGAGAAACAGATCAACGTTACTATGGCAACCGCTGAAATATCGCAGACCGGGGATAGTTTTCTGGCAATATCTCGAAAACCGTTCGTTTTAGGGCCTTAAAACGCTGGGTTCGATTCCCACTTCTTCGAATTGGGAACCACGAACATTGCTCCTCACATTGATACGCGCAAAAAGAGCTATAATCCATATTTCTACGAGCAAATCGATTTGGTAAGTCTCATCTCTTATATATAATCCAAAACGGACTCATCACCGCAGGGCTCAAACCTCTAGACCTAGAAAGCTGAAATTTTGCATGTTGGTTGACCCGAGTATGTAGAGGCCCACTAAGAAACGGTTTTTGAAAATTCAATTTGTAAGTGACTTTTTTCGGCCCTTTGGCACTGAGCAAGGACAGTCGGTACAAAGTTCGGATTTAGCTCATTTTAAGCCACCAGATACGAGAAACAATACTCGGAGGTCCTGTAGGGACCCCGAAACACACCTTTTAAGTTCCTAAAATGAACGGTTTCGGAGATATTCCTAAATAACTGTGTTCCCTCTGAGAAACAGATCAACGTTACTATGGCAACCGCTGAAATATCGCAGACCGGGGATAGTTTTCTGGCAATATCTCGAAAACCGTTCGTTTTAGGGCCTTAAAACGCTGGGTTCGATTCCCACTTCTTCGAATTGGAAACCACGAACATTGCTCCTCACATTGATACGCGCAAAAAGAGCTATAATCCATATTTCTACGAGCAAATCGATTTGGTAAGTCTCATCTCTTATATATAATCCAAAACGGACTCATCACCGCAGGGCTCAAACCTCTAGACCTAGAAAGCTGAAATTTTGCATGTTGGTTGACCCGAGTATGTAGAGGCCCACTAAGAAACGGTTTTTGAAAATTCAATTTGTAAGTGACTTTTTTCGGCCCTTTGGCACTGAGCAAGGACAGTCGGTACAAAGTTCGGATTTAGCTCATTTTAAGCCACCAGATACGAGAAACAATACTCGGAGGTCTTGTAGGGACCCCGAAGCACACTTTTTAAGTTCCTAAAATGTATGGTTTCGGAGATATTCCCAAATAACTGTGTTCCCTCTGAGAAACAGATCAACGTTACTATGGCAACCGCTGAAATATCGCAGACCGGGGATAGTTTTCTGGCAATATCTCGAAAACCGTTCGTTTTAGGGCTTTAAAACGCTGGGTTCGGTGCCCACTTCTAACCACGAACGTTGTCCTCGCATTGATACGCGTAAAATGAGATATATTAGCCTACTTTCGATTTTTGCAAAAAATGAAAGTAGACTTATGAGATCAACACAGGGCGAAAAATTGTGTGTCTGTCTGTGTGTATGTGTGTGTGTGAGTCTGTGTGTGTGTGTGTGTGTGTGTGTGAGTGAGTGTACTCTGAATGTCTGTCCCCCCCCCTATCAATTCGAACACGGTGAAACCGAATTGAACGAAATTTGGTACAGAGGTAGCTCTAGCATAGGGCACCTCAGTGCCATACTTTATATCGCCGCCATCTTTACCAAAACTGAATGGCGGCCACTCAAACGTTCAAAACGTAAACTCAAATTACGGCTAAACTAATCATCCGATCTCTACCAAATTTGGTGACAACATACCTTTTAATAGGACGCGTCTTTCACCCAAACTTCGAGGTCATCGGCCCTGCCATTTCAGGATGGTGGCCGTGTGAATTATGCAACCATTATAATCAATAGCTTAAGACCCACCAATTCAGATTATCAAGCCTAGGGTGGTTTAAGCTATCCTGAAGGTCGTGATCCGTTATTTATTATAATTTAATATTATAATATTATTCTGTATGACTGGCTTAAAAGAGCTGAGCTGTATCTGCCACACGACAAGATGGCAGCTGTCCTCATCAGTCTGTCTTATATTTCAGTAGTTTTAGTATGTTGTATGCGATATACCCTACTGATACAATAATATAAACTTTGTATGAAATGATCTATAATGAAGATGTACTGCAGTGAAGAAATAGTTTATTTCAAGTCATTATTTGCCAACAGGTTGAATCTAATATATCAGTTAAGATCGCCATGATGATACGGATATGTTTAGCTCTGGGCTAGCGTGTTAGACTGTCACGCAGTTGACTGGGGATCGAATACTGCTACAGATGACTTTTTTTTTCTTGAATTCTTTTACAAATGATGTGCACAAGCTCTTTTTACAGATACTGAATAAAATGTCATTTAGCTCAAAGGGGAGGCTAATGTATACACTCGTTTATTAATAAAATCACAGTCCCAGCATTGCACATAAACAGAAGACATTACGAAAAGGAGAATAGAAGAATTAGATACACGTTGTTATCAACCACAGCCTTCTTAATGTATCTGTACGGTGCTGTCCTCTTGTGGGTTATGTGGGTAGTATTGTTCCAAATATACCGCTGTGTCAATACTTGGCCTCCTAAAGTATGGCAATTTTGTAATACTGGTAGTTCGACTATTAGCCACGATCGCGCTCCGATTACCTTTAATGATAGAACGTACAAGGCACTGCCGGCAGGAAGTTAGGTCCTCATTTGAGTACGTAATTCAATTGCTTATATGAGGACGAAGCGTCCTGCTGGCAGGACCGTTCTTTTTTCCATTATATAGAGGGAAATGTAACGAATCAGCGCATGCAAGTCTGAAGTTGGTAGCTCTGACCGTTCAGTAATGGCGGCGATTATACGTAATGGTGACTGTGTTTATGTTTTTGCTACCTATTTCGATGCTCCAAACAGCGGAGATGCATGGAGTCGCTCGTTATTTGCTAGTAATTATGATATCAGTAAATGTCATGGTACTGTAGTTTAAATTACGTGTAGTTGTGCAACTGTGCAGTGGGATATTGACAAAAACACAACTAGGCTTTTTTTAATTTATTTATTCTCGAGTGATGGACGCGTCGTCGCTCATACATTTATTTAGTCTCTGTACTATAAGAAAACACGTTTATACTTTATACGTTTATATATTTTAGAGTCAATATGTTGTTAAGAGACAGTTATTGTATTAGTCAATATGAGTCATATTGAATATTTTAGAATATTTACAGACTTTTATTGTTTGCCCAGTACCAGAACTGCAATATTATTACGCTCTGATAACCCAAAGTACTGCCGGAAGGACGCGTCCTGCTGGAAGGCCAGTTCAAAGATTTGCCATAAGGGTCCAAAGTCCTGCTGGAAGGACGCACCGCTGTGTACAAAAGTACTTCCGGAGGGTCCTTCTAGCAGGACGAGTGACTGTACGCTCTATCATTAAACACTGCCAGTTGGATCGCCTCCCTCCTGGCTACTTTAAACTGCCTACTCGTTGAACACCCAGAGGCGTACTAGATAAATATGAATTCACTGCTAGGTCGCAGCACCAACCTACTGTGATTGGCGCGGATTTTTTAAGGGGAAGGTACCCAAAACGATAGATCCTTAAGTTTGCAGGCTGGCTTAATATAGAGATTAACGGACGTGAATGCATTACAATAAGTTAGTAGTTTTGTTATTCAATCATCATAAAGTATATAATATTGATTTTGACACTTACTGGCTAATTATCGATATAAAAGAAAACAAACACTACATGGTGGTTGAGGTGGTTTTAGGGATGAGGACAAAGAGTTATAAATATACCCATACATTTAGGAGAAAGTAGGCTATATGTTCTTTGCTGAACATCTTGTTTTTATGTGCATTCTATACCTTACGAGTTGGAACTAAGACTATATTCAGAGTCACCAGGGCTGCCACCTGTAGTAAGTTACTCTATTAGGCTACACTATTGCAGGTGTATTTCATACTGTAGTACTTAGAAATGTTAGTATTACCAACTTGATTTCGTCATAAATAGGTCTATATAGATTGACATGGATCTTAAATTTTAAGAAAAGTAGGCTCTCTAGTTCGTCATGGAACTACTTGTTTTTAGTTGCATAGGCCTATACAGCACATAATATGTTGAACCTCAGCTTTAAAAATGAGTCTGTTATCTGTATATAATTCGGCCCAAGACACGCGAGATCTTGCCGATGTTTTGGCTGTAGCGTGTCAGAAGGTTATCGTTATATATATTATGTGCCTATAAATATGAACTCGGTCAGTAATTCGCAGCTGTGTTTGCAAGTGCGTGTTTAAACCACATTTCATGGTTAAGAACGTGTTTTATGTATTTTTTGTGTAGGTTCTCAGGGAATATATAATGTCCTTTGTCTTTCGCTGTGACCTGTTTTTACACAACTGCATAAGCTGTACGTGCGATATGTTCAGTATTGCATGTCATGCCGTTTGTCGTGTTGATTGAAAAGTTTATTTTGAAAGTAACTTTGTACTTCAGTGATGCAATTGATCCGAGTGCAAATGTGTGTGGCTTAGAATGAGTTCGTTTACCTTCCCTAAAATCAGGTTTTTGTTTCCGCCTCAAAAATCAATACAGCAAGAGATACCTACCGAGATTCTTTGGTCCCAACCGATGCCGGCAGCTAGATCTGCACTCGCCCATCCCACTCTCCCGGTTTCGTGGGTTGCACGAGCCGTGTGGCTAACTTGTATCTACCACGACACTTGCCATACTACCTACGTCACGGCTTCACGTGACCCAAGAGCGGCTAGGGAGAGGACCACCCGCATTGGCACCCCCCTGGTGTGGGATGCCTTCTTCTACCCCTTCGAAACTAACGCCACCTATGCGCTATACTCGGAAACAACATAGCCGCCATCTTGTTGTAAAAGCTAGTTGGTAAACTATAGGGAGGTACTTGCATTTTGGGTGACAAAACGTAGAAAGAAGCTCTTTTCATCGTTGAATTCCAGATGGCGCGCGGTGCAATTGTTGCTTGTCACTCGAGGACCGACAAGGATAGAGCTGATCACAAGGAGGGTTTACGTTTCTTAAGGATACCGTCAGAGATTTAAAAAAAAAACGATGCGAACACACGAAGAAACGAAGCGAGAGACGCCGAGCACTGTGGCTTTCTCGCATAAATCTGAAAGACCTGAGAGATAGTGTTCATCAGCCCCATGTATTTGGGTGTATTTGAATTTTTCTGATAAAATGTGTCACTGTGGTAACTGCAGTAATGTGCAGTTCGATTCCCTCCTCAGCCATACTGGAAGTGGTTTTCCGTTGTTTCCCCCACTTCTTCTTATTATTATTCATTTCCCGTTTCCAGTTCTCTCGGTCGGGTTGCGAATCAAGGACCTCCACAGTTGTCTATCCCTCCACCATTCATTTCCGTCTTTCAGTACTTCTCTTCCTTTTACTCCTCTTTTCTCTATGCTTTCCTTCACCGTATCTATCCACCTCTTTCTGGGTCTTCCTCTTGGTCTTCTTCCTGGTATTTTCTCCATAAATATTCTTTTTGGTAACTTACTCTATATTCTTCCATTCTCATCATATGTCCGTACCACTTCAGCTTACTGTTCTCTATCGTGTCTAGGGGCGTGGTGGCGCAGCGGTCAAGCTGTATGCCTCTCACCAACGCGGACCGGGTTCGATTCCCGGTCAATGCATGTGAGATTTTCGATGTGAAATGCCATGTCCTGTGGTTCGGATTCTACGTAAAACGGAAGTCCCGTGGCTTATGATCGCGAGATTAACGGTCACGTTAAACTACAAGCTTCCTTCCTTTTTTTTCTATCGTGTCTCGTAGTTATGAGAACCCAGTTCTCTCCCTAATGTCCATATTTCTGATTTTATCCCTCCGTGTCTTCCCAATTATTCCTCTAAGGAACTTCATCCCCATTTCTACTCCAGGAAAATGCTGGGATGATTCCTAAATTAAGGCATGGTGGCCACTACTCCTGGAAAACTCCTGGATTTTTATTAGGTCTGAAAAACTCCTGGAAAATGACAAAAATTTGAAAACTCCTGGAAAATAGCCACTGTTAATTAATTAACGAAAGAAATTTCCTCAGGCTACTTGTTTCTGTGTGTGAGAACACGCGATAGTATTTTTGTAAAACTTATTGAGTATAGACAACTTCACCGCAATAAAACAACAGGCGGCATTCTTTTCTCCTTTTTTTAACGGATATTTGAGTCACAAAGGCTTTTTTAAAACAACAATTAAAGCATTTGTGTGTAGGCTTGCGTATCAATAACGCAATCACCACTAATTTTTGTCAACATCTGTATAAGTAAACCAAACAAAACTGCTTTTTTTGGTCTTGAAGTAGGCAACCGATAAAGCCCCCCGGGACTCACGCTTATTTTTAAGCTTGGGAAAATGAGAATTACTCCAGGAAAATTCCTGGAAAACTCCTGGAAAATCGTTGACCGGTTTGAGTGGCCACCGTGTTAAGGCCACGCCCACCTCCTTCCCGATCCTATTCCCAATTTACAAATACACGCAAATCGGGCCGCTGCACTGAGCACAACGACATGGGGAGCATGTGGTATCCGAGACCACCCAAATTCTATATAAGATTCTATTGAAAATGGAGGCAAGGCTCCTTTCGAAACGTTAGAATTTTAAATTTTACTTTCACACGGCAATTTCTCAAAGGAATGAATAATTTTAACCCCTTTAGAACGAGGACTAACGCCGGGTCATTTTGACCCATACTGTAACACTCCCATTTTGTCGTAGTCATACGTATTTTAATGAACTAATTATACACCTGGAGTCTTCCTATGAACTATTCCCAATATATATTTTTTAGCCTACTTTCGATTTTTGCAAAAAAATGAAAGTAGACTTATGAGATCACTACAGGGCGAGAAAAAGTGTGTCTGTCTGTGTGTGTGTATGTGTGTGAGTCAGTGTGTGTGTGTGTGTGTGTGTGTGTGTGTGTGTGTGAGTGTGTGGACTCTGAATGTCTGTCCCCCCTATCAATTCGAACACGGAGAGCGCAAATTGAACGAAATTTGGTACAAAGGTAGCACTAGCAAAGGACACCTCAGTGTCATGTTTTATATCGCCGCCATCTTGACGGAAACGTAATGGCGGCCACACAAATGTTCAAAGCTTAAATCAAACTACGACTAACCTAATCATCCGATCTCTACCAAATTTTGCAACAACATACCTTAATGGGCGAAGCATCCTTTGACCAAACTAATAGGTCATCAGCCTAATAGTTTGCGGATGGCGGCCATCTTTGTGTGAAAATGGATTGCCCCTATTAATTCGAACACGGTGAAACCGAATGGAACGAAATTTGGTACAGAGGTAGTACTAGCAAAGGGCACCCCAGTGTCATGTTTTATATCGCCGCCATCTTGACGGAAACGTAATGGCGGCCACACAAATGTTCAAAGCTTAAATCAAATTACGACTAACCTAATCATCCGATCTCTACCAAATTTTGCAACAACATACCTTTATGGAGGGAGCATCCTTTGACAAATCTAATAGGTCATTAGCCTAATAGTTTGCGGATGGCGGCCATCTTTGTGTCAAAATCGATTACCCCTATTAATTCAAACAAGGTGAAACCGAATGGAATGAAATTTGGTGCAGAGGTAGCACTAGCAAAGGGCACCCCAGTGTCATGTTTTATATTGCCGCCATCTTGACGGAAACGTAATGGCGGCCACCCGTATGTTCAAAGCTTAAATCAAATTACGACTAACCTAATCATCCGATCTCTACCAAATTTTGCAACAACATACCTTTATGAAGGGGGCATCCTTTGACAAATCTAATAGGTCATTAGCCTAATAGTTTGCGGATGGCGGCCATCTTTGTGTCAAAATCGATTACCCCTATTAATTCGAACACGGTGAAACCGAATGGAATGAAGTTTGGTACACAGGTAGCACTAGCATAGGGCACCTCAGTGTCATGTTTTATATCACCACCATCTTGACGGAAACGTAATGGCGGCCACACAAACGTTCAAAGCTTAAATCAAATTACGACTAACCTAATCATCCGATCTCTACCAAATTTTGCAACAACATATCTTTATGGAGGAAGCATCCTTTGACAAATCTAATAGGTCATTAGCCAAATAGTTTGCGGATGGTGGCCATCTTTGTGTCAAAATCGATTACCCCTATTAATTCGAACACGGTGAAACCGAATGGAATGAAATTTGGTACAGAGGTAGCACTAGCAAAGGGCACCTCAGTTTCATGTTGTATATCGCCGCCATCTAGACGGAAACGTAATGGCGGCCACACAAATATTCAAAGCTTAAATCAAATTACGATTAACCTAATCATCCGATCTCTACCAAATTTTGCATCAACATACCATTATGGAGGGAGCATCCTTTGACCAAACTAATAGGTCATTAGCCTAATATTTTGCGGATGGCGGCCATCTTTGTGTGAAAATCGTATCCCCCTATTAATTCGAACACGGTGAAACCGAATGGAACGAAATTTGGTACAGAGGTAGCACTAGAAAAGGCCACCTCAGTGTCATGTTTTATATCACCGCCATCTTGACGGAGACGTAATCGCGGCCACCCAAATGTTAAAGGCTAAAATGTAATTACGACCAACCTAATAATCTAATCTCTACCAAATTTTGCAACAACAAATCTTTATGTGGGAAGCATATTCTGACCAAACTGCTAGATCATCAGCCCAATAGTTTGCAGATGGTGGCCAAGTATGTGTGCAAATCGATTCCCCCTATCAATTCAAACACGGTGAAACCGAATTGAACGAAATTTGGTACAGAGGTAGCACTAGCAAAAGGCACCTCAGTGTCATGTATTATATCGCCGCCATCTTGACGGAAACGGAATGACGGCCACCCAAATGTTAAAAGCTTAAATCAAATTTCGACCATCCTAATAATTTGATCTCTACCGGATTTTGCAACAACATGCGTTTTTGTGGAAAGCATCTTATGACTGACTACAAGGACATCAGCCCAATAGTTTGCAAATAGCGGCCATGTATGTGTGCAAATCCATTCCCCAGATCAATTCAAACACGTTGAAACCGAATTGAATGAATTTTTTTTACAGAGGTAGCACTAGCAAAGGGCACCTCATATTCATGTTTAATATCCCTATAGCAAGTTGTATTTCAACAAGCTACTACAACCAACATTCAATTATACTCCTTGAAAAGGACAAAGAGTTATAACAATACCCATGCATTTAGGAGAAAGTAGGCTATATGTTCTTTACTGAACATCTTGTTTTATTTATAGAGGTTGCTTTTGGGGCTCGGATGCGATGATTTTAGTCTAACTTTATGCTCTTTCGGCTGGTTGTTGTAAGCGAGCTTTCAGAAGTTTACTCGAGTTTACAAATGTTAAGATACTTTCTATTTTGCACGGTATGCTTTCATTTTCTTTATAAATTTGTTTTTTGTTAACTGAATATATTTGTTTGCCAATTTTGATCTGCTCTTTTTCGTTTTTAACCATGATCTGCAACGTATATTCACAGTCGAATGTGTCGTATTCTACCGGCTGTCACGCTAATTATTATTGTTTCTTAAATTATCTTACTGAGGAATTGGGCAATCTTATTTCAATAAAGTTGGTATTTTGTCTTTCACGGCCATTGAATCCCCGCACAAGACACGGCTTAAACTTAGAAAAGTTGCTGAGTTGTACTAATGGACTAATGGTGCAGCGGAAAAGAGGATAATTGAAGCTTTTGAAATGAGGTGATACAGGAGAATGATGATCAGATGGGTATATAGGGTAACAAATGAAGAGGTATTAAGACGAGTGGGAGAGGAGAGATGTTTCTGGCGACTGCTAATGAAGAGAAGAGATAGGAGGGTAGGTCACATATTATGACACCCAGGAATAGCAAGCTTACTGTCGACCCAAATATTATGTGCACTCGAGTTTGAAGGTTGTTTATGAAGTAACCAATAGACCTTCATAAAATCCAATGACATCATCATTTTCGTCGTTCGATTTTACGTTAGTTCATGTAGGTTTGGAATTTTTAATTTATATTTTAATATTTTTTATCGCAGTTGAAGCACAAAAAGTGCCCGTTTTTAAGCGTGTTTCAACCATGCGTCACATTTAAGAATTATTATCTCACAAACCCGTAATCAGATCGAATCCAAATTTTAACACAATATACATTGGAATGTTGTATAACGGGTTTATTAATTTCAAAATTTTGTGTGTTCAATAACGAATGTTGTTATCATTTTTGTAAGGTAACTCTTTCTCGGCTCGGGGTCGTTGGAAAATGTAGTTCTTGGTTGCGTTGTAATCCTTATACATCAAAAAGTTATGCTGTATGACTGTGAAATAGGTAAATTAATTCACTTATTTTATATCGGTTTGTATTTGTACGGAGCTGATATGGAGCCCATCACTTCCGAGCGAGACGCGCCATGACACGTGATGTAGCCCATCTTGGCAATGATGTACTGCTTTCACCGGAGCGGCTAACTGGTGAACCATGTCTTAATTCTCCGTACAAATACAAACCGATATAAAATATGTGAATTAATTTACGTATTTCACAATCATACAGCATACCGTTTTGAGGTATAAGGATTACAACGCGATCAAGAACTACATTTTCAAACCATCCCGAGCCGAGGAAAAGTTACCTTACAAAAATGATAACAACTTTGTTTCTTGGACACACAAAATTTTAAAATTAATAAACCTGTTATACAACATTCCAATGTATATTGTGTTAAAATTTGGATTCGATCTGATGACGGATTTTTGAGATAATAATTCTTAAATGTGACGCATTGTTGAAAATCGCCTTCCGGCGTGCTGAGAGAATTTTTTTAAATTCAAGTAAGGACTGTAACTTTGAATTTTTCAAATAGTTCCAATTTTTGCCGCCAAACGCCACTGTCGACGACTACTAGGCCTAGTTCAGAACTTAGCTACTAGACGCCACCGCAGTCGGCTCTTGGCAACGAACGTAGAAACCTAAGAGCGTTGTTTACATTCCTAACCTACACAGTTTAGCTTCACACAGGTGTAATTAGTGGAACGTTCTTTAACATGCCATAAATATATAACATGGGATCGCCGGCTTTACTTCCCCTCCAAAGGAAGGCACACTGAGGGATTTTTAATGGTCTTTTACTTATTGATGGAACCGTATTCAATCGATACATTGAACAGTTCATCACCACTCTACAAACAAAACAAACGTAATATGCATCAACACTCTTGCAATGACACTATAAGTATGGCTAATGTGTTATTACACGGTTTAATTGAATGTGCTGTGTAATAATGCAGGAATATAATTATCAAATACACTAATTTCTAATCAAGTTTATCAATAGTGATGAAAGCTTTTCATTTAAATGAGGTAATGCATGAAATTTTTAATTACAGATGTAGCGAGAATAATAGATTTAATACAGTGTACTTGTTAAGCCAGAATAGACAGCCAGAGAGCGGGTGAAGTAATTTGCTCATGTGTACGACCCGTACTATGCCTGATGTGCCAATCTTTAAATTTGAACCAATAGCGGGTAAGAATTGCATTAAAATAAGCCAATTGTAGAGCTCTATTAGGTTAATTAATCACCACGCCTGTTATAATCAAACTTTTACGGTGTGTGAGTGGTTATCGTGTCGGACTGCCAACCCCAAGCTTGCAGGTTCGCTCCTGGCCGTGGTAAGTGTTTTTTTCTTTTAATGGCGACAAAAATCACGATAAGCATGTCATACGATGTTGGCATATTAAATAACCCATTAGAATTCAGTTTGCGGCTTCGGTGGCGTAGTTGGTAGCATGCTGAGCTTCTATACCCAAGATAGCGGGTTCAAACCCGGCCGAAGCCTTCGGATTTTTTAAGAGCGTTACAAATCCCTCAGTATGCCTTCCTTCCGAGGGGAAGTAAAGACGGCGGTCCCATGTCACAGATTTATGGCATGTTAAAGAACTTTCCACTAATTACACCTGTGTGAAACTAAATTGTATAGGTTAAGAATGTAAACAACGCTCTTAGGTTTCTACGTTCGTTGCCAAGAGCCGACTGCGGTGGCGTCTAGTAGCTAAGTTCTGAACTAGGCCTAGTAATCGTTGACGGTGGCGATTGGCGTCAAAAGTAGGAACTATTTGAAGCATTCAAAGGTGCAGTCCATACTTGAATAAAAACACACATTAATACAGTCATGACAATTAACACCGGTTATCAGACAGATTCTACACACACCCAAAGTACACGGGGCTACATGACCGCGTTGTAGCAGCCCCTAAACTAAGGAACCAATCAACCGAATTCAGTAGGCCGAGTTCATAATGGCAAAATTAATTTCGGGATTTTTCTCCAACGCAAAGTTCCTCATTTCTCCACTAGAAAGCGGTATAGTGTCAAGGAGCTTAGATAGGCAACCTCCTTGACTTTCTTAGCGCTTCAAGGAGCGATAAAATTTGACATGCAAGTTGCCCTCTGGGCGTCAATTAACAAAGCTTGCACCCGGTACCCAAGGCCATACGATATTATATATATTACTAGCTGTACCCAGCATGCGTTGCAATGCCAATCAAAGAAAGTGTTGGCGTTGTAACTTTGTATGTTGAAGTGCTTTTGGATTCCCAATATTGTTTTTCTTTTTCCTTTAACCACCTCTAAACTATTGTACAATTGATTTACTATCTAAAAAATAATAATCATGGGAGCGTGCTCAACAACTCACCAAAGTTTCATCGCAATAAAATGAATGGTATATGAACGCATACGGGACTTCGTTGAAATGATTCGAGCGCCGTCACCCATTTGTAGAATATACTCGTACGCTACAGACTGTAAAATGGATTTACTAAGTGAAAACCTTCCCTGGCGTGTACACAACAACTCATGAAAGTTTCATCGCAATCGGATGAATGGCATATGAACGCATACGGGATTTTGTTTAAACGATTCGCGCACCGTCACACATTTGTTGAATCTACTTGTGCGCCACCCATTGAAAAACGGATTTACTAATTCATGTACATTCGCAGGACTGTGCTCAACTCCCCAAAGTTTTATGATAATCGAATGAATGGTATATGAACACATACGGGACTTGGTTGAAACGATTCACGCGCTGTCGCTCATTAATAGAATCTACTCGTGCGCTACCAATTGTAAAATTGATTTACTAAATCAGAAATCTTTGCGGGAGTAGAAACAACATTTCTCCAAATTTCATTGCAATGGCATTAATGGTATAAGAACGCATACGGAATTTTTTTTAAACGATACGCACGCCGTTGCACATTTGTTGAATCTACTCGTGCGCTACTTATTGTAAAACCGATTTTCTCAGTCAGAAACCTTTCCTGCAGTGTGCTTAACAATGCAAACAAAGTTTCATAGCAATCGGATGAATGAACGCATACGGGACTTTGTTGAAACGCTTCGCTAGTCGTCGCTCATTTGTTGAATCTACTCGTGCGCTCCCTATTATAGCATGGATTTACTAAGCTAGAAACCTTGCCGGTAGTGTACACAACCTCTTACCCAAGTTTCATCACTATCGGACGAATGGTATGTGAACGCATACAGGACTTTATTGAAACGCTTCGCCCGTCGTCGCTCATTTGTTGAATCTACTCGTGCGCTACTTATTGTTAAGTGGATTTACTCAGCCAGAAACCTTCCCTGAAGTGTACAGAACATCTCACCCAAGTTTCATCGCAATGGGACGAATGGTGTATGAACGCTTGTGGGACGTTCTTGAAACAAATGCACGCCATTATGATGAAGCTACTCGCGCGCCATCTATTGTAAATAGGATTTACTACACCTATAACTTTTCCGGAACTGTGCACAACAACTGACCTAAATTTGATCGCAATCGGATGAATTGTATATGAACGGATCGCCATTACGCATTTGTTTAATCTACTCGCGCGCTATCTATTGTAAAATGGATTAACTATGCCTATGAACATCCCGAAAGTGTGTACAACAACTCTCCAAAATTTGATCGCAATCGGATGAATGTTTTATGAACGCATAGAAGACGAACAGACAGACATTCCGTTTTAGCCTACTTTTCACATTTTGCAAAAATGAGGAAAAAGTAGACTTATGAGATCGATCCGGGAAAATGTGTGTCTGTCTGTCTGTCCTTCTGTCTGTCTGTCTGTCCTTCTGTCTGGCTGGCTGTGTGTGTGCCCCCCCCCCTATCAACTCCTAAACGGCTGCAGCAATCAAAACCAAATTTAGTATGAGTAAAGATGTGCACCGGAGTAGCTCACGTCCATATTTGAAAATGATGTCAGTGCTACCAACTGCTGAAAAAAACGCACTAGAAATTTGAGCTCCATGTTGGATATCTTGCAAGGTATGCATGGGAGCTATTCCAAAATTGGCACACACGTAGATAATACTATGTCAGTTTAATTTCAAGGAGGCCAACCACGACAGTGTTGCCAAAATAATTTTAAGCCTTCTGATAGGTCCAATGTTTAAATCCATATAACTTCTACACTATCAATTGGATTTCAACCAAATTATGTATGTAATATCTGTATATAAACAGATATGACTGAGCGTATTCTTAAGAGCCACCAGGGCTGCCAACTGTTAATAATTGCTCTCTCTATTTTTTTTATCCAAATACCAATATATCAGAAAGTATGAAAGCCAACAGCTTTAAACTATGCACACGTATATTCTGACATTTTAGATTAATTTGAAGTAACTTATATACGTCAGTTCTACCAACATGATTATAAGCCTGCTGATAGTACCAATTTTTAAATACATGTAACTTCTATACTATCAGTTGGATTTCAACCAAATTTCGTATGTGATATGTGTACCATAACAGATATGACTATAAGTATTGTTAAGAGCAATCAGGGCTGCCAACTGTTAATAAATGCTCTCTATATTCTTTTTACCCTAATATCAATATATCAGAAAGTATGCAAGCCAACAGCTCTATACTTTGCACACGTATAGCACCTGACACTCTAGATTAATTTGGAGTAATTAATACAAGGCAGTGCTGCCAACATGATTCTATGCCTGCTGATATGTCCAATTTTAAAATGCATGTAACTTCTATACTAACAAATGGATTTCATCCAAAATTGGCACAACAAGATATCATAATGTTTCAGATTATTTCTGACCAGCACACGCATGGTATTGATGGCAACATGCTTTTACGCGTGCTGATAGATCCAGTGTCTAACTGCATGTAACGTCCATTGGACTTCAACCAAATTTTGTATTCTGTACCTTAAGAGATTGAACTAAGAATATATTCAGTCACCAGGGCTGCCAACTGTATTGCTCTATTAGGCTACATTATACCAGGTATATTTTGAACTAATTAGATATTTCGATATTATCAACTTAATTTCGTCATTATCCTAGATAGGTTCATATACTGTAGAATAATCATTGGCATGAAAAGTAGGCTGTATAGTTCTTCACGGAACTTCTTGTTATATATAAGACTAGCAGAAGTACCCGTTCTTCGAACGGTGTTCATAGTTAACACCAGACATTATCAATTGAACTACTGTGCAATGGTTAGCGGTTTGTCATTCCATCAAGTTTATCAGAACGAAGTTAGTTTATTGGGAATATCACACACACTGTTAATTTAAGACCCTTAAAATGTAGTTTTCGGAGACCCTTTATAGATTCCCGAATTATCTGTCTCACATTGAGAAGCGCAACATATGCTTTGGTCGTCCTTGTAGGATAATTTTTATATTTCGCATATTTTAGCATGCATTTTGAGAAGTTTTTCTCTATATCCACCCTTCTCTGTATGAAAAGTACGGTGAAGAGTTTTATAAATGATTGGTGTATTGACTCTCATGGTTACCATACCTAATTTTAAGATGCACCAAGCATCCGAACACGAGGTATAGACGTACATAAAGATACACAGAAATACAGACAGACAATTCTATTGTCTACAACATATTACCCAGATATCCAAATATGGGTATATTTACCACACAGTATCAAATAAAATCATCCTTATGATTAACCCGTATGTCGACAAAAAAAAATAGTTAAAATGTGCTCTCAGACTAAATTCACCTAACGTGTACTTCCTGACGTGAAATACAATTGAAAGTCTTGTAGACGAAACGCAATACACGTCACATAAAAACTGACCCTCTACGTTGTGCTAGGTGCCCATACACAGGAAGACCCCTTTCATAAATTGGTTGGTTGGTTCCTTAGTTTAGGGGCTGCGACAACGCGGTCATGTAGCCCCGTGTACTTTGGGTGTGTGTAGAATCTGTCTGATAACCGGTGTTAATTGTGATGACTGTATTAGTGTGTGTATCTGTTTTTTAATTCAAGTAGGGACTGCAACTTTGAATTTTCAAATAGTTCCTACTTTTGCCGCCAAACGCCACCGTCAACGACTACTAGGCCTAGTTCAGAACTAGCTACTAGACGCCACCGCAGTCGGCTCTTGGCAACGAACGTAGCAACCTAAGAGCGTTGTTTATATTCTTAACCTATCCAATTTAGTTTCACACAGGTGTAATTAGTGGAAAGATCTTTAACATGCCATAAATCTATGATATGGGACCGCCGGCTTTACTTCCCCTCCGAAGGAAGGCATACTGAGGGATTTTTAACGCTCTTAAAAAATCCGACGGCTTCGGCCGGGTTTGAACCCGCTATCTTGGGCATAGAAGCTCAGCATGCTACCAACTACGCCACCGAAGCCGCTCCATTCATAAATTATAAAGGCTTGTGGTGCATGAAAATTCAGGTTCTCTAGACTCAAATTGCCCAAATTCCTAAAAGCCGCAAGAAATGCTAGTTCAATTCAGGAATTTTTGAAAATAATGTTGCTGTTTGGAGATATAATAGACCTTCTGTACTATATGTCGAACATGAAAATTGCATGAAAAAATTCTAGGTTACCCCTTCACCCACTTAATTGCATTGATGAATTATACGGTCTACGTTAGTTCCGTGATAACCTTATAGCCATTTGCAAACTTTCACAGAAATGTAATAAATGGAGTGTCATTGCTTCTTACAGAAATAGATGGAAAGTTTTATGCCACCCCATGAGATAATGTTCTCATTTGTTAAATTAAATTAAATTAGTTTTCTGGGAATATTTCACAAACTGTTGGATTTAGAGCCTTATAATGTAGTTTTCGAGGACCCTTTAGGGCCCCCGAGTTTTGTTGCTGGCACTGAGGGGCTTTGTCTCGTCGTTGAACGCCATAATATAATACTAATAATAATATAATATAGGGAGAAATTATAAAACCTATTTTTTATTATTTTTTATTCAGTCAATGGCCATGTACTTTTCTTTTCAGGACGGGTCAGGGAAGGGATATTATCAGAGAAAGAAGCATTCACATCGCGCTTGCAAAATGGAAATGGCCTACCATTTAACTAAGGACATCTATACGAAAAGGTCAATATCCTTCAACGCAAAACTAAAACATTAATGCAGTGTCATCCGTCCGGAAGTCTTGCATGCTTCTGAATGCCTCACGATGAACAAAAAAGGCTTGGTCGAGAAACTGGAGGCCAAAGAAAGAAAAATTTTGAGAAAGATATTGGGTTCCATCAAAGACAATGGGGAATACAGAAAACGGCATAACCATGACCTATATACTCATGTGGAGAAGATAAGCAACGTCATCCGGAAGAGAAGGTTACCATTTTTAGCCTACTTTCGATTTTTGCAAAAAATGAAAGTAGACTTATGAGATCAACACAGGGCGAAAAAAGTGTGTCTGTCTGTGTGTGTGTATGTGTGTGTGTGAGTCTGTGTGTGTGTGTGTATGTGTGTGTGTGAGTCTGTGTGTGTGTGTGTGTGTGTCTGTGTGTGTGTGTGTGTGTACTCTGAATGACTGTCCCCCCCCCCTATCAATTCGAACACGGTGAATGCGAATTGAACGAAATTTGGTACAAAGGTAGCACTAGCAAAGGACACCTCAGTGTCATGTTTTATATCGCCGCCATCTTGACGGAAACGTAATGGCGGCCTCACAAATGTTCAAAGCTTAAATCAAATTACGACTAACCTAATCATCCGATCTCTACCAAATTTTGCAACAACATACCTTTATCGGGGGAGCATCGTTTGACTGAACCAATAGGCCATCAGCGTAATAGTTTGCGGATGGCGGCCATCTTTGTGTGAAAATCGATTCCCCCTATTAATTCGAACACGGTGCAACCGAATGGAACGACATTTGGTACAGAGGTAGTACTAACAAAAGGCACCTCAGTGTCATGTTTTATATCGCCGCTATCTTGACGGAAACGTAATGGCGGCCACACAATTGATCAAAGCTTAAATCAAATTACGACTAACCTAATAATCCGATCTCTACCAAATTTTGCAACAATATACCTTTATGGTGGGAGCATCCTTTGACCAAACTAATAGGTTATCAGCGTAATAGTTTGCGGATGGCGGCCATCATTGTGTGAAAATCGATTCCCCCTATTAATTCGAACACGGTGAAACCGAATGGAACGAAATTTGGTACAGAGGTAGTACTAACAAAAGGCACCTCAGTGTCATGTTTTATATCGCCGCCATCTTGACGGAAACGTAATGGCGGCCACACAAATGTTTAAAGCTTAAATCAAATTACGATTAACCTAATCATTCGATCTCTACCAAACTTTGCAACAACATTCCGTTATGGAGGGAGCATCATTTGACCAAATGACTAGGTCATTAGCCTAATAGTTTGCGGATGGCGGTCATCTTTGTGGGAAAATCAATTCCCCCTATTAATTCAAACACGGTGAAACCGAATGGAACGAAATTTGGTACAGAGATAGCACTAGCAAAGGGAATCTCAGTGTCATGATTTATATCGCCGCCATATTGACAGAAATGTAATGGCGGCCACACAAATGTTCAAAGCTTAAGTTAAATTACGACTAACATAACCATCCGATCTCTACCAAACTTTGCAACACCATTCCTTTATGGAGGGAGCATCCATTGAGCAATCTAATAGGTCATTAGCCTAATAGTTTGCGGATGGCGGCCATCTTTACGTCAAAATTGATTCCCCCTATTAATTTGAACACGGTGGAACCGAATGAACGAAATTTGGTACAGAGGTAGCACTTACAAAGGGCACCTCAGTGTCGTGTTTTATATCGCCGCCATCTTGACGGAAACGTAATGGCGGCCACACAAATGTTCAAAGCTTAAATCAAATTACGATTAACCTAATCTTCCGATCTCTACCAAATTCTGCAACTACATACCTTTATGGAGGAAGCATCCTTTGTCCAATCTAATAGGTCATTCGCCTAATAGTTTGCGGATGGCGGCCATCTTTGTGTCAAAATAAATTCCCCCTATTAATTCAAACACGGTGAAACCGAATGGAACGAAATTTGGTACAGAGCTAGCACTAGCAAAGGGCATCTCAGTGTCATGATTTATATCACCGCCATATTGACAGAAACGTAATGGCGGCCACACAAATGTTTAAAGCTTTAATCTAATTACGACTAGCATAACCATCCGATCTCTACCAAACTTTGCAACAGCATACCTTTATGGAGGGAGCATCCTTTGACCAATCTAATAGGCCATTAGCCTAATAGTTTGCGGATGGCGGCCATCTTTATGTCAAAATTGATTCCCCCTATTAATTCGAACACGGTGGAACCGAATGAACGAAATTTGGTACAGAGGTGGCACTAGCAAAGGGCACCTCAGTGTCATGTTTTATATCGCCGCCATCTTGACGGAAACGTAATGGCGGCCACACAAATGTTCAAAGCTTAAATCAAATTACGATTAGCCTAATCATCCGATCTGTAGCAAATTTAGCAACAACATACCTTTATGGAGGGAGCATCCTTTGACCAAACTAATAGGTCATCAGCCTAATATTTTGCGGATGGCGGCCATCTTTGTGTGAAAATCGATTCCCCTTAGCAATTCGAACACGGTGAAACCAAATGGAACGAAATTTGGTACAGAGGTAGCACTAGCAAAGGGCACCTCAGTGTCATGTTTTATATCACCGCTATCTTGACGGAAACGTAATCGCAGCCACCCAAATGTTAAAAGCTAAAATGTAATTACGCCCAACCTAATAATCTAGTCTCTACCAAATTTTTCAACACCATATCTTTATGTGGGAAACATATTCAGACCAAACTGCAAGAACATCAGCCCAATAGTTTGCAGATGGTGGCCAAGTATGTGTGCAAACCGATTCCCCCTATCAATTCAAACACGGTGAAACGGAATTGAACGAAATTTGGTACAGAGGTAGCACCTCATATTCATGTTTAATATCCCTATAAACGTTGTATTTCAACAAGCTACTACAACCAACATTCAATCATACTCCTTGAAAAGGACAAAGAGTTATAACAATACCCATGCATTTAGGAGAAAGTAGGCTATATGTTCTTTTTTGGGCATGTGAAACGAATGAGCCCAGCGAGACTGACCAACCGCAACATAACTTACTTTCAGGAGAGGAAAACAAAATGGGCCTGGTTCATTGAACTGGATAAAGATCTGAAAGAAGTGGGGATTACACCAACAGACATTCAGGAGTGCGTCCCACTCAAAGGGAAACTTCAAGCTTGTAAAGGTTTCCAAGAAAAACCGAAGCTGAAAACGGGAAAGATTTGGACCCAGGAACGGAAGGAAGTCCACCGAGAACGAATGCGGGCGTAAAGGGCAAACATCAAAGCCAGTAGGAGACGGTTGGAATGACGCGGTCCATAGATGGCCTATACGAAATGAATGAATGAATGAATGAATAATATGGGGATAGGAATATAATAGACCTGCCGTACCACACCCGCAGGTGTAAATCGCGTGAAAAAAATTCTAGAGTACCCCTTGATCCCCTTATGCGCGTTAAACGTATTGATGAATTTTACGGCTTTGGTTCCGTGATAACCTTCTGGCCGTTTGCAAACTTTCACACTAATGTAATTAATAGAATTGCATTGCGTCTTACAGCAATAGATGGGACCTCAGAGAATCCGTTGGCATGGTTACTGGCTTGCATTCGTTCATTAGTTTATTAAATTAAATTAGTTTTCTGGGAATATCTAAAAAACGGTCGGTCTTCGGTCCTTAAAATGTGGTTTTCGGGGACCCGAGTTTTGTCTCTCACATTGAGGGGCTGAAAATGAGTTTTGTCTCGTCCTTCTACGCCTATTTCAGCATGTATTTTAAGGGGGTAGGCCCCCTTTTATGAGAGGTACGGAGAAGAGTTACATCAATGATTGGTGTCGTGCCTCTGATGGATATCTGTACCGAATTTTACGTTGATACACCCAGCCGTTCTCGAGTTATAAGGGAACAAATTTGTCCACAGACAAACAAACAAACAGACAGACAAACAAAAAAATTATTTTCGCATCCATCACAAAACAGTCTGAAACGTGTAAACATCTCAAATTTCCGTAGAAATTCAGAGATAAACACACACATTTTCATTTTTATATCTAGAGAGATATGCTGCACCGCTCGGTGTTGACCGTGTTTTATTGCACAGATTCTGGTTTTACTCGCTAACCGTTGGAGATATACGAAAAGTGATAAGGACCTTTCGGATAGAAAATTAAATGTTAAAGCTCATGTATACCATCAAAAGTTTGCTATTTCTTAGCGTTCTCTTTTTATTTGAAATGGAAATATGAAATTTTGAAACCAAAGGGTGTAGTGACGTCACAAATGTCGGTTTTACTCGCTAACTGTTGGAGATACACGAAAAGTGATAAGGACCTTTTGGATAGGAAATTAAATTTCAAAGCTCATATGTGCCATCGAAAGATTGCTATTTCCTACCGTTCTCTTTTTATTTGATATGGAAATATGAAATTTTGAAACCAAAGGTTCTGATGACGTCACTAAAATAGTCGCCATATTTTAATAGTGCAAAATTTCGAAATCAAAAGTATCTTATATGTAAACCTGGTAAATCAGCTACATCCATGCAAAATTTCATTTAAATCGGACCAGTGGTTCTTGAGTTATTGAGTAACAGACAGACAGACAGACAGACAGAATGACAGACACACACCATCTCATTTTTAGCCTATTTTCAATTTTGAAAAAAAAAAGGCTTATGAGATCATCTTTTGCCCGTGTGTGTGTGTGTGTGTGATTCGTGTGTGTGTCCCCCCCTAATAAAATCTAAACGGCAGGAGCGATTTCAATGAAACTCGGAATGTTCATAGCACTATTCCCGGCGACCTCGACCGTGCCCTTCAAATTTTGTTACGACTCACCAATCCAACATGGCGGCTGTGCGAAATATTTCACCAGCATTCAATATCTCCGAAACTATTACCGATATTACCCTGACATATTCTAATGTGATAGAGGGAACTACTATAAGTTCACTTATGTGACTTTTGAAAACCTGGTAACTACAAAACCAACATGGAGGCCAAGCGAATTTGCGACATTTAAATAGACGTTTCTCGCGATTTGACCAACCAAACGCAATGAAACTTGGTACAGTATATGTTTATATACATTGTAATGCACCGACATCTAACTTCGTTCAATTGTTCACATAATAACAAGATGGCGGATGTGCGAAATATTTCACCGGCATTCTATATCTCTGAAACTATTAGCGGTATCTCCCTAAAATTTTGTACGGAGATAAAGGGTACTACTGGAAGTCCATCTATAAGACTTTCAAAAACCGGTTAACTACAAAACGAACATGGCGGCCAAGCGAATTTGAAAATTTTAAATAGACCTTTCTCGCGATTTAATGTTCCAAGCGCACTGAAACCTGGTACAGGAAATATTTATACACATTGTAATCCACTGGTATCTAATTTAGTTCAATTGTTTACATAACCTCAAGATGGCGGCAGTGCGAATTTTAAAATTAAGTTTTTATTTCTTGTGATGTAGTCATGCGATCGAAGTGAAAGTTTGAATAATGAACCTACGCAATAATTTTCCTTTAATGGTACATGAATCTATGGCCTATACATTTAACAATCCAACATGGCGACCATCCGAATTATTTAGACGATACTGAATATCGACGAATCTATTTTAGCAATCAAACTGCATTTTTTAATGTTCATAGGGGCTATGAACTTAAGTTCACCTATAGGACTTTAAATAACCTGGTGATCACAAATCCAACATGGCGGTGACGCGAATTATAAATATTCACATGGACGTTTCTCGCAATTTAACCATTCGCGTGCAGTGGAACTTGGTACAGTAAATCCTTATACGAATGTTAATCCACTGTCAGCTAATTTATTTCAATTGTTTCCATAACCTCAAGATGGCAGCTGTGCAAAATTTTTCTTGTGTCCTAATTATGCGATTGAAGTTTGAATACTACACTTTCACAATAATCTGCATGTAACAGTACATAACTCTAGGACCTACATATATAAAATCCAACATGGCGACCATCTGAAATATTTAGTCGGTTCTCAATATCTACGAATCTATTACAGCAATCAAACAGAAATTGTGTATGTTGATAGAGGCAATTAACATAAGTAGGATATATGAAAATAGGCTGTATAGTTCTTCACGGAACTACTTGTTATATATTAGTATGATTATAACATGATTCTTTGTTCTACTATGTCAATCTTGAATACATTGCTTGTCGTTCTTTTGTTAATCTTTTTTAGAGAGTTAGGACATCTTGTTCATCAGCCCCGTGTACTTGGGTGTTTGATCGAATGTCTTCATAACTGGTGTTTCTGAGTTGACTGTATTAGTGTGTGTAACTGTTACGGTCGGGGATAGGTTAGGTGCCCCAAAACTTTATATAAGGTACTATTCCACCATTAACAGGAGGGAGAATTCAAGGGGAAAGCTATATACTCAGAAGATCGGGATTCAAAACTCCGATCTTCGAACTTCTGCACCTCTCCACACGGTCGTGGTGAACGATTTAGCGCTCACGGTTATGACGTGGCGTGTTACAACGCTTACTATCGTTGTTTTGTTGATAATGAACAGCAGCAAACAAGGCTCAACATTGTTCTTTTGTTGTCAATGAACAGCAGCAAACAACGCTTAAAGTCTTTTTTTTTATTTTATTTATTTATTTAGTTAGTTAGTTAGTTATTCCAGTGAACAATCGGCGTCTAGTGGCAATTTTTTGTGTGGTGCACCAGACAGATTCAACTTATTTACAAACTGAATTGGATAATTCAAAATCTCGTCTACATTCAGGCAATGCCAATCGATTTGTAGGATACAGAATCACCCACAATTTGTTCCTGGATTGCCCAGTAGGTTGCATTGTCGTCGGTATTTTTTGCTGCCTAAGTAACACGTTTGCAAAGCCATTGTTTTATTCCTTTCTTTTAATTTGCGACAATTTGCGGGAAAACTTTCTGAAATAATTGTTTGATCGATGGAACAATGACACAAAAGTTCAATGGAAATGAAATATTATTATTATTATTTTATTATTATTATTATTAGCCATTGGTAAATCCCATAAAGGGCAAAGGCCTCCTGCTAGCAGGGTAGCTCGGAGATATTTCATCAGATGAGCTAGGCTGATGAACATTTACCTTAATATTATAGTAACTTAAAACTAATTGTCCAGACTATTTACACTCTTATTCATCTTCCTCACAAATGATCGTATTATGTTAAACATTTTCACTCGTAAAACTTGGATATATTATAATTCTAATAATAAATTTTAATAGTTATTTAACAAACAATGTCAATTAGCCAGTATAAAACACGATGTAAACGATCTGCTCCATTGCTTGCTTGCTTGCTTGCTTGCTTGCTTGCTTCTTGTCGTTATTCGCTTGTTTGAGAAGCTTGTGTTAGCATTTTGTTTCCTGCTCTGCTGTTAAATCTATCAATATATGCGCGGCAATAGCACGCGAATTCTTATTTCTAAAATTAAGTCACACTGAAATGTCAATGGTTGTATTTGACTGGATTGAATATGTCACGCGTGCGCATTCATACACCAAGATAACATAAACTAGCGCTGTCTCATACAAACCGAAATGTCACTGTTCGTATTTGATTAAATTTGGTCAAGTCCACGTACTCGTTGAGAAGAATCACGGGCCATCATTCATTTACTGAACCGACTCGCGCACCATCTATTGTAAATTGGATTGCTAATTCAGAAACATTCGCGGGTGTCCACAGAAAGAATCCCCAAAGAATTAAGAAATAATATTGAAATTAATTCATTGTGGTTTCAATAGTTGCTAGGTGATCTCAAGAAAAAAGGCAATTTCTTCTTTTTTCGGATTGGCCTATTGGGGACCATGCTTATTTAAATGTTGGATTTTGATTTTTGCCCAGTACTGACACATATTTTCTCGGTGTATTGTTTTTCTTTCCTCCGACCAGGAGGGGCCTTCCTTTAAATTTTTGTCCTGAAAACTACGGGTTTCTTTAAGAATGTGTCTCACAGATTGTCTGACTTGTAGGTCTGTTCGTCCCAGTTTTTTGATGTATTTCGCAGCTTCCGTCAGCCAAGTGGTAGACTATGGACCTTCTTGTTTCACCAGAAGGTGAACCAGGCGGTTGGTCAGCTTGTTCGGAGGTAATACTGCCTCACGACCAAAAAAAATATAGCCTTACATTCCTGGCACAGTCAGAAAGCCTCTTTATTTGTACGTACAGATCCGATTTGTGTTGCCTACGGTATTCCCTATATTCTAGTACTGATCCTAAGATCCTTCTTAGAATTCTTCTATCTCTGGCCTCAAATTTATCCATCAAGCCTACTTTATTCATTGACAGACACTCCATACCACACAGGGCTTCCGGCCGAACGACTGTTGAGTGGTGCTTCAATTTAAGATTTCGTGATAGGCACGCTACCTTTTCTGATAAACTGGGTTCTATCCATTCGCCTAGATACTTAAATTTCTCTGTTTTATTGATCTTACCTTGTTCTAGTGACATAAAATAATGCCAATTTGTTTTTCCAAAAACAATTTTGGATACCCCTTAAATTAAATTAACCATTCTAATGGCACAACTGCCTTAATTTACATTCTAGTTAACCACAAAAATGTTTTGTTCAAAGTTATAGAAAACATCTTAAATGGTGTATGAAAACCTTAAATTGTTGCCTATCTAAAGAACCTTACGGACGACGTATTGGGAGCACATGTTACACGTATACTGAAATTTAAAAAATGATAGCAGCTATCGAGTACGAGAAACTCATTGTGGAGAGAATCAAATTACATGGCAGTAAATATACAGAGTCAGATAAATTAATACTTATATTTTTTCTCCCAGCGATAGGTCAACATTTAATTAAGAATTGATTGCATTTCAGATATAGCTATTTTTTAATAAACACCACATATTTGATTCCAACCATGTGAACTCGTTATTTTAAATGTGTTTTTGGTGTGGTCTAAACATACAGAATTTATTGACAGTATGTTCAAATGTGATATACAGGACTAGTAAATTATTCATCGTTCAGAATATGGATAGAATTTTATACGGATATTGGAAACACATGACGTAGGCTATGCACTCTATTGGCAGTGTAAAAAAATATTCCGCACCAATTCCTTGCTGCATAAATTTGTGGCATTACTTTTGAGCCGCAAATATATGAAAAAAATCCACAGCCTGCTTCCAGTCTCCGACCGGGTCAGGAATCGAATGAATGAATCCCCCATCTAGTGGCGAGGATATGAACTGTGCCGGCTGCCGAGGCCTGACGCACTCCTCTGGGGCAATGATTAAATGAATGACAGATGAAATGAAATGATAGTGGAGAGTGTTGCTGGAATGAAATTTTGACAGGGAAAACCGGATTACCTGGAGAAAAACCTGTCTGCCTCCGTTTTGTCCAGCACAGATCTCACATGCAGTGACCGGGATTTGAACCACGGACCCAGCGGTGAGAGGCCGGCGTGCTGCCGCCTAAGCCACGGAGGCTCTCCGCAAATATATGTGTCCTAAAAATGTCTGCAACAATTTCTTGCGGCACAAAATTGTGGCATAATTTTTTATGTCTCAAATATTATCGTAGTAACGTACTGTAAAAGTTTGTGACACAAAACTTTTGTTGAATAATATTTGTTTCCACACATATTTGCGTTGTAAACATTTCCGGCTCAATTTTATGCAGAAATATTCTTTGCAATGTAAGAATTTGGGCCATAACTTTGGCGGCTAATATTTACGATACAAATAATTAGAAGGAAAATATTGATGCCAAAATTTACTGCGTTACAACTATTTGTACCGCAAAATATTGTGGCGAACATTTTTACCTTACTTATGTACCGCTACAGTTCTTATCCTTGACCCTTCCTTCCGTAACTAAGTTTGCTATTTCTGAGTGTCTTGGTATGTGTCGTACCGCTTATCTCTTCGCTTCATTAGCAGTCGCCAGAAACATTTTAGTGCAGACATATTAGGGGTTTCACTTCGGAATGAGAGATAATGAGCTGTAAACTCGTACACACCTTCATTTTGGTGTTCTAAAAGTTGTCTCAAAAGGCTCATAAAATCTCGTGTCTGCACCGTAAGTTATTCAAGGTCAAAGGTCACAAAAACAAGTTTTTTGAGATTATCTCGGTTTCTATAACTCCAATGATGTTAACAATAATTACGGAAATTGTAGAGAATAACATTTGCGACAAATATTGTTTGAAAAAAAAATCCTACGCCCAACAGTTTTTGTGATAGAGGGCAGAGAGCACACAGCGCTCAGCCATACTGACTGCAATACAAGGTCAACCGTGAATCTCAGTGAATAATACCTTGTATAAATTTATTAAATCATCGAAATATCATTGACAATAAGTAATTTGTATTATGTATTAGTCAATACATTATATTTAATAACATTTTGCACATACCTAATACATTCATTTAATAATACTTACCTACATTGAGTAATTAAAAACTCATTAGATGAAATATTTATTTTAGGGCAAAGGGATGTATTTCCGTGATATAGGTAAGTTCGTGAAAATTATGTGGTAATTGTTTGATAATAATGGCATGAGAAAAACCACGAAAGCCACATTATAATGATAATGTAACACCTGTTGATATCGAACTTGGTGAAAATAATGTGACGTATGTCATCGATGGTGGATTCTTCTGCATCGCGTCGTATGGAGTAAAGACGATACTTTCTCCGTTGTTTTTGATAAATACGTTGAGTATTTACAACGACATTATTGTTCAAATACAGTTGTTGTATTTGACGGATACTTAGACTAAGTTACACTAAAAACATAAAAGCACTGGTACAACTAAGAAGGACTTCTGCTCTTTCGAAATCTTATGAAGTTCGTTTCGACGAAACAATAATTGTGCCAATTTTTCAAGATAAGTTTTTGTCAAATCGATGTAATAAAAAAGAAACTTATTGCTCTGCTCATTGAATCGTTATAGAGTGTATATATTAGAACGAAACAAGAAAGAGATGATGCTGATGAACGTATCATAGAAACAGGTATCGAAGAATCCAAACATGAGAGGACTCCCGTCATCATTGGAGAAGACATAGATTTGCTCGTTATTTTAATTGGATGCTCTCAACTACTTCAAGAAGAAATTTTCTTTAAATAGGTTGGAAAAGGCAATGCCAAAGCACAAATTTATTCGTCAAAAAGTTTTGACAACTATCCCCTTTCAAAAAAGAAATATTATTTTTACATGCATTCAGTGGCAGTGACACAACTTCTGCGCTGTTTATAAAAGGGAAAAAGACTTTCATCAAATCTCTACAAAAACTTGCCCATTTCGACCGACTGGTTAAAGTTTTGCTACAAGTAAACTGCCCTGTACAGCAATTATACGAAAATGGATTACGCATCTTACTAACGATATATAATGCTGCTAAATCTCAGGGAAATATCGATCATCTTCGATATACTCAGTTCATAAAGTCTACAAAACTTCATAAACCTGTCCAGTTGTCCAATCTTCCACCGACAAGTGTAGCAGCCCATCAGAATATAAATCAAGTTTATTACCAGTTTCAAAAATGGTTGGGGCATGATTTAGAACCCCCGGAATTGGGCTGGGTGCTGCAAAATGAACTCTGGGAACCAAAAATAACAATATTACCACCAGCTCCTGAGGAATTACTTAATACACTATTTTGTAATATTGTAAGAATGGACGTGGTGATCGCTATGGGTGCAGAAAATCGGGGTTGCAATGCACTTTAGCTTGTGGCCAGTGTAATGGACAAGCTTGCCTTAATATTGTTTCATCACCCAGCAACTCTTGAGGAAGAGAGTCCATTTTTATTTGTGTACTGATAATTTATATTAAACAAGCTGACCCGGCAGACGTTGTCCTGCCAATCAAAGAAAGTGTTGTAACTTTGTTTCTTGAAGTGCTTTTGGATACTCAATATTTTTTTCAATTTCTGTTAACTGCCTCTAAACTATCGTGAATTGAATTAACTAATTTAGAAACATTCATTGGAGCGTGCACAACAACTCTCCAAAGTTTCATCGCAAACGGATAAATGGCATTTAACGTATACGGGATTTGGTTAAAATGATTCGTGCGCTGTCACTCATTTGTTGAATCTACTCGTGCTCTACCAACTGTGAAATGGATTTACTAAGTTAGAAAGCTTCACGTAAGTGTACACAACAACTCATCAAAGTTTCATCGCAATCGATGAATAGTAAATGAACGCATACTGGATTTTGTTGGAACGCTTCGCGCGTCGTCATTCATTTGTTACATCTACTCGTGCGCTACCAATATTGTAAAATGGATTTACCAAGTTGATCACCTTCCCTGGCGTGTACACAACAACTCATCAAAGTTTCATCGGAATCGGGTGAATGACATATGAACGCTTAAGTGATTTTCTTTAAACGATTCGCGTGCCGTCACTCATTTGTTGAATCTATTCATGCGCTACCTATTGTAAAATAGATTTACTAAGCCTGAAACCTTCTCTGGAGTGTACTCAATGATTCACCAAGGTTTCATCGCAATCGGATGAATGATATATGACCGCATACGGGACATTGTGGAAACGATTCGCGCGCCGTTGCTCATTTGTTGAATCTACTCGTGCGCTACTTATGAAAAACTGGATTTACTAAGACAGAAACATTTCCTGGAGTGTACACAACAATTCACCAAAGTTTCATCGCAATCTAATAAATGGTATATGGCCGCATACGGTACTTTGTTGAAATGATTCGCGTGCTGTCACATATTTGTTAAATCTACTCGTGCGCTACCTATTGTAAAATGGATTTATTAAGCCAGAAACCTCCCGTAGGGTGTTCACAACATCTCACCCAAGTTTCATCGTATTCGGACGAATGGTATTCGAACGCTTACGGGACCTTATTGAAACGCTTCGTGCGTCGTCGCACATTTGTTGAATCTACTCGTGCGAAACCTCCTGTGAAATGTATTTACTAAGTTAGAAACCCTCACATAAGTGCACACAACATCTCACCCAAGTTTCATTGCAATCCGATGAATGGTATATGAACGCATACGGGACTTTGATTGAAAGTTCGCGCGTCGTTGCTCATTTGTTGAATCTACTCGTGAGCTACCTATTGTAAAATGGATTTACTAAGTTAGAAACCCTCACGTAAGTGTACACAACATCTGACCCAAGTTTCATCGCTATCGGACGAATGTCATTTGAACGCATACGGGACTTTGTTGAAACGCTTCGCACGTCGCCGCTCATTTGTTGAATCTACTCGTGCGCAACCTCCTGTGAAATGGATTACTATGTTAGAAGCCTTCACTTAAGTGTACACAACAACTCATCAAAGTTTCATCTCAATCTATGAATGGAATATAAACTTATACGGGATTTTGTTGAAACGCTTCGCGTGTCGTCACTCATTTGTTGAATCTAGTCGTGCGCTACCTAATGTGAAATTGATTTACTAAGCCAGAAGCCTTCCCTGGAGTGTACACAACATCTCACCCAAGTTTCATCGCTATCGGACGAATGGTATTTGAACGCATACGGGACCTTTTTGAAACGTTTCGCGCGTCGTCGCTCATTTGTTGAATCTATTCGAGTGCTATCTATTATAAAATGGATTTACTAAGCCAAACACCTTCCCTGGAGCTCACTCAACATATCACCCAAGTTTCATGGCAATCGGATGAATGGTATATGAACGCATACGGGACTTGGAAACGCTCTAACGTGCAGAGACAAACAGTAGAATTCGACATCACTGCCACCTTTGGTATAAAATACAACTTTTCGCCACGGGCGGAGTGTATGTAATGGCGGTAGTTCCACAGGTTGCGACCAGGTGGCTCTAACGTGCAGAGACAAACCGTCCAAAGACATCAGCTTTCACGAAGGCCAAGGCTAGTGGTTTCCATGACGACTGTTTTTGACTGTATATTGTGGTTCTAAAATTGTGTGTAAATTGTGGTTCTAAAATTGTGTTCATTCCACCTACCGGGTCAGATTGTGAATCTAAACCATACATGGACCCACCCTAATATACATACCAAATTCCATCAAAATCTGTTCAGTCGTTTAGGAGGAGTTCAGTCACAAACACACATGTCGAAGAATTATATATATAAAGATATATTTACCGCCCAAATTGTGGCCCATATTTTTACAACGAAAATAATTTTTCCGCAAAAAATCAAATTTGACTAAAATGGTATCAACCACAGTGTTTAGCACATAATACGCACACACACACTGTACAGAAAGTTCATGAAAGCCACATCGCACGCACAGATTATGATGGAAGCCGTGTACAGCAAATCTATTCAGAGCACTCCTTATTTCATTGTTAGGTTCAGTTCAATTTCTCTGAGACGTGGCATCAGTCCCGTAGAATTCCCGGTCGATTTCCCCTCGCTTTCTATATCTCATCCTTAGGAATTCCTGTTATTGTCTTGTAGAAGGCATACAGTAGGTCGTGTATCAAAAGCTATTTAGTATACATCACATGGAAAATCCTTTTAATGGCTGGGGAAGCGTTGAATGGCAAAGACCTTGTAGGATGTGTGAAAATAGGCTATTTATAAGGTGTGTTAAAAAGTAACGAGCCGGAGGCTGGAATGCGCAAACCGGTGACGACATCGGCTAATCGTGGCGTGTGTAACGAGGTGTGGTTCCTACCAGAGCGTGGATGGTCTCAGTCCGTCGTTAGAGGCACGCACTCACGTCACGTGACGATACAAAGCTAGCAGCAGCATGCATCAATCGTCCAACGCTGCCAGTCGCATTGCAAACAGTGACATGGAGGCGTCAACCGACGAGCAAACAGGTATTGTTCGTTTTCTGACAGCGGAAGAAGTAGGGGGAATGGACATTCATCGCCGAATGTCACAAGTGTACGGCGATCACTGCATGTCCCTTGCAAGGGTCAAGGCGTGGCACAAGTGCTTCAGGGAAGGACGGGTGTCGTTAGCCGATGATGCCTGGTCTGGGGCACCCCCCTGCATTACCGATGACAACGTCCAGCTGGATGATGCACTCATTACCCAGGACCGCCGAGTGACAGTGAACGCCATAGTCACCGTGGTCGCTCCACGACAATGCACGACCTCATACGGCCAACACAGTCGCCGCACTCCCGCAGAAATTCAAATGGGAGGTTCTCGGCCACCCTCCACACAGTCCAGAGCACTCTCCCTGTGATTACGCCGTGTTTGGTCCCCTGAAAAGGGCTCTGCCTGGCCAACGATTCACCTCGGACGCCGACGTCCAGCTGTACGTGCAGAACTGGTTCACAACGCAGCCCAGGGAATTTTATGAGACAGCCATTCACCGCCTCGTGTACCAGTGGGACAAGTGCCTCAACAGCCAGGGCCAATACTTCTAACATTCAGGTACTGGTTTCTGTAATTATGCCTCCGGCTCGTTACTTTTTGAAAGCACCTTCTTCACGGAACTGCTTGTTATTTTTGAGGGGTATCTACTAATTAAATACGAATTATTATGCCATCCAATCCAGTAGTTTTCACGTCATCCTAATGAAAGCAGTTAACATAGATGAAGTGAATTACCTACATGATACTGGGCAACGGGTTGGAAAGAAATGGCCGTGGTTTAGAAAAATGTACCAGTACCGAACGGCATTCGCCGAAAGAGGAAAATGGGGAATTACAGAAAATCATTTGAATGGCAGCCAACGGTGGTGTTCGAACCCATTCGTATACCAGATATTGTTGTTATGTTGAATTCATTTAAGGACTCCAGAGTGTCCTGTATTGTCCATTCAAATGTTTGTTAATGTTTTTTCTGAAAGTATTAACAAGAACTAATTGATTTTTTCAGGAATGTTCTGCAAAGCTTTGTTTTGCTTTGGCACAAGCGTTTTGAAAATATATGTTTTTTTGTATTTTCTTTTTAAAATTGCATTATTTTATCAGCACTTTCATAAACATTTCCATTTGGCAAAATCAAATATAAATATAGTTTAAAATGGGGACATGTTAAAATATAGCATATACAGTATAAGGAGGAATTACGTAAATTATTTCAGCTTCATATTTTAAAAAGATTTCTTTTTAATTGATATTTTATATCTAGAAAAAGATTTAAACGAGAAATTGGAATTAAAGACTGTTTTGGTTGTTAGAACATGCCACTACCCTAAGATTCCTCTTCCATTTGAAGAACTGTCATCAATTTTGCTGTTGTTATATGTACCCTTGCCCTTGATTCTAAAGCAGCCTCTTTCTTAAATTCATTTTTCTTCATACTGGCCAATAGAAATAAAAATAAAAATTAGTTTGGTAGGTTTACCAATTTGACGCACGATAGTGGGAAAGTATAAGCAAAGCAGCCTCAGGAATGATGTTTGGTTGGTTCTTAAGTTTAGGGGCTGCGACAACGCGGTCATGTAGCCCCGTGTACTTTGCGTGTGTGTAGAATCTGTCTGATAACCGGTGATAATGTGCTGACTGTATTAGTGTGTGTTATCTGTTTTTTTAAATTTAAGTACAGACTGCAACTTAGAATTTTTCAAATAGTTCCTACTTTTGCCGCCAAGCGCCACCATCAACGACTACTAGGCCAATTTCAGAATTTAGCTACTAGACGCCACCGCAGTCGGCTCTTGGCAACGAACGTAGAAACCTAAAAGCGTTGTTTGCATTCTTAACCTATCCAATTTAGCTTCACACAGGTGTAATTAGTGGAAGGTTCTTTAACATGCCATAAATCTATGACATGGGACCGCCGGCTTTACTTCCCCTCCGAAGGAAGGCATACTGAGGGATTTTTAACGCTCTTAAAAAATCCGACGGCTTCGGACGGGTTTCAACCCGCTATCTTGGGCATGGAAGCTCAGCATGCTACCGACTATGCCACCGAAGCCGCCCCTCAGGAATGAGATGCGAAGAAAATATACGTAGTGCCGTTAGAAAACTAAATATCCGTAGATTTATGTGGCGAAAAAACAAAATGATGAACATTTTGAAGATTTTGACCATTCCGGAGTCTCTTAAGGGGCGTGGGATATTTTGGCCATCAGCCTCGTGTAGTTCGGTGTGTTGAGCTTGTCTTCTAACCTATATTGCTGATATGACTGTAGTAGTGTGTGTAGCTGTAGTAAAGACAGGGACGAGGTAGGTGGCCCAGAACTTGAAGTAAGGTACTATCCCAGTATTTGCCTGGAGCAAGTGTAGGGAAAACCTGGGAAAAACCAAACTCAGGATAGACCCTACCAGCGTCTGGATTCGAACCTGCAATCTCCGGAATTGCTTCAGCTGCCCTCGTGGCCGTGGTGCACGATTTAACGAGGAGGAGGAGGAGGAGGAGGAGGAGGAGGAGGAGGAGGAGAAGAACTACGCCGCGGGTCGGATCAGCAGATTGTCTGAGACCATGCCCTTAGAGCCCATAGCTAAATTATTCAAATGATAAATAACAAATTGGCGGTTGAGCTCTATGTTCATCAGCCTCCTCTTCTAACACAACATATTGTAATTGTTCATTTCCAAGGCACATCACATCCGTCATTAACGCGAATAAAAATAATGATCAAGTTGGTAATTACTGAATGTTAAAAATCACTTTTTACTCTCGTCAGCGACGGAACATAACTCTTGATAATTGATTGGGAAGTTATTAATGTTGAAGTGGAATACGAGTTAGGTACTTATACAAAACAACACACAACAAAATAAATGTAATTAAAACATGACAATTCATTTGCATTTAAAAATACATTTTAAACCACGGGTAGGCACGCTGCTAAAAAGTTCTCGAGGACGTAGTGAGCTGGTGGTGGTTTGTGTATACTAATGATTGAATCCATCAGCTATTCTCTGGGAGGATATAAACTTCAGGGAGGCGGTGAAGTTTTATGCTATAATGATGTGTAATACTAATTATATAATAATAATAATAATAATAATAATAATAATAATTCATATCGTTTAGGCGGAGCCTCCGTGGCTTAGGCGGCAGCACGCCGGCCTCGCATCGCTGGGTCCGTGGTTCAAATCCCGGTCACTCCATGTGAGATCTGTGCTGGACAAAACGGAGGCAGACAGGTTTTTCTCCGGGTACTCCGGTTTTCCCTGTCAAAATTTCATTCCAGCAACACTCTCCACTATCATTTCATTTCATCTGTCAATCATTAAACCATTGCCCCAGAGGAGTGCGTCAGGCCTCGGCAGTCGGCACAGTTCATATCCTCGCCGCTAGATGGGGGTTTCATTCATTCCTTTCCTGACCCGGTCGGAGACTGGAAACAGGCTGTGGATTTTCATTTTTTTTTCATATCGTTTAGGCCATCTATCATTCCAACTGTCTCCTACAGGCTTTGATGTTTGCCCAGTACGCCCGCATTCGTTCTCGGTGGACTTCCTTACGTTCCTGGGTCCAAATTTTTCCCGTTTTCAATTTCGTTTTTTCTTGGAAATCTTTCCAAGCTTGAAGTTTCCTTTTGATTGGGGCGCGCTCCATGAATGTCTGTTGGTGTAATCCCCACTTCTTTCAGATCTTTATCCAGTTCAATGAACTAGGCCCATTTTGTTTTCCTCTCCTGAAAGGAAGTTATGTTGCGGTTGGTCAGTCTCGTTGGGCTCATTCTTCTCACATGTCCATAAAATGCTATCCTTCTCTTCCGGATGACGTCACTTATCTTCTCCACATGAGTATATATTTCATGGTTTTATGGTTATATAATAATAATACCCTTCCTTCAAATATTTAGGAGAAATTATTGAACCACCTGGATTGGACAAGAAAGCTAATTTAGAAAGAGGTACCAAACTTCAGAAAGCATACCGAATAACATGAAATCACTATAATAAAAGAGTGATGTCACAAAATGCAAAACTACGGGACTACGAGACAGTTGTTCTTCCGAAAGCATTGTACGCCTCCAAAACTATATCTCTAGGAGGCCACTCTCAAATTGATGAAATCGAAATCCAGGAACGTAAAATTCTCAGGAAAATATGTGGCCCCGTTTATGTTAATGGTAAAAGGAAAACCACAGACTTGTACATAGTAATCAATAAGTTCACTGATACCGTGCGTAAGAGACGAATGAAATGTAATGGTCACATCTGCAGAATGGACAACACCAGATATGCAAAAAAAAACTGCTTGATATAATTAATTCAAAGAAGGTCAAAATCAGTTGGTTAGAAGAAATCAAATAGGACTTAAAGGAAATAAACATTACAGAAGATAGCATCATGAATCGCAAGCCTTTTGGAACTCTAGTTACAAATCACTCTTTCACCGAAAAAGCTAAAAAGACCACTGGAAAAAAATGGACGGAGGAACGTAAGAAGGGGCATAATGAGTTCATGAGGAGATTTGTGGGGGAGAAGAAGAGGAAACCCCCATCAACCCGAGTCAGCAAGTTCAAACGCGCTCCCTAAGTGGGCAAAACGAAGAAAGAAAGAAAGAAAGAAAGAAAGAAAGAAGAGAATGAAATGAATCAAACTACCTTGATTCATGTTGCGATCCCTAACAACAAGAATCCCCAGTCAAAACACATAGAAAAGATCAGCAAATATTGTGAGTTTGTCAGCTCTATCAAAAGGCCATGGCATGTAGAACGGGTAAAGACCACGCCTGTCATTGTCTCAAGTACGGGCTTGATCCCAAGTACCTTGCTCCAAGGCCTCAAAGAACTGGATCTGGATACGCAACTGTAAAAACTAATGCAGAAGTAGTTCTTTCAACAACCCGAATCGTTCGGAAGTTCATGGGTAGCGACTTTCCAGTTTAGATATGGCTGTTCCAGTAACTATACTTTGGTTCCCTGAAGCCCATATAGTTATGTTGTGGCCCGTGGCTCATGATCTAGAGATTAAACTACAAGCTTCCTTTAGTTATGTTGTGATGTACCAGCAATGTGTTATATGTAGTGTATAAAACAATAATAATAATTGAATTCTGCTCTGAGGGCTGAAATGGGGTACACTCAGCCTCGTGAGGCAAAACTGAGATAATGTGTGTTCGATTCTCACTTCAGCCATCCTGGAAGTGGTTTTCCGTGGTTTCCCACTTCTCCTCCAGGAGAATGCCGAGATGGTTCCTAAATAATACCATGACCGCCTCCTTCCCAATCCTCATCTGAATTTCAACTACACACACTAATACAAATACAGACATCATAATAACACAGGTTATCAGATAAATTCAACACCCATGCAAGTACACGGGGCAACATGACCACGATGTCGTTAAAGCTATCTATCGGTCAGAAGAAAAATCACTTTAACTAGCCAATCACAGGCAGCCAATCAAATCGATTTGTCGTGATATATGGGTTGTTTCTTTTTGGTTTTGGCATCTTAGTTATAACTGGATTAATAACTCACTTAGATGGTTCCATGTTTCACAGGCCCTCGATGTAGTCCCCACCGTTGCGTACAACGTGTTCCCAGCGATGCGGAAGTCGTTGGATCCCGTCGGCACTGCCCAATCTATTGATGGTACGAAGAGAGCGCTCGGCAACTTGCCTAACGTCTTGAATGGTACGGAAGCGCTCCCCGCGCATTGTCATCTTCATCTTCGGGATGAGATCATAGTCTCAGGGACTGATGTCGGGAGAATATGGGGGGGGGGGGGGGTGATGAGAACCTCCCAGCCCCAGTGATCCAACAATGCCGACACAACGCCTGCTGTGTGTGCCCTAGCATTGTCATGCAGAACGATGGGCGGTGTAACCATGTGGTGGCGCCGTTTCCTTCTCAGAGCTCCTCGGAGATGGTCTTGCAGAAACGAACAATAGTACGCCGCAGTAACGGTTTGCCCTCGGGGAACAGTATGGTGAATTATCACACCATCCCAATCATAGGCAAAAATCAACATTACCTTTACATTGGTGGGGGTTGGTCGAACTGTTTGTTTCCGTGGTGATCTGTGGTGCCGCCACTCATTCGATTGGCGTTTTAACTGTGGCTCATAAGATTTGGCCCACGTCTCGTCAATGGTTATGATACGCCGTAAGAAGGCCTCTCCATCGCGCTCATAACGCTGCAAGTGCATACGACAAGCGTCATATCGCAGCCATTTGTGCATGTCGGTTAAGTCATGCCGAACCCATTTGGACGCAATCTTCCTCATTTTCAGTACGTCCTTCAGGATGTAGAGGACAGTTGAATGCGCCAGTCCGGTATCTTGCTCTAATTGACGAATCGTTACGTTCCGATCCACCTCTACTAACGCGGACACCATCTGTACATTGTCAGCACTTACTGGTGGGTGACCAGATCGAGGCATGTGCTCCACACGTTCGCGCCCATCTCGAAAGGCTACAACCCATCTTGCTACCGTTCTGAACGGTAACGCAGCTGCAACGCACGCTTCCTGCAATCCTCGGTGACACTGTTTAGCACTGCGACCCCTAGCACACTGAATTTTTATCCACGTTCTCTGCTCCTGCTTGGAAAACATTGCGACTGTCTTTCGCAAGCGCTGGTCTCACACTATTCATCTAACAGGCGCGACTGCGCACGAGCGGTGGTGAGGACGGGCGAGGACATGTGCTCTGAGGGAGGGGATGTAGGGCAGCAACCGTCGGTAAAAGTGGCAGCGCCCAACATTGTTGCAACTTGGCACTGAAGCATTGGTGTCAAACATAAAAAAACAACCCATGTATATTTAAAAAATATGTGCACACACAAGTTCATACAATCTTATAGTTCAAAGTCAAGAACTCTGACCCATTCAACTGCTTCAACTGATAATTGATGAACATCCGTCAACGATCCATGGAAAGCTCGGTGAGGGCAGTCAGCGACAATGTGATGGATTGACTGTAAGGAGGCACCATAGTCGCAAACTACAGACTTTATGCAGTGAATATGCACATCTGTCTTGTCCTGTGCGTAATCGATTTAAGATCCTCCATTGGCGTCTGGGAAGAACAATTCCATGTACCCGTTCAAAAGGGTTCCCAACTAGATGTTTGTTGGTTACTGAAGAATGTTCCCACTGGATTTTCCAAGAGTTATTTACATTAAAGGATGATCGTTCAAGGTTAATTGCTGTGCGTCATGGTGGTTCCCTTGACTTCAAACGTTGGTGTACTATTTGTGTAATATCTTGATGAATGGGCAAATAGGGATTCTGCTTGATTTTCTTCCATGTTTTTAAGAGTGCTTCTGGTCTTCTGAAGACTGGAGGAGGAATGTTGCAGAGGACAGGCAGCCAAAGTGTGTTCGTGCTCCGAATACATCCTGTAATTATACGGTCTCATTAATTAATACACACATTGCTACTGGCACCACAATAACACATGATAAGAATTTCTCACCAAAAATTGATCAGGGTCACAAAATTATATTAGAAATCATCATTCTTAGGGCTTGTTTTTCAATCCCTGGGCAAAATTCGGAGTAGCGTACTCCCAGCATGAAACGCTATATCGTGTTCTTTCAATCACTAGGCAGCGCTGCCAAGGGAATACAGGGTCTTTCATATAAAGTAAGAACGGCCAGCGGCAGTTTTGTTATTCGCTGCGGCGTGGCCTTGGCCGAGCTTGTGGTGCTCCACGGCCCCCTGCTCTACTATTGAAAGCGCGCACATGGTACATACGAGGGCTGGTTTTTTTCAAGTTCTGATGGACTGTATAGAAATAACAGATTAACATACTAAACTGATTTTACTACTAAATGTTTGCTTGTTTTATTCGTGTGTCTCAACATAATCGCCAAAACGATTGAAACATTTGTCGTATCGTTACACCAGCTTTCCAATGCCCTCGGCAAAATATTCTGCCACCACTGAGGTGGATAGTCTCTGGAGGTTTTTCCTTTTTGACAAGGCTTTGCCGCCCAACCATTCCTTCAATTCTCGAAACAGGTGAAAATCATTCAGTGCTGATTTGGACTAAAGGGCTGATGGTTCAAAACTTCACACTTGGATTCTTTGTAAAAGTCTATCGTAACGTTGGTACAGTGTGGTCGTGAATGATTTTCACGATTCACCACAGTGGCGGCAGAATATTTTGCCGAGGGCATTGGAAAGCTGGTGTAACTATACGACAAATGTTTCAATCGTTTTGGCGATTATGTGGAGACATAAAAATGAAACAAGCAAACATTTAGTAGTAAAATCAGTTTGGTATGTCAATCTGTTATTTTTATACAGTCCATCGTAACTTGAAAAAAGAAATAAAAAAATAACAGCCCTCGTATATACTATGCGTGCGCTTTCAATAGTACAGCAGGGGGCCATGGCGCGCCACAAGCTCGGCCAAAGCCACCGCAGCAGTGAATCACAAAACTGCGCTTGCCGTTCTTACTTTATATGAAAGACCCTGTATATGTCGGGACAAGTGGACCATATTTACTTAGTGCTATTTGTGCGAAATAAGCATTAAATCTTCGCAGTAGTGACACTCCGTAGTTGCTTGTTGATTATCACCTACCAGCTGTGAACATGTCATGATTTGTACTATGGATTTGTATTCTGATTGTATTGAATCTTTATTTCATGGCTTGTTTTTGTTTATCGAACAGTGTTGTGATGGCTGAGCTAAAATGATCTGCTTCGATACGCACAAGGGTGACGATATTTATTTACATTATACGGCAATAGATTATCAACAATATTAAAGATCTCATATAACACAGCTTGAACATTCTCAAAATTGTGACGAATGTAAATGTAATGTAAATGTTTTCATCTTATTAAATACCGGTACTATGATGACTGTATAGAATGAAATGGAGATATGCTACTGTCCCACTTGTTTCAACAAACTTCACATATTATTTTATACTGTAAAGAGGAGGAGAGTTCTAGAAACTATGTACAAGGCAATCAAATTTCTGAAATCCTGCTTGTTGCAACATATTTTATTAAGCATGAGATAAATCGTAATGTTGTTGAAATGAGTCATATTGTTATCTTAATGTTCTTAGAATCAATAATCTGGTAACTTAAATAATTACCCCTCCTGGGTTTCGAACCAGAGACCTCTTGATTCACGGACCAAAGTCAAAGATTTTTTAAGACGACCTGCCTACTTATGCGTTGTAAGGTTGGTCTCATACCATCTCTTTCTAAATGCAGTGTTCTTTCGATTGACTGTTGACACAGGCTACAACAAAATGTGCCCTTTCCCCGAAATCTCAGTTTCATTCATGGCTGTGATTATATGCAAGCTACTGAGGGATGTATAGTGCAAATTAATGGTTTTCAGTACAGTTGTACTTGGCATGGTAAGGAAAGCAATGACAAACTATCCCACCCCTTACTTTGCCTAGTGCTTCTCGTTATGATGATACCTTATGTTGTTGGTGCTTCTGCACACAAAATCTACGGCGGTGATTTTTTGAAGATCCATGCTGAGCACCATTGAGAGACAATCTAAATTATGGTTGGTTGGTTCCTCAGTTTAGGGGCTGCGACAACGCGGTCATGTAGCCCCGTGTACTTTGGGTGTGTGTAGAATCTGTCTGATAACCGTTGTTAATTGTAATGGCTGTAATAGTGTGTGTATCTGTTTTTTTTTTAATTCAAGTAAGGATTGCAACTTTGAATTTTTCAAATAGTTCCTACGTTTGCCGCCAAACGCCACCGTCAACGACTAGTAGGCCTAGTTCAGAACTTAGCTACTAGACGCCACCACAGTCGGCTCTTGGCAACGAACGTAGAAGCCTAAGAGCGTTGTTTACATTCCTAACCTATACAATTTAGCTTCACACAGGTGTATTTAGTGGAAGGTTCTTTAACATGCCATAAATCTATGACATGGGACCGCCGGCTTTACTTCCCCTCCGAAGGAAGGCATACTGAGGGATTTTTAACGCTCTTAAAAAATCTGACGGCTTCGGCTGGGTTTGAACCCGCTATCTTGGGCATAGAAACTCAGCATGCTACCCACTACGCCACCGAAGCCGCCTAATCTAAATTCTCAAGTATGTATTTAATTTAAGGAACTTGTTCTGTTTTGAATTATTCATATTTTGTTTATTAGGCCTAATATAATTTTTGGTTTTGTTTAATTTGTTGTTTTTTATATTAGGGCCTTTTCCATATTTGGGCGTCCACCTATGATTTTTAATCGCATCTAAATTTCTATAATTGAATCGGTCGGAGCTGAAATAGTACATTATGCAACGAGCCTATAATGGCTATAATTAAGACACGAGTATTTTTTATAAAACGAGCGTATGCGAGTTTTATAATTTCCATACGAGTGTCTTAATTACCATTATAGGCGAGTTGCATACGACTGTTTATGTTCGACGATAATTATAACTTTATTATATGTTTTAACATAAATATTCATAAATATCTGTTGAGAGTCAGCTACTGGAATTTTGTGATCGCAGAGCGAGCGTTGGGTGTTATATCTTTGTCTTTCAAGAGCTTTGAACGACCGACGCATGCGCTCTGTGGGCTTGCAGTGCCATATGCAGCCATATGTTTACATCAGTCGTCCCTCAGTAATATTGTCACCGCAGTCATTTGAAGACAATGCGCTGTGTAGAAATTAGTGTTGGTGATTTTAAGGTACAGTGCTATTTCTTGTCTCATATTCGCCAGTTTATTTACGCGAACATATGGACGGTGCGTATTCCATGTCGGTAATTTATTATAGTTCGATGTTGTGTTTATGTCCGACATGTTGGATTTTGAGCGCATGCGCGAAGTTATCGTTACCTAATTGGTCAATGAACGAGCTCTGATTGGCTGGAGAAACTGTATCATAATGGAAAACAGTGTTATAATGACCATCATTATGATACAGTTATCTGACACATAATAGTGAGGGTCGAACATAAAGTATTTAGCCTGTTTCCACTACTTTTCAGGAGACAGATAAAACGGCATTGACAGAACAGAACTTAACATACACACTATATTAGTCATCCATGTCGTGAAGCAACTATTCTGGTTATGTTTGTGTTAGCGGGATACCAATTGTAATTTAAAAAAATATATTTTTCACTTCAATTTTGCAAACGTGACTTAATGCCTTTCAGCTCCGTAGTCAGTTTAGCGCGGCATAAAGCCATCCAGAATGAATATTTCACATGATATTTTATTGTAAAATAGATCTGTAACTTTAAAACCACCTAAACCTTCAACAAATGTAATTTACAATAGCACTGTAACACGCGGGAATCTTGCAGTGTGGCCAACATTAAATACGGAATACGGCGCTGAAAGACATCAAGTCATTGACATAATGCTTTTCTCCTCTGGTCGCACTACATGTAGCAGTGCACAGTGGGTCAAAATCAAAATCTAGGGGGACAAAATTATTTTTACGTTTTAATCATGAATTTAGAGTGAAAGCAACGCATATAATTTCTTTACTTCATAATAAACATCAGTTAAGACATTTTTTTAAGCTACGTCTACACATGCAAGAAATTGTCTATGACTAGGCGTTGGATAGAGCATTCAGTTATCTCTTCAGAACAATTTTCTACCCCTAATTTACTTTTAACAAAGTCACAAAGTTCCACTTTTGACATAATCGTCGAACCCATTGCTTCAAACAGTTGTAAACGTGTGAGAACTGGTTGCGCGGCATCTTCTAAAACGTAAAATAACTAAGTAAGTTGCAAAAAGATGCAAAAAATCTTATAACAGGCGTGAACTACAAGACGTTAACTACATTTTAACATTAAGTAGAAACTAACGTAGAGTGACGCGACATACTAAAAATCTAAGTGAAAATATAATTTTGAAAATAATAGTTAAATATTATATAATGCAACTATCGCTAAAATAACGTAACAATTACGCCCATTAATAACTGAAATACGTTACAGAGATCATAACTTCAGCTGCATGTTCCATCTTAAAGCATCACCCTAACCACAAAGATAACCAAACCACAGCCACTAGCATTCACCCTCCAATTCAGACTGCTCGAACAGTGGTGACAGATTTACACTAAGATGCGTTTATATCCCAGAATAGTCAGCGGCAATTATATGAGAATGCTGTAAATGTAATAAATTTTGATTTTTTAATTATGAAAATAAATAATTTTGTCCTCCTAGATTGCGATTTTGACCACTGTGCAGTGGTTTCTGGCTTAAACAAAAGGCTGACTTCATTCTTTTCTATGCCATTCCAAGGCCCGTGGGTGAATACTTCATAATACAAATTCTTTAAGAAATTACCATTTTTGACTTAATGCTTTTCTGCTCCTACCGATTCAATTGTATTCTGTGTTAAGAGGGGCGGATGACCTCGCTGTTCCGTTCCTCAAAGTAACAATAACTCACCAACCAACCAACCAACCAACCAACCAAAGAGACAGAATTGTGAAGATAAATATTATTCCTAACACATGACTTTTATAACATTTTGTTCTGTTCCAGGCACAACGGCCGAGTGCGAACAGCTTGCATCCTCGTGTGGCCGGACGGGCAGCCCACAGTGTCAACATTGGATTACGTGTGAGTATAGTTACATACTGTACAGGGTCTTTAAAGGATTCTCTCTCTCTCTCTCTCTCTCTCAGCTGCGTAGCCGTGCGTGTTAAATAACACATCACGATCACGATGGGAAGCTGCAGCAAGCCTGGATATGAGAGGTTTGAATCCCGGCACTGGCAGTGGTTTTCCCCACGGATTTTCAACACTCACTCCAGGCGAATTCCAGGATATGAAATTGAAGGAAATTGGAGAAAAATACTAGGAGTAAAGATTCAAGGAGATTTGCTGAAGACAATGTCTTAGCCGACACACCAGAGGATTTGAATGAGTTTTGAAATTGTAAGGACTCCGTCTTGAGGAAAGAATTCATGATGAAAATTGATAAATGTAACACAAAAATATTGGAATGCAGCCGAAAGAAATCAGAAACCCAGCTCACAACATTGGCTTGAAGGACCGATGACGTAGATGGTCCACGCTTTAAAACAACAGCACCACATTTAGCCATATTTTAATTGATATTGTGGTGGTCTGACACAATACATGCACCATCTAACGGCGGTGTAATAAATCTGTAGTCTCTAGCTTTGATCCTTGTGGAATGTTTTAATACAAAGGGAAATCGGCCACGTGTTCTTTCAAGCTACATTGTACGAGGGAAGTTCAGAAATAAAGTTTCGTCATTTTATTGCATGAGCAGCTTCGGTGGCGTAGTTGGTAGCATGCTGAACTGCTGTGCCCAAGATCGCGGGTTCAAACCCGGCCGAAGTCGTCAGATTTTTCTAAGAACGTTACAATCCTTTAGTATGCCTTCCTTCGGTAGGGAAGTAAAGCTGGTGGTTCCATGTCATAGATTTATGGCTTGTATAAGATGCCTCCACTAGCTAAACTTGTGTGAAGCTAACTTTCTAGGTTAGATTTTGTCGTAACGCTCTATCAAAGTTCCAACGTTCACCACTAGGTGTCAGTGATCTCTGGTAGTGAAAGTTGGAATTACTTGAAATTGAACGGAACTTGTAGCTCACCCTATGAGTGCGGCTTGACGCAGCTACAGCCGCTGGCGAGCCGAACGTGTCCTCGAACACTCCAGGCACTAAAAGACATATGCTAAACAAACAATTTTACGAGCAGATGGTAGGCCTACACCAGGTGACACAAACAATCACCATTAGAATCCACACCCGTGACTTCTTCAACAACGCAAGGAGCGTCAGCGGAGGAGGAATGATGCATGCGCAGAGCGCCGACGAGGAGAGAGGAGCAGCAGACCGGTGTGCCCGATATCATTCGAATACAACTCACGATGGCAGACAGACGTGTACTGACAATGTGGTTGCCGATGGAAGTGCGTGCTGTAATCAGGTGTGAATGGGCTACATTTACAGACAATGTGGTTGCCGATGGAAGTAATCAGATGTGAATGGGCTATATTTGTCCAGTATTTAAATAAAAATTATTCTTCTTCATCCGCCAGAATTTCACTCGCACGATCGTGGTCACTTTCTTGTGGGACTTCTGTATCGGAGTAATCCATCTCGTGACTTATATCTACAAGAAATACATCATCACTTGGTTATGGCAAGGTGTTTTAATCATCGAATGAATCCTGAAGCCACTTGCGTATATCACTCTCTTGAACGTTCCTATCAGTATTTTTGAACGATAAAGCAAGTAGTAATTATTCAGTTTCTACCAAGTGGAGAGCTTGCCAACAGTGAAACGTAGTTGGTCGCGGCTAAGCGCTGCGCTCACTTGACAGACACAACTTTGAACGTGACTGTCTGCTGGCGATTGTTTCACGCTTGATCTTAAATAATGTGTGTTTATTGCCTTATAACACTGTAAAGGGAAGGTAGAGGGGGGGGGGGGGGGGGGTACAAATTGTTAGTCCAATAACTGTTGATTGCATCGATATTTGAAAATGAAAGAGAGCCCCGCGCTCACCCGCGACCAACCGCTGGTTAATAATAAAGAAAACGTGCATATGTGGTACAATAATGATAGAGCGTACAGTCACTCGTCCTGCTAGAAGGACCTTCCGGACGTACTTTTGTACACAGCGGCGCGTCCTTCCAGCAGGACTTTGGACCTTTATGGCAAATGTTTGAACTGGCCTTCCAGCAGGACGCGTCCTTTCGGCAGTACTTTGGGTTATCGAAGCGTAATAATACTGAAGATCTGGTACTGGGCAAACAATAAAAGTCTGTAAATATTCTAAAACAGTGTAATATGACTCATATTGACTAATACAATAACTGTCTCGTAATCACTTATTGACTATAAAATGTATAAACGTATAAAGTATAAACGTGTTTTCCTACAGTACAGAGACTATATAAATGTATGAGAAGTATAAAAAAAAGCTGTAAAATTTTTAAGATCTAAAATAGGCTATATAAAAATGTATTAAAATGGGCTTTATTTCCCTACAACTCTTGCCATTTCAAAGAAGTAATATCTAAAATATTTAAAATTAACATCTAAAATATATAAATGAAAAAATGTTCGATTTCTTGCTTTCCGACTGTAGTCATTTCATACCGTGACATTTAGTGGTATCATAATTACTAGCAAATAACGAGCGACTCCATGCATCTCCGCTGTTTGGTGCATCGAAATAGGTAGCAAAAACATAAACACGGTCACCCTCACGTATAATCGCCGCCATTACTGAACGGTCAGAGCTACCAACTTCAGACTTGCATGCGCTGATTCATTACATTTCCCTCTTTATAATGGAAAAAAGAACTGTCTTCCCAGCAGGACGCTTCGTCCTCATATAAGCAATTGAATTACGTACTCAAATGAGGACGTAACGTCCTGCCGGCTGTGCCTTGTACGTTCTATCATTAACCTGCACAGAATTTTTTAGTGAGGTTTTCCTCTCAACACAGTAAAATACATGGTATTTATCACAAAATTTCCCACATAAATAGCTAATCCACTGTTCCTCTGGTTGGTTGTAGATCTTGGACCTTCAGATACGGTGATGGAAACCATGCACAGCCAGTCGCGTCATAGCTGGCTCGCCCGGTTTGTCATACTATGCCAAATAAAAGTCCATCCAAATTTCGTCACTGTTAGTTTTTCGTTCATTATAGAGTTGTAGATTATGCCTTTGTAGATGGTAAAGCCAGCTGATGACAGACATCTTCAATGAAGAAGGTTTGTCTTGTCAGTGTACATTCAAGTCTTGATTTAGTATATTTTGATAGGCATAATGCCCACTTCATAAAGGTTTCATTAATTCTCTGTCCTTTCTAGGTTTGTTATGGTGTTTAAAGCCATTTTTCAGTGTTGCCTTAGTAAACAAAAGTTTGGTGCTTTTCAGTCGGTCAACACAATTGTACCCAAATAAGATGATTTATTCCCTAGTCCTGAAAAAAATACTTTTGATAAATAATAAATAATTATTATAATAATTATAATAATAATAATAATAATTAAAATAATAATAAAAATACGAGCCTTACAATAGCCGCATATGATGTGTAACATCTGACATAGAAGAAACCTCACGTGAAATTGTTGAAAATATTATTGGATCAAATATTAAGCTATTTCAAAAGGGAGTGTTTTACAGATATTGTAGTTCTTAATACGGAACTCATTTTATTAGATGATTTGTAGCTTCCACCAGCACTAGCCTAAATAAAGATTATGATATGGATGAACTAGATTAATAGACGCGACACCGCTCATAACCTTAAATTCCTTATTAACAGGACCTCTTGATTCACAGACAAACACGTAATTTCATATGGATTCTGTTTAAATGAGTCATATTGATATGATAAATATCGTTTAAAATGATAATCTGGTAGCAAAAATATTTACCCCGTCCGGGATTCGAACCCGAGATCTCTAGATTCACAGTCATAGGCGCTAACCCCACGGCTATTTCGACTACGCAAATATTGTGCACAAGATGGTGACTTATTTCCACGTTCCAATAATACTGCATTGAAAATCCACAGCCTGCTTCCAGTCTCCGACCGGGTCAGGAATGGAATGAATGATGCCCCCATCTAGCGGCGAGGATATGAACTGTGCCGGCTGCCGAGGCCTGACGCACTCCTCTGGGGCAATGATTAAATGAATGACAGATGAAATGAAATGATAGTGGAGAGTGTTGCTGGAATGAAATTTTGACAGGGAAAACCGGAGTACCCGGAGAAAAACCTGTCTGCCTCCGTTTTGTCCAGCACAGATCTCACATGGAGTGACCGGGATTTGAACCACGGACCCAGCGGTGAGAGGCCGGCGTGCTGCCGCCTAAGCCACGGAGGCCTCCCAATAATACTGCATTACGGAATGAAATTGTATTTGTATTTTGCTTGTTTCGATAATGTTCCTGCGTTATATTGAGTTTAAAATGCCTTATGAATAGGCCCTCTTGTGAGTAAAGTGAATGTATTCAGCAATAGTTCATGAAGGCTTGCTCAATTCTCGTATAACCACAACGATTATATTATATTGATGACTGCATTACCGTTATGTGGATTAATATTTGAATAGCCATTGTGCAGAAACATAATACCGGCAATGCCGACTACTTACAATGTTTGATATTAAGGCATTTTACCATTTAAATACTGATACGAAGACTTCGAACATGTACCATGTGCTTTGTTTCAATCACTTGACACCAGAGTTCGCATGAGCGTTTACCGTTCAGTATGTCAGTTACATTCCACATGGCCGAGAGTACGTCATGGTATCAATTTCCGACACCGCGCGCTCATCGTTTCTCTTATCACTGCCAGCTGGATCGATCGATCGAGTTGGCAGTGCGTCTTACACCTCCGTTCGATCCACCACTGCCAGCTAGCACACTTCCGTTCGAGCACACTTCCGTTCGATCGAATGGAAGTGTGCCAGCTGGTGCCATCTCTAGCGTTCCGATCCACTTCCGTCCCATTTTTCAAAATCACTCCCACAAAAATATCCAGCAACCGAGTAGAAATATGTTACACATAAAAAGCTTCAAGTATTTGGGGAGCATTCTCACAGAAGACGGTACAATAAATGAAGAAATTGGAAAGAGAATCCAGCAAGCTAATGGGTTTTGATAATGATGATTGTTGTTTTAAGGGGCCTAACATCTAGGTTATCGGCCTCTGATGGTTTGGGTGATCGTGAAGATGAAAATGAAAAGCGAACTTAAGACTAAAACTAACTAATAACCTACATACTAGAAGAAGAAATGGAAAACTAAAGGAGAATAAGGCAAATAAAAGGACAGAAGGAAAAGAAATGCCCTCAACCCTCGTAGAAGGCGGATTGAGGGACTTGGAAGGAAGGAGAGCCATGAAAGGCATATAGGAAAGTGAAAGAGGAGAGGGTCCGCCCCAAAGGTAAGGGACAAAAGCGGAAAACGGACTCAGCTCAGGAATCCCTCGGGGTCGCCAACTCCCGAACTCACCAGCCGTGAGCCCCTGAGGGTGTAGCATTATCTAGGGTGCACCAGAAGTGGTGGGGCTACATACACCCTGCCTCCTTAAGGGCCTAGAGCACAAGGCAGGAGGTAAAAGGAAGAGAAAAAGAAGGCTGACCCCTCGCAGAAGGAGGGTATCAGAAAAGATGAGACAAGGGCCAATTAAGGCGGGAAAGGAAGAGACTCCCTAGGCCTCGGATACCCTAATACCGTCGGGGTCAGAAGAGAACAAGAGTTGACCAAGTGAGGTCGACAGGAAAGAAGACAGAGAGGAGCCCGGCACAAGTAAGTGGAAGCAATGCCGGACTCAGCTGGGGCCCCGTGGTCGGTAATGGGTTTTACCAGTGTGTGAGGGGTTTAGTATAGAATCAGGAACTCCCAGAGAAATGCAAGAAAGTTCTATTCTCAATGTATTACACACCCATTTTGACATATGCGGCAGGTACTTGGACCACAACAAAACGCGTGAGAGCCAGATCCAAGCAGCGGACATGAAGTTCCTTAGAGGAATAATTGGGAAGATACGGAGGGATAAAATCAGAAATGTGGACATTAGGGAGAGAACTGGGTTCCCAAACTGCAAGACAAGATAGAAACCAGTAAGCTGAAATGGTACGGACATATGATGAGAATGGAAGAAGATAGAGTACCAAAAAGAATATTTATGGAGAAAATACCAGGAAGAAGACCACGAGGAAGGCCCAGAAAGAGGTCGAGGAAAGCATAGAGAAAAGAGGAGTAAAAGAAGAAGAAGTATTGAAGGAAGGAAATGAATGGTGGAGTGATAGACAAATGTGGAGGTCCTTGATTCGCAACCCGAACCAGGGAACTGGAAACGGGAAATGAAGCAGAAGAAGAAGAAGAAGAAGAAGATGATGATGAAGAAGAAGAAGAATTAATAAATAATCTCAGTTTTTTTTTTTCAGGATTAGGGAATAGCCATGTCATTTGGGTACAATCGTGTTGACCGACTGAAAAGCACCAAACTTTTGTCTCCTTTTTAAATCCATTAAAAATCCCCGTTCAGGCTGCTAAATTGTTAGATTATGTGACAGACCGGAGAATCTTAACATGAATATTATCGTGTTTATGTATTGGTTTGCTGATGTTAGCATATATGAACATTACCATTAGAACTGCAATAATCATGCGCTGTTCATCCAGCGTGACGGAATAATTCCAGGATAACAAACACACACTAGTATCAGAATGTAAGCAAGCGTACTGAGTAGCAAATATTGTCTCTCTGCGAAGCTATTATCGTTCTGCGCCCTATTCAAACATATCATTTCTGTGTAACTATTTTCTACATTAATAGAAATGAGTGTTCGCTCAACATCCGCTGTCAGTGCTTTTGTCCCAAAACTTACGAGTTTTATGTTGGGTTATGTTACGGATAACATGGTATTACATCTGTGAATAGTATGTTGACTAAGTTTAGTTCAGTATTTAATCCCCCACAATAGGTAGTGTAAGGTAAAATGAGTAGAAACTAGAAAATTATTCCCAGTGTTTGGATTAAACTCGAGACGTCGCTGTCCTTTTCAGACTGCAAGCCTTACCATGCATTTCCCTGGTAAACAAATTGGAGTTTCTATTCGCTCGTTCAACAAATTTATTTAATTTGCTAAAGATAAAATCAGGGCAGAGCTAGTACGGTCTAAATAGCTTTACTATGGATATGTGTCCTAAGGTTGATCATTCAGCAGATACAGACATTTGAAGACTCCACGGGAAAAACGAGGTAAGTCACATTCTGTAAATTTTTCAGGAGAACGAATTTAAACTTTCAACAATAAAAAGAAATACTTAAATCACCCCAATTGAGGGCAAGTAATATAGTTTTTTCTTGCCAAATTTATTTGTTATAAAGGAAGTACTCTACACGTAAAACAAATAACAAATAAGTTGAATTATGGAAAAGTGAGAGGATATGGGACGTTCTTACCGTTTCCACTAACAAATAAAATCTCTGTATCTCGGTGACATTCCGCTTTATTCGAAATTAATTTCAACTGATCTGTAGTGACGATGGCTGGCCACCAGAAAGCGCCATGAACTCATTTCCGAAACAAATGGACTTACCCCGTTCTTCCCGTTGCGTCTTCATTTGATATTGCAAGTTTTCAGTCTGCGAAAGCATCATAATCCCAATTACTGGGACATTAGATAAAAATGTGTTGTATAACTTTAAATCATTAGAAGCATACGACTAGTGTGCGCTCTAAGTGGGTCGGTACAGCTTACGCCGTCTGTATTCAGCTTTTCCCCTTTCATCTCTTGCATTCTCGTGGGTTCACCCGTCAATTAAGCATTATTATTTCATTTTCATCCTGAAAAACTTATAATATTCAATTTAATAGTCTTTGATAAATGCTAATTAAATCCTTAACCTCATCCAACCCAAGACTAAATTTGTTGCTGAGAATGTATGTTTCCACTCCTTCTTTTTAAATAATGGCACAACTAATATATATTTGAAGACAAAGGACATATTCTGAACATAATATTATAATTGCAGGTCGTAATATTGTCGATTGATGTAAAGCACTATGTCGCAAGTGTTTAGGGCCAGCCTACCTTCGAACTGAGAAGCGAACTATAGTAGGTTCAAACCGCCCTTGAAAAGATTTTCAATGATTTATAATTTTCAACAAACCTAACGGTAATTTCTTACGGGCTGCTTCCTTCCAACTTCTTGTCCAGTTTCATTCGTTACCATTCTTTTCACCTCTAATTAACATCTCTGATGACCTAGACGTCAGGAAGAGCATCTGGTCGTAAGACCCATCCGCAACATAGAAATTACATCTGACTCCCGATCCCGTAGAAATAGGAATGATACGGGGTAGAAATACGGATGAAAATTCCCATAATACTGTGCCCAACTCTAGGAATGGGTATTCCAAGATTCAGACACCTAGATATCAAGGGAAAGGCTACAGCCGCTTTTGAAAGTTGAGATATTTGAATATCGCGCTAAATTGCTTCTCGAAGCAATTGGAAAGAATTTACCGATACTTGCATGTCAAGTGACGTAGCGAGTAATAGCAGAGGTCGAGGCTATTTATTGATTAAATAGTTAACCATGGAGTAGAGACTTGAGACATGGATCAGATTACTGGCACGGCCAAATGAATGAGAATGCAATTAGTATCAAGTAAATCGGACCAGGGATACCAGAGATATGAGTATTTCCAGATTTCAGCTGATGCGGCGTGACCCTGGCAGTTTTGAATAAAAGCCGGCCGGCCGAGGCATCGATAGCTCACTTCAACACAAGCACTTGCCGAGCAAGTTGCTGCTACGCTGAGCCAAGGCACATGGTTGCCGGATCTACGCAGAAGTAATTTTCAAAGTTGTGATAGTCACAAAAAGTGCTGCGCTACGAAGTGGAACTTAGTAAGTTTCCGGCGAGGAGAATCACTGAGGTGATTGAATTTTTTTTCTACAGACATTAGTGGAAATATTTATGTTTCTACATGGACATATGCTAGACTTTGTCTAGAATTAGTACTTTGTCACAGTCCAGTAATAACCTAATACTTGGATGTTTAAGTCCATTTCAGTCAGTTTTCATATTGGTAACTTGTTAACCACTTCGATCTATCAGTACACTGAAGACCAGTCTATCACGGTGGTGTTCATTAGTCTACGCAAGGGAAACTACAGGTTGCTTAGCGCATGGTAGATGGTGTTAAACCATGCCCAGGGAACGATCTTCAGAACAGCCGTTGATTGGTTAGACTGTCAGTGTCTTCTTGTATTGATAAGATTACCGTGAGTTATGTTACAACTGACATATCTAAGAATAGATCACTTAGATCTGACCCCATTTAAACAAACTGTTATGGCTTTGATAGAAGCCCATATTAAAATGGATCAACAGTTAATTCAAACGTCAAGAGATACTACCACTATGTCTTACTAGACGGATTGTGGGTATATAATGGCGGCCGATACAAGGATTATACGTGCTTGTCCGATAGGGCATGTCTATGGATAAATCTGGTACAGACCAGGTTTACTACGCTTCAAGACCATCAAGAAATGTAAGCCACATTTGAATTATATTATGCCTAGCTAATTGGAACAAACTATTTTTTCGGCAGATGACCAACACATTTATTTTTCTTCGTATTTAAATCTTGCAATGATTTACGCAAGACATATTAGAGTTATTCTGAGTATTTTCAGCACTCAGAACAGTTTAGGATCGATGACCGAGCATTTCGAGCATTTATTTGAATATTTCATATTTTTGGGAAATCACGGTAATCAGCCGATGTAACTGTAAAAGTTAATAATTATTTTTGTTGAGGAATGGATATTTTTTCCATATTCGAAGGTTCGAACATGTGGATTCTCACATAATGAGATGATAATTAAACATATTTAAAATAATATAACTAATAATAATAATAATAATAATCCACTAATAATAATAATAATAATTTTCATAATTTTTCTAAATAATTCTGGGATATTATATTTTATAATAATCATATGTATTGAGAAAGAGCCTGAGCCTCCGTGGCTTAGGCGGCAGCACGCCGGCCTCTCACCGCTGGGTCCGTGGTTCAAATCCCGGTCACTCCATGTGAGATCTGTGCTGGACACAACGGAGGCAGACAGGTTTTTCTCCGGGTACTCCGGTTTTCCCTGTCACAATTTCATTCCAGCAACACTCTCCACTATCATTTCATTTCATCTGTCATTCATTTAATCATTGCCCCAGAGGAGTGCGTCAGGCCTCGGCAGCCGGCACAGTTCATATCCTCGCCGCTAGATGGGGGCTTCATTCATTCCATTCCTGACCCGGTCGGAGACTGGAAGCAGGCTGTGGATTTTTCATTGAGAAAGAGCCTATGAAGTAGTTTAATCATTTCTAGTTTGGAACAGGAGATTTTCCGAAGGAGAGTGGTTAGCGCAAGCCCGCATTCAACCAACATGTCAGTTCTGGTTGAACAGTTGATATTTGCATTGAGCAAAGTATATTTTTCAGATAACACGGAGAGGCATGAAACGGGAAGCAAATGATATTTGTATCAAATAGGATATTTTTGTATTTATATAAAATCATGACGTAAATACACTCGAAAGTGAAATAAAGATTTTCATAAGTATGGTAAATTCACGGGTTGAACTGAATGGTAAAATAAAATAAACTTGTAAGTTTATTAATCTTCCAGTGTTGATAACAAGCAGAGGCTTGATTTATTGTATAAATTTTGGGAAGAAAATTTATATGTGTGGAGTAGTTGAAATGCCATTCCCAGGTGCGCATGTTTAAGTCGCAGGAATGAGGAGGTTTTTTCGAGCATCAATCAAATAGCAGGTTCGATGGCTCAGGTTTATAGTAGGAGTATTGAAACTACACATTTCGTCGTATGAATGACCCGAAGGTTATTTCTTGAAAACCATCAGTTCTTATTTCAACCTTGTTTACGAATTCCATTTAGTCTTTGATTTTGCTAGAACCCGGATTTGTCATGATAGTAGTTTATTCTTCTTCAGAGGAAGACCTTTGCCGTTGTTGTTGTAATATTGTGTTCTTACACAAATAATAGAGTGGGCCACTGCCAATTAAAAAATAATTCTTTAACCACGAATAATTTGAAGGATATTTTCAATCCTAGTGCCATGAACTAAATGAATTTATTATGAAGCTACAATTCTTATTTCCGCATTCTGTCGAAGAATTGCAAGTTGTGAAAATTGCTAAAATGGCCATGAATATAAATATTTTTCATAATAATGATTCCAAGTGGAAAATCAAATAGTTGAATGGTTCAACCATTTATTGATCAAGTTGATGATTCAGAAATCATATATTTTGTGAGGAACTTGAAGTTCATAATCGAGTCACTTCTCGAATGTTTAATGTCAGAAGAACAATTATTTTTTGTTGTTGTGCTTCGCACAGTTCTTCAATGCTATGCTCAAGGTCAAATACTTTTCAGATGTTATTAATATGTGTAAATAATTTGTGTTGCTTCAATGATAACAATATTTTTCGACAATATTTTTGAAACTGGAAAAATAAGTGAAAGTTAAAAATTCTATGAACATTTATTCTACGAGTGTTAATATTATGTAAAAATTCAAACAGTGAACTACGATATTTCCAGTAGAGACAATTAAATTTGAACTGGATTTAATCATAAATAATTTTGGAACACAGTCTACAGGACTGACAATCAGACTTGTGTTTCCAAAAAATAATTGTCAAATGTGTTTGGAAAATTTCTGTATATTGTGTAAATAGGAGTGTGGGTCGCCACACGTGAGTGATGCTGCTTTGAGCATTTTTGCAGTCAAGTTTAAATTCAAAATAAACTGAGATAATTTTACAGGATGTGTTCTACCCAATTGAATCTCCTTCTATCCTTATTGTTGCATTGAGCCAAAAATCAGTAAAGCATTTTTTCATTTGATGTCGTTTTTGCGATTTGCTTTAACCCATCTGGCGCTCCGGGATATTTTGACTCTCGTGCTGACTGATTATTGGTAAAATGCATATGTGGTCGTGCGGACTCCGGTCTAAACGGGCACAATACTAACTGCTGTTGATAAAAGAAAACATAAAGTCCACATTTGTGCACCCCGGGTCTGAAGAGGTTTTAATGGCCTGAGTAAGCTAAAGCTTGTAGCTGGCGACTTAACACGCAATTAAATATGAAAAGTTTAAGATATGAGGGGAATTTTGCAAGGAAAGCTCAAAGCGAGGGAAAATGTTTGAAATTTGAATGTTGAAAAATATATTTGATAACAATTAAAACAAACAATTCCATGACGAACTAAAGAGCCTACTTTTCTTCAAATTAAAGATTCACGGCAATGATTGATTTATATAGACCTATCTAATGACGAAATAAAGTTGGTAATACTGGCATTAATGACATTCATAACAGTGTTGCCAACATGATTCTACGTATGATGATAAGTCAACATGTTAAATACATGTAACTTCCATACTATAATTTGAATTCCAACCAAATTTCGTATGGTTGAAGTTCAATATATAGTACGGACGTTACATGCAGTTAAACATTGAACCTATCAGCACGCGTAAAATCACGTTGGCAACACTGCCATGTATGGGCTGTTCAAAATTAACCTGAAATATTATGATTTATATATGTGCCAATTTTGGAAGAAATACATTTGTTAGTATGGACGTTACGTGCGGTTAAACATAGAACCTATCAGCAATCACACAGCAAATTTGATGGCAGCACTGTCGTATATCGGTTACTCAAAATTAATCTACAATTTCAGGCGGTATACGTGTGCAAATTTCAGAAATATTGACCTGCATACTTTCTGATGTATTGAAAAGAGGATAAAATTATACAGAGTATTTATCAATAGTTGGCAGGCCTAGTCATTCTAAAGAATAAGTATAGTCAAATCTATTACGGTACAAAAAAACAAAACAAAATTTGGTTTAAATCGAAATAATAGTATAGAAGTTACATGTATTTAAAATTTCGTCTTATAAACAGATGTAGAACCATGTTGGCAATACTGTCATACATGGTGTCCTGAAAATTAATCTGTGGTAGTATTATCTACATTTGTACCAATTTTAGAACAGTTTCCGTGCTTTCCTTCTGAGATATCCATTATTTTTCCGCGGTTGGTGGCACTGACATAATTTTTATATATAGCCGTGATATGTTCCGCTATATATTTTTACTCATATAAAGTTTGGTTTCAATAGCTGTAGCCATTTAGGAGTTGATAGGGGGAGGACACTTACACAGGCAGGAGAGACAGACACACATATCTACTCGTGTGATCTCATAAGTCTACCTTTTCATCATTTTTGCAAAAATTTGAAAAGTAGACTAAACATGTAGTACATTATTTCTGGTAGAAAAATGCCTGTTTCATTGACAGTATGTTGTACAAGATTTATGACAGACTCAACCATAAAATTAATGAATATTTGATGCTTTTAAATCGGTCAACACGATTAAACCTCATCTCATTTGTGTACAATCATGTTGATGGACTGAAAAGCATAAAACATTCGTTTACTACGACAACACTGGAAATGGCTTCAAACACCAGAACATAAAATTAATATTGAAGATGACTACTTCTTGGACAGCTGAAGTGTGAATCAAGTCCACCTTTTCTCAGTTCTGCCTTTACGTGGCTGACTGTGCCCCGTTCCAATCACAAACCGGAATTAAATTTCTAGGTAGAGCTGCCTGGAATCAAACCTGCATCGCTAGGGAGACAACCAATAATATAAGCTACTGCACCGCAAGGTGGTTGGGAAGGAAATAGAATGGGATAGTAATCAGTGATTGAATGGCGTCGGTGGCCGAAACCGCTAGCGCACTTCCTCGTGCCTCGCTGACATTGGGAGAGCGTGGGTTCGATTCCCGGTTTTCTATGTTTTCCCATTTTCACCACCAGGCAAATGCCGGGACGGTTCTTTTCAATAGGTCCACGGCCAATTTCCTTTCAAAATCCCGTCCCTGACCCGTCCTGAATGGTCATTGGCTGCATTAATAAAATCAAAAATCAATGTTTGCCTTAATGTCCATATTTGATACCATCAAGGTCGCAAAAAAAACGAAAGTGGACCAGTTAAAGTCAACAAGGAAGATACAGAGAAGGGACAGATGGCCTCGTAGTTCTGCCCCTTAAAACAATCATTATCAAAGATACAGAGGAAGGAAGGAAGATTGTAGTTTTACGTGACCGTTAATCTCGCGATCATGAGCCATGGGACCTCTTTTTAACGTGGAATCCGAACCACAGGACATGGCATTTTACATCGAAAATCTCACATGCATTGACCGGGAATCGAACCAGGGCCGACTTGGTGAGAGGCCTACAGCTTGACCGCTGCGCCACCACACCCCTAGCAGATGCAGAGGGTACTCGGCACACACAAATGGGAGTAATTCGAGACTCAGCAAGAACCCTATGGTCTCCAACTCACGTATCGAAAGTGTATACCCTTGAGGGGAAAATAAGAAATTGGTTTCCAGCAAGTAGTGAACACGATATTTGTTGTTGTTAACTTAATTCATTTTAGTAGCTTGGGACATCTTTGTCATCAGCCCCGTGTAGTTGGGTGTGTGCGTGGTGAACTTAACCTGTATTTATGTGATGACTTAGTAGTGTAACTGTATTAGGGACAGGGATAAGGTAGGCACCCCGGGACTTGAAGTAAGGTACTATGTCGGCGATTGCCTAGAGGGAGTGTGGAAAAAAACGGGGAAAGACCACAGTCTGGGTAGCCGGTGTTAGCGTTGGGGTTTGAACCTGCGATCTCTGGACTTGATGTAGCTGACCTCACGACCGTGGTGCACGGTTTAACGTAACACATTATTGCAACTGTGGTAGAGCGCTCCGCCATAAGTATAGTAGCAAACAATATTACTGTTCATCACACGAATTCAAACACAACAAAACGTACAGGACTGATGACCAAAATGTCCCAATCCCCTAAACTGACTTATTAACAACATAATATCAAAACGCAAATGTGGGACTCCTCTCCGAAGGGGTTTTATTGTCATGAATGTCCTCATTTTCTCAAACAATGTGGATTGATCTGTCTTCCTCTTCAGAACAGAATGATCTCGTATTACGGAATGTTCTTAGGATAAACTCGACCGCACGTCTTCGAACAGCTCATGCATATCGGGAGATTTATGAATAAAGTGGAAGCGACCATTCCATTATAAGAATACGAGTTTCAAAGCATACATAAAGAAAATGTTAGTGCTCAAACGCGAAGCTAGTAATCGTTAGACAATTTCATAACGACTTATCAGGTTGTTAGATGGCATTAACCATTTCATGATATCTCACGTTTCCTCCAGAAGATTCGTTCTGAATGGTTTATGATGGCGCTTCTCTCAGGTTTATATTTTAGGAGGTGATAGGAGGCACAGACCATCAGATAACGATAGTTGACACCCCTGATAATAATCATACCAAAAGTCTGGTTGTGGATATGAGCAGACCCATTGTATTGGCGCTCCGTCAAGCAGTGTCAGTTGTGTGGATTTAGTCATGTTAGTGCACGTAACTCCAAGTACGTACGGTAGTGTTTAGCTTACTTTGGAGGGCAGAGAAGTACATTGCAATGAATAGATGTCACATTCAACTCCTCCTATGAATAACCGTTTAAATCTCAAAGTACATATTAGTAAACAAATATTGTTGATTTGATGCATACTATCGCCTCCTAAAATATTTTATATTTATTTTATAGCACCCTGTATAGGTTATTCAAATGTTCTGCGATTCTTTTTTGAGTCTTAAGTCTTTCGACTGGTTTAATGCAAATCTCCATGCCTCCCTGCCCTGAGCTAATCGTTTCATCTCTACATAGCTACCACATCCTACGTACGAGGCAATCTGTTTACATATTCTAACCTTGGTCTACCCCTACACTTATTATCCTCGACCCTTCCTTCCATAACTAAGTTTGCTGTTTTTTGGTGTCTTAGTAAGTGTCCTACCAACCTATCTCTTGTCTTCATTAGAAGTCAACAGAATCATCGATCCTCGCCTACTCATCTTAATACCTCTTCATGTGTTACTCTATCCACCCTTCTGATATTCATCAATCTTCTGTAACACCACATTTCAAATGCTTCTATTCTCCTATTCTCTTCTGCCCCTACAATCCAAGTTGCACTTCCATAGAGCGCCTCGTTCCAGACAAAGGCTTTCAAAGATGGCTTTCTGATACCTAAATCTATATTTGATGTCAACAGATTTCGTTTCTGTAGAAATGCTCTCCTTGCCTGAGCCATCTGTTTCTCTTCATTTTATTCTATTCTTATACCCTAAATTTTATGGTGCACCATATTAGGTTTTAAATACGTATCTTATTACTGTGCAACGCTTTGTTTTTTGTTTTTTCAACAGCTGATGAAGGGGATAAAATATATATAATTAATCCCAGAAACATGTACTGTAAACAAGTTAAATAATTAATTTTATCTGTATAGTATTGATTCAGGCAGATCTTCATTTCTTGTTAATAACTATTCTAACATATCAATACGGAACCACCATGAGTCATTTAAATAATGCCATCCTAATTTGTTACATCATCTTTGCTTCTTCCGTCATACAATGTAAATAGAGATTGATTTTTATTATAACAGGTCAAACACATAATTTCCTTATCAGTTTTAGAATCTATGTTTTTTTAAACTTAGTATACTGGGTATGAATGACGTATGTGTGTATTAACTTCAGTAATCCTCGAGGTTTTAGCCGTATGTGTTTCAGTATTATGAGACAACGTTGATTTATCTGGCAGTCACTGAACAAGTTAAAGCGACTTTAGCGAGCACATTCCAAAACGACATTGACAAACTGAGAGAGAGCCACAAGCCAAGTAATAAGTACTCCCGTAGGGGAGGCAAGAACACGTCCAGGCGATGGATCGGAAAGGGGAACGGAAGATATATGGGTTGCCTATTTCCAGGACTAGGGGACACAACAAATTATTATTAATAATAATAATAATAATAACAATGACATGAATATGTAGCTAAAATCATCTACCAATAACTATGCAAGCTGTGTCAACTACCAATAGATCCAGAGCAATACTTCTGACTTCAACCACAACCCATAGTAGAAAACGACAAATTTAAAATACATTGGAATTCCTCTGTCATCATTAGGGTTCAGATGTTTAAGACCTAAAGAAGTACAAAATATGCAAGCAAATATGCCCTAAAAACTAGCTAAATATGACCTAAAAATCTATGAAATATGACATGAATTTTTGGGATAGGTAGAGTATCACTAACATACAGTAAACGTCGTAAGTGCCAAAACAATTTTCCAGTGTATCGGACATGTGATATTTCGATTTTAAAAGGGATTTTTTATTGAACTACAGTATGTGTATTTGCAATGTATTTTATGCCATAAGTGTTTACAATGTGTATATCTGGCTGATGAAGAACAACATTATTGTTCGAAACATGTACCAGTACTAAACAGTGCTAATAATATTACAAGTATTGACAAGACGGAAATAAGAGTAACCCATTTAGTGGAATTTAAATTCAATACGGACAATCTATATATATAAAAATCAATGTTACGAATAGTTTGTCTGTATGTATGTCTCCTATGCGTTCATATACCATTCGTCCGATTGCGATGAAACTTGGGTGAAATGTTGAGTACACTCCAAGGAAGGTTTCTGACTTAGTAAATCCATTTTACAATAGGTAGCGCACGCGTAGATTCAACAAATGAGCGACGATGCGCGAAGCGTTTCAAGAAAGTCCCGTATGTGTTCATATACCATCCGTCCGATAGCGATGAAACTTGCGTGAGATGTTGTGTACACTTACGTGAAGGTTTCAAAATTAGTGAATACATTTCACTGTAGATAGCGCACGAGTAGATTCAACAAATGAGCGACGACACGCAAAGCGTTTCAACAAAGTCCCGTATGCATTCATATACCATTCGTCCGATAGCTATGAAACTTGCGTAAAATGTTGTGTACACTGCAGGGAAATTTTCTGGCTTAGTACATCCACTTTACAATAGGCAGCGCACGAGTAGATTCAACAAATGAGCTACGATGCGCGAAGCATTTCAACAAAGTCCCATATAAGGTCATTTACCATTCATCCGATAGCGATGAAACTTTGGTGAGATGTTGTGTACACTCCAGGGAAGGTTTCTGGCTGAGTACATCCATATCACAATACGTAGCGCAAGAGTAGAATCAACAAATGAGCGACGACACGCGAAGAGTTTCAAACAAGTCCCGTATTCATTCATAAACCATTCGTCCGATAGCTATGCAACTTGGGTGAGATATTGTGTACACATCATGGAAGGTTTCTGCCTTAGTAAATCCACTATACAATAGGCAGCGCACAAATAGATTCAACAAATGAGGGACGACGTGCGAAGCGTTTCAACAAAGTCCCGTATAAGGTCATATAGCATTCTGCCGTTACCGGTGAAAATTGGGTGAAATATGGTGGACACACCAAGGAAGGTTTCTGGCTTAGTAAATACATTTCACAGTATGTAGCACACGAGTAGATTCGACAAATGAACGACGACACGCGGAGCGTTTCAATACAGTCCCCTATGCCTTCATATCCCATTAGTCCGATAGCGATGAAACTTGGGTGAGATGCTGTGGACACTTATGTGACGGTTTCTAACTTAGTAAATACATTTTACAGTAGGTAGCGCACGAGTAGATTCAACAAATGAGTGACGGGGTGCGAATCGTTTAAACAAAATCCGGTATACGTTCATATATTATTCATCCGATTGCGATGAAACATTGATCAGTTATTGTGTACACGCCAGTGAAGGGTATCGACTTAGTAAATCCATTTCACAATAAGTAGCGCAAGAGTAGGTGCAACAAATGGGTGACGACGCGCGAAGCGTTTCAACAAAATCCCCTATTGCGTCCATATAACCTTCTTCGATTGCGATGAAACCTTGATGAGTTATTGTGTACACGCCAGGGAAGGGCTTCGACTTAGTAATACATTTCTCAATAGGTAGCGCACGAGTAGATTCAACAAATGAGTGACAGCGCACGAATCGTTTTAAGAAAACCCCGTATACGTGCATATACCATTCATCCGATTGCGATGAAACATTGATGAGTTATTGTGTACACGCCAGGGGAGGGTTTCGACTTAGTAAATCCATTTCACAATAGGTAGCACACGAGTATATGCAACAAATGGGTGACGACGCGCGAAGCGTTTCAACAAAATCCCCTATGCGTTCATATAACCTTCTTCGATTGTGATGAAACCTTGATGAGTGTACACGCCAGGGTAGGGTTTCGACTTAGTAAATCCATTTCTCAAGTAGGAAGCGTATGAGTAGAATCAACAAATGAGTGACAGCGCACGAATCGTTCAAACAAAATCCCGTATACGTTCATATACCATTCATCCGATTGCGATGAAACTTTTGAAAGTTGTTGTGCACGCTCCCACGAATGATTCTAAATTAGAAAATCCATTTTACGATAGCTTAGAGGCAGTGAACGGAAATTGAAAAACATGTTGTGTATCCAAAATCACTTCAAGAAACAGAATTTCAACGCCAACACTTTCTTTGATTGGCATTGCAACGCATGCCGGGTACAGCTTGTTATGGATAAAAACAATTTCCTTGTTTGCTACTTGCTTCTGAGGTAAATATAACTACTGGAGTGACATCCTGTTGAAAGGCGGGAGCACACTATCGTCATATTCAGTGACCTCATGCGTATAGTGTCGCAATCCAACTTGTCCAGAAAGATGTGCTAAAAGACGTCCGTATAGGAGCGCCTTCTTGGAATCAGATCTTCTAAACCTGCTGTCTGCCTGTTCCGGGAAAAGAAAGAAAAATATATCTACTACACTATTCAGAAATCCTGTGTTTGAAACTCATCGCGTACCTTGTTAACGACGCCTTAAATTAAACAAAAATGCTGAAATTATAACCAGATATGACCTTATATCACTAAAATATGACCAAATATGACCAAAACAATAAAAATGGCCGAAATATGCATTTATAGACAACATCAAATTGCTTTAAACGTGGTCAGGGACCCGTCATTCAAACTTATTTTTCTTATTTCGGGTAAAATGAGCTCAGGAAAAAAATATGACTTTTCCTTAACATCTGAACCTTAGTCATCACCAACAAGGCAACAGTTGCCAAAGAACCAGACCTCATTGTCACTAAGTGCACAACAACACATGGCTCATAGACATAGCAGTACCAAACTCTCACAAAATCACGACGAAGACCCACGAAAGAGGCAAAAAACACCAGGGGGCTCATTTGCCTCGTACAATCTACTTTTAGGTACCCCGCATGTACCAATGAAGAACGTGAGGTCTAATAACTCAATTCCTAAGGGGTGTCCTTTAACGCAAACATGTTACGTCAGAATGCCAAGAGATAAACACCAGACAACCATTCGCTACATGTTCCTCAGGGCTCTCGTCTAATGTGCCACATTGCTTTATGAAACATCGAGCTTTGACGGCATTACGACCAGCTTCTTCATCGATGAGTATGATGTACGTGTACTCGTGGTTGCTGAATACACCAGCCATTGTCCATATGTTGCTAGCAACTGTCGTGTTGTTGTACCACATATGAGCCTATTACGCTCTCCAATGCTAGGTTTCATAACGCAATGGGGCACATTAGATGGGTAGCGCTGAGGAACATGTAACGAGCGGCCATCAGGTTGTTATCCCTTCGTATTCTGACGTAATTTGCCAGCATGCAGTGAGAGCTCCGTGGAAATCAGTTATTAGACATCTCATACAGTAGTAGTGTATGCGGGATACTTATAAGTAGATAGTATGGGGCAAAGGAGCCACCTGGTATATGGACTTGGCAACAGAAAAAAAAACTCCTTTGGAAACAACAAACAGTCACTGTCATCCCAGTTATAATTTCAGCCACTGGCGTAATACCAAAACAGCTCAAAACAGTTCTACACCAACTGGATCTACCATTCATCATCAGAAAATGCAGAAGGAAGCAATACTGGACAGCTGTATTATTGTCAAGAAACTCTTGAATATTGATTGAATACCAGCCAATTTATTTTGTGTAAGCCCACCAAATTTAGCCGAAGACGAGAAGAACTGTATTTAATGAAAAGTTTGTAATATAATTAAAAGGCGATGAAACTTTGGTGAGTTGTTGTGTACACTCCTGCAAAGGTTTCTGATTTAGTAAATCCATTTTACAATAGGTAGCGCACGAGTTGAATCAACAAATGGGTGACAGCGCGCGAATCGTTTCAACAAAATCCCGTATGAATTCATACACCAATCATATGACTGTGATGAAACGTTGGTGAATTGTTGTATACACTCCCATGTAGGTTTCTGGCTTAGTAAATCCATTTCACAGTTGGTAGCGCACGAGTAGATTCGACAAATGAGTGACGGCGGGTGAATCATTTCAAGAAAATCTCGTATGCGTTCGTATACCATTCATTCGAATGCGATGAAACTTTTATGAGTTATTGCGTATACTCCTGCGAAGATTTCTTACTTAGTAAATACGTTTCACAATAGGCAGCGCACGAATAGATTCAACAATGAGTGACGGTGTGCGAATCGATTCAACAGTCCCGTATGCGGTCATAAACCATTCATACGATTACGATGAAACTTTGATGAGTTGTTGTGTATATTCCTGCAAATATTTATTTTTAGTAAATCCATATTACATCAGGAAGCGCACGAGTAATTTCAACAAATAAGTGACAGCGCGCAAATCGTTTCATCAAAGTCCCATATGCGGTTGCAAACCATTGGTACGATTGCGATGAAACTTAGGTGAGCTAAGGAGTACGCCCCCACAAATGTTTCTGAGAGAGTAAATCAATTTTACAATATTCTAGAGGCAGTTAACGGGGAAAAAAGTATTGTGTATCCAAAAGCACTTCAACAAACAAAGTTACAACGCTAACACTTTCGTTGATTGGCATTGCAACGCTAGTAACTAAATAAATATTTTTATAATTTACCGCAAAATCATGCAGGATTGTGTAATCTAGTGATGCCCTCCAGGGTGGTAGGCAACAACTCTAACAGTTACATCTCGAGGCGTACAATATTTACCTCGTTACCAGTGAAAAGTCGAATGTTGCACGGACATCCCTCTTTAGCGTAGAGGCAGTCAGCTAATCCAATGTCCGGGCCGTGCGTCAACCTCGTTAACCCGGCGGCTCTCTTATCAGATATATTCAAAGTGAATCACAGTCCGTTATTAGATCAAACATATCTAATTTATTATCACGTTCTGTATATCGTGTTTTAGCTTCCAGGAGGCAGCGAGTTAATTTGTTCAGTTAACATTTTACGTATATTAAATCAGAGAGAAAGAAGACTTTTTATAACTAAATTTAGTAATTTTCTGCCGTGTGCAAGTTATTTGGTAAACCCCTTTTTGAAGGTGGTTTATTGTACTAGTAAGTAGGTTGGGTTATATGCTTGGATCACACAGGAATTAATATGAATCTGTGTGTGTATTTGTCCTCCGGGATAACAACCCAGTTTCAATGAAACTCTGTACGATGGAAGAACTAATTTAGAATTATTACCCCACGGCATAGCCATTCAAGTTAATACACTCAGCACGACTGCAATGGCCAGCTGGAGTAACTCCAGACGAATGCCGGGAAGGTACCTAATTTCAAGCCCCGGAGCACATACACCAAACCTATACTTAATATAATTACATAATTATTTATTTAATTAATTAATTCATTCATTCATCCATTCATTCATTCATCCATTCATTCATTCATTCATTCATTCATTCATCTACCTACCGTACCCATCTATCTGTGGGTCAGATGATCTCGCTTTTCTTCCACTTCAGACAATACCAATATTATATATCTAGGCTATCAATCTCTATTTATTTATTTAATTTTTTTTTTAGTTCCGTTTTGGCCGGCTGTGGATCACGTGGTTCTTATCTCTGGCAGCTTTCCTCCTAGCCCAGTATTTATTTAATTAATTATTTAATTATTTATTTATTTCTACTTTGGTCGTTTAGGTACCTTTGGACCACGGTGCTTGTGCTTTAGCTGTTGTCTGCCACTTCTGGTGTTATTGGTGGATATTTTGGTGGCTGCTTTTGTGGTGAAATTTTGATCCTTTCTATTGGGCCAGTAATCTTTCATTTTCTTGCTGAACTCTATCTTACGTTCCTCGGACCATTTCCTGGACGCGTTGTGGTGAGCTTCTGTATTGTATGTGAGGAAAGACCTGGTTTCAACTGTCAGACGGTAGCGACTCCTGTCTTGCTGAATATTAAGTTCTGCAAGATCCTTCGCAACTTGTTTGATCCACAAGGACCCAGTGGCTTTAACCTTCTTGGCTACCTTGAAGATCTTATAAGACAGCCTGTGGTGGTCCATTCTGTGCAGGTGGCCGTAGAATGCCAGGCGTTTTCTTCTGATGGCATCGGTGAGGTTTTGTTTTATTTTTACTATCGAATTTGGCCAACTATGGACTGCAAGGAACTCAAGACTTATTGGCTTTATTTCTCTTCTCTTCCCAGAACTTATTCATCCTGTCAGTTCTTTGTTTTCTCTCCTCCTCGGAAATGATTCGTTTGGGCCTCCTGCTTGTTGGGTTCTCCTGATATGATTCTATTCCGTCAACTCGACTGCGGAACTCTCTTCTATCGTGGGCCATCAGTGGAGTAATTCCAACTTCCGCTGCATCCCTCTTCATCCCATCTACCCATTTAGATGTGGCCTTTAACCCCAGGATGTAGCTGAAGATCCTTTTGGTCAGCCTGCCTTCATCCATTCGTATTAAATGTCCGTAGAACTTCAGCTTCCGCTTTTTCGGTGAGGTTTATTTGATCATTTATTTACTTCTTTCTTTCTTTATTTATTTACTCATTCATTTAATTATTTATTTATACTAAAAATTTGACGTTGACATCCTCGTTGTTGCCTTAAGTCACACTGGGTTTAACCCATCTTACTCTCAGCCAATGTTCGAACTCTAATTCTTCAAAGCTCAAGTACACTTTGCCCGGGTCACTTAACAAAGAAATGCCTCGATAATATTATTACAATCTTTTCTGTTACCTTGTTTATAAATTGGGGCGCTTATTGCTTTTGTCCAGTCAGAGGGTACATTTCGTAAAACCCATGCCAATTCGAATATCCTATGCAAACATTTGAGCCCTGCGTTCCCAATATACTTAATCATTTCTGGCCAAATGTCATCTACCCCCACCACTTTGCGACATTATAGTTAATTTACCACCCTTCCCAATTCCTCAACCGTGATCCTGTTCCCGTTCACATTCTCCTTCTGACTGACTGAGTTTCTAAGCCGTACCGTTCTCGCCTACTGTTCCCAAGGTTGCAGGATCAAATCCCCGTGCAGTCAGTTGGCATTTGAAGGTGCACAAATGCGAGGGAGCCGCGCCATAAGATTTACTGGCACGTTTAAGGTCCCCTCCAGGGAGAAATTCCGTTATCCCGGAGTCTCTAAAAGTCACGGTATTTACAAGGGACGTTAAACCAATAACTTTATTATATCACTCACCTCCTGCATAATCTCAAAATCAACCAGTTTGCCAGATAAGTCTCCATTAACATTTAACAAGTTTTCGAAGTATTCCTGCCATCTTCCCAAGTGCTTCCTTGGTATATGCAACGAGTTTCCCTGAATTATCCAGAACACTGCTCATTTCTCTTTCTCCTCTCTTTCTAAGATTCTTTATAACAGTCCAGAAAATTTTATTTTATTATTTGAAAGGTTCATGCTGGTTCCGTATTAATGAACTAATTATTAATAATTGTGGCAAAAGTTCCGCCTAATCAATACCTTTATTTTGATTAATGATCACTTTGTGGTCATTGGGTACATGTTTCGAGGCGTAATTGTTTGGGCCCCATCATCAGCCGATATAGATTAAAATGTCAAGGCAAACAGGTGGTTGGAAAGCTTAACACTAATAAACATTCCCATCAATATGGTGCACCATAATAGGGTTATTGATGGGAATGTTTATTAGTGTTAAGCTTTCCAACCACCTGTTTGCCTTGACATTTTAATCTATATCGACTGATGAAGGGGCCAAAACAATTAGGCCTCAAAACATATACCCAATGACCACAATGTGATCATTAATCGAAATAAAGGTATTGATTAGGTAGAACTTTTGCCAAAATTATTAATATACAGTTCTAATTTATCTCCAAATTCCTCCCAAGATTTCCCTTTGGACTCCACTGTTATTTATTTGGTTCTGTTCCGTTGCACTCTGTCTGCCAGATTTCTTGGTTGGAGCCATTTTTAAGAGACACTAATTTTACTTTTACAAGCAGACTTCACTATGTCATTCCACGATGATGTGCACCTTTCCCTGTCTTTACACAGTGTTGTCCCGAGGCATTCCTTTGCTACTTATACAGGTAGTACTGCATCCCTGTATCCTGACCACTCCGCTTCAGTGCCCTGCAATTGTTTACCATCTACTCTTTGGAATTTCTCATCAATCATTTCCATGTATCTCTGCGTAAGTAGACCTACCTTAAACTGGAGAATTTCATCCCTAATCCATGTGCAAATAAACCTCACTTTCTGCACTGTCTAACTTTTCTTAAGTATGTATTTAACTATTTTATTTTATTTCATTTTGTTGTTTTATTTAGCTTATTTTTTAGTTATTTATTGTATTTTTTATTTTATACAAGCTGTACCCGGCATGCGTTGCAATGCCAATCAAAGAAAGTGTTGGCGTTGAAATTCTGTTTCTTGAAGTGATTTTGGATACACAACATGTTTTTCAATTTCCGTTCACTGCCTCTAAGCTATCGTAAAATGGATTTTCTAATTTAGAATCATTCGTGGGAGCGTGCACAACAACTTTCAAAAGTTTCATCGCAATCGGATGAATGGCATATGAACGTATACGGGATTTTGTTTGAACGATTCGTGCGCTGTCACTCATTTGTTGATTCTACTCATACGCTTCCTACTTGAGAAATGGATTTACTAAGTCGAAACTCTACCCTGGCGTGTACACAATAACTCATCAAGGTTTCATCACAATCGAAGAAGGTTATATGAACGCTTCGCGCGTCGTCACCCATTTGTTGCATATACTCGTGTGCTACCTATTGTGAAATGGATTTACTAAGTCGAAACACTCCCCTGGCGTGTACACAATAACTCATCAATGTTTCATCGCAATCGGATGAATGGTATATGCACGTATACGGGGTTTTCTTAAAACGATTCGTGCGCTGTCACTCATTTGTTGAATCTACTCGTGCGCTACCTATTGAGAAATGTATTACTAAGTCGAAGCCCTTCCCTGGCGTGTACACAATAACTCATCAAGGTTTCATCGCAATCGAAGAAGGTTATATGGACGCAATAGGGGATTTTGTTGAAACGCTTCGCGCGTCGTCACCCATTTGTTGCACCTACTCTTGCGCTACTTATTGTGAAATGGATTTACTAAGTCGAGACCCTTCACTGGCGTGTACACAATAACTGATCAATGTTTCATCGCAATCGGATGAATAATATATGAACGCATACCGGATTTTGTTTAAACGATTCGCACCCCGTCACTCATTTGTTGAATCTACTCGTGCGCTACCTACTGTAAAATGTATTTACTAAGTTAGAAACCGTCACATAAGTGTCCACAGCATCTCACCCAAGTTTCATCGCTATCGGACTAATGGGATATGAAGGCATAGGGGACTGTATTGAAACGCTCCACGTGTCGTCGTTCATTTGTCGAATCTACTCGTGTGCTACATACTGTGAAATGTATTTACTAAGCCAGAAACCTTCCTTGGTGTGTCCACCATATTTCACCCAATTTTCACCGCTAACGGCAGAATGCTATATGACCTTATACGGGACTTTGTTGAAACGCTTCGCACGTCGTCCCTCATTTGTTGAATCTATTTGTGCGCTGCCTATTGTATAGTGGATTTACTAAGGCAGAACCCTTCCATGATGTGTACACAATATCTCACCCAAGTTGCATAGCTATCGGACGAATGGTTTATGAATGCATACGGGACTTGTTTGAAACTCTTCGCGTGTCGTCGCTCATTTGTTGATTCTACTCTTGCGCTACGTATTGTGATATGGATGTACTCAGCCAGAAACCTTCCCTGGAGTGTACACAACATCTCACCAAATTTCATCGCTATCGGATGAATGGTAAATGACCTTATATGGGACTTTGTTGAAATGCTTCGCGCATCGTAGCTCATTAGTTGAATCTACTCGTGCGCTGCCTATTGTAAAGTGGATGTACTAAGCCAGAAAATTTCCCTGCAGTGTACACAACATTTTACGCAAGTTTCATAGCTATCGGATGAATGGTATATGAATGCATACGGGACTTGGTTGAAACGCTTTGCGTGTCGTCGCTCATTTGTTGAATCTACTCGTGCGCTATCTACAGTGAAATGTATTCACTAATTTTGAAACCTTCACGTAAGTGTACACATCTCACGCAAGTTTCATCGCTATCGGACGGATGGTATATGAACACATACGGGACTTTCTTGAAACGCTTCGCGCATCGTCGCTCATTTGTTGAATCTTCGCGTGCGCTACCTATTGTAAAATGGATTTACTCAGTCAGAAACCTTCCTTGGAGTGTACTCAACATTTCACCCAAGTTTCATCGCAATCGGACGAATGGTATATGAACGCATAGGAGACATACATACAGACAAACTATTCGTAACATTGATTTATATATATACAAGCTGTACCCGGCATGCGTTGCAATGCCAATCAAAGAAAGTGTTGGCGTTGAAATTCTGTTTCTTGAAGTGATTTTGGATACACAACATGTTAACTGCCTCTAAGCTATCATAAAATGGATTTTCTAATTTAGAACCATTCGAGGGAGCGTGCACAACAACTTTCAAAAAGTTTCGTCGCTGTCACTCATTTGTTGAATCTAATCGTACGCTATCTATTGTGAAATGGATTTACTAAGTCGAAACCCTTCCCTGGCGTGTACACAATGACTCATCAATGATTCATCGCAATCGGATGAATGGTATATGCACGTATAGGGGTTTTTGTTTAAACGATTCGTGCGCTGTCACTCATTTGTTGAATCTACTCGTGCGCTACCTATTGAGGAATGTATTACTAAGTCGAAGCCCTTCCCTGGCGTGTACACAATAACTCATCAAGGTTTCATCGCAATCGAAGAATGTTATATGAACGCAATAGGGAATTTTGTTGAAACGCTTCGCGCGTCGTCACCCATTTGTTGCATCTACTCTTGCGCTACTTATTGTGAAATGGATTTACTAAGTCCCCTTCCCTGGCGGGTACAAAATAACTGATCAATGTTTCATCGCAATCGGATGAATAGTATATGAACGCATACCTGAATTTGTTTAAACGATTCGCACTCCGTCACTCATTTGTTGAATCTACTCGTGCGCTACCTACTGTAAAATGTATTTACTAAGTTAGAAACCGTCACGTAAGTGTCCACAACATCTCACCCAAGTTTCATCGCTATCGTCGTTCATTTGTCGAATCTACTCGTGTGCTACCTACTGTGAAATGTATTTACTAACCCAGAATCCTTCCTTGGAGTGTCAACCATATTTCACCCAAGTTTCACCGCTAACGGCAGAATGGTATATGACCTTATACGGGACTTTGTTGAAACGCTTCGCGCGTCGTCCCTCATTTGTTGAATCAAATTGTGCGCTGCATATTGTATAGGGGATTTACTAAGCCAGAAATTTTCCATGACGTGTACACAACATCTCACCCAAGTTTCATAGGTACGGACGAATGGTACATGTATGCATACGGGACTTGGTTGAAACGCTTCGCGTGTCGTCGCTCATTTGTTGATTCTACTCTTGCGCTACATATTGTAATATGGATGTACTCAGCCAGAAACCTTCCCTGGAGTGTACACAACATCTCACCCAAGTTTCATCGCAATCGGATGAATGGTATGTGAACGTATACGGGACGTTGTCGAAACGCTTCGCGCGTAGTCACTCATTTGTTGAACATAAACGTGCGCTTCGATTGTAAAATGGATTTACTTAGCCAGAAACCTTTCCTGGAGTGTACACAACAATTCACCAAACATTTATCACTATCAGACGAATGGTATATGACTTTATACGGGACTTTGTTGAAACGCTTCGCGTGTCATCGCTCATTTGTTGAATCGACTGGTGCGCTACCTATTGTAAAATGTATGTACTAAGCCAGAAACCTTCCCTGGAGTGTACACAGCATCTCACCCAAGTTTCATCGCTATCGGATGAATGGTATATGAAATTAAATGGGACTTTGTTGAAACGCTTCGCGCGCCGTTGCTCATTTGTTGATTCTACTCGTGCTCTACCTATTTTTAAAGGGATTACTAAGCTAGAAACCTTCCCTGGAGTGCACACAAAATCTCAGCCTAGTTTCATCGCTATCGGACGAATGGTATATGAACGCAAACGTGACTTTGTTGAAATGCTTCGCGCGTAGTAGCTCATTTGTTGAATCTAATCGTGCGCTGCCTATTGTAAAGTGGATGTACTAAGCCAGAAAATTTCCCTGCAGTGTACACAATATTTTACGCAAGTTTCATAGCTATCGGACGAATGGTATATGAATGCATTCGGGACTTTGTTGAAATGCTTCGCGCATCGTCGCTCATTTGTTGAATCTACGCGTGCGCTACCTATTGTAAAATGGATTTACTAAGTCAGAAACCTTCCTTGGAGTGTACTCAACATCTCACCCATGTTTCATCGCTATCGAACGAATGGTATATGAATGCATACGGGACTTTGTTGAAATGCTTCGCGCATCGTCGCTCATTTGTTGAATCTACGCGTGCGCTACCTATTGTAAAATGGATTTACTAAGTCAGAAACCTTCCTTGGAGTGTACTCAACATCTCACCCAAGTTTCATCGCAATCGGACGAATGGTATATGAACACATACGGGACTTTGTTGAAATGCTTCGCGCATCGTCGCTCATTTGTTGAATCTACGCGTGCGCTACCTATTGAAAAATGGATTTACTAAGTCAGAAACCTTCCTCGGAGTGTACTCAACATTTCACCCAAGTTTCATCGCTATCGGACGAATGGTATATGAACACATACGGGACTTTGTTGAAATGCTTCGCGCATCGTCGCTCATTTGTTGAATCTACGCGTGCGCTACCTATTGTAAAATGGATTTACTAAGTCAGAAACCATCCTTTGAGTGTACTCAACATCTCACCCAAGTTTCATCGCAATCGGACGCATGGTATATGAACACATACGGGACTTTGTTGAAATGCATCGCGCATCGTCGCTCATTTGTTGAATCTACGCGTGCGCTACCTATTGTAAAATGGATTTACTAAGTCAGAAACCTTCCTTGGAGTCTACTCAACATCTCACCCAAGTTTCATCGCTATCGGACGAATGGTATATGAACACATACGGGACTTTGTTGAAATGCTTCGCGCATCGTCGCTCATTTGTTGAATCTACGCGTGCGCTACCTATTGTAAAATGGATTTACTAAGTCAGAAACCATCCTTGGAGTGTACTCAACATCTCACCCAAGTTTCATCGCAATCGGACGAATGGTATATGAACACATACGGGACTTTGTTGAAATGCTTCGCGCATCGTCGCTCATTTGTTGAATCTACGCGTGCGCTACCTATTGTAAAATGGATTTACTAAGTCAGAAACCTTCCTTGGAGTGTACTCAACATCTCACCCAAGTTTTATCGCAATCGGACGAATGGTATATGAACGCATAGGAGACATACACACCCACAGACAAACTATCACGTTACATTGATTTTTATATATATAGACAAGCTGTATCTGGCATGCGTTGCAATGCCAATCAAAGAAAGTGTTGGCGTTGAAATTCTGTTTCAGGAAGTGCTTTTGGATACACAACATGTTAACTGCCTCTAAGCTATCATAAAATGGATTTTCTAATTTAGAACCATTTGTGGGAGCGTGCAGAACAACTTTCAAAATGTTTCATCGCTGTCACTCATTTGTTGAATCTAATCGTACGCTACCAATTGTGAAATGGATTTACTAAGTCGAAACCCTTCCCTGGCGTGTACACAATGACTCATCAATGATTCATCGCAATCGGATGAATGGTATATGCACGTATAGGGGTTTTAGTTTAAACGATTCGTGCGCTGTCACTCATTTGTTGAATCTACTCGTGCGCTACCTATTGAGAAATGTATTACTAAGTCGAAGCCCTTCCCTGGCGTGTACACAATAACTCATCAAGGTTTCATCGCAATCGAAGAATGTTATATGAACGCAATAGGGAATTTTGTTGAAACGCTTCGCGCGTCGTCACCCATTTGTTGCATCTACTCTTGCGCTACTTATTGTGAAATGGATTTACTAAGTCCCCTTCCCTGGCGGGTACAAAATAACTGATCAATGTTTCATCGCAATCGGATGAATAGTATATGAACGCATACCTGATTTTGTTTAAACGATTCGCACTCCGTCACTCATTTGTTGAATCTACTCGTGCGCTACCTACTGTACAATGGATTTACTAAGTTAGAAACCGTCACGTAAGTGTCCACAACATCTCACCCAAGTTTCATCGCTATCGTCGTTCATTTGTCGAATCTACTCGTGTGCTACCTACTGTGAAATGTATTTACTAAGCCAGAAACCTTCCTTGGAGTGTCAACCATATTTCACCCAAGTTTCACCGCTAACGGCAGAATGGTATATGACCTTATACGGGACTTTGTTGAAACGCTTCGCGCGTCGTCCCTCATTTGTTGAATCAACTTGTGCGCTGCATATTGTATAGGGGATTTACTAAGCCAGAAATTTTCCATGACGTGTACACAACATCTCACCCAAGTTTCATAGGTACGGACGAATGGTACATGTATGCCTACGGGACTTGGTTGAAACGCTTCGCGTGTCGTCGCTCATTTGTTGATTCTACTCTTGCGCTACATATTGTAATATGGATGTACTCAGCCAGAAACCTTCCCTGGAGTGTACACAACATCTCACCCAAGTTTCATCGCAATCGGATGAATGGTATGTGAACGTATACGGGACGTTGTCGAAACGCTTCGCGCGTAGTCACTCATTTGTTGAACATAAACGTGCGCTTCGTATTGTAAAATGGATTTACTTAGCCAGAAACCTTTCCTGGAGTGTACACAACAATTCACCAAACATTTATCACTATCAGACGAATGGTATATGACTTTATACGGGACTTTGTTGAAACGCTTCGCGTGTCATCGCTCATTTGTTGAATCTACTGGTGCGCTACCTATTGTAAAATGTATGTACTAAGCCAGAAACCTTCCCTGGAGTGTACACAGCATCTCACCCAAGTTTCATCGCTATCGGATGAATGGTATATGAAATTAAATGGGACTTTGTTGAAACGCTTCGCGCGCCGTTGCTCATTTGTTGATTCTACTCGGGCTCTACCTATTTTTAAAGGGATTTACTAAGCTAGAAACCTTCCCTGGAGTGCACACAAAATCTCAGCCTAGTTTCATCGCTATCGGACGAATGGTATATGAACGCAAACGTGACTTTGTTGAAATGCTTCGCGCGTCGTAGCTCATTTGTTGAATCTAATCGTGCGCTGCCTGTTGTAAAGTGGATGTACTAAGCCAGAAAATTTCCCTGCAGTGTACACAACATTTTACGCAAGTTTCATAGCTATCGGAAGAATGGTATATGAATGCATACGGGACTTTGTTGAAATGCTTCGCGCATCGTCGCTCATTTGTTGAATCTACGCGTGCGCTACCTATTGTAAAATGGATTTACTAAGTCAGAAACCTTCCTTGGAGTGTACTCAACATCTCACCCAAGTTTCATCGCAATCGGACGAATGGTATATGAACACATACGGGACTTTGTTGAAATGCTTCGCGCATCGTCGCTCATTTGTTGAATCTACGCGTGCGCTACCTATTGTAAAATGGATTTACTAAGTCAGAAACCTTCCATGGAGTGTACTCAACATCTCACCCAAGTTTCATCGCAATCGGACGAATGGTATATGAACACATACGGGACTTTGTTGAAATGCTTCGCGCATCGTCGCTCATTTGTTGAATCTACGCGTGCGCTACCTATTGTAAAATGGATTTACTAAGTCAGAAACCTTCCTTGGAGTGTACTCAACATCTCACCCAAGTTTCATCGCTATCGGACGAATGGTATATGAACACATACGGGACTTGTTTGAAACGCTTCGCGCATCGTCTCTCATTTGTTGAATCTACGCGTGCGCTACCTGTTGTAAAATGGCTTTACTAAGTCAGAAACCTTCCTTGGAGTGTACTCAACATCTCACCCAAGTTTCATCGCAATCGGACGAATGGTATATGAACACATACGGGACTTTGTTGAAATGCTTCGCGCATCGTCGCTCATTTGTTGAATCTACGCGTGCGCTACCTATTGTAAAATGGATTTACTAAGTCAGAAACCTTCCTTGGAGTGTACTCAACATCTCACCCAAGTTTCATCGCTATCGGACGAATGGTATATGAACACATACGGGACTTGTTTGAAACGCTTCGCGCATCGTCACTCATTTGTTGAATCTACGCGTGCGCTACCTATTGTAAAATGGATTTACTAAGTCAGAAACCTTCCTTAGAGTGTACTCAACATCTCACCCAAGTTTCATCGCAATCGGTTGAGTGGTATATGAATGCATAGGAGACATACACACCCACAGACAAACTATCACGTAAGATTGATTTTTATATATATAGATAGATTTAAAAAAGAAATATTTTGAAATTACATTTTTATTTTAAATTTATATTCTAACTTTTAATGTTATATCTTATTTTATTTTTCTTTATTTTTTATTTCTAAAATATATATTTTAAATTTCATATTTCAAATTTTAAATGTTTATTTAAATTTTATGTTCTAATTATTTATCTTATATTTTATTTTTATTTACTTTTATTTTAGAATTTTTAAATGTTTTAAACTTTTTTTAAATATTAAATTTTTATTGTTATATTTTAAATTTCGAACTTTCTTAATAACACAATGTTGAGTGTTTTCTTGGAAATGTGTTTAATAGTTGTACAAGATTTATGACGAGCACAATCATAAAATTAAAATCATGATTGTTTTGTCTACTAGCTGTGTGTTCCCCTTTAGGCAAAAAGGACTTTCTCCAGAAATCTGACCTTGAATCTCTGAACAGCACTTGGTCAGTAGTTGGTGCTGGATACCTACGCACGCTCGGTTTCTCTGGCAAGTCAACTTGTAACATATCAATTTAATATTATTTGTTTCGTTCTGTAGTAGACAGGTACATCTCCTCTCTCGCTGCACATGGCTCGTAGCTTTGATTGGATAACGATGTGAGTGGCAGTATCCAACATCATACAGACACAACAATAATATTATACACTAACTAGCAGACAGTTCCAAGCATAAGGAAGAGTCATAGTAGAAAGTATAAATTCTAATTTTATATTTTGTTAAATATAAGGTGCGTTCAAAAAGTAACGAGGCGGAGGCTGCTGGAATGCGCAAACCAGTGACTACATCGGCTAATTGTGGCGTGTGTAACGGGGTGTGGTTCCTACCAGAGCGTGGAAGGTCACAGCCCGTTGCTAGAGGGCACGCGTGCACGTCACGTTACGATGCAAAGCGAGCAGCAGCATGCATCAATCGTCCAACGCTGCCAGTCGCATTGCAAACAGTGACATGGAGGCGTCAACCGAAGAGCAAAGAGGTGTTGTTCGGTTTCTGACAGCGGAAGGAGTAGGGGGAACGGACATTCATCGCCGAATGTCACAAGTGTACGGCGAACACTGCATGTCCCTAGCAAGGGTCAAGGCGTGGCACAAGCGCTTCAGGGAAGGACGGGTGTCGTTAGGGGATGATGCCCGGTCTGGGGCACACCCCTGCATTACCGATGACAACGTCCAGCAGGTTGATGCACTCATTACCCAGGACCGTCGAGTGACAGTGAACGCCATAGCCGCCGTGGTCGCTCCACGACAATGCACAACCTCATTCGGCCAACACAGTAGCGGCACTCCTGCAGAAATTCAAATGGGAGGCTCTCGGCCACCCTCCATACAGTCCAGAACTCTCTCCCTGTGATTACGCCATGTTTGTTCTCCTGAAAAGGGCTCTGCGGGGCCAACGATTCACCTCGGACGCCGACGCCCCAGCTGTACGTGCGGAACTGGTTCACATCGCGGCCCAGGGAATTTTATGAGACAGCCATTCACCGCCTCGTGTCACAGTGGGACAAGTGCCTCAACAGCCAGAGCCAATACTTCTAACATACAGGTACTGGTTTCTGTAATTATGCCTCCGGCTCGTTACTTTTTGAACGCACCTTTTAAGTTCAAAAGCCTCCAATATGTTATCATCGGGTTTCAAATTATACACATTTTCTCTTTAAAAATACTCACATCAAAACAAGTTTTGCATATTGCTGGCCAAGGGTCGTAGTGGTCTCAAACCCATTAGTCGTTCTTGCGTGCGTGTATATCGGCTGTGTCAATGAGGATAGATCTGTGCGAGTGTAGAGACAACCCGGTGAACGTATGCATGACCAATACATCCGAGACTGATACCAACAGGGAGGAGGTGGTGCAATGTTTTGGGGTGGCATCATGTATGGTCGCCGAACCCCTCTTGTGTACATCCCAGGGCATATGACTGGCATAGGCCTACGTTACAGGGATATTTTCCTGGCACCTTTAGTGAAAGGCTATGCTGACAATTTCGGCTCAAATTTCACTTCCCTCACAGGCCTGGCATTGTCAATGCCTTTCTTCAGGAGAATGCTATTCACAGAATGGAATGGTCTGCCTATTCTACCGATCTCAATCGTGTAGGGCAGGCGTGGACACTGCTTAATAAATAAGTCCGTCCTTATTTTCATCTCCACTAGGCTCCATGGCAATATGCAAAATGTTTTTATAATTTTAAATGATTATGTCGACTTCGCTGGGGTCTGGCGTTACGTTACGGTGACGGGACGAAATGTACCGAGAATGCACTGAGGTGTGTGACGCCATAGTACTGCTTGAGCTTCTTCCTTCCACAGCGCGCTCCGGTGAGCGTGACGTCATCCAGCCAGCTACCTCCTTTGACCTTGGTTAGCACTTGATTTTTTTTTCTAATGTACTATGAGTTCACGCAGCATTTCTAGCATTTGTAGCATTTAAAATGATATTAAGTCTAGTATTTCAGACTGTCAGTGTTTTAGATATGTGTAATTTTATCATAGAACTGAAAATCAAAATGTCAAAGTTGTACAGTCGTATTCTCTTATTGTCCGTACAAGCAGAATTGGTACAATAGAATAGAAATTACATACAAAACTGTGGAGTTACATACCAGACGCAAGAGACAAAATTCAATTAATAAAATTATTTTTTAATGTTATCATCTATCTCGCGATCATGAGCCACGGGACTTCTATTTCTACGTTGAATCAGATTCACATATTTCACTTCAGGAATCTCACATGAATTGGCCGTGAATCGAACCCAGTCCGCCTTGGAGGGAGAGAAGCATCTTGACCACTGCACCGCCACGCTTCTCGGAATTAAATTATGGCATGCCAGTGTTAAAGTTCACAGAATAATAATAATAATAATAACAATACTAAAAATTATAATAGTCCTGGCAACGACAAAAGCAAATTTAGGAGAAGGCACGGTCTGCCTCTTTGAGTAGTGACTAGCAATCTTTGCTGTCACCGCCGAGGCCCGGGTTCGATTGCCGGATCTGCCAAGAAAGTTTATTCTGGTCTGAGGGCTGGAATGGGGTAGTGAGCCTCGTGAGGACAAATTGAGAAGAGGAGGGTTCGATTCCCACCTATGCCATTCGGGAAGTGGTTTCCTGTGGTAACTCTACTTCTACTCCAGGCAAATGGTTCGTAACTTAAGACCACGGCCACCTCCTTCCCTATACTCCAAATTTACAAATACACGCACTGGTACAGCCATCACAATAACATGTTATCGCATGAATTCCACACACATTCCCACACATACCCAAAAATACACGGAGCAATACGACTGCGATGTAGCAGGCCCTGAAATAAGGAACAACGCCTTTGTTTGGCAAGGAAAGAACGCAACAAGCTTTAGCAGTTGTTCTCAACCTTACTGAGACTGTGAGCACCGCCTTCTTGCCATACCAAGTGCTCGATCCATTAAATCAAATAAATTATTATTTTTAATAAAAACAAGATGTTCAGTAAAGAATATATAGCCTACTTTCTCCTAAATGCATGGGTATTGTTATAACTCTTTGTCCTTTTCAAGGAGTATAATTGAATGTTGGTTGTAGTAGCTTGTTGAAATACAACGTGCTATAGGGATATTAAACATGAATATGAGGTGGCATTTGCTAGTGCTACCTTTGTAAAAAAATTCATTCAATTCGGTTTCACCGTGTTTGAATTGATATGGGGAATGGATTTGCACACATACATGGCCGCTATTTGCAAACTATTGGGCTGATGACCTTGTAGTCAGTCATAACAACATATCATAAAAAGGGTCATAAAGTCTTGGATTCGTTTAAAAGCAGGTGGAGGGGGGGAAATGCTTAAGGTAGCCTACCTGCACCAAATGAAGCATCAGCAAGAGGGCTACTGGGTGGACGGGGTAAGAAGTGTACTGGAAAGATTAGGAATGGGCTATCTATGGGATAGGGACTTACAAAGAGAGGAAGGTAGGGTGTGTAAAAAAGTGTGCAGAAGGGTTAATGACGTAGAGTTGCAGGTGCTAAGGGAAGAGTGCACCAGTAGGAGAACCTTAACGGAGTTCTGCGAAATAAGGAACTTTATGAGCATAAAGCCTCAATGCCTAATGAAAAGAGAAATGAGAGGGATAATTTGGTGGTTAATGGGGGTGTATAAGAACAAAGCGTTGAGAGAAGTAGGAAAAGAGGACATTTGCCTGTTTTGTGGGAAGGTTATGGGTGCGGCGCACCTGATCAGGGAATGCAAGGAAATTAAAATGATAAGAGCAAGGTTTGTAGACAAAGCAGATATAAACAGAATAGAAAATGAAAATGAGTATCACACTTTAATTAAATTACTAAAAAGGGAATGGGGGAAAGCAGGTCAATTAGCAAAATATTTTAATACCATCAGGGCAATGTGGAATAAGAAAGCGTCGGATGAGATTCAGAACAAAGATGCATGTAAATTAAGCATTCAAGTACAGGAGATGGCTTCCTAAGCTATAAATCTTGTTAAAGCCTAGGAGAAACTATCTGTACATATTGCTGTCTGTAGATTTTTCCTGTAAATTTATGTTGTCTATGTGTTTATTGTATGTAGGTCACGATATGACTCTCTGAGTTAAAGTGACAATTAACAAGTAGACTTGGTTTAAATAAATAAATAAATAAATAAAATAGTCAGTCATAAGATGCTTTCCACAAAAAGGCATGTTGTTGCAAAATCTGGTAGAGATCAAATTATTAGGTTGGTCGTAATTAAATTTTAGCTTTTAACATTTGGGTGGCCGCGATTACGTTTCCGTCAAGATGGCGGTGATATAAAACATGACATTGAGGTGCCCTTTGCTAGTGCTACATCTGTACCAAATTTCGTTCCATTCGGTTTCACCGTGTTCGAATTGATAGGGAGAATCGATTTTCACACAAAGATGGCCGCCATACACCAAAATATTAGGCTAATGACCTATTAGTTTGGTCAAAGGATGCTTCCTCCGTAAAGGTATGTTGTCGCAAAATTTGGTAGAGATCGGATGATTAGGTTAATCGTAATTTGATTTAAGCTTTGAACATTTGTGTGGCCGCCATTACGTTTCCGTCAAGATGGCGGTGATATAAAACATGACACTGAGGTGCCCTTTGCTAGTGCTACCTTTGTACCGAATTTCGTTCAATTCGCGGTCAGCGTGTTCGAATTAATAGGGGGGGGGGGACAGACAATCAGAGTACACAGACTCACACACACACACACAGACTCACACACAGACTGACACACTTTTTTTTCGCCCTGTGTTGATCTCATGTCTACTTTTATTTTTTTGCAAAAATCGAAAGTAGGTTAATATGGGTGCAATTCAAGACTGGAAGCCTGTGGCATAATGAAGTACTAAAGGACTTGGATTCGGCTGGAATTGCTGACCTTGATGTGGAAGATCGTTCTAAATTTTGTGCTATGGTAGAATCTTGGACCCCACCACCTAGAGTCCCTAAATGTCGGAAGCCCCTTTCGAAGGAGAGAAAGGAGAAATTATCAGCAGGCCTCAAGAGATATTGGGAACGGGAAAGAGCATCGAAGAACTGGTCATAAGGGCTCCGAAGGGGGCTTAAATCAATAATAATAATAATAATAATAATGGGTGCAATTATAATAATAATAATAATAATAATAATAATAATAATAATAATAATAATAATAATAATAATGCAACAAGCTTGCGCCTCTCTTCCCTTTTACTATATCTCTTTCCTCTGGAAACCTGAAAAAGCTAGGGATTCATCGCTCATCAGGTATGGAGCATCTGCTTGCATCACTCATGCAAATAAGATACATTTTCTTGTGGACAGCCAAGTTGAATCAGCACCTCTCGTGTTACTCATAAAACAGGGATGTTCCATTAATTTTACTGTATATTTAAATGAGATAGAAAATGAATTACAGCAAAGGATAACTACATCGAATCGTATTTTCTATAGCTTGAACAATATGTTCAAATCACGTTTGATATCACAGGAAAATAAAATACAAATCTACATGGCCTTGGTTCTATATGGCTGTGAGACCTGGGCCACGCCTCAAAAGCTTGAAGAACGTCTTGCGGAAAATATATGGTCCACTATACAGAGTCTTTCATATAAACTAAGAACGGTAAGCGGCAGTTTTGTGATTCGCTGCTGCTGCGGTGGCCTTGGCCGAGCTTGTGGCGCGCCATGGCCCCCTGCTGTACTAAGGAAAGCGGGCGCATAGTACATAAGAAGGATGTTCTCTTTTTTTCAAATTCCGATGGACTGTATAAAAATAACAGATTGACATACCAAACTGATTTTACTACTAAATGTTTGCTTGTTTTATTCGTATGTCTCAACAAAACGATTGAAACATTTGTCGTATCGTTACACCAGCTTCCCAATGCCCTCGGCAAGATATTCTGCCGCCACTGAGATGGGCACGTCTGGATAGTCTCCTGAGGTTTTTCCTTTTAGGCGAGGCGTTGCCGCCCAGCCATACCTTCAATTCTCGAAAAAGGTGAAAATCATTCATGACGACACTGTACCAACGTTACAAAGAATTCAAGTGTGAAGTTTTGGACCATCTGCCTTTAGTTCAACACAGGGCCAAAATATTGTGTGTCTGTGAGTGTGTTTGTGTTCTCTGCATGTCTGTCCCCACTATCAATTCAAATACGGTGAAACCGAATTGAACGAAATTTGGTACAGAGGTAGCACTAGCAAAGGGCACCTCAATGTCATGATTTATATCACCAGCGTCTTGACAGAAACGTAATGGCGACCACCCAAATGTTCAAAGCTTAAATCAAATTACGACTAACCTAATCATCTGAGATCTAACAACTTTTGCAATCATACCTTCATGTGGGAAGCGTCTTTTGACCAAATTACGAGGTCACCAGCCCAATAGTTTGCAGATAGCGGCCAAGTATGTGTGCAAATCGATTCCCCCTCTCAATTCAAACACAACGAACCCTAGCCCTAGCAAGGGACAACTCAGTGTCATGTTGTATATCGCCGCCTTCATAACAAACAAGTAGTTCCGTGAAGAACTATACAGCCTATTTTCATATATCCTGCTCATGTTAATTGCCTCTATCAACATACAAAATTTCAGTTTAATTGCTGTAACAGATTCGTAGATATTGAGAACCGTCTAAATATTTCAGATGGTCGCCTGGTTGGATTTTTATTTTTGTACTATTACATCAAAATTATAGTGTACGTGTGGTATTCAAACTACAATCCATGATTAGAACACAAGAAGTAAAAACGAGGTTTTAAAATTACGCGCAGCAGCCATCTTGTGATTATGCAAACAATTGAAATAAATTAGATGCCAGTGGATCAACATTTGTATAAGCATTTAACGTGCTACGTTTCACTGCACTCGGGTAGTTAATTCGCGAGAATCGTCCATTTAAATATTTATATTTCGCGTCGCTGCTATGTTGGATTTGTACTCACCAGGTTACTGAAAGTCGTATAGGTGAACATATGTTCATAGTCTCTATGAACATAAAACAATTCAGTTTGGTTGCTGTAAAAGATTCATAGATATTGAGAACCGTCTAAATATATCGAAAGCTCGCCATTTAGGATTGTTATATGTATAGGCCATAGAGTTATGTACCATTCAAGGACAATTATTGCCTAGGTTCATTATTCAAACTTTCACTTCGATCGCATGATTACGACACAAGAAATAAAAACTTAATTTTAAAATTTCGCTCAGCCGCCATCTTGAGGTTATGTAAACAATTGAATTAAATTAGATGGCAGTGTGGCAGTGCATTACAATCTGCAAAATCATTTATTGTACCACATTTCACTGCGCCCAGATAGTCAAATCACGAGAAAAGTATATTAAAATATTTCAAATTCGCTTGGTCGCCATGTTAGTTTTGTACTTTACAGGTTTACGAAATATACATAGGTAAACTTGTATCAGTGCCCTTTATCACCGTACAAGATTGCAGGGTGATATCTGTAATAGTTTCGGAGATATAGAATGTCAGTGAAATATTTCGCACAGCCGCTATTTTGAGGTTATGTAAACAATTGAACTAAATTAGACTCCAGTGCATTGCAATGTGTATAAATATTTGCTGTACCAAGTTTCATTACGTTTGGATTTTTAATCGCGAGAAAAGTCTATTTAAAAGTCTCAATTTCGCATGGCCGCCATGTTGGTTTTGTAGTTCACCAGGTTTCTGAAAGTCTCATAGGTAAACTTCTAGTAGTGCCCTTTATCACCGTACACAATTTCAGGGCGATATCGGTAATAGGTTCGGAGATATTGAATTCGAGTGAAATATTTCGCACAGCCGCCATGTTGGATTGGTGAGACGTAACAAAATTTGAAGGGCACGGTCGAGGTCGCCGGGAATAGTGCTATGAACTTACCGAGTTTCATTGAAATCGCTCCAGCCGTTTAGATTTTATTAGGGGGACACACACACACCTCACACACACACACACACACACACGCACACAAACACACGGACAAAAGGTGATCTCATAAGCCTATTTTTTCAAAATTGAAAATAGGCTAAAAAGAAATGGCACCCACTCAAATGTTCTGAGCTTAAATCAAATTACGACTAACCTGATCATCCAGTTACTACAAAATTTCGCAACAACATATCTTAATGTGGAAAGGGTCTTTTGCCCAAACTACAAGGTCATCAGCCAAATAGTTTCAAGATGGCGGATGTATGAATCATGCGAGTATTATAGCCTAATAGTAACTTACGATTCAACAAGGCCTGGCCTCAACAATTCAGCTTATCGTACATAGGGAGGTTTAAACTGTCCTCAAGGAGGTTACCGGTACGATATTAGCATATTATAATGGAATATGCAACAGTAGAAGTGACTAAGAGTTCTGGTTGACCATGCCATATCGATGTGTGTCCATGCCGTCCCATTGATAAAATGGCCGCTATATTTGCTCGTAAATCCATATATTTCCGTAACTGCGTAAGTTCATATCCTTTTAGGAATGTACTGAACAAAATAATACATATTTAGTATCAAATGATTTATAGAAACGCCAGAAAACCCTAATAAAATCGCTGATTTCAACACAAAATTTGATACAGTTATACTAAACCAGTTGTTTACCGTGCATTATCGTAGAGCATCCGCGGGGTATTGGTAGCGACCTGGGCTCATAGACAGGGGATTCGTGGTTCAAATCCCTGCAAGTTCAATTTTTGTTAATCTTCCAGACGCTCACGACTAGTGGGACGTGGGTTGACAACTACGGGGCCCCAGTTGAGTTCGGCATTGCTTCCACTTACTTGTGCTGGACTCCTTTCCGTCTTCTTTCTTGTCGACCTCTCTTGGTCAACTCTTGTTCTCTTCCGACCCCGACGGTATTAGGGTGTCTGAGGTCTAGGGAGTCTCTTCCTTTCGCGCCTTAATTGGCCCTTGTCTCATCTTTTCTGATACCCTCCTTTTGCAAGGGGTCAGCCTTATTTTTCTTTTAATGTTATCTCCTGCCTTCTACTCAAGGCCCTCAAGGAGGCACGGTGTATGTAGCCCCACCACTTATGGTGCACCCTAGATATTGCTACGCCCTCAGGGGCTCACGGCAGGTGAGTTCGGAAGTTGGCGACCCCGAGGGATTCCTGAGCTGGGTCCGGTTTTCCCCCTTTTGTCCATTACCTCTGGGGCGGACCCTCTCGTATTTCACTTTCCTATCTACTTTTCATGGCTCTCCTTCCTTACAAGTCCCTCAATCCGCATTCTTCGAGGGTTGAGGGCATTTCTTTTCCTCCTTGCCCTTTATTTGCCTTATACTCCTTTTGTTTTCCTCTTCTTCTTCCAGTATATAAGTTGGTAGTTAGTTTTAGTTATAGTTCACTTTTCATTATCATCATTCACCATCTCCCAAACCATTAGGGTCGATAACCTAGATGTTAGGCCCCTTAAAATATCAGTTATCATCATCATCATCATCATCAATTTTGTTCACTGCGTTTTTGTTTTGGTATTTAATGATTTATAACATGGTGTTATCCGACAGGTGACTGACTGCGTATTGGTCATGCCCGGGCCCATCACATGCTCTTAAATGTGTTGGGTTACCGGAAAGTGTCTACAAGTTGGGTACCGAAAATCCTGACTCGGGAACAGGCTGTGTGACAATTCCTTGCATCGCAGGGCTCCGAGTTTTACCAGAGTGGTTTCTTCAAACTGATTGCACGCTACGACAAGTATCTCAATGTCACTGGCGTCTGTAGAATGCGTAAATATTAACCATTATGACAATGGTAATAATTAATATCCGTGTTGACTATAGCACTATCTTATTCAAAACTGACGTGTCAAACACTAAAGAATGTGGTTTAATCACTGGTTAAACGTTCTGCTCGCGTCTAAGCTCTGTGAACTTGCGGGATGATGGGCAGAGGCAGGGTAGGAGCAGGCGAGAATTGACAAGCTTGTCGACAGCCCGCCGTGTTACCTGACATTCTCGTCTATTCCAATACTGCTAACATAGCGTCTTTTCTGAAACCAGTGTGGCGTTGGGAATGAATGAGTGAGTGAGTCACCGACGAATGTATTTGCTTCTGTTACTACGCAAGGACTGAGAAACCTCATCACTCGTCAACCACACTACTCATAGTCTGCGATGCACATTCCTCTCAGGTCCACGCAGCTTAGACCCGAGCAGTACATGTTTCGGTGTTCAATGACACCCTCGTCAGCGTATATTGAATTAAAATTATCTTAAAACTAAGTTAAGAAAGATTTATTAAAAATCGATTTTACCCTCCAGGGTTTTGGCTCCCACGGACTCAGCTTGGGAACTCACCCCTACCGCCTTTTCAGGCAGTGTCCTGGAGCTGGGAACATCTAATCGGAGTGGATACAACTGCTCAGGCGGACTCGCCTGCAAAGCGAACAGGGGCCTCATGAGGGAAGGGATTTGAAGGTTAGGATGGATAGGCAAGGAAGAGAGAAGGAGGCGGCCGTGGCCTTACGATAGGGACCATCCTGGCATTTGCCCGAAGACGAAGTGGGAAACCACGGAAAACAACTTTGAGGATGGTTGAGGTGGGAATCAAACCCCCTCGACTTATTTGGGCCACCCGAGGCTGAGTAGACCCCGTTCTAGTCCTCATACCACTTTTAAATTTCGTGGCAGAGACGGGAATCGAACCCAGGAACTCCGTGGTGGCAGCTAACCATGCTGACCCCTACGCTACGGAGGTGACAGTTTACAATGATAAAAGTGAAAATGGATATTCTTACAACACACTATTAGAAATTTAAATAAAAAGAAAGCTCACAAAAAGATTTAAAATAACATATAAATGGTTCGATTACAGTGAATCGGACGTCGCTGTTATATGATGTACAATCGTGATATAACTGGAAGATACATCATATACCAGCGACGTCCGATTCACTGTAATCGAACCACTTATATGTTCTTTTGAATCTTTTTGTGAGCTTTCTTTTTATTTAAATTTCTAATAGTGTTTTGTAAGGATGTAAGGTGTAAGGAAAGGCTGCAACTCATCACCCATACTTTTCAATCTTTACATTGAACAAGCAATGAAGGAAATTGGAGAAAAATTTAAAGTGGGAGTGAAGATTCAAGGAGAAATAATTTCAACTCTGAGATTTGCTAATGACATCGTCATCTTGGCCTAAACGGCTGAGGATTTGAATGAGTTTTTGAATAGTATGGACTGAATACATGATGAAAATTAATAAATGTAAAACAAAAATACTGGAATGCAGCCGAAATAAATCAGAAACCTCTATGGACATCAAATTGGCAGGTGAAAAGCTGAAGGAAGTAGGAAACTTCTGTTACTTAGGAAGCAAAATAACCAGTGATGGACGAAGCAAAGACGATATAAAAAGTAGGTCGGCTCAGGCAAGGAAAGCCTTTCTACAAAAAAGGTGTCTGTTGACATCGAATATAGATTTAGGTATTAGGAAGTCATTTTTGAAAGCCTTTGTCTGGAGCGTGGCGCTCTATGGAAGTGAAACTTGGACTATTGGTGCAGCAGAAAAGAGGAGAATTGAAGCATTTGAAATGAGGTGTTACAGGAGAATGATGATCAGATGGGTAGATAGGGTGACAAACGAAGAGGTATGAAGACGACTGGGAAAGGAGAGATGTTTCTGGCGACTGCTAATGAAGAGAAGAGATAGGTTAGTAGGACACATACTAAGACACCCAGGAATAGCAAGCTTAGTTAAGGAAGGAAGGGTTGAGGACAAGAACTGTAGGGATAGACCAAGGTTAGAATATGTTAAACAGATTGCTTCGGATGTAGGGTGTGGTAGCTATGTAGAGATGAAACGATTAGCTCAAGACAGGGAGGCATGGAGAGCTGCATCAAACCAGTCAAAAGACTGACGACTCAAACAACAACAACAACAACAACAACAAGGATGTCCATTTTATCTTTTATATTTGTTAACTTAGTTTTAAGAGTATTTTACTTCAATATACGCTGACGAGGATGTCATTGAACACCGAAACATGTACGCTTAAGCAGTGATTAAACCACATTCTTTAGTGTTTGACAAGGCGGTTTTGAATAAGATAGTACTGGCGTCTGTGTCAACAAATAGTGCAAGGTGTATAGTTTATGATGCCTTGGTGTATGGTATTGGCAATAAAGGGTCCCTGGGAAAAGATGACGATAATTATTTTCGGAAATTCTCTCGTATCTTAATAAAACAGGGAAGAATGTGACTGTTCTCGGAATGTGACCATGGAGAAACTTAGGAATCCTTGCAATAGAGCAGTGGTTCTGAACCCGTAGAAGTCTGCGGACCACTCAGCCTGAAATTGAATCATGTACGGACCACCCTCCTCCTCCCAATACACCTTATCAGTTGTAACACTTCTTCAATAACACTTATTTTAGAGATATTTCAATTCAAAACCTGATAGCCATCGCCACGAATACATTCGGACGATTCTCGTTCAACGCACAAGGTTTTCGAAATCCCCATTTATTGGCCACTTTTTTATTCGTGCTGGTGGACCCTTTTCTCCCACGGACCACTCCCGAGGCACTCGCGGACCACCGGTTAAGAACCACTGCAATAGAGGTTAGGAGTTCATCATTGAATATTAAGTTTTACCGTAGCCTATAATGACATTTTCAAAAACAAAGGAGGCCAATGAGTGCAGCATTACCAATACGATGTTACATTGAGAGTTAATTCTAACGGACTCATCACTGTGACGACAAAATATGTTACCTGCGAGTCAGAGCTGGCTGAAATGAAGTTCAAATTACTGCAGAAGAAGTAATTTCCTCCTGCAATGGATTGATCGAATTTGCTTTCATCAGAACATCGCATGGACTCGTGTGTGTCATTATTTGATCTGTGAATGTTGATGTTAATAAAATCGCAATCCCGTACCTGTTAATACGCTGAAAGCTTTTACTCAGTAGTAAAATTAAATGCAATGCCTCAGTGCGGTCAGAATGTATTTCACATCGGTTTGGTAGGAGAGTTAGTGGTAACTAAAGTAATTATTTAATTGTTTTTGGAGGGTACTTGAATATTGTGGTGCACTAGAGTCCTTTAAACTCGATTCTAGGCAACACGACTTTCCGTAAAACTCGATATCTGCTGGAGATTTGTTAGATTTTATTAAACACTTCTCTCATTAAAGGCCTGCCACAAAGGCAAAGTGTACTGTAATACACAATCTTATTTTTGGTCGGGTATGTCAACATAAAGTCGCAAAAACAAATGTTCAATTATGTGGAGATTTGAAGCCATTTATTTTTTCAGTGTTGCATATGCAAATTGTCTTTTGCAGCTCTTCAGTCAGTCAACATGATTGTGCCCAATGAATTGGGCGGGGTACATTTAAGTGTCATAATTAACTAATACATGTATTTTTTCCAGGGGTGTGTTTAAATATAAGGTGCGTTCAAAAAGTAACGAGCCGGAGGCATAATTGCAGAAACCAATACCTGTATGTTAGAAATGTTGGCTCTGGCTGTTGAGGCACTTGTCCCACTGTGACACGAGGCGGTGAATGGCTGTCTCATAAAATTCCCCGGGCTGCGATGTGAACCAACTCCTCACGTACAGCTGGACGTCGACGTCCGAGGTGAATCGTTGGCCTCGCAGAGCCATTTTCAGGGGACCAAACATGGCGTAATCACAGGGAGAGAGGTCTGGACTGCATGGAGGGTGGCCGAGAACCTCCCATTTGAATTTCTGCAGGAGTTGTCATCGGTAATGCAGGGGGGTGCCCCAGACCGGGCATCATCGGCTAACGATACCCGTCCTTCCCTGAAACGCTTGTGTCACGCCTTGACCCTTGCAAGGGACATGCAGTGTTCGCCGTACACTTGTGACATTCGGCGATGAATGTCCGTTCCCCCTACTCTTCCGCTGTCAGAAACCGAACAACACCTCTTTGCTCTTCGGTTGACGCCTCCATGCCACTTTTTTTCAATGCGACTGGCAGCGTTGGGCGATTGATGCATGCTGCTGCTCGCTTTGTATCGTCACGTGTCGTGCACGCGTGCCCTCTAGTGACGGACTGAGACCTTGCACGCTCTGGTCGGAACCACACCCCGTTACACACGCCACGATTAGCCGATGTCGTCACCGGTTTGCACATTACAGCCTCCGGCTCGTTACTTTTTGAACGCACCTTATATTTATAACTTTTACCCCGCCCAATTCATTCGGCACAATCGTGTTGACCGACTGATGACCTGCAAAAGACAATGTTCAATTATGAAAATTAGTATCAAAAATATTGTTATATTTGAGCTGTTGGTCACGTGGTATTCTTGTCTCGTGCAAACAGGTGATTTCGTATAATGGCTTTTTACCCCCTTTGAGGGTGACTATGGTAATGCCTAGAAGATGTTTTGGAAGGCTCATGTGTTGTGTCTTTGAGTCTTTAGTCTGTTGACTGGTTTGATGCAGTGCTTTATTCATCTCTACATAGCTACCACATCTTACATCCGGGACAATCTGTTTAACATATTCTAACCTTGCCCTAGCTCTAGAGTTCTTGTCCTCAACCCTTCCTTCCATACCTACGTTTGCGATTCCTGGGTGTCTTAGTATGTGTCTTACCAACCTATATCTTCTCTTATTAGTAGTCGCCAGAAACATCTCTCCTCTCCCCCTCGTCATAATACCTCTTCATTTGTTATCCATCTGATCTTCGTCATTCTCCTCCTTCTATTCTCCTCTTTTATGCTGCTCCAACAGTCCAAGTTCGACTTCTTAATACTTAACTCTGTAGTCGATGTCAACAGATTCCTTTTCTGCAGAAATGCTTTCCTTGTCTGAGCCAACCTACCTTTTATACCCTCCTTGCTTCCTAAGTATCGGAAGTCTCCAACTTCCTTAACCTACCAATTTGACGTCCATAGGGGTTTCTGATTTTTCGGCTGTATTCCATTATCCTTATTAAATTTCATCATGAATTCCTTCCTCAAGACGGAGTCCATACCATTTAAAAACTCATTCAAATCCTCTGGTATATAATATAATATCGTATGGCCTTGTATGCCCAGTGCAAGCTTTGTTATTTGACGCCCAGAGGGCAGCTTGCATGTCGAATTTTGTAATTCCTTGGAGCGCTATGAAAGTCAAGGAGGTTAGATATCTAAGCTCCTTGACAGAATGGCGCTTTCTAATAGAGAAATTAGGAAGTTTGTGTTGGCAGAAAATCCCAAGCTTTGTTTAAATTTTGCCATTATGAACACGGCCTACTGCCTTTCAAAAGTCACTTACCACGGCCAGGAGTGAACCTGCAAACTTGGGGTTGGTAGTCGGACACGAAAACCACTCACCCAACTTGGCAAGCAAATCCTCTGGTGAATCAGCTAAAATTACACTTCCGTTCGATCCACCACTGCCAGCTGGATCGATCGATCTTGCTGGCAGTGGTATGAGGAAACAATGAGGAATGTATATGACATACTGAAAGGGAAACGCTCATGCGAACTATGGTATCTATGAAATTGAGGAAATATTGCTGACCCAATTGTAGATTTCCGACGAAAGACTCATCATTTGCTCTTTGTTATTCTTGTATTTATATCAGTGTCATTCGGTACTGTCTTTGACCGTCTTAGTAGAGCAAACGTGTATGTCAGCGCCGGAATATCCCAGGTATTAAAAGCTTTCATAGTATTCCTACAGAACTGTTTTGATATCAGTATTTTTTGGTAAGTTCCCATTACATTCTCCTTTATACTTTTGCTGTGGAATACTTCGAGCATACAACAGGATAGAGAGTGCGCCCGCTATGCTTCTACCGGCCGACCGTGGTGTAATGTTTTAAAATTTAAATAGATATCTCTAAGAAGATAAGCCTCCGTGGCTTAGGCGGCAGCGCGCTGGCCTATCACCGCTGGGTCCGTGGTTCAAATCCCGGTCACTCCACGTGAGATCTGTGCTGGACAAAACGGAGGCAGACAGGTTTTTCTCCGGGTACTCCGGTTTTCCCTGTCAAAATTTCATTCCAGCAACACTCTCCACTATCATTTCATTCCATCTGTCATTCATTTAATCATTGCCCCAGAGGAGTGCGTCAGGCCTCGGCAGCCGGCACAGTTCATATCCTCGCCGCTAGATGGGGGCTTCATTCATTCCATTCCTGACCCGGTCGGAGACTGGAAGCAGGCTGTGGATTTTCATTTATCTCTAAGAAGATATAATCCGGGAGGGCGCCATTTCATAGATTATATACGAGAATACTCTTATCCCCAGACGTGACGTGTCTCCGACACCAACCAGGACACTACAGTAAACAAAGTAGATTAATGTACGCAGTAACATAACCACAATTCATCGTAATGCCACTTACTATTTTGTAGTACCAAGGGATGTACTGTAAATATAAATTGTATCAATAGTGCCGTCAAAACAAGATACAATTTCCAGTTTCATACCATCATTCAAATACTCATTTTATTCTGGTTTCCCTTCTTAGAACAATTTATTTTAGAAACTATCGTCATATAACCATTACGAGCAATAAAGAAGACAGAATGATTCATTCTATAACTTCCTTCACGTTTATCTTTCACTAGCTGAAGTACCCGTGCTTCGCTACGCGTCATAAATGAAATAAAATGTGAAGGTGACAGTTAAAACAGGGGATAGGCGAGGTGCTGCGCAAGGGAGATTAAGGATGGAATATTTTGTCCAACTACACCGCTCGACGTTGACCGTGTTTTATAGCACAAATTTAGGTTTTACTCGCTAACGGTTGGAGACAACTTTCGGATAGAAAATGTAATTTTAAACCTTGTATATGCCATCAAAAGTTTGCTATTTCTTAGCGTTCTCTTTTTATTTGAAATGGAAATATGAAAGTTTGAAACCAAAGGGTGTAGTGACGTCACAAAAATGGTCGCCATCTTTAAATAGTGGAAAGTATTGAAATCAAAAGTAACCTATATGTTAACCAGGTAAATCAGCTACTTCCATGTAAAATTCATGTAAATCGCACCAGTGGTACTTGCGTGATTGAGTAATACACAGACACACACCATCTCTTTTTAGCCTCGCTTCGCTCGCGTCATAGTCGTGTCATATTGTTAATCAATTAAATGCAGGTTTAACCCCGTTAACACCCGTTTAGAACCTGAATATCCAAAAATCCCTCCTTAGTAGACGTTTTCGGCACACAACAGACATATCCCAAAAATATCATTCTGCGAACATTAATAGTTGGGGTTGGTCGATGAGAGTGAGCAACCAAAACTCCTTCCTTAGTGGACGTTTCTCTTCCAGAATTTCACCCCTCCCCATAGGCCCCTTAAATTGGATTTATGAAAACGGTCGAAAACCTATTTTATTTATTTATTTATTTATTTATTTTTAAGCTGATTGATTTCCTCCGAGTTCAAACTCCTCGCCTATGTCGCTTAAGAGATACACGCTCCGTTAGGAATCTTTCAACCCCCACTTTTCATCCCTTTCACCTCATAATATACACTACATCGAAAAACCATTAGACATGTGTCAGCTTATTTTTAATGATTAGTATATATGCCAAGTATCACATCCCCAAATGAAACCACTCGTGAGATATTGTTATTCAATGAAATGCACGTTTACCACCTTAACACTGTACCCGTTCGTCCTGGGGATGCGATGACCCATCTGCTATAACATCGCATTCCTGGAGTTCCAGGACAGAGCGGAGTTAAATGAACCTCTAGTCAAATAAGGAATGTGTCGGAAATTCAGCTGAGTTATCGAAAAAGCAGTGGGTAACACGAGACAAAGTATCTCTAGGGTCGTTACGGGCTTAAGTTTAATAAAAATAATGCAAATATAAATGGGCGCCATCAACTGAATTCCTAGCAAACCACTTCCTTTCCGGTTAAGCCTTACTCAAGACAAGGAAAGAAAAAGGAAAATCACACCATCATCAGATCACAACTAAGATAAAAACAAATTTATTTCACTTTGATAGTCAGACAGACATTTTAAATAAACATCCTACCTGAGAGTATGGTCGAATGCCAACGTTAAATTGTCATTGTCCAAAAATCGAACCATCTCTTTTCTAATCAAAAATATTTCATCCACATAGAACAAGAAAAATCTCTAAAGTTCTCTTGGGTTCTCAGGATCACTATAGCACTATGTCTTTCGTCACTGACATTTGTGAAACCTGAGACCTAATTTCTCTTTAATTTAACATCATAAATGTGGATTTGAAAAAGTTATTAATCTGTCTAAACATACACATATTATAATCACATATTTTAAACATCACGTAATTTATGGCTTGCATGGCATAATTTAAATGTTGAACATGTTAGTCAAATGCTCCTAAACATCGAATAATTAATTTACACTATTTACATCGTCATTAATAATCTCTTGTTCGTGAATTACAGAAAATTCACGGCTCATTGGTCATCGTTATCATCATCAACAAAATTAAACATTTCTCACATTAATTCTCATCTCAAAATTCTACATATTCCTGTCAGAATCATTAATTCATCACCATTACATCATTTAAATCCTCAATTCAAGTTGCAATTCCTCAAATTATATCTCAATTAAATTTATTTAATTCCATATAAATTCATTAATCATCAGCTTCTTTAGTTAATTATTACCTTCTAATTCAGTTATTCATCATCATTACAATCATCTATTAATTTATTTCAATCAGTTTAATTTATCCAATCTTTAATTCATCCATTTATTTAATTCATTGATTTATTCCAAAATTTAATTTATCAACTTATTTAAATTTTATTCTTCTGGTTATTTAGATTTTTATTATTTCATCTAGTCATTCTGATTTTTATTTCATTAGGTCAGATCGTTAATATGCTTAAATTTCAGATTATTATTTCATTAATTATTATTCTCAGAAAATCTTGTATTATCAACTTTATTTATTTGTTTAATTTCCTAACAAATTGTTTAATATGGTTTATGTTCGACCCTCACTATTATGTGTTTGAAAACTGTATCATAATGATGGTCATTATAACACCGTTTTTCATTACGATACAGTTTCTCCAGCCAATCAGAGCTCGTTCATTGATCAATTAGGAAACGATAATTTCGCGCATGCGCTCAAAATCCAACATGTCGGACATAAACACAACATCGAACTATAATAAATTACCGACATGGAATACCCACCGTCCATATGTTCGCGTAAATAAACTGGCGAATATGAGACAAGAAATAGCACAGTACCTTAAAATCACTAACACTAATTTCTACACAGAGCATTGTCTTCAAATGACTGCGGTGACAATATTACTGAGGGACGGCTGATGTAAACATATGGCTGCATATGGCATTGAGAGCCCACAGAGCGCATGCGTCGGCCGTTCAAAGCTCTTGAAAGACGAAGCTATAACACCCAACGCTCGCTCTGTGATCACAAAATTCCAGTAGCTGACTCTCAACAGATATTTATTAATAGTTATGTTAAAACATATAATAAAGTTATAATTATCGTCGAACATAAACAGTCGTATGCAACTCGCCTATAATGGTAATTAAGACACTCGTATGGAAATTATAAAACTCGCATACGCTCGTTTTATAAAAAATACTCGTGTCTTAATTATAGCCATTATAGGCTCGTTGCATAATGTACTATTATAGAACGTTGTCTTACAGTTTTATCACTTCCAAGTTATATCTCGTATTTAATTTATCATGCCAAAAAATATTATTGCCTTCACGACATCACGTTGGATCTAACTATCCACAACGACATTATATTTCTTCAATTCTTCAAATATCACATTTGAATACAACAATTATTCCACAAAAACTCCATAAATATTCAGCACATACAGCATGAATCTCTACAATTACGCTAGACTGGGTACGACGACCTCATGTCTGCTTCAAAATACATTAGCAACATTGCTACTATCACATGGCAACTTCTACAAAATGCCTATCACAAACTCCACTTAACCATGTTGCATGATCTACAAAAAAATATATATATGGCTTCAAATTATCAACGCACACAATCTCCAATAACTGTAATTACTCTGATCACATCTAGACAACTTCTTAAACAATTGGAAAAAATTTTACCTTAGTAAATCAAGATCTGCTTTCAAATAGCATAAATTCTCTTACAATTCTCATAATTCACATCACAGAAAAACACCAATGTGCTACAATCTCTCATATCAAAATCTGCAATACTGATCTGCCTTATAATAAATCTGACCATTAATGATTCATCTTACAAGATTCAATTACTTTAAATCCTTCTCAAAGGTATCCAACACAATTATAAAAATCATCAAAAACATCAGCTGTACCAGCTGTTAAACTGAAATTACTCTCAAAAGGGTATAGCAACAAAATATTGGATTGGCAAACAAGAATTACTAAACGTAACCCTGCTGACATTTATCGTTACTTTATTTAACAAAATTTCGACTGATATGTGACTAGTAGTTCCTTGTTTGATTCACTTACAATCTCATGTACACTCGGATGATAAAAATGAGTCCCTCTATGGCGAGTAAGATGCGTAACCACCGTACAGTCGTATAAATACGAAAGACCTCGCCCCGTCGACTAAGATGATAGTGCCCTAAACGATGGGTAAGATGAGTAGCCACCATACAATCGTATAAATACGAAAGACCCCATCTCGTAGACTATATGAGTGAATGTATCAGATAGGAATCAACAAGTTTCTAGTTGTCATATAAAAGCGATATTCATTCACAAAAGTGAATAACTTCTTAATATCTCCAAACAATCCAATGGAAAAATCCCTACTGATGAATAATACACACTCGCTAGTATGCAATGAACTGAGGAAGTAATTTTAGATAATCAATTGCAGATCACGAGTTAGAAATACTCGTTACACAAAAAAAAACTATTCATGAAAAATATCCTTGCTGGAAAAATTGTCTAAAAGACCAAACATCTGCTTAATAAAGCCAACCAATGGTGAGAATTTCGTATAATGATGCCTGCCATATCATATGGTCACGCCATATTCTAGCAAAATTCGAAGCATATAAAGACAAACCATGTCTAAATAATCGTATCACTCCTATTAGAAAAATATACATGTGTGCCCAGTATTCATGAAAATAATCGTATCAGGTAGTTATAACTCTTACAGTACCTTTTCATAATCAGCTGTTATTAAATTTCCAAGATCGTCGATTTTCCCTATATAATGAATTTCTCGAAAGATCGGCGTGAATATCATTCCATCCATGAAATGACGATTGCCTTCGAAATCCCAAGTGAATCAGCTGGTGGACCTCCTCTCGTCAGGAATCGAATCCATCGCTCTGCGGTGCCATCGTGTCTCTGTCTGCGTTTACTCTGACATGATGAACTTCTGATTATCCATAGCGGATATTGTCCAAATCCTCTCGAAAAAGTTCATAGAAACAGCGGACCCCCTATTCCTCTTCTACGTTACGCCACTGTTCCATTAAATGTTCAGCTTGAGTGTCGAAAGTTCAATCTCCAATAACTGATAAGTCTCACTTTCGTAAAATAACATTTTATTTGAGAGTGTCTAAGTTTATGAAACACCCTGTAGTTGTGTTCATACTCGGTAATTTATCGAACTGCATAAGAAATAAATGCATTAATGCACGAGCTAATGTTCATCAGTGCATATGCTTACAACATTCCGTTTGCTTAGAAATTGTTAATGTTACTTGGAATGCGTTATGAAATGCATTGTCGTAATGTTATTCAGAAAATTATGTTCCTTCGAAGTTCAAAGTTGCAGTATCCCGTAACAATCTGCTTTTATAATTCAACTGCCGAATAAACTTTCTAACACAATGTAGCAATGAAGATCAGCTTCTGTTATAATGCTTGCTTATATAATCATCTCCGCCTAAAGCTGACTTCGTCATGTCGCTCTACTGTTCTGTTCTGCGTTGAAATGTAGCTTGTAATCAAGTCTCCAACTACTTGCAATGCTGTCCTAACATATCCCGGCCGTCTATGCTTGCTTGCTCGGCAAGTCCGCCTGGATCAATGACCTGCTTGTCGTTCGCTGCTCGGCGATGTTGAAACTGTCGCCTACACTTTGCCGTGACAGTTTCGGTTCGCTACGCGACCTTCACCATGCGTTTGGCTTGCGCTACTGAGCTCGACCCTGCTTGCTCGGCTGACAGAGCTCCACTGAATGTGTCCGCACTGTCTTCACTCTTATCTGCCTGGCGCAGACACGTGGCGTTCACCCCACCACTATGCTCTCGCGTCACAATTATAGTCTCGAACCCTCATCATCTCGGCTATTAAATTATAAAATAACTTAAGGGTTATCTAACTTCCTTAAAATTATTACCACATATAATGCATGTTATATCTTCTCTTCTAAGATGTTTAAATACCATATTCCATATAAATCTTAATAAAGCTTCATAATTCTATCCATAATTCCATCTTCTTACAGATGTCAGTGCCTTCTTGATTCTAGACCTACTACGTCATCCTGACATTCCTCTTGACTCGATCTGGGCGCTATCTTTTCTTAACTCTTCCCAAAACCTCAACTACGGCTTAATGTCTGCTGGCGTAGCCGATATCCTCAACTAGGTATCGGGTACAACACCTATTTAGAACCTGAATATTCAAAAATCTTTCCTTAGTGGACGTTTTCGACATACAACGAACATATCCCCAAAATTTCATGTTTCTAACTTCAATAATTTTGCCTTGGCGATGATGAGTGACTGAGTGAGTCAGGACATTTCCTTTCATATATTTTTGATAATTTCACCCCTCCCCATGAACCCCTTAAATTGGATTTGTGAAACAAACGGTCGAACACCTATTTACTTATTTAAAGCTGTGTTCGCCCTGAGTTTTATGAGTGAGTAAGTAAGTCAATCAGTTAGGACACTTTCTTTCCTGGTTTTTTTTTCAGAATTCCACCCCTCTCCAAGGGCCCCTTAAATTGGATTTATGAAAAAACGGTCGAACACCTATTTACTTGTATTTAAAGCTGTATTTTTTCGCCGAATTTCAAACTTCTCGCCTATGTCGTTTAAGAGATACACGCTCCGTTAAGAATCCCTCAACGCCCAATTTTCACCCCTTTCACCTCATAATATACATCACATCGATAAACCCTTAGATATATGTCTGATTATTTTTAATGATTAGTTTATATACCGAATATCACATCCCCAAAGAAACAACTCATGAGATATCGTTATTGAATGAAATACACGTTTACCCCCTTAACATCTCTTTAAAACCCGAATAAACAAAAATCATTCCTTAGTTGACGTTTTCGACATACAGCGAACATATTCCCAAAATTTCATTTTTCCAACTTTAATAGTTTTCGCTGGGCGTGATGAGCGAGTGAGTCAGACAGGACATTTTCTTTCAATTATTTTTACCAGAAATTCACCCCTCCCCATGGGCCCCTTGAATTGGATTGATGAAAAATCTCTCGAACACCTATTAACTTATTTTTAAGCTGTCTTTTCCCTCCGAGTTTGATGAGTGAGTGAGTGAGTTAGTCAGTCAGTTAGGACACTTTCTCTCCTTTTTCCCCCAGAATTTCACCCCACCCCATTGGCCCCTTAAATTAATTTATGAAAAAACGGTCGAACACCGATTTACTTATTTATTTAGCTGATTTTTTTCGATGAGTTTAAAATTTCTCGCCTATGTCGTTTAAGAAATAGGCCTACACGCTCCGTTAGGAATCCTTCAACCCCCACTATTCACCCCTTTCGCCTCATAATAATACACCATATCGAAAAACCCTTAGACACATTGAACCCTTCAGAATAGCAGTGTTTTATGCAAGAATCTTGATCAAGGGGTCGCGTTCAGTTCATAGTGTGGTGTTTACGTCCGCCAAACAACGTGCTTTTCTGAGGCAAGGGTTATAGGATGAAAACTATAATTAAGAAAGTAAGGAGACAAAACGTAAGATAATAACAAGATTTAATAACTAATTTGTGCATAAAAGAATAAAACAAACAATAATAAACAAAATCCTCCCTGAATTTTCCCCTGACAGGAATATTTATCACTTTGAGGAGTCAGATGGCTCTCCCCTTTTCTAATAAAATGTGGATCCAAGTTCCACTATCTTGCATATGAATTTATGTTCGCGTGGTGACTATCTACGAGAAATGAGTACTTGGATGATCATTCGTTCACAACGGGTTAACAGCCACGGTGCTCACGAACAATCATCTCGTAAATCAACTTTTATGGCTATGGGCATAACATTAATAAAAATCCTTAAATCTAACTCTGACACACATATTACAACTCTACTATTTACAGGCATCTCTCTGAGACCCTTATTAGTGTGGTGACACACTTAACCAAATGAGCTGCCACCATGGCCAGATACTCAACAACAAGGAAACACAGCGCCGCACGTGACTCACGGGTCACTGACATGTAAAATAAACAAATAATAAACCAACAACAACAAACAACCTGAGTGGTTAAGATTACTTTATATTAACAAAACTGCATGTTAAAGAAACGCTTCGAATATTATCGTGTTTCGTAGGCAACTCCCATTTATTTAAACAATTTTACCATTGATCAGTTTCTCACATTTATATTTATTTTCAAGTAATTGGGAGCCAGACGTGCACTCCACTTTAATGAGCTTGCTTGCGAAACTCAGCCAGCCCTTGTGACAACAACTCACCCTTTCCACAATTACCAGTCATGTCCCCCTTCCAGTGTATATAAATAGCCGACCAGCTGGACTGTTATCTCAAGGACTCAACAGCAACTAACATCTCCTCCAACTCAACATATGGTCAGACAATAATCACATATCCATAATTGTCCTCGCAAGGATACAATATGAATCTGGTACCAAGCTGACAGAAATCAGTCTCTGCTGAAATTCCCGCTTGTAATACCACAAAAATATACTCACAATATACACATCTGGGACTGACATAACGCCTTTCACATGGGTCTGCTGAATTAGAGCTCGCAAACATTTAACACAATAATTAAAACTTACGATAGAGCTGAATACTCTTCGTCACAAATTACATTGCTCCAAAGGCAATAATCACACTGAATCTGATCAATAATAAATCTCAACAAAATTGAATTACCCTCCGATCTACTATATAATTATATTAATTCAGTCCTACTTCTGAAACACGACATATCTCCGAGAGACGTTTTTAACCGCACTTCGTAACATAGGCGAACACGGCCGATCACATAGATACGTTAGTTAACACAACACAAAGAAAAGAACCTTCCAAAAACTACAATTGTGCGAGCTGCTTCCAAACAAAAATGTGTCAGATCAAAACAAAATATACTACATTTATCACACAAGCAAAGTATTTACAAAAAATATGTCCCATAAACCATAAGTTAATTTAACCAATAATAAATAATATTATTATGTACTCATCTCTTTTTGTAGTCACCCGTCAAAGAACATCAGACGCCATTCCCCAACTGGATGGTTCTTTATCTCATATCAGCCATCTGGACGGAGTGTTGAGAATTCCAAACTTCCTCTGCATTCATCGATGTCATCCTTGCGCTGATACAAAAATTAGGTTATGATACACTTTATGTCTGACTACTAAATTCGCTTGTTCAGGTACTAAATTCCCTGTCACTGTTCGTTGGCGAATTATCGACGCTACTGCCCCTATAACTATAGTACTATGACTATCTATCACTGAATTTAACACTTTACAATGAATATCTTGTGTCCTCGACACATAAAGTACAAGTCTACGTCCGTAGACGAACAGAATAATAATAATAATGTCTTGGCTCTTCGACACACTTATAAATGAACTGGCCCTTGGGTCTAGATGGAGGGGGATTTTATGTAAAAATTTCTCGAAATAATTGTGATACAGGAATGAAATAAATATCACTGAACTCGTAATATTGCACAGGTCAAGAATATGCCCATTAATCCTAGAATCGATCGTAGAGATTTTGTCTAGGCGATTTCCCGCGTGAATGCTAGCCGCCGCGTACCCCAGCCGGAGTTGGCGCGCAAGTATGCATTCTCTTCTCATTGGTTCTCCATTTTCTGTAATTTGGCGGTTTCTAGTAGATCTTGGCGTCTTGGGAGTGTCTATTTTCTTCATCAGCCATTCACGTTACTGCATCATATTTCTTCTAGGCGCGAATATCACAATGAACATACCAGAACCATGTCTCACCGCGCGTCGCTTCTAAAATTGAGGTAGCCACACCTGTCCTTATGATACATCGCTCTGCTATTTCTTTTCATAGCTCAAGTATTTAGCCTTTTGTTAAACTGTCGCAGGTATGCCCCTACTGTCTCCAACAAATGCTTGAAATTTCCTCATCGCTGTCTGGCTACTTTCCTGATGCTGGTTGAAATATTTATTAATTGAAGAAATAAAAAGTAGAATCATTTAACCAACATAGGGTAAAGGGTTCACAACTCTCCCACTCACAAAATTTCGAACTTAGGAATAAAGTCGACAATTTTACAATACTTCCGTAGGCCAATTTGTTTTATTTCCAGAATCACCCCTTTTTCTTACTTGGTCTAGGCGCTCCTGTCTTCAATGGCATTTACTCGTTTTCATTTCCTGCTTGTCTTTCCCCCTTCCAATCTTGCGTGACGCTCTGATGCCTGCGGCAACACCTTGCTCGCCTCGTTAATGTTTGTCAACAACAGCTCTACCTCCTCCTTCACCACGTGCCGTATTCAACTGCTCCCCGTTGACTTTGTTGATAGTAGGACGTCCGTATATTCAAACAGCGTCATTATTATGGCGCTACCATGGTTCACTTCGACGATATTTTTTTAGGTTGGCAGCGTTGTAAACTGACATTGTTCCTGTGCTTAATTCTTTCACTCTGTAAGCATTATTTCCAAGGTTTCTTACGATAGAATAGGGTCCTATGAATTTCTCGCAGAATTTACTAAAGATTTTCTTTTCTGGGTCCGATGTAGCAGGTCGTTTCACCAAAACGAGCTGGTTGACTTCAAGATCACCGTGAAACCTCTTATTTCTTACTCGCCGTAATCTGCGGTCTGCTTGTTTCCTCATGTATTCTCTCGTTCTTTCAATTCGCAGGTCTGGTGCTATCATGGGATCTTGTGGACAGTTAATGATGCTTTTCCACGTTCTTACTGGATACTCGTTCTTGTGTAGGACCATAGGGATTTGTCCTGTTGACTCGTGCCTGGTAGAATTCATGCATGTCTCTACGTCCTTAATTTTACCGACCCATTTGTGGTGTTCGTTCGGAATGAAGATCCTCAAATATGCAGTTACACATTTAATTACTCTCTCGCTTGGATTTGCTTGGGCATGTCGGATACTGCTTAAAACATGTTTTATACCCATGTCTTCCATTCCTTTCTTGAATTCGGCGCTTGTGAAATAACTGCCGTGATCTGATAATATAAACTCTGGTTTTCCAAGGGTTGGAATAACTCTATTACGAATGCGACTGAGTACCTGCTTCGATGTGGTTTTCTGAATAGAGCATAGTACTACAAACTTAGAAAATACATCAATGCACACTAGCAAATGACGGCAACCTCTCCTTCCCTTCGGAATTGGACCAAGACAGTCCACCGCCAGTAGCTCACATGGTTTCTGAGGTAGCAATGGTCTAGGATATTGCCTCAGTAAATAATTATTTGGCTTTGTTCTCTGACACGGGTCACAAGTTGTAATGACGTTACATATAGTTGTTCTCATACGTGGCCATGTAAATGTCTCTCCTATTGTCGCTTCGCACTTGTCTAAGCCCACGTGACCGTAACTTTCATGCGTATGCCATGTCAATCCTCGTTGTAACGATGCAGGTACTAATATGCGTAACTTGGTGTGGTCATTATCTACCCATTTGTGCAGCAAATTGTTGACATAAACATATCTTCCTTCTTTGGCTTTTGCTTCTCGAAATGCAGGTGTTCCTGTAGGTAGTTGCTTTTTGAAGTATTTAATTAATAGCATCATCCATGGTTCCGCTTCCTGTTCTCGCTGTATCTCACGTAACTCCTCCAAGAATTCCCGGTCCTTCGGTGTTAACTCCAAGTGTTGTACCATCGCTGTTTCTTCATTATCAGGCTCTGGGTTCCTGCTGAGTGCATCCGGTATCACGTTCATCTTCCCTGGACAATGTTCAATTTCAATGCTGAACTGCTGAATGTATATAGACCAACGTGTCACACGTTCGCTTGCCATAGACGTCTTAAACAAGAATGTTAATGCCTTGTGGTCAGTTCTGACAACAATAGGGTAACCATAGATTCTTCGTTTCCATTGTTGGAGCGCATGAAGGATGGCCAACAATTCTAGCTCGGTTACAGTATAATTTCGCTCGTGCTTACGCAATTTTCGGCTGACAAATGCCAAATATGTTTTGTGCTGCAGGTTAGCTGGATCCTCTTGGTAGAGCATAGCACCTATCCCAATTAGTGAAGCATCCGCTTGGATTATAAATTTGTGCTTGAAATCTGGATATCCTAATTTAATGCAGTTTTCTAATAGCTGTTTTTTTGCTTGGAATGCCTTCTCACATTCCGCGTTCCATGACCATTTGTTATTTTTCTTTAACATTTCTTGCATTGGAGCTACAGTCTCTGTATAACCTGGACAGTTTTCTTTAAAGAATCCCGTTACGCCTAAGAAAGCCCGAATGTGCTTGACTCTCGTTGGTGTAGGGAAATTCTTTATCGCTTCAATCTTAGCTGGGTTTGGCTTCACTCCCTCCTTGTCAATGACGTGACCCAAATATAAGATCTCGCTCTTGAAGAAATGCGATTTCTTCAGGTTTACTTTGAAATTCGATGCATTTAAGTTGCCCAATACTTTATCTAAATTTTCCATGTGAGTTTCAATGTTGTCGGATGCCAACAGAATGTCGTCGATGTATCGCACCGTCATCTCCTTTACTTCCTCGGTTAGGTTCCGGTCCAGTGCTCGGATTAAAGCACAGCCCGCTGTTTTGACTCCAAAAGGCATTCTGACGAAACAATATGTCTGGTTATCGAATAAGAAGCCAGTTAGAAGCTGTGACTTCTCATCCAATTCAAGATGGTGGAACGAGCTCGTCAGATCGACTGATGAATAAATGCTCTTGTTTTTAAAGCCTTTTAATACGTCTCTGATAATTGGCGCTCTGTCATACTCAGGAAAAATGAGTCTCATGTTGAGATTTCTGGCATCTAAACAAAGTCTAATAGATCCATTTGGTTTTGTGACTGCCAAAATCGCATTTAGATAAGGTGTAGGTGTCTTCCTTATCACTCCAGCTTCTAACATCTCATCTATAATAATTTTAACTTGACCACGATACTTTTCAGGAATTGGGTACAATCTGCTTTTGAAAGGTGACCAGTCCTCGACTTGCATAGAGTACTTGAAATTTAAGATTTTCCCAGGTACTGTATCAAATACTGTTTTGTGCTTCCTTAAAATCTCTTCCAACTGTTTTCTGTGTTCACCCCCAAGTTGAATGTCATTGAGCCGCTCCTGTAGTAACTCTTCAAATTGTGCATCACTGTTACTTCCTTCTGTTAATAAAGATCATATCTCCTGGGATTCTATCTCCTCATCTAGTTCCACAACAGCCCCTTCTACGATGTTATCTTCCGCCTTTCGTACCTCCTCTTCCGTCTCTTCTGATATTGCTTCCAATGCCCAAGAATTAACATTTATTCCGGTAGTGATTTCATCCATATGCAATCCCACGTTTTTCAGCTGGTCATATTCTCTAAAACTGACTGTATTCTTGTGTAAATCTATCACTGCTTGATAGTCACAAATGAAATTTGCACCAAGAATTATATTGAAATTCATCTTTGCCATGATAATGAATGTTTGCCCAAAAGTGTGTTCCAATATGTTCAGCTCTAAGTATGCCTGACGTTTACAAGTGACGGTGCGTTCAGGAATAACACCCCTCACTTTGAGCTGTGGTACCGGAATTACAGGAATATTCTGAGTCCGTCCCAACTCTCAAACCAAGGCCTCCGATACTAGACTGATCTGTGACCCCGTATCCAATAAACATCTTATATTAATTCCACCAATCCTTGCGTAAATAATGGGTAATTGCCTAATTTCATCGTTCCGTGGTTTCACCGTCTCCTCCATGCAGTCTTCTGGTAAAGCAATCCATTCTTGTATGTTCGCTACTATCCATCCATCTTCAACTTCCGACTGTTGTGTCTGGAGACTGTCTCCTTGATCCAAAATTAACATTTTTTTTAGCTCCATTTCGACTCCCATCATCCTTCTGTCGCTCATGTCCTTGATATTCCTCTTGTCTCAGTAGACTTCCAGCTTCCTCAGTATGTGTATCTGGGTTCTTTCTGTTCCCAATGGCCTTTTCCCATCTTCCTAGCTCTCCACCTTGATTAGCGTGTAACTCCTCTAAGTAATTTTGTGATTGAGCGTGCCTATCATCCCAGTCATCTCGATAGTTACGTTGATCTCCTTGATTTTGATCTCTCCTTCCTTTCCATCTTTGATTGGCATTGTAATCACCGTATCTTCCATAAGGCCTGTCATTCCTTCGATTATCACGCCATTGTTGATATCCTCTCTGTTGGTATCTATTGTTGCCCTGGTATCTATTGTTGTAGTGATTTTCGTTACGCTGATATGGTCTGTTTTCCCCTTCTTCCTGGTTTCGCCTAGGTGTGGAGGTGCTTGTATTAGTACCCTGCGTTTTAGTATTTCCTTGTTTTGTTTTTACGACCTCTGTGGTGTTGACTAATTCCAGCTGTCTTCCTCCTCTAAAATGACTATGAGATGTGGTCTCATCTATTTGCCGTAATATCTGCTCTGCATGTAGGGCCGTACTGACGTTCGCTGCGACTAGTACTTGCTGTACATTTACTGGCATTTGCCTTGCTATTGTCATCACCAAATCTGCTTCGTTTAATGGGTAATCTAGGTCGCGAAATTTTAGCATTTGCATGTTAAAGAAATCTGAGTATTTTGTCTGCTGGGTAGTTTGGTATTTTCTAGAGTAAAGCTCCATTCTTAAACTCTGTTGTATGGCGGGAGACCAGTATTTGCGCAGAAACGCTAAATTAAAGTCTGACATGGTTCCAATTGTATATTTGAAACTTAAAAACCAGGTGAGAACATTTCCTGATAAAAATCTCTCCATCATTCTCAATCTACGTGCTTCAGGTACCCCAGTGTCATTAAAATGGTCTTCAATCTCTTTGATAAAGGCCTTAGGTGTTACCCCTGAATTTTCTGTGTATTTCTGCGGCTTGTAGTCATTTGAGCGAATTACTTGAATAAGTTGAGTGGGCTGATGACCGTCCTGTGGTGTTGAGCTCCTATCTACGTTCTTACGAAATCCTTCCGTGTTTGTTGTTAATGGGCTCTCTGCTTGAGTCTGACTTCCTGCTATGCTGGGTTGGGAACTATGTGAGTCATCCGGCTTGTCTTTCAATGCTCCCGTTTTAAATATAGATGATTGTTCTAATGAGCGGAGTTCGGCTTTAATGATCCTGTCTGTCTGCTCTTTAAGTTTATTTTTTACCTCTTGCTCCAAAGCTTGAATACGCGTGTGGTTTTCGCCTACTGTTTTAATAATGGTGGATCTTTCCTCTTTAGAATCAATATTCATTTTCTTCCAATCTTTCCTGATCTGTTCTTTAATCGTGCTTATTTTTTCTTCTATCTGGCTCTTATTTTCATCCTGATTATTTTCTATCTGGCTTAGCCTTTCGTCTAATGTACTCTTAAATTGTTCTTGTTCCGGTTCTAGGCTTTTCCACTGTTCCGCTGATTTTATCTCGAGACGGTCCATATCTTTAATTATGCCTGATATGTTCTCATCTACTGCTGATATTTGTTGTTGAATGACCCTGCCACTTTTCTCCATCTCCTTAAATCGACCTTCCAACTTATCCTGAGCTATTTTGACCTCGCTTGTATTCATTGTGCATGCTATTTCAATCTGCTCTAATTTAGCTAACACCGTTTCATCGAGAATGCTAAGTTTTTTATCAAAAATACTCTCCATTTTTTCAATCTGCTCTAATTGTTTCTCATTATTTTTGCTTACATCAAGGGCCAGTAATATCATCTGTTGGTTTGTGTGCTCTTTCATCTCTGCGGTTAACGAAGCTAATTGGTTCGCGTTTTTATTATTTTGCACCTCTAACTGTGAATTTATAGTGTCATTAATTTCACTCTTTAATAACCTAGCTTGTTCCGCCTGATATTCATTTTGCTCAATTCTACTGTTATTTAACTGTGTCCGCAATGATTCACTTTGTTCTAACAGTTTAGTATTTAGCGATTCACTTTGTTCTGACAGTTTAGTATTTAGCGATTCACTTTGCTCTAACATTTTCGTATTTAGCGATTCACTTTGCTCTAACAGTTTAGTATTTAGCGATTCACTTTGTTCTAACATACTAGTGTTTATTTGTTCAGATAATTTTGTATTCAACGCTTCACTTTGCTCTAACATACTAGTGTTTATAGATTGACTCTGTTCTGCTAGTTTAGTATTTATTTGTTCAGATAACTTCGTGTTCAACGATTCACTTTGCTCTAACATACTAGTGTTTATTTGTTCAGATAATTTTGTATTTAGCGATTCACTTTGTTCCGCTAATTTAGTATCCAACAACTCCTGCGTTCTCCTCGCTGCACTCTCAATGATCTCCTGGATCTGCGCCACCGTTGCCATGTTTTATAATTTATATGAGACATATGGGAAATGGCATACGCCAATGCCCTTTGACACGCACATAAATCCAATGCACATTTAATTTCTTTATCCTACTCAGTTCATTTATTTTTACCTTTAACCCCACTAGTTGATTGCATCTCCGAGTAGTTCTAGTTTTACTCAATTTAATTTTAACCCCAAGCACATATTTAGTCATTAAACAGTTATCCTGATCTGATATTAACACTGACTAATTAACAAAGTATTAATTGTCATTTTAGGCCACAGCCTCCTAATATTTCCATGAGTTTGACTTTCTAAACAAATCTAGTTTTAACTTTATCATTGGGCGCCCGGTATCACATCTTAATTTTACTTTAATTTAAAAGACAACAACGTGAACCGTATTTTACTTTGCAAACTCCTGATTTTAATTTATCTTTCACACATTTGGCGGTATCCACTTCGCCTCAACTACTTTTAATAAAATATCACTTCCCGGTGATTAAATACTGTCATATCTGCCTGCACTTGCGGCATGCCAGTTTTACTCAAATGCGCCACTATTGACATGTGTAATCTCCCCGTTACACCACAGTGAATAGCCCCACCGTTGGCCGCCAGTTTTCACCTATGAACCCTTCAGAATAGCAGTGTTTTATGCAAGAATCTTGATCAAGGGGTCGCGTTCAGTTCATAGTGTGGTGTTTACGTCCGCCAAACAACGTGCTTTTCTGAGGCAAGGGTTATAGGATGAAAACTATAATTAAGAAAGTAAGGAGACAAAACGTAAGATAATAACAAGATTTAATAACTAATTTGTGCATAAAAGAATAAAACAAACAATAATAAACAAAATCCTCCCTGAATTTTCCCCTGACAGGAATATTTATCACTTTGAGGAGTCAGATGGCTCTCCCCTTTTCTAATAAAATGTGGATCTAAGTTCCACTATCTTGCATATGAATGTATGTTCGCGTGGTGACTATCTACGAGAAATGAGTACTTGGATGATCATTCGTTCACAACGGGTTAACAGCCACGGTGCTCACGAACAATCATCTCGTAAATCAACTTTTATGGCTATGGGCATAACATTAATGAAAATCCTTAAATCTAACTCTGACACACATATTACAACTCTACTATTTACAGGCATCTCTCTGAGACCCTTATTAGTGTGGTGACACACTTAACCAAATGAGCTGCCACCATGGCCAGATACTCAACAACAAGGAAACACAGCGCCGCACGTGACTCACGGGTCACTGACATATAAAATAAACAAAGAATAAACCAACAACAACAAACAACCTGAGTGGTTAAGATTACTTTATATTAACAAAACTGCATGTTAAAGAAACGCCAAAAAGGTGGGCAATAGACAGACTGAAAGAGAAGGATGTAAACGAAAGATTCAAGAAGAGTATAAAGGAAGGACTAATGAAAAACCCTAAACAAACTTCAACTGCAGACGAATGGGCACTTTTGAGGAATGAAATAACAAAATCCGCAGAAGAAAACATTGGTAGGAAAGAGAGAATAGGTAGAAAACCGTGGATCACTCAGGATATACTCGAATTGATGGATGAAAGGCGGAAGCACAAGAATGTAAGAGATGAAAAAGGGAAAGCAGAATACAGACGTCTGAGAAATGAGGTTAACAAGAAGTGCAAGGAAGCGAAAGAAGAATGGTTGAAAGAGAAATGTGCTGGTATAGAAAATTGTCTGAAATTAGGAAAAGTAGACACAGCTTATCGAAGGATTAAGAATACTTTTGGGGAAAAGAAGACTAAGTGCTGTAATATTAAGGACACAAATGGAAAGCCTCTAACAGATAGGGAAGAAAAGGTTGAGAGATGGAAAGCTTACATAGAGAGTTTGTATAAGGGAAAGGAGATTGAGAATCATGTAATGGAAAGGGAGGAGGAAATTGATGAGGATGCGAAAGGAGATTTAATATTGAGATCAGAATTTGATAGAGCTTTGGAAGACTTAAGCAGGAACAAAGCACCAGGCATAGATGATATACCGATTGAGTTGCTACGCTGCATAGGAGAGGAAGGTCTGATCAGGTTATTTCACTTGGTGTGTAAGATTTATGAGACAGGTGAGGTACCCCCTGATTTCAAGAAGAATGTAATCATCCCTATACCAAAGAAAGTGGGAGCTGACAGATGTGAAGATTACCGTACAATCAGCTTGATTACTCATGCTTCAAAGATCCTGTCTAGAATAATTTACAAGAGGATTGAAAGCCAGATAGAAACGGAGTTGGGTGAAGACCAGTTTGGTTTCAGGAGAAATGTAGGAACAAGGGAAGCTGTACTAAGTCTTAGGCTGATTTTGGAAGGTAGAATAAGGAAAGATAAGAAAACGTTCATGGCTTTTGTAGACTTAGAAAAGGCTTTTGATAACGTTGATTGGACTAAATTGTTTGACATTTTGAAATCGATTGGAATAAAGTACAGGGATAGGAGGGTGATATACAATCTATACAGAAACCAGACAGCAGTCATTCGAGTTGAAGGACATGAGAGAGAAGCTGGTATTCAGAAAGGTGTAAGGCAAGGCTGCAACTTATCACCCATACTTTTCAATCTTTACATTGAACAAGCAATGAAGGAAATTAGAGAAAAATTTAAAGTGGGAGTGAAGATTCAAGGAGAAATAATTTCAACTCTGAGATTTGCTGATGACATCGTCATCTTGGCCAACAAGCCTGAGGATTTGAATGAGTTTTTGAATGGTATGGACTCCGTCTTACGGAAAGAATTCATGATGAAAATTAATAAATGTAAAACAAAAATACTGGAATGCAGCCGAAATAAATCAGAAACCTCTATGGAGATCAAATTGGCAGGTGAAAAGCTGAAGGAAGTAGGAGATTTCTGTTACTTAGGAAGCAGAATAACCAGTGATGGACGAAGCAAAGAGGATATAAAAAGTAGGTTGGCTCAGGCAAGAAAAGCATTTCTACAAAAAAGGAATCTGCTGATATCGAATATAGATTTAGGTATTAGGAAGTCATTTTTGAAAGCCTTTGTCTGGAGCGTGGCGCTCTATGGAAGTGAAACTTGGACTATTGGTGCAGCAGAAAAGAGGAGAATTGAAGCATTTGAAATGTGGTGTTACAGGAGAATGATGAAGATCAGATGGGTAGATAGGGTTACAAACAAAGAGGTATTAAGACGAGTGGGAGAGGAGAGATTTTTCTGGCGACTGCTAATGAAGAGAAGAGATAGGTTGGTAGGACACATACTAAGACACCCAGGAATAGCAAGCTTAGTTATGGAAGGAAGGGTCGAGGACAAGAACTGTAGGGGTAGACCAAGGTTAGAATATGTTAAACAGATTGCCTCGGATGTAGGGTGTGGTAGCTATGTAGAGATGAAACGATTAGCTCAGGACAGGGAGGCATGGAGTGCTGCATCAAACCAGTCAAAAGACTGAAGACTCAAACAACAACAACAAAGAAACGCTTCGAATATTATCGTGTTTCGTAGGCAACTCCCATTTATTTAAACAATTTTACCATTGATCAGTTTCTCACATTTATATTTATTTTCAAGTAATTGGGAGCCAGACGTGCACTCCACTTTAATGAGCTTGCTTGCGAAACTCAGCCAGCCCTTGTGACAACAACTCACCCTTTCCACAATTACCAGTCATGTCCCCCTTCCAGTGTATATAAATAGCCGACCAGCTGGACTGTTATCTCAAGGACTCAACAGCAACTAACATCTCCTCCAACTCAACATATGGTCAGACAATAATCACATATCCATAATTGTCCTCGCAAGGATACAATATGAATCTGGTACCAAGCTGACAGAAATCAGTCTCTGCTGAAATTCCCGCTTGTAAAACCACAAAAATATACTCACAATATACACATCTGGGACTGACATAACGCCTTTCACATGGGTCTGCTGAATTAGAGCTCGCAAACATTTAACACAATAATTAAAACTTACGATAGAGCTGAATACTCTTCGTCACAAATTACATTGCTCCAAAGGCAATAATCACACTGAATCTGATCAATAATAAATCTCAACAAAATTTAATTACCCTCCGATCTACTATATAATTATATTAATTCAGTCCTACTTCTGAAACACGACATATCTCCGAGAGACGTTTTTAACCGCACTTCGTAACATAGGCGAACACGGCCGTTCACATATATACGTTAGTTAACACAACACAAAGAAAAGAACCTTCCAAAAACTACAATTGTGCGAGCTGCTTCCAAACAAAAATGTGTCAGATCAAAACAAAATATACTACATTTATCACACAAGCAAAGTATTTACAAAAAATATGTCCCATAAACCATAAGTTAATTTAACCAATAATAAATAATATTATTATGTACTCATCTCTTTTTGTAGTCACCCGTCAAAGAACATCAGACGCCATTCCCCAACTGGATGGTTCTTTATCTCATATCAGCCATCTGGACGGAGTGTTGAGAATTCCAAACTTCCTCTGCATTCATCGATGTCATCCTTGCGCTGATACAAAAATTAGGTTATTATACACTTTATGTCTGACTACTAAATTCGCTTGTTCAAGTACTAAATTCCCTGTCACTGTTCGTTGGCGAATTATCGACGCTACTGCCCCTATAACTATAGTACTATGACTATCTATCACTGAATTTAACACTTTACAATGAATATCTTGTGTCCTCGACACATAAAGTACAAGTCTACGTCCGTAGACGAACAGAATAATAATAATAATGTCTTGGCTCTTCGACACACTTATAAATGAACTGGCCCTTGGGTCTAGATGGAGGGGGATTTTATGTAAAAATTTCTCGAAATAATTGTGATACAGGAATGAAATAAATATCACTGAACTCGTAATATTGCACAGGTCAAGAATATGCCCATTAATCCTAGAATCGATCGTAGAGATTTTGTCTAGGCGATTTCCCGCGTGAATGCTAGCCGCCGCGTACCCCAGCCGGAGTTGGCGCGCAAGTATGCATTCTCTTCTCATTGGTTCTCCATTTTCTGTAATTTGGCGGTTTCTAGTAGATCTTGGCGTCTTGGGAGTGTCTATTTTCTTCATCAGCCATTCACGTTACTGCATCATATTTCTTCTAGGCGCGAATATCACAATGAACATACCAGAACCATGTCTCACCGCGCGTCGCTTCTAAAATTGAGGTAGCCACACCTGTCCTTATGATACATCGCTCTGCTATTTCTTTTCATAGCTCAAGTATTTAGCCTTTTGTTAAACTGTCGCAGGTATGCCCCTACTGTCTCCAACAAATGCTTGAAATTTCCTCATCGCTGTCTGGCTACTTTCCTGATGCTGGTTGAAATATTTATTAATTGAAGAAATAAAAAGTAGAATCATTTAACCAACATAGGGTAAAGGGTTCAACATGTCTGCTTACTTTTAATGATTAGTTTATATGCCGAGTATCACATCCACAAATGAAACCACTTGTGAGATATTGTTATTCATTGAAATGCAGAATTAACCCCCTTAAACCCCTTTAGAGCCTGAATATCCAAAAATGCTCCCTTAATGTACGGTTTTGACATACAACGAACATATCCCCAAAATGCCATGTTTCCAACTTCAATATTTTTGGCTGGGCCTTGATGAGTGAGTGCATGAGTCAGGACATTTTCTTTCATTTATTTTTCTTCAGAATTTCACCCCTCCCGATGAACCTCATCAATTTGATTGATCAAAAAAAACTGTCGAATAGCTATTTACTTACTTTAAAGCAGTTTTCCCCCTGAGTTTGATGAGTGAGTCAGACAGTCAATCAGTTAGGACACTTTCTTTCCTGTTCCCCCCCCCCCCCAGAATGACACCCCTCCCCATGGGCCCCTTAAATTGGATTTATGAATAAACAGTCAAACACATATTTACTTATTTTTTATGCTGATTCTTTCCGCTGAGTTTCAAACTCCTCGCCTATGTCGTTTAAGAGATACACGCTCCGTTGGGAATCTTTGAATCCCCACTTTTCACCCCTTTCACCTCATAATATACGCCACATCGAAAAACCCTCAGACTCGTGTCTTCTTATTAGCCTATTTTCAATTTTGAAAAAATAGGCTTATGTGATCACCTTTTGTCCGTGTGTGTGTGTGTGTGTGCGTGTGCGTGTGTGTGTGTGTGTGTGTGTGTGAGGTGTGTGTGTGTGTGTCCCCCTAATAAAATCTAAACGGCTGGAGCGATTTCAATGAAACTCCGTAAGATCATAGCACTATTCCCGGCGACCTCGACCGTGCCCTTCAAATTTTGTTACGTCTCACCAATCCAACATGGCGACTGTGCGAAATATTTCACTAGCATTCAATATCTCCGAAACTATTACCGATATCGCCCTGAAATTGTGTACGATGATAAAGGGCACTACTAGAAGTTCACGTATGAGACTTTCAAAAGCCTGGTGACTACAAAACCAACATGGCGGTCAAGCGAAGTTGAAACTTTTAAATAGACTTTTCTCGCGATTTGACTATCCAAACGTAATGAAACTTGGTACAGCAAATGTTTATACACATTGTAATGCACTGGAGTCTAATTTAGTTCAATTGTTTACATAACCTCAAAATGGCGGCTGTGCGATATATTTCACTGACATTCTATATCTCCGAAACTATTACAGACATCACCCTGCAATTTTGTACAGTGATAAAGGGTACTGATACAAGTTAACCTATGTATATTTCATAAACCTGTAAAGTACAAAACGAACATGGAAACCAAGCGAATTTGAAATATTTTATTAGACTTTTCTCGTGATTTAACTCTCTGAGCGCAGTGAAATGTGGTACAGTAAATGATTTTGCAGATAGTAATGCACTGCCATCTAATTTAATTCAATTGTTTACGTAACCTCAAGATGGCGGCTGTGCGAAATTTTAAAATTAAGTTTTTATTTCTTATGTCGTAATCATGCGATCGAAGTGAAACTTTGAATAATGAACCTAGGCAATAATTGTCCTTGAATGGTACATAACTCTATGGCCTATACATATAACAATCCTAAATGGCGAGCTTCCGAAATATTTAGACGGTTCTCAATATCTATGCATCTTTTACAGCAATCAAACTGATTTTTGTAATGTTCATAGAGACTATGAACATATGTTCACCTATAGGACTTCAGTAACCTGGTGAGCACAAATCCAACATGGCGGAGAAGCGAAGTATAAATATTTAAATGGACGTTTCTCGCGAATTAACTATCCGAGTGCCGTGAAACGTTGCACGTTAAATGCTTAACAAATGTTGATCCACTGGCATCTAATTTATTTCAATTGTTTGCATAATCACAAGATGGCTGCTGTGCGTAATTATAAAATCTCGTTTTTACTTCTTGTGTTCTAATCATGCGATTGAAGTTTGAATACCACACGTACACAATAATATTAATGAAATAGTACAAAAATAAAAATCCAACCTGGCGACAATCTGAAATATGTAGACGGTTCTCAATATCTACGAATCTGTTACAGCAATTAAAATGAAATTTTGTATGTTGATAGTGGCAATTAACATGAGTAGGGAATATGAAAATAGGCTGTATAGTTCTTCACGGAACTACTTGTTTTTAATGATGAGTTTATGTGCCGAGTATCACATCCCCCAATGAAACCAATCGAGAGATATTGCAATTCAATGAAATGCATGTCTACCCCCTTAACACCCCTTTAGAACCTCAATATACAACAAGATGTTCAGTAAAGAACATATAGCCTACTTTCTCCTAAATGTATGAGTATAGTTATAACTCGTTGTTATTATCAAAGAGTATAATAGAACTATTCTTTGTTGAAGACCTTAGAAACGATTTACCTCTACCAAACGCCACAACCTAGATAAAAACTGCTACCATAATTGAAGAAAGAAAGATAAGAAGTATCTAAAGAATGTTATGGATCTGGAGACATAATCGATCGGACTGGCGGCGTGGCTCAGCGGTAACGTTCTCGCTTGCTGGACCGTATGTTTCAGGTTCGTATCCTGGCGCAGTCAGCTGGCATTTGAGGGTGCACAAATGCGAGGGAGCCGTGTTAGTAGATTTACTGGCACGTTAAAGATCCCCTTCGGGACAAAATTCTGGCACCCCCGGCGTCTCTAAAAGCAACAGTAGTTAAAAGGGACGTAAAACCAATAACATTATTATTATTATTATTATTATTATTATTATTATTATTATTATAATTATTATTATTATTATTATTATTATTACATAATCGGCCTGACGCGGGCAACATCCAACTTTGAGTTGAGGCATGTCTTTACACGTCTGGCTGCGTATGACTTTCACAACCCTAATTGAATTAACAAATCTTTCCATGACCCTACAGAGACGTGTGTATACCAACTATGTGGATATTTTCGATTGCTATTTGGCTGAAATAAAAGTATTAATTAATATCCTGAACTAGCACCAACGGTAGAGTTCAGATACTATGTGAAATCGTTTTGTTCTTTACTTCAATTAACATTTTCAAATAACGCACAATAGGCTGTTACAAACCCTTTAAAATAAAAAGTAAAAATGTATCGTAGTATCATCTTGTCTTTCTTCAAATTCGATGCGCATAGAATGCCAATGGTATAGTAATCAATGGAGCCCCACGTAGACTAGTCGTGACATCTAGTGGTGAAATATCGAACAATATAATCCTAACAGAGCGAGTGCATTCTAGCGGCCAGAAGAAGAAACTTTTCAATAAAATCTGGAGTTAATAAGTAGGTCAGCGTGCAGTTACCTTTTGGGCAGCTAGATGTCTCGATTAAATCTGCTGGCGAAATATGTTTTAATTAAATATATATTTTACACCATAATATGCACAATATAACGCTTAATTTTAAAACATCTGAGTCATTACAAAACAATAAACATATAACATTTCAAGCAAAAAACCTAGCTCTGATCGGGTTTGAACCATAGGCATTTGAGCGATAGGCTAGCGCTCTACCACTGAGCTAATTGTGTCAACGAATATCGTTCTATATTAAATGACTTACATAGAACTTGTTAGCAAATAATGATTTATACTAAACGATTTCATCACTGGAGTATATTATTTATATATAAAGCATTTCATACAACGTTTATTTATTTTGTATCAGTACGCTATATTGCATGCAATACTCAAATTAGTGAAATATAAGTCAGGCACAAGATATCCGCTGCCATCTTGTCTTATTACTGAATCGGCTCAGATTTTTAAAATCACGTCTGCACTATAGTATTACAAAATAAACTTTTAATTTCGAACGTGCCTCTTCCTTTAGAACAGTTAAAACGATTCTCGGCTCGATAATCGGAACTGGTGGGTCCCATGATATGGATTATAAAGTTTGCATAATTCGCACGGCCGCCATCCTGAAATGGTATGGCGGACGACCTTGTAGTTTGGTCACAAGACGCATCCTATACGAAGGTATGTTTTTACCAAATTTGATAGAGATCGGATGATTTGGTTAGTCGTTATTTGATTTTACGTTTTGAACGTTTGAGTGGCCGCCATTCAGTTTTAGTAAAGATGGCGGCGATATAAAACATCACACTGAGGTGTCCTTTGCTAGTGCTACCTTTGTACCAAATTTCGTTCAATTCGCATTCACCGTGTTCGAATTGATAGGGGGTACAGACATTCAGAGTACACACACTCACACACACACAGACACACACACACACAGACTCACACACACACATACACACACATACACAGACTCACACACACACATACACACACACAGACACACTTTTTTCGCCCTGTGTTGATCTCATAAGTCTACTTTCATTTCTTGAAAAAATCGAAAGTAGGCTAAAAATCCTCTCTTAGTGGCCATTGCGGCCCTTGGGGAAGCAGCATACCAAATGTCATTCCAATCCGTTCGGTGGTTTCTGAGATTTCGTGATGAATGAATGAATGAGTGAGTGGTATTTGACAAATATATAGTAGAAGATAGTGCCAAGTCTTTGTTATGCTAAACTCGGTTGACAGTGCTGTGTAAGTAGGTGAGTAACTAACGGGATTTAAAGTAAAGATCCTCATTTTCTATACCGGTAGTGCAGAGCGCAACTGGCATCCAGACGGCCGTGTCTCGACTGAGCTATGTTGCCATGGAAACTATCTGCCTTGCCATTCCTTCATGAGTATATTTTTAGCCTATTTTCAATTTTGAAAAAATAGGCTTATGAGATCACCTTTTGTCCGTGTGTGTGTGCGTGTGTGTGATTCGTGTGTGTGTCCCCCCTAATAAAATCTAAACGGTAGGAGCGATTTCAATGAAACTCGGAAAGTTCATAGCACTATTCCGGGCGACCTCGACCGTGCCCTTCAATTTTTTTTACGACTCACCAATCCAACATGGCGGCTGTGCGAAATATTTCACCAGCATTCAATATCTCCGAAACTATTACCGATATTACCCTGACATTTTCTATGGTGATAGAGGGAACTTCTATAAGTTCACTTATGTGACTTTTGAAAACCTGGTTACTACAAAACCAACATGGCGGCCAAGCGAATTTGCGACTTTTAAATAGACGTTTCTCGCGATTTGTCCAACCAAACGCAATGAAACTTGGTACAGTATATGTTTATATACATTGTAATGCACCGACATCTAACTTCGTTCAATTGTTTACATAATCACAAGATGGCGGATGTGCGAAATATTTCACCGGCATTCTATATCTCTGAAACTATTAGCGGCATCTCCCTAAAATTTTGTACGGAGATATAGGGCACTACTGGAAATCCATCTATAAGACCTTCAAAAACCGGTTAACTACAAAACGAACATGGCGGCCAAGCGAATTTAAAAATTTTTAATAGACCTTTCTCGCGATTTAATGTTTCAAGCGCACTGAAACCTGGTACAGGAAATATTTATACACATTGTAATTCACTGGTATCTAATTTAGTTCAATTGTTTACATAACCTCAAGATGGCGGCAGTGCGAATTTTAAAATTAAGTTTTTATTTCTTGTGATGTAGTCATGCGATCGAAGTGAAAGTTTGAATAATGAACCTACGCAATAATTTTCTTTTAATGGTACATGACTCTATGGCCTATACAGTTAATAATCCAACATGGCGACCATCCGAAATATTTAGACGATACTGAATATCTACGAATCTATTTTAGCAATCAAACTGCATTTTTTAATGTTCATAGGGGCTATGAACTTAAGTTCACCTATAGGACTTTAATTAACCTGGTGATCACAAATCCAACATGGCGGCGACGCGAATTATAAATATTCACATGGACGTTTCTCGCAATTTAACCATCCGCGTGCAGGGAAACTTGGTACAGTAAATCCTTATACGAATGTTAATCCACTGGCATCTAATTTATTCCAATTGTTTCCATAACCTCAAGATGGCAGCTGTGAAAAAATTTAAAATCTCCTTGTTACTTCTTGTGTCCTAATTATGCGATTGAAGTTTGAATACTACACGTTCACAATAATCTGCATGTAACAGTACATAACTTTAGGACCTACATATATAAAATCCAACATGGCGACCATCCGAAATATTTAGTCGGTTCTCAATATCTACGAATCTATTACAGCAATCAAACTGAAATTGTGTAGGTTGATAGTGGCAATTAACATAAGTAGGATATATGAAAATGGGCTGTATAGTTCTTCACGGAACTACTTGTTTTATGATTTTATTAGCCTGCGCTTGAGTGCAAAAGGGACGAAATCAGAAGAATGAGAAAGACTATCGAGAATTCATGTAGCCAGCGGTTCCTTCTGGGTCCAAAACTATGTGTATGCAAAATTTGGATGAGATTGGTGGAACGGTGTAGATTTGTTTACGGAACCAACCCACCCACCCACCCACATACATACAGACTTTCACTTTTATATATAATATAATGTCTTTCATACATTAGATTTCTTTTATCACCGCCAACAACCTCTAAACTCCCCTCTTTTTTGTTTAACTCTCATTGTCTCTCTCTATCTCTGGAATTTTTTAGAGTAAGCACTCCTATTCCACTAGTTCAACTTACAACCACACAAGCGCTCCAACCTGCGCTAACCATTTCACTTCCAAAAACTAGTAATCTAGTTCAACCTTTCACCACAATCGCAAAGAATATGAAGCTAACCAAATACAGATATATCACTGCCTGCACGATTTCAGTAAATATAACATTTCAGTGGGGCCAAAATAAAATCATCTGATGTTGGGCAAAACAAAGTTGTCTCCCACAAGAATACCATTATGAAGTGACTTTAAATTCCGCTTCAAGCGTATTCCTTGTGATTAACCGACTATTTCTGTTGAAGGTGGCGTTAAATACAATTCCTTCTGAATATTGCTGTTTTTTTAATGAAAAGTGTGAAGTGTCATCACTATATGTGATATTTTGGTGAGTTGACATATCAGTGTTGGAATGCATAAAATGGTGACGTGTATAAATGGTTAGGACATTATAAGACGGTGGATACAATATTTTACGTGTAATTGTGAACCGCAATAAACTCGACAAAGCATAGGCCTACTAGTATGACTCTATTATGCTGGTTATGCTTTATAAATCAAGAATGTTGGCCGGTAAAAACCCGATCGGACCCATTAACCATTAACCTAATTATAACTATCATCAATGAAAATTTCAAAACACGATCATTTTATGCAGCTGATAACCTTTGTGGTCTGCCCTAATAACCACCAGTACACTTACGTTACTTACGTTATAAATTTCACAGGCTTGCACAGTTAGTTTATACAGTATTCCAATTATCAATGATCATGATGATAGGTTTAAGGGGCCTAACATCTACATTATCAGTCACTATCAGACACTCGTCACAAATTGTTTAACATGTCTAAATGTTCAGACTATATCAAACTATAATAAATGTGTTATTGAAGCCTAATGAGTAGAACCAGACAGCAAAATATCCAGAATTATAAATATTTCCATGCTTAGAATATATTCGACCAATAATATAACGAATAAATTGACTTCACATAATATATTTTATCTCAATTTCATAGTAGCGTAACATGTAGTCATGTGCGAGTACTGTAAGGATCGTATCTTTTTTATATTTATTTATCCTATGAATATATTGCAACAATACCGGGTGAGTTCGCCGTGGTCGTTACGGTGTGGTTGCAGGCTGTTGCTCACATCCGGAAGGCCAGGAAGTTTGAATACCCCCACCGGAAACCTTCAAGATGGTCCTCTGTGGTTTCTCATCTTCCTTCCAGACAAATGCCGGGGTTGGTCCCTAACTACACACATCAAAAAAAGTTTTGCATCACCTCGGTTCCAAGAGTTCCGGAACCTTTAAATACAAAGGGAATAGAGATCAACACAAACAACATTTCAGCTCGTTTTATTGCTCATGAGACCCACACATTGCATGTTGTACCATCATACAGCTAGACGTTCAGCATTTGTGGTCCAGATTGCAGTACACACCACTACCTCTAATACCCAGTAGCACGTCCTCTTGCATTGATGCATGCCTGTATTCGTCGTGGCATACTATCCACAAGTTCATCAAGACACTGTTGGTCCAAATTGTCCCACTCCTCAACGACAATTCGGCGTAAATCTCTCAGAGTGGTTGGTGGGTCAAGACGTCCATAAACAGCCCTTTTCAACATATCCCAGGCATGTTCGATAGGGTTCATGTCTGGCGAACATGCTGGCCACTGTAGTCGAGCGATGTCGTTATCTTGAAGGAACGCATTCACAAGATGTGCACGATGAGGTCGAGAATTGTCGTCCATGAAGACAAATGCCTCTCCAATATTCTGCCGGTATGGGTGCACTATGGGTCGGAGGATGTAATTCAGGTATCGTAAAGCCGTTTCGGAGCCTTCCATGACCACCAGTGGCGTACGTCGGCCCCACATAATGCCACCCCAAAACATCAGGGAACCACCACCTTGCTGCACTCGCTGGACAGTGTGTCTAAGACGTTCAGCCTGACCAGGGTGCCTCCAAACACGTCTCCGACGATTGTCTGGTTGAAGGCATATGCGACACTCATCGGTGAAGAGAACGTGATGCCAATTCTGTGGGGTCCATTCAGCATTTTGTTGGGCCCATCTGTACCGCGCTGCATGGTGTCGGGGTTGCAAAGCTGGACCTCGCCATGGACGTCGGGAGTGAAGTTGCGCATCATGCAGCCTATTGCGCACAGTTTGAGTTGAAACACGACGTCCTGTGGCTGAACGAAACGCATTATTCAACATGGTGGCATTGCTGTCAGGGTTCCTCCGAGCGGCAATCCGTAAGTAGCGGTCATCCACTACAGTAGTAGCCCTTGGGCGGCCTGAGCGAGGCCTGTCATCGACAGTTCCTGTATCTCTGTACCTCCTCCATGTCCGAACAACATCGCTTTGGTTCACTCTGAGACGCCTGGAAACTTCCCTTGTTGAGAGCCCTTCTTGACACAAAGTAACAATGCGGACGCGATCGAACTGCGGTATTGACCTTCTAGGAATGGTAGAACTACAGGCAACATGAGCAGCGTACCTTCGTCCTGGTGGAATGACTGGAACTGATCGGCTGTCGTACCCCCTCCGTCTAATAGGCCCTGCTCATGCATGGTTGTTTACATCTTTGAGCAGTTTTAGTGACATCTATGAACAGTCAAAGGGACTGTATCTTTGATACAATATACACAGTCAACGTCTATATGCCGGAGATCTGGGAACCGAGGTGATGCAAAACTTTTTTTGATGTGTGTATATACCATAGCCGCTACCTTTCAATTCCTCGTCCTTATATTCACACTTTCCTCCCCAGACAACACTCCACATGCGACGGTACTTGTAGCTCACCCCATGTGTGTCTGCATAGAAGCACCTGCAAACTCTGGCGAGCCGAACATGTCCTCGGACACTCCTGGTACTATAATCCATACCCAAAAAAAAATGCAACAATGTATACAAAATCAAGTACGGTATATAAGAAATATACACGAGCTCTGGTCTTAATGAGCGATGTCGAGTGAGTCTATGAATTCCATTGCTGTTGGAGAGGCATTGATGACATCCTTCCAGTCACCACTGAAATGTCTCTTGGGACATTCCTCTACAATGTGGTCTATGGTCTGCTTTGAAGTTTCACAGTCACAGTATGGGGAGTCTGAGAGTCCCCATTTGTGCATGAAGCACTTAGTTCTCCTGTGTCCTCATCGGATTCGGTTTAGTTGACACCAACCAGGCTCTTCTAGGCAGTTGCAACCCTCGTGTATCTGAGGGGTCTTCGAGGCCGTGATGATGTATACTGGCGTTGCCTTTCCATGTCTCCTTCCACTCATCTTATATCCTGAGTGGTTGCATCTTACAAGCTGTCCAGAATGGTTTCCTTGATTTTAGATGAGTGATGAGGGGTAGTGACTACATATTTGTGTGAAATAAATATTGCCAAAGGTATTTTAGTTTATGGGTGTATTAAACAAGAAGTTCCGTGACGAACTAAAGAGCCTAATTTTCTTAAGACTTACGATTCATGCCAATGATTAATCTATATGGATCTATCTAGAATAATGACGAAATTAAGTTGGTAATATCGAAATTTCTAATTAGTTTGAAATTATGTATACCTGGCATAATGGAGCCTAATAGAGCACTACAGTTGGCAGCCCTGGTGACTAAATATATTCTTAGTTCCATCTCATAAGGTACAAAATACAAAATTTGGCTGAAGTTCAATGGATAGTATGGACGTCACATGCAGTTAAACATTGGATCTAACAGTGCGTTTTAAATCATGTTGGCAACAATGTCATGCATGTATTGGTCAGAAATAATCTGAAATAATATGATCTATTGTCGTGCCAATTTTGAATGAAATCCATTAGTTAGTATAGAAGTTACATGCATTTTAAAATTGGACTATCAGCAGGCTTAGAATCATGTTGGCAGCACTGGCGTAGGCCTATATTAGTTACTCCAAATTAATCTAGAATGCCATGTACTATACGTGTGCAAAGTTTAGAGCTATTGCTTTGCATACTTTCTGATATATTGATATTAGGGTAACAAATATAGAGACAGCATTTATTAACATTTGGCAGCCCTGGTAGCTCTTAAGAATACGCATAATCATATCTAGTATGGTACACATAGCATATACATAATTTGGTTGAGATCCAAATAATAGTATAGAAGTTACATGTATTTAAAGTTAGACCTCTCAGCAGGCTTAGAATCATGTTGGTAGTACTGACGTATATAAGTTACTCCAAATTAATATAGAATGTCAGGTACTATACGTGCGCATAGTTTAAAGCTGTCGGATTGCATACTATCTGATATAATGGTATTTGGATAAAATAAATTGAGGGCATTTATTAACAGTTGGCAGCCCTGGTGGCTTTTAAGAATACCCTCAGTCACATCTGTTTATGTACACATAGCACATACGAAATTTGGTTGAATTCCAACTGATAGTGTAGAAATTATATGCATTTAAAAATTGTACCTATCAGCAGGCTTACAATCGTTTTGGCAACACTGCAATGTATGGCCTCCTAGAAATTAAACTGAAATATTATTATCTATACGAGTGCCAATTTTGAAATAGCACCCATTCACACCTTCCAAGATATCCTACATGGAGCTCAAATTTCAATTGCGATTTTTCAGCAGTTGGTAGCACTGACGTCATTTTACATATGTTGGTCCTAGAGTTATGTAATGTTACATGAAGATTATTGTGTACGTGTAGCATTCAAACTTCAATCGCATGATTAGGACACAAGAAGTAACAACGAGATTTTAAAATTTTGCACAGCTGCCATCTTGTGGTTATGGAAACAATTGAAATAAATTAGATGCCAGTGGATTAACATTCGTATAAAGATTTACTGTACCAAGTTTCACTGCACTCGGATGGCTAAATTGCGAGAAACGTCCATGTGTATATTTATACTTCGCGTCGCCGCCATGGTGGATTTGTGATCACCTGGTTATTGAAAATCCTATAGGTGAACTTAAGTTCATAGCCCCTAGGAACGTTAAAAAATCAGTTTGATTGCTATAATAGATTCGTAGATATCCAGAGCCGTCTAAATATTTCGGATGGTCATCATGTTGGATTGTTAAATGTATAGGCCACAGAGTCATGCACCATTAAAGGAAAATTATTGCGTAGGTTCATTATTCAAACTTTCTCTTCGATCGCATGACTACGACACAAGAAATAAAAACTTAATTTTAAAATTCGCACTGGTGCCATCTTGAGGTTATGTAAACAATTGAACTAAATTAGATACTAGTGCATTACAATGTGTATAAACATTTCCTGTACCAGATTTCATTGCGTTTGGAAGATTAAATCACTAGAAAGGTTTATTTAAAATATTCAAATTCGCTTGGCCGCCATGTTCGTTTTGTAGTTAACCGGTTAAGTTTATGAACTTCCAGTAGTGCCCTTTATCTCCGTATAAAATTTCAGGATGATACCGCAAATAGTTTCAGAGATATAGAATGCCGGTGAAATATTTCGCACATCCGCCATCTTGTGGTTATGTAAACAATTGAACCAAGTTAGATGTCGGTGCATTACAATGTATATAAACATATACTGTACCAATTTTTAGTTGCGTTTGGTTGGTTAAATCGCAAGATACGTCTATTTAAAAGTCGCAAATTCGCTTGGCCGCCATGTTGGTTTTGTGGTTACCAGTTTTTCAAAAGTCACATAGGTAAACTTCTAGTAGTTCCCTTTATCACCAAAAAAAATTCAGGGTGATATCGGGTATAGTTTCGGATATATTGAATGCTGGTGAAATATTTCGCACAGCTGCCATGTTGGATTGGTGAGACGTAACAAAAAATTTGAAGGGCACGGTCGGGGTCGTCCGGAATAGTGGTGTGAACTTACTGAGTTTCATTGGAAATGCTCCCTCCATTTAGAAGTTATTAGGCGACACACACTCACACACTCCACACACGCACACACACGCACGCACACACACACGGACAAAAGGTGATCTCATAAGCCTATTTTTTCAAAATTGAAAATAGGCTAAAAATGTACGAAGTGCGTGATTTGCAGATACTGTTGCTCTAGGGAAACATACTCCATAATTGCTGTCCACTTCACATTTTGGCCGCTGTGACGCCTGTTTCATGTCATTTTAGCCTACTTTCGAGTTTTGCAAAAAATGAAAGTAGACCTATGAGATCAACACAGGGCGAAAAAGTGTGTCTGTCTGTGTGTGTGTATGTGTGTGTGTGAGTCTCTGTGTGTGTGAGAGAGTGTGTACTCTGAATGTCTGTCCCCCCCTATCAATTCGAACACGGTGAATGAGAATTGAACGAAATTTGGTACAAAGGACACCTCAGTGTCATGTTTTATATCGCCGCCATCTTGACGGAAACGTAATGGCGGCCATACAAATGTTCAAAGCTTAAATCAAATTACGATTAACCTAATCATCCGATCTCTAACAAATTTTGCAACAACATACCTTTATAGAGGAAGCATCCTTTCACCAAATGAATAGGTCATTAGCCTAATAGTGTGCGGATGGCGGCCATCTTTATGTCAAAATTGATTCCCCCTATTAATTCGAACACGGTGGAACCGAATGAAACGAAATTTGGTACAGAGGTAGCACTAGCAAAGTGCACCTCAGTGTCATGTTTTATATCGCCGCCATCTTGACGGAAACGTAATGGCGGCCACACAAATGTTCAAAGCTTAAATCAAATTACGATTAGCCTAATCATCCGATCTCTAGCAAATTTAGCAACAACATACCTTTATGGAGGGAGCATCCTTTGACCAAACTAATAGGTCATTAGCCTAATATTTTGCAGATGGCGGCCATCTTTGTGTGAAAATCGATTCCCCTTATCAATTCGAACACGGTGAAACCGAATGGTACGAAATTTGGTACAGAGGTAGCACTAGCAAAGGGCACCTCAGTGTCATGTTTTATACCACCACTATCTTGACGGAAACGTAATCGCGGCCACCCAAATGTTAAAAGCTAAAATGTAACTACGACCAACCTAATAATCTAGTCTCTACCAAATTTTGCAACACCATATATTTATATGGGAAACATATTCTGACCAAACTGCAAGAACATCAGCCCAATAGTTTGCAGATGGTGGCCAAGTATGTGTGCAAATCGATTCCCCCTATGAATTCAAATACGGTAAAACCGAATTGAACGAAATTTGGTACAGAGGTAGCACTAGCAAAGGGCACCTCATATTCATGTTTAATATCCCTATAGCACGTTATATTTCAACAAGCTACTACAACCAACATTCAATCATACTCCTTGAAAAGGACAAAGAATTATAAAAATACCCATGCATTTAGGAGAAAGTAGGCTATATGTTCTTTCCTGAACATCTTGTTTATATTCTTAGTTCTTTCCTTTATCATTTTACATGGATTTCAGAAACAGTAAATCAAAAGAATGAGTAGGCTACTCAAATCGTATAATTTCATAAATATTGAATAACTGGTGAGTGTTATGATGATCCAATTTACAGTGATTGCCTTCTAAGTTAGGGAACGTAGTACTTGGAATTCTAACTGAAATGTAAATAGTGTTCTATAATCATTTGGTTGAAATTAAAACATGACAACCTTTCTCCTTAAGTCTCTCATTATAAACCTATTGGGTAAAGTGTTGTTTATGAACATGCGAGATTTCTCGCGCGGGTCCGCTAGTCTATATATTTAAAACACTAAGGCGATTTTTGTTACCGCGAGATTGAGAGAACGACAGAACCGATTTACTTCGTAGAGCACGCTAACGAAAGCTCTTGGCCTGCAGATTTGCAGAGTGTCTCTAAAATAAACAAATATGTTACAGTATATTTTTAAATTAATAAACAAAAATTCAGAAATCTTGCCTATCACGCATGCGCACAATCGCCTTGCCTTATGACAGTCATGGCGGTTACAAGTCCATCGCGTTTTAATTTCATGTTTATGTATAAGAATTATAATGGAAGGGAACATTGCTTATTACGTTTTCATGACATACACTGGAATTACCAGACAGAAAATGCTGAAAAACGTAAACTGACATCAAATTTTGAGTGTGCTTGATGTTTAACTCCCTTAATATTGCGCGTCGTTATCAGTGGTTCAGTAGCTCAGGTGGTTACGCCGTACTGTTTTAATTTATGCATCACCCAATGTAAGGGGTTCGAATCCCCCCTCCGGCATGTTTTTTTATTTCCGTATTTTCCTTTCTTGCAATTGCTATTATATTGCCAAAACATATTTAACTCTTGGCATTCCCGTAACTAAGGAATTCTACGTTCCCATCTCAATTTAACTTAAAACGCTATGGTAATTTCATTGATAAGCTTTATAAGTTCCAACATTCGACAGATTACATTTGCAATAACGGTATGCTATTTATCTTTATTGCTACAGATGTTTTGGCATATTTTTGCACATGGGATAACTGTGAATCAAGGATTGTACGAATTCCAACACATTACGAAGAATATATGCAGTGAATCCGGAGCCTCCGTGGCTTAGGCGGCAGCACGCCGGCCTCTCACCGCTGGGTCCGTGGTTCAAATCCCGGTCACTCCATGTGAGATCTGTACTGGACAAAACGGAGGCAGACAGGTTTGTCTCCGGGCACTCCGGTTTTCCCTGTCAAAATTTCATTCCAGCAACACTCTCCACTATAATTTCATTTCATCTGTCATTCATTTAATCATTGCCCCAGAGGAGTGCGTCAGGCCTCGGCAGCCGGCACAGTTCATATCCTCGCCGCTAGATGGGGGCTTCATTCATTCCATTCCTGACCCGGTCGGAGACTGGAAGCAGGCTGTGGATTTTCATATGCAGTGAATCCACCCGAGTAACTACGTAACTCATTTGTTTTCCTCAGTTCTTTCTTTGCCTTATAAACATACAAGGCATGTCCAAAATGTTGTTACATGAAATTCCACTAATGAATTGTACCTTTACCAGTTATACGGCAATAATACAGTAGGCCTACGTTGAAATTCTGATACCGGTATTACAAAATGTAGGCCTACTTTTGATTAGATTGTTATACAAATTAACTTCTATATTTCAGTAGCAGATGCCGCTGCAGTCGAATGTTGGAACCGCCATTTGTATTGTGTTTCCGATCTTTCTGTTATATAGACTTTGGTGGTCTGTTATAGTCTTTGGTGGTGAGTCGTTTTCTGTCGAGAATACATATCGCAGCTTCTACGAATTGTTAAACCTTTCATTGTATATACCATAACTACGGCATACTAGAAAGTGACTACGCAGAATTACTGGGCCGGTTTGTCTCGATAATTCATTGCCAGCTTTAAGAGTGGGCTTCCCTGTGTAAATACGACTCTTGACACGTACAGGAAATATAATTGTAAAACTGGCTCCATTATTAAGGTGACTGGCGAAGTGGTTCTATGCTCCTCTTCATAATTTACTGTCATGGATATCCGAAGAATTGTACCAATAACAGGTGACGGAAATTGCTTATTTAGAGCAGTTTCGTACTGTTTGTATCGAAACGAAGAACGTCATAGCGAGTTGCGTTTGCAAACTGTTACAAAAATTGTTGCTGACTGGAATATTTATAAGGATTTTATTATTGGCGATGAGTCTTATCGCCTTCCCCTCAACAACCAACTTGAGTATGAAAATCTTATGTCTCTGAACGGTGAATATGCTGGTCATGTTGAACTCCATGGTATAAGCCAATTGTTTAATGATTATTTGTTTAGAGTGCATAACGATGCGACTAACCACGTTGTAGATTATGGCAATGGAAGTGTTATTTGTCATTTATTGTTTAGCGGCTCCGTTGATGCAGGACACTATAGTGTGATCGAATACGACATTAATTTGGGGATAAATCCTACTGTAAATAGACGCATTCGACGAAAAAGAACATTAACCGGTCGTGTGGAAACTACAAATAGACGCAAAACAATGAGAAATCGGAGAAAAGGCGAAACCACTTTTAATATAAAATATAAATCTGCCATTTCAGAAACAATGCCAGATATTATGCCGTACAGCGTTGGGTCCTTGACGAACGAATGTAAACATTGTTCTGCATTGTTCTTCTCTTGCGAAAAAACTACGCTTGGTTACTTCGGCCTTTGCTGTTGCAATGGTAAAATTGATCTGCCGGAATATAAAATACTTGACAGGCTTAAACCATTTTTCACTGGAAATGATGATACCTCAAGGAACTTCAGAGAGAATATTTGGCAGTACAACAATTCTATGTCCTTTGTTTCCTTTGGTGCCAATGTTACCGTACCACCTGAACACGGTCCATATTGTTTTAAAATTTCAGGAATTGTACATCATCGCATTTCTTCCATATATTCCAACAAGAAGTTCCGTTAAGAACTATACAGCCTACTTTTCATGCCAATGATTATTCTACAGAATATGAACCTATCTAGAATAATGACGAAATTAAGTTGGTAATATCGAAATATCTAAATAGTTCAAAATATACCTGGTATAATGTAGCCTAATAGAGCACTACAGTTGGCAGCCCTGGTGACTGAATATATTCTTAGTTCCATCTCTTAAGGTACAGAATACAAAATTTGGTTGAAGTCCAATGGACGTTACATGCTGTTAGACACTGGATCTATCAGCAGGCGTAAAAGCATGTTGCCAACAATACCACGCGTGTGCTGGTCAGAAATAATCTGAAATATTATGATATCTTGTTGTGCCAATTTTGGATGAAATCCATTTGTTAGTATAGAAGTTACATGTATTTTAAAATTGGACATATCAGCAGGCATAGAATCATGTTGGCAGCACTGCCTTGTATTAATTACTCCAAATTAATCTAGAATGTCAGGTGCTATACATGTGCAAAGTATAGAGCTGTTGGCTTGCATACTTTCTGATATATTGATATTAGGGTAAAAAATATAGACAGCATTTATTAACAGTTGGCAGCCCTGATTGCACTGAAGAATACTTATAGTCATATCTGATATGTTACACATAGCACATGCGAAATTTGGATGAAATCCTACTGATAGTATAGAAGTTACATGTATTTAAAAATTGGCCCTATCAGCAGGCTTAGAATCATGTTGGTAGAACTGACGTATATAAGTTACTCCAAAATTAATCAAACATGTCAGGTACTATACGTGTGCATAGTTTAAAGCTGTCGGCTTGCACACATTCTGATATATTGGTATTTGGATAAAAAAATAGAGAGAGCAATTATTAACAGTTGGCAGCCCTGGTGGCTGCTAAGAATACGCTCAGTCATATCTGTTTATGTACAGATATTACATACAAAATTTGGTTGAAATCCAGTTGATAGTGTAGAAGTTATATGCATTTAAACATTGGACTTATCAGAAGGCTTAAAATTATTTTGGCAACACTGTCATGGTTGGCCTCCTGGAAAATAATCTGAAATAGTATTATCTACATGTGTGCCAATTTTGGAATAGCTCCTATGCATACCTTGCAGGATATCCAACATGGAGCTCAAATTTCTAGTGCGTTTTTTCAGCAGTTGGTAGCACTGACATCATTTTCAAATATGGACGTGAGCTATTCCGGTGCACATCTTTACTCATACTAAATTTGGTTTTGATTGCTGCAGCCGTTTAGGAGTTGATAGGGGGGGACACACACACAGCCAGACAGACAGAAGGACAGACAGACAGACAGACAGACAGACAGACAGACAGACACACATTTGCCCGATCTCATAAGACTACTTTTTCCTCATTTTTGCAAAATGTGAAAAGTAGGCTAAAAATATAAGCGACAGTTGTTACGGCCAATTGTATGTATTAGACTGCTCAGAAGATAATCAAATCAGATTAGCAAATCGAGCGAATTCTTGCATCAGGGAGGGTACACTTCATATTCTAAATAATATTTTGCAAGAGCATAACCCTTACATTCAACTGTATAAGACAATGCATTCAAAAATATGCGAAGAAAATGAACTGGCTTTAAGAGAAAAACGTCAACCGTTAGATTTGGTCATGCGCTTTTACCATGAACTTCAAGAAGATCCTAGACGTTACAATAACCCAGCTTCTTCAGAGATTGCAGCTATTTTTGAAACAACTGACGGCGCTCCGGCTTCACACCGCCACATAGCCGTATTTTCTAATCAGGGAGTTTTAAAGGAAATTGATGTTGACAGCATGCATTGTGATCCATTAACTTACGTTTTAATCTGGCCTTGCGGAGAAACAGGGTGGCATATTTCACTGCCAACAGGAGGGAACCGTAAGACGAACGTTAGGCAAAATATGACAATGCGTGAATATATTTTGTATAGGCTGTCGATTCGAGGTTGTCCTCCCACAGGAGGTTTCAACCCTTTACTTAATGCAGGTAAACTTACCCAACAATTAATAGTTGACTATTATTGTCGAATAGAAGGAGATAGACTAAAATATATTCGCAATCAACAAACGAAATTGCGTGTCGATACCTACGTTGGACTTGCTGATGCTTTACACTTTAGGGCTGTAAATAAAAGTTTAAGAGCTGGTCGCATAGTTATTTTGCCTTCTACTTTTATTGGTAGTCCCCGAAATATGTTGCAAAATTATCAGGATGCAATGGCAATTGTGAGAAAATTTGGCAAGCCAGACCTCTTCATAACTTTCACTTGCAACCCATCATGGCCTGAAATTACTACTAGCCTCCAACCTTATGAAAATGCAAACAATAGACCTGATGTCGTTGTTCGCGTTTTTCATGCGAAAGTGAAGGAACTCTTGCGTTTAATAAATCAAAAGCAAATTTTTGGCGAGGTACAAACTTTCTTATACACGGTTGAGTTCCAGAAGCGAGGTTTACCTCATATACACTTACTGGTTTGTCTTCGAGATAGTTGTAAATTACGAGAAATCTATGATATTGATATGACAGTTTCTGCAGAAATACCAGATCCTTCCAATACAACATTGTACAACTTAGTAAAGACACACATGGTACATGGACCTTGCGGCCTTCTGAATCCCAATTCAATTTGCATGAAGGATGGAAGATGTAAGAAGGGTTTTCCAAAAGACTTTGTGCCAGAAACTAAAGAGAATGTGAACGGCTATCCACTTTACCGTAGGCGACAGAATGGAAGATCATATACTAAACGAGTACAAGGCACCAATGTTGAAATCGACAATCGCTTCATTGTTCCATACAATCGATATCTATTGATGTACTTTCAGGCCCATATTAACGTCGAAATCTGTGCAAGTGTACACAGCATCAAATACATACATAAATATGTTTATAAGGGGCATGATTGCGCTAACTTGAAAATCACGGCAAACGATGGAATGTTACATCATGACGAAGTTTCTACGTATTTGAATGCTAGATATTTTGGGTCAAGTGAGGCTGCATACAGGATTTTTGGTTACAACATGCACGAAGAGTCCCACATTGTGCCCGGTTACCTGTCCATTTACCAGACCAACAAGATGTATTTTTTCATGCCGATGATGCTCCCAAAGCATTAATACGGGCTCAGTTAAAAAGTACACAACTCACTGCATGGTTTCAGCTGAACCAAAATCCAACAACTAGGAGTGCATATATTTATCCTGAAACACCCGTTCATTATGTATGGGATAAATGCAAATGCATTTGGAAAAAACGACTTAGATTCGAAAAGGTAATAGGTCGGATGTACAATGTTTCTCCATCTGAATCAGAAAGATACCATCTGCGCTTACTTTTACTTCACATAGTAGGTGCCACAAGCTTTGAGGATCTGCGAACATACCAAGGTGTTACCTGCCCAACATATAAGGATATGGCAATTAAACTTGGTTTGCTTATCGATGATTCAGAATGGCAACGCTGTTTGATGGAAGCATCGGTTTTCCAAATGCCCTTTCAACTGAGACAGTTATTCGCCTACATATGCATATTTCATCAACCTTGCAATGTCAGTCACTTATGGGACATGCACAAAAACTCTCTCTGTGAAGATTATTTAAAGTCTGAAGATGAAAATACAGCTTATCAACTATCTCTCAGAGATATTAATAAAACTCTGCAATTGCATGGTTTCTCTCTGCCAACATTTAACTTGCCTGTTGGTACTGACACACACTCAAACGATCAAACTACTAATGAGCCAGTGTTCCCTTTTGATTTGGCTGACCTGATGTCCTTAGCAAACCAGGAACAACTTTCAATTATTAATGAAATCACTAGCGTTCTTCAAAATTACAACACAACTGTCACGAACGCATTCTTTATTGACGGTGCTGGGGGGCACAGGAAAAACATTTATTTACCGATGCTTAATACAAAAGTTCTGGAGTTTAGGGCTTCATGTTATATCAGTAGCATGGACCGGAATAGCCGCTGTTTTGCTACCCAACGGTCGAACAGTACACAGTACATTCAAAATTCCTCTAAATTTAAATGAGAGTTCAGTGTCTGGATTAAAATTAAATTCCAAAGCAGCTGACGATATTCGATTAGCACGGCTCATAATATGGGATGAAGCCCCAATGGCAAATATTCATTCATTAATGTGTGTGAATCGTCTTCTAAAAGATATTATGGGTAATGACATTCCATTTGGTGGGAAAATTACTGTTCTTGGAGGAGACTTTAGGCAGGTTTTGCCTGTTGTTCCGCACGCTTCTCGCCAAACAATTATTCAAAACTGTATTAAATACTCTCCTCTCTGGCCCTTCTTCAAAATACGCTGCTTATATAAAAACATGCGGTTGAAACCAGAAGAAATTGAATTTTCTGATTTTTTGTTACAAATTGGTAACGGTGACTACCCCTCTGTAGATGGTGAGGAATCAAATGTTATTGAACTACCACCCAGAATTTTAGCGCATGATGACATCGTGACTGAGATTTACGGCGAAACATTCATTTCTACGAAAGATATAATCAATTTCTCGAAAGTATGCAATCTAACACCAAAAAATGAACACTGTAATGAAATTAATTTGAAAGTCATCGAACTTATACCCGGTAGTTCAAAAACATACACCAGCGTTAACAGATTAATTACTGAAGATGAAAGCCAGCTACTTCAATTTCCTACAGAATTCTTGAATTCCTTGGAATTAAGTGGTTTGCCTCCACATATTCTTACTCTACAAGTCGGAGCCATAGTTATGCTCCTCAGAAATCTGAAAGTTTCCCAAGGGCTCCTGAACGGAACCAGATTATTTGTAAAGAATATGTATGAAAATTGCTTGGATTAGGAAATAATCAGCGGAGATAAAATTGGGCAGAGAGCTCTAATCCCTCGAGTTGATTTAACACCATCCGACAAAACCCTTCCATTTTCTTTTAAGAGACGTCAATTTCCAATTCGCTTGGCATTCTGTATCACAATTAATAAAGCTCAAGGGGAAACTCTCGAACGTGTAGGTCTCTATTTACCTCAGCAAGTTTTCAGTCATGGCCAGTTATATGTTGCAATGTCAAGAGTGCGATCTTTCGACGCCCTTAAAGTTTCAATAGTGCCAAAAAGTAGTCGTACAAAGAATGTCGTATATAAGGAAATCCTTCGGTAATTATTTTACCATTGACCATCATGTTTCGACTTCGTAAAGCACTCTGACAAAAGCTCTTGGCCTGTAGATTTGCAGAGTGTCTTTAAGAGAAAAAAAATATGTTACCGACCTGTGTTATTGTGATGGTTGTATTAATGCGTGTATCTGTAATTAACGTGAGAATTAGGAAGGAGAACGCCGAGGCCTTACTTAAGGAACCATCCCGGTATTTGCCTGGAGTGGAAGTGGGAAACCGAAGAGAAACACATCCAAGATAGTTAAGGTTGGAATCGATCCTACCTCTCCTCAGTTTTACCCCACGAGGCTGAGTGCGTCCCGTTCCAGCCCTCAGGCCAGAATTAAATTTCTTGGCAGAGCAGGGAAATGAATCCGGATCTCTGGGGCGATGGCCAAGAATATACTTAATAGTGGGCTTCCCTATGTTAATGCGTTTTTCGACATGCACTGGACATATAATTCTAAAACTGCCTCCTTTACGGTGGCTGGCAAAGAGTCAGTGCTCATCCTGTACTTGGTGAAGTGATTCTATGCTCCCCTGCATAGTTTGCTGTTAAAGAAACCCAAAGGATTGAACCTATAACAGGCGATAGAAATTGCTTATTTCGAGAAGGTTCGTGCTGTTTATATCAAAATGAAGAACATCGCCCTGAGCTTCATTTGCAAACTATTGCAAACATTGTTGCTGACAAGGATAATTTTAAGGATTTTATTATTGGCGATCAGCCTCATCGCGTTCTCCTCAGCAACCAACTTAGTATGAAAGTCTCTGAACGGTGAATACACTGATCATGTTGAACTTCATTGTATAAGCCAATTGTTCATTGATTTTATTTGTTTAGAGTACATAACAATGAGTCTAACCATACTGTTGTTTTTGCAAGGGGAGTATTATTTGGCATTTAATATTTAGCGGCTCCATTGATGCAGGGCACTATAGTGTTATCGAATAAGACGTTAATTTTGGGAGAAATACTACTATAAAACCCCGTTCGACGAAAAGGAACATTGTCCGGTCGTATGTTAACTGCAAATTGACGCAATAAAGTGTGAAATCGGACAAAATACGAAGCCACTTTAAAAATCCAATATAAATATGCCATAAAAATACTCCCATTTTCTTTTAAGAGCCACTAATTTCCAATCGCTTGGCATAATTTATCACAATCAATAAAGCTCAAGGGGAAGCTATGGAACGTGTAGGCCACTATTTGCCTCATCAAGTTTTCAGTCTGGGCAGTTATATGTTGCAAAGTCGTCTTTCTCTGTATTCATACAAATAATGCATATAAGAAAATCCTTCCGTAAATATTTTCCCAATGACCGTCATGTTTTGACGGGTTTCAACTAGTATATTTAAAATACCTTAAGGTAGATAGTTAAATAAACAAAAAATTAACGCAGGAAAGAAAAAAAATACTTTCTCAACAGTAGATAATTTTACTCCCACCCAATTTAATAGGACAAATGATCTTGTTCACAGTCTGAAAAGCTATCAATTTCTAAAGGATTGCTAAGCTTACACCAAAAATGGCTTTAACATGCCATAGATAAATAAATAACTATATAACAGTTCCTGAAACGGTCCAGAAATTGGCCTGAAGTTGATTAGTACCCTAAAAGTGTTGCTAAATAAACGAATGAACTGACAGTGGATCCCTTTAATTTTGTGTACGGTATATGAACAGATATCAGACGGGGCATCCACTTTTTTTCTAGCAATCGTATTGATATAAGCTACTTTCATAACTCACAAAGCCAGATACTTGTTTTCATTCAATGTAATTGTAGCATAATCCTGTTATTTCAGAGGATATAGCAACTATTACATGAGACTCGGATACACTGCAATGCGCATTGTATTGAATTTTAACGAGTTTTATAAAAGTACGCCATCATTAATGAAAGTTATCTTCCCTCCGCAGGGAAAAAGATATCCCATCGATACATCAATGTAACCACCGACAGTGGTGGCTACGCTCTCTAAAGCGCAGCGTTAGGCCATGAGGCCAAGCTCTCTGCTGACTCGGTAGACGCGTGGGTTCGAGCCCCACTGAAATGGTTTCCCGTGGTTTCCCATTTTCAACACCAGGCAAATGCTGGGACGGTACCTTCTGACAGGCCACGGCCGCTTTCTTCCACATCCTTACCCAGTCTCATTCATCTTCAACCATCCATCTCTCATCCCGACGCGCAGGTCGCCCAGGGGCGTCGACTAGAAAGACCTGCACACGGACTCTTAGGAGGTCACACGAAAGGAAAAAAATCAATATAACTCGTTATACCCTCTCTCTGAAAAGTTCGGTGAATGGGCTATATTACGAACGGATTGTTGGCTTACCTCAAACAGCCGTTACTGTCCTTCGAAGTAATCCCCGTGGATGATTATGCACTTCTTAGAACGACTGAACAAGTCCAGGAAACTCATGGCATAGTCTTCTTTAGGATTAGCTTGCAGTTTGGGTCGTCAAAACTCTAAATCGAAAGCAAGAGAGAAGCGTGAATTATTTATGTAACCTGTCTTGCACACCTGATAAACGGGCGGCAGTCTAAGGGTGAATTTATGCAACCTAATGAGCACACCTGTTCGACGGGTGGCAGTGAGATGGGTGGATGTTCCGTGGAATGGAATGGTTCTGAAAACCATTGTCACGGGTGACGAGACCTGGTGCCTGAGGTACGACCTCGAAAGCAAGCGTCAAAGTATGGAGTATCGAGGTCCAGGGTCGCCGAAAAGTCCTGAAGGGCCAGAGGTTTTCGGACATTTCCGACATCCAACGAAATGTGACGATCCAACTGAAGGCTATCCCTCAGCAAGACTATGCCAGGACTTGTACATCCGTTCTAAGATGTGCATAACCATCCACGGGGATTACTTCGAAGGACAGTAACGGCTGTTTCAGGTAAGCCAACAATCCGTTCGTAATATAGACCCATTCACCGAACTTTTCACACAGAGGGGGTATTCTACTGGGAGGTTCTTATGGTAGCACTCACAATTCTAGTTATAAAGTAATAACTTTGATTCGGATTTGGTTCGACACCTGCTACTGTTCGTGCAAGATTGGCAGAGTAATAATAATATTGTATTAATGCCGCGAATGGTTATATATTAAGGTATATTCATGATGGGTAAGTGAAGGAAATCGACTGTGGACCTATGGAAAGGAACCATTTTGATATTTTCCTGGCGGTGAAAATGGGAAACCACGAGAACAATTTTTAGGAGAGAGTTGTTGTTCGATTATTTTAAGGGTTTTGTGGTCATGTAGCCCCGTGTACTAGGTTGTGTGTATAATTTGCCTGGTAGCTTGTGTTACATTGTCTGCACTAGTGGGTGTATTTGTAATTGAGGTGGAATTTGCGTGGGAAGCCACCGTGACCTTAAGCTAGGAACCATCCTGGCACCTGTCAGGAGTAGAAGTTGGAAACCACGGAAAACCACTTCCAGGATGAACGAGGTACGAATCGAACCCGCCTCTTCTCAGTTTTCCCTGACGAGGCTGATTGTACTGTACCCGTTCGTCCTGTGGATGCAATGACCCATCTGCTATTACATCGCATTCCTGGATTTCCAGGACAGAGCGGAGTTAAATGAACATGAAGTCAAATAAGTAATGTGTCGGAAATTCAGTTGAAATATCACAAAAGCAGAGGGTAACACGAGATAAAGTATCTCCAGGGTCGTTACGGGCTTAAATTTAATTTTAAAAAATACAAATAGAAATGGGCGCCACCAACTGAATCCCTAGCAAACCACATCCTTCCTGGTTAAGCCTTAATCAAGACAAGGAAAGAAAAAGGAAAATCACATCATCATCAGATCACAACTAAGATAAAAAAAACAAATTTATTCAACTTTGATAGTCAGACAGACTTATTAAACAGACATCTTACCTAAGAGTATGGTCGAATGCCAACGTTAAAGTGTCATTGTCCAGAAAATCGAACCATCTCTATTCTATTTAAAGTGTACTCCATCCACATAAAATATGAAAAAAAATCTAAAGTTCACTTGGGTTCTCAGGATCACCGTAGCACTATGTCTATGCGTCACTGACATTCGTGATACCTGAGACCTAACTTCTCTTTAAGTTAACATCATGAATGTGGATGTAAAAAATAATGAATCTGTCTAAACACGTATATTCAAATCACATATTTAAATATCACCTAATTTTATGGCTTGAATGGTATTATTCAAATGCTGAAAAATCTTAGTAAATGCTCCTATAAATCGAATAATTAATTTACACTATATTTACACTGTCATTAATAATTGCTTGTTTGTGAATCACAGAAAATCCACTACTCATTGGTTATAATCATCATCATCATCAATATTAAATATCTCTCACATTAGTTCTCATCTCAAAATTCATTATATTCATGTCAGAATAATTAATTCATTATAATCAAATCATTTAAATGAATATTATAATCATCAATTCATTATACTCTCTAATTATTCACACACTCTCATTTCATCATCTCATTCAGATTAAATCATCTTAAATCATCCATATAAATTGTTTAATTCATTAATTCAAGTTGCAATTCTTCAAATCATTCAAATCATATCTCTCAATTAAATTTATTTAAATCCATTTAAATTTATTAATCATCAGCTTCTTTAATTAATTATCACCTTCTAATTCAGTTATTCATCATCTATTTAATCATCTATTAATTTATTTAAATCAGCTTATTTATTCAATCTTTAATTCATCCATTTATTTAATTCATTGATTTATTCCAAAATTTAATTTATCAATTTATTTAAATTTTATTCATCTGGTTATTTAGATTTTCTTTTCATCGAGTCATTCAGATTTTTATTTCATTAGGTCAGATTATTAATATGCTTAAACTTCAGATTATTATTTCATTAATTATTATTATCATCAGAAAATCTTGTATTATCAACATTATTTATTTGTTTAATTTCCTAACAATTTTTTTAATATGGGTTATAGAACGTTGTCTTACAGTTTTATCACTTCCAAGTTATATCTCGTATTTAATTATCATGCCAAAAAATATTATTGCCTTCACAAAATCACGTTGGATCTCACTATCCAAAACTTCATCATATATTCTCACTTTATCAAATACCATATTTGAATACCATAACTATTCCACGTAACACCATAATTATTCCACTTATCACCATAACTATTCAGCGCACAGCATGAATCTCAAAAATTATGCTAGACTGGGTTCGACAACCTCATGTCTGCCTCAAAATACATTAGCAATATTGCAACTTCCACCTGGCAACTTCCAGAAAATTCCTATCACAAACTTCACTTAATCACGTTGCATGATCTACAAAAATATATAACTGGCTTCAAATTATCAACGCACACAATCTCCAATAAGTGTAATTAATCTGATCACATCTAGACAACTTCTTAAACAAATAGGAAAAATATTACCTTAGTAATCGAAATCCAATTCAAGATCTGCTTTCAAATAGAGCATAAATTCTCTTAAAATTCTCGAAATTCACTTCACAGAAAAACACCAATGTGTTATAATCTCTCACATCAAAATATGTAATACTGATCTGCCTCAAAATAAATCTGACCATAAATGATTCATCTTATAAGATTCAATTACTTGAAATCCTTCTCAAAGGTATCAAACTCAATCACAAAAGAGTATCAAAAGTATCAACTGTATCAGCTGTTAAATGAAAGTACTCTCAAAAGAGTATAGCAACAAAATATTGGATTGGCAAACAAGAATTACAAAATGTAACCCTGCTGACATTTATTTTTAATTTATTTAACAAAACTCGACTGATATGTGACTAGTAGTTTCTTGTTTGATCCTCTTACAATCTCAAGTACACTCGGATGATAAAAATGAGTTCCTCAATGGCAAGTCAGGTGTGTACCACCACGCAATCGCCTAAAGCGAAAGGCCTTGCCCCGTAGACTAACATGATAATGCCCTGGACGATGGGTCAGGTGTGTACCACCACGCAATCGTATAAAACGAAAGGCCCCATCTCGTAGACTGATGAGTGAATGTACCAGATTGGAATCAACAAGTCTCTAGTTGTCACATAAAAGCGATTTTCATTCACTTGAGTGAATAAAATCTTAATATCTCCAAACAATCCAATAGAAAAAAAATTCCTACTGATGAATAATACACACTCGCTAGTATGCAATGAACTGACGAAGTAATTTAAATAATCCAATTGCAGATCACGAGTTCGAAATACTCGCCACAAAAAAATAACTATCCAAGAAAAACTATCCCTACTGAAAAATGTCAAAAAGACCAAACATCTGCTTAATAAAGCCAACCAATGGTGAGAACTTCGTATAATGGTGCCTGCTATATCATATGGTAACGCCATATTCTAGCAAAAATGGAGCAAATAATGTCTAAGCCATGTCAAAATAATCGTAGAAATCCTACTAGAAATATATACAAGTATGCCCAGTGTTCATGAAAAAATCATATCAGGAAAGTCATAACTCTTACAATACCTTCTCATATCAGCTGTTAATATATTTCCAAGATCGTCGATTATCCTCGTGTGTGCAACAAATTTCTCAAAAGTTCGACGGAAACATCGTATCACCCACAAAAATAACGATCGCCTTCATATCCCAAGTGAATCTGCTGTTGGACCTCCTCTTCTTCAGGAACCGAATCCATCGCTCTGTGGTGCCATCGCGTCTCCGTATTCGCCTACTCCGACATGACGAACTGCATATTATACATCACGGATACTGTCCAAATTCTTCCGTAAAAGTTCATAAACGTAGAGTACCCCATACTCTTCGACTATGTTAGGCCACTGTCCCATACAATGTTCGGTTTGCATATGATAAAAGTTAATCTCCACAGCGGCTGAATTTCACTTGCGGAAAATAAATTGTTTTATAAAAGTGTATGAATTTCTTAAACACCCTGTAGTTGTGTTCGTAACTGATATTTCAGAATAGTTCATGAAAAATAACTATTTTGCTGCACGTGCTAATGTTCCTTAAGTGCATATACTCGTAAGTGTTCATTTGCCTAAAAGCATTAATGTTGGCTTGACCCCATGGTCGCTTTAAGTATTCCGGTATGAAATGCATAATTTGATAAGCCGTAATATCATTGGAATATATCTAACTTAAGTCCATTTGAAAGTTCACAATAGCAGTATATAATTACTATCTGCCTGCACAATTCGACTGTTGAATACAAGTCCAAACTTATAAAGTTGTAACACAATGTCGAAATAAAGTTCCGCCCCCTGCATGTCGCCTGCTTACAAAATGTCGGAACCAGCACGCCCTGCTCTATCTCACTGTTCTAGAATGATCGACGCTTTAAAACTTGCCTCGTCATATCGCTTCGCTGTGCTGTCCTGTGCTACGAATGCGGCTTGAAATAAAGTTCTCAATCTCGTTACAATGCTGCTTATTATTTAAACATTTGAAAAGCATTGCTGTTCGCATAACTGTAATCCTGATGTTGGAAATAATCCTGTCCGAACACCGGCTCTCCTTTCGCTTTCACGGCCTGTATAGCTTGCCTCGCTAACCACTCTTCTCGCACTGCCTACCGTGCTTCTCTTGTCTTGACTGACTGACCTACTTTCGCTCTCCCAGCGTATGCTGCTATCAGCCCCGCTTGCTGAACTAATACTGTCGTTTTCACCGTGCACCAAGTGCTGTACACAACTCTGCTTGCCGGACTACTACTATCGTTTTTCCTCGCGCACCATGTGCTGTACTCGGCTCTGCTGGCTGAACTAATTTATTTATTTATTTATTTATTTATTTAACAATTATTAGATACAACCATGAAAAGGTCATTTTACACTAATAATTTAACAATTTCAAATAATAATAACAAAAACAACAACAACAATAACAGGTAACAATTGGCAGTGACGGCAGAAAGGATAAATCTCGGGAAGGACGCAGGGAGTGATTGGGGTAGTGAGTGATTAGGAGGGCGAGGGGTTAGGAAAAGAGGGTGAAAGGGATCTTCTAATGTTATGTTTGAATGTTCGATAGGGAGAGAATATGTCAATGTTTGGAAGGGAGTTGCTAAGGGTAGGTAGACGGTGGAAAATAGAGCGCTTCTGTACTTCAAGACGTGGGCGAGGTACGTGGTGTAAATGGTTCTGGCGTGTTGAACGGGAGGGAACATGAAGTGGGAAGTAGCTTAAGAGCATGTTACATTTTGTGTAACCATTCATAATTTTATGTAAGAAACACAGGTCAGTAAATTGTAGACGGCTTCTCAGGTCGAGTACATTGAGCTGGTTTAGAATATCGGATTTGGCGAAGTGCCTTAGTGAAGGATTGCGAGCTTTGACAATTGATATGAAGAAATTAAAGACACTGTTCAATTTAGAAATATTGGTTATAGCCGAAGTAGACCAGATTGGAGAAGAGAAATCTAGGATAGGGAGAACATATGTGGTGAAGTATAATTTAAGTGCAGTGAGGTCTTTAATTTCTGTGAATCTGTATAGAATGCCGAGACTGCGCATTGCGCGAGATTTGATATGGTCAATGTGGGGAGAGAATGTCAGTTTATCATCGTGAATAATACCTAAATCTCTCACCTGAGAAACCGTATCCAATTTATTTCCACATATTTTATAGTTCGCTGTCCTCAGACTGCGTGATTATGAGCTCCTACTCGGCGCTGTCAGGTGACGTTCCCCTACCTTCTGCGGTCATACGTCACAAGTATAATCTCGACCACAATCATCTCGGCTATTAAGTTATACAATAACTTAAGGAATTATCTGCCTTTCTTCAAGTTATCACCATAAAGATTGCTTGATATTTCTTCTCTTCTGAGATGATATGATATTATGTTCCACATAGATCTTGATAATACTTCAATATTCCTCCCATAATTCCATCTGCTTGACTGGTAGTGCCACCTTCATCCTTGGCCTCCTACGTCATTTCCTAACATTCTTCTCGACTCGATCTGAGCGCTATCTCTTCTACTTTTCCCATAAATTTCAACTACGGCTCGATGTTAACTGGCGTAGCCGATAGCCACAACTAGGTATCGGGTACAGTACCTCGTTCCAGCCCTCAGACCAGAATTACATTTCTTAGCAGAGCTGGTAATCGAACCCAGGCCTCCGGGGTGAGAGCCAAGAATGCTAGTCACTATTGCCACGAGGCGGGCTTTGTGGAGAGAGCAACAGCAATTCGTTAGTTATCAATTAATGGAATACGATAAAATGGTTTACTTTATTGAACATCGTATATTTATGGTACACACAAGTAGTCGAAAAGTATTTCGCAAGAACGTGTGTTTGAGGAATCATGCAATATGTACTGTATGTGAAAAGAGAACATTGGAAATTCATAAAAAGATCCTCCTTGAATCAGCAAATATGAGGGCATGGAGGAAAGCAATAAGCACGTTCTGGACTAAAAGGAAAACAACTCTCAGGAGCTAAGCCAATTCAAAGTGGGCCCATATTGGGATTTCCTGTACGGCCATGACCTAGGCTCGAAGAGGGTACAGACTTATTATGTTTTAAATTTCATTTTATTATTTTCTTAAAATTTTCTTTTTTTTTTCTTAAAATTGTTGTTCAACTATTTTCGACAATATTTTTCAGAAATTATTTTCCTGTAAAAATTATGAATTTTAAGAATTTAATTAAGATTTTTACACAAAGTAATCTCTGTAATAATGTTTAGTTTTACTTTACAAGTTTTCGAATGATTTATCATTTACATACAAAAGCAATCTCTCATATACTGTGTATAAAGTATTTCTTAATCTTATATCATTCAAAAAATCGTTTAACAAATAATCATACACTTTCCATCAGTTTTGTTCACACCTAATGGTGTAAAGGTTGACATTGTTGGCTACACTTTGATGGTCCGGGTTTGATTCCGAGAACTGCCATGGAAATAATTTTTGGTTTGAGATCTGGTAACGGTATAGCCCACAGGCAAGTCACCCAAGTAGGTACCTCTGTTGATTTCATAACTCACCTGCAATGTCTGCAATAAACTATCGTTAGCTGATATGACAGTGAAATACAAAATGACCTGTAGATTAAGTGAAATGTTCCATGGTATGATTAAAAGTAATTTCACTACACCGGTTCACAAATATTTACGCAATAAAATCAAAAACAATAAAAGGCCAATACAGTCTATATGATGGAAATTTAAAACTGTTCGTTGTTGCTTAGGTAATTATTTATTTTATTTGCGCCAGCCTTCTGAATCGAATAGTTAAGACAGTGCTAACCCCACCAACAAACTTCACTGACAACGGTCACTAAAATGAACTTTGTCATCCGCTGATAATAGGGGTAATAAACGAAGTAGATATATCTGGTGTGCTTCGTCAGCACTTTCAGTAATGAACCATTCCTTCATCTCTATGGGAGTTCGTAAATTCCGTAGTAGAAGATACAAGTAGTTCCGTGACGAAGTAATAAGCCGACTGGTTAAGATTCATGAGAATGATTAATCTACATAGACCTATCTAGAATAATGACGAAATTAATTTGGTAGTATGCAAAGCACATACGAAATTTGGTTGAAATACATTTGTTAGTATAGATGTTACATGCATTTAGAAATTGGACCTATCAGAATGCCTAGAATCTGTTGGCAACACTGTGCATGGGCTCCTGAAAATTAATCTGGAATATTATTATCTATGTGTGTGCCAATTTTGGGACAGTTCGCATGGATAACTTCTGAGATATCCAACAGAGAAGTCAACTGACGTCATTTTCATATATAGGCGTGAGCTATTCAGGTATAGATCTCTACTCATACCGAATTTGGTTTCGATAGCTGCAGCCGTTTAGGAGTTGATAGGGGGCGGGAAGGAGGGAGGGGGGATGGGGGGGGGGGGGACACACACAGACAGACAGACAGAAGGATAGACAGACACAAATTTGCCCGCATCGATCTCATAAGTCTACATTTTCCTCATTTTTGCAAAATGTGAAAAGTAGGCTAAAAATTGCGTTAGCTGCGCTGGGACTGACTCAAACGATGTTCCAATTGAGCTGTTGTTGTTGTTGTTGTTGTTACTTTAGGGGCTTTGTGACATCATAGTCATGTGGCCCCGAGTACTGGGGTGTGCGTAGAATTTGTCTGATAACCTGTGTCTCTGTGATGTCTGTACTAGTAGGTGTATTTATAATAAAGGTAGCATTTGGGCAGGAAGCGGCCATGTTCTTATTTATTAGAACCCACTTCTCGGCGTTTGCCTGGAGTAGAAGTGATAAACCATGGAAAACCACTTCCAGAATGGCTGTGATAGGAATCGAACCCACAACTTCTCAATTTTGCCTCACGAGGCTGTGTGTGCCTCGTTACAGCCCTCAGACCAGAATTTTATTTCTTAACAGAGCCAAGAACACTAGCCACTTACTTTACAGTAATTGAATGTTCGACCAGAATCATAGGGACTATTCAATAATGGCCATATCAAGACATTTCATTACAACTGCAAATTATAAATATTTATGTACTATCAATTTATTCTCTTTAGTCAGTCAGCACACCTTTTCCCAATTATATTAGGTGGGGGTACTAATATATATGCAGGGCCCCCGGGAATGTTCTCCGCAGTGGCTACGTACAGCTACGAGTGGTTGCGTCATCAGTTTAGTTGGCAGCACTGTATCCTTGAAAGGGGGACTCCCACGCGTGTGGGTCTGTAGGCTGTCGAAATCGTCAGTGTGTATGTCTTCAGTGTATATGGCAGTAAACGAGTGTTCAGATAGATTATTGGAAGAGTGCAACAGTATACAGGTGGTAATGTTTACTACTGAAGACAGATTTTTTTGGTGGAATACGTTTTTCGCGAAGGCGATCGGTTTACAGAAAATGTAAAATTAAGATTTAAGGCGCGGTTTCCTAATTCAAAGTGTCCAAACCGTGATACCGTTCGGGATTTGATCAGTAAATCTCGGTGACTGGCTCAGTTCACGATGTACCGGGCACAGGGAGGCCTACGCTTTTAACAGTCGAAAAACTTGATGAAATCTCCGATATAATTCTGTGTAGTCCAAGTAAATCAACACGAAATCTGAGAAATACAAAACTAATGCAAAAACGATTGAGGAAATTAAAGTGAATATCATTAATTATATGCAGTCCATTCCGCAAGAAACTTTAGTGAGATACTTCGACAATATGTGTAGACGTGTTGATGTCCGTATTCGAACACAAGGGCAACACTTCCAGGATCTGTTATGAATGGCTGTGGAGAGTACAAAGTTTACTGCTTGTTTGTTATGATGCAAGTGGCAACCGTACTGCCAACGTAACTGCTGTAGCTAGCTCTCGCAGACGCATGTAGGCGCTGTGGAGAACATTTCCGGACTCACTGTTAAACACTCATTCTTGAAATAAATACTAGTATTAATAGACTATTATTCACTATTCATTTCGCATATTGGAATTTCCTTTTTATCTATGATATAGACACCCACCCCGGCTTCGCCCGCTATTTTTAACGGTTTGCCCTGCGTAAGCTTAAAAGGTGAATGCACGGCAGGTTCCAGACGCAATTCAGAAACGCCGAGGTGAACAGCGAAACTCCAAACACATGTATTCTTCCCTGAAGTTTTAACTCGACACGACTCGACTGTTTGATGCTGGCCGAATCTGGGGTGATAGGCTCACTCGCTAGCTCGTAAACTTGCTCCAAAGCTAGTTATTTAAATTTCTACTGAATTATATATATTTCGTATGGCATGAAGATGCAATATACAATTATTTACATTCTACAGTATTTACAGTACAAATGTATACAGATTGAGACCTTGATCTGCAAGTAGCTTCAGTTTTGTTAGAGCTGGATATCTAATTTCTCTAACCATTCTAAAGCTTCATCACTAGCTTGATGAATCTCCTTCATTTGACCATTGAACCTTCGGAGAGGGCAATCCATAGCGATGTGACTGATGGTCTGAGGCACATCTGCACATTTGCAGAAAGGATTCTCGGCAATTTTCCATTTGTGCATCCAGAACTGACACCTACCGTGTTGAGTTCTTATACGGTTTAGCGACGTCCATATTTTCCTGGGAAGGTCGAAGCCAGGGGGCTGCTTAACTGGATCCGAGATAAGACCTAATCTGTCAGGATTTGAAGTCAGCCATTCATTGCGCCAAGCTTCATTCACTTGAAACTGCTCTTGGACCAACTTCCTTCCTTGTCTCCAAGAAGGATTCCGGGATTTCAGCCTGAGATCTTTAGGTGAGCAGTCTAGATGAATTGGCGGAAGAGGGTTGTCACAACATTTAAGCCATTCTCTCTTCAGTGCCATTTGTCTTCGAAGATGAGGAGGCGGGATGTTGGAGAGTACTGGTAACCATTCCTAAGGTGTAGATTGGATGGTTCCTGATACAGTCCTCATTGTGTCGTTCAGCTGTACGTCTATCTTCTTTGCATGGGCGCTGTTAAGCCATACTGGGCAGCAATATTCTGCTACTGGATACACTAGGGCAAGTGCTGAAGTTCTGAGGGTGGATGCTGTTGGGCCCCAGCCCGTTCCTGTGAGTTTGTGCAGGATGTTGTTGCGGGTTTTGATCTTAGCAGATGTTTTGCCTAGATCTACGCTTTCAGGATATCCCAGCAATTAGAAGATATAGCAATATGACTCTACTGAATTGAGATTGTTGGAAGAAATAAAAACGTAAAAACACTCATAGTGCGCGATGTGTTAAAGATAGAGATATGCTGTAGAACTTTTCATGCTGACTATTCTTACGCTCATAGTATAGTCCTATAGATATTTTTAACGGATTATCCAGCGTAAGCATAAAAGGCGCACAGACGGCAGTTTTTCCTTGACTCGATTCACTGAAATAGTTATTAATGCCCGGCTTCCTTTGTTCATAAATGAATGTTTTTCCTCAGAATCCTTCCTCGAGAAATCCTTAACAGAATGGTGAAAACCGCATCAAGATCCATACAGTGGTTCTCGAGATTACCTGTTACATCCATGAATCGGGGACTTGGTTTTATACAGGGTAGAGATAATATTAATACATGCATTTTTAGCCTACTTTTCACATTTTGCAAAAATGAGGAAAAAGTAGACTCATGAGATCGGGCAAATGTGTGTCTGTCTGGCTGGCTGGCTGCGTGTGTGTGTGTGTCCCCCTCCCACCCTATCAACTCCTAAACGACTGCAGCAAACGAAACAAAATTTGGTAGGAGTAAAGACCTATACCTGAATAGCTCACGGCCATACTTGAAAATGATGTCAGTGCTTCCAACTGCTGAAAAATCGCATTTGAAATTTGAGCTCCATGTTGGATATCTTGGAAGGTATGAATCGGAGCTATTTAAAAATTGGCACACGTATAGATAATAATATTGCAGTTTAATTTCCAGGAGACCATACATGGCAGTGTTGCCAAAATGATTATAAGCCTGCTGATAGGTCCAAATTTTAAATGCATATAACGTCTACACTATCAATTGGATTTCAACCAAATTTCGTATGTGCTATGTGTACATAAACAGATACGACTGAGCGTATTCTTAAGAGCCACCAGGGCTGCCAACTGTTAATAAATGCTCTCAATTTGTTTTAATCCAAATACCCATATATCAGAAAGTATGCAAGCCGACAGTTTTAAACTATGCACACGTATAGTACCTGATATTCTATATTAATTTGGAGTAACTTATATACGTCAGTGCTACCAACATGATTCTAAGCCTGCTGAGAAGTCCAACTTTAAATTCATGTAACTTCTATACTAACTAATGGATTTCATTCAAAATTGGCACAACAATAGATCATATTATTTCAGATTATTTCTGACCAATACATGCATGGCATTGTTGCCAACATGATTTTACGCGTGCTTTAGATCCAATGTTTAACTGTATGTAACGTCCATGCTATCCATTGGACTTCAACCAAATTTTGTATTCTGTACCCTAAGAAACGGATCTAAGAATATATTCAGTCACCAGGGCTGCCAACTGTAGTGCTTTATTAGGCTACATTATGCCAGGTATACAGTATTTCGAACTAATTAGAAATTTCGATATTACCAACTTAATTTCGTCATTAATCATTGGCATGAATCTTAAATTTTAAGAAAAGTAGGCTCTTTAGTTAGTCACGGAACTTCTTGTTTTTCCAGGTAAGTGATTGGGCAAAGGTGTGTTGACTGATTGATAGCTTGTACAGGAAACACTAAATAAATGACTTCAAAACTTCACATAAATATGTATGCCGAATTATATTATGCAGACAATATGAGATTCAACCAGAGAAATCAACTTTTGATTAATTATTTGCACAAGAGATGTTACAAGGATGGTCTGACTGCGTGGCTCAGCGGTAACGTTCACGCTCTCTGTGCCCAACATTGCAGAATCGAATCCTGGCGCAGCCAGTTTGCATTTGAGGGTGCGTAAATGCGAGGGTGCCGTGCCAGTAGATTTAATGGCACGTTAAAGATCCCCTTCGAGTCTCTAAAATCCGCAGTAGTTAAAAGGGACATAAAACCAATAACATTATTATTATGCAACATGGATGACATGTTTCGTTTATCAAGTGAACATCTTCAGATCAGGTCAAATAATCTAAAATATAAAAGACAACAAAGTGCTCTACGAATCGCTATTAATTCCCACAGTGCTAATCATAAGGGTCCTCCACATGGATATCCATCTCGGTTTACTTTTGGCCATGCTAATCACAGGTAGACCCCCTCACTCTAAACATTCCAATGTTAAAATTATAGTGCTAAGATAGAATTATCTTCCCACGTAACTGCTGTGATTTCAGAGATCGAGATACTGAGATTTTGCTCTGGATAGTAACCACCTTTCGCGTCTTACAGCGCTTCATAACCTGAGCAATTGTATGTCCTCGGCTGCCCAGTCATAACCCCATCCACTTTGTATACTGCAGGTATGGTAGGCCTACTTACTGTCACAGTTAAAACTGGACTTTAAGTATTTCTATGTTCGGCGATGTTGAAATGTAAATATTATATGTCAGAAAACTGTATCATGATGTGGGTCATTGTAACACTATTTTTCATTATGAAACAGTTTCTCCCACCAATCAGAGCTCAAGAAACCGTTGTGTGACCAATTAGGTAAGGATAGCATCGCATCTGCGCTGACTTCCACGGCCTTCTATTTTAAATTTCACTGCGTGGCTCGAGTTATAGTGGGGTATTCGAGGAGGCCATGGTCAAATACAAGGTATTCTCTGCGTCCTATGCGCTCTGTTCAACACATAAAAATGGCAAAATCTCGACAGATATTTATGAATATTTATGTTCGAACATAAAATAATTTTAATTATCGTCGAACATAAACAGTCGTATGCAACTTGCCTATAATGGTAATTAAGACACTCGCATGGAAACTCGTATAAACATAGGCCTACTTGTGTCTTAATTATTGCCATTATATGCTCGTTGCATAATGTACTATTATTTCACGGTCAAAAGTGGACAGATCCACGTGCGTTCTTTTTAATTTCCTATTGGAAAACAAGGACGGAATATAGCAATTCATTAGCCAGGTACTCCAGAAATAAAATCTATAAATTTGTGCTGTACTTGTTTATTGGCAATCTGGAGCCTCAACTCTTGTTTGTGAATTTGTGGTTTCATTGTCCTATTTCAAGAATATTCGATACAGATTTTTCAATGCTGAGCCACAATAATTACGAATGTTTTTCAGCATCCATAGCTCGTTTCAGAGAAGCGTGTTGCTCTGCGAAATTCAATATTTAATCTAGATATGTGTGCATTTTTTAGCGTGCACCCCGGGGGAAATACGCTCGCGAGAAAATATTTACATGTGAAGTAATCAAGCTTCCCGATTGATATAGAGAGAACACTGTATTGTGTACAGATTTAAATGTTTGTTATTTTTGTTGATGTTGTCCCCATGTGGCCGCTCACAAGGTTGTACCTTTCAGTGCTATATTGCTTCGCCCTGAGCCCTGAAGGGCGTAACCTACTCTTTCAACTCCTCCTCCGAGGCTATCGTCCCCTTGACTCAGTGCTAATACTTCCTTTGTACAACACTGCTAAATACACGTTTGGGTCCTTCAGACATTAGCAAATCTCAATCTTCGACCCCCTCATCAGTTACGCCCCTGGGGACCCCAAACAATGTGCATTGTCGGAGTTGTCGAACTGTGAACACTAAAAATAAATTATTGTTACCCGTGAATGGGAAAATATTAATAGCTTAAAGTCTTCCCAAAGGCTACCTGTCCAGAAAATAGTGCTCAGTTCACCCTACATGCATCTCGAATCAAGGAAACCTTTCTGGACAGCTCGTGAGATGCAACCACTCAGGATAGAAGATGTGTGGAAGGAGACATGCAAAAGCAACGCCAGTATACATCACCACGGCATCGAAGACCCCACAGATACATCAGGGTTGCAACTGCCTAGAAGAGCCTGGTGTTAACTAAACAGAATCTGGTATGGACACGGAAGAACTAAGTGCTTCGTGCACAAATGGGGACTCTCGAACTCCTCATTGTGTGACTGTGAAGCTTCAGAGCATAGATCACACTGTAGAGGAATGTTCCAAGAGGCGTTTCATGGTGACTGGAAGGATGTCATCAATGCCTCTCCAACAGCATTGGGATGGATAGACTCGCTCGACATCACACTTTAAGACCAGAGCTCTTGTATATAACTTACATACTTTATTTGGTATACATTGTTGTAATATATCAATACGATAAATAATAATAAATAATTAAATGCTGCCAACATAGGTGTTTTGTTTCGTAACTGTCATAAAACTCCATTGCAATAATATAGGTCAGCGGCTTCGGTGGCGTAGTTGTTAGCATACTGAGCTTCTATGCCCAAGACCGTGGGTTCAAACCCGGCCGAAGTCGTCGGATTTTTAAGAACGTTAACATCCCTCAGTATACCTTCCTTCAGAGAGGACGTAAAGCCAGCGGTCCCATGTCATTGATTTATGGCATGAAAAAGAATCTTCCACTAACTACACTTGTGGAAGCTAAAATTTGTAGAGTTTGATAACGCTATATTAGTTCCAACGTTCACCACAAGATGCTGACTGCGATGACATTTAGTAGCCACGTCCGCAGCTTAGTGTCGTGGACGGTAGCATTTGGCAGCAAAGGTAGGAACTACTTGAAAAAATTAATCGTCTGCAGTCCTTCTACCTGAATCACAGATAACACACACTAATACAGCCACCACAATTAACACCGGTTATCAGACAAATTCTACACACACCCAAAGTACACGGGGCTACATGACCACGTTGTCGCAATCTCTAAACTAAGAAACCAACTAACCAAATAATATAGGTCAATTAATGATAACATAATCTTATACCAATCATATACCTACTATAGTAAAACTTGCTCCGAAGCGCAACATCTATAAAGCGGAAACTTGTCCAATGTGAACGAATGTAATGGTCCTAGGGCACTGGGTATGACTTAGCATGTTATTTATGTTGCATAAAGCGGAAACTGTTGAACGCGGAAATAGAAATAAATTATGAATATGATTGTTCAAGCCCTACTGTATAATACAGAACTTACGCTTTAGCTGTGTAATTTAGGCATATCCGGTACTGCAATAAAACTGCTACATAAACATTTCGCCAGGGGCGAGACAGATGTTAACGTAACGTATCACGCTACTCTAATGAGGTCCGGGTTTCCCAAATTCCTCAAAGAATGGGATTTAAATCTCCACTAATTCCCTGACTCATGCCATGGTTCGTATAAATCTTTATCTCGATGTACACCTTGAGTCCAATTCTAATGTTAACAGTTTTTTAAATTTGTGTTCTGTCAGTAATTTAGTGTCAGTTGTGCAGACAGCACGCATGATGGCGTGAGTAATAAAAACATTACATAAAGATATTGTGTTACTAAGATATTGTATCACCAAAACTAGAGTAATGAATCAGGGGTAAGAAATATGAGTACCTTTTGCATAGTTTTGTCCAATCCAGAAACTTCATAAAGAAAACTCGAACCCTTCCGGTTCCGTTTTGTGCAAGTTTTACTGTACGAGACATAAGAAATACTGTGCTTTTGCCATCCACGAATGTCTTTCAAAAAGCGGTGAATAAAAGAGAACAGAAAAAGAATGATATTTGGTACGAGTTTCATGCTATTATTAGGCTATCATTCGTTTTCGAATAAAATTGTCTTCTAAAGGTAAGATCTTAGATGACTGTATAGCCCAATACTGAAAATACAATCACACGTTGTTCGGACAGCCACTGGTTCTGGGGAGTTGATCCTCACGCTCCTTCCTCGCATTGTATATTTAAGTCTCGCGTCTTCGCCGATGTTGTTCGAAACATAGGTGGCCTTGGTGGGCGATGCGACTCCATGCCTGACAATTTGATGCTGTAGTCTTCCATTTGTCCCTGTCGATTTGACATTCGGTTAAATTGGTTTTCAGAACATCTTTGAAGCGTTTCCGATGCCCTCCTTGCTTTCTCTGCCCAATCTGCAGCTGGAAGTACATGATTTGTTTTGGGAGACCTGGTTCAGGTATGCAAACAACATGTCCTGGCCATCGAAGCTGATGCTTTAATATTATAGCCTCAATATGCTACTGACGCGATGCCAATTAGGGATTGGACACGATCAAATTTTGACATGACACATGTATTTACGAGGTTTGCGTCGCATGGATTCTATCAATCTGTTCTAAGAAGAAATATAACAACCCCTGCGACTCATGTGTGTGTGAATTACAGTATGTATTGAGAGATGTGACATAGCCTACTAGCAAAGAAGAAAGAGCAAGTTACCGTGACTGAGAGAAGTAGACAAAGATCTGCTGGAGCTGGGAGTAACGGAAAAAACAACATAAAAGATCGAATGACTCTCAGGAGTAAACTAAAGCAAATGAAGTTCCGGGACAAACCCCCAAGAATGAAGACAGGTGCCCTCTGGACAAAGGAGAGAAAGGAACAACACAACCAGAGGAAGCGTGACTACTGGAAAACAACAAGTCCCACTCCAAACACAATAGCTGAATGTCGTGGTCCGTAGTTGGCCTATATGGAACGAGAAGAAGAATATAAGGTAACATTTCAAACAATTCATAGTAATGGCCCGCGGTGGCCTCCTTCACAATCCTAGTCTCAAATTACAAATTGGCACACTACTACATACATTAAAATAACACCATTATCAGAAAAATCCTACACACACACACACCCAAGTACACAGGGATAAATTTTGCAAGACCCTAAATGAATCAACAACAGCGACAATATACAGGGTCTCGCAGGTAAAGTCACACCGTCAGGCGATGTTCTCAGTTTCCGCTGTGGCAGCTGGCCTAGCCGAGCTTATGTGGTAGCCTCGGCCGGGCTTGTGTCGCGCGTATACAATCTTATATGAAATCTTACCTTACAAAAGATGCTGGAAGTGTCGTCCTTCCTGGGTTATACAGGCATTGTATCTGATAACCACATTCTGGCTGACGCGAGTAAGTTCTGCCATGTTTAGAACCTTTAAGTGGTGTCGTGAGGTCATGTAGACTCCCAAGAGATTAAAAATATCGTGCTTCTTTAATAAAATCTTGCAGGAAGCTGTTGTTTATGTTACCTTCTTATCTGTGTGATGACATATCACACCCTCGTTGATGAAAGTTTAGTGGATTGCGATTCAGACTAGCAAGATGGTCTGACTTTACTTGGGAGACCCTGTATACACAGATGTTTACACCTTATATACGATTACCAGACACATAATTCACACACTAAAATACAGTTCATTCCACAGCTTTTGACAGATGGCTATGGAAGCGCCTCCCGTTCTAGAAGCCTATGTATGGTTATGAAGCCTGGGCAGTTTCCTTGTCGGTTTCGGATTCATAACTGTTCAATACGTTGAAGATCTGTTTGGTTAGTCTGTTGTTATTCATTCGGTAAATGTGACCAAAACCTGCAGCCTTCTTTTCCTCATTATATTAAACAGCTTTTCAACTTTCAGATATTCATCCCTGTTGCATCTTAGTCTATATTCTGCATTGTTATTATATTTAGGCCCCAGTATTTTCCTCAAAATTCTTCTTTCAAATATTTCTAAAAAATTTGACGATCCCCAGTACTTGTCAATTTAAGCGTTTCTGCTGCATATAAAATTTGGGACGGACCACTGTTTGATAATGTCTAAATTTAAGGCTATTCTATTTATAGCAGTCCTCATTCTCGCCACTAGATATCATATCAGTTAGCTGGAGTTGTCAGTATAATGAACGACAACTTCATCCCTTCGTCCTTCTGTCAAGCTATGGCACTGACCTGATGTCATGGAAGTGTGTTGTGGGTTTGTTCTGAGCGCAGAGGAGAGACGGCTGGACAGCGAAAATAAGCTGGATGTGGGCGAGGATTAGGATAGTGGGTCTGTTGTCGACCATCCGTCAGCGAGTGTTATCGGTCTCCTTCCTGGGGACCAGAAGACCCTTGGTATTCTATTGGGCACAATTGATACAACATTGGCGCTTCCACAATGGAGGGAACGTTAAATGAACTCTCATTATCCTCCCAATAAAGTGTAAACGTGTAATTACCTACCTTAGGAACACATTACTTCACAAACCAACGTCAGTGAAACTATACTTTAAACGCTAGTACCTTCCTTACTCCCTTCCTTCCTTCCACTTCCTTTCTTCTTTTCTTCCTTCCTCTTCTCTCCTTCCCTACTCTTCTTTCCTTCCTCTTCATTCCTTTCTTCTTTTCTTCCCCTTCGTTCCTTCTTTCCTTCCTCTTCCTACCTTCTTTTATTCTTCCCTTCCTCTTCCTACCTTCTTTCCTTCCTCTTCCTTCCTTCCTTCTTTCCTTCCACTTTCTACCTTCTTTCCTTCCTCTTCCTTCCTTCTTTCCTTCCTCTTCCTACCTTCTTTCATTCCTCTTCCTTCCTTCTTTCCTTCCTTCTTTCCTTCCTCTTCCTACCTTCTTTCATTCCTCTTCCTTCCTTCTTTCCATCCTTCTTTCCTTCCTCTTCCTACCTTCTTTCCTTCCTCTTCCTTCCTTCTTTCCTTCCATCTTTCCATCCTTCTTTCCTTCCTCTTCCTTCCTTCTTTCCTTCCTCTTCCTACCTTCTTTCCTTCCTCTTCCTTCCTTCTCTCCTTCCTTATTTCCTTCCTCTTCCTTCCTTCTTTCCTTCCTTCTTTCCTTCCTCTTCCTACCTTCTTTCCTTCCTCTTCCTTCCTTCTCTCCTTCCTTCTTTCCTTCCTATACCATCCTTCTTTCCTTCCTCTTCCTTCCTTCTTTCCTTCCTCTTCCTTCCTTCTCTCCTTCCTTCTTTCCTTCCTATTCCATCCTTCTTACCTTCCTCTTCCTTCCTTCTTTCCTTCCTCTTCCTTCCTTCATTCCTTCCTTCTTTTCTTCGCCTTTGTTCCTTCTTTCCTTCCTCTTCCTTCCTTATTTCCATCCTCTTCCTTCCTTCTTTCCTTCCTTCTTTTCTCCGCCTTTGTTCCTTCTTTCCTTCCACTTCCTTCCTTCTTTTCTTCCTTCCGCTTTTCTCCTTCCCTCCTCTTCTTTCCTTCCTTCTTTTCTTAATTTTCGTTCCTTTTTTCCTTCCCTTCCTACTTTATTTCATTCTTTCCTTCCTATTCCTTCCCCTTCCTTTTTTCCTTTCTTCCTCTCCCTTCCTTTCTTCTTTATTTCCTTCTTTCCTTCCTCTCTTCTATTCTTCCTCTTCGTTCCTTCTTTCCTTCCTCTTCCTTCCTTCTTTCCTTCCTCTTACTTCCTTCTTTCCTTCCTCTTCCTTCCTTCCTTCCTTTCCTTCCTTCCACTTCCTTCCTTCTTTTCTTCCTTCCCCTTCTCTCCTTCCTTCCTCTTATTTCCTTCCTCTTCATTCCTTCCTTCTTACCTTCCTTCCGTATGGTCACGCAGTGTAAAGCAGAATTTTGGCTAGAAACAAAATGCATTCAATGCCAACTGCACGTCATGGAGATGCGGATGGGCAATGGGAATTGTGCGGGTGGAACACACACGATCAGACAGCAAGTGGGCGACCTGCCAATTCCAGTTGAAAAAGAGAGAGAGTTCACTAGTGAAACGGGTGCGTCAAACGTGACACAGACAACATCCAATTTGAAGTCCTTTGGAGCGGATGAAAGAAACATAGACACTAAATTCAGAGATAAAATGCGACCACATACATGGATGCGACGCATTCGTTAGAACGCAATGGCGTTCTGCGTCCTGAAATACTGGTCAGGAGGAGGAAGAAATGACGTTGACAGGTTCATAGAATAGAAAAGCTCATCTGACCTCAACGCTGCCGAGACTAAAACGGGAGGATGGAATCGAAGGAAAAAGGAAGGAAGCTTTTAGTTTTACGTGACCGTTAATCATGCGATCATGAGCCACGGGACCTCCTATTTACGTGGAATCTGAACCACAGGACATGGCATTCCACTTCGAAAATCTCACATGCATTGACCGGGAATCGAACCCGGTCCACCCTGGTGACAGGCCAATAGCTTGATCGCTTCGCCACCACGCCCCCAAAGGAGGATGGAATCCTGGACTAGGCTCTTAAACGTAGCAGACACTTTCATACCAGTTCCCATGGTCATGATAAGTGAGTGATTTGCTATTATGTTTTCTGAGGACATGAGTCGTGACATATTCATGTCAGGAAGTTACCCTGATCACTTCGTGATTATTTTCACAATAGCGGAAGCAACAATTACTGTATTTTCACAGCAGTAGTGGCCAAGCATTATTAAGATTTTGCAGCACCTTATCGGATGAGTGTTACAAGATCTGCGACTGCTTTTTACGAGAAGACAATAACACACCTTAAAACAAGTAGTTCCGTGAAGAACTATACAGCTTATTTTCATATATTCTGCTCATGTTAATTGCCTCTATCAAGATACAAAAATTCAGTTTTATTTTGTGATAGATTCGTAGATATTGAGAACCGTCCAAATATTTCAGATGGTCGCCAGATTGAATTCTATTTACGTACTATTACATAAAGATTATTGTGTACGTGTGGTATTCAAACTTCAATCGCATGATTAGGACACAAGAAGTTAAAACGAGATTTTAAAATTTCGCACAGCTGCCATCTTGTGGTTATGAAAACAATTGAAATAAATTAGATGGCAGTGGATTAACATTTGTATATGTACTCGGATGGTTAAATCGCGAGAAACGTCCATTTAAATATTTATACTTTGCGTCCCCGCCATGTTGGATTTGTGCTCACCAGGTTACTGAAAGTCCTATAGGTGAACTTAAGTCCGTAGCCTCTATGAACATAAAAAACAAGATGTTCAGTCAAGAACATATAGCCTACATTCTCCTGAATGCATGGGTATTGTTATAACTCATTGCCATTTTCAAGGAGTGTAATTGAATGTTGGTTGTAGTAGCTTGTTGAAATACAACGTGCTATAGGGATATTAAACATGAATATGAGGTGCCCTTTGCTAGTGCTACCTCTGTAAAAAATATCATTCAATTCGGTTTCACCGTGTTTGAATGGATCTGGGGAATGGATTTGCACACATACATGGCCGCTATTTGCAAACTATTGGGCTGATGACCTTGTAGTCAGTCATAAGATGCTTTCCACAAAAAGGCATGTTGTTGCAAAATCCGGTAGAGAACAGATTATTAGGATGGTCGAAATTTGATTTAAGCTTTTAACATTTGGGTGGCCGTCATTCCGTTTCCGTCAAGATGGCGGCGATATAAAACATGACACTGTGGTGCCTTTTGCTAGTGCTACCTCTGTACCAAATTTCGTTCAATTCGGTTTCACCGTGTTTGAATTGATAGGGGGAATCGATTTGCACACATACTTGGCCACCAACTGCAAACTATTGGGCTGATGATCTAGCAGTTTGGTCAGAATATGCTTCCCACATAAAGATTTGTTGTTGCAAAATTTGGTAGAGACTAGATTATTAGGTTGTTCGCAATTACATTTTAGCCTTTAACATTTGGGTGGCCGCGATTACGTTTCCGTCAAGACGGCGGTGATATAAAACATGACACTGAGGTGGCCTTTTCTAGTGCTACCTCTGTACCAAATTTCGTTCCATTCGGTTTCACCGTGTTCCAATTAATAGGGGGAATCGATTTTCACACTAAGATGGCCGCCATCCGCAAACTATTAGGCTAATGACCTATTAGATTTGTCAAAGGATGCTCCCTTCATAAAGGTACGGTATGTTGTTGCAAAATTTGGTAGAGATCGGATGATTAGGTTAGTCGTAATTTGATTTAAGCTTTGAACATTTGAGTGGCCGCCATTACGTTTCCGTCAAGATGGCGGCGATATAAAACATGACAGTGGGGTGCCCTTTGCTAGTACTACCTCTGTACCAAATTTCGTTCCATTCGGTTTCACCGTGTTCGAATTAATAGGGGCAATCGATTTTCACACAAAGATGGCCGCCATCCGCAAACTATTAGGCTAATGACCTATTAGATTTGTCGAAGGATGCTCCCTCCATAAAGGTATGTTGTTGAAAAATTTGGTAGAGATCGGATGATTAGGTTAGTCGTAATTTGATTTAAGCTTTGAACATTTGTGTGGCCGCCATTACGTTTCCGTCAAGATGGCGGCCATATAAAACAAGACACTGAGGTGTCATTTGCTAGTGCTACCTTTGTACCAAATTTCGTTCAATTTGCGCTCACCGTGTTCGAATTGATAGGGGGGGGACAGACATTCAGAGTACACACACTCACACACACACACACACACAGACTCACACACATACACACACACAGACAGACACACTTTTTTCGCCCTGTAGTGATCTCATAAGTCTACTTTCATTTTTTGCAAAAATCGAAAGTAGGCTAACGAGTTTGATTGCTGTAAAAGATTCGTAGATATTGAGAACCGTCAATATATTTCTGATGCTCGCCATTTTGGATTGTCATATGTATAGGCCTTAGAGTTATGTATCATTAAAGGAAAAGTATTGCATATCTTCATTATTCCAAGTTTCACTTCGATCGCATGATTACCACACATGAAATAAAAGCTTAATTTTAAAATTTCGCACAGCCGCCATCTTGAGGTTATGTAAACAATTGAACTAAATTAGATGCCAGTGCATTACAATATGTATAATCATTTACTGTACCACATTTCAGTGCGCTCAGATGGTTAAATCACGAAAAAAGTCTATTAAAATGTTTCAAATTCGCTTGCCTGCCATATTCGTTTTGTATTTTACAGAGTTTTGAATGTTACATAAATAAACTTGTAGCAGCGCCCTTTATCACCATACAAAATTTCAGGGTGATATCGGTAATAGTATCGGAGATACTGAATGCTGGTGAAATATATCGCACTGCCGCCATGTTGGATAGGTGCGACACTAAAATTCGAAGGGTACGGTCGTGGTCGGCCAGAATGGTGCTATGATCTTACCGAGTTTCATTGAAATCGCTCCAGCCGTTTAGAAGTTATTAGGGACACACACACACACACACACACACACACACGGACAAAAGGTGATCTCATTAGCCTATTTTTAGCCTACTTTCGATTTTTGCAAAAAATGAAATTAGACTTATGAGATCACTACAGGGCGAAAAAAAGTGTGTCTGTCTGTGTGTGTGTGTGTGTGTGTGTGAGTCTGTGTGTGTGTGTGTGTGTGTGTGTGTGAGTGTGTGTACTCTGAATGTCTGTCCCCCCTATCAATTCGAACACGGTGAAACCGAATTGAACGAAATTTGGTACAGAGGTGGAACAAGCAAAGGGCACCTCAGTGTCATGTTCTATATCGCCGCCATCTTTACTAAAACTGAATGGCGGCCACTCAAACGTTCAAAACGTAAAATCAAATAACGACTAACCAAATCATCCGATCTCTACCAAATTTGGTAACAACATACCTTGGTATAGGATGCGTCTTGTGACCAAACTACAAGGTCGTCCGCCATACCATTTCAGGATGGCGGCCGTGCGAATTATGCAAACTTTATAATCCATATCATGGGACCCACCAGTTCCGATTATCGAGCCGAGAATCGTTTTAACTGTTCTAAAGGAAGAGGCACGTTCGAAATTAAAAGTTTATTTTGTAATACTATAGTGCAGACGTGATTTTAAAAAGCTGAGCCGATTCAGTAATAAAACAAGATGGCAGCGGATATCTTGTGCCTGACTTATATTTCATTAATTTGAGTATTGCATGCAATATAGCGTACTGATACAAAATAAATAAACTTTGTATGAAATGCTTTATATATAAATGATATACTCCAGTGATGAAATCGTTTAGTATAAATCATTATTTGCTAACAAGTTCTATGTAAGTCATTTTATATAGAACGATATTCGTTGACACAATTAGCTCAGTGATCGAGCGTTAGCCTATCGCTCAAATGCCTATGGTTCAAACCCGATCAGAGCTAGGTTTTTGCTTGAAATGTTATATGTTTATTGTTTTGCAATGACTCAGACGTTTTAAAATTAAGCGTTATATTGTGCATATTATGGTGTAAAATATATATTTAATTAAAACATAATTCGCCAGCAGATTTACTCGAGACATCTAGCTGCCAAAAAGGTAACTGCACGCCGACCTACTTATTAACTTCCAGATTTTATTGAAAAGTTTCTTCTTCTGGCCGCTAGAATGCACTCGCTCTGTTAGGATTATATTGTTCGATATTTCACCACTAGATGTCACGACTAGTCTACGTGGGGCTCCATTGATTACTATACCATTGGCATTCTATGCGCATCGAATTTGAAAAATGACAAGATGATACTACGATACATTTTTACTTTTTATTTTAAAGGGTTTGTAACAGCCTATTGTGCGTTACTTGAAAATGTTATTTGAAGTAAAGAACAAAACGACTTCACAAAGTAACTGAATTCAAGCCGTTGGTGTTAGTTCAGGTTATTAATTACTACTTTTATTTCAGGCAAATAGCAATCGAAAATATCCACATAGTTTGTATACACACGTCTCTGTAAGGTCATGGAAAGATTTGTTAATTCAATTAGGGTTGTGAATGCCATGCACAACCAGACGTGTAAAGACATGCCTCAAGATGGCGGCCAGCAGGTGTGTATCAGTTAGAGTGCTCCAACTTTTCCTCGTGTTCTACCTAGTAAAAAGCTCAGTGGGTGCCTCGAAAAAGATCCTCGATCATTCTTTAACAATTGAAGACTCGTGTGTGAACTCGGACCTGAAGGAACACCTCATGGTAGTTTGTAAACTCAATATATCTTCTCTTACATGGTGTGGAAGCGAGGGGCTGATAGTCACGGCAGCAGGCAGAGGGCGCCCAGCACTGCGCGGGGTTGCCAGACCGCCCGCTACATTATTACATCTCGTGGTGCTGTCTGTGGCTCTCAGTGGAGATGTGGAGATGAACCCAGGGCCGAATAAGGTGTGTATAATTTGTGATTCGAAGGGTCGTGTGAATCAGTTATTTGTGACATGTACATCTTGCCACTCTCAAGCGCACAGAACTTGTGCAAAAATCAGTGCTTCAAAACACAAAATAATCACCTCTGGGAAACAATCGTGGCTATGTTGGAACTGTTCTTTACCTCAGTTCTCTAACTCATTTTTTAATACATCGACACAGAGTGCAAATAGTGTAGATAGTGACGTAACACCCTCGGATAGCAAAGCATTGTCCATTTTTTCCTTCAATGCTCGAAGTGTAACATGTCCCTCCAAACAACCGGACCTGCGTTCTTGTCTCACAGCACTTAATCCGTCAATTGTGTGTTCAGGGGAGACATGGCTGAAAAAATCCACTAACGACCCAGAAATATTTCCGGTAACATACACCATGTTCCGCAAAGATCGAACCTGGACATCAGGGGGAGGGGTACTAATAGCCATGAAACCAGAGTTAAGGCCTGTTCGCCAATGGGAGCTTGAAACTGATGCTGAGGCTGTGTGGGTGGAATTCACGTGTGCGAACAATACATTTCTAATAGGCTCTGTATACCGTGCTCCAAATTCAACTCGGCACATCAATGATGAACTTTTGGAGTCCCTCCGTCGTGTACAATACATCCAGCACAAATACAAGGCCATTTACATAACAGGCGATTTTAATTTAGAAATAGACTGGCAAAACTCTCCTCCCACTCCCAAGGATCCCATTGCTAATGAATTCCTTACCGCATTCTACGATTTATTCCTTGACCAATTAATAACCGAAGCAACTCGAATCACACAAACTACACGCTCCACAATAGACCTATTCCTAACAAGCCTTCCTTCCTCCGTACAGAAAGCTGAAGTCATACCCGGTTTCAGTGATCACGCAGCCATCTTTACCACATTGCATTACAACAAACCACGCAGCAAGAGCACAGTGAGGACAGTATACAATTACAAAAAGGCAGACTGGAAATTGCTATCATCTTTATTCCTCAAACACCTTCCCACCCCATGTATTCTGGACACCAGCGACATCAACTCAGTGTGGCACGCCTGGCGAAATTGTTTCTTTGAATGTGTGGATATAGCTATACCGAAAATAACCATTAGTGGGAAGAAAAATTCTCCATGGGTGACGAAGGAAGTCATTAAAATGATTAGGAAAAGGAACGTTTTATACAAGAAATGGAAAAGTTGCTCAACTGACATCATGTGGGAAAAATACAAGAACATCAGGAACCAAACAAAGAAATTAATTCGCGAAACATACGACAATTATATTCACAAAATAAGCAGCACCAGTGAAATGTGGAAATTTTTGTCCAGAAGACGCGGCACCGCTGCGCCAGCCTCATTTCACTGTAACGGTACATTCATCAGTGCACCCCAAGATATTGCAACAGCGTTCAGTGACAGTTTCAAGCAGAACTTTTCTAAGCCGGATATGACCACGAACCTGCTTCTGCCAAGGTCATCACTTCCACCCCTCCCACTCTCCAACCTGTACTTCACAACAACTGAGGTGATTCAGAGCCTACGGAAGATTAGACCACATGCGGCGACCGGCCCAGATGATGTTCCCGGACGGATCCTGCTGCAGTGTGCGGAAGCATTAGCGCCCTCTCTGAGTGCGTTATTCAACCTGTCTATCAACCAAGGTTCTGTGCCGTGTGAGTGGAAATGTGCTAACGTGGTGCCAATCTATAAGCAAGGTGACAGAGAAGATGTTGCAAATTACAGACCGGTGTGTCTAACATCTATAATTTGTAAATGTATGGAGCGGCTAGTAGCAAACAGTGTGCTGGAATTCCTACGGGAGAACAATCTGCTCGACCCAAATCAGCACGGTTTTCTTCCGGGTCGTTCTTGCACTACTCTATTGACAAAAGTCATTGATGAGTTTCAGTTCTACTTGAATCAGCCAGAAGTGAAACAAGTGGACTGTATTGCACTGGATTGGGCTAAGGTCTTCGATCAAGTGTCTCATGAAAGACTTTTGTTAAAGCTACAGCAGCTTAACATACGGGGTAGCTTACTTGCATGGGTGAGGTCATTCCTAGAGGGTCGATCACAGTGTGTGGTGTACGGAGGAGCTCGATCGCAGGCTGCTCAAGTTACTTCTGGAGTGATTCAGGGCTCTGTGATCGGACCTCTTCTCTTCACTATATATGTGCTCGATCTTCCTGGCTGTGTCACCTCATCAATGTCACTATATGCAGATGACACCGTGCTATACAGGGGCATTAAATGTGAAGAAGATTCCCTCTGTCTTAAATCAGATCTGGACAACTTATCGCTGTGGTGTTCTGTGAATAATTTAAATATAAATGTGCAAAAATGTAAATACATAAGAATAACCAGGTCACAAAAACCCATTGAGAATGAATACAAAATTATGAACAGTGTCATCCCACAGAGCACAAACTTAAAGCTATTAGGGGTAACAATCTCCGACACCCTGAATTGGAACATGCAAAGTGAAGAGGCAAGATGTAAGGCCACCAAAGTTCTGGGTTTCTTGTACAGAAACATGAGAGGTTGTAAACCTAGAGCCTTCAGGATGGCTTACACATGCATGGTCCGTCCGATATTAACGTACGGCTTACCTGCTTGGCATCCCACTACAGCGGAAAACATGAACAAGCTCCAGCGTGTACAGCGCCGCGCAGAAAGGCTAATAGCTCGTTATTCCCCTTCCCCTTTGTCAAAATTTCCATCTATAGAGGCAACAGCCAAACAAATTGATCTAATTTTTCTTAAAAAATCCCTTACAGGTTCCATTAATATTGACCCTTTTTGCCGACTGTCATTGGCATATCGCTCAGTTCGGAGAGGACGAGGTGTAACCCTCGTTCCGCCCTTCGCACGTAGCAATGCTTACCTGACAGGTTTCTACGGCCGCTCAGCGCGGTTATGGAACGCGCTGCCAGGGGATGCCAAGATCTTGCCTCTTAGGAAATTCAAGCCGTACGTAAAAAAGTACATTGTATAAATAAACGTATGTATGAGTGATTGATTGTCTCGCTGAATGAATGAGTATCTGAATGGAATGAATGTATGTATCGCGTGATCGAGGTTATGAAAGTGCGTGCGTGAGAGAGTGAGTGAACAGGAAAATGTACTATGTCAATATTCTAAATATGTAAATACTGCAAATATCTTTGTAAAACTTGTAAATATTGTTAAAACAAATGTAGATGTAAGCTGTGCCTGTGAAGCATGAAATATGTATGTGGGGCTTGCCCTTTTTCACTAGGCCTTCCATACTTCGTGTACGATTTATGGTAAATAAATAATAATAATAATAATAATAACTCAAAGTTGGATGTTGCCCACGGCAGGTCGTATATGTAATAATAATAATAATAATAATAATGTTATTGGTTTTACATCCCTTTTAACTACTGCTGCTTTTAGAGACACCGGGGTGCCTGAATTTTGGCCCGAAGGGGATCTTTAACGTGCCAGTAAATGTACTGACACGGCTCCCTCGCATTTGTGCACCCTCAAATGCCAGCTGACTGCGCCAGGATACGAACCTGCAACCTAGGGCCCAGCAAGCGAGAACGTTACCGCTGAGCCATGCAGCCAGTCCGGTCGATTATGTCTCCGGATCCATAACATTCTTGATATACTTCTTATCTTTCTTTCTTCAATGATGGTAGCAGTTTTTATCTAGGTTGTAGCGTTTGGTAGAGGTAAATCGTTTCTAAGGTCTTCAACAAAGAATAGTTCTATTATACTCTTTGATAATAACAACGAGTTATAACTATACTCATACATTTAGAAGAAAGTAGGCTATATGTTCTTTACTGAACATCTTGTTTTTCTTCATAAAATGAAAATAGTCAAATAATACATGAATTAGTTATGAACACAAATAATGGGGCAATTTTCCATGAGTGTTATTTACTTATTATTAACATATTATACCTATCATTGTATCCCGCCCAGTCATTTGTCAAATTCATGTTGGCCGACTGAAGATTTATAATTGACAACTTTGTCTTGTAGTTTAATTCGATTTGAATGACAGGATTTGACGATGTCCGCTAGACGGACGATACATTTTATCCTTCTAACTAGCAACCCGCCCCGGCTTCGACCGAGAATAGTTATGAAAGCAAGGCGATAGGCTACTTTTAACGGAGGTCTTTTAAGATTTCCTAGTATACGACATTAGTCGTTTTCCCTCCAGCAGTGAACACGAAAAGACTTCGGTTTGACGTAACACGCGATAGAGCCACGTAAAGCTGTCCATGAGAAAAACATTCTCCACTGAGATCAATTCCACTCACGCTAAGTGTCTGACCCTGAGCTTTGTGTATAGTCATGCTAAAGCAGACTCTTACTGGGAATTGTACTCGTTTGAAATGATAAGGCAAATCTGAAGGAATCATAGGGATTCTGGGTACTAAGACCGATACCACAGCTAGTTAAGATAGTAGTGCCAATGAAACAGTTTTTCAAAGTTTTCACTACCAATCGCGTCCCATTGCATAACTTTGGTGGGTGTAAATTACGTAGCACTCCCACTTTTAAAATAAGCTTGTGTGGTGGCTAGCTAGAAGGTAGTCAAAAATTAGGAATTCTGTAGGGTTATGAACAGCTTCTTCACTATCGACTACTGCGTCTACCGAGTAATATACATGAGGCTGGACAGTGAATTTGGAGAACACCAAGTAATTAATTTTCACAACTTGTTCGTTAGTCGGCGATATATTGGTCTTTCATTAAACCATTAATGAGACTTGTTAGATAGTCTTGGATTTGAGGATAAACGCTATCAATTAATTCTTGAATGCTGCTTACTAAAACACAGAAATCGTGACTGAGGGTAATTTTCCCGTCAATGACCGGTAAATCTCCATTTCCGACTCTAAGTAACAAATTACCAAACAGACTATTATCTTCTGAAGATAAGAGTACTCTCATGTTAGTTTTGAGGGCGAATTTTGTTAAATCCGGCCAGCTGTAAGATCTTTTTAATGAAGCGTTCACTTCGTCGGCAGTCGTTTCTCTGGTAACAACAGGTAAGATTTGCTAAAAGAAACTCCGGCGAACAAAACTGTGCAGCCACCCATAGGTGTGTTCTGATTCCTTAGATCACGCAAGGTACTGTCTACAGCTTCAACGGAAATTTTGTGTGACATTGTAGCGTCATCACATACATTTAAAGAACAATTTTGGATTAAACTGGCAGTTTTATTTTGTTTTGAAATATTACATACGCTTTCATCATTACTGCTGACTTTCAAAGGAAGTTTAAATGTTGCATGTGCTGTTCTTCTCCCTTCCAAAGAAGTGGCTGCAATTCCAGATGATGCGACGGCAAGAGCCATATTACCACTAGACCTCACTTTGGCGAGCAACAAATTAATCAAGAACGTTTTGCCTGTGCCTCCAGGGGCATCGAGAAAAAATATCTTACCTTCCTTCTTAGTGATGCTAGATATGATGGTTTCATAAGTTTGTTTCTGATCGTGGTTCAGATGGTGTTCTTCTTGAGCAACGGTTTGCAGGAGCCGAGGACGAAGTCTTTCTTTCTCTTGTGACAATCGCGAAATTATTTGTTGCTCTGTTTCATTGTTACGTGATAAGCGATTTTATTTTCGATGTCAATGAACTATGACCTATTTCCCGTTTTACATCTCGGCATGATGGTTTAAAATCACTGACTGGACTATTAATTATAGCGAATGCTTGTCAGACGTAATTTAAGAAAGGTGAGGTACATGAAACACAAATTCGGAAAGTTCACTGGCGAAATGAAGTGTTGCACTTCCAGGGAATGGCGAGGTGCATGAAACACAAATCCCCCTCCGTCCTATCTTAACTTGACTGTGTATTTTGCGGAACGGAAAGTTCACAGGCGAAATGAAGAAAAGCTGAGTTGCACTCCCAGGGAAACTCCAAACACAACCACCTTTCTCTGAAGTCTTAACTCATCACGACTCGACAGTTTGCAGCTGGCTGTATCTGGGGTAATAGGTTCGCCCGCTAGTTAGGCTGTAACAGGGGTGATAAACTCGCCTTTAGCTAGCTCGTAAACTGTCGCCTCAGTATTTGAATGAACGTGGTTGGAAGAATTGAAAACGTACAAACACTTATAGTGGGCGATGTATTGAAGATAGAAATATGCTCTCCCGGACGTTTTTGTAGAACTTTTCATGCTGAACAATTCTTACACTCATAGTATTTAGATATTGTTAACGGTTTGCCCAGCGTAAGCTTACAAAGCGCTCGGACGCCAGGTTTTTTTTTCGACTTTTTCACTGAAATCTTTACTGCTTGGCTTCCTTTGATCATAAATAAATAATTTTTCTACAGAAATCATCCTCGAGATATCCTTTACAGAATCGTGAAAACCGCATGAAAATCCATCCAGAGGCTCTCTACTTTACCCGTGACATCCAATAATCGGGTACTTTGTTTTATACCAAGTAGAGACATCCCTTATAATCAGCGAACATATTATTTTTCCATTAGAATCCCATATATCCCGCCCAATGTAATAGGGTGTAAATTAGTGTTAAACAACTGGAAGTTATCATTGAATTCTTCTAACAAGGTTGGCGTCAGGTAGGGCATCCGTCCATAAAACCCACCCACCACATAGCCCATCGCAGCTCATCCCTGACCCCGTTGATACAGGAATAATGATGGGGATAGATATGCATATTTTATTATAGTTGTAAATACAGTGATGAGAAAATATTTTGTATTCTAATATTTTTGCCACGTATGTACCACTCAGGTAAAAGAGGAATGGTGTCGATAACTACGACTAAGTTACAACATTAAACATCGATATGTATTTATATTTCAGAACGACTTATCAGGATGTTAAGCCATGTGGAAAATGTCTTAATATCTGGCACTTCTCCATCAATGTTCTTGTCTTCAGTCTTTTGACTGGTTTGATGCAGCTCTCCATGCCTCTCTGTCCTGAACTAATCGTTCCATCTCTACATAGCTACCATACCCTACATCCGAGGCAATCTGTTTAACATATTCTAACCTTGGTCTACCCCTACAGTTTTTGTCCTCGACCCTTCCTTCCATAACTAAGCTTGCTATTCCTGGGTGTCTTAGTATATCTCCTACCAACCTATCTCTGCTCTTGATCAACTGCGACTGGTATCTTCAAAAACAAATTCCAATCAAATGTTTTAAAATGTCAACTGCACGTAGGAGAAAAATATCGGAAAGTGGGCCTGTCATTTTCAAAAAACAAATTCAGAACAAATCCTTGGAAATATCAGCCGCATATTCTGGAGAAACTTTAGATATAAAAATATGGCTTACATGGCCTAACGTCTGGAAAAGCCATTCCGAAGATTTTTCTACAAGCTGTGAAAGCCTTCGCCAGTATGTCATTCAAATTTAAATTGCTCGGAAGTTAGATGATGCTCGACAAAACTGATTTCAGAGTTCAAATCAGCAATCCAGGAGACAACAGAAACAGCAGTTAAATCTCATACAACGCAAAATGAAAAGAAATCCTTCCGACTCTTTTTTATTATATCTGAACAAAATGTGTATGAGGTTCCGGAGCTCATGTTCGCGAGGCTACCTATTCAGTCTGCACTTGTTCGGTATTTGTCCCTCTAATTGTATGTCTTCGTGTCTTGTTGCAGATACAACGTCGTGCTGTTCCTACTGACCTATGTTCTCCCCATGATTGCCATGGTGGGCTGCTACTCGGCCATGGGACGGGAGCTATGGGGTAGTCGCTCCATCGGAGAGATGACTGAGCGGCAGAAGGACTCTATCCGCTCCAAGAGGAAGGTACTGTCATCCAACCTCATTCGCATTCAATTAAAAATATCAATTTAAATTGTTGTCTACTCGTTTGGGCTTTAGTTCAGGATTGCCAGTGGCGTCAACTTTTTTAAAGTATTGAGTTACTCTACAGTAGAACGTACTCTAAAAATAATATAGGTATAAATCGATCTATTTCCGTAAGACGCAGCTATTATTCTGCACGCAACTGGTTTATTCTCAACAGAAGACAAATTTTAGTTGAGCCCACTGTCTTATTACAAAAGTTAGGTCAGTACATTGTGGAATAGGCCTGACAGCCTCGGGCCTATATATAAGGTTCGTTCAAAAAGTAACGAGCCGGAGGCTGTAATGCGCGAACCGGTGACAACATCGGCTAATCGTGGCGTGCGTAACGAAGTGTGGTTCCGACCAGAGCGTGGAAGGTCACAGCCCGTTGCTAGAGGGCACGCGTGCACGTCACGTGACGATAAAAAGCGAGCAGAAGCATGCATCAATCGTCCAACGCTGCCAGTCGCATTGCAAACAGTGACATGGAGGCGTCAAACGAAGAGCAAAGAGGTGTTGTTTGGTTTCTGACAGCGAAAGAATTAGGGGGAACGGACATTCATCGCCGAACGTCACAAGAGTACGGCGAATACTGCATGTCCCTTGCAAGGGTCTAGGCGTGACACAAGCGCTTCAGGGAAGCACGAGTGTCGTTAGCCGATGACGCCCGGTCTGGGGCACCCCCCTGCATTACCGATGACAACGTCCAGCTGGTTGATGCACTCATTACCCAGAACCGCCGAGTGACAGTGAACGCCATAGCCGCCGTGGTCGGATTGAGCGTCGGAAGTGTGCACACCATCATATAGGAACGACTGCACTTGCGGAAAGTGTGTGCCCAATGGGTGCCCCACAGTCTTCAACCACACCAGGAAGCATGTCGAATGGCCTACTGTCTTAGTCTTGGTTGGACGATTGATGCATGCTGCTGCTCGCTTTGTATCGTCACGTGACGTGCACGCGTGCCCTCTAGCGACGGGCTGTGACCCTCCACGCTCTGGTCGGAACCACACCTCGATACACACGCCACGATCAGCCGATGTCGTCACTGGTTTGCGCATTACAGCCTCCGGCTCGTTACTTTTTGAACGCACCTTATAAGCTGGCGTCTTTGAGGATGACCAGGATTTTTGCTCAGCTGATAACTTCTTCTAGAGACCTGCACACTCTCCTCCCCTCTCCTTCTCTTTTCGCACTGCGCTTGGTCTCGGCAGAGAAACAACGCAGCGAGAAGCAAGCAGCTGGGCTAAGCTCACATGACAGCGTAGTCAGACAAGCCTTTTACCCTCCGTCTAATAAAATATTGCAAACCATGGCTATTTGTGCTTGAGAATGAAATCTCCAATATCCTCACGTTATGCTAACGTTCGCGAAGAATTTGAATTGTACTTGAATACACAGTGCCTTGACATGTTATCAAACTCGGGCACATGTTTTGACAAACATCTAACACCATTTTCAATAATGACTCACATTCTTTGACATAACAAAATATGTATTGTTGGGACATGCATTATACCTATGACTGAGTATTCTTGCAATAAAATCATATTTTAAACCTAGTCTCGCCTTATTCAGACAGGTACATTAGAATACATTTCATTGACTAGATATGAGCAAGCAAATTTTATGATCCATAACTCCAGATCTGTAATTTTTCCAGCTATTATTGGGCAACTATTAATTCACCATGAACCCCTCGCTAGTCGCGCTGGGTCTTACAGTCCCATGGGTTCCTTTAGTTCAAATATCCCCTTAACCAATGAACTTGCAATGTTAATGCCTTATGACATCCTGATTATCACCTTTGGCAGTACTTTACTGAAGTGACAATCTGATTAGTCTTTAGAATGACAGACCCCACTGCGCCAGTTAGTGTTTACACAGCTTCCGAACATGCCTGTTCACGGAGAACAGCGAGGATATAAGTCGTTGTGCATTTTAATTAACTAATATATTAACATTAGAACGGCAGTGGCGTATTTTGAAATAACTTTGATTGGTCTTTTCGGGAGGATATTAATTTGCCGCCTTTCTATAGCTATTTTATTAACATTTCTATACGGTACAGCAAAATAAGACCAACGACCTGGCTATGTTGAAACACCGGATTCCATGAAAACTCCGCAGTTAAGCAGCATTGGGCGTGGTCGGAACTTACTTGGCATGCCAGTTCTAGGTACTACGCGCTGTTGGCCAAAGTAAGGAGGAGCGGAAAGGCCCTGGTCACCCTACCGCACCTAAACGCCGGCTGAAGATAGTCTCTTCGGTGGCTTGGACCTGCCTTCGAGCAGAATACCAATTACATTTACAGTAAAATAACGTTGGATTATCCTAGAGTTTGTATTTCAATGACCGTCTTTGGACACCTTTCCTCAATTTGGGGATTTCAAGACAGCCTACACGTGAAATGCTCCATTGTTGAGCAAACATGAGGAAACATCCTAGGTTGCAAAACATGTCTCCTAGGACAGCAATGAGGAAATTACTAACTATTCTAATTTATTGAAATACGGATTTACATTTAATAAAGATACGAGCCATACAGTAGTCGCATATGATGTGTAACAACTGACATGTTATCCTACTCGTATTATTATTATTAATCTTGATTGGTCACATCGGACCACTTGAGTCGTTCCACAATCACTTCTTCTTTGAAGGTAGTACTGCTTGGTTCTTGCGCTCTTTCCAGTACTTTTTCATTCTTTCAGATCGGGATTTCCTCAACTCATCTGAAATCTCCATAGGCTTTCTATGTGTCATTCCTGCAGATAATTTGTGAGTTTAAGAATGGTGTTAGTTTTAGTTTTCTCCTCGGCATCTGTTATCTTGAGTCCAACTGCTTTAAGATCTTCTTGGATTTCTTGGATCCATTTTCCTCCAGTTTTCTTTCCTAGATTTCTCATCACTAGTTGGCGTACAATTCTGTTATCTAGAAGCCGTAAGATGTGAAAAAAGTACGAAATTCTCTTCTTCATTGTGCTGGTGATTGGATCAATCTCACGATAGACAGTTTCATTTGGGAGAATCCTCCAGACTCCCTCAACCTGGTACTTTTTATTTATGCACGTTCTAATGATTCTTCTTTCCGTTTTGAGGAGCTGATCATTTCTTTGTTCATTTTTAATTTGGAACAGTGTTTCACAAACATAGGTGGCTTCTGGGAGAGTTACAGTTTTATAATGTTGGATCTTAGTAGCTATTGATAGGCATTTTAGCCTATTTATCACATTTTGCAAAAATAAGGAAAAAGTAGACTTATGAGATCGGGCAAATGTGTGTCTGTCTGTCTGTCTGTCCTTCTGTCTGTCTGGCTGGCTGTGTGTGTGTCCCCCCCTATCAACTCCTAAACGGCTGCAGCAATCGAAACAAAATTTGGTAGGAGTATCTCACGGCCATATTTAAAAATGATGTCAGTGCTACCAACTGCTGAAAAATCGCAATTGAAATTTGAGCTCCATGTTGGATATCTTGGATGGGACCTATTTCAAAATTGGCACTCATATGGATAATAATATTGCAGTTTAATTTCCAGGAGGCCATACATGGCAGTCTTGCCAAAATGATTATAAGCCTGCTGATAGGTCGAAATTTAAATGCGTATAACTTCTACATTATCAATTGGATTTCAACCAAATTTCATATGTGCTATGTGTATATAAACAGATATGACTGAGCGTATTCTTAAGAGCCACCAGGGCTGCCAACTGTTAATAAATGTTTGTCATTTTTTAAAATCCAAATACCCATATATCAGTAAGTATGCAAGCCGACAGCTTTAAACTATGCACACGTATAGTGCCTGGCATTCTATATTAATTTGGAGTAACTTATATACGTCAGTGCTACCAACATGATTCTAAGCCTGCTGAGAGGTCCAACTTTAAATACATGTAACTTCTATACTATCATTTGGATTTCAACCAAATTTCGTGTGTACTATGTGTACCATAACAAATATGACTATGCCGATTCTTAAGAGAAACCAGGGCTGCCAACTGTTATTAAATACTGTCTCTATTTTTGTTACCCTAATATTAATATATCAGAAAGTATGCAAGCCAATAGCTCTAAACTTTGCACACGTCTAGTGCCTGGCATTCTAGATTAATTTGGAGTAACTAATATAGGCTTACGCCAGTGTTGCCAACATGATTCTAAGCCTGCTGATAGGTGCAATTTTAAAATGCATGTAACTTCTATACTAACTAATGGATTTCATTCAAAATTGACACAACAATAGATCATATTATTTCAGATTATTTCTGACCAATACATGTATGTCATTGTTGCTAACATGATTTACGCGCGCTGTTAGATCCAATGTTTAACTGCATGTAACGTCCATGGTATCCATTGGACTTCAACCAAATTTTGTATTCTGTACCTTAAGAGATGGAACTAATAATATATTCAGTTACCCGGGCTGCCAACTGTGGTTCTCTATTAGGCTACATTATGCCAGGTATCCAGTATTTCGAACTATTTAGAAATTTCGATATTACCAACTTAATTTCGTCATTATTCTAGATAGATCCATATAGATTAATCATTGGCATGAATCTTAAATTTTATGGAAAGTAGGCTCTTTAGTTCGTCACGGAACTTCTTGTTTATTTTATGTTGACTAGGTTAGAGATTGTGCCTTTTTCATTTTATTTGTTCTATTTATCCAAGTTACTTTTTCGTTTAATTTATGTGTTATAATTTCTCCAAGATACTTAAATTGAGGAACTAGGTTAATTTTATGATTATTTATGTAGACTTCATTTATATCTAAGGGTTTCATAGGCATGATCTCAGTTTTTTCAAAGGATATCTGTAATCCTATCCCTTGAGCAATTTCTTGGAGACTAGTGATCTGAGTACAAATCTCTTGCTTGTCTAGTGCTAAAAGAGCCAAGTCATCTGCAAATCCTAAGCAGTTTATTTTTATTGATGGTTTTGTTCCAATTATGATCTTAGGGGGGTTTTCCTTTTGCCAAACCATCATGATATAATCAAGAGCCTCATTGAAAAACAGAGGGGATAATCCATCACCTTGTCTGAGACCGGTTTTTACTGTTAAGCTTTTGATTCCTCCCCTAAATTTAACTTTCGAATTTGTGTTTGTTAAGGTTAATTGAATAATTTGTATCAATTTAGGATGGAGACCGTATGATCTGAGGATTTTTAGCAGTGTCAGTCTATGAATACTATCATAGGCTTTCTTGAAATCTATAAAAGAGACCGAGAGTTGCTTATTTCTCTTTTTTTTAATATTCCATTATTAATTTCAGGCTAAGGATTTGGTCTGGACAACTTCTGTAAGGGCGAAATCCTCCTTGATATTCTCCAAGTTGTGGTTCCAGAATGTTTTTAATTCTGTTGTAAGTTATGCGGGAGAAAATTTTATATGTGCAGTCCAGAAGGGTAATTCCTCTGTAGTTATCTGGGTTCGTTTTGTCTCCTTTCTTAAATAATGGATGGATTTTTCCTATGGTCCAGTGTGCAGGAATTTCTTCAGTAATCCACATTTTAACTAGATGTTGATGAAGATTTATAATCGCAGGTTTACCAGCATTTTTTGCAAATTTCAGCAAAGACTACTCGTATACTACACAGCTTGGACATCCTTAAAAGTTAATTTTCGCTCCGGTTTCATACTGGTACTATGATGAATGTATAGATTGAATTGGAGATATGCTACTGGTTTTTTTCCGATAATGTTCCTGCGTGGAATTGAGTTTTAAATTAGTTATGAATACGCCTACTTGACAGTAAAGGGGATTCCAATAGTGGTCCGAGAAAGGCTACCTCAGTTCCCGTATAAAAACATCGACATATATTATTGTCTATTGATCACTGCATTACCGCAATGTGGGTTAATATCTGAATAGCCATTGTGCATTAACATAATACCGGCTTTTCCGACTAGTTACAATGTTCCATATTAAAGCATATCATCATTTAAATACTGATACGAAGACTTTTAACATGTGGTTTGTGTTTCAATCAGTTGACACCAGAGTTCGCATGAGCGTTTACCGTTCAGTATGAAAGTGTTGAGCAAAGTTACTCGGGCAGCGGATGCCCATCACTTTTATCTAGAGATTGAGAAACAGACTCCTAATAAATCATAATTGTTTTCAGCAAATATGATATAATGAATATTTTTGCACCAAAAAAAACGACAACTTGAAGATGATTTATTGTAGAAATATCTGTATTGGCGTCTCCAAACCTTGAAGTAATCCGTATGTGATACAACATTCCACAGGCGTCTTACACACTTCCGTCCCATTTTTCAAAATCACTACCTAAAAATACCCAGCAACCGAGTGGAAAGATGTTACACATCTATATATATAAAAGAAACTCGTGTTAGTTACACTATTTATAACTCAAGAACGGCTGAACCGATTTGGCTGAAAATTGGTGTGGAGGTAGCTTAGAACCAGGAGACGGGCATAGGATACGTTTTATCCCGTGACGTGACATAAAACGTCAAAGAGAATACAAGTCACTATAAAACGTAACGCAAATGACAGCTAAGGCAAGTCGTTTCCAGGCAACAGTAGCTCTTGACGAGACACGGCCGACTGGATGCGAGTAGCACTCTCCACTACCGGTATAGAAAATGAGGCTCTTAACATGAAATCCCGTTAGTTACTGAACGTAATTTGTATTCTCTGAATCATCATTAACAATGCCGTGACAAAGACGATCGAATCTTTCCCGACAAAGCCATAATGCAAGAAGGATACGAAACATTGCGAATGAAAGGACTGGTGAACTCTAATGAAGCGATTTGGCGTATATTCGCATTCCCTATTCACGAACGTCATCCTACTGTTGTGCATTTGGCGGTGCATCTGGAGAATGGTCAACAAATATATTTCACGGCTTCGAGTGTTGTTCAACGTGCTGAAACAGCTCCAGTGACAACATTGACCAGTTTCTTTTCGATCTGCCAAAGCGATCCGCATGCTCTAACTTTGCTTTACTCGGAGATGCTACGTTATTACACTTGGAATGCTTCATCGAAGAATTTTCAACGACGGAAGCAAGGCGATGCAGTTCCTGGTTATCTGGATGTGCGTTCTACTGATGCTCTTGGTCATATGTATACAGTTCATCCAAAGCATGATGAATGCTTCTATTTGCGGTTGTTGCTGGTAAATGTGCGTGGAGCAACGTCATTTGAGACACCACGGACTGTTAATGGTATAATATTCCCAACATATCATGCTGCATGTGAAGAACTCAATTTACTAGAAAACGATAGCCATTGGGATACGACAATCGTTGAAGCCATTATCTCTGCATCTCCAAGTCAGATACGCACATTATTTGCTATCATCATTTCGACATGCTTTCCATCGAACCCATCTAACCTGTGGCACAAATACAAGGATAATATGTCAGAAGATATTTTACATCAAATTCGTGTCGGTTCCAGAAATCACGATCTTGAGATGAATGAGGAGATATATAATCGGGCTTTAACCCTTGATCGAAGACATGTGTTACCTCATGTGCGGTAGTTTATTAGTCACGTTAGGAATGCCAGCGCCAAATCGTGAAATGAATGACGCATTTAATCAAGAATTGTAATGGGAACGTGAATATGATAACCAGGAATTATATTTAGTAGTTCAAACGAATGTACCCCTCTTGAATTCCCAACAAAAGGAAGTTTATGATACATTAATGAAGGCAATTGATGATGGAAATGGTGGTTTATATTTCCTGGACGCCCCTGGTGGAACTGGTAAAACATTCCTCATGTCAGTAGTTTTAGCCACTGTTCGAGCGAAATCCAACATTACGGTTGCAGTTGCTTCTTCTGGAATAGCAGCCACATTGTTAGAAGGATGTCGTACGGCTCATTCAGCATTGAAATTGCCGCTAAATATTCAAACTATCGAAGAACCAACATGTAATATTGCACACAAAAAAAATCAGCAATGGCCAAAGTTTCATCAGCATCGAAAATCATCATCTGGGACTGATGCACAATGGTGCATAAACTTGCATTAGAAGCACATAACCGAACATTGAAAGATCTACGCAATGACTCCAGATGTTTTGGAGGAGCAATGATTTTACTGTCTGGCTATTTCCGCCAAACACTGCCAGTAATTCTAAGATCAACGGCTGCCGACGAAACAAACGCTTGCCTCAAATCATCGAATCAAAGGCGCTATGTGAAAAAACTTCAGCTGACATCAAACATGAGAGTTGCATTGCTTAATGATACATCTGCTGAAGATTTCTCTGAGCAATTGCTGACTATCGGTAATGGTCGAGTACCTGTCGACGAATCGAGCGGATTGACTTCATTTCCTCATAATTTCTGTAACTTTGTCTCATCGAAAGACGAACTTATCAACAAACTATTCCCAAGCATCATTACTAATTACAAAAATAATGAATGGTTGAGTGAGCGAGCAATTTTAGCGGCTAAGAATAAAGATGTAGAGGACCTAAACTACATAATTTAGAATAAGATCATTGGAACAGGGCATTCATTCAAATATATTGACTGTGCAACAAATGAAGATGAAGCCACCAACTATCCAATTGAATTTTTAAACTCCTTGGATGTGCCTGGCTTACCACCGCACAATTTACGCCTAAAGGTTTGCTCCGTAGTAATCATGCTTCGAAACATAAACCAACCAAAACTGTGCAGCGGTACGCGTTTGGTGGTAAGTAAATTGATGAACAATGTGATTTACGCGACGATACTCAAAGGAAAATTCGATGGCGAGGAAGTTCTCATTCCGAGGATCCCGATGATCCCAACCGATATGCCGTTTGAGTTTAAAAGACTTCAATTTCCGATCCGTCTTGCTTTCGCCATGACCATTAACAAATCACAAGGCCAATCCTTGAAAATTTGTGGTTTGAATCTGGAATATCCATGTTTTTCCCATGGTCAATTATATGTGGCATGTTCACGGGTCGGAAGACCATCTGCGTTGTTTGTTCCTCCGCCTGGTAATAAAACAAAAAATGTCGTGTATCACAAGGTACTTAACTGAAGAGTGTAACCTATGCACCAAAATACATGAACAATAAAGAATCATGAAAATACTTAATTTTTTAATTTGTATTTCCTAATAAAAAATTGAACTTAATAAAATCGAAAATCTGCTTATTTATTGCCTCTAAGGCGGAAATATGGGTTGTAATATAATGTATTCCACATTCATATAATTCTAATGCATATGTGTCAGTTATGAATAAATATACTGTATAGCCTTCAAACCTAAAATAGTCTACAATAAGATACTAAACAATAGCGAGAGGCCATCAGACCCAGCCCGACAAACGATGTTACAAAACTCCGCGTGCCTTACGGAGGGTCAAGGGACTCCAGAATATCTTATTTTCCAACTGTTTAATTATGAAAATCAATAAATGTAAAACAAAAATATTGGAAAGCAGCCGAAAGAAATCAGAAACGCCAATGGACGACAAATTGGCAGATGAAAGGCTAAAGGAAGTAGGAGACTTTTGTTACTTAGGAAGCAAAACAGTGATGGGCGAAGCTAAGGGCATATAAAAAGTAGGTTGGCTAAGGGAAGGAAAGCATTTCTACAGAAAAGGAATCTATTGACATCAAATATAGATTTAGGTATTAGGATGTCGTTTTTGAAAGCTTTTGTCTGGACCGTGGCTTTATATGGAAGTGAAACGTGGACTGTTGGAGCATCTGATAAGAGTTGAATTGAAGCGTTTGAATAGCGATGTTACAGGAGAATGATGAAGATCAGATGGGTAGATAAGATTAAAAATGAAGTGGTATTAAGATAAGTGGGAGAGCGGAGATGTTTCTGGAGACTGCTAATGAATAGCAGAGATAGGAAGTTGGAGATTTCTGTTGCTTGGGAAGCAAAGAGGATATAATAGGTAGGTTGGATCAGACAAGGAAGGTATTTCTACAGAAAAGGAATCTGTTGACATCGACTATATAGTTAACTACTATATTAAGAAGTCAAACTAGGACTGTTGGAGCAGCATAAAGAGGAGAATAGAAGCAGGAGAATGATGAAGATAAGATGGGTCACAAATGATGAAGTATTAAGACGAGTGAGAGAGGACAGATGTTTCTGGAGACTGCTAATAAGAGAAGATAAAGGTTGGTAGAACACATACTAAGACACCCAGGAATGGCAAAGTAAGTTATGGAAGGAAGGGTCGACGACAAGTATTGTAGGGGTTCGTAGACCAAGGTTGGAATTTGTTAAACAGATTGCAGAAATAATAATTTTTCTCTACCAGAAATCCAATTATAGTATGGGAAGGAAGTTGGTATAATTGCAATACGATTTAGTCCTTTTATTGCGTATATAATAATATGTATATTTACTTTGTGTGTTTTGCTGCCTACCGGCGGCCTCGTCCTAGCGCTATGAAAATGAAAATCCACAGCCTGCTTCCATTCTCCGACCGCTGTACTAGCTGCAAATATCTGAACATGGATTTCACTGTCTCATGAGTCAACAATAAAATGCAATTGTACAGTATATTATAAATAAATCGCTCAAAGCGATACACCCTTTTTCTCTTTTTTTCACAAAGCTTAAAATGTAGTTGACCTGTCTAGCGCCAGATAAAAGATGCGTCGCCCGCAGCGACTCCTCCCCTTTGAAACACAAATGTAGGGCAGGCCACCAGTCTGACAATTGTGTAAATTTGATTGCATATGCATGTAGGTTTCAATCTGCGTTCTATTTTTGTGACACTCAGGCATGTAATTCAGTCACAATGTACTCGTATACCACACTGCTTCACCACTGACACGTTCAAAATGAAGAAATATAGAACGGCTCACCAATTCACACATTTTTAGCCTACTTTCGATTTTTGCAAGTAATGAAAGTAGACTTATGAGATCAACGCAGGGCCAAAAAATTGTGTGTATGTCTGTGTGTGTGGACTCTGAATGTCTGTCCCCGCCTCCCCCCCTCCTTATCAAATCGAATACGGTGAAACCGAATTTAACGAAATTTGGCACAGATGTAGCAATGGCAAAGGGCAGCCCAGTGTCATGTTTTATATTGCCGCCATCTTTACCTAACCGTAATGGCGGCCACTCAAATGGGCAAAACCTAATAATGCATTATGACCAAACTAATCATCGGATCTTTACCAAATGTGGTAACAACATACCTTCATATGGGACGCGTCTTGTGCCCAAACTACAAGGTAATCAAACGTACCATTTCAGGATGGTGGCCGTGTGAATTATGCAAACTTTATAATCCATAACATGGGACCCACCAGTTCCGATTATCGAATCAAGAATCGTTTAATCTGTTCTAAACGACGTGGGTCGTTCGAAATTATAAGTTTATATTGTGATATTGTTTTAACCTTTATGAGGGTAGAACTAGGGGATGTGTGTGTAGGCTGGCGTGTCTTTAGGGGGTGCGCGATCAAGTCGAGCCTGATCGGGTAATCTAAGCTCCGCAAAGAATGGGGATTCGGAGTGTCACGGGGAGATGGACGCAGCTCTAAGAATTAAGGAGTAAAATATAGGGGTGTATCCTAAGCAGAGGTAACGTTTAATGAACACTGAATAAGGCGCGCGCGACGGGCTGAGTTGGCAAATTGCTTATAGTGCATTATAGCAGAGTGTACACACTGGCGCGAGTGAAGGGCAATGTCACTGTCAATAAACAAGCTAGTAACGCTTACGCAGCGATTTACAATTAAGCAGGCAAATGGTAATGTGGAGAGGGGATCAGGCCATGAACAATTAGATAAAATAATTAGTTATAATAAATGTGCTTGTTTAATGTGAGGGCTTTGTAATAAATGTACTGGCTTCACTAAATGTAGCGATAGCTCAGAAGTGTGGATGCAGTGATTACGATTCAAATTAGGTGAGACAAATGGGTAAGGAATCACTTGTCTGATACCTGAGATTCACACTCACCTCGGTACTCTGGAGTCGGTCGGCAATCGGGCAGCACCACGGTGTAACAGATAATCTCCCTCTGAGGGTGGGTCTCTTTATATGCGCTGGTGTGTTGACTGTTGCTAGTTGACACATACTTGTTCTACTTTGCAACTCTTGTGTGTTTGTTGATGAATGTGGTAATGGTTTGGGCAAGAGGTGTGGCATGGCTCTGCCAGCTTGGTGTGAAATTAAGTGGGGTTCTTGTTGCTGCTTGTAGCTCTGGGGTAGATTCAGAGGTGAAGTGGTGTTGAGTATTGGGCAGATATGTTTAGATGCTGTAGATAATTGTAGATGTATGGAGTGTAGGATTAGCTGTAGATGATAGTAGGTTTTCTTAGATGTATGTAATTGTACCTCTTAAGGAGATTATAGGTATAACCATATTATAGTCTAGAAGTGACTTCAGAAATCTGAGTCGTCTCGGTTATTTGACAAGATGGCATCTGATCTCTCGTTCTGATCTATATTTTACTAATTTCAGTATGTTGCATGCAATATAACCTACTGATAAATATTATATGAACTTATATGAAATGATCTCGGTTTGAAATATACTCCAGTGAAGAAATCGTTCAGTCGAAGTGATTATTTGCTAATAAGTTGTATGTGTTTGACTGATAACGCTTGGGTTTTGAGTGTACGATTGGCTGTGTGGTTAGGGTTTCCGTCTTTCACCTGGCTGGCCGGGGTTCAAATCCTATCATAGTTAAAATTTTTGCTTGATTTTTTTATATTATTGTTTCATGAGTACTGAGACGTTATGAAATATGGTGCTTTTTGCAATGGAAAATATAACTTATATGTAATTAAAACAACATTCTCCACCGGAGTGACATCTACCAGCCTTCAGTTGTATTATGCAGGAGCCTTCGAGCATACAATAGGATAGAGAGGGTGCTGCCAGCGGATCATGGGGTCAGAATAAAATCAGCTGATGTTGGAATAACATGGCGCCTAAGCCCGTGCTGTCAGCGTGCGCGGGAAGATTACACATTATTATCATCGATATACGATATAATTTTTGTAGTATAATATATTACAAATATTATAAAATACGTATTTTCCTAAACGCAAGAAGCTGAATGAGAAGAATTATAGCAAAAAAAACCGGTTATATCTTGCGCTGCTTACAATTGTAGTCAAAAGTTTGAAAAATGTAGCTGGATATCTTTTCACAGGTCTTGTCTTTCTTTATATTCTTATGGATATTTTGCTGTCTGGTACAACTCATTACGCTTCATTAACACATGTATTATAGTTTGATATAGTCTGAACATTTAGACATGTTAAACAATTTGTGGCGAGTGTGTGATAGTGACTTATAGTGACTGATAATGTAGATGTTAAGCCCCTTAAAACATTCATGTTAATTCATAACTGTATATGCATACTGTATAAACTAAATGTACAGGCCTGTGCAATTTATAACTTGTGTAATGGTGGTTCTTAGGGCAGGCCACAAAGCTGCATAAAATGTTGGTATTTTCAAATTTGCATTGATGATAGTTAACATTAGGTTGATGGATCCGATCGGGTGATTATCGTCCAACTTTCTTGATTTATAAAGCATAACGAGAATAATAGAGGCATACATGTTACTAGTATGCTTTGTCGAGTTTATTATTTTAGATATGCAAAAACATTACAAATATAACCAAGTCAGACAATTATTACGGTTCAAAATTATACGTCAAATATTGTATTCACCGTCATCTAATTTCCTAACCATGTACACACGTCACCGTAGTCATTCCAACACTGATTAGTCAACACACCTTAATATCGTATATAGCGATGATACTTCACACTTTTCATACACAAAAGAACAGCAATATTCAGAAAGAATTGTAGTTATCGCCAACTTCAACGGAAATAGTCGGTTAATCACAAGGAATACGCTTGAATCGGGATTTAAAGTCACTTCATAACGCTATTGCCCAACATCAGGTGATCGTATTTTGTTCCACGGTCGGCGGGTAGAAGCGTAGCGGGCCCCCTCTCTATTCTATTGTATGCTCGAAGGCAGGAGCTAATCACAGCCCTCTAGATGCGAGCTGCGCTCTATACCGGCCAGTTAGTGAACCCAGTCTTAACGACTGCTAGGAGTAATAATACAGTGACATTCGTTTTTCCTTGTGCACCGAGGCGTTGTTGATAACCTCAAAACTTGCAGTATGGATGATTTGGAGACGGATTATTTTGTTATACCGTGTATTTAAGATTATAAATTTACGGGTTGCGAAGTTACTTCACATAGGCCTATATCCTCTTTGTACACGACACAGAACAACAACGTGACGTCAGTTTCTGACCTGCTCTGATTGGCTATTACATTGCTGCATTCGGGTAGTTGGCAGTCGAGGATAAAATTCTTGACTACCGACTACCGTTTACCGACTACCAGTTACCAACTGCAACTGCATGTTGTGTATGGTGCCTATAGTATACACGGGGTCGATCGCGATTGCCGACTGAGAACTACCAACTACGGCCTGCCAACTGCGCATTGGGAATGGGCCTTGTTAGAGCAACGAAGTTTCAATTATTGTAAGTAGTCGGTGTTAATATAATGGATTCCTACGTTGTTTGGAGTGTTTGCTGATGAAATTGCAAAATGCTGGGGTAAATTATAAACTATGGTTTGAACGCCACTGCTCAAATCCTGTGTGCCAATTTGCACTTCGAATAGGAAGAGATTATGAGGTGATAAGGACAGAGAGTTATAACTATACCCATACATTTAAGAGAAAGTAGGCTATATGTTCTTTCCTGAACATCTTGTTACCGTGGTTTTCACAAAGTGGCTCTAGTTCAAGTAATTGAGTGGCTTCGGTGGCGTACTTGGTAGCATGCTGAGCTTCTATGCCCAAGATCGCAGGTTCAAACCCGGCCGAAGTCGTCGAATTGTTTAAGAGCGTTAAAAGCCCTTAATATGCCTTTCTTGGGAGGGGAAGTAAAGCCAACGGGCCCATGTATTATATTTATGGTATCTAAAATAACCTTCCACAAACTACAATTAATTGTGTGGGCCTAAATTTGTGGGTTAGATTTGATTAACGCTCTATTAAGTTCCGACAATCGTCACCAGGTGCCGGTTGCAGTGGAATCTAGTAACCAAGTTCACAGCTAGGTGTCGTTGACGGTAGCATTTGGTAGCAAAAGTAGGAACTACTTGAAATTGATCGTCTGAAGTCCCTACTTGAATTACAGGTAACACACACTAATACACCCATCACAATTAATACCGGTTATAAGGCACATTGTACACACACCCAAAGTGCACGGGGCTACATGACTGAGTTGTCGCAGCCCCTAAACTGAGGAACCAACCAACTTGAGGTAATTGGTGCTGTCGCACATTTCCTTACTGTAGCCTGAGGGCACACGGATCATATAGTTACAGAATTAAGAGAAGGAAGACTGTTTATAAGGTTGAGAGAATCCAATGTGAGCGATAGGTAAGTGCAGACACATATTCTGAGCCGGCGTTGGAAATTGCTCGCGCCCTGACAATCCCCTGCTCTGAGTGGTTGCATCTATGGACTATCTGAAGAGGATATTCAACGAGGTTGTCAGATTTCTGAGAAAAATAAAACGTAATTTTTATTATTTTCGAATCGTGTGCCCTTAAATACATTGAAGTGAGAACGTAGACAGACAACCTTTAAAAACAATTATTCTTATTTGCTTATATGAAAAGTACATATTTTTGGTAATATTATCACTTAAGTTAATATCGAAATTCAATTCGTACTTTAAAAATTCAAAACTCATGCGCTACAGTTTGTCTCGCCAGTCTGTTTTCTTCTCTTTGGCAAAGGACAATTTTATCAGTTAAATTTTAGTAAGCAATTTACCAAAGTCAAGGAGACTCGAGAGAACCAGTATGAAGATTTAAGTGCAACAGTTTTTTGAAATATCTTACTCAAGGGAGAAAAAGAAATGATTATAGATAGTCACTTTTTAAACATGTAAACTACAAATACAAAAAATCCCTGAAAATCAATGAAAATGAATATCAGTAAGTTATTGCTTGCCACGGTAAATAATTGGTTATCGTGTCGGACTACCAACCCCAAGCTTGCAAGTTCGCTCCTGGCCTTGGTAAGTGATTTTTGAAGGGCGACAAAAATCTCGGCACGCATGTCATACGATGTTGGCATGTTAAAGAACCCATTTGAATATAGTAGGCCGTCTTCATAATGGCAAAATTAATCTCGGGATTTTCTGCCAACACAATAGTTCCTCTTTTCTCTACTAGAAAGCGCTATAGTGTCAAGGAGCTTAGATGTCTAACCTCCTTGACTTTCAGAGCGCTCCAAGGAACAACAAAATTTGACATGAAAGCTACCCACTGGGTGTCATTAACAAAGCTTGCACCCAGCACACGAGGCCATACGATATTATTATTATTATTATTATTATTAAGTTATTTTACTCAAGGCTCTCAACTAATGTAGATTATAAGGTGCGTTCAAAAAGTAACGAGCCGGAGGCTGTAATGCACAAACCGGTGACGACATCGGCTAATCGTGGCGTGTGTAACGAGGTGTGGTTCCGACCAGAGCGTGGAATGTCACAGCCCGTCACTAGAGGGCACGCGTGCACGTCACGTGACGATACAAAGCGAGCAGCAGCATGCATTAATCGTCCAACCAAGACCAAGACAGTAGGTCATTCGAAATGCTTCCTGGTGAGGTTGAAGACTGTGGGGCACCCATTGGGCACACACTTTCTGCAAGTGCAGTCGTTCCTTCATGATGGTGTGCACACTTCCGACGCTCAATCCGACCACGGCGGCTATGGCGTTCACTGCCACTCGGCGGTCCTGGGTTATGAGTGCATCAACCAGCTGGACGTTGTCATCGGTAATGCAGGGGGGTGCCCCAGACCGGGTATCATCGACTAACGACACCCGTCCTTCTCTGAAGCGCTTGTGCCACGCCTTGACCCTTGGAAGGGACATGCAGTGTTCGTCGTACACTTGTAACATTCGGCGATGAATGTCCGTTCCGCCTACTCCTTTCGCTGTCAGGAACAGAACAACACCTCTTTTCTCTTCGTTTGACACCTCCATGTCACTGTTTTCCATGCGACTGGCAGCGTTGGACGATTGATGCATGCTGCTGCTCGCTTTGTTTCGTCACTTGACGTGAACACGTGCCCTCTAGCGACGGGCTGTGACCTTCCACGCTCTGGTCGGAACCACACCTCGTTACACACGCCGCGATTAGCCGATGTCGTCACTGGTTTTGGCATTACAGCCTCCGGCTCGTTACTTTTTGAACGCACCTGCTAGATTTAACAGGTTTGTGCTTGGTTAACGACAAAACGTGTACCGAAATTAAAGGGTTTTAAAGAACAATAAATTGTCCTCATATCTCGACAAATAATATCCCAGAATCCTTAAAAACCTCGTCAAAATTCCGAAAAGAAATGTGACAATCCTTCCCTTCTTCCTTTCTCCCACTTGCCTGACACCTAGACCACTTTAAATACAACGCCTTCCAATATCGTTTGGTGCAGCTCAACTAACGTGTGTTGCCAGGAAGGACAATATTTCTCTGCGTGCATCCCGTACGGTACTAATGCACTGCAAGCATATCCTGCAAACGATACTGAACACTATCATTTTCCCTCGATGTAAGGAAGGAAGCTTTTAGTTTTACGCGAGCGTTAATTAATCATGTGATCATGAGCCACGGGACCTCCTTTTTACGTAGAATCCGAACCACAGGATATGGAATTTCACGTTTAAAACCGCACATGCACTGACCGGGAATCGAACCAGGTCCATCTTGGTGAGAGGCCTATAGCTCGACCGCTTCACGACCACGCCCCCTTTTCCCTCGATGTGACTAAAGATTAATACGAATACATTCTGAGTTTTAAATTCTTCAGTCATACTGACTGTTTAACTGGGACGAGAAAATTCATGAGTAATGGATAAGCTTAGACGAGGTTATTATTATTATTATTTCTTCTTCTTTAATCGTATCGGCCAACTAAGGACCACGTTATTTCAACTGGCTTCTCTGGGCTTTGATGTTTGCCCAGTGTTCCTTCATACGTTGCCGGTGTTGCTCTTTTCTTTCTTCCGTCCACATCTTTCCCGTCTTCAACTTCGGTTTTTCTTGAAAACCCTGGTGGTCGTGTAGTTTCTTCCTGAGGGGATTGCGTTCCTGAATATCCTCACAGGTAATTTCCATCTCTTGCAGGTCACTTTCCACCTCTTCGAACCAGGCTGGCTTGGTCTTCTTATTTTTAAAATAGTTAAAGATCCGGTTCGTCAATCGTGTGGGTTTCATTCTAAGCAAGTGGCCATAAAATGCAATCCTCCTTTTCCTCATTACATCAGAGATCTTCTGGACATGAATATACAGCTCATAGTTATGCCGTCGTCTATATTCACCGTTGTCTTTAATCGGGCCAAGAATTTTCCTCAAGATCTTTCTTTCCTTGATCTCCAATTTTTCTACCAGGCCTTTCTTGTTCATGGTGAGGCAATCCGCTGCGTACAGAGCCTCTGGTCGTATGACAGTGCAATAATGCCTAAGTTTTGCGTTCAGGGATATTGACTTTTTGTTGTAAACGTCCTTGGTGAGTTGGTACGCCATTTCCATTTTGTTCATGCGCGAAGTGAAGGTTTCTTTCTCACATACGTTGGGTTCTATCCACTCGCCAAGATATTTAAACTTATCTGTCCGTTTGATTTTCCCCTGGTTTACTTTTAGCTCCCTTGGTGCTGGCTTGATGTTAGTTATGAAGTGTGTTTTCTCCAAAGAGATCTGAAGACCAACTTTTGTTGCCTGTACCTGCAGCTGGTTAATTTGTTTTGTGGCCATGTCTAAAGAGTCGGAGAAAATTGCAAGATCATCTGCAAAAGCGAGGCAATCAATAGAAAGGTTCATGTTCTTGTAACCCAGTCGTACTCCATTTTGGACCCCATCGTTCATTTCTTTGCGCCACTCGCGGATGACCTTTTCCAGTGCACAGTTGAAGAGCAGGGGTGAAAGCCCATCTCCCTGCCTAACTCCTGTCTTAATTTCGAAAGAGTCCGAAATTTCTCCTCTGAACTTGACTCTGGAGGTGGTGTTAGCTAAGGTCTGTTGAATGATTGCCCTGGTTTTATTATCCAATCCAAATTCCTTTAGAATTTGAATAAGAGCTATTCTATCAATCGAATCATAGGCCTTCTTGAAGTCGACGAAGGTTACCACAAATTTCTTGTTCCTTTGCTTCAGATAGAAAAGGATGGATTTCAGATTCATAATTTGTTCTGCACATGAGCGCTCTTTCCTGAACCCTCCTTGGTACTCTCCTAATTGTGGATCAAGTTGTTGTTCTGCCCTAATCTGCAGAGCTTTTGAAATAATTTTGTAAGTTATCAGTAGGAGGGAAATGCCGCGGTAGTTGTTAACGTCCGTTTTGTCACCTTTCTTATGCAGGGGATGAATCAAGGCAGAAGTCCAGTCACGTGGAAGTTTCTCAGTTTCCCAAATCTCCTTGATAATGTCAGTCAATTTATCAATCATCTTTTCACCAGCATACTTCCACAATTCGGCGATTATCGAGTCCTCACCTGGTGCCTTGTTGTTCTTAAGTGACTGGATAATCTGTTTGATTTCTTCTTTCGTTGGAGGGGATGAATCTGGGTGGACTTGTACGTTGTCTTCAAATGAGAAAGTGGATTTGGGAGTCTCACAATTAAGGAGGGATTCAAAGTATTTCGCTAGAATCTGGCAATTTTCTCTCTCACTGTAAGCTAGTCTCCCATTTGAGTCTTTGAACTGTAGACTCGGAGGATTGTATTTGCTTAGATTGCGTTTGAAGGTTCTGTAGAAGTCCCTTGTGTTGTTCCTCTGAAAGTCTAGCTCAATTTGAGTTAGTTGGCTCTTGTTGTAGGCACGTTTTACATTGCGGATGATTTTTGCAGCGCGTTGTCTCTCGTTCACGAAGTTTCCCAATTTTCTTGGTTCTTTCCCGAGTTCCATTTCTGCCAGGCAAGTTGTCTTTGCTTTACCACTGAATCACATGCATTATTCCACCACGCATGTTTCTTTGACTTCGTCAGTGGAACTGTCTCCTGTGCTGTTGTGACCAAGGCCTGTTGTAGTTCATCCCAGTTTTCGGGATTCCAAGATTCTAGTTTTTGAGTAAATTTAGGGCACAATCGTAGTTTTTCCGTATCAAATCGATTGATCTTTTTTAAGACGGCCTTTCTGGTGTTTCTCGGAATCAGCTTAACTTTGATTTTGGATAGATAGTGATCCGAATCTAGATTGGCATTTCTTAGAACCTTCACGTTCTGTATTTCTCTCTGAGCTTTACGTGCAATAGCGACGTGATCAATTTGAAATTCGCCGAGATTTGGATTCGGAGATGTCCAAGTCTTCTGTTTTCTCGGAAGGTGTTTGAACGCTGTGGATTTTATTACAAGATTGAAAGCCTTACATAGTTCTACGAGCCTCTCACCATTGCGATTTGTTCTCTGGTGAGCTGGATAGTTTCCGATAATGTTTTGGAACTTTCTTTCCTTACCCAGCTGTGCATTGAAATCTCCAAGAAGCATAATCGTGTGTTTGTCTGGAATCTTACAGAGAACATCTTCAAGGTCTTCCCAGAATCTATCCGTTCCTTCCGGGTCTCTCTTATTCGCTTGATTGATTGGCGCATGGACATTCACAACAGTATAAACTTTGTTTGTGCTCCGGAAGGAGAGAGTTGAAACTCGACTGCTAGGCGAGTTGAAGCCAATTATTGAATCCAAAATCTTCCTACTGACGATGAATCCTGTGCCAAGGTTGGGAACTGTTTTTATTACACGTTTACCAGTTTTACCTTTAAAAATTCTGTAGCCTTCTGACTCAAAGGCTTGTTCATCTGTGAATCTCGTTTCTTGAATTGCTGCAATCAGGATTTGATGTTGGGATAAGGAATCAGTTAGTTGTTTCAATTTACCAATCTTCCGAAGGGAATTCGTGTTAAAGGTAGCAAATAAATTCCGGCGTTTGTGTTGGATCTTTCCTGGAGTCTCCGATACCTCCATGCATGTCGGCGCAGGCTCCCCAGATTCCGAAGGCCTGCATGCTTCGCTCAAGGTGAAGGTGGATTGGTTACCACCTGGGGTAGTAGCTTTTGCTGAACTTTCCTCCATGCTTTGAACAGTTGAAAAACTGTAGTTGGGGTCAGTGATGTTTCACACCGACCAGGGTACTACCAAGGTTGTGAGCCTTGGAGCCCCCAGCACTGATCGGCTCGCCGACCCAGTTTCCCGCTGGGATTGGTTACCCAACCTTCCACTGAGTTGCTCGGCTTAACAGGGGCACCTCTTGTAGGTTATGTGCCGGAGTTGGAGTGAAAGAGGCTAGTTGGATTCTCTTGCTGAATCCAATATGTTATGGTTGCAGATGACAGGCAACGACGCATTTCACTCCCATTTGCCCAGAGCCACATGGACTCCTCCCAGGTTAATTCCTGGGACCTATTATTATTATTATTATTATTATTATTATCAATGTTAGTATTATCATCAATATTAGTACCATCATCATTACGGGAATATTATTTAACAGATCAAGGTTGGAAGGGCACTTTATAAATTACTTGAAGAGGCATTATCAAGTCTGTGTTTGAGTCATCAGTCTTTTGACTGGTTTGATGCAGTCTCCATGCCTCCCTGTTTTGAGCTAATCGTATCATCACTACATAACTAGCTCACCTTATATCCGAGACCATCTGTTTAACATATTCTAACCAGGGGCACATGACCTCGTAGTTCCACCCCTTAAAACAACAATAACTAACTAACATATTCTAACCTTGGTCTACCTCTACAGTTCTTTTCCTCAACCCTTCCTTCCATAACTAAGTTTGCTATTCCTGGGTGTCTTGAATGTGTCCTACCAACCTATATCTTCTCTTCATTTGCAGTCACCAGAAACATCTCTCATCTCCCACTCGTCTCAATACCTCTTCATTTGTTACTTTATCTACCCATCTGCTCTTCATCATTCTCCTGTAACACCACACATTACACGTTTTTATTCTCCTACGCCAACAGTCCAAGTTACACTTCCATAGAGCGCCACGCTCCAGACAAGGCTTTCAAAAATTACTTTCTAATACCCAAATCTCTATTTGATGTCAACAGATTTATTTTCTGTAGAAATGTTTTCCGCAGCATCCGTGGCTTAGGCGGCAGTAAGCCGGGCTCTTGCCGGTGGGTACGTGGTTCAAATCCCGGTCACTACATATGAGATTTGTGCTGGACAAAGTGGAGGCAGACAGGATTATCTTCGGTTACTCCAGTTTTCCCTGTCACCAATTTTATTCCAGCAACACTCTCCACTATAATTTCATTTCATCTGTCATTCATTTAATCATTGCCCTAGGGGAGTGCGACAGGCTTCGGAAGCCGGCACTGTTCATATCCTCGCCGCTAGATGGTGGCTTAATTCATTCCATTCTCAGACCCGGTCGGTCGACTGGAAGCAGGCTGTGGATTTTCAAAAAAGTTTTCCATAAGTGAGCCAACCTACTTTTTATATCCTCCTAGCTTCGTCCATCACATTTTTCCCCCTAAATTCTTGAAGTCTGCTTAAGCTTTTCACCTGCCAATTTGACATCAATAGGGGGTTGTGATTGATTTCGGCTGCATTCCGTTATGTGAGTTTTATATTTATTGATTTTTATCGAGAATTATTTCGTCAAGACGGAGTCCATACCAATTAATAACGCTTTCAAATCCTCTGGTGAATCGGCTAAGCAGATAACGTCATCAGCAAATCTCAGAGTTGACATTATTTTTCCTTGAATCTCTACTCCTACTTTCATTTTTTCTCTAATTTCCTTCGTTGCTTGTTCAATGTACTGATTGAAAAGTATAAGATAATCCACCTGAACTTGGTAAGAAGTATTGTCTTACTATCAATATATTCCTGTTACCGTTCTGGAGAAAAGTCACTCTGGGACAGGTCAATGGCCACAGATTGACCTATATCAGCAAACTTAATTTATATTTGAGCCCCAGTCGTGTCTCTTTTCTTTACTCTTATGTTCCAAGAAACAGGACTATTGCTTATTAATGAAATAAAGATGACAGAAGAGCAAAGTAGTGGCAACATATACATAAATTGTTAACTCAAAAATTTGTTGTTGAACCACCTTACCTCTGCAGGCCTTATCACCGTGTTGGAAGCCATTTTCCAATGTTGCCCTAATAATGGAAATTGATGCTTTTCAGTTGGTCAACACTATTATACCCAAAGATAATGGGTGTTTCCCTAACTTGGGCCTACTGTTACTGGCGTCCTGACGCTTTCACATATCTAATAACGGCTGGAACATTCTGTAGAGGGAATGCATTGCAGGTCTGTTGAGATATAGTTGTTCTTCAATAGTTTAGAATACATAAGTCACAACTATTAATTACTTTATCTCCATCACTCGTATGTTCTTCATTGAAGGAAAGAAAGAAAGAAAGAAAGAAAGAAAGAAAGAAAGAAAGGAAGAAAGAAAGAAAGAAAGAAAGAAAGAAAGAAAGAATTAAAGGAGGAAGGAAGGTAGGAAGGTAGGAAGGGAGGACTGAAAGAAAGAAGGAAAGGAGGAAGGAATGAAGGTAGGAAGGGAGGAAGGAAAGTAAGAAGGAAGGGAGGAAGGAAAGAAAGAAAGAAAGAAAGAAAGAAAGAAAGAAAGAAAGAAAGAAAGAAAGAAAGAAGAAAGGTAGGAAGGTAGGAAAGAAGGAAGGTAGGAAGGAAAGTATTTTTATATATTTACAAGCTGTACCCGGCATGCGTTGCAATGCCAATCAAAGAAAGTGTTGGCGTTGAAATTCTGTTTCTTGAAGTGCTTTTGGATACACAACATGTTAACTGCCTCTAAGCTATCGTAAAATGGATTTCCTAATTTAGAACCATTCGTGGGAGCGTGCACAACAACTTTCAAAAGTTTCATCGCTGTCACTCATTTGTTGAATCTACTCGTACGCTACCTATTGTGAAATGGATTTACTAAGTCAAAACCCTTCCCTGGCGTGTACAGAATAACTCATCAATGATTCATCGCAATCGGATGAATGGTATATGCACGTATAGGGGTTTTTGTTTAAATGATTCGTGCGCTGTCACTCATTTGTTGAATCTACTCGTGCGCTACCTATTGAGAAATGTATTACGAAGTCGAAGCCCTTCCCTGGCGTGTACACAATAACTCATCAAGGTTTCATCGCAATCGAAGAATGTTATATGAACGCAATAGGAGATTTTGTTGAAACGCTTCGCGCGTCGTCACCCACTTGTTGCATCTACTCTTGCGCTACTTATTGTGAAATGGATTTACTAAGTCCCCTTCCCTGGCGGGTACACAATAACTGATCAATGTTTCATCGCAATCGGATGAATAGTATATGAACGCATACCTGATTTTGTTTAAACGATTCGCGCTCCGTCACTCATTTGTTGAATCTACTCGTGCGCTACCTACTGTAAAATGTATTTACTAAGTTAGAAACCGTCACGTAAGTGTCCACAACATCTCACCCAAGTTTCATCGCTATCGGACTAATGGGATATGAAGACATAGGGGACTGTATTGAAACGCTCCGCGTGTCGTCGTTCATTTGTCGAATCTACTCGTGTGCTACCTTCTGTGAAATGTATTTACTAAGCCAGAAACCTTCCTTGGAGTGTCTACCATATTTCACCCAAGTTTCACCGCTACCGGCAGAATGGTATATGACCTTATACGGGACTTTGTTGAAACGCTTCGCGCGTCGTCCCTCATTTGTTGAATCAACTTGTGCGCTGCATATTGTATAGTGGATTTACTAAGCCAGAAATTTTCCATGACGTGTACACAACATCTCACCCAAGTTTCATAGCTACGGACGAATGGTACTTGAATCCATACGGGACTTGGTTGAAACGCTTCGCGTGTCGTCGCTCATTTGTTGATTCTACTCTTGCGCTACATATTGTAATATGGATGTACTCAGCCAGAAACCTTCCCTGGAGTGTACACAACATCTCACCCAAGTTTCATCGCAATCGGATGAATGGTATGTGAACGTATACGGGACGTTGTCGAAACGCTTCGCGCGTAGTCACTCATTTGTTGAATATAAACGTGCGCTTCGTATTGTAAAATGGATTCACTTAGCCAGAAACCTTTCCTGGAGTGTACACAACAATTCACCAAACATTTATCACTATCAGACGACTGGTATATGACATTATACGGGACTTTGTTGAAACGCTTCGCGTGTCATCGCTCATTTGTTGAATCTACCGGTGCGCTACCTATTGTAAAATGTATCTACTAAGCCAGAAACCTTCCCTGGAGTGTACACAACATCTCACCCAAGTTTCAGCGCTATCGGATGAATGGTATATGAAATTATATGGCACTTTGTTGAAACGCTTCGCGCGCCGTTGCTCATTTGTTGATTCTACTCGTGCTCTACCTATTTTTAAAGGGATTTACTAAGCTAGAAACCTTCCCTGGAGTGCACACAAAATCTCAGTCTAGTTTCATCGCTATCGGACGAATGGTATATGAACGCAAACGTGACTTTGTTGAAATGCTTCGAGCGTCGTAGCTCATTTGTTGAATCTACTCGTGCGCTGCCTATTGTAAAGTGGATGTACTAAGCCAGAACATTTCCCTGCAGTGTACACAACATTTTACGCAAGTTTCATAGCTATCGGACGAATGGTATTTGAATGCATACGGGACTTTGTTGAAACGCATTGCGTGTCGTCACTCATTTGTTGAATCTACTTGTGTGCTATCTACTGTGAAATGTATTCACTAATTTTGAAACCTTCACGTAAGTGTACACAACATCTCACCCAAGTTTCATCGCTATCGGACGAATGGTATATGAACACATACGGGACTTTGTTGAAATGCTTCGCGCATCGTCGCTCATTTGTTGAATCTACGCGTGCGCTACCTATTGTAAAATGGATTTACTAAGTCAGAAACCTTCCTTGGAGTGTACTCAACATCTCACCCAAGTTTCATCGCAATCGGACGAATGGTATATAAACGCATAGGAGACATACATACCCACAGGCAAACTATCACGTTACACTGATTTATATATATATAGACAAGCTGTACCCGGCATGCGTTGCAATGCCAATCAAAGAAAGTGTTGGCGTTGAAATTCTGTTTCTTGAAGTGCTTTTGGATACACAACATGGTTTTAAATTTCCGTTAACTGCCTCTAAGTTATCGTAAAATGGATTTTCTAATTTAGATTCATTCGTGGGAGCGTGCACAACAACTTTCAAAAGATTCATCGCAATCGGATGAATGGCATATGAACGTATACGGGATTTTGTTTGAACGATTCGTGCGCTGTCACTCATTTTTTGATTCTACTCGTACGCACCTATTGAGAAATGTATTACTAAGTGGAAGCCCTTCCCTGGCGTGTACACTATAACTCATCAAGGTTTAATCGCAATCGAAGAAGGTTATATGAATGCAATAGGGGATTTTCTTGAAACGCTTCGCGCGTCGTCACACATTTGTTGCATCTACTCTTGCGCTTCTTATTGTGAAATGGATTTACTAAGTCGAAACCCTTCCCTGGCGGGTACACAATAACTGATGAATGTTTCATCGCAATCGGATGAATAGTATATGAACGCATACCTGATTTTGTTTAAACGATTCGCGCTCCGTCACTCATTTGTTGAATCTACCCGTGCGCTACCTACTGTAAAATGTATTTACTAAGTTAGAAACCGTCACGTAAGTGTCCACAACATCTCACCCAAGTTTCATCGCTATCGGACTAATGGGATATGAAGACATAGGGGACTGTATTGAAACGCTCCGCGTGTCGTCGTTCATTTGTCGATTCTACTCGTGTGCTACCTACTGTGAAATGTATTTACTAAGCCAGAAACCTACCTTGGAGTGTCCACCATATTTCACCCAAGTTTCACCGCTAACGGCAGAATGGTATATGACCTTATACGGGACTTTGTTGAAACGCTTCGCGCGTCGTCCCTCATTTGTTGAATCAACTTGTGCGCTGCATATTGTATAGGGGATTTACTAAGCCAGAAATTTTCCATGACGTGTACACAACATCTCACCCAAGTTTCATAGCTACGGACGAATGGTACATGTATTCATACGGGACTTGGTTGAAACGCTTCGCGTGTCGTCGCTCATTTGTTGATTCTACTCTTGCGCTACATATTGTAATATGGATGTACTCAGCCAGAAACCTTCCCTGGAGTGTACACAACATCTCACCCAAGTTTCATCGCAATCGGATGAATGGTATGCGAACGTATACGGGACGTTGTCGAAACGCTTCGCGCGTAGTCACTCATTTGTTGAACATAAACGTGCGCTTCGTATTGTAAAATGGATTTACTTAGCCAGAAACCTTTCCTGGAGTGTACACAACAATTCACCAAACATTTATCACTATCAGACGAATGGTATATGACTTTATACGGGACTTTATTGAAACGCTTCGCGTGTCATCGCTCATTTGTTGAATCTACTGGTGCGCTACCTATTGTAAAATGTTTGTACTAAGCCAGAAACCTTCCCTGGGGTGTACACAACATCTCACCCAAGTTTCATCGCTATCGGATGAATGGTATATGAAATTATATGGGACTTTGTTGAAACGCTTCGCGCGTCGTCGCTCATTTGTTGATTCTACTCGTGCTCTACCTATTTTTAAAGGAATTTACTAAGCTGGAAGCCTTCCCTGGAGTGCACACAAAATCTCAGCCTAGTTTCATCGCTATCGGACGAATGGTATATGAACGCAAACGTGACTTTGTTGAAATGCTTCGCGCGTCGTAGCTCATTTGTTGAATCTACTCGTGCGCTGCCTATTGTAAAGTCGATGTACTAAGCCAGAAAATTTCCCTGCAGTGTACACAACATTTTACGCAAGTTTCATAGCTATCAACGAATGGTATATGAATGCATACGGGACTTTGTTGAAACGCTTTGCGTGTCGTCGCTCATTTGTTGAATCTACTCGTGCGCTATCTACTGTGAAATGTATTCACTAATTTTGAAACCTTCACGTAAGTGTACACAACATCTCACCCAAGTTTCATCGCTATCGGACGAATGGTATATGAACACATACGGGACTTTGTTGAAATGCTTCGCGCATCGTCGCTCATTTGTTGAATCTACGCGTGCGCTACCTATTGTAAAATGGATTTACTAAGTCAGAAACCTTCCTTGGAGTGTACTCAACATCTCACCCAAGTTTCATCGCAATCGGACGAATGGTATATGAACGCATAGGAGACATACCCACAGACAGACAAACTATCACGTAACATTGATTTATATATATACAAGCTGTACCCGGCATGCGTTGCAATGCCAATCAAAGAAAGTGTTGGCGTTGAAATTCTGTTTCTTGAAGTGCTTTTGGATACACAACATGTTAACTGCCTCTAAGCTATCGTAAAATGGATTTTCTAATTTAGAACCATTCGTGGGAGCGTGCACAACAACTTTCAATAGTTTCATCGCAATCGGATGAATGGTATATGAACGTATACGGGATTTTTTTGAACGATTCGTGCGCTGTCACTCATTTGTGGAATCTACTCGTACGCTACCTATTGAGAAATGGATTTACTAAGTCGAAACCCTACCCTGGCGTGTACACAATAACTCATCAAGGTTTCATCACAATCGAAGAAGGTTATTTGAACGCATAGGGGATTTTGTTAAAACGCTTCGCGCGTCGTCACCCATTTGTTGCATATACTCGTGCGCTACCTATTGTGAAATGGATTTACTAAGTCGAAACCCTTCCCTGGCGTGTACACAATAACTCATCAATGATTCATCGCATTCGGATGAATGGTATATGCACGTATACGGGGTTTTGTTTAAACGATTCGTGAAATGGATTTACTAAGTGCCCTTCCCTGGCGGGTACACAATAACTGATCAATGTTTCATCGCAATCGGATGAATAGTATATGAACGCATACCTGATTTTGTTTAAACGATTCGCGCTCCGTCACTCATTTGTTGAATCTACTCGTGCTCTACCTACTGTAAAATGTATTTACTAAGTTAGAAACCGTCACGTAAGTGTCCACAACATCTCACCCAAGTTTCATCGCTATCGGACTAATGGGATATGAAGACATAGGGGACTGTATTGAAACGCTCCGCGTGTCGTCGTTCATTTGTCGAATCTACTCGTGTGCTACCTACTGTGAAATGTATTTACTAAGCCAGAAACCTTGCTTGGAGTGTCCACCATATTTCCCCAAGTTTCACCGCTAACGGCAGAATGGACTATGACCTTATACGGGACTTTGTTGAAACGCTTCGCGCGTCGTCCCTCATTCGTTGAATCAACTTGTGCGCTGCATATTGTATAGGGGATTTACTAAGCCAGAAATGTTCCATGACGTGTACACAACATCTCACCCAAGTGTCATAGCTACGGACGAATGGTACATGAATGCATACGGGACTTGGTTGAAACGCTTCGCGTGTCGTCGCTCATTTGTTGATTCTACTCTGCGCTACATATTGTAATATGGATGTACTCAGCCAGAAACCTTCCCTGGAGTGTACACAACATCTCACCCAAGTTTCATCGCAATCGGATGAATGGTATGTGAACGTATACGGGACGTTGTCGAAACGCTTCGCGCGTAGTCACTCATTTGTTGAATATAAACGTGCGCTTCGTATTGTAAAATGGATTTACTTAGCCAGAAACCTTTCCTGGAGTGTACACAACAATTCACCAAACATTTATCACTATCAGACGACTGGTATATGACTTTATATGGGACTTTGTTGAAACGCTTCGCGTGTCATCGCTCATTTGTTGAATCTACTGGTGCGATACCTATTGTAAAATGTATGTACTAAGTCAGAAACCTTCCCTGGAGTCTACTCAACATCTCACCCAAGTTTCATCGCTATCGGATGAATGGTATATGAAATTATATGGGACTTTGTTGAAACGCTTCGCGCGTCGTTGCTCATTTGTTGATTCTACTCGTGCTCTACCTATTTTTAAAGGGATTTACTAAGCTAGAAACCTTCCCTGGAGTGCACACAAAATCTCAGCCTAGTTTCATCGCTCTCGGACGAATGGTATATGAACGCAAACGTGACTTTGTTGAAATGCTTCGCGTCGTAGCTTATTTGTTGAATCTACTCGTGCGCTACCTATTGTAAAGTGGATGTACTAAGCCAGAAAATTTGCCTACAGTGTACACAACATTTTACGCAAGTTTCATAGCTATCGGGCGAATGGTATATGAATGCATACGGGACTTTGTTGAAACGCATTGCGTGTCGTCGCTCTCTGTTGAATCTACTTGTGCGCTATCTACTGAGAAATGTATTCACTAATTTTGAAACCTTCAAGTAAGTGTACACAACATCTCACCCAAGTTTCATCGCTATCGGACGAATGGTATATGAACACATACGGGACTTTGTTGAAATGCTTCGCGCATCGTCGCTCATTTGTTGCGTTGCAATGCCAATCAAAGAAAGTGTTGGCGTTGAAATTCTGTTTTTTGAAGTGCTTTTGGATACACAACATGTTTTTCAATTTCCGTTAACTGCCCCTATGCTATCGTAAAATGGATTTTCTAATTTAGAATCAATCGTGGGAGCGTGCACAACAACTTTCAAAAGTTTCATCGCAATCGGATGAATGGTATATGAACGTATACGGGATTTTGTTTGAACGATTCGTGCGCTGTCACTCATTTGTTGATTCTACTCGTACGCTACCTATTGAGAAATGAATTTGCTAAGTCGAAACCCTACCCTGGCGTGTACACAATAACTCATCAAGGTTTCATCACAATCGAAGAAGGTTATATGAACCCAATATGGGATTTTGTTGAAACGCTTCGCGCGTCGGCACCCATTTGTTGCATCTACTCTTGCGCTACTTATTGTGAAATGGATTTACTAAGTCGAAACCCTTCCCTGGCGTGTACACAATAACTGATCAATGTTTCATCGCAATCGGATGAATAGTATATGAACGCATACCGGATTTTGTTTAAACGATTCACGCTCCGTCACTCATGTGTTGAATCTACTCGTGCGCTACCTGCTGTAAAATGTATTTACCAAGTTAGAAACCGTCACGTAAGTGTCCACAACATCTCACCCAAGTTTCATCGCTATCGGACTAATGGGATATGAAGACATAGGGGAGTGTATTGAAACGCTCCGCGTGTCGTCGTTCATTTGTCGAATCTACTCGTGTGCTACCTACTGTGAAATATATTTACTAAGCCAGAAACCTTCCTTGGAGTGTCCACCATATTTCACCCAAATTTCACCGCTAACGGCAGAATGGTATATGACCTTATACGGGACTTTGTTGAAACGCTTCGCGCGTCGTCCCTCATTTGTTGAATCTACTTGTGCGCTGCCTGTTGTATAGTGGATTTACTAAGCCAGAAACCTTCCATGAAGTGTACACAACATCTCACCCAAGTTTCATAGCTATCGGACGAATGGTATATGAATGCAGACGGGACATGGTTGAAACGCTTCGCGTGTCGTCGCTCATTTGTTGATTCTACTTGCGCTACTTATTGTAATATGGATGTACTCAGCCAGAAACCTTCCCTGGAGTGTACACAACATCTCACCCAAGTTTCATCGCAATCGGATGAATGGTATGTGAACGTATACGGGACGTTGTCGAAACGCTTCGCGCGTAGTCAGTCACTCATTTGTTGAATCTAAACGTGCGCTTCGTATTGTAAAATGGATTAACTAAGCCAGAAACCTTTCCTGTAGTGTACACAACAATTCACCAATCATTTATCACTGTCAGACGAATAGTATATGACCTCATACGGGACTTGGTTGAAACGCTTCGCGTGTCATCGCTCATTTGTTGAATCTAATGCTGCGCTACCTATTGTAAAATGGATGTACTAAGCCAGAAACCTTCCCTGGAGTGTACACAACAGCTCACCCAAGTTTCATCGCTATCGGATGAATGGTATATGACCTTATATGGGACTTTGATGAAAAACTTCGCGCGTCGTCGCTCATTTGTTGATTCTGCTCCTGCTCTTCCTATTTTTAAAGGGATTTACTAAGCCAGAAACCTTCCCTGGAGTGCACACATCTCAGCCTAGTTTCATCGCTATCGGACGAATGGTATATGAACGCATACGTGACTTTGTTGAAATGCTTCACGCGTCGTAGCTCATTTGTTGAATCTACTCGTGCGCTGCCTATTGTAAAGTGGATTTAATAAGCCAGAAAATTTCCCTGAAGTGTACACAACATTTTACGCAAGTTTCATAGCTATCGGACGAATGGTATATGAATGCATACGGGACTTTTTTGAAACTGACTTTGTTGAAATGTTTCGCGCGTCGTAGCTCATTTGTTGAATCTACTCGTGCGCTGCCTATTGTAAAGTGGATTTACTAAGCCAGAGAATATTTCCCTGAAGTGTACACAACATTTTACGCAAGTTTCATAGCTATCGGACGAATGGTATATGAATGCATACGGGACATTTTTGAAACACTTTGCGTGTCGTCGCTCATTTGTTGAATCTACTCGTGCGCTATCTACTGTGAAATGTACTCACTAATTTGGAAACCTTCACGTAAGTGTATACAACATCTCACCCAAGTTTCATCGCTATCGGACGAATGGTATATGAACACATACGGGACTTGTTTGAAACGCTTCGCGCATCGTCACTCATTTGTTGAATCTACGCGTGCGCTACCTATTGTAAAATGGATTTACTAAGTCAGAAACCTTCCTTAGAGTGTACTCAACATCTCACCCAAGTTTCATCGCAATCGGACGAATGGTATATAAACGCATAGGAGACATACATACCCACAGGCAAACTATCACGTTACACTGATTTATATATATATAGACAAGCTGTACCCGGCATGCGTTGCAATGCCAATCAAAGAAAGTGTTGGCGTTGAAATTCTGTTTCTTGAAGTGCTTTTGGATACACAACATGTTAACTGCTTCTAAGCTATCATAAAATGGATTTTCTAATTTAGAACCATTCGAGGGAGCGTGCACAACAACTTTCAAAAAGTTTCATCGCTGTCACTCATTTGTTGAATCTAATCGTACGGTACCTATTGTGAAATGGATTTACTAAGTCGAAACCCTTCCCTGGCGTGTACACGATGACTCATCAATGATTCATCGCAATCGGATGAATGTTATATGAACGCAATAGGGAATTTTGTTGAAACGCTTCGCGCGTCGTCACCCATTTGTTGCATCTACTCTTGCGCTACTTATTGTGAAATGGATTTACTAAGTCCCCTTCCCTGGCGGGTACAAAATAACTGATCAATGTTTCATCGCAATCGGATGAATAGTATATGAACGCATACCTGATTTTGTTTAAACGATTCGCAATCCGTCACTCATTTGTTGAATCTACTCGTGCGCTACCTACTGTAAAATGTATTTACTAAGTTAGAAACCGTCACGTAAGTGTCCACAACATCTCACCCAAGTTTCATCGCTATCGTCGTTCATTTGTCGAATCTACTCGTGTGCTACCTACTGTGAAATGTATTTACTAAGCCAGAAACCTACCTTGGAGTGTCCACCATATTTCACCCAAGTTTCACCGCTAACGGCAGAATGGTATATGACCTTATACGGGACTTTGTTGAAACGCTTCGCGCGTCGTCCCTCATTTGTTGAATCAACTTGTTCGCTGCATATTGTATAGGGGGTTTACTAAGCCAGAAATTTTCCATGACGTGTACACAACATCTCACCCAAGTTTCATAGGTACGGACGAATGGTAAATGTATGCATACGGGACTTGGTTGAGACGCTTCGCGTGTCGTCGGTCATTTGTTGATTCTACTCTTGCGCTACATATTGTAATATGGATGTACTCAGCCAGAAACCTTCCCTGGAGTGTACACAACATCTCCCCCAAGTTTCATCGCAATCGGATGAATGGTATGTGAACGTATACGGGACGTTGTCGATACGCTTCGCACGTAGTCACTCATTTGTTGAACATAAACGTGCGCTTCGTATTGTAAAATGGATTTACTTAGCCAGAAACCTTTCCTGGAGTGTACACAACAATTCACCAAACATTTATCACTATCAGACGACTGGTATATGACTTTATACGGGACTTTGTTGAAACGCTTCGCGTGTCATCGCTCATTATTTGAATCTACTGGTGCGCTACCTATTGTAAAATGTATGTACTAAGCCAGAAACCTACCCTGGAGTGTACACAGCATCTCACCCGAGTTTCATCGCTATCGGATGAATGGTGTATGAAATTAAATGGGACTTTGTTGAAACGCTTCGCGCGCCGTTGCTCATTTGTTGATTCTACTCGTGCTCTACCTATTTTTAAAGGGATTTACTAAGCTAGAAACCTTCCCTGGAGTGCACACAAAATCTCAGCCTAGTTTCATCGCTATCGGACGAATGGTATATGAACGCAAACGTGACTTTGTTGAAATGCTTCGCACGTCGTAGCTCATTTGTTGAATCTAATCGTGCGCTGCCTATTGTAAAGTGGATGTACTAAGCCAGAAAATTTCCCTGCAGTGTACACAACATTTTACGCAAGTTTCATAGCTATCGGACGAATGGTATATGAATGCATACGGGACTTTGTTGAAATGCTTCGCGCATCGTCGCCCATTTGTTGAATCTACGCGTGCGCTACCTATTGTAAAATGGATTTACTAAGTCAGAAACATTCCTTGGAGTGTACTCAACATCTCACCCAAGTTTCATCGCAATCGGACGAATGGTATATGAACACATACGGGACTTTGTTGAAATGCTTCGCGCATCGTCGCTCATTTGTTGAATCTACGCGTGCGCTACCTATTGTAAAATGGATTTACTAAGTCAGAAACCTTCCTTGGAGTGTACTCAACATCTCACCCAAGTTTCATCGCTATCGGACGAATGGTATATGAACACATACGGGACTTATTTGAAACGCTTCGCGCATCGTCACTCATTTGTTGAATCTACGCGTGCGCTACCTATTGTAAAATGGATTTACTAAGTCAGAAACCTTCCTTAGAGTGTACTTAACATCTCACCCAAGTTTCATCGCAATCGGTTGAGTGGTATATGAATGCATAGGAGACATACACACCCACAGACAAACTATCACGTAAGATTGATTTTTATATATATAGACTAGCTGAAGTACCCGTGCTTCGCTACGCGTCATAAATAAATTAAAATGTGAAGGTGACAGTTAAAATAGGGGATAGGCGAGGTGCTGCGCAGAGGGAGATTAAGGATGAAACATTTTGTCCAACTACAACGCTCGGCGTTGACCGTGTTTTATAGCACAAATTTAGATTTTACTCGCTAACCGTTGGTGATACCTTTCGGATAGAAAATGTAATTTTAAACCTCGTATATGCCATCAAAAGTTTGCTATTTCTTAGCGTTCTCTTTTTATTTCAAATGGAAATATGAGTTTGAAACCAAAGGGTTTAGTGACGTCACTAAAATGGTCGCCATCTTTAAATAGTGCAAAGTATTGTAATCAAAAGTAACCTATATGTTAACCAGGTAAATCAGCTACTTCCATGTAAAATTCACGTATATCGGACCAGTGGTACTTGCGTGATTGAGTAATACACAGACACACACCATCTAATTTTTAGCCTTTCTTCGCTCGCGTCATTACTTACATTACTTACATGGGTAGGAGCGATCATCCTTTCAAAATTAAGGGCCGACCACAGCGAACAAATTATGGTAAATATTCTTTTGTAAACCGTGCCATTGATAACTGGAACTCTCTACCTGCCGCAGTCTTAGAGCCTTTTCCCAAACATATAGGTGTGTTTAAGAAAAGACTGACTATTTGTGTAAATACTCCAGTTTAATTGTTGTATAATTGTTATTGAATTCTTATGTGTAATTATTTATTTGTTATGTATATCCAATTTGCCTCCGGGGGCCACACCCTCCATTGCAAATAAATGAATGAATGAACGAATGAGTGTCATATTGTTATATAATGAAATGCAGTTTTAACTCCGTTAACACCCCTTTAGAACCTGAATATCCAAAAATCCCTCCTTAGTAGACGTTTTCGACACACAACGAACATATCCCCAAAATGTAATTCTTTTAACTTTAATAGTTTTGGTTGGTCGATGAGAGTGAACATCCAAAAATCATTCCTTAGTGGACGTTTTTCTTCCAAAATTTCACCCCTCCCCATAGGCCCCTTAAATTGCATTTATGAAAAAACGGTCGAACACCTATTTATTTTATTTATTTATTTATTTATTTTTAAGCTGATTGATTTCCTCCGAGTTTCAAACTCCTCGCCTATGTCTTTTAAGAGTTACACGCTCCGTTGGGAATCTTTCAACCCCCACTTTTCATTCCTTTAACCTCATAACATACACTACATGGAAAAACCATTAGACATGTGTCAGCTTATTTTTAATGATTAGTATATATGCCAAGTATCACATCCCCAAATGAAACCACTCGCCAGATATTGTTATTCAATGAAATGCACGTTTACCCCCTTAACTCCTCTGTAGAACCTGAATATCCAAAACTCTTTCCTTAGTGGACGTTTTCGACATCCAATGAACATATCCCCAACATTTCATGTTTCTAATTTTAATAATTTTGGCTGGGCGATGATGAGTGAGTGAGTCAGTCAGGACATTTTTTCATTTATTTTTGATAATTTCACCCCTCCCCATGAACCCCTTAAATTGGATTTATGAAACAAACGGTCGAACGCCTATTTACTTATTTAAAGCTGTTTTCCCCCTGAGTTTGATGAGTGACTAAGTGAGTCAATCATTTAGGACACTTTCTTTCCTGTTTTCCCCCCCAGAATTTCTCCCCTCTCCAAGGGCTCCTGAAATTGGATTTATGAAAAAACGGTTGAACACCTATTTACTTGTATTTTAAGCTGTTTTTCCCGCCGAATTTAAATTTTTGGCCTATGTCGTTTCAGAGATACACGCTCCGTTAAGAATCACTCAACCCTCAATTTTCACCCCTTTCACCTCATAATATACATCACATCGACAAACCCTTAGACATATGTCTGATTATTTTTAATGATTAGTTTCTATACCGAATATCACATCCCCAAAGAAACAAATCATGTGATATCGTTATTCAATGAAATGCACCTTTACCCCCTTAACACCTCTTTAAATCCCGAATAAACAAAAATCATTCCTTAGTTGACGTTTTCGACATACAACGAACATATTCCCAAAATTTCATGTTTCCAACATTAATAGTTTTCGCTGTGCGTGATAAGTGAGTGAGTCAGACAGGACATTTTCTTTCAATTATTTTTACCAGAATTTCACCCTTCCCCATGGGCCCCTTAAATTGGATTGATGAAAAAACTCTTGAACACCTATTAACTTATTTTTTAAGCTGTCTTTTTCCCCTGAGTTTGATGAGTGAGTGAGTCAGTCAGTCAGTTAGGACAATTTCTCTCATTTTTCCCCCCAGAATTTCACCCCACCCCATTGGCCCCTATTGGCCCCTTAAATTAATTTATGAAAAAAGAACGGTCGAACACCGATTTACTTATTTATTTAGCTGATTTTCTTTCTCTGAGTTTCAAATTTCTCACCTATGTCGTTTAAGAGATAGGCCTTCACGCTCCGTTAGGAATCCTTCAACCCCCACTTTTCACCCCTTGCACCTCATAATAATACACCATATCGAAAAACCCTTAGACACCTGTCTGCTTATTTTTAATGATTAGTTTATATGCCGAGTATCACATCCACAAATGAAACCACTCTTGAGATATTGTTATTCAATGAAATGCAGGTTTAACCCCCTTAAGACCCCTTTAGAGCTTGAATATCCAAAAATTCTCCCTTAGTGTACGGTTTTGACATACAACGAACATATCTCCAAAATGCCATGTTTCCAACTTCAATATTTTTGGCTGGGCGATGATGAGTGAGTGAATGAGTCAGGACATTTTCTTTCATTTGTTTTTCTTCAGAATTTCACTCCTCCCGATGAACTCCTTCAATTTGATTGATCCAAAAAAAACTGTCGAACAGCTATTTACTTACTTTAAAGCAGTTTTTCCCCCTGAGTTTGATGAGTGAGTCAGTCAGTCAATCGGTTAGGACACTTTCTTTCCAGTTTTTTCTCCCCCCTGAATTTCACCCCTCCCCATGGGCTCCTTAAATTGGATTTATGAAAAAACGGTCAAACAAATATTTACTTATTTTGTATGCTGATTTCTTTCCGCTGAGTTTCAAACTCCTCGCCTATGTCGTTTAAGAGATACACGCTCCGTTAGGAATCTTTCAATCCCTACTTTTCACCCCTTTCACCTCATAATATACACCACATCGAAAAACCATCAGACACGTGTCTTCTTACTTTTTAATGATGAGTTTATATGCCGTGAATCACATCCCCCAATAAAACCACTCTTGAGATATTGTTATTCAATGAAATGCAGGTTTAACCCCCTTAAGACCCCTTTAGAACCTGAATATCCGAAAATCCTCCCTTAGTAGACTGTTTTGACATACAATGAACATATCCCCAAACTGTCATGTTTCTAACTTCAATAATTTTGGCAGGGCGATGATGATGAGTGAGTGAGTGAGTGAGTGACAGGACATTTTCTTTCAATTTTCTTTTTTCAGAATTTCACCCCTCCCCATGAACCCCTTAAATTTGATTTATGAAAAAAAAAACTGTCGAACAGCTATTTACTTACTTTAAAGCAGTTTCCCCCTGAGTTTGATGAGTGAGTCAGTCAGTCAATCAGTTAGGACACTTTCTTTCCTGTCCCCCCCCCACCAGAATTTCACCCTTCCTCATGGGCCCCTTAAATTGGATTTATAAAAAAACGGTCTTACACATATTTACTTATTTTTTATGCTAATTTGTTTTCGCTGAGTTTCAAACTCCTCGCCTTTGTCGTTTAAGAGATACACGCTCATTTAGGAATATTTCAATCCCCACTTTTCACCCCTTTCACCTCATAATATACACCACATCGAAAAACCCTGAGACTCGTGTCTTCTTATTTTTAATGATGAGTTTATGTGCCGAGTATCACATCCCCCAATGAAACCAATCGGGAGATATTGCTAGTCAATGAAATGCAGGTCTACCCCCTTAACACCCCTTTAGAACCTGAATATACAAAAATCCTTTCTTAGTGGGCATTTGCGGTCCTTGGGGAAGCTGCATACCAAATTTCATTCCAATCCGTTCGGTGGTTTCTGAGATTTCGTGATGAATGAATGAGTGAGTGAGTGGTATTTGACAAATATATAGTAGAAGATAGTGTCAAGTCTTTGTTATGCTAAACTCGGTTGACAGTGCTGTGTGAGTAGGTGAGTAACTAACGGGATTTCAAGTAAAGATGCTCATTTTCTATACCAGTAGTGCAGAACGCAACTGGCATCCAGACGGCCGTGTCTCGACTTGAGCTATGTTGCCATGGAAACTATCCGCCTTGCCATTCCTTCATGAGTATATTTTATGATTTGATTAGCCTGTGCTTGAGTCCAAAAGGGCCTAAATCAAAAGAATGAGAAAGACTATCGAAAATTCATGTAGCCAGCGGTTCCTTCCGGGTCCTAAACTATGTGTATGCAAAATTTGGTTGAGATTGGTGGAACGGTGTTCACTTTTATATATAAGATAGATTATTTAATAATTATTAGATGCAACCATCAATAGGTCATTTTACACTAATATTTTAACAATTTAAAATAATATTAACAAAAACAACAACAATAACAGGTAACAATTGGCAGTGATGGGAGCAAGGGACAAATCTCGGGAAAGGCGTAGGGAATATTGGGGTAGTGGGTGATTAGGAGGGTGATGGGGTAGGGATTGAGAATGAAAGGGATCTTCTAATGTTATGTTTGAATGTTCCACAGGGAGAGAATATGTCAATATTTGGAAGGGAGTTGCAAAGGGTTGGCAGACGGTGGAAAATAGAGCGCTTCTGTACTTCAAGACGTGGGCGAGATATATGGTGTAAATGGTTCTGGCGTGTTGAACGGGAGGGAACATGGAGTGGGAAGTAGCTTAGTAGCATGTTACATTTTGTGTAACCATTCATAATTTTATGTAGGAAACACAGGTCAGTAAATTGTAGACGGCTTCTCAGGTCGAGTACATTGAGCTGATTTAAAATGTCGGATTTGGCAAAGTGCCTTAGTGAAGGAATGCGAGCTTCGACTATTGATATGAAGAAATTAAAGACACTGTTCAATTTAGAAATATTGGTTATAGCCGAGACAGACCAAATTGGAGAAGAGAAATCTAGGATAGGGAGAACATATGTGGTGAAGTATAATTTAAGTGCAGTGAGGTCTTTAATTTCTGTGAATCTGTATAGAATGCCGAGACTGCGCATTGCGCGAGATTTGATGTGGTCAATGTGGGGAGAGAATGTCAGTTTATCATCGTGAATAATAGCTGAATCTCTTACCTGAGAAGCGGTATCCAATTTATTCCACAAATTTTATAGTCAGCCTGATTTCCAGATTTCAGCAGTGAAAAAGACACACTGAAGCACTTTTTGTGATTTGGAGATAACCTCCGTTTGTTGAACCAATCAGTACATGCATTCACTGCTTCCTGGAGCAGAACTGGAATTTTTTCTGAATATCTTGAGGTCGTCAGCGTACAGAAGAATGGAACACGGAGAATTTTGCACACATGTGTTTATATCGTCCATATACAGCACGAAGAGAAGGGGTCCCAGGATACTGCCCTGAGTTACTCCTGATAAGACTGGGAGCCAGGACGATACAGACCCTGGAAGCACTACCCGTTGTTGCCTATTGGACAGGAAGCTTTGTATTAGGGATAGGAAGGATCCATGTACGTTGTATCGTGAAGCAAGCTTGTGGAGGAGAAGGAAATAGTTCACGGAATCAAATGCTTTGGCCAGGTCTACGTAGATTACATCTAGCTGAGATGTTTGATCAATTGCAGAAATTATGTGATGGTTCAGAACAGTCAGATTTATTAAACATGATTTTCCAGGGACGAAGCCATGTTGTTCTTCTGAGAGATGAGGTTTGGTGAAAGTGAGGAGACGGCAATGTATTATTCTTTCGAAGACTGAAGAGAGTATAGGGACGATAGATATAAGTCTGTATGAGGAAATTTCGTGCTTGCTGCCTGATTTAAAGACAGGTGTAACGTCAGCTCTTTTCCATGAGTCAGGAAAAGTGCCGGATGTCATTCACCAGTTGAGTATTATGGACAAGGGGATGCTGAGAGATACACAGGTGTTTTTCAGGAATATAGGGCTTATGTCTGATGGCCCGGTAGATCGGTTTGCGGGCAGACTTTTTAAGATATTTTGGATTTCATCGGGGGTCGTTGAAATTTGAGACAGTGAATCAGAACAGACGCTAGTAAGTTTAGGGGGACTGGGGAGTGGTACGGGAACTGAAAAGGTTGAGTGAAAATATTCATTGAAATGTGTGGACGTCAATTCGAATGGGATTTCTTCATTATGGAGGTTTAGGTTAAGTGGAATTCTAGGAGTCTTTCTACGGGATGATATAAGTGTCCAGAACTTCTTCGGGTTATTCTTGAGATTTCCTGTTATGGAAGAAATGTAGCGGTTGTAATCTTCTGTCATATGAACTCTTGAAATTTTCCGTAGGTGAGTAAAAACATTGCGAGTATGAGGATTAGGAACTGATTTCCACAGTGACCATGCACGAGTTTGGTTTTGGAGAAGGAGTTTGGTGTTTTAACTTAGCCAGTGCGGATATTTGTTGGATTTGGGAACGGAGAAAGGCACGTGTTGTTTAATGGCCGAGTAGAGTAAATCCTCAAACAAGGCCACTGCGCTATTTACATCTCTCCCAGCTCTTAGCAGGCTCCAAGGAAGAGATGATAAATCTTGATTGACAGCTTGCCAGTCGACCTTTCTCCAGAGAGGGAATGTTTTGTTTTTGACGGGTGGGCTGTTTTTATGTCTGCAGGCTGGGACGGGGAGGGAGGCTTCTATTGAACTGTGGTCAGTGTTCAGGGTATGTCTTCCAACTGCCACGGTGACATCACGCAGTGTTGAAAATATGAGGCCCAGTGTTTCAGATTTCCTTGTAGGGTATAGGTTGAACTGGTTCAGGTGAAGACCGTTTATAAAATTAGATAAGATGAAAATATCAATTGGGGGAGAGTTTATGGTACCATTGTCTATTGATGTCCAGGAGATATGTGAATTAAAGTCACCTAGTAACACTATTTCATTTTCTTGGTTGAGGGCAAGAAGAGTAGAGTTGAAACATTCTTCTAAGGTGTCAATTTTGCTGGTAGGTGGGCGGTAGAAGCAGCCTACGAGTAAATTCTTCCTTTTTGGGATATTAATCTCGACCCATATGATTTCGCAGGAAGTTTCTAAGTCAGGCCGATGTTTTGCCTTCAGTTTGTTATGAACTGCGATTGCAAAACCACCACCCCTTGAAGACCTGTCGCGCCGAAACACATTGAACTCAGATGAAAACGGAAGTTTCCCACATGAGACAAAGTCTGACAACCATGTTTCTGAGAGGCAGAGGATATCGAATTGGTTAATTTCTAATGAATTTGCTATACAGTCGGTTAATTTATTTTTGATGCTCTGTGCGTTCTGATAATAGAGGTTAAGGGGTCCTGGGATTAAGTGAATGTCACCTGATAGTAGAAGTAGTATGAAGTACACTGCATTGGAGGAAGCAAGGCAACCTTGTACTGGTCCACGAGGTGTGGCGGAGCACTGGTAGGTTATAAGCTGCCGCGGTTGAGAAAGTAAAGTGTCTCTCTGCACAGAACCACTGAATTTCCTGGTCACACGACACATCACTATGATTGGAAATATTTTTAGATACAGTTGCACACAAATTACCACTAAAATACAGTAATATGCAAGAGCTGCTAACACACGAGGCAGGAAGGAAAGAAAGAAGGAAGGAAGGAAGGAAGGAAAGAAGGAAGGAAGGAAAGAAAGAAGGAAGGAAGGAAGGAAGGAAGGAAAGAAGGAAGGAAGGAAAGTAAGAAGGAAGGTAGGAAGGTAGGAAGGATAGTAAGAAGGAAAGAAGGAAGGTAGGAAGGAAAGTAAGAAGGAAAGAAGGAAGGTAGGAAGGAAAGTAAGAAGGAAAGAAGGAAGGTAGGAAGGAATGTAAGAAGGAAAGAAGGAAGGTAGGAAGGTAGGAAGGAAAGTAAGAAGGAAAGAAGGAAGGTAGGAAGGAATGTAAGAAGGAAAGAAGGAAGGTAGGAAGGTAGGAAGGAAAGTAAGAAGGAAGGAAGGTAGGAAGGGAGGAAGGAAAGTAGGAAGGAAGGAAGGTAGGAAGGAAAGTAAGAAGGAAAGAAGGAAGGTAGGAAGGAAAGTAAGGAGGAAAGAAGGAAGGTAGGAAGGAAAGTAAGAAGGAAGGTAGGAAGGAAAGTAAGAAGGAAAGAAGGAAGGTAGGAAGGCAGGAAGGAAAGTAAGAAGGAAAGAAGGAAGGTAGGAAGGAAAGTAAGAAGGAAGGAAGGTAGGAAGGGAGGAAGGAAAGTAGGAAGGTAGGAAGGGAAGTAAGAAGGAAAGAAGGAAGGTAGGAAGGTAAGTAAGAAGGAAGGTAGGAAGGAAAGTAAGAAGGAAAGAAGGAAGGTAGGAAGGCAGGAAGGAAAGTAAGAAGGAAAGAAGGACGGTAGGAAGGAATGTAAGAAGGAAAGAAGGAAGGTAGGAAGGAAAGTAAGAAGGAAAGAAGGAAGGTAGGAAGGAAAGTAAGGAGGAAAGAAGGAAGGTAGGAAGGAAAGTAAGAAGGAAAGAAGGAAGGTAGGAAGGTAAGTAAGAAGGAAGGTAGGAAGGAAAGTAAGAAGGAAAGAAGGAAGGTAGGAAGGCAGGAATGAAAGTAAGAAGGAAAGAAGGAAGGTAGGAAGGAAAGTAAGAAGGAATGAAGGTAGGAAGGTAGGAAGGTAGGAAGGAAAGTAAGAAGGAAGGAAGGAAGGTAGGAAGGCAGGAAGGAAGGAAGGTAGGAAAGAAGGAAGGAAAGTAGGAAGGAAAGAAGGAAGGTAGGAAGGGAGGAAGGAAGGTAGGAAGGAAAGTAAGACGGAAGGAAGGTAGGAAGGGAGGAAGGAAAGTAAGAAGGAAGGAAGGAAGGTAGGAAGGAAGGAAGGTAGGAAGGCAGGAAGGAAAGAAGGAAGGTAGGAAGGAATGTAAGAAGGAAAGAAGGAAGGTAGGAAGGTAGGAAGGAAAGTAAGAAGGAAAGAAGGAAGGTAGGAAGGAATGTAAGAAGGAAAGAAGGAAGGTAGGAAGGAAAGTAAGAAGGAAAGAAGGAAGGTAGGAAGGAAAGTAAGGAGGAAAGAAGGAAGGTAGGAAGGAAAGTAAGAAGGAAAGAAGGAAGGTAGGAAGGTAAGTAAGAAGGAAGGTAGGAAGGAAAGTAAGAAGGAAAGAAGGAAGGTAGGAAGGCAGGAAGGAAAGTAAGAAGGAAAGAAGGAAGGTAGGAAGGAAAGTAAGAAGGAAGAAAGGTAGGAAGGGAGGAAGGAAAGTAGGAAGGAAGGAAGGTAGGAAGGAATGTAAGAAGGAAAGAAGGAAGGTAGGAAGGTAGGAAGGAAAGTAAGAAGGAAAGAAGGAAGGTAGGAAGGAATGTAAGAAGGAAAGAAGGAAGGTAGGAAGATAGGAAGGAAAGTAAGAAGGAAGGAAGGTAGGAAGGGAGGAAGGAAAGTAGGAAGGAAGGAAGGTAGGAAGGAAAGTAAGAAGGAAAGAAGGAAGGTAGGAAGGAAAGTAAGGAGGAAAGAAGGAAGGTAGGAAGGAAAGTAAGAAGGAAGGTAGGAAGGAAAGTAAGAAGGAAAGAAGGAAGGTAGGAAGGCAGGAAGGAAAGTAAGAAGGAAAGAAGGAAGGTAGGAAGGAAAGTAAGAAGGAAGGAAGGTAGGAAGGGAGGAAGGAAAGTAGGAAGGTAGGAAGGGAAGTAAGAAGGAAAGAAGGAAGGTAGGAAGGTAAGTAAGAAGGAAGGTAGGAAGGAAAGTAAGAAGGAAAGAAGGAAGGTAGGAAGGCAGGAAGGAAAGTAAGAAGGAAAGAAGGAAGGTAGGAAGGAATGTAAGAAGGAAAGAAGGAAGGTAGGAAGGAAAGTAAGAAGGAAAGAAGGAAGGTAGGAAGGAAAGTAAGGAGGAAAGAAGGAAGGTAGGAAGGAAAGTAAGAAGGAAAGAAGGAAGGTAGGAAGGTAAGTAAGAAGGAAGGTAGGAAGGAAAGTAAGAAGGAAAGAAGGAAGGTAGGAAGGCAGGAAGGAAAGTAAGAAGGAAAGAAGGAAGGTAGGAAGGAAAGTAAGAAGGAAGGAAGGTAGGAAGGGAGGAAGGAAAGTAGGAAGGAAGGAAGGTAGGAAGGAAAGTAAGAAGGAAAGAAGGAAGGTAGGAAGGAAAGTAAGGAGGAAAGAAGGAAGGTAGGAAGGAAAGTAAGAAGGAAGGTAGGAAGGAAAGTAAGAAGGAAAGAAGGAAGGTAGGAAGGCAGGAAGGAAAGTAAGAAGGAAAGAAGGAAGGTAGGAAGGAAAGTAAGAAGGAAGGAAGGTAGGAAGGGAGGAAGGAAAGTAGGAAGGTAGGAAGGGAAGTAAGAAGGAAAGAAGGAAGGTAGGAAGGTAAGTAAGAAGGAAGGTAGGAAGGAAAGTAAGAAGGAAAGAAGGAAGGTAGGAAGGCAGGAAGGAAAGTAAGAAGGAAAGAAGGAAGGTAGGAAGGAATGTAAGAAGGAAAGAAGGAAGGTAGGAAGGAAAGTAAGAAGGAAAGAAGGAAGGTAGGAAGGAAAGTAAGGAGGAAAGAAGGAAGGTAGGAAGGAAAGTAAGAAGGAAAGAAGGAAGGTAGGAAGGTAAGTAAGAAGGAAGGTAGGAAGGAAAGTAAGAAGGAAAGAAGGAAGGTAGGAAGGCAGGAAGGAAAGTAAGAAGGAAAGAAGGAAGGTAGGAAGGAAAGTAAGAAGGAAGGAAGGTAGGAAGGTAGGAAGGTAGGAAGGTAGGAAGGAAAGTAAGAAGGAAGGAAGGAAGGTAGGAAGGCAGGAAGGAAGGAAGGTAGGAAAGAAGGAAGGAAAGTAGGAAGGAAAGAAGGAAGGTAGGAAGGGAGGAAGGAAGGTAGGAAGGAAAGTAAGACGGAAGGAAGGTAGGAAGGGAGGAAGGAAAGTAAGAAGGAAGGAAGGAAGGTAGGAAGGAAGGAAGGTAGGAAGGCAGGAAGGAAAGAAGGAAGGTAGGAAGGAATGTAAGAAGGAAAGAAGGAAGGTAGGAAGGTAGGAAGGAAAGTAAGAAGGAAAGAAGGAAGGTAGGAAGGAATGTAAGAAGGAAAGAAGGAAGGTAGGAAGGAAAGTAAGAAGGAAAGAAGGAAGGTAGGAAGGAAAGTAAGGAGGAAAGAAGGAAGGTAGGAAGGAAAGTAAGAAGGAAAGAAGGAAGGTAGGAAGGTAAGTAAGAAGGAAGGTAGGAAGGAAAGTAAGAAGGAAAGAAGGAAGGTAGGAAGGCAGGAAGGAAAGTAAGAAGGAAAGAAGGAAGGTAGGAAGGAAAGTAAGAAGGAAGAAAGGTAGGAAGGGAGGAAGGAAAGTAGGAAGGAAGGAAGGTAGGAAGGCAGGAAGGAAAGAAGGAAGGTAGGAAGGGAGGAAAGAAAGTAAGAAAGAAGGAAGGTAGGAAGGGAGGAAGGAAAGTAAGAAGGAAGGAAAGTAAGAAGGAAGGAAGGTAGGAAGGAAAGTAAGAAGGAAAGAAGGAAGGTAGGAAGGTAAGTAAGAAGGAAGGTAGGAAAGAAAGTAAGAAGGAAAGAAGGAAGGTAGGAAGGCAGGAAGGAAAGTAAGAAGGAAAGAAGGAAGGTAGGAAGGAAAGTAAGAAGGAAGGAAGGTAGGAAGGTAGGAAGGTAGGAAGGAAAGTAAGAAGGAAGGAAGGAAGGAAGGTAGGAAGGCAGGAAGGAAGGAAGGTAGGAAAGAAGGAAGGAAAGTAGGAAGGAAAGAAGGAAGGTAGGAAGGGAGGAAGGAAGGTAGGAAGGAAAGTAAGAAGGAAGGTAGGAAGGAAGGAAGGAAAGTAAGAAGGAAGGAAGGAAGGTAGGAAGGCAGGAAGGAAAGAAGGAAGGTAGGAAGGGAGGAAAGAAAGTAAGAAAGAAGGAAGGTAGGAAGGGAGGAAGGAAAGTAAGAAGGAAGGAAGGTAGGAAGGAAAGTAAGAAGGAAGGAAGGAAGGTAGGAAGGCAGGAAGGAAGGAAGGTATGAAAGAAGGAAGGAAAGTAGGAAGGAAAGAAGGAAGGTAGGAAGGAAAGTAAGAAGGAAAGAAGGAAGGTAGGAAGGGAGGAAGGAAGGTAGGAAGGAAAGTAAGAAGGAAGGAAGGTAGGAAGGGAGGAAGGAAAGTAAGAGAAGGAAGGTAGGAAGGTTGGAAGGAAAGTAAGAAGGAAGGTAGGAAGGAAAGTAAGAAGGAAGGAAGGAAGGTAGGAAGGCAGGAAGGAAGGAAGGTAGGAAAGAAGGAAGGAAAGTAGGAAGGAAAGAAGGAAGGTAGGAAGGAAAGTAAGAAGGAAAGAAGGAAGGTAGGAAGGGAGGAAGGAAGGTAGGAAGGAAAGTAAGAAGGAAGGAAGGAAGGAAGTGAGGAAGGAAAGTAAGAAGGAAGGTAGGAAGGTTGGAAGCAAAGTAAGAAGGAAAGAAGGAAGGTAGGAAGGAAAGTAAGAAGGAAGGAAGGAAGGTAGGAAGGAAAGTAAGAAGGAAAGAAGGAAGGGAGGAAGGAAAGTAAGAAGGAAGGAAGGTAGGAAGGCAGGAAGGAAGGTAGGAAGGCAGGAAGGAAAGAAGGTAGGAAAGAAGGAAGGAGTATTACGTGATCGTAAATCTCGCGAACACAAGCTAAAGGACCTCTTCCTTACGTGGATTATGAATTATCGGACGTCCCATTTCACTATAATTGTACCAATTTTGCAAATCGGTACATGTTCATCTTATCTTCGAGACGCAGCTGGAGCTCCAGGTCTGGGCAGATTCTCATGAGAAAATACACCAGCCCCCTTCTGAGAATTCCATTCACCAAGTTGGCACCGGGCTACTGCTGAAATGGGATCGCCTAGCCCTTCCTGCCAGGATTTGTGCCTTTGTGTGTGCTGTCACTTATTGGCTTATCGTGATAGACACTCGTCAAGAGAGAAAATCGAGCTTTGTGTCTGCAAACTTTGGAAAAGCGAACATTTACTGTCAGCTGCATTCGCCAAGCTCTTATTCTGAGAAAGATCTTACAAAGGACATTGTGTAACACCTCGACTCCTAGAAGGTTTCTACGCAGTAACCTGTATGGGCTGCTATTCTATAGTACCCACTCAAGACCTTGAACCCTGGCTTTGTTTTGGCCGGTTGTGCAACTAGTCGCAGTTGGTACTACTGGAGGTTTGTGGTGGGGGATACACTGATATACTAGGGTGGAATCTGTGACTCCACGAACAGTGTGCGAGGAAGTTTGGTGACAGAAAGACTCTTGAGCACTTGCCTCCGGGGAAAACGTGTGTGCAGTTTTCCCCGGAGGGCTCGAAGATACCAGGTGGTACTATCATGATTTAATTACTAAGGGGCATAACCAAGGACTATCAATACAAACTTTGACTGCTAAATTTTGTAACGTCATTTTAAGGCCGCGTGTCGGCGGTCCGTAAGCTTAACTAGATAAAGTGTATTTTAGCACTTTAGTATGTAATCTTTTGGAGGGTCTAGTAATACTTTGGTGGTACCTTTATATGTAATTACTGCAGGGTGGATTATTATTATCCTATTTCCGGTTAGCTGGATGGGACCCTCGTGGTTTTAACTTTGGTCAGAAAGGCTGCTGAAGACGTTAAATCAAAAGCAGGCTTTCGGACCGCCTTAGTCGTATTAAACGGCTCTTAAATTACTTATGTAACCTTGTTTTGGAAGTGGCACAGAGTCTAACTTCATGTTATTATTCCATTAGTTTTGACGTCAGGGGAATCATTCCTGATAAATTCGTTTCTATCACAAATGTAGATGTGTCAAACCTTGCCAAACGGGCAAGTGTCTGGTTTGTTTAAATTAAGTCATTCATTTGTGTTTAATTAGATCATATTTGTCAGTTAGTTAATTAAGTGGTGGAAGGCCGTCTCTTGTAATTGTTTTATTTTACTGCTCAATATATGTTAGCTTATTTCGATTTGTCATATTATTTATTGCATGAAGTCACTAGGAAGATTATTCCCCTTTTCATTCTTCATCTTTGGCAGGGTCAATTTAATACGGCCTGCTGAGGTACGCATTCAGCGTTCCATCCAACAAGCTGGTCTTGACATTGGTTTCGTCCCGCCTGTTCTCTCTTTTCTAAATCGATGAGGGTGTTCTTGAAAACCAAGCAAATCGGAACATTCGCTCCTAGGTTTTTTTTGCTGTGAACTCAGCTGGCCTAGCGAGTAATTAAATTAGGCCTTTCATGTGTTTTTTTATTATTAATTCTGGGTGTGGTAATGTCATGTGATCATTTATTTTGATATGCTAATATTATTATTATTATTATCATTTTGGCTAATAAACAGGGTAAGGGGGGATGGGGCTACTGTTACAATGGTAGCCATGAGCATGGTTTTGCTCTGTGATCTTGCCATTAGCATATAATCCTTCCTGCTGACTGATTGCAGTAATTAATTAAAAATTAAATTCAGTAACTTAATTATTAAAATTAAATTCAGTAACTTAATTAATGTAGATTGGGCCCTCCTTATTAATCTTTTCTCCACATAGGTAGGATTGATTTAAACTCTGTGTAATGATTAATTTGTGTTCTGTTACATGAAATTTATGTACGATGGCTTCCCGCAAAATCATCGTGAAATACTTATCGGATGAAGAGGTAACCTACGAATTGCTGTTACGTAACCTTGAAGTGCCCAGGGACGCAGAACAAGCGCGCCAGAGTCTAGAGTATGGCGTCAATTTTGCAGCAACCCTTCCAAAGCTGTCAACTGCTGAATTCAAACTAGGTGAGTCAAGGTTATGTGATGCAATTAGGGAAATTTGTAATGTAATTAAGTATTGTTTCAGTGAGGTAGAATGTAGCCCTGTTGATCTCACCAAGTTGAAAGCTAGAATTGATTACCTATATCTCCGATGTGGGGATTTGTTACAATCTGATGAAGAACGTCCCATCGCCGATTTGAAAGGTCTATTAGAGGCCGAAGTTAATTTAGTAGAATGTGCTCAGACTTTGGACACTGTTAATCGTGTTAGTGGGGGGGGGTTTATTGAATTCGACTCCTGCATGTAGCCGTAATGTCTCGACAAATCTAGGCGCCAGTCTGGCTGAAAATGCCACTGGCCACGTTGGTAATCCTGTCACTGAACCTGCCGCGCCCCGTGGCAATGGAATAGCTCGCCTGCCCGACAGCTGTGAGAGTCGAGAGATTTTTCCTATTGTGGGTAACCGTATTTCTAATCATGAAACTGTGACAACTAATTCTGGGTTCGGCCAGGCACCGTTAGGTCCTGATACTGTGATACCAGTTTCGAATACCATTAACACTAATGCTGTGATGAGTTCTGTGCCAAATAATACCAGCAACGTAACCTTCAGCCTCCCCGGACGCGAAAATTGTACTTGTAGTTGTAACTGTATAACTTGTAACTCCTTCTCTGCTGTTGTCGGCTCGCCTCGTGTAAGGAGGTCGGTAATCGAACCCCAGTCTGTCTTAAATATCCCCTCATCTAGTTGTAATCCTGTTAGTGTCGGTGGTCGAGAAATAAATTCTAGGGATAATTCCGGGTCTGTTTCATCATTTAAGGTGCCGGGTAACTCAGGTCATCAGGGGCCTACAGTGACACAAAATTCTCCTTCCGAACCGGTAAGGGATTTAAATTCTGTTTGTCGAGACTCTCAGGGGAGTGTTTCAAATTCAGGGCGTAACCTCGTTTCTTTATCTTGTTCCGGAAACCAAAATTATGTGCAAGGAAATCCCTGTGCCGAAATGCCGGGGCGTGACGTGTCCAATGTCGAGCATTCTAATTATTCTGTTTTTTCTAAGGCTAGCTTTGGTTCTGTCAGTCACCCCATTTTGGGTTTTGTTTCAAAGTTATCGGGTAAAAGTATGGACACGGTTGAAGGCGTTGTTGATTTTTTGAGAATATTGGTCGATATTCATGAGTGTGCTATCCAATTCGGTGTCAGCGACCAAGTGGTATTTCAATTAATATCCTCCCATGTGTCCGATACGTTGGGGGCCTATGTGACTAGTGCCATGTGTGAAGGTTGGAGTGTGGAGAATTTTATGTCCGAGGTGTTGCGAGTATTTGTGCCCATCAGGTCGCTCGATACTGTGAAGGGACGTTACCTGTACCGAGCACAGGGTATTAACGAGCCGTTAAATTCGTACATTGTGGACATATCCAGGTTCGTAAAAGTCTTTAGAGTAGATATGCCAGAGGCAGAAGTGGTAAGGCTTATTTTGGCCGGTGCTACGCCGGAATTTCGGAATTGCCTGTGTGTTGGGACTAATCCAAGTACGATTAAGGAACTACGTGAAGCCGCTATTCAGGCCGAATCCGTGCGTTCGGTTGATATCATAAGGTATGCAAGTAGCATGCCCCCTCCTTTCATTAACCCTGTTCCGTTGGTTCGACCTCCCTCGGTTCGACCACCACCTGGGGCCGGTCGTCCTTCCCATAATTCGCCTAGGGGTAATAGTAATCGTCCTGTGACGTGCTTTAACTGTGGGCAGCAGGGCCACATAGCGTGGAACTGTCCGGTAAAAAGAAATTGACTATTCCGAGAAAAGCATCCTGAAATCCTCCTTGCCAAGGATCAGCGATGTGCATTGGGAAATAAGGTGACGAGGGATGATGCCAAAGTTATCGGAGCAATGGTGTCTGTTCTAAAGTTTCTGATCTAGTTCTACCCTCTCCTATGGTTGAAATTGCAATTAATGACGCTTGTGTAATAGCTTTGTTAGACTCGGGAAGCGCTGCTTCATTGGTTAGCGAAAATTGGTATTTGTCTATGAAACTCATTTGTAAATTCAGTAACCTGTCGAATGTAGATGTTAAGTTGGTTTCTGCCAACGGTGCTCAATTGAACGTTCTTGGTTCTGTGAAATTTAAGGTTCGGATTCATAAATTTTGTTGGAAATTTTCCTTTTGGGTCATTAAGAATTTGTCATGTCCTATTATTCTGGGCGCTAATTTTTTTGCTCATACTGGCTTACTGCTAGATATGCAACACGAATCATTCTGGTTCAGGTTTTGTTCAGAGGTAAAATTTAAATTCTTTTCTACTGCTGTCCCTAGCGCGAGTGCTCATGTTGCCAACCGTGATGCTGAACCCGTCTTGTCCACCGGGGTTGAATCCTTGGATTTAAGTAATTTATCTGACGCTCAAGCTAAAGAGATTCGGGATTTGTGTGGGTATTTTCCCGAGGTGTTCACTGACGAATTAGGAATGACTAAGGTCCTGGAGTATAAAATTGAAGTAACGGATACTATACCGGTCAGGCATCCTCCCTACCGTTTGAGTCCACCCAAAATGTTGGAATTAAAGAAATTAATCGATCAGATGTTACTAGATGGAGTGATTCGACCCTCCACATCAGCATATTCCTCACCTGTGTTCTTAGTACCTAAGCCAAATGGTGGTTTTCGGCCAGTCGTAGATTATCGTAGGTTAAACAAAAAGATTGTTTTAGAATCCATCCCTCTTCCTGATTTACATAGCTGTTTTTCCTGGTTCAAAAACGCCTCTTATTATAGCCTCATTGACCTGACGCAGGCATATTTCCAAATTCCGTTAGCTGAAGAATCTAAGCATCTGACTGCATTCGCCACCGATTGGAATCTCTATGAGTATTGCAGATTACCTTTTGGTATCTCTACAGGGGGCGCTGTGCTTAGTAGGCTTCTTGATCACGTGTTTTCTGGCATCAAATTTGATTATTTGTATCACTACCTGGACGATGTTGTTGTTTATAGCGAGACGTTCGAAGACCACGTGCGCCATCTTCGTGAAGTATTTGAGAGGTTAAAATCTGCTGGTCTAACCGTAAAGTTGTCTAAAGTGTCCCTTGCTAAACCTAAAATTGCCTTTCTTGGTCATGTTGTTTCTGCTGAAGGTGTTTCGGTCGATGACTCCCGAACCCAGGGAATTAGAGATTTTGCTCCCCCTAAAAATGTGAAAGGAGTAGCCCGATTCGTGGGAATGGTTGGTTTTCTGCGGAAATTTATACCCAATTTTGCACAGCGGGCGTTGCCACTTAATCATCTGCGAAGGTCTGACGTGAAATTTGAGTGGGGTCCGTCGCAGCAAGCAGCTTTTGACGATTTGAAGGAGGCACTGTGTAGCGCTCCTGTCCTCGCTGTCCCTGATTTCAGTAAGAAGTTTATAATCCAGACTGATGCGTCGCTCGGTGCTGTAGCTGCTGTGTTGTTACAAGAAAGTGAGTTAGGTAGACGACCTATTGGTTTTGCTTCTCGAACTCTGTCCCCTGCTGAAATAAATTATTCCGTGTATGAGCTTGAGGGGCTCGCAGTGATGTTTGGACTGGAGAAATTCCGAATGTATGTCGAACATGTTCCTTTCGAACTTGAAACCGATAACCAGGCCCTGAGCTGGGTCCTGGCTAGACCTCGAACCACTGGGCGAATCGCCAGGTGGGCAACCCGTATTTCATCATTTCAGTTCACCGTTCGTCATATAAAGGGTTGTGAAAATGTCATAGCAGACTCCCTTAGCCGCATGTATGAAGAAGTTCCTAATAAATGTAAGAATCTCGTTCCCGAGGAAAATCATGAAAATATTTGTGCTGTGTCACTTAAGCGTCTCTATGGAGAAATTCCTGACGGGTGTGAAACTCCCTCTTTAGAGGAACCTGTTGTTGTTGGGGCTAATTCAGCTCAACACATGTTAGTAAATTCACCGTTATTGTTTGGAGACATTGCTAACCATCAGAAGGAAGATCCCGTCTTGTGTGATTTAATTGCTCGATTAGTTTCTGGAGAAGAGATAAAGCCTTATATTTTAAAGTCTGGTGTATTATGTTGTGTAACTAGGCGTGATAGAAAGCCTAAGGTTGTTTTGCCTACTCAGCTGATAAATGGCATGCTAATGTATTTTCACGAGTCACCCGCTGGAGGCCACCTAGGAATTTTCAAAACTCGACAGAAAATAAGGCAGTCTTTTGTTTGGAAGGGTCTCGATAAGGATGTGAGAAAGTTCGTGCTGGGGTGTCATGATTGTAAAGTAAGTAAGCCCACAGTCAGTGGTAAGGTTGGTAAGTTAGCTTCTGAATCTGCGTCTAGGCCCATGGAACGCTTGTATGTGGATTTTGTTGGACCCCTGCCGAGGTCTAAACTGGGTAACCGTTTTGCCTTTGTTTGTGTCGATGGTTTCTCTCGCTTTTCATGGATTTTTCCCACTAGAAATTGTGACTCTGCTACTGTCATAAGATGTTTAAAGTCTGTTTTCTCTTCCTTTGGTCCTAGTCAATACTTGGTGTCAGATAATGCCAAGGCCTTTGTTTCTCATCAGTTTAGAAAATTTTGTTTTGATTATGCTGTTTCCCATGTCACCACGACACCCTATTACCCCAACCCTAGTTTGGCAGAGAGAGTTAACCGAAATTTGAGAGCTGCACTTATCGCATATCATCGAGACAATCATGCCAAGTGGGATTCGTCATTACATTGGTTACCCTACGCTTTTAATACTGCTGAGCATGAATCCCATGGGAAAACGCCGTTCTCACTTATGTATGCGTTCGTCCCAAATTCCCCTCTAACGAATCTGTGGTCACTTCATGATCTGCTTCCTGACCAACCCTCTCCTGATCGTGTCAGAGAAATCTGGAAGGAGGCCAAAGCTGCTATAAAGATCTCGCATGATAAGCTGGCTGAGAGATATAATTTGGGCCGAAAACAGGGTGGATATTCTGTCGGAGATTTTGTCTATGCAAAAAACTTCTGGGCTAAGGCCCCTGGTCGTCAGGTATCAGGTAAGCTGCAGCCAAAATATGAGGGCCCCTATGAGATTCTGTCCTTTCCTTCTGAAGTAACAGTGTTATTAGAGGATCTGTCTAGGAAACGTGTTTTTAGGACTCATATATCGAATTGTAAACCTGCTAGTGAACGAGAAACTCGAGATGTGTAAAGGGTGAAATTATGATGTTCTATTTCCTGTGAATGCGATGATATGAAGTTCAGAGCGATGGGAGATGGTCTAGTTGTTCCGCTGAAGTCAAATCTCTTATGTCATTTTTAGTAATCCTCAAGAAAGGCCGTGATCTGCTTCTGTTAGCTGAGTTTTGTTCATCGTATTCGTGGTTGATATTTTGGGGTAAATTTTTTTGGATAATTTAGTGATAATTTTGTTAGGTTGGTAGTGAAATTTCGATTTTATGTGGAAATAAGGTGTAATGCTTCAGAGTGATGCTCATTTCGCTGTGTTGTTCAGCTGCTGACGTGAGGGCTTTAGAAATTGTATCAGTGATCTGGAAAATCTTCGAATTGCAATCTCTTGTCGGTTGAAAATGTATCTGGTTAGGTTAGTCAGTAGGTTACTTGTAATCTGCGGTATATACTGTTAGACTGCTGACTTGCTGGTATTGTCACAACGTTCATGTGATTGTAGTTGGAATCATAGTTCATGTATCCCCGTATACTTGGGTGTGAAAAGAAAAAAATTAAGTTCGATTAGCATCAGCTTCGAGGTGGTAGCCAGGGTATAGCGTTAGTTGTTCTATGCATCGAGATAGTGTTGCACTGGAGATGTCGTACCTGTTCTGGAGAAATTTGAGGTATCTATTAGTTGGTGAGCTAACTCTCGTTCTGTGTAAGGTGCATTTTCTTTGGGGACTATTAACCACCCCGTGCATTTTGAAAATTTATCATTTTTGTCACCTCAGTGACCTTGTAATTCTGTGTGTGGAACATGATGCAGTGTGTGCGAGATGTTAAAGTGGAGAACAGGTGAATTTGGGGACAGTAACCGCCCCGTGCATTTTAAAAAAAAAATTATCATGCCATCACATCTGTGATCCTGTAATTCTGTATTTTGAGCATGCTGTGGCATGTCGAGGACCGCTAGGTTAGAGAATCTGAAGTTTTGAGGATATTAATCACCTTGTGCTTGTAGAAATGTGTCACATGACACCTATGGGTGTTCGTTGTAGTGAGGTAGATCTGTGTATGGGACCATGGAAGTGGTTTGTTGTCTGTGTGGGAGTAAACGTTATAAGTAATTTGTGTGTTTTTTTTTAATGGTGGAGCCACGTTCGTTTAGGTATGTCTTGAAAATTGGTTGGTACCAACTTGAATTTGTGTCTGATTCTGCTGAGCTATGTGCTTTGGGTGTAGAATTAGTGTAGCCTCTGCACCGGGCTCGTAGTTGTTGTTGGTTTGATATTGGTTGGGTTCCGTGCCTAGAAGATGGCATCTTGATTTTGAGAAGATGTTTTAATTTTGAACACTTGGTGTAACTGTGGTAAGTTGGTTCTCAGGATAGGTGTGATCACCTTGGTGTCCTGAGTTCGGTTGGTCATCCTACAGGAACTCTTGGGAGTTTGTAGACTGTTAGGATGCGTTGGCGAGTAGCGATGAAGTTATTTGGTGAAATTTGGTTAGGTGCTTGTATATGAATTGGTTGGATCGTGATGTCTATTGATTAGGGTGGTCTCCCCATTTGGTTATTGTTCTTGTGGAAGGTAGTTGCTGTTTTCTGTCGTTTGTCGGATGGCCACCGTGGACGGTTAGGGGCAGCGACTGGTGAAATGAGACAGTGGCTTTTGATATTCATTATGTTTTTATATGTGTCACATACCTGAGACGATCCATATGGTTTGATTATGGTATGTTGTGTTTGTTTTAAAATGTTTTGGTGTTTCCTAAATGTGTTCTGTTTTCCTACGGTACTGCGTGAGGCCATCAAAGTAAATATAAATTCATTTTTGAGTATGTTTAACTGTTTTGGAAGGGTACCAGTGAGTTCCCCCTTGCATTGTTTCTATTTTTATGGTGTTGCCCATGAAATTTCAGGGAATTTCGGTGGGAAAATATCTGAAATTTTGTAAATATTATGGTTTCTGGATGTTTTAGTCAAAAATTGATTGATATAAGTTGATTTAGTTATTCTTGCTAAGTATTGTAGTGAACTTTCAATTAAGCTTGTTAACGTCAGTCATATCGTATAGTTGGTTGCCCCTTTCGTGTGATTTTAATACTTCAGTGGACCTTTAATTATGCCCTGAACACTATCTCCTTGCGTAGAACCTTGTTTGAGGCCTCAAGTATCCCTTGTGACATGAAAGACTCTTAAGTGAACTTCGATGGGACACTAATGCTACGTGTAAATTTTTTTTATCCTTCCTGGGATAACTTCGGCTGTTTGGGCTGGTTGACTGGCCTGGAACGATTGTTCCCTCTAAGGGAACTGTATTTGGACCATACGCTGCTGTTCTGATGTGTGTTTCAGTGGTCACTATGTGGGACGTGTACTACCAATCTGGGCCCAGTTTGGAGGTACCATCTAGGTCCCATGGCATCATTCTACCCGAGGAGATCTACTTCAAGGTCCGCTGGCGGGGATTGGAGTAGCCTCTTCAGCTGCCAAGAGACCAGCTGGACACCATCACCCTGTTCATCATCTCCCCATCGTTTTCCTTTGGAGGAGGAGGATGTACCAATTTTGCAAATCGGTACATGTTCATCTTATCTTCGAGACGCAGCTGGAGCTCCAGGTCTGGGCAGATTCTCATGAGAAAATACACCAGCCCCCTTCTGAGAATTCCATTCACCAAGTTGGCACCGGGCTACTGCTGAAATGGGATCGCCTAGCCCTTCCTGCCAGGATTTGTGCCTTTGTGTGTGCTGTCACTTATTGGCTTATCGTGATAGACACTCGTCAAGAGAGAAAATCGAGCTTTGTGTCTGCAAACTTTGGAAAAGCGAACATTTACTGTCAGCTGCATTCGCCAAGCTCTTATTCTGAGAAAGATCTTACAAAGGACATTGTGTAACACCTCGACTCCTAGAAGGTTTCTACGCAGTAACCTGTATGGGCTGCTATTCTATAGTACCCACTCAAGACCTTGAACCCTGGCTTTGTTTTGGCCGGTTGTGCAACTAGTCGCAGTTGGTACTACTGGAGGTTTGTGGTGGGGGATACACTGATATACTAGGGTGGAATCTGTGACTCCACGAACAGTGTGCGAGGAAGTTTGGTGACAGAAAGACTCTTGAGCACTTGCCTCCGGGGAAAACGTGTGTGCAGTTTTCCCCGGAGGGCTCGAAGATACCAGGTGGTACTATCATGATTTAATTACTAAGGGGCATAACCAAGGACTATCAATACAAACTTTGACTGCTAAATTTTGTAACGTCATTTTAAGGCCGCGTGTCGGCGGTCCGTAAGCTTAACTAGATAAAGTGTATTTTAGCACTTTAGTATGTAATCTTTTGGAGGGTCTAGTAATACTTTGGTGGTACCTTTATATGTAATTACTGCAGGGTGGATTATTATTATCCTATTTCCGGTTAGCTGGATGGGACCCTCGTGGTTTTAACTTTGGTCAGAAAGGCTGCTGAAGACGTTAAATCAAAAGCAGGCTTTCGGACCGCCTTAGTCGTATTAAACGGCTCTTAAATTACTTATGTAACCTTATTTTGGAAGTGGCACAGAGTCTAACTTCATGTTATTATTCCATTAGTTTTGACGTCAGGGGAATCATTCCTGATAAATTCGTTTCTATCACAAATGTAGATGTGTCAAACCTTGCCAAACGGGCAAGTGTCTGGTTTGTTTAAATTAAGTCATTCATTTGTGTTTAATTAGATCATATTTGTCAGTTAGTTAATTAAGTGGTGGAAGGCCGTCTCTTGTAATTGTTTTATTTTACTGCTCAATACATGTTAGCTTATTTCGATTTGTCATATTATTTATTGCATGAAGTCACTAGGAAGATTATTCCCCTTTTCATTCTTCATCTTTGGCAGGGTCAATTTAATACGGCCTGCTGAGGTACGCATTCAGCGTTCCACCCAACAAGCTGGTCTTGACATTGGTTTCGTCCCGCCTGTTCTCTCTTTTCTAAATCGATGAGGGTGTTCTTGAAAACCAAGCAAATCGGAACATTCGCTCCTAGGTTTTTTTTGCTGTGAACTCAGCTGGCCTAGCGAGTAATTAAATTAGGCCTTTCATGTGTTTTTTTTTTATTATTAATTCTGGGTGTGGTAATGTCATGTGATCATTTATTTTGATATGCTAATATTATTATTATTATTATCATTTTGGCTAATAAACAGGGTAAGGGGGGATGGGGCTACTGTTACAATAATTACCTAGAAATCCAAGCTGTTCCACCTTGTTTGAAATTAGAATATGATATGTATTTATTTTATTGTAAATTACTGTACAGTACATTGTCTTACTTTGTTTTTGTTCCCTGCATTGTTTTTAGCGATGTTTGCACTCTCATCTCATCCCGTCTCGCACAATGTCGGCGGGGTATTTCGCCATTATTACTCGACTGGAGAGTGACCGCTACATTTCTACGAATTCGAATGGTCTGTCACCGCTCCCATTACAATTCATATGACATTTCCTTCGCATTGTGGAGCTAGCATACAGCGTATAGTGGCACAGAGTGGAGGAACATTCTAAGTCTAGCCTTCTTAATTCCCGTTTGAAGGCTTTGGGGATAATCTGAGTTGAATGTTATGTATGTTGATTGGTATTTACGGCTGGATGCCCTTCCTGACGGCAAATTCAACATAGAAGCATTGTTGTTGTTGATGTGGTTCGAATCATCAGTCCTTTGACTGGTTTGATGCAGCCGTCCATGCCTCCCCTGAGCTAATCGTATCATCTCTACGTAGGTAGATAGCTAGCACACTTTACATCCGAGGCAATCAGTTTATCATATTCTAACCTTGATGCACCCCTACAGTTCTTATCCTCAACCCTTCCTTCAATAAATTAGTTTGCTATTCCTGGGTGTCTATGCGCCCCACCAACTTATCTCTTCTCTTCATTAGCAGCCACAAGAAACGTCTCTCCTTGCTAATTCGTCTTAATACTTCTTCATTTGCTACTCTCTCCGCCATTCTGATCTTCATAATTCTCCTGTAACACCAGATTTAAACGCTACTATTCCCCTCATTTTTCTGCTGCGCTAACAGTCCAAGTTTCACTTCCATAGAGCACCACGCTCCAGACAAAGACTTTCAAAAATGACTTCCTAATAACTAAATCTAAATATGAGTCGTCCAGTTGCAAAATTCGTTCAATCCACTTGTGAATATGGATCATGTCGTAAAATTATTAATTTAATTCGTTAATTTTTTGTTTTGTCCTTTTGTTTTGTTTAATTTTTATTTTGTTTTGTTTATTTTCATTTTGTTTTGTTTTATTTTCATTTTGTTTTATTTATTTTGTGTGAATGTATTTTATTTTGATTATCCTAAAAACAAACATAACACAAAAACACGAAGCAAAAGGCAAAATTCAAAAGCAAAAGCAGAAAACAAAAACAAGAAACACAAAGCAAAAAGCAAAAAATTAAAAAAGCAGAAAACAAACACAAAACCAAAACCAAGAAAGAAAAGCAAAAATGAAAATTCAAAAGCAAAAGCACAAAGCAAACACAAAACCAAAAACACAAAGCGAAAAGAAAAAAGTAGAAAACAACAAACACAAAAGATACGCGAGGCAAAGTCCAGAGAAACGTTTCTCAAGAAAATGATTCTTATTCACGAGTGGATTAAACGGATTTTGCAACTGGACGACTTATTTGATGTCAACAGATATTTTGTTTCTGTAGAAATGCTTCCCTTGCCTGAGCCAACCTACTATGTATATCCTCTGTGCTTCGTCCATCACTAGTTATTTTGCTTCCTAGTAGCAGAAGTCTCCTACTTCCTTCAGCTTTTCACCGGACAATTTGACGTCGATAGTGGTTTCTGATTTCTTTCAGCTGCATTCCATTGTTTTTCTTTTATATTTCTCTCTCTCTATTCGTTTAGTCGATTCCCACTCTCCGTGACCCCACGTACTAGACTACGCCAATTTCTCCTGTCCTGCACTGCCTCTCGAAGATTTTCCAAGCTGGAATTTAGTGCTTCTGTGATGCCATCCATCCATCTCATTCTTTGCCTCCCTCTTCTCCTTGTGCCTTCTATCTTAGCCAGCATTAAGGTCTTCTCTAATGAATTATGTCTTCTTATGATGTGTCCAAAGTAGCCCAGTTTTTGTTTCAGGATTAAGACTTCCAAGGAACAAGCTGGTTTAATTTGCTGTAAAACTGACTTATTGGTTCTCTTCGCAGTCCATGGAACTCTAAGAACTCTTCTCCAACACCATAATTCGAAGGAATCTATTCTACGGCGTTCAGCTTTTCTTATGGTCCAGGTCTCACATCCGTACATCACAACTGGAAAAACCATAGCCCTTATTATACGGATCTTTGTTGTTAAGGTTAGGTCTCTACTCCTTAAGATATTGTCCAGATTTGAAAATGCCTGTCGACTAAGTAGCAATCGTCTTTTGATCTCATGACTGCAGTCACCATCGGCAGAAATCTGTGAGCCAAGATAGTTAAAAACAGAGACTATCTCCATTTTTTTCTCCTCCTACTTGCCATGAATTGACAGTTGTAGTTGTCATAATTTCTGTTTTCTTGACATTCAACATTAGTCCAGCCTTTGAACTTTCTTCTTTCACTTTCAGTAAGAGATTTTTTAAATCTTCTTCAGTTTCAGCCATCAGGATTGTATCATCTGCATATCTCAGGTTGTTTATATTTAACCCAGCTATTTTGATTCCTGTTTCTTCTTCATCTAACCCCACATTCCTCATAATGTGTTCTGCATACAGATTGAAAAGGTAAGGTGACAATATACAGCCTTGCCGTACTCCTTTTTGAATCTTAGCCCATATAGTTGTTCCATATATGGTTCTCACTGTAGCTTCTTGATCAGAGTATAATTTCCGGATGAGGTTAATGATATGTTCTGGTACTCCCATGTATTTTAGTACTTTCCATAACTCATTATGATCAACACAGTCAAAAGCTTTAGCATAATCAATAAAACAAAAATATACATCTTTCTGGAATTCTCTTGCCTTCTCCATTATCCATCGTACGTTAGCGATTTGATCTCTGGTCCCTCTTCCTTTACAAAATCCAGCTTGTTCTTCAGGTAACTCTCGGTCTACATACTGGCGTAGTCTATTTTGTAGGATTTTAAGCATGACTTTGCTAGCATGTGAGATTTGCATTAAAAGACAAGATGTTCAGCAAAGAACATATAGCCTACTTTCTCCTAAATGTATGGGTATATTTATAATTCTTTGTCCTCATCCCTAAAACCACCTCTACCACCATGTAGTGTTTGTTTTCTTTTATATTGATAATTAGCCAGTAAGTGTCAAAATCAATATTATATACTTTATGATGATTGAATAACAAAACTACTAACTTATTGTAATGCATTCACGTCCGTTAATCTCTATACTAAGCCAGCCTGCAAACTTAAGGATCTATCGTTTTGGGTACCTTCCCCTTAAAAAATCCGCGCCAATCACAGTAGGTTGGTGCTGCGACCTAGCAGTGAATTCATATTTATCTAGTACGCCTCTGGGTGTTCAACGAGTAGGCAGTTTAAAGTAGCCAGGAGGGAGGCGATCCAACTGGCAGTGTTTAATGATAGAGCGTACAGTCACTCGTCCTGCTAGAAGGACCTTCCGGAAGTACTTTTGTACACAGCGGTGCGTCCTTCCAGCAGGACTTTGGACCCTTATGGCAAATCTTTGAACTGGCCTTCCAGCAGGACGCGTCCTTCCGGCAGTACTTTGGGTTATCAGAGCGTAATAATATTGCAGTTCTGGTACTGGGCAAACAATAAAAGTCTGTAAATATTCTAAAATATTCAATATGACTCATATTGACTAATACAATAACTGTCTCTTAACAACATATTGGCTCTAAAATATATAAACGTATAAAGTATAAACGTGTTTTCTTATAGTACAGAGACTAAATAAATGTATGAGCGACGGCGCGTCCATCACTCGAGAATAAATAAATTAAAAAAAAGCCTAGTTGTGTTTTTGTCAATATCCCACTGCACAGTTGCACAACTACACGTAATTTAAACTACAGTACCATGACATTTACTGATATCATAATTACTAGCAAATAACGAGCGACTCCATGCATCTCCGCTGTTTGGAGCATCGAAATAGGTAGCAAAAACATAAACACAGTCACCATTACGTATAATCGCCGCCATTACTGAACGGTCAGAGCTACCAACTTCAGACTTGCATGCGCTGATTCGTTACATTTCCCTCTATATAATGGAAAAAGAACGGTCCTGCCAGCAGGACGCTTCGTCCTCATATAAGCAATTGAATTACGTACTCAAATGAGGACCTAACTTCCTGCCGGCAGTGCCTTGTACGTTCTATCATTAAAGGTAATCGGAGCGCGATCGTGGCTAATAGTCGAACTACCAGTATTACAAAATTGCCATACTTTAGGAGGCCAGGTATTGACACAGCGGTATATTTGGAACAATACTACCCACATAACCCACAAGAGGACAGCACCGTACAGAGACATTAAGAAGGCTGTGGTTGATAACAACGTGTATCTAATTCTTCTATTCTCCTTTTCGTAATGTCTTCTGTTTATGTGCAATGCTGGGACTGTGATTTTATTAATAAACGAGTGTATACATTAGCCTCCCCTTTGAGCTAAATTACATTTTATTCAGTATCTGTGAAAAGAGCTTGTGCACATCATTTGTAAAAGAATTCAAGAAAAAAAAAGTCATCTGTAGTAGTATTCGATCCCCAGTCAACTGCGTGACAGGCTAACACGCTAGCCCAGAGCTAAACATATCCGTATCATCATGGCGATCTTAACTGATATATTAGATTCAACCTGTTGGCAAATAATGACTTGAAATAAACTATTTCTTCACTGCAGTACATCTTCATTATAGATCATTTCATACAAAGTTTATATTATCGTATCAGTAGGGTATATCGCATACAACATACTAAAACTACTGAAATATAAGACAGGCTCATGAGGACAGCTGCCATCTTGTCGTGTGGCAGATACAGCTCAGCTCTTTTAAGCCAGTCATACAGAATAATATTATAATATTAAATTATAATAAATAACGGATCACGACCTTCAGGATAGCTTAAACCACCCTAGGCTTGATAATCTGAATTGGTGGGTCTTAAGTTATTGATTATAATGGTTGCATAATTCACACGGCCACCATCCTGAAATGGCAAGGCCGATGACCTTGAAGTTTGGGTGAAAGACGCGTCCTATATAAAGGTATGTTGTCACCAAATTTGGTAGAGATCGGATGATTAGTTTAGCCGTAATTTGAGTTTACGTTTTGAACGTTTGAGTGGCCGCCATTCAGTTTTGGTAAAGATGGCGGCGATATAACGTATGGCACTGAGGTGTCCTATGCTAGAGCTACTTCTGTACCAAATTTCGTTCAATTCGGTTTCACCGTGTTCGAATTGATAGGGGGGGGGGACAGACATTCAGAGTACACTCACTCACTCACACACACACACACACACACACACACAGATTCACACACACACATACACACAGACAAACACACAATTTTTCGCCCTGTGTTGATCTCATAAGTCTACTTTCATTTTTTGCAAAAATCGAAAGTAGGCTAATAAATGCCCCCCAGGGGCTCACATCTAGTGGGACGTGGGTTGGCGACCACGGGGCCCAAGCTGAGTCCGGCATTGCTTCCACTTACTTGTCCCGGGCTCCTCTCCGTATTCTTTCCTGTCGACCTCACTTGGTCAACTCTTGTTCTCTTCCGAACCCGACGGTATTAGGGTATCCGAGGCCTTGGGAGTCTCTTCCTTTCCCGCCTTAATTGGCCCTCGTCTCATCTTTTCTGATAACCCTCCTTGTGCGAGGGGTCAGCCTTCTTTTTCTTTTCTTGTTATCTCCTTCTTCTGCTCAAGGTTCTCAAGGAGACAGGCTGTATGTAGCCCCACCATTTCTTGTGCACCCTAGATATTACTACACCCTCAGGCGCTCACGGCTGGTGAGTTCGGGAGTTGGCGACCCCAAGGGATTCCTGAGCAGGTTCTGGTTTTCCCCCTTTACCCATTACCTGTGGGGCGGACTCTCTCCTCTTTCACTTTCTTACTGGCTTTTATGGCTCTCCTTCCTCCCAAGTCCCTCAATCCAATCCGCATTCTTCGAGGGTTGAGGGCATTTCTTTTCATCCTGTCCTTTATTTGCCTTATTCCCCTTTTGTTTTCCATTTCTTCTTCTAGTATATTAGTTGGTAGTTAGTTTTAGTCATAGTTTGCATTTCATTATCATCTTCACTATCACCCAAACCATTAGTGGCCGATAACCTAGATGTTAGGCCCCTTAAAACAGCAATTATCATCATCATCATCATCGTCATCATCAAAGATGAAATGGACATGGAGTTGGAATGAAGTGGGCGAGGTTTACTTGCCAGTAGTTGTAAATGGAAAATCATGGACAACCGTTCCAAAAACAGCCAACTATGGAGTTCAATCCCACTAGCCTTCCAAGTCCGGAAAGCCTGCTCCCATGGCCCAGCGGCATACTGCTCGTAGCTACTCCAGTCGGTATTCCAAATACTCACAAGGATGATAATAATAATCGCGCGGCCTTAGATACCAGACTAGTCTGGTGCACAGTTGATCCTTTGAGTTCAAGCTATCCCAGTGATCTACTCACCAATAACGACGTACCTTTTTTTCTCTGCCGTTTGGCAGAAAAACGAGTAGTTCCGTTACGAAATGAAGAGCCTACTTTTCTTAAAATTTATGATTAATGCCAGTGATTAATCTATATAGACCTATGAAGAATAATGACGAAATTAAGTTGGTACTAATCATCATCATCATCATCATCATCATCATCATCCTTTCATGTGTTAGTCCTAGAAGAACTGCTACGGTCTTCACAAAATATTTGAATGTTCACGCCATCTTTTCATGGGGCTACCTAGAGATCTCTTCCCACCGGGGCAGTAGTTGACGACTACTTTAGGGATCCTGCTTCTGACCATCCTGTTGAGGTGTCCTAGCTAATTTCTTTGGTATTGATGGATGTATTCCAATATAGGTCTGCTGTTAAGACCATTCAGCACTTCTGTGTTTCGTTTGTGATCCAACTTAGAGACTCCTGCTGTTCGTCGCATATATTTAATTTCGGCGGTAGTTATTCGTCTCTCATCTCATTTCCGCAGGTCCACGCTTCGCTACCATAGCAAAGTACAGGTCTTGCTAAGGTTTTGTAAATTCTTGTTCGGGTGTGTTTTTGATCGTCTAAACACTTTATTGATACTTTATTGATGATTCCTAAACATCTGTTGAATTTAAAGATTTTCTCGGGTATGTCCATTTCTTCAAGGAAAGACAGTTTGTAACCAAGGTATTTAAAATCGTTTAGTTGGTACTAATGAAATCTTTAATTAGTTCGAAACACACCTGAAATGGTCTATCGTACTAGACCACTACATTTGGCAGGCCTGGTGACTGAATATATTTCTAGTTCTATCTCGTAAGGTACAGAATGCATATACAAAATTTGGTTGAAGTCCAATATACCGCATAGACGTTACATGCAGTTAGACATTGGATCTATCAGCACGCGTAAAATTATGATGGCAACAATGTCATGTATGTGTGGTTCGTAATTAATCAGAAATATTATGATCAATTATTGTGCCAATTTAGGATGAAATCCATTTGTTAATATAGAAGTTACATATGTGTATCCTAATAGACCACTACAGTTGGCAGCCCTGTTGACAGAATACATTCCCATTTCCATCTCGTAAGGTAGAGAATGCATATACAAAATTTGGTTGAAGTCCAGTATACTGCATAGACGTTACATGCAGTTAGACATTGCAACTATTAGCACGCGTAAAATTATTATGGCAACAATGTCATGCATGCGTTGATCAGAATTAATCTGAAATATTATGATCTATTATTGTGCCAATTTTGGATGAAATCCATTTATTAATACAGTATAGAAGTTACATATTTAAAAATTGGACCTATCAGCAGGCTTAGGATCATGTTGACAGCACTGACGTATATTGGTTACTCCAAATTAACCTGAAGTGTCAGGTACTATACGTGTGTAAAGTTTAGAGCTGTTGGCTTACATATTTTCTGATATATTGACATTACGGTTAAAAAATTGAGAGAGCATTTATTAAAAGTAGGCTGCCCTGCTGTATCTTACGAATACGCATTACCATATCTGTTATGGTACACATAGCACATACAAAATTTGTTTCAAATCCAATTGATAATATAGAAGTTATATGTATTTAAAAATTGGACCTATCAACAGGCGTAGAATCATGTTGGCAGCACTGATGTAAATTAACTAATCCAAATTAATCTAGAATGTCAGGTACTATATGTGTGCAAAGTTTAGAAAGGTTGGATTGCATCTTTTCCGATATATTGGAATTATGATAAAAAGAAACACAGATATCATTTATTAACAGTTAGCAGCCCTGGAGGATATTAAAAATAGGCATTATGATATATGTTATGCTACACATAGCGCATACGAAATTTGGTTGAAATCCAATTCATAGTATAGAAGTTAAATGCATTAAAAATAGGACCTATATGTATTCTTAGAATCATGTTGGTAGCACTGTAATGCATTCAATGGGCTTCTGCAAATTAATCTGGAATGTTATTATCTATGTGTGTTCCAATTTTGGAACAGTTCGCATGTGTAACTTCTGAGATATCCAACATAGAGCTCAAATTTTAATTGAGATTTTTCAGCAGTTGGTAGCACTAGCATCATTTTCAAATATGACCGTAGATATTCGGTATAGATCTTGACTGGTACCAAATTTGGTTTTGATAGCTGCAGTCGTTTAGGAGTTGATAGGGGTGCCACACACACAGCCAGATAGAAGGTGGGACAGACAGACAGATGGACAGACAGACATTTGCCCGGATCGATCTCATAAATCTACTACTTCCTCATTCTCACAAAATAATAAAAGTAGGCTAATTAGTATTCTACGGTTGAGATTTCATTTAAATGTGTCTAGTAATCACAAAACTGGATACGAGAGGTCGTTTATAAGTCGACATCACATCACTCAAGAGTGCCATGGATTTCACCTGGCCTTCAAGAATCTGACTTACTCAGCCGAAAATGTAACCCAAGATCATAGGATTAATAGCGGTCATTCTACTACTGATGCATCGAGGAAATCTTGCCCATTTGGAAGAGGACAACATCTGTCTGTGTAAGTAACGTCAGAACGTTAACAGTAGCTCGACTCATTCACGTCAGACGTTCATAAACTTTCATACCTTTAAAAGGCTTTAATTAATGAAATACATTAATATTGATACGTGCCACCCCTAGTGGCAAGTTCGTTAACTGGATTACGGTGGGTAGAAGCACAACACAGTGGTCCTTTTAAAGAAATAATAGTTTTATTGCAGGTCTTAGCAAGTTACAGTTCACCATACAATAAACAGATACAAGCAATTAGCTGTCTTACAGAAGCTGCCTCTATGGAGCTCGACTCACCCTTTCACTCAGTTATGCAGTTAATCCTACCGTAATGAGGTCCGTGTCCTCGGCCAGAAGTAACGGCACTGTCCCTCAAGTAAACAAGCCACACTCACACGCCGTCTGCAGGCTAGGAAAACAGTCCACTGCGTTTCGCAATCCACACAGCACTTCACCGCATGCAATAGCCTCACTTGGGTTTCGCACGTCACGTCACCAACTATTGTCGCACTCGCTCAAAAACACTGTCCTCCCTCGCTGGTGAGGCCGCTCTATATAGCAGGCTGGTGACTCAATGAATGTTTCTAGAACCGTTCAGGGTTCACGGCTTCTCGAGATTTCCATGACTAGCTGGGTCACGAATATTCTGGTCCATCCCTTTTGTCCTCGCAGCCCCGTTGCGTAAGGCGCAAGTAATACACAGAGGCAGAGCATAGCCCGGGGCGGCTGTGAGTCACGCGGCGAGGCGACAAAACAAATTCACAGCCGTAACAATATTTTGTAAATCACTTATCCTCCCATTTCGTATTCACCCACGGACTCATCGAAGGATCATTCCTCTACCGTCTCAAGGGCAGTGTCTGGGAACTGGACACAGTTTTCCAGCAGGTACAACTGGGGATGGTGACAGACCAATCGCCAAGCGACCGCTAACTTAGGTCTAATGAAGAAAGTGTCAGGGAAGGGATTTTGGAAGGAATTTGGCCTTGGATCTGTTGAAAGGAATCATCCCAGTATTTGCCTGGTGGTGAAAATTGGAAACATGAAAACCTTTCTCATTACGGGCGAGGTGGAATTTTAACTTACGCTCTCCCAATGCCAGCAAGGCACGAGGTAGCGCGTTAGCACTCTCGGCCAACGTGGCCTATCCTAAGGGAAAATAAAATTTAATATGCTAACTTAAGACTTCTGTTATGGATTTTAATGAATGTAGCAGCGACTTATTGACATATAGAAATTAATATTTAGTAAATTAAAAATCTTTTCCCTGCCGAATCTGTCGCGATTTATATGTACACTAGCAACCAGCCCCGGCTTCGCCCGGTATCTTGAACGGTTGACCTAGCGTAAGCTTAAAAGGCGCGGATGGCAGGTCCCAGGCGCAATGCAAATAAGCTGAAGGGAACAGCGAAACTCCAAACATATATACTCTTCTCTGAAATCTTAACTCGACACGGCTCAACAGTCTGATGCTGGCTGCAGCTGGATGATAGAATTGCTCGCTAGGTCGTAAGCCCGCTTCGAAGCTAGTAATTTAAATTGTTACTGAACGGAGATTGATGGAAGAAATGAAAATGTAAAAACACTTATAATGCGCGATGTATTCTCTGTAGCCGGCAGTATGAACCTCCTCGGTGTACTTTAAATGGAGAACAGTTGACCAATGTACAGGAGTTCACTTACCTTGGTAGCAAAATAACAGCATATGGAAGACGTAGAAGAGAAATAGTCAGCCGCATCAACCAATCCAAAATAACATTCAACAAGAAAGGAAAGCTCTTTACATGCAAAAACATTATTATGAGCCTCAGGAAACGACTTGTAAAGATATATGTGTGGAGCGTACTGTTGCATGGTAGTGAAACCTGGACTCTTAGCTTGCTGATAAGAAAGGAATAGTAGCCTTTGAAAGGTGGTGCTACAGGAAAATACTAAAAATTCCATGGGTGGACAAAATCAGTAATGAAGAAACGCTGGAAAGGATTGGAGAGAAGCCATGTTTATGGAATATGCTTACTCACCGAAGAGACAAATGGATTGGACATATCTTGAGGCATGAAAGTCTTCTGCATACAATACTGAAGGGCAATGAGGAAGGAAAGAACTGTAGAGGTAGACCACGGCTAGGATACATAAAACAAATCATTCACGACAAGGGTTGTGATAATAACTTGGACTTGAAGAGACTAGCCACAGACCGGAGTTCATGGAAAGCTGCTACAAACCAATCTTCGGATTGAACACCACAGAAGAAGAATTGAAGATGCTGTCGTGGACTTCCTTGTGGAACTTTTCATGCTGAACAATTCTTAAGCTCATAGTATATAACGGTTTACCCGGCGTAAGCTTAAAAGGCACGCGGACGGCAGGTTTTTTCCTCGACTCAAATCACTGAAATCGTTACTGTTCGTCTTTCATTGGTCATAAATAATGCTTTTTGCTACAGAAACCTTCCTGAAAATATCCTTTACAGAATGGTGAAAACCGCATCAAAATCCATCCAGTGGTTCTCGAGATCACCCGTTACATCCAAGAATCAGGGACTTGGTTTTATACTAGGTAGAGATTAGATGCCACAACTGCTCCACTTGTCGCTGACGCAAAGGAATCGTGTTCTCCAGACAAACATGTACCGTGTCTGAGTGTGTCAGTCCTTTTGAACATACAATACCTTACACTTAACATTACCCCGAGGGAAATAGGTCAATCATAGTGCAGCAAATTCAACACTAGCTATTGCATTGTGTTAATATTGTACTAAGAGTAATATTAGGTATTTCATCACAAAGGGAATACTTCCCATTAATTAAGTCCTGGAAGCCACTTCAGACATATTGTGTTTAATCACAATAAAGCTACGATAGTTCCTCTCTAGGAATTCAAACTAATGAGTCGTTGGTTTACAACCATGCGACCCCAGAAGAGCACTGTATTGCTTCCACTTACTTGTGCCAAGCTCCTCTATTTCACAGCACCGTTCGACTTCTCTTGGCCAAATATTTTCTCTTCAGATCCCGAAAGACATTGTGTTTTCTTTCCGGAAACCCACATTTGAGAGGGATCAAACCACTTTTAGCCTACTTTCGATTTTTGTAAAAAATGAAAATAGACTTATGAGATCAACACAGGACCAAAAATTGTGTCTGTCGGTGTGTCTGTGTGTGTGTGTGTGAGTGTGTGTACTCTGAATGTCTGTTCCCCCCTATCAATTCGAACACGGTGAAACCGAATTGAACGAAATTTGGTACGGAGGTAGTACTAGGAAAGGGCACCTCAATGTCATGTTTTATATTGCCGCCATCTTAACGGAAACGGAATGGCGGCCACCCAAATGTTAAAAGCTTAAATCAAATTTACGACCAACCTAATCATTTGACCTACCAAATTTTGCAACAACATACCTTTTTCTGGGAAGCATCTTTTGACTGAACTACAAGGTCAACAGCCCAATATTTTGCAGATAGCGGCCATGTATGTGTGGAAATTGTTTCACCATATCAATTCAAACTCGGTGAAACCGACTTGAATGAAATTTTATATAGAGGTAGCACTAACAAAGGGCACCCCATATTCATTTTTAATATCCGTATAACACGTTGTATTTCCACAAGCTACTACAACCAACATTCAGTTATACTCCTTGAAAAGGACAAAGAGTTATAACAATAACCATGCATTTAGGCTATTTGGTCTTTACTGAACATCTTGTTTTATACTGTAATTCTGATAATCCCTGCCTACTGTATGGGGCCCTAAACAAGGCACGTAGTGTTAGTCCCATCGGCCATCACACATAAAACACAATCTCAAAGGCGCATGGCTGACGAGGTCGAGAGTTGGCTTCAACGAGTGATTTCTGAGCTGGGTCCAATATCCTTTCATTGTCTACTGACTTCGGGGGGGGACCCTCTCCGCTTTGCCTTTTATGCCTCTACTTCTTTTTATTATCCTCTTTCTTCCAGGGCTGAAGACATTTTCTTTTCCTTCCGTTCATTATTTCTCTTCTTTCATCAGTTTCTTTTTCTAGATTGTAAGAGATCTTTCTAGCGACTGCTAATAAAGACAAGACATAGGTTGGTAGGACACCAACTAAGACTCCCAGGGATAGCAAACTTAGTTTTGGATGGAAGGGTCAAGGTAAATTCTGTAGGAGTAGACCAAGATTAGAATATGTAAAATATTTAACCTCGGATGTTATATGTGGTAGTTATGTAGAGATGAAACGATTAGCTTAGGAGAGGGAGACATGGAGGGATGCATCAAACCAGTCAAACGACGACTCAAACAACGACAGAATATAAGTTTGTTAACAGTCATTTTCGTAGTAGCTAAAGAAAGTAGCAGACTTCTGTTACTTAGGAAGCAAAATAACCAATGATGGACGATGCAAAGAGGATATAAAAAGTGGGGTTGGCTCAGACTAGGAAAGCATTTCTACAGAAAATAACTATTGACATCAAAATAGATTTAGAATGTAATTTTAAAAAAATCTTTGTCTGGAGCGTGGTGCTCTATGGAAGTGAAATTGGACTGTTGGAGCAGCATATAAGAGGAGAAGAGAATTATTCGATCTTACGTCCATCGTTTGTAAACAGATGGAGCATCTCATTTGCGACTACTTGAGGGAACAGTGGGAAACATTATCATGGTTTAATGATAGGCAACATGGATTTCGGAAAGGTTACTCAAGCGAGAGTCAGATGCTATCACTTTTTCAAGATATTAGCGAATCGCTAGACTATGAAGTTTCAGTCGACGCCGTAGTTATAGATTTTGCGAAGGCATTTGATGTCGTGCCGCATGACATGCTACTCCATAAATTAGCTTCGACGAAGATTGATAGAAGAGTAATTTTATGGATCCAAGAATTTTTGACGGGTCGTTCCCAGAAAGTGAAAGTTGAAGGCCGATTCTCGGATGAAATTACCGTAACGTCGGGTATCCCTCAGGGCAGCGTAATCGGAACTTTGTTATTTTTGGCGTTTATAAATGACTTACCAAATGGGATTCACAGTGACTGTCGATTGTTTGCGGATGATAGTGTAATATATCGAAAGATACATGACTCACAAGACAATGCAGTACTTCAAGGTGACCTGAACCTGGTCTGTAAGTGGGCGATTGAAAATAAAATGAAAATAAACACAAGAGAATGTAGTCTACTAAAAGTAGGGAAAGTGCGAAGGCAAGATTTTCAATATAACATTGGCTCGGAAATACTTGTAGAAGAAGATTATTGCAAATATTTGGGCGTTCACGTAAGAAATGATATGAAATGGAGTAGTCATATAGGATGCGTAGTTTCTAAAGCATACAAATCCCTGCACTTTGTAATGAGGGTATTAAAAGGAAGTAGTACCTCTGCTAAAGAATTAGGATATTTGTCACTTGTAAGACCTATTCTGGAATACGCCTCGGCGGTTTGGGATCCATATCAAGTTGGGCTCATAAATGAGTTGGAAATGGTACAAAGAAAGGCCGCTAGATTTGTGCTCAGTGACTTTAATCCCAGGAGCAGTGTGAGCCGTTTGTTAAAGAAACTTGGTTGGGAATCACTTGAGGCTAGGAGGATGAAATCTAGACTCTGCGCTATGTACAACACGTATACAAATCAACTAGCATGGGGTGAGCTTAGCAAACGTATGGAAAAGCCTACTTACATGGGTAGGAGCGATCATCCTTTCAAAGTTAAGGGCCGACCACAGCGAACAAATTATGGTAAATATTCTTTAACCGTGCCATTGATAACTGGAACTTTATACCTGCCGCAGTCTTAGAGCCTTTTCCCAAACATATAGGTGTGTTTATGAAAAGACTGACTACCCATTTGTGTAAATACTACAGTTTAATTGTTAGTGAATTGTTATGTACAATTATTTATTTGTTATGTATATCTAATTTGCCACCAGGGGACACACCCCCAATTGCAAATAAACGAATGAATGAATGAATGAATTTGAAATTATTGGTGATACAGGAGAATGATCAAGACCAAATGGGTAGTTAGAGAAATAACTGACGAGGTATTGAAACGAGTGGGAGAGGAGAGATGTCTCTGGCCAATGCTAATGAAGAGAAGAGATAGGTTAGTAGGATACAAAGACACCCCGGAATAGCAAACTTAGTTATGAAAGCAAGGGTTGAGGAAAAGAACTGTCGGGATAGACGAAGCTCTAGGGCAGGGCCATCCATTCATTGCGTTCCGGAAGCGTGGCCAGTCAGACTAGCGCTCCTTCCCCTACCACCACTACCCTGTGTCAGCGTGGAGATGGACGATGTTCGGACCACACTGACTATATACGTACGTACAGTCGTGCAGCCGACAGCTCTTGTGGGATTGCTGACATATTAATAGGGCTGATTTGCCATAACAAATATACCGCATATACAAATCGAATGTTACTCCTATGTATGGAATGTGCAGGAAACAAACACAAGTGTTAAGTAAAGAATATTGTGATTTATTCCAAACTGAAATCTGAACATATTAGAGAGGAAAATTCAACAACAAATTGTGTTCTTTTTAACACATTAATTCTTTGTGGCACACTTAACATTTGGCATGCCCTTTCTAAGCTGTACAGAGAAATCAAATTTCCCATTCTGCATTCTGCTTCACCACTCCTTTTTTGAATGCGGTTCAGTCATGACACTGTGAAACTGATTTACTTACACGCTGTCAACAAAGCGCATTGGACTAGACTAGCGACTGATGGATCGGCTGCACACTTCAGCGTGCTCAGCCAGTCAAGCTCCTCCCAACACATCCGAAACTACCTTCCACCAAAGCACGGTCAGAGCGCCAGCGGTCGGGGAGCGTTGTCTCGATGGCCCAGCTCTAGACAGTTATAGCTATTTAGAGATGAAAGGATGTAGTGCTGCATCAAACCAGTCAAAGGATTGAAGACTCAAACAACAACATCGCAGTAGTTGTTATTGTTGTCGTCTGTTATGGGTTGGCGTCAAATCTTCTGGAGCAAATGGCACTAATATTTATGTAGGGGACACCCCTAAAATAGTACAAGGCTGTGAGAGGATTAAAAGGAAGCCTCAAATCCCGGCAGTACTGCAATTGAGCAATCTGTATCTAACTCCTGGCATGACAAGAACAGGTGTGAGAAGAACTTGGTGACTCACTTGCTACCGTTAATCTGAAAAATCGCGAGGTGATGAGGATACCATCTTGACGTGGATAAGTCATAACACAGTTTTAAGTCATGTTTCTCAATCAACCATATAAGAGGTGGCAAAAGATCTATAATTCACTTCACACGGACCGAGGAGTGAGTCAATTCTTACGCTATATTAACTCCGTCTCCGACCCCAAATTGAAATAATGAAATTAAATTATAGTATGCATAATAGCATGAAAAAACAAAGTCATGTAACCTCATATTGTGAAAACTGACCCTTACCGTTGCGTTAAGTACCCATCCCCAGGAAACCCCGTTTAATAAATTCAAAAGGCTTGTGGGCATGGATTTTTTTAGCGTATGGCTTTTAGTGCCGGGAGTGACCGAGGACATGTTCGGCTCGCTAGTTTTGTAGCTGCTTTGAGACGGACACCCAATGGGTGAGCTACAAGTACCGTTGGGGAGGAAAGTAGGAATGGAAGGTCGAGGAGTTGGAAGGTAGCGGCTGTGGCCTACAGTTAGGGACCAACCCCGGCATTTGCCTGGAAGGAAGATGGGAAACCACAGAAGACCATCTTCAAGGTTGACGGGAGGGGGGATTCGAACCTCCTTGCCTCCCGGATGTGAGCGACTGCCAGCAGTCATGCCGTAACGACCACGGCTAACTCACCCGGTGGCATGGAAATGCAAGCCCGTAATAATGGCAACACTGTCTCAAGAGGTCACATCGAACTTTCCGCTGATAACCTTATAGCAAACTTTCACAAAAAAGTATTAAATGGAGTGGCATTGCCTTCGTTGGCTTATTAAATGAAATTAATTTTCTGGGAATATCACAAAAACTATTGATTTTAGGGCCTTAATATATGATTTTCATGGGTCCTTAGTTCTTCGTTGCAAACATCATGTTAGACCAATTAACTCTACACTTAGTGATTTTGAGGGCAAAGGTTGTCCTCCATTTTTCTTTTACATACAATTTCTTTCTTTTCTTCAGTGATGGGAGGATGACCTAGCAGTTGTTCTCATAAAGTGCCTTTCTCTACTCGATGCACTCGTCAACGGCGGGCAATCTTGGCATGTTAAGAAATTATTATGTTGTAGTTGATTCTTTTAGGGGCTTTGCGACATCGTGGTCATGTAGCCCCATATACTTGGTTGTGTATAAAACTTGTCAGATAATCTGTGTCACTGTAATGTCTGCATTAGTGCATGTATTTGTAATTGATGAAGGAATTGGGTAGGAAGTGGCCGTGGCCTTACGTTAGGTACCATCCCAGCATTTGCCTAGAGTAGAAGTAGAAAACCAAGGGAATCCACTTCCAGGATGGCTGAGGTAAGACTGGAACCCGCCTCTTCTCAGAATTACCTCACGAGGCTGAGTGTACCCTGTTCCAGCCCTCATACCAGAATTAAATTTCTTGGCAGAGCCAATAATCAAACCCGGACCTCTGCGGTGATAGCCAAGAATGCCAGCCATTAGGCAAAGAAATTACTATAACGTAACATTAAACCACTAATCCATGTTGAGGTTCTTTGTGAACAAAATAACTTTTTTTTTTCGTGTATCCTCCTGAGAGGCCGAGTGCAGGTCTTTCTAGTCGACGCCCGTGGGCGACCTGCGCGTTGGGATGAGAGATGGAATGGGTGAAGGCGAATGAAACTGGGCAAGGATGTGGAAGGAAGCGGCCGTGTCCTGTCAGAAGGTACCGTCCCAGCATTTGCCTGGTGTTGAAAATGGGGAAACCACGGAAAACCAGTTCAAGGACGGCCGACGGTGGGGCTCGAACCCTCGCGTCTACCGAGTCAGCAGAGAGCTTGGCCCCATGACCTAACACTGCGATTTAGCCAGCGTAGCCACTGCTGTCGATAAAAGAGCGATGATAAGCGTTGTGTTCAGTAACACGGAAGGTACGATAATCACTCGACGAAAACAGACATACTGCATTCACTTTCCTCGGCTTATCCCAATTAATGGGGGTCGCAGGAGCCCACCAGGCTCATTTTGGTTTAAGCCAGGGATTTAAGACCGGATGCCCTTCCTGACGCCACGTGATTTTTGAGGTGAAAATTCCAACCCGCTGTCACCGGGATTCGAACCCCGGCCGTCCAGGTGAAGGACGAACAGCTAAGCCACAGCGCCATCACGCTCCCCAAAAGAGACATAGTGCATTGTTTCCAAATATTCAAATATAGGAGCAAATCGAATTTTAATTAAATTCTTGCACGTTATTGGTCCACATCGAAGGAGTGATGGTTCGATGGGTCCTCAGTTTAGGGGCTGCGATATCGCGGTCATACAGCCCCGTGTACTTTGGGTGTGTGTAGAATCTGTGTGATAATCGGTGTGAATTTTGATGGCTGTATTAGTGTGTGTTATCTGTTTTAATTCAAGTAAGAACTGCGGACATTCAATTTTTCAAGCAGTCCCTACTTTTGCTACCAAACGCCACCGTCAACGACAACTAGTTCTGAACTTGGTTAGTAGATTCCACCGCAGTCGGCTCCTGGCGACGAACGTTGGAACCTAAGAGCATTAGTCAAATCTAACCTATAATTTAGCTTCACACAAATGTAATTAGTGGAAGGTTACATGCCATAAATCTATGGCATGGGACCGCCGCGCCGGCTTTACTTCCCCTCCGAAGGAATGCATACTGAGGGATTTTTAACGCTCTTAAAAAATCCGACGACTTCGGCCAACTACGCCACCAAAGCCACCGCGAAGGAGTGACAGGTGCGTGAAATGACCGTGTAAATCCGTAAGTTTAAGTCATTATTTTAAATACAGTAAACTCTCGATTATCCGTGGGCGGTTTATCCGCTCTGCGGATTATCCGCGGTGCCTGTAGGAGAACATTTTTTGTAAAAAAAAAGGAAGGTTTTGAAACCAAAAATTATTTCTCAAAAATTGAAATAAAGGTACTAAATACTTAAACGTAATAAAAATCGTAAATCGTAAATACAGTAGCGTAAAAAACGTGTACAGTAGTTCAGTATTACTGTACAGTGCTGTACTGTATATCGGTATACACACTGTACGTCTTGTATGCTTGAGCAGTTTTGGACACGACCAGCGGCACTGCAGATCTTTGTTTACTTAGCGTGCGAGTGAATCACCTGACCAGTGAGTCATCTGCACGTGCGAGGTGTTGAGAAAACTCAAATCACAAATAAAGAAAAAGAGTTTCACAACGAAAAAGCAAAAGCAAATGACCGATTTTTTTGTTAAACAGTAAACAAGACTTTTAATAACACACATAACATCGACTGAGTTTTGTTATCATGTACGTCCTTTTATTGTATAACTAGCAGAAGTACCCATTCTTCGAACGGTCGTCGGTATTAATAACCAGACGTAATCAATTGAGCTACTGTTCCAATGGTTAGGGGCTCGGAACCTGTTTGTCGACAAAGATAAATGATTAGTTGAAATATGCTCTGAAACTAATTTACCTAACGTGTTACTTCCTGACGTGAAAATAAAATTGAAAACCTCGTAGACGAAATGCAATTCACGTCACATAAAAACTGACCCTCCCTGTTGTGTCAAGTGCGCATCCAGAGGAAGACCCCTTTTAGGTAGATTTCAATAGAAAGCTAACTATTGCAATGGGTCCCATGTTTCAACTTCCGGAAAATTTCGACATATCTTCGCGTTTCACATCCCCCAGACCCCAAAACCACCGTCAGTTCAAAAGTTTATATATAATTTATGTATGTATATATATATGTATATATATATATAATACTAAAAGTTCACTAATGTGACTTTTGAAAACCTGGTAACTACAAAACCAACATGGCGGCCAAGCGAATTTGCGACTTTTAAATAGACGTTTCTCGCGATTTGACCAACCAAACGCAATGAAACTTGGTACAGTATATGTTTATATACATTGTAATGCACCGACATCTAACTTCGTTCAATTGTTTACATAATCACAAGATGGCGGATGTGCGAAATATTTCACCGGCATTCTATATCTCTGAAACTATTAGCGGTAAAACCATGAAATTTTGTACGGAGATAAAGGGCACTACTGGAAGTCCATCTATAAGACTTTCAAAAACCGGTTAACTACAAAACGAACATGGCGGCCAAGCGAATTTGAAAATTTTAAATAGACCTTTCTCGCGATTTAATGTTCCAAGCGCACTGTGAACCTGGCACAGGAAATATTTATACACATTGTAATCCACTGGTATCTGATTTAGTTCAATTGTTTACATAACCTCAAGATGGCGGCAGTGCGAATTTTAAAATTAAGATTTTATTTATTGTGATGTAGTCATGCGATCGAAGTGAAAGTTTGAATAATGAACCTACGCAATAATTTTCCTTTAATGGTACATGACTCTATGGCCTATACATTTAACAATCCAACATGGCGACCATCCGAAATATTTAGACGATACTGAATATCTACGAATCTATTTTAGCAATCAAACTGCATTTTTTAATGTTCATAGGGGCTATGAACTTAAGTTCACCTATAGGACTTTAAATAACCTGGTGATCACAAATCCAACATGGCGGTGACGCGAATTATAAATATTCACATGGACGTTTCTCGCAATTTAACCAACCGTGTGCAGTGAAACTTGGTACAGTAAATCCTTATACGAATGATAATCCACTGGCATCTAATTTATTTCAATTGTTTCCATAACCTCAAGATGGCAGCTGTGAAAAATTTTAAAATCTCCTTGTTTTTTCTTGTGTCCTAATTATGCGATTGAAGTTTGAATACTACACGTTCACAATAATCTGCATGTAACAGTACATAACTCTAGGACCTACATATATAAAATCCAACATGGCGACCATCCGAAATATTTAGTCGGTTCTCAATATGTACGAATCTATTACAGCAATCAAACTGAAATTTTGTATGTTGATAGTGGCAATTAACATAGGATATATGAAAATAGGCTGTATAGTTCTTCACGGAACTACTTGTTATATATAGAGAGATAAACATATTTAAAGCACTTGTGTATTGTTGTTTAGTGCCTTAGACCTTTGTTTAACCATTAACAGCAATTTTGTGGTCTATCCGCGAAATTCGATTATCCGCGGTACCCGCGCCAGTCAATTCCGCGGATAATCGGGAGTTAACTGTAATACGAAACCGACCACGCTAACTCGTGCCTCGCTGGCATCGGGAGAGCAAAGGTTCAAGTCCTGAAAATAGTTTTTGTGTTTTCCTATTTAGACCACTAAACAAATGCCGGGACGATTCCTTTAAACAGGTCCACGGGCGACTTCCTTCCAAAATCCCTTCCCTGCCCTTCCATAATTAGACCCAAGTTAGCAGTCACCTGGGCGATTGGCCTGTCAACATCCCCAGTAGTATCTGCTAACAATGTGTGTTCAGCTCTCAGACACGGTCGTTGTTAAGGTAGAGGAATGACCCCTCGTAGAGTCTGTGGGTGAATCGAAGTTGGGAGGTTAAGCGATTTTAAACAAGTAGTTCCGTGAAGAACTATACAGCCTCTTTTCATATATCCACATAATATCAATTGTCTCTATCAACATACAAATTCGGGGCTACATGACCGCGTTGTCGCAGCCCCTAAACTTAAGAACCAACCAACATACAAATTGTCAGTTTGATTGCTGTAATAGATTCGTAGATACTGAGAACAGTCTAAATATTTTGGATGGTCACCATGTTTGATTTTTATATTATAGACCATAGATGCAGGCCTATGTACTATTACATGAAGATTATTAGGTGTTTTATTCAAACTTCAATCGCATGATTAGGACACAAAAAATAAAAGCGGGAATTTAAAATTTCACCCAGCCGCCATCTTGTGGTTATGAAAATAATTTAAATGAATTAGATGCCAGTCGATTAAAATTTGTATAAGCCTATACCGTATCAAGTTTCACTGCGCTCGGAGGGTAAAACGCAAGAAACGTCCATTTGGATATTTAAATTTTGCGTCGCCGCCATGTTGGATTTGTGCTCGCCAGGTTATTGAACGTCCCATAGGTGAACTTATGCTTATAGCATCTATACACTTACAAAATTTCAGTTTGATTGCTGTAGTAGTTTAATAGATATTGCGAAACGCCTAACTATTTCGGATGGTCACCATGTTGGATTATACTGTAATATACTGTATGTAGGCCATAGAGTTATGTAATATTAGATGATGATTATTGTGTACGTTCATTATGCAAATGTTGATTTGGATCGCATGATTAGAACACAAGAAATAAAAACTTAATTTTCGAAATTCACACAACCGCCATCTTGAGGTTACGAAAACAATTAAACTAAATTAGATACCAGTGCATTACAATGTGTATAAACATTTGCTGTGCAAAGTTTCATTGCGTTTGGATCATTAAATCGCGAGAAACGTCTATTTAAAACTTTCAACTTCACATGGCCGCCATGTTTGTTTTGTAGTTAACGGGTTTTTGAAAGTATCATAGATGAACTTCCAGTAGTGCTCTTTATCTCCGTACAAAATTTCATTGTGATACCTGTAATAGTTTCAGAGATATAGAATGCCGGTTTAATATTTCGCACAGCCGCCATCTTGAGGTTATGTGAACAATTGAAAGAAGTTAGATGTCGGTGCATTACAATGTGTATAAACATTTACTGTACCAAGTTTCATTGCGTTTGGTTGGTTAAATCGCGAGAAACGTCTATTTAAATGTCGCAACTTCTCTTGGCCGCCATGTTGGTTTTGTAGTTACCAGGTTTTCAATAGTCACATAGGTGAACTTTTAGTATTTCTCCTTATCACCGTAAAACATACCAGCGTGGTATGAGTAATAGTTTCGAAGATATTGAATGCTGGTGAAATATTTCGCACAGCCGCTATGTTGGATTGGTGAGACGTAACAAAATTTGAAGGGCACGGTTGGGGTCGTCCGGAATAGTGCTATGAACTTACCGAGTTTCATTGAAATCGCTCCAGCCGTTTAGAAGTTATTAGGGACACACACACACATACGGACAACAGGAGATCTCATAAGCCTATTTTTTCATAAATGAATATAGGCTAAAAATGTACTTTGGTGTTTATCCTTATCGTATTACAATAAAATGTTCATCTAAGACAAAGTTTAGTGGGGATATTTTTTGTTCCTGTTGATAATTCGTATTACTTGCCTGGCGCAATTTTGGTCATCATCTTCGTATACTTGGATGTGTGTGTATTTTGTCCGAGAAGCTATGTTACTATGATGACTGTAGTAGTACGCTATGCGTAGTTGTAATTGTTAGGGTCAAGAATGAGGAAGGTGCTCCGGGACTTGTCATAAGGTACTATCCCGGTATTTGCCTGGAGGGAGTGTGGTTAAAGAACCGGGGAAAACCACATTGAGAATAGCCTCTGTCAAAGTCAGAATTCCAACCCCCGATATCTTGACAAGTTGCAGCTCCCCGTCAGGTGGTGTTGAATGATTTAACGCGCACTGCTACGCCACAGTGTTCATATTCATTGAAACAAAATCTTCGGTGTGACGAGGAAATCTCCGTATCTCCCCGTTATTTCATAGGATGTTTTGCCACGTGCAATCCAGTTACAGCGCAAGCCGACAAATTAATGCTTCAAATTTTCCACTCTAATTCCTTAAGGATTACTCGTGCTACGCAATGCTTGTCAAACCACAATACCCAGATCAATGGAATTTGGATTCTACAGCTTCCCATTCGTGTACGCCTCAGCAAGAACCAATACAGTGCACACATTTCCTCTCCGCTATGAGAATTATCCGTCAGTATGCACACGATTACAATGATTATTATGTACGTACTGGTATGAAATTAATCAAACTAAGAAGATTTCCATATTGACGTTGTAATCAGAAGTACATGGGTTCCACCATAAAATATTTAAAAACATGTCCTACCACGCCCCAAATGAACTCTGCACGTGCTCGTTATGTGACCAGTTCTGTGACATACAGTATATCACATCACACGATGTAAAAGTAACCAGAAATCACTGTGCGATTATGGCAAGGAATAAACTAGTGCAAATATATGTTATACACAATCGTGTGCTTTTCTGTAAATAATAATAATCAGAAGTACAATACCATAAGTATTAAAACACCGCAATTTTTCTAGGTTCATGCCATGGCTTTATGACCCCTTCCATAAAAACCAACGCATACATTAACACAATATTGTAATCAACTTCACCATAGATATATACGCAATATTCCTCAGTCAAATACCATCAGCTTTATCTATATCATATATAAAATTTTCTATTAAGGAAGAAATACAATAAATTTCCCCCCGTCAGCAAAGAGCCTTATGCCATCTTATGAAAAACCATCCCAAGATATGTTTAGCCAACTTTTCACATTTTGCAAAAATGAGGAAAAAGTAGACTTATGAGATCGATCCGGGAAAATGTGTGTCTTTCGGTCTGTCTGGCTGGCTGTGTGTGTGTGTGTGTGTGTGTGTGTGTGTCCCCCTCTATCAACTCTTAAATGGCTGCAGCAATTGAAACCAAATTTAGTATGACTATAGATGTATACCGGAATATCTCAAGCCCATATTTGAAAATGATCTCATTGCTACCAACTGCTGAAAAAACGCACTAGAAATTTGAGCTCCATGTTGGATATCTTGGAAGGTATGCATGGGAACTATTCCAAAATTGGCACACATGTAGATAACATTATTTCAGTTTAATTTCCAGGAGGCCATACATGACAGTGTTGCCAAAATAACGTTAAGTCTTCTGATATTTCCAATTTTTTAAATGCATACAACTTCTCACTATCAATTGGATTTCAACCAAATTTTGTATGTAATATGTGTACATAAACAGATATGACTGAGCGTATTCTTAAGAGCCACCAGGGCTGCCAACTGTTATTTCTCTCACTAGTTTTTTAAAATCCAAATACCAATATATCAGAAAGTATGCAAGCCGACAGCTTTAAACTATGCACACGTATATTAACTGACGTTTTAGATTCATTTGGAGTAAGTTATATACGTTAGTTCTACCAACATGATTTTAAGTCTGCTGATAGAACCAATTTTTAAATACATGTAACTTCTATACTATCGGTTGGATTTCAATCAAATTTCGTATGTGCTATGTGTAACATAACAGATATGACTATACGTATTCTTAAGAGCAATCAGGGCTGCCAACTGTTAATAAATGCTGTGTATATTTTTCCCCCTAATATCAATATATCAGAAAGTAGGCAAGCCAACAGCTCTATACTTTGCACACGTATAGCACCTGGCATTCTAGATTAATTTGGAGTAATTAATATAAGTCAATGCTGCCAACATGATTCTATGCCTGCTGATAGGTCCAATTTTTAAATACATGTAACTTCTGTACTAACAAATGGATTTCATCCAAATTTGGCACAACAAGATATCATAATATTTCAGATTATTTCTGACCAGCACACGCATGACATGGGTTGCCGACATGCTTTTACGCGTGCTGATAAATCCAATGTCTAACTGCATGTAACGTCCATTGGTCTTCAACCAAATGTTGTATTCTGTACCTTAAGAGATGGAACTAAGAATATATTTAGTCTCCAGCGTTGCCAACTGTAGTGCTCTATAAGACTACAAGTCATTATACCAGGTATATTTCGAACTAATTAGACATTTCGATATTACCTACTTAATGTCGTCATTATTCTAGACAGGTGCATCTACTGTAGATTAATTATTGGCATGAATCTTAATTTTAAGAAAAGTATGCTCTTTAGTTCGTCACGGAACTTCTTGTTTAAAATTTTTAAACCTATTTATAAAATAATTTTCATCATCACCAGATATTTTAGATATACGTTGCTTTTTAAATATTTTATATTATCCTCAACTTAAAGCACTCATTGTTACAGATCTGTATTTTAATACTTTATATGAAAAATTGTTATCAAAGAAAAGGAAAACCCAAGGTAGATATTCATCAACTTTGCTCATAATTCAATTAGTTTTATATAGTTATTAATCGCAGCCAATGGCCATTCAAGAAAAGAATGTCTTATTACATATTTCTACTTTGTAGTTGTAATTCAATTCGCTTTAACACATTGATGACGGGCTACGTTAACTTACGTCGTTTTGTTTTGGTGCGCTGGTGACCGGCTACGTAAATTAACGTTTTCTTGCAGTGGTTCATTCTTGTGTAATTTTCTCCTCTCCGCCGTTCATTAATCAAAATACTACGTGTTACTTACAAACTAAGGTCTTTTTGAACGAAATGCAGATAGGTATATTGTTATCTCGATAATGCTTTCGGTACAGGAAGTGAGGTTTTGTAACACTCAGTTATTGCCGCGTGAATGGTCAAGTGTTAGCATGACGCGCACGGAACAGACAGTCTGATAATCTGTTCAGACGAGTATGGTTGGTTGGTTGGTTCCTCAGTTTAGGGGCTGCGACAACGTGGTCATGTAGCCCCGTGTACTTTGGGTGCGTGTAGAATCTGTCTGAAAATTGGTGTTAATTGTGATGGCTGTATTAGTGTGTGTATCTGTTTTTTAATTCAAGTAAGGACTGCAACTGTGAATTTTTCAAATAGTTCCTACTTTTGCTGCCAAACTCCACTGTCGACGACTACTAGGCCTAGTTCAGAACTTAGCTACTAGACGCCACCGCAGTCGGCTTTTGGCAACGAACGTAGAAACCTAAGAGCGTTGTTTACATTCCTAACCTATACAATTTAGCTTCACACAGGTGTAATTAGTGGAAGGTTCTTTAACATGCCATAAATCTATGACATGGGACCGTCGGCTTTACTTTCCCTCCGAAGGAAGGCATACTGAGCGATTTTTAACGCTCTTAAAAAATCCGAAGGATTCGGCCGGGTTTGAACCCGCTATCTTGGGCATAGAAGCTCAGCATGCTACCAACTACGCCACCGAAGCCGCACAGACGAGTCTGTTGACGATAATAATAAGAGTGAAATTGACAATGATAGCAGTGAAAGTAGTGACGATGAGGTTGATGGATGGACAAGTAAGTAAAGTTACACGTATTTATGTTTCATCTTACTTCTCATGCTATGTGTACATAAGTTGCCCGGTCCGCAATAAGGAATAGAGTAGCGCGCGCCCGGGCAATAATGTGTTTTTATTTAGAAGACAATCACTGAAGCAGGTCACAATGTGGCCAAATCTGGTATTATTATTTATGTTCGACGATGTCGAAATGTAAGCATTATGTATCAGAAAACTGTATCATAATGAGGGTCATTATAACACTATTTTTAGCCTATTTTCAATTTTGAAAAAATAGGCTTATGAGATCACCTTTTGTCCGTGTGTGTGTGCGTGTGTGTGTGTGATTCGTGTGTGTGTGTCCCCCTAATAAAATCTAAACGGCTGGAGCGATTTCAATGAAACTCGGAAAGTTCATAGCACTATTCCCGGCGACCTCGACCGTGCCCTTCAAATTTTGTTACGAATCACCAATCCAACATGGCGGCTGTGCGAAATATTTCACCAGCATTCAATATCTCCGAAACTATTACCGATATTACCCTGACATTTTCTATGGTGATAGAGGGAACTACTATAAGTTCACTTATGTGACTTTTGAAAACCTGGCAACAACAAAACCAACATGGCGGCCAAGCGAATTTGCGACTTTTAAATAGACGTTTCTCGCGATTTGACCAACCAAACGCAATGAAACTTGGTACAGTATATGTTTATATACATTGTAATGCACCGACATCTAACTTCGTTCAATTGTTTACATAATCACTAGATGGCGGATGTGCGAAATATTTCACCGGCATTCTATATCTCTGAAACTATTAGCGGTATCTCCCTAAAATTTTGTACGGAGATAAAGGGCACTACTGGAATTCCATCTATAAGACTTTCAAAAACCGGTTAACTACAAAACGAACAGGGCGGCCAAGCGAATTTAAAAATTTTAAATAGACCTTTCTCGCGATTTAATGTTCCAAGCGCACTGAAACCTGGCACAGAAAATATTTATACACATTGTAATCCACTGGTATCTAATTTAGTTCAATTGTTTACTTAACCTCAAGATGGCGGCAGTGCGAATTTTAAAATTAAGATTTTATTTATTGTGATGTAGTCATGCGATCGAATTGAAAGTTTGAATAATGAACCTACGCAATAATTTTCCTTTAATGGTACATGACTCTATGACCTATACATTTAACAATCCAACATGGCGACCATCCGAATTATTTAGACGATACTGAATATCTACGAATCTATTTTAGCAATCAAACTGCATTTTTTAATGTTCATAGGGGCTATGAACTTAAGTTCACCTATAGGACTTTAAACAACCTGGTGATCACAAATCCAACATGGCGGTGTCGTGAATTATAAATATTCACATGGACGTTTCTCGCAATTTAACCATCCGCGTGCAGTGAAACTTGGTACAGTAAATCCTTATACGAATGTTAATCCACTGGCATCTAATTTATTTCAATTGTTTCCATAACCTCAAGATGGCAGCTGTGAAAAATTTTAAACTCTCCTTGTTTTTTCTTGTGTCCTAACTATGCAATTGAAGTTTGAATACTACACGTTCACAATAATCTGCATGTAACAGTACATAACTCTAGGACCTACATATATAAAATCCAACATGGCGACCATCCGAAATATTTAGTCGGTTCTCAATATCTACGAATCTATTACAGCAATCAAACTGAAATTGTGTATGTTGATAGTGGCAATTAACATAAGTAGGATATATGAAAATAGGCTGCATAGTTCTTCACGGAACTACTTGTTCATTATGAAACAGTTTCTCCCACCAATCAGAGCTCAAGAAACAGTTGTGTGACCAATTAGGCAAGGATACCTTCGCGCATGCGCTCAAAATCCGCTGTAAACAATAGGTGATCTGTGTTGGCAAGCAAAGTGAATGGTCTCTGCGTTCGGAGTGCCTTGACCCACGCATGCGCTCTGTTCGGTCAGCAAAGCCAGCACGCCCTGTTCCCTATCTGAGTCCCTGTGTTAAAACATACAATAAAGTTATAATTATCGTCGAACATAAACAGTCGTATGCAACTCGCTTATAATGGTAATTAAGACACTCGTATGGAAATTATAAAACTCGCTTACGCTCGTTTGTAACCATACTCGTGTCTTAATTATTGCCATTATAGGCTCGTTGCATAATGTATTATTACTGACTAAGGTGTATTGAATTTAATAAATACTTATGGTATTTTACTACTGGTAATTATTGTGATCAATTTAATACGAAGCAGTAACGTTCTCACTGCGCTCAGGGAGTTAAATCACGAGAAAAGTATATTAAAATGTTTCAACTTCGCTTGGCCACCATGTTCGTTTTGTACTTTACAGTTGTATAAAAGTTACATAGATAAACTTATATCAGTACCCTTTATCACCGTACATAATTTCAGGGTGATATCTGTAATAGTTTCGGAGATATAGAATGCACAGCCGCCATTTTGAGGTTATGTAAACAATTGAACTAAATTAGACTCCCGTGCATTACAATGTGTATAAACATTTGCTGTACCATGTTTCATTACGTTTGGATAGTTAAATCGCGAGAAAAGTCTATTTAAAAGTCTCAATTTCGCTTGGCCGCCATGTTGGTTTATTAGTCACCAGGTTTTTGAAAGTCTCATAGGTAAACTTCTAGTAGTGCCCTTTATCACCGTACAGAATTTCAGGGCGATATAGGTAATACTTTCGGAGATACTGAATGCTGGTTAAATATATTCCGCACAGCCGCCATGTTGGATGGGTGAAACACAATACAATTTGAAGGGCATGGTATGAGTCGGCCAGAATAGTTCTATGATCTCACCAGTTTCATTGTAATCGCTCCAGCCGTTTAGATGTTATTAGGAGGGGACACACTCACACCTCTCTCACACACACACGCACACACACACGGACAAAAGGTGATCTCATAAGCCTATTTTTTCATAAAATGAAAATAGGCTAAAAATAGTTTTCTAATCAATTTTGGAAACATAATTTAATGCCTTTCAACTCCGTAGTCAGTTTAGTGTGGCATAAAGCCATCCAGAATGAATATTTCACATGATATTTTATTTAAAAATGGATTTGTAACATAAGAACCACCTAAATCCTGTATTAATGTAATTTACAATAGCACTGTAACACGCGCGAATCTTGCAGTACGGCCAACATAAGTACGGAATACGGCGCTGAAAGGCAGCAAATCCTTGATGTAATGCTTTTCTCCTCTGATCCCACTACATGTAGCATTGGTTTCTGGCTTAAACAGAAGGCTGACATAATTCTTTCCTATGCCGTTCCAAGGCCCATGGGTCAACCAATACTTCAGAATACTAATTGTTGAAAAAATGACCATTTTTGACTTAATGCTTTTTACCTCGACCGATTCAATTCTGACTCATCAAAGTGTTCCTGGTTTACCCTGTCATAAACATTCGGTATCACTCGGAGCACAACCAATACAAACGAATTGCTGCTTTATACTAGATTGTGCTAGAAGTTGTTGCCTGGTGCTTGACATGCCGGGAATACATGACTTGTGACTCGGCTGGAAAGCCGTCAACTCGCGGTCAGTGAAATGCGTGAAATCCGCCGACCATACCAAAAATCACCATACGAAATGTTGAATATCCATTCCTTCGCTATGTCGGTGCTGCATAGATTACACCCCATACAAGCAGCAAAAAGAAAAAAAATGTAAAATGTAAATTTCTCCCAGTGCAATGCGGAAGAAATTCCACCACACGAACTGGGATGACCCTGGAGCGTTAGTTACAAAAGAGCTGTGAATGTATGGCCTGAAATAAAGAAATACAAATGTCATATTTGAGCGCCCTGAATATTTCAGCGGTGAGAAATCTTGCTCATTTTGTATTCCGTGGTTTGAGAATAGAAGAGAGCATCCCTTCTCTTTTAGCCATGGACAGTAGCAACAGCGGAATGGTTAGCTTGACGTTCATTATTAAACAGGATCATTTTAGCGGCTCAGTTAAAAAATTCTCTTTTCCTTGCGTAATATAACAACACATTAACAGCCTGTGCAGCCTCATGATTCATGTGCCAGTGACAAATGCATGCTGTTTCTGAACCGAGGCGGGTAGTAAGTATTTTGTTTTGATTCTACTTGCTGTATGATTTGTACGGTGATTTCCCCGGAGTATCGTATCTCTAGAGTTACTTGTATATCAAACAGAATGGTAGTTGTTATTGTTGTTTTTAGGGGCTTTACTACGAGGTCATCTTCCCCTTATCAAACTGAATATTTTAGATACATGCATACACTCCAAGATCTCACAACAAATGACAAGTGGATTGACAACCATGGGACGCCGTTTGAGTCCAGAATTGCTTCTACAGTAGGGTCTTGCAAACTCGGCCTAATGTGGACCGAAGGGTGGCCAAGTTCGCGAAAATGCCGGGTTATCAGGAAATAAGTTATAAAGAAGAAATAAGCTGTTTGTTTTGCTTGTTTAAAAGTAATGCAATGCAGTACATTTATTTGTTTTAACAGAAACACAAGTTTTAAAACGATTAAGCCACTACAATTACAGTACTTGAATATATAGTTCAGTACCGTACTGCATAACAATCAAGGGAAACAATTAAATTATAAAAGAAAACTTAGAAAATCTAGGCCTAAAAATTATCTTTATAATATGTACACTGTACAGTATATGTACAAAAAAATCCTGTACGCAAATAGTTTTTTCACTTAATGAAAATTACCATTTACTTTTTTGCAAAAAATAAGTAAGTTAATGTTCTTTTGCTTTTCCCTTTAAAACCTGTTTCTTGAAGCCTCATCACAAAGACGGCGGAGAAACAGAATGCCCATAGCGGAGAAGACGGACAAGACGAAAGAAAACATAATAACGCTCTGTGCGGAAACAAAAAAAAACAAAAATTCATGATTTTTTTTCTCCTGTCAGGGTGGCCGAGAAATCCGGAGTGCCGGGTTACCGAGTGCCGAGTTTGCATGACTCTACTGTACTTATTTGTGCCAGACTCCTCTCATTCAGCTTATCTGTCATCCTTCCTTGGTCGACTCTTGTTCTCTTGCGACTCCAAGCTATCAGGGTATCTATGGTCTGGGAAGTCTTTCATTATTTCCGCCTTGATTGGCCCTTGTGTTTCATTCCGGATACGCTAATCGTTGAAGGGTCAGAATTATATTTTATGTTCGACGATGTCGAAATATTAATATTATAATGTCAGAAAACTGTAACATAATGAGGGTCATTATAGTACTATTCTTCATTATGAAACAGTTTCTACAGCCAATCAGAGCTCATTCAGTGACCAATTAGGTAAGGATAGCTTCGCGCATGCGCTCAAAATCCAACATGTCGTACATGAATTACATAATTTGAAAGTTCAAATTGGATATTGGATCAACCATTGTAGTTACAATCCCAAATACAAAGACAAAATCAGCACGAACCTTTACGGTAACAAGAAAATACTATGACATATGCAAGGAATTTATGAATCTACGTCCAGAAGTTAGCAACACAGCATCCTTCTATATAAATTACCGACATGGAAAGTGCACCGTCCCATATGTTCGCGTAAATATACTGGCGAATATAAGACAACAAATAGCACTGTACCTTAAAATCCCCAAATGCAATTTCTACACAGCCCATTGCTTTCAAACGACTTCGGTGACAATATTAGTGAATGCTAGTTCTGATCGGCACTAGACATCATGCAGGAAATTATATAACTCGCTTCGCTCGTTTTATAAACATACTCGTGTCTTAATTATTGCCATTACGGTATATGCTCGTTGCATAATGTACTATTATTGTACAGTAAAAGCTGTCATTAAACCTGTAGCAACCTATGCCAGTGAAACCCAGTTCAATCTGAACACGACAATCTGAACACGAAATCAACTACAGATAAATTACAGAAGATATATAGATGAATCCTCAGAACAATTTTAATCAAAGAACACCAAGTAGATGGACAATGGCGATTACTACATAATGAAATTATATACCAGAAAACTGAGTCAATAATAAAAACAATGAAGAAAAAGAGAGTTGTTTTTTCTATCACATATCAAGATTACCAGAGACCAGGATACTCAAACAGCTATTCCAATAATTTTGGAAAAGTAGAACCAAAAAAATCACAGTCAGTCTGAAAGACTAGACGTTGTATCATTTCAAATGACGCATTCTACATGTTAGAAAGGCTCAGGAGGGCTTCTCGCTTTGCTCGAAGCCCCAGGACACTTTCAACAGACTGCATTACCCATTAACTTAGGCTTCCCGCGTGGGCACGGGCAGAAATGTGTTTCTTGTACTTGTATTGGTGATGTGTTTGGTTGAATAAAGCGTAAATTGTGTACTTTTTGATAGCGGTTTTGTGGCCCATCATCCCAGGCAAGCCGGCGGAAACCTTTGCCTCCCTGTCAGAAGGATCATTTGGCCGTAAATTTGAATTAGTGTAAGGATGTAGTATGAGTGCCCAGATTTAGACAATAGCCTACTCCATGAAGGGGTCATGACTATGTCTTATATGTTTGTTTAATGAATAGTGTATCTGAAATAAGGGAAGAATACTGATTTACAGATTTGTGGAGTGAGTTTCTGATTTTAAATAGAGTTTATGAAATTTATGGTAAAGGTGAAGGAGAGGTGAACATGATTAGACAATAGCCTACTCCATGAAGGAGTCATGACTATGCCCTCTGTGTCTGATTAAAGTATAGAGTAACTGAAATGAGGGAAGTTTACTGAATTTGGTGTTTGTAGAATGTAATTTTCGATTTTAATTTGGGTTTCCGTGAAGCTTGTTGCGGAGTTGTTATTTCTCTGAAAAGGAGTGTTTTTGTTCCAGGCAGGCTTGTGTTCGATCTGGCTAGACTAGTGTAACGGTAGAGAGTTGGGAGATGAGTTGTAGAACCTGGGAGCGAGCAGTGGCGGGCTGAACAGTACGGGGGGGGGCAATTTTTTTGAGTGAGAGTAGGGATGGAATATAGGGACTGGTTCGATGCTTTGCTCTGACATCCTGCACACCTCTTTAGGAGGCACCCTGTATTCTTATTTCAGACTGACTGTAATTTTTTGCTCTGACATCCTGCACACCTCTTTAGGAGGCACTTTGTATTCTTATATGGCATCTTGTATATCTCTTTATAAGTCACCCTGTATTCATGTGTTCACTTCGCTCAAAGCCCCAGGTCGCTCGACGCCAGGCTACTTTCAACAGACTCCAATAATCATTAGCGTCTGCTTCTCGCTCCCCGCGTGAGCATGACGTCACGTTCCCGCGCAGCTGCTTGACGTCACTTCCCGCGCGGCTGCATGACGTCACGTCCGTCTCCGTGTCCGTGTCCGTAACGCATAACGATGGACCCCAACCATAACGACGAAGTCGACAAGATCATTTGAAATGATAAAATCATTGGTTCAAAGAAGTCCTAGATGATCTAGATGAATTAGGCTTGACAATGCAACAAATTGAACACCGGGAAGAGAAGAGGATCCTGAGAAACAAAGACGTGAGACTTAGTATAAAAACTTCCACACGCAAACAATACACCATAACGGACGAAGAACGGGCCGCCAGGTCAGACAAAATGAAACGGTTCTGGGAGAAGAAGAAGAAGCCAAATGTGGAACTAATATTTCTATGACTTGACTGTATATAGATTGATTATAGTGCTACAATGTGGGCGTAAAATAAATGAAAACGATACCTGCCTTGAAAGGAACTTTTATTAAAGAGAAACTTGTCTTAACCGGAAATATTTGACGGTCCCATGGGCTTAGGGGTGAGAAACGGTTTAAATTCGTTTCATTAAACGGAAACTGTTTTACGCTGACAGCGGAAATCAAAATACAAATTTTCCAAGTTCTGGAATGCAGTGCAATGCAAAGTACATTAATGAATCAACAACAACAAATCATATTGACAGAATCGTATCCTGAACATCGTCAGTGGGTCTGCGATAATGTTGATCATCATACTAGGGATACCTAGATTGCAGGTTGGATTTTCGACGAATGAAGTCTGTTTTATGAACGGTAGGAAAGCCCCAAGATGCCAGCTCATTAATGATATCTCTTCACTGGTGATTGAAATGAAAATCCACAGCCAGCTTCCAGTCGACCGACCGGGTCAGGGAATGGAATTAATGAAGCCCCCATCTAGCGGCGAGGATATGAACTGTGCCGACTGCCGAAGCCTGTCGCACTCTCCTGGGGCAATGATTAAATGAATGACAGATGAAATGAAATGATAGTGGAGAGTGTTGCTGGAATGAAATTTGTGACAGGGAAAACCGGATTACCCGGAGAAAATCCTGTCTGCCTCCGCTTTGTCCAGCGCAAATCTGACATGGAGTGACCGGGATTTGAACCACGGACTCAGCGGTGGGAGGCCGGCGTGCTGCCACCTAAGCCACGGAGGCTCCCTCACTGGTGATCATATGACAAAATTATGTCCATCAGATTTGGACTTAAGTTTCTTTACATTCACCTAAGAATAGAACAGAATACCTTTTGCTGATCTATATATTTAAAACACTAAGCTGTTTTTTGTACACACGAGATTGTGAAAACGACTTAACCGATTGGCTTCGTAAGACATTCTAACGAAAGCTCTTGGCATGCAGATTTGCAGAGTTTCTTTAAAAGGAAAATATATGTTACGGTATATTTTTAAATGATTAAGGAAATATGTAATATTTGTCACTCCCGCGCATGCGCACAATGGCCTTTCTCAACAAGGAAAATGGCGATTCCGGTCGCGTCTAACTGAGATCTTTGTTCATGAGAATTAAAAAGGATCTCCAATAATGTTAGTTATGTTATTACAATGTGCATTGAAATAGAATTATATTAAATAAACCACGAATTTGGTTCAAATCCCGGTCACTCCATGTGAGATCTGTGCTGGACAGAACGGAGGCGGACAGGTTTTTCTCCGGGTACTCCGGTTTTCCCTGTCAAAATTTCATTCCAGCAACACTCTCCACTATCATTTCATTTCATCTGTCCTTCATTTAATCATTGCCCCAGAGGAGTGCGTCAGGCCTCGGCAGCCGGCACAGTTCATATCCTCGCCGCTAGATAGGGGCTTCATTCATTCCATTCCTGACCCGGTCGGAGACTGGAAGCAGGCTGTGGATTTTCATTTTCAAACCACGAATTGAAAGACATAAACTGCAGGTTGAGTGTGTATACTGGTTAGATAGCTTAATACTGGAGTGAAACATAGTTGTCTGGATGGCTAAGGGGATAAGGTTACTGGCCTGAAATTTGTATTATGCATGATCGAGAGGGTTCGATTCCCACCTCGGATATGTTTTTTTATTTTCATTTTCTTCCTTCCTACGATTGGTATTGCATTGTAGAAAGCTCTTGGCATGCAGATTTGCAGAGTTTCTTTAAAAGGAAAATATTGACACTCTCGCGCATGCGCACAATGGCCTTTCTCAACAAGGAAAATGGCGATTCCGGTCGCGTCTGGTTGGTTGGTTGGTTCCTTAGTTTAGGGGCTGCGACAACGCGGTCATGTAGCCCCGTCTAACTGAGATCTTTGTTTATGAGAATTAAAAAGGGTCTCCAATAATGTTAGTTATGTTTTTACAATATGCATTGAAATAGAATTATATTAAATAAACCACGAATTGAAGGACATAAAGTGCAGGTTGAGTGTGTATACTGGTTAGATAACTTAATACTGCAGTGTCACATAGTTGTCTGGTTGGCCAAGGGGATAAGGTTACTGGCCAGAAATTTGTATTATGCATGATCGAGAGGGTTCGATCCCACTTCGGATATGTTTTTTATTTTCGTTTTCTTCCTTCCTACGATTGGTATGCATTGTAGAAACATATTTCACTTTTATCATTCCCGTCAAGTAACGAATTCTCTGTTCCCATCGAGAGGGTTCGATTCCCACCTCGGTTATGTTTTTTTTATTTTCGTTTTCTTCCTTCCTACGATTGGTATTACATTGTAGAAACATATTTCACTTTTATCATTCCCGTAAAGTAACGAATTCTCTGTTGCCATCCTTTGCATGGTCGAGAGGGTTCGATTCCCACCTCGGATACGTTTATTTATTTTCATTTTCTTCCTTCCTACGATTGGTATTACATTGTAGAGATATATTTCACTTTTTCATTCCCGTAAAGTAACGAATTCTCTGTTGCCATCCTTTGCATGGTCGAGAGGGTTCGATTCCCACCTCGGATATGTTTTTTTTTGTTTTCTTCCTTCCTACGATTGGTATTAGAGTGTAGAAACATATTTCACTTTTATCATTCCTGTAAAGTAACGAATTCTCTGTTGCCATATATATTTAAAACACTAATGTATTTTTTGTACACACGAGATTTTGAAAACGACTTAACCGATTGGCTTCGTATGGCATTCTAACGAAAGCTCTTGGCATGCAGATTTGCAGTGTGTCTTTAAAAGGAAAATATATGTTACGGTATATTTTTATATGTTTAAAGAAAAAGGTAATATATGTGGCAATTGCGCGTTGCCACAATTGCGTTTCTTCATGAGAGAAATGGCGGATAAAAGATCCACCGTATCGTAGTGTGATCTTTGTTTATGAGAATTGAAAAGGGAAATATCGCTTATGTTGTATCCCGATATATACTGGAATAGAATCATGAAATAAGGGAAATATTGATGAACTGTAACTGGCAGTTGAGTGCGTTTGTTGTTTACGTCACTTAATATTGCACTCTAATTTCGTTGTCTGGGTGGCTCAGCGGCTAACATTGTGGACAACGAAATTGATTATGCATCGTCGAAGGAGTTTGATTCCCACCTCAGACATGTAATTCTATTTCCCAATTATTCTATCTTGCAATTGGTATTACATTGTCTAAACATATGTTAGGCTACGTTTATTATTCCCGTAAGGTAAGAAATTCTCCATGATTTACGTTGCCAGATACTTTTAAATTGAAAATGAAAATCGGCACAATCGCTTCGCCTTGAGAGAAAATTGTCGAACATAATTCATTTGATGGACTCAGACATCGTGGTCACTCAGCCCTGTCTACTTTGGTGTGTGAGTGTAAACCTTTCTCTGATAACCTGTGTTAATGTGATGGCTGTATTGATGTGTGCATTTGTAATTAGTATGGGGAATAGGGAGTTGAGAATCATGAAATAAGGGAAATATTGATGAACTGTAACTGGCAGTTAAGTGCGTTTGTTGTTTACGTCTCTTAATATTGCACTCTAATTTCGTTGTCTGGGTGGCTCAGCGGCTAACATTGTGGACAACGAAATTGATTATGCATCGTCGAAGGAGTTTGATTCCCACCTCAGACATGTAATTCTATTTCCCAATTATTCTATCTTGCAATTGGTATTACATTGTCTAAACATATGTTAGGCTACGTTTATTATTCCCGTAAGGTAAGGAATTCTCCATGATTTACGTTCCCAGATACTTTTAAATTATTAAATAAATATCGGCACAATCGCTTCGCCTTGAGAGAAAATTGTCGAACATAATTCATTTGATGGACTCAGACATCGTGGTCACTCAGCCCCGTCTACTTTGGTGTGTGAGTGTAAACCTTTCTCTGATAACCTGTGTTAATGTGATGGCTGTATTGATGTGTGCATTTGTAATTAGTATGGGGAATGGAGAGTTGACGACTGAGGCTTTAAGTTAGGAACTATCCCGGTATTTGCCTGGAGTGGAAGTGGGAAACCACGGAAAACCACATCCAAGGTTGTTGAGATGGGAATCAAATTTTGCTCTTCTTAGGTTTGCCTCAAGAGTGCGCCCCGTTCCAGCCCTCAGACCAGAATTAAATTTCTTGGCAGAGCAGGGATCGAACCTGGAATCTGGGGCGATAGCTCAGAATGTAGCCTTAAGACTGGGCTTCCCTGTGTTAATACGATCTTTGAAAAACACTGAACATATAATTCTAAAACTCCCTCCATTACGGTGGCTGGCGAAGTGAGTCCATGCTCATTCCAGTAGTGGCGAAGTGATTCTATGCTCCCTTGCATAATTTACTGTCATGGAAATGCAAAGTATTGTACCTTCAACAGGTGATGGAAATTGATTATTTAGAGCAGTTTCATTCTGTTTATTTCAAAATGAAGTTCGTCATCCTGAGTTGCGTTTGCAAGCAAATTGCAAAAATTGCAAGGATTTTATTATTGGCGATCAGTCTCATCGCATTCTCATCAGCAACCAACTTGAGAATGGAAGTCTCTGAACTTAGTTGTATAAGTGAATATTGTTGTTTATTGATTATTTTTTTAGAGTACATAACAATGAGTCTAACCACGCAGTTGATTTTGGCAATGGAAGTAAGTTATTATTTGCTATTTAATATTTGGCAGCTGCGTTGATGCAGGCCACTATAGTGTTATTTAATAAGCTATGACGTTAATTTGGGGAGAAATGCTGCTATAAATAAACCCATTTTACGAAATAGAACATTAGCCGCAAACAAGTGGGAAATCGGAGAAAAATACGAAGCCAATTTTAAACTCCAATATGAATACGGCATTTCAGATACAATTCCAGATACTATACCGTTACAGTGTAGGGTCCTTGACGAACAAATTTAAACATTGTTCTGCACTGTATTTCTCTTGAGAGAAATCTTCACTTGGTTACTTTGAGCTTTGCTGTTGTAATGTAAAATTAATCTGACTAAATATAAAACATTTGACATGCTGCAACAATTATTTTTCACTGGAGATGATATCTCAAGGAATTTCAGAGAGACTAATCGGCAGTACAATGCTATGTCCTTCGTTTCATTTGGTGCCAATGTTACTGTGCCACACCCATACGGTCCACATTGTTTTAAGATGTATGGAGGTGCACATCATCGCATTTCTTCGTTATATTCCAAAATTATATGTGACGGTTTGCGGCCAGTTTTATTAGACTCCTCAGAGTTCTTGAATTCCTTGGAACTAAATGACTTGCCTCCACATATTCCAAACGCTTGAACCGTTATGCTGCTTAGAAATCTGAACGTTTCCCAAGGGCTCTTAAATGCAACCATATTGCTTGGATTTGGAAATAATAAATGCAGTTAAAATTAGGCAGAGAGGTTGAATCCTTCTACTTGATTTAACAGCATCCGATAAAACACTATCATTTTGTTTTAAGAGGCAATATTTTCCAATTTATTTGGCATACTCTGTCACAATCAATGAAGCTCAAGGGAAAACTCTGGAACGTATAGGTCTCAATTTGCCTCATCAATTTTTCAGTCATGGCCAGCAGTATTTTGCAATGTTGAGAGTGCAATCTTTTGACGCCCTTATAGTTTCAATAGAGCCAAAAAATCATCGTACAAAGAATATACAGTAGGCCTACATAAGAAAATTCTTCAGTAAATATTTTTCTATTGACCGTCATTTTTGACGGGTTTCAACTAGTAAACGTTTAATTCCAAATTCCCACACGACATAATGAAAGAAATTAAAAAATCATAACCAAATAATGCTGTAATATTCTTTCTAGATAGAAGAATAAAAGTAATAAATGCTCACTAATTGGTTTCTGTGTTCGTCAGGCTTTGCCTTTTAATTCCCCCTTTATAGCTGCAAAAACTGTGTCATTAACTTTTACACAGATCTCTCCTTTGTGTGGGACTAACTAGGCTATCAGCATAAATGTTCCAAGCGAAAATAAAATTACTGGAGGGTGTATAGTGGTCTATTGTAAATGTTGATGAAAGCATTCAGCTAATTACTAAGTAGTCCTATGATGTCTGGTCTCATTCTCAGGCAACTCTACATTCTTTCCGTTCTCTTAATTTGAAACAAAAAGACTGATGCGACCTCGTTCTCAAATCCTACTTGACATTTGTAGATGGTAGTTCAGTCTTTCATCATCAAGTCTACTATGGAATATTTGAATCACTGAACGGATGCGTTGTAACCACTAGATGAACACGGTATCCACTGGGGGCCTCAAATGTAGCAATGGCTATTTATTTATTTAATTTAATTCAATTCAATCTAATTTAATTGAATTTGTTTTAACTTTTGTTATTTTATTTTTATTTTGTCTGTTATTTTTTTATATTTTTTATATTTTTGTTTGTTTTGTATATTTTATTTTAAATTATTTTTTTTATTTTGTTAAACGACGTGCAAGCGATCCAAAGGTAAATATACAAAATAACAATAAAGTAAGGTATGCTGGTACCATTCCAACATTTGAATGTATTCCAGATAGGCCTAAACTCTAGCATAGCCTAATATCTACAGAAAACAAGGAAAATCTAATCGAACATTGTAATTTATTTACCATCCTCTCTATTTCCTCAGCTGCGATCCTGTTCACATTCTCATTGTCCTCTTGCATAAACTCAAAATCTGTCTCCATTTTCAGTCAGCAAGTTTTTTAAGTATTCCAGCCATCTTTTCAGTGCTTCCTTGGCATAGGTACAATGAGTTTCCCTGAATTATGCAACACACTACTCATTTCTCTTTTTCCTAATAATAATAGGCTAATTAGAAAAATACTAATAATGTTGATACTTCTAAGTGTATGGGAGAAGCAAGGAAAGTTGGATTGGTGGTCAATGACGATAAAACCCAAGTGTATGGTTATACCACGCCGTCAAAATTTCCCTGACACCATCCATATTGACGAACACAATTTTGAACGGGTTGAGAAGTTCAAGTACAATATCTGGACTCAATACTATCCAGAAAAAGTGAGATTGAGAAGGAGATACAACAGAGGTTTATGAATGCAAATCGTGTCTTTTATAGTTTTAACAATCTATTTAAGTCACGTCTGATTTCACAACATAGCAAAATCGACCTTTATATGGCTCTAGTAAAACCGGTACTATTGTATGGGTGCGAGACATGGGCGACACCACAAACTCTTGAAGAACGCATTTGTGCTTTTCAAAGGAAAATGTTGAGGAAGATATATGGGGCCGTATTCAATGTGGACGAAGGAAGATGGGAAAGATGGCAGAAAGGAAGTTTTAAGTTTTACGTGACCGTTAATCATGCGATCTAGAGCCACGGGACCTCCTTTTTACGTGGAATCCGAACCACAGGACATGGCATTTCACTTCGAAAATCTCACATGCATTGACCGGGAATCGAACCCGGTCCATCTTGGTGAGAGGCCAACAACTTGACCCTTGAGCCACCACGCCCCCACTAAAGATGGCAGAAGGAAGACCTATACCAACTACTGTATTTAAAATAGGAAATATGGGTAAAACCATCAAAGGACGATGACTTCAGTGGCTAGCGCATGTTGTTAGAGCAGAAGCATCTAATCCTAACAGAGTTTTTAACTCACAGCTGATTGCCAAACGCCCAATAGGCCGTCCAAGGACTAGGTGGAGATATAGAGTGATGGTGACATTGGAAGATATAAAACCTACAGCTTCCATTGGTGATGCTGTAGATAGGAGGAGAAACAGCATCTGCAATAAATATTTGAAATTGTGACCAGAAGCATGCCTCTCATATGTGATTGAACCTCTGATTTTAATTTATTATTCGGTGGCGTAGTCGGTAGCATGCTGAACTGCTATGCCCAAGATAGCGGGTTCAAACCAGGCCGAAGTCGTCGGATTTTTTAAGAGCGTTATAAATCCTTCAGTATGCCTTCCTTCGGAGGGGAAGTAAAGCCGGCGGTCTCATGTCATAGATTTATGGCATGTAAAAGATCCTTTCACAGACTAAACTTGTGTAAAGCAAAATTTGTTAGGTTAGATTTCGTCAGAACGCTCTATCAAAGTTCCAACGTTCACCACTAGGTATCATTGTTATCTGGTGGTGAAAGTTGGAACTACACACATCAAAAAAAGTTTTGCATCACCTCGGTTCCCAGATCTCCGGCATATAGACGTTGACTGTGTATATTGTATCCAAGATACAGTCCCTTTGACTGTTCATAGATGTCACTAAAACTGCTCAAAGATGTAAACAACCATGCATGAGCAGGGCCTATTAGACGGAGGGGGTACGACAGCCGATCAGTTCCAGTCATTCCACCAGGACGAAGGTACGCTGCTCATGTTGTCTGTAGTTCTACCATGCCTAGAAGGTCAATACCGCAGTTCGATCGCGTCCGCATTGTTACTTTGTGTCAAGAAGGGCTCTCAACAAGGGAAGTTTCCAGGCGTCTCAGAGTGAACCAAAGCGATGTTGTTCGGACATGGAGGAGGTACAGAGATACAGGAACTGTCGATGACAGGCCTCGCTCAGGCCGCCCAAGGGCTACTACTGTAGTGGATGACCGCTACTTACGGATTGCCGCTCGGAGGAACCCTGACAGCAATGCCACCATGTTGAATAATGCGTTTCGTTCAGCCACAGGACGTCGTGTTTCAACTCAAACTGTGCGCAATAGGCTGCATGACGCGCAACTTCACTCCCGACGTCCATGGCGAGGTCCAGCTTTGCAACCCCGACACCATGCAGCGCGGTACAGATGGGCCCAACAACATGCTGAATGGACCCCACGGAATTGGCATCACGTTCTCTTCACCGATGAGTGTCGCATATGCCTTCAACCAGACAATCGTCGGAGACGTGTTTGGAGGCACCCTGGTCAGGCTGAACGTCTTAGACACACTGTCCAGCGAGTGCAGCAAGGTGGTGGTTCCCTGATGTTTTGGGGTGGCATTATGTGGGGCCGACGTACGCCACTGGTGGTCATGGAAGGCTCCGAAACGGCTTTACGATACCTGAATGACATCCTCCGACCCATAGTGCAACCATATCGGCAGAATATTGGAGAGGCATTTGTCTTCATGGACGACAATTCTCGACCTCATCGTGCACATCTTGTGAATGCGTTCCTTCAAGATAACGACATCGCTCGACTACAGTGGCCAGCATGTTCGCCAGACATGAACCCTATCGAACATGCCTGGGATATGTTGAAAAGGGCTGTTTATGGACGTCTTGACCCACCAACCACTCTGGGAGATTTACGCCGAATTGTCGTTGAGGAGTGGGACAATTTGGACCAACAGTGTCTTGATGAACTTGTGGATAGTATGCCACGGCGAATACAGGCATGCATCAATGCAAGAGGATGTGCTACTGGGTATTAGAGGTAGTGGTGTGTACTGCAATCTGGACCACAAATGCTGAAAGTCTAGCTGTATGATGGTACAACATGCAATGTGTGGGTCTCATGAGCAATAAAACGAGCTGAAATGTTGTTTGTGTTGATCTCTATTCCCTTTGTATTTAACGGTTCCGGAACTCTTGGAACCGAGGTGATGCAAAACTTTTTTTGATGTGTGTACTTGAAATTGAACGAAACTTGTAGCTCACCCTTTAGGGTGTCCGCTGGAAGCAGCTACAGACTCAGGCAAGCCGAACATGTCCTCGGACACTCCCGGCACTAAAAGCCATACGATAAATAAATAATATTGTTTAGAATGTATAACTTTTGTAATGTATTATATTTTATAATGTACAGGGTCTTTCACTCAAAGTGGGGCCAGCCGCTGGGCGCGTGGTGGGTCGAACGAGCACATGGCAACTCACTGAGTTTGTGGTTGAGAGAGCGCCCGTACGAATAAATAAAAGTCCTCTCGGCACGCCGGAAGGCGGAGGTAGATTTCACCGGACAAACTTGGGGATAGTCGAAAATAGGCAGAATATGCAGGTTTTCGTAGAAGGATCAGACCACATTTATTGCGTGAAAGTATTTTATAATTGGAGATTAATTAACTTTGTTTTTCGTCATTTTATGCATATTTTAAACATTCTATTGTCTTATGATGACGGTAACCTTCTTGTCATTTGGAGTCCATTTTTATACTTGTGGTCACACTGTCCTTATGCAAAGTTTCGACACTGATGTGTAACTATGTAACGGTCTGTTACTTCTTCACGCAAAATTATATCTCCCGCAGAGATGTTGGTTGGTTCCTCAGTTTAGGGGCTGCGACAACGTGGTCATGTAACCCCGTGTACTTTGGGTGAGTGTAGAATCTGTCTGATAAACGGTGTGAATTGTGATAGCTGTATTAGTCTGTAATTCAGGTAAGGAATGCAGACGCTCAATTTCAAGCAGTAGTTCCTAATGTTGCTACCAGATACTACCGTCAACGACACCTAGCTGTGAACTTGGCTACTAGATGCCACCGCAATCAGCAACTCGCAACGAACGTTGGAACTTCCCCTCCAAAGGAAAGCATACTGAGGGATTTTTAGCGCTCTTAGAAAATCTGACGACTTTGGCCGGCTTTGAACCCGCGACCTTGGGCATAGGAGTTCAGCATGCTACCAGTTAAGTCACCGAAGCCGCATCACACTTAGTCAGATGGAAATCTGAATCTGATCTCGCGCAAGTGCGTTGTCATGGCAACGTCTGATGGCTCATCCCTCATCAATTTAGTAGTGTTGCCATGTCAACCACTGATAGCTCCTGGCATTTTCTTACAATTCCGAAATCATTTTTCTCATCCCTTGGCGTAATGGTGGCTCATATCAAAAATTCTTTCAGACAAAAGTTTTAGGTAATTATTAGGGGAATATTGTCCATTTTGTACGGTTTTGATATTGTGCCTATTAACAGAGATATGATAAATGTTTCCCGAAAAAAACACTTTTTCCCACCCATTTGGTCAATGGTTGGTGCTATCAAAAAAACGTTTCAAACATAAATTTCTGAGCTTTATCCGACACATAGTATGAACTTTGAACGGATTCGATATTTCACATATTAAGAGAGTTATAGCAATATTTCATTTTTTCGAAAAAAAAGTCCCCCATTTTCATCCCCTTCGACCGATTTAGCCCAGTAACGAACTCGTCCGAGATTTTATGGGTATACATATTCGGTAAAAAATTCAAAGTGATTGGTGCAAAATTACGGCAGTTATCGTGTCCACAAGAAACTGATATACATATATATACATATATTACATAAATTATATATAAACTTTTGAACTGACGGTGGTTTTGGGGTCTGGGGGATGTGAAACGCGAAGATATGTCGAAATTTTCCGGAAATCGAAACATGGTACCCATTGCAATAGTTAGCTTTCTAATGAAATCTACCTAAAATACTGCCGTCAACGACACCTAGCTGTGAACTTGGCTACTAGATGCCACCTCAATCAGCAACTCGCAACGAACGTTGGAACTTCCCCTCCGAAGGAAAGCAAACTCAGGTTTTTTAGCGCTCTTAGTAAATTCGACGACTTCAGCCGGGTTTGAACCCGCGACCTTGGGCATAGAAGTTCAGCATGCTACCAGTTCCGATACCGAAGTCGCTTCCCACAGACATATGAAAACTGAATGTGATCTCGTGCAGTGGCGTTGTCATAGCAACTGCTGATGGTCATCCCTTATCAATTAAAAGTAAAGTTGTCATGGCAACCTCTCTTGGCACTTGGCATTTTCTTATAATTTAAATCATTTTGTTCACCCCGTGGCGTAATGGTGGGTCATATCAAAAATTCTTTCAGACAAAAGTTTTAGGTAATTATTGGAGGAATATTGTCCATTTTGTGCGGTTTTGATATTGTGCCTATTAACAGAGATATGATTAATGTTTCCCGAAAAACCCACTTTTTCCCACCCCTTTGGTCAATGGTTGGTGCTATCAAAAAACTTATTTGACATAAATTTTTGGCACTTATCCGACACATATTATGAACTTTTAAGGGATTCGATATTTCATGTATTAAGAGAGTTATAGCGATATTTCACTTTTTCGAAAAAAGCCCCCCATTTTTACCCCCTTTGACCGATTTTGCCCATTAACGAACTCGTCTGCGATTTTATAGGGATACATATTATGTAAAAAATTCAAAGTGATTGGTGCAAAATTACGGCAGTTATCGTGTCCACAAGAAACTGATATATATATATATATATATATATATATATATATATATATATAGATACATATATACATACATACATAAATTATATATAAACTTTTGAACTGACGGTGGTTTTGGGGTCTGGGGGATGTGAAACGCGAAGATATGTCGAAATTTTCCGGAAGTCGAAACATGGGACCCATTGCAATAGTTAGCTTTCTAAAGAAATCTACCTAACAAGCACACAGAATAATACATAATCAAAGTAAAATCAATACTCAATTTGTCACAGAAGGTTGAAAATGTTCTCCACCTGAATTTACGCATATCTGGCATCGTCTAGGGAAATTTTCATTATCAAGCATTAGTTCATCTACCGAGATAGCCTCAATTTCGCTCATGATATTTTGTTTGAGTTCATATAGAGTGTGAGGGTTTGTTGTACAGGGTCTATATTTTTGCTTGGCAAGGACATTCACTCTCACGCGCTCCGCCAGTGGCAGCTCAGTTCCCGTCAACCACGCGCGCGTATGTACGACAGAATATGGCGCTTAAAATCAGTATCATGCATTTTTTACTCACCATGCTTACAGTAGATGCTGAAAATTTTCCCCATCCGCTGTCAAACATAATCGGCATCTCCTTATGAAATTTCCGGTTACTCAGGTTATTTTAGCTTCAGTAACAACAAAAAAACACATTTTCGTCTATTTTTATCGTTTACTGAACCTGTACGTTTGAATCTCTTAGCCTGTTGATTTATTGCCCGATTTATAGGAATGGGTCTCCCTGGGAATGTCATTCGAAAATTTTGTCTTGTTCTAGCGCACGGCACGTATTATGTAGACCTTCGCTCGACCTTGGCCGCCGGTCCCCGGTGCGTGGACTCCAGCCGTATTGCCCGGATATTCCCTCGCTCTTCTTTAGACTTGTGAGCTCCGAGCTGATTGGGTGTTTCAGTCTTTCAGTGTTTTATAAAGCTACTGTGTACCGGTACTGTAGGCCTATATCTTATTGTGATTGTGTATGGTGCTCTAATGCCTTATGTGAAATATTCGTTACGTGAACGAGTATATCTGCACAATACGTACATAAAGTGCAGGAAATCCTGCGCTAGAACAAGACAAAAGTTTCGAATGACATTTCCAGGGAGACCCATTCCTATAAATCAGACAATAAATCAACTGGCTAAGAGATTCAAATGTACAGGTTCAGTAAACAATAAAAATAGACGAAAATGTCGTTATTTCCTTACTGAAGCTAAATTAACTGGAGTAACCGGAAACTTCATAAGGAGATGCCAGTAATGTTTGGCAGAGGATGAGGAACATTTTCAGCATCTACTGTAAACATGGTGAGTAAAAATGCATGATACTGATTTTAAGCACCGTATTCTGTCGTACATACGCACGCGTGGCAGCCGGGAACTGAGCTGTCACTGGCGGAGCGCGTGAGCGAGAATGTCCTTGCCAAGCAAAAATAAAGACCCTGTATAAACCTTATTGTTCAATTTTCCCTATCAATAAAAATTGAAGCAATAGGATTTAACACTTAGCAATAACACGATATAAAATTTTGAAACATAATAACATTTAAACAATAACCACGTACACATGTTATAAACTTATAACACTTGTAAATTAAAATAGGCTATAAACGAAGTAATGAAGTCAACATCACTCGGCAAATCATGCATCGCAACTGTCTCAGCTCCGCCTTGCTATGTGCTCGTCTGACCTTCTGTTCGACCTTCTACCTGCAGCGCAGCGCCAGCTGTGCGGCCGGCCCCACTTTGTGTGAAAGGCCCTGTATATCTTTTGTAATGTATATTCTCTGTTTTGTGTCATGGGTTTTCATGGCCTGTTGTTGTTTGAGTCTTCAGTATTTTGACTGGTTTGAAGCAGATTTCCATGCTTCCCTGTCCTGAGCTAATCGTTTCATCTCTACATAGCTACCACACCCTACATCCGAGGCAATCTGTTTAACATATTCTAACCTTGGTCTACCCCTACAGTTCTTGTCCTCAACCCTTCCTTCCATAACTAAGCTTGCTATTCCTAGGTGTCTTCGTATGTGTCCTACTAACCTATCTCTCCTCTTCATTAGCATTCGCCAGAAACATCTCTCCTCTCCCACTCGTCTTAATACCTCTTCGTTTGTATCCCTATCTACCCATCTGATCTTCATCATTCTCCTGTAACACCACTTCTCAAATGCTTCAATTCTCCTCTTTTCTGCTGCACCAATAGTCCAAGTTTCACTTCCATAGAACGCCACGCTCCAGACAAAGGCTTTCAAAAATGACTTCCTAATACCTAAATCTATATTCGATGTCAACAGATTCCTTTTTTGTAGAAATGTTTTTTTGCCTGAGCCAACCTACTTTTTATATCCTCTTTGCTTCGTCCATCGCTGGTTATTTTGCTTCCTAAGTAACAGAAATCTCCTACTTCCTTCAGCTTTCCACCTGCCAATTTGATGTACATAGAGGTTTCTGATTTATTTCGGCTGCATTCCAGTTTTTTTTTTTTTTTTTTTTTTTTTACATTTATTAATTTTCATCATGAATTCTTTCCGTAAGACGGAGTCCATACCATTCAAAAACTCATTCAAATCCTCAGGCTTGTCGGCCAAGATGACGATGTCATCAGCAAATCTCAGAGTTGTAACTATTTCTCTGTGAATCTTCACTCCCACTCTATTTTTTTCTCCAATTTCCTTCATTGCTTGTTCAATGTTAAGATTGATAAGTATGGATGATATGTTGCAGCCTTGCTTTACACCGTTCTGAATTCCAGCTTCTCTCTCATGTCCTTCAGCTCGAATGACTGCTGTCCGGTTTCTGTATAGATTGTATATCACCCTCCTATCCCTGTACTTTATTCCAATAGATTTCAAAATGTCAAACAATTTAGTCCAATCAACGTTATCAAAAGCCTTTTCTAAGTCTACAAGTGCCATGAACGTTCTCTTATCTTCCCTTATTCTACCTTCCAAAATCAGCCTAAGACTTAGTACAGCTTCCCTTGTTCCTACATTTCTCCTGAAACCAAACTGGTCTTCACCCAACTCCGTTTCTATCCGGCTTTCAATCCTCTTGTAAATTATTCTAGACAGGATCTTTGAAGCATGGCCTGTTGAGTACAATATATGATGATGATGATGATGAATAATGGCAGTATTCACATGGCCCAAGCTACCTGATGTGGATGTATGAGTTGGAGCTATCTGGGCGATCTACTCTCCAGTTTCAATGTTCATCTTGCTCTGTTGTTTGGAAGCGAAACTGGATTTATATTTGGCGACATTTGGTAGACGTTTGACAACTTTGTCTTTCGATCACCAAATATTATACGAAATAAATTTTCAAAGCTCAAATCATCCTTTTCGAAGTGCCGTAGATTTATTCCCGTCCTTCGAATCTCCTCATTTCTCGTTCGAGAATTGAACCCATGATTTTAAGATCAGTAGGCAGTTACTGAAATACTGATCCACCGAGCAAGTTTTCTGCAGATTACTACTTTCACAGCTGAGATGAATAACTCTGTACACAGTAAATTCTCAAAAATTCCCACTAATGGGGGTGAGGTCTAGTCCAAATTCCGAATTATAGAAATGTGTTCTAAAATATTGTACTGTACAGTTCAAAAGTTCTAAAATCATGCAAATATGCTTTAAAGTATCTACATACCTTTTCCGGCATTGGTGATCCATCGTTAAAGTTTGAAGACAAAAGTTGACTTTCTAATGCCAAACTCTGTTATAATACTCTGAGTAGAAGCACCGGCTTGGATTTTATTCAGCACTCTCATTTCGTCTTCTAAACTTAGTGATGTGCGAGGAGCGTACTATATTGTTTTCCACCCAAATGAAGTACATTACACATCAGTTGTTACGTCCACCTTCTCAACATAATCTCCTTGTAACTTTATGCACTTTTGCCATCGATGTGTCAGTCTCTCCAGACCTTCCTGAAACCATTCTCTGGGAGTGCTGCGTACCCATGCCTTGACAGCTGTGTCCAGAGGTTTCTTTATGTTCCCAAACGGTGATGATCTCTTGGTGCCAATTCGGGAGAGTATGGTGGATATGACGGCTCCGTGAATCCCATTTGATCAATGGCAGCGGTGGTCCCTCGGCTAGTGTGGAGGTGGGCATTGTGATGTTGCAGAAGCACACCTTTAGCCCATTTTCGTGGCCGCTTAGATTTAATGGCACGACGTAAGCGCTTAAAGGTTTCCACATATGCTGCACTGTTAATCGTGACCCCCAATTCCAGCCAGGCAATGAGGATGATGCCCTTTGTGTGCCAGAACACTGTCACCATTCGCTTGCCAACTGATGCCACTGTTCGACATTTCTTTGGTGGTGAACTGCCCCTATGCTTCCATTGCATGGTCGTCGTTTTGCGGATTTTGCAGAACTGGACACAGCTGTCAAGGAATGGGTACACACCACTCCGAACGAATGGTTTCAGGAAGTTCTGGAGAGACTTACACATTGATGGCAAAAGTGCATAAAGTTAAAAAGAGATTATGTTGAGAAGGTGGGCGTAACAACTCATGTGTAATGTACTTCATTTGGGTAGAAAAAAATGAAGTATGAAACAATATAGTAAGCCCCTCGTATATTAACCCCTGACACTCATCTTATTCACTGTATTCTAGCGAAGACAACAGTACGACACTTCCAAACACTTGTAAGCAATCACAGAGATAGAATTTAACACAATGTAACAGTAACTCGTCATGTGTGCTTCGAAAAGCGAACTGCCTTCTTTGCGTGCTTGTGACCAATAGTGATACATGCGGTACTTAAAATTGGTCGTGAGTGGAGTGAACGGGAAGGGAGCGGGATGAGATCGACATTTTACAATAGATGGCCTTGGTACGAATGATGTCTGGCGTAGTACTGCGGCGATGAAAACCTATTCAAATTATCCAAATTCTGAATTAGTGAAGCCCGAAATAGGGAGGGTCACTGCAGTCGTTTTAGTAATGTTATCTGAACCTGTAGAAGGGACTCAGTTGCATTTTGCTCTCGTACAAGTGGCTCTTTATCCAGCTCGTCCCGAAGCCACACGAGATGAATGAGGAGCAGAAGATGTCAAGAGGCGAAGCAATTACTTGGCTGCGTTCCCTCTTCTCCAGCCCTGGAATTAAGAAAGAATGGAGAGAAATGTTGGAGTAAAACATACAATGGGAATGCCATAGCTTATAAAGTCATACATGGAAACTTTCCAATAAACTTGTGAAATATGACCACGAGGATATGAATTGAAGCGATGCGTCCAACAGGGGTCTAACCACCAAAAACTGTAATATAAGTTAATTGCAAAAAATGTACTTAAACGAAATGTAGGTATAATTGTTTTGCGCCATTGTGTGCAGATTGATAACTACGAGGCACGTCCAGAAAGTAAGCTCCGTTTGGTAATTAAATTAAATTGTGTACAGATACAGAAAAAATATTTATTGCACAACATTCTACACCTCTTAAACTACCTTTCCACATAACTGCCGAACTTTTGCAGGCATTTGTCATAGCGTGGCACAAGTTTTTGATACCTCTTCATAAAAGTTTGCCGCCGACCCGTAAACGAGAGTGAAGACTCCCCTTAAGATATCCTACTGTTTGGTCACTACTGTTAGGCAAATTGCGTGCTTACCAGGAGAACTGCGTATGTTTAGGAGTTCTCCTGACCACATACGCAATTTGCCTAACAGTGATGGACAAACAGTAGGATATCTTAAGGGGAGTCTTCACTCTCGTTTACGGGTCGGCGGCAAACTTCTATGAAGAGGTATCAAAAACTTGTGCCACGCTATGACAAATGCCTGCAAAAGTTCGGCAGTTATGTGAAAAGGTAGTTTAAGAGGTGTAGAATGTTGTGCAATAAATATTTTTTTCTGTATCTGTACACAATTTAATTTTATTACCAAACGGAGCTTACTTTCTGGACGTGCTTCGTATTATGATGACCGAGGCACGAAACAGCCCACGAACTACAGTAGTACAAAATAAATTATTTACAACCTTGTAAACCTTCACAAGTGAAGTGACAAGCATGTCAGGAAGAAAAACATCCGCTGATAACGTCCTTCCACTCATTCACACTACGTTTACATTCTAGTTGCATTTTCATGCTTTAATGCACTCATTGTCACAAGCAAAGAACTATGTCCCGCCATCTTGTACTGGAGTTTTTTCCTTTTTAGCGTATGGCTTTTAGGGCCAGGAGTGTCCGAGGACATGTTCGCCTCGCCAGTTTTGTAGCTGCTTCGAGGCGGACACCCAATGGGTGAGCTACAAGTACCGTCGCGTGTGGAGTGTTGTCTGGGGAGGAAAGTTTGAATGTAAGGACGAGGAGTTGGAAGGTAGCGGCTGTGGCCTATAGTTAGGGACCAAACCCAGCATTTGCCTGGAAGGAAGATGGGAAACCACAGAAGACCATCTTCAAGGTTGCCGGCGAGGGGATTCGAACCTCCTCGCCTCCCGGATGTGAGCGACTGCCAGCAGTCATGCCGCAACGACCACGGCTAACTCACCTGGTACTGGAGTTAGGTCCCTATTCCACGCGAGACGGAAGTTCCCCACCCCCTAGCACCCCAACAAGTTCCGAATTCTTCCACATGACTACGTCACATTGCAGGAACGTTCATGTTGTTGTTTGAGTTTTCAGTCTTTTGATGCAGCTATCCATGCCTCCCTGTCCTGAGCTAATCCTTTCATCTCTACATAGCTACCACACCCTACATCCGAGGCAATCTCTTTAGTATATTCTAACCTTGGTCTACCCCTACAGTTCATGTCCTCGACCCTTCCTTCCATAACTAAGCTTGCTATTCCTGGGTGTCTTTGTGTGTGTCCTACCAACCTATCTCTTCTCTTCATTAGCAGTCGCCAGAAACATCTCTCCTCTCTCACTCGTCTTAATACCTCTTCGTTTGTAACCCTATCTACCCATTTGATCTTCATCATTCTCCTGTAACACCACATTTCAAACGCTTCAATTCTCCTCTTTTCTGCTGCTCCAACAGTCCAAGTTTCACTTCCATAGAGTGCCACGCTCCAGAAAAAGCCTTTCAAAAATGACTTCTTAATACCTAAATCTACGTATATTCGATGTCAACAGATTCCTTTTCTGTATAAATGCTTTCCTTGACTGTGCTAACCTACATTTTATATCCTCTTTGCTTCGTCCATCACTGGTTATTTTGCTTCCTAATTTTCAGAAGTCTCCAACTTCCTTTACCTTTCCACCTGCCAATTTGAAGTCCATAGAGGTTTCTTATTTATTTCGGTTGCATTCCAATATTTTTGTTTTACATTTATTAATTTTCATCATGAATTCTTTCCTCAAGACGGAGTTAATACCAATCAAAAACTCATTCAAATCTTCTGGCGTGTCGGCCAACGTTCATATAGATCCTTATTCCAATGTAACAACATTTTCGGTAAAATGGTGGTTAGATCCCTTTTCCGGCGCATCGCTTCAATTTCAATACACGATTCAATAGTCAGTGAGGAAGGGTGATGCCAAAAGGATATCGCGAGATCGACCCAATTTGGGCAGGCACCAAGAGCAGGAGGTCTGGAATATACTGGGTATTTCTAAATTCCCATTACAGACTTTTTTTTAGTCTTTCTTCGGCTTTTCCCAATTAATTGGGGTCGCCGGAGGCAACCAGGCTCATTTTGGTTGTGGCTGGGGTTTTAAGGCCGTATGCCCTTCCAGACACTACGTGATTTTTTGGGTGAAAATTCCAACCCGCTGTCACCGGGATTAGAACCCCGGCCGTCCGGGTGAAAGACGAGCAGCTAACCCACTGCGTCTTCACGCTCCCCAAATTTCCATTACAGACTGTTTAGCATAGGAACATGTGTCCGGAAACGAGCCACCACACCATACGTTCAAATCTCACGCGTTTTTGGCGCCACTGACTAGAGTACGTACGTCATTTAACGATCAACTTATGTTCCATATCCCCTACATGGAAACCTTGATTTACGAGACCCCTGTGGAAACCGAGGAAGACCTACTGGCGCGGGTTATGGCCGTGGCTGATGTTGGAGGACCAGGGACTCGTGATCGTGTGTAGAGATCGGGCCATTTAGGAAGACGGCTGGTGAGGGGAAATGTGCGAGTGAGAAAGCTGAACCGTGGGAGTGAGAACGCTGACTTCCCCTTCTCGCTCGGTGTTGTGGCGACGTACAGTCGACCCGAAATTTTTGTCATAGCGGACGTGTAACTCCCCAGATTTTCAGTTAGTGGAATTCCCTTTAGCACCTTACGATGCAGGTTACTTTTAACGCCTTCCATACTGTCACAGACAGGCCTAAAGTGCACCGCAAACCACAGTTACACCACGGGAAATTAGAAAGGCAGCGCGCACGTCTAAACAGCTGAGTATAAACTTATGCACTGAAGTGTCCTTGCAACACGAGCTCTGGAAGGCGGGACTACGCTGCGCTGGATCGTCGTAAGTGCGCATGCGCGGCCAAACTCCTTCCTAGCTGGTCGGATCTCTAACAGAACATGGTACGGAGGTGCCGTGTCTTTGTTGACGTCGGTGGTCGTCATATCGAGCCCCACCTGTAATTGCACCCAGACAAGCAGCAGAAGTCGGACAGAGCACCAAAAATGCAAGAGAGTCTACCATCTGCTGTGGTTGTTTTTTGCGGGTAGCGGGAAGACGGTACGTTTCCGGATACAAATTCCTATAGTAAACGTAACCGTCCTGGTCCCCACAACAAGCCCTGGAAGTCTGTAATGGGAATTTAGAAACACCCTGTACACCCACACACACAGATATACAGTATACAGGGTGGAAATGAATTCCCATTACTAACTCCATGAACGGCAATGTACCGAGTTTCATTCATAAATGTTCAAATATTTAGGAACTAGTAGCGAAAATATGCACGAAGTGGCAAATACAGACTAGCACCCACACACATGCGTGAAAAATGGTTTAAAACCAGAAGTTCCGTGACGAACTAAAGAGCGTACTTCTCTTAAAATTTAAGATACATGCCAATGATTAATCTATATGGATCTATCTTGAATAACGACAAAATTACGTTGGTAATATCGACATTTCTAATTAGTTCGAATTACTGTATACATGGCATAATGTAGCCTAATAGAGAACTATAGTTGGCAGCCCTGGTGACTGAATATATTCTTAGTTCCATCTCTTAAGGTACAGAATACTAAATTTGGTTGAAGTCCCATGGATAGCATGGACGTTACATGCAGTTAAACATTGGATATAACAGCGCGCGTAAAATCATGTTGGCAACATTATTAGCCTACTTTTCACATTTTGCAAAAATGAGGCAAAAGTAGACTTATGAGATCGGGCAAATGTGTGTCTGTCTGTCTGTCTGTCTGTCTGTCTGTCCTTCTGTCTGTCTGTCTGTCTGGCTGTGTGTGTGTCCCCCCCCCCCTATCAACTCCTAAACGGCTGCAGCAATCGAAACAAAATTTGGTAGGAGTAAAGATCTATACCTGGATATCTCACGGCCATATTTGAAAATGATGTCAGTGCTACCAACTGCCAAAAAATCGCAATTGAAATTTGAGCTCCATGTTGGATATCTTGGAAAGTATGAATGGGAGCTGTTTCAAAATTGGCACACGTACAGATCATAATATTTCAGTTTAATTTCCAGGAGGCTAAACATGGCAGTGTTGCCAAAATGATTATAAGCCTCCTGATAAGTCCAATTTTTAAATGCATATAACTTCCATACTATCAATTGGAATTCAACCAAATTTCGTATGTTGTATGTGTACATAACCAGATAGGACTGAGCGTATTCTTAAGACCTACCAGGGCTGCCAACTGTTAATAAATGCTCCTAATTTTTTTAATCCAAATACCAATATATCAGAAAGTATGCAAGCCAACAGCTTTAAACAATGCACACGTATAGTACCTGACATTCTATATTAATTTGGAGTAACTTATTTACGTCAGTGCTACCAACATGATTCTAAGCCTGCTGACAGGTCCAACTTTAAATAGATGTAACTTCCATACTATCATTTGGATTTCAACCAAATTTCGTATGTGCTATGTGTACCATAACAGATATGACTATGCGTATTCTAAGGAGCAACCAGTGCTGCCAACTGTTAATATGTGCTGTCCCTATTTTTGTTACCCTAATATCAATATATCAGAAAGTATGCAAGCCAATAGCTCTAAACTTTGCACACGTATAGTACATGGCATTCTAGACGAATTTGGAGTAACTAATATACGTCAGTGCTGCCAACATGATTCTAAGCCTGCTGATAGGTCCAATTTTAAAATGCATGTAACTTCTATACTAACTAATGGATTTCATTCAAAATTGGCACAACAATAGATCATATTATTTCAGATTATTTTTGACCAATACATGCATGACATTGTTGCCAACATGATTTTACGCACGCTGTTAGATCCAATGTTTAACTGCATGTAACGTCCATGCTATTCATTGGACTTCAACCAAATTTTGTATTTTGTACCTTAAGAGACGGAACTAAGAATATATTCAGTCATCAGGGCTGCCAACTGTAGTGCTCTATTAGGATACATTATGCCAGGTATACAGTATTTCGAACTAATTGGAAATTTCGATATTAGCAACTTAATTTCGTCATTATTCTAGATAGGTTCATATTCTGTAGAATAATCATTGGCATGAAAAGTAGGCTGTATAGTTCTTCACGGAACTTCTTGTTTTTTTTGTCGTGTAGTCTCCTGAGAGGCCGAGTGCGGGTCTTTCTAGTCGACGCCCGTGGGCGACCTGCGCGTCGGGATGAGAGATGGAATGGATGAAGATGAATGAAACTGGGCAAGGATGTGGAAGGAAGCGGCCGTGGCCTGTCAGAAGATACTGTCCCAGCATTTGCCTGGTGTTGAAAATGGGAAACCACGGAAAACCATTTCAAGGACAGCCGACGGTGGGGCTCGAACCCACGCGTCTACCGAGTCAGCAGAGAGCTTGGCCCCTTGACCTAACGCAGCGCTTTAGCCCGCGTAGCCACTACTGTCGGTGTTGGCAACAATGACATACATGTATTGGTCAGAAATAATCTGAAATAATATGATCTATTGTTGTGTCAATTTTGAATGAAATCCATTAGTTAGTATAGAAGGTACAAGCATTTTAAAATTGGACCTGTCAGCAGGCTTAGAATCATGTTGGCAGCACTGGCGTAGGCCTAAATTAGTTACTCCAAATTAGAATGCCAGGTACTATACGTGTGCAATGTTTAGAGCTATTGGATTGCATACTTTCTGATAAATTGATATTTGGGTAACAAAAATAGAGACAGAATTTCTTACCAGTTGGCAGCCCTGGTTACTCTTAAGAATCGGCATAGTCATATCTGTTATGGTACACATAGCACACACAAAATTTGGTTGAAATCCAAATGATAGTATAGAAGTTTCATGTATTTAAAGTTGGACCTCTCAGCAGGCTTAGAATCATGTTGGTAGCACTGACATATATAAGTCACTCCAAATTAATATAGCATGTCAGGTACTATACGTGTGCATAGTTTAAAGCTGTCAGCTTGCATACTTTCTGATATATGGGTATTTGGATAAAAACAAATTTAGAGCATTTATTAACAGTTGGCAGCCATGGTGGCTCTTAAGAATACGCTCAGTCATATCTGTTTATGTACACATAGCACATACGAAATTTGGTTGAATTCCAATTGATAATGTAGAAGTTATATGCATTTAAAAATTGGACCTATCAGCAGGCTTATAATCATCTTGGCAACACTGCCATGTATGGCCTCCTGGAAATTAAACTGCAATATTATTATCTATACGTTTGCCAATTTTGAAATAGCTCCCATTCATACCTTCCAAGATATCCAACATGGAGCTCAAATTTCAATTGCGATTTTCAGCAGTTGGTAGCACTGACATCATTTTCAAATATGGCCGTGAGATATTCAGGTAGCCTATAGGTACACTGAAGAAAATGGAAATTGCAACACCATGAAGGCATTGGTCGTTTGTGTTGATTTTCAAGATATGGAACGATGCCATGTAGGTATGTAAACGATCAAAGTTTCAGACCCATTGGATTGTTGCTACAGGTCTCCCCACGTGATTGGTCGCGGAGGAATCAACTCCAGTATACGGACTCTGGTGTAGCGCAGTTGACTGGCAGTCTGTGCAGTGAAGTGTTACCCGTCAAACATGCCTCGACGACAGAGAAGAGCACGCTATAAACAACTGTCGCTGTTTGAGAGGGCTCGGATAATTGGGCTGTGTGAGGCTGGATTATCGCTAAGGACTGTCGCTGCACGTGTTGGCCGACAGGTATCTACGGTACAACGTGTATGGCAGCAGTGGTCAAATGAAGGTACCCACACTCGTACACCTGGCACAGGCCCAGCGCGACAGACAACTGTGAGAGAGGATCGCCGCATCATTCGGATGGCCCGGATGGAACCCCATGCAACAGCAGCGCAAATTCGAGCAGCTGTGGCACCTTACGTTACACAACAAACAGTTGGTAATCGCCTGCGTGCAGGTGGTTTACGATCCCGTGTCCCTGCAGAATGTGTTCCATTGACCCCACAACAGCGACGTGTAAGGCTGGCCTGGTGTCGAAATCGTTCGACGTGGGTCGACGAATGGCATAGGGTCGTATTTAGTGATGAATCACGCTTCTGTCTTGCCCGCAGTGATCGCCGGAATCGTGCGCGCCGACGTACCGGGGAGAGGGGCCGCCCAGACCTTATTGTCGCGAGGCACACAGGGCCAACACCAAGCTTTATGGTCTGGGGAGCTCTTGCTTTAATGTGAAATCACAATTAGTGCTTGTTGAAGGCACTATGACTGCTCGACAGTACGTTGATAGGGTACTCAATCCAGTGGTTGTCCCTATGATGGCAAACATTGCTAATGGGATGTTTCAGCAGGACAATGCCCGGGTTCACACTGCACGCATCTCCAGAGAAGCTCTCCACGACATCACAACCATAGAATGGCCCGCCAGATCCGCGGACCTCAGTCCTATTGAGCATGTGTGGGACATGATGGGTCGACTTCTGGCCAACCGTCCTCTGCCACCCACAACTCTGGAACAACTGACCCATTCAGTGCAGGAAGCATGGGCCACAATTCCTCAGGAGGCGATCCAGGGTCTTATTGACTCCATACCTCGCCGAATTCATCAATGTATTGCAGCTCGTGGTGAGCACATCCTGTATTGATTGTTGTCCAACGTTGCGGTCAGAGGGACCTGAAAGTGTAATCATCGAATCACAACCGAACACTCGTCCTGCATGTTCAATTGCAGCAATGTAGCTCCACTCCTTCTGGGTGTTGCAATTTCCATTTCTTCAGTGTATTTACTCCTACCAAATTTTGTTTCGATTGCTGCAGCCGTTTAGGAGTTGATAAGGGGGGGGGGGGGACACACAGCCAGACAGACGCACATTTGCCGATCTCATGTCTACTTATTCCTCATTTTTGCAAAATGTGAAAAGTAGGCTAAAAAACAAACAATACGTATTTTAATGTACTTCAATGATGGCACAATCTATAAAATCATTTTGATTTATTTATATATGAATTTCAGCCAATGGCTATAGCTGGGTATTTCTGGTTGAACGCCACAGGGCTCCCAACAAGTTCAAATCTAAGTAGTTCCAACTTTGGCTGCCAGATGCTACTGCACTAACACCTACCGGCGAACGTTGGAACTTGATATAACGTTTCTAACTACCCAAATATAACCTACACATTTTGCTTCACACTGCCAATTGCAGTCATTATAGGCGAGTTGCATACGACTGTCTATGTTCGACGATAATTATAACTTTATTTATGTTCTAACATAAATATTCATAAATATCTGTCGAGATTCAGTCGGTAGAATTCTTCTTCTTGGGAATTGTATGGGCTCGGCATTTGAACTCTACCCAATAACGAATCCCAAAGCTTTGAAACATTGTTTATCCTGAAGTAGCACCAACAGATAGCGCACAGGTACTATGTTGGATCATTTTGTTATTTTGGTCAAATAACACAAATATGCTGTTACAAACGCTTTAAAATTAAAATGTATCGCATTATCAACTAGTTATTCTTCAAATTCGATGCGTATAGGATGTCAATGGAAGGCAAATCAATGGAGTCCCAAATAGAACAGTTATGACATCTGGCGGAAAGGTTTCGCGTAAGAAATCCCTTGACTGAACAGAGACCTGGATTATAATTTCCGTGGAACTAATATCATATGCTTGCATCCTCCATGCCGTTCTGGTGTGTTTATGCCAACAACGGCATTCACTAAACTTGTCGGCGAAATCTTACGAATGTGTAGAAATTGGAGTTTTGGATATTAAGGTAAAGTGCTATTTCTTTTACAATATTACCCAGTTTGTTTCTGCATTGTAACTATAAACAATGGTTGATCCAATATAGGCTACATTGTCAACTTTCAAATCATGTAATTCAAGTCCGACATGTTGGATTTTGAGTGCATGTCAGAAGCTATCCTCACCTAATTGGTCAATGAATGAAAATATTGAGCTCCGTTTGGTTGGAAAAACTGTGTTATAATGAAAAGTAGTACTTAAATGACCCCCATTATGATACAGTTTTCTGACATATAATATTTACATATCGACATCGTCGAACATAAAAGGTTATATTTTATGTATACATTTGAAAGTAATTGGTAGACAACGACAGTAGCTATCGTTTCCACAAGAATTTTGTTCAGTATACAATATATAAACTTTCGAACTGACAGATGTTTTTGAGTCTGGGGGATGTGAAATACGAAGATAATGTCGACATATTCCAGAAGACACAACATAGTATCCATTGAAATCAGAAGCGAACTGGGCCAATGGGTTACTAGATAGGATAGGTTCTTCATCCCTGGTCTTAGCTCTAACGAATGACGAGAGTGAGAAATGGAATCCACTCTTTATATCGGCCACTAAATATGTATGAGCTGATTGTAGGTACTAATGATGACTACATTACGGCAACGAGGTTTCAACTACCCTGAAATGACGCTGGCTGACTATTTCTTCCAGTGTGTAATCAAAAGAGAATCACTTCCCGCATAATGAAATGGTTCTATTATAAAAATGTATGTAACCAATGGACCGCGAACCACAAGAAGCCCTGCATTTGCACCAAGATGATACTTATTGCCACAACAAGGCAGTAACCCAATTACAGTAGCAAACAAGCTTGCTACGGTGGGTGATTGGTTATCGTGTTTGACTACCAACCACAAGCTTGCAGGTTTGCTCCTGGCCATGGTAAGTCATTTTTGAAAGGCGTCAAAAGTCACGACACGCATGTTATAATTTGTTGGCATATAAAGAACTCATTTGAATTCAGTAGGTCGTGTTTATAATGTCAAAATTAATCTCTTGATCTTCCGCCAACACAAAAGATCCTCCTTTCTCCACTAGGGAGCGATATAGTGTTAAGGAGCTTAGATATCTAACATCCTTGACTTTCATAGCGCTCCAAGGAACAAAAAAATTTGACATGCAAGCTGCACTCTGGTCGTCAAGTAACAAAGCTTACACCCGGCACCCGATGTTGTTAGTAGTAGTATCAGTAGTAGTAGTAGCAAAAAATCGTTTACACACAGATAATACTTGAAAATACATTAAAATATATTGAAGTACAAAATTCAAAATTTAAAAAAAATTAACAAAATGTTAACAAGAAATATACACAAGTTCTTTTAGCAATAACAGTTTAACGAAGCATGATTTTGATTATTTGTCAAACAATATTCATATTTGTAGGTACTAAATACAATAGCAATGAAAGATGTAAGGTTGGCATTAACGATTAATATTGGTAATTTTTTCACACTTATCCCAAAAGAAATCGTAGCTTCAAAACGAACAGTGATGTTTTTATAATAAATCCACAAAATGTTCCTCGGAACACTTTCTATGTCATTCTGAAAGTCCGTTTGCCTGAGACCAAATGTATGGGGACAGGACTAATGATCATGAACTTTGCGGGTGTCCGTAAACTTTTTGTAGGACCTGTAGAATTATTTAGCCGGCCCCGTGGTGTAGGGGTAGCGCGTCTGCCTCTCACCCGGAGGCCCCGGGTTCGATCCCCGGCTCCGTCAGGGATTTTAAAACTGACGTGAGGGTTGGAACGGGGTGCACTCAGCCTCGTGAGGACAATTGAGTAGCTGTCTGACAGTGAGACAGTGCCCCGGTCACGAAAACCAAGATTAACGGCCGAGGGGACCCGACGCGCTGACCACGCGTCACCCCAAAATCTGCAGGCCAATTGGCTGGGCAGCGGTCGCTTGGTAGGCCTAGGCCCTTCAAGGGCTGTAGTGCCACGGGGTTAGGTTAGTTAGTAGAATTATTTATAATTGAATTAGCAATAATAATATTATTGTTTTCGGCGTTATGCACGACTAAGGAGCGCAGTTGAAGCTATTACACAGATGAATTTAAATTAGCTCTCTTCTCTTCCCAAAATCTCTAATAATAATAATAATAATATCTATAATAATAAATATAATAAATGTATACAGGAAACTAAAGGAGACCAGGTCTTCCTTCCCACCTTTCAAAGGACGTCACTGATTGTGATAAGGAATTAATCACGCAATAGCCTTACAGGCTGATTTAAAAGTTCTCACGAATGTCCTATATTGCCCGTGCAAATTTATAACAGTTTCTTTACCATTTTCTCAAAAACTATTCTCAGAAACTAATCGATTTTTCAGAGATTTCCTTCATGACTCTCTCCTTCCTTTGTCAATGGTTTCTTGAATATTCACGATCGTTTTAAAATTGCATCATTTTAAGAGTACTCCTATAAACATTTCTCTCTGGAAAGATTAAACTACGGTAAAAAATTGAAAAACGGACGTGATAAATATAACTCATATAAGGAGAAATTACATCGCAAAAAATCAGCTTTACATGTTGAAAAGTTCCGATAAAAAAGAAAATGTTACATCTAAAAAAAATAAAAATAAAAAATAAAAAACCATTTTAGCGAGAAATTGGCATAAAAAATCAGGTTTCTTGAACATGCCTTTACCATAGGATTCCTCTTCTTCCATTTGAAGCATCCGATTTTCTCTTGTTCCATGTCCCTAGCTTCTAACGCAGCCTCCTTTTTTTTAGTTTTCTTTCTATCTATCGTCTAATAAAGGCCTGTCCAGCCATGTCACTGGTGGCAGTGGCGCCACGGCTTGCCACGAGACTCGCTTCGTTGCTGACTAAGCCCCGCTCTTCCCCGCTCAACCACAACTCCCGACAGCTTCTCCTCTCAGTACCATCTCTTGCTTGAAAGGAGAAAACGGACTTGCCCCCCTCCCTCCACCGCCACACTCTTGTCCTAAACACGCAGCGCTGAAGTAAACTGGGTCATAAGACAAGTATCATACATGGCAAGAAGGAGATTCTGCTTTCCTCTTCTTAAATAGAACGGTACATCAGTTGTAGAAAAGTTATGAATGGCAAAAGGACGTTCAACATCAAAGGTGGGTGGCAAAAGCAACACTTCCTGGAAATTTAATTATTTAATAGTACCCGCCCCAGCACCAGAGGACGGCAAGTGGATGTGTTTGATTTGTCATACGTTTTTAAAGAATTAAAAATAAAAAGCCGGTAGTTTGATTCAAAGGATTTGTTATTGCTTGCTGCTTTTTTTTGGTTACTAATGTCCCATTCAACGACACACACAACATTGCCCGTCGTTCCGCCAGCTCGCTACCTCCGCTACCGCAACATCTTCCTCGCTTGCAGCCAAGCCTCGACCCCACCTTCCCCACACGACCCCTGATTCACTAAAGAAAGGCCGTGGCACTAGCATGGGAGACGACTGCCACCGTGGTACTTTCCCTGGATAGGCCTGGTCTAATAGAAAATAATTACGAGCCTTACAGTAGTCGCATATGATTTATAACATCTGACATAGAAGAAACCTCACGTGAAATTGTTGATACACCGGTATTTTATACTATTACTGGCAGAAGGAACCGTTCTTCGAACGGTGTTCGGTGTTAACACCAGACTTTATCAATTGAGCTACTGTTGCAATGGTTAGCGGTTTGTCATTCCTTCATAAGTTTATCAGAACGATGTTAGTTTTCTGGGAATATCACAAACACTGTTAATTTAAGGGCCTTAAAATGTGGTTTTCGGAGTCCCTATATAGACTCCCGAATTTTTTGTCACACATTGAGAAGGGCAACATATGCTTTGGTCGTCCTTCTAGGATAATTTTTATATTGTTTTAGATCCCTTATTTAGGGGTGGTAGGACCTAAAACGGAAGAGTTACTGTATTGATTTTGAATGGAGTGTCTAAAAGGGGGTAGCTGCCTTTGGAGGGGCAAGCTGACCAGTGTGGAGTGTTGTTTAGCGTTAGGAACTAGGGGGCGCTCCTATAAAGACTGTAAATGTGGTTTAAGGGATGTAGCCTTAGCACGCGGGTCGATGTACTAGTCGCCCAGCCGGCTACTTATTATATAATCACCTTGCTAGTGTCAGCGGTTCGGCACGCGCTTCACTTGAGCACGCGAGCCGCTGTGAGGAATACAATGACGTCTGAGTTGGCGTTATTACTACGGTGTGTCACGTCTGACTGTGACGGGAGTAAGGAAGGACGTTGGGACGTGAAGAAGAGTGTAGATCAGTAATGCAAGTGTAAGAGACTGACCAAGTGTTTATTGGTCAGCAATGAGTAACTGTTAGTCCCTTTTAAGGGATCTTGTGATGTTATAATGTGAGTACAAACTGTGGGTGTTAGGTTACAAAAGTAGGATTCTGAACACTGACTGACTGACTCACCTCGGTTGACACTGTCGTTAGCCTCCGGCTGTCTCGTCGAAGCACTGATGATGGAGAGATCCTCGTGACCCACTTAAGGCACCTTTTATACCTTTAGCCTCTGTTCTGTCAGCGCGTTGTGGCATAGTTGAACCAGTTTGTAGTATGTCGCTGTGTGTCATAATTACGCAAGGGTTGAGCTGCTTTATGGAGTAGCCAGCTGCCCTTATAGTATTGATGGATATTGGGTAGGCTTTTAAAGGGTTGCCTTTTATGAGATTTAGACAGATGATGGGGGGGATGATCTCTAAGGGGTGCATACCCCTTGGGTATTGTACAAGCCTCTTCCTCCATTTGGTCGCGTCCTCGCGACCGGGAAGGGCACTTGGGGTTGGGATGTTGTCGTAGTAGTTTTTGAATCCCCCTCGTCTCTTCTGGTGGTGGCGTCGTAAGCGTCGTCGTATGGAACGGGTGTCGTCGTGCAGAAGTGTAGGTGTGCGGTCAGCCCGTGTTCAGAGGGGAGGGTTATGGGGTGTACATAGATATATATGTATATAAATTTTACATTGCATGGTGAAATGTGCATTAACATTGTTGAATAAAGAAAATAATTGCTATTGAGGCACAATCGCCATTGCCGTTGTCGGCATAAAAAAGAAAAAAAACATGGTTATACATGGTTACATAGTTGTGCAGGGAGGAAAAACCCAGGGCCGAACGGATGATTGCGTCGTCCGCCCTATCTTGGGGAAAAAGTGCTCCCTGCAATAAAGAAGATAGGAGAGAATAGAAAAAAAAATGGGTGTTCCAGGGTATAATTTAAAGGAAATATTTAAAATGTATTTATTGGTGTGGGATAAAACGGAACACCCTGACAAATGGGGAAGTTAGAAGAGAGAAAAATGAAAGAAAACAATTCACAGACATTGGTTACGTGTTACCTTAGCAAACGAAACAAAACAAAACAAAAATATAGACATCGTGTACACGTGAACTTGATAAACAGACAAAAATATATATAGTGTTTAATGTATTATGTTGCGATGCTGACATTTAGGAATTTCCATTGGAATAATTGCCCGTGGGCGCATGAATATGTATGTAGTTTACTCTTTAAAATTATGAACTACAATGACCTTATGTCTACTTAAGCGCGCTAAACCCTTATAATTCTAGTTTTTGTTTGGATCCTCGCGTGCACGCTACCTGTTTGTACGTACGCTTGCCGTATCACGGCTGATCCTATACGGCCACCTCTTGGCACGGTTGAGTGGTCGTACCGCTTGCAGTGTATTCTTAATACCTAGTCTGTGAAGCATCCTCTGTGGGTGAATGCTTGCACACTTGGCCATGAGGGTCGCCGCCACATGCCGGTTGCGCCCTCATCGCCGTAAGCTGCGTCGCATTTTGACGCTTCAAGTGTTTTTGTTTTATGCAGATCTGCCAGCAAGCCTGATGCCCCACAGGCATCATTCCCGCTGTGCAGATTATTGACGTGTAGCTGTAAAAAAAAATGTAGTGAGTGTGTAAGTGAGAATGAATGTTAAATGGAGGTTAGTATGCACAGGTATAATACTACAATAAGGGGGCATTAAATAGCATGTTGCTGCTGTCTGGCAGCAAAATCATAATTACACGTGTCATATTCTAGGTGACAATGCCTGCAAAAAAAAAATGGAGAGGTTAACAAAACATTGAAATTCCCTATTCCATATGCCGCTTCCTGTGGCAGCGTTGCCACAGTCTGAAGCCCCTTTTTACCTGTGAAAAGAATGGCATGGTTATTATTACTCGATATATGGCCGGGCTTACCCTATATGGTGCCGTGACGTCATTTCCTAATGTGTTGTAGTATTGGGCTTACCCTGGCAACGAATTTGGGCCGCCAGGCGCCGAAATTTTACCTCAATATATGTATTAAAAAAAATTGTCTTAAATGTAAGACTATGCTACATTATAATAACTTATCATGAGTTATCGGACTTACCCTGATGACGGATTTGTGGGTCATCAGGCGCCGAACGGCGTTCTCTTATACTACTTATTCTACTTATGGTATATATAAAAAAAAACTACATCTAAGCCGAGAGGGTTGCCTTAATCTATTGCCGAAAGATGCTGTGCTGAATTGCAACAGTGTGCATTAAATTTGCTTAATCCTAGGTTGCGTGTCAAATGCAACCGTCTATAACTAAATTTGGCCTAGGACGATCGCCTGGGGCAATTTGCTTCCCCAGAACACCACCCGCACGAGCCCTGGAAACACCGGTTGTCTCCAGGTTCGCTGGATTCCGTCCCCTTAAGTCTAGTGTCGACGTCTATTACTAGGATTAATCTATCCGCGGGCGGCTTACGGTGCCCCTAAGCTAACCGTTCCGCCCGCTGTAACTTCCTTGTCGTGCCCGTTTTGCCGTTCCGATTAGTCGTAGGTGAGCCGCCCACTTGGCTCCTGTGAGGGGCGCGCAATGCCCCATCTCTTAATGCCCTCTGACTGCCCGATGCGTCGTCATTTATGTGGGCATTGGACAGTGTGGTCCAATGGCATAATATCCTCCGGGAAGAAAGCGTCCGGGGAGTCCTCTTCGCCTGTGTCGGCCGCAATATTTGTATTCATGTGTCCTCCGGGAAGTGAGCGTCCGGGGAGTCCTCTTCGCCTTAATCGGCATTGCTGGGTTGGCCCACTGAACCCTTTTGAGTGCCCGCTATGCTACTCATTTAAGAACTCTGGCGACCCGTTGTCGTCCATTTACGTGGGCGCAGGACCGAATGAGCGCGTACATTCCATATATATATATTCATATTTCATTCTGCATTATTGATTACCGTCGTGGTCTTCACCTTCACCTCGCGGGGTAAGGACTTGTCGGATCTAGGATTGGTCCTGCTGAACCCTTGGATCCTGCTTCACTCCTGACGAATAGGAGTCTGACTCCCCGCCATGGAAGTCCTACTTACGTAAATTTAACTAACAGTCTAGTCATAATATGGTCGTCTCTAGGGATAGCTCCCGAGGCCGGCGCGGAGTGAGCTATTTCTCCCGCCATTCTCAGAAAGTCTCCCTGCAGGTCTTGGCTTCGACGACCGTGGCTCAAAGTGGGTTTAGCATCCCTTCCTCCCAGGGGCGGTTTATGCGCACCTAGGATTCCAGAGCTTGCCCGACCAGGCCGCGAATGCTTTGACCTTACGTGGTTCGTCTATTTGGTCTAGTCGTCAGTAATTTGATGAGCCGACTGGGGTAAGGGTCCACATCGCCTTCCCCAGCTCTGCTCCTAGTGTTGTGCTTTTGACCTTTGGCTAACGCCGGTATCATCAGCCAGGGTGTTTCAGATGTCAAATGTAAAATGTAAAATACTTCCAGTGTGGTGGGCTGGTAAAACCTCTACATACGTAGACTACTTTAGGCTACCTGTGCTATATCAGCTTCTCCAGCGATAATGCTCTTTTTTAACCTTGATGGAGGTGTTAGTAGGGTCTGTGGCGTCAGGTACCCTGTTATTGTGATCTGGGGGTAGTTATCTGTAGAGTGGGTTAAAGCAGGGTAGGAGGAGGTTGCGCACTTCCGAATTCCGCGTTAGTGGCGGCCTGGAACCGGTTTTTGTGCTGGGATGCTCCTACAGTGAGTGGAACGGGGCAGGTAATTCCCGGGGTTGCAAAAAATAAAATAAAAATCCATGCCGGTCTGATATCAATATCCCCTGGTGAATGGATGGGATATACATGCATGCGTCTGGATATGAGGCGTTTGCACTCATGTATGGATAGGTGTAGGTTGAGGCATAATACTAATATATTTCCCTCTCATGCGGGATGATTTAAATTAAAAAAAAAATGGTTAGTATTTATTACTTATGGCCTCATCTCTCATATGGAGATGTGCATTACGCTTAGTTGGTGTTTGCCGATGCACCCCTCTCATTCAGGTGATAGCGGTGGGGCTCAAGGCGTAGCATGCCCTTTCTGTAAACACATGAAGTTTACCAACCCTTATGTATACTTTGTAGTGTAGTGTAGCTGTTTTGGTCGTGTTCATGTGTCTGCGTTGTTTATGTTTGGACGTGAAAAGGTTATGGGAAGGGAGTAGAGTGGGACGCTGTTAGCATGTTCTCTTGTCATCCTCCCTTGGTCCATGTTGGTTTTCTATCCGCGCTTTGGGATAGCGAAGCTTCATCGACAGTGTTGCAAAGTGGCTAAGTCTGCAAGTCATCAGTTTGTGTGTGTAACTTCAGGCCGGGATTTTATGTAGGTTAACCACTGTTGCGTGTTTTTCTGCACGTATGCCAGTGTGGTCATTGTGTTAAATTCCTGGCGGCCCGATGTGGTAATCCGCCCTGCTACTATTGCCGTTGTGTGGCCATTATTCCGTAAGACCGTTGTCTTACGAAATTTATATGTCTCTGTCTGGAAAGTCCATTTTCCCTGTCAAGTGTATTTCTGGAATTTTATGCCTGTCATTTGGCCGCAGGAATGTAGTATTATCTGTCTAAGCCGTTATATGGGCCAATTTTGGTGTGATTGGAAGGCCGTCTGCTTGTTTTTCCCTGGCGTGCAATTTTCTCTGGGGTTCGAACCCGTGTTCTATGTAATTCTCTGTGTTATATGTCTGCGTTGTTCATGTTCTGCGGGCATTCTGTCTGTATTTTGTTTGTGTTTCTCGTACCGAAAATACCGTTGTTTAGTTAGTTTTCGGTACGAGGTTTTTGTGTGTGGACATGGGTTCGAAGCCGGTTGTCTGTAAAGATTTGGTGGCCATTTCTGTGCCGCCTACACTATGGCAAATGGGCTGTGTGTTTTTCTATGCGCAACCCCTAGTATACCTTCCTGCGAGGAGTTTGCTTATTTTTGCCCTCTCCTCGTAGTGTAAATTTTGAAGATATAGGGTTCTTGGGTTGGCTATGAATGATTCCGTGCAGTGTGCTTTGGGAACTGTCGTCTGTAAGGCTCGCAGTTTATCACTGAGGTCTGCTTTACTGCTGAGTATGGTGGTGTCGGGTTGCAATGTCTTGCGCGCTCGCTTGTTTACTTGTTTCGATAACGCTGTGTATCCGAACATGTGTTCTTAATCAGCCTGCTTTCTGTTAGTGCTCTTCGCATTATAAAAAGGCAAGAGGGGAATTTTGTGGTTTAACGTGACCATTTCTGGAGATCATGTGCCACGGGATTTCCGTTTTACTTGGAATCCAAACCACAGGCCATGGCATTTCACTTCGGAAATCTCATATGCATTGGCCGTCTGTAAAAGAACCTTCCATTGACTACACTTGTGTCCCCGAGTGTTGTGTTATGTATACCTATGTATAAAATATATATATAGTTTATTTGGCCATTTTTCTTTCTTGGGCTAAATGTGTGAAACAAAAAAAAATTATTTATGCCCCGCTCTGAATTAAGAGAGCACATTGAAAGAAAATAATAGTAGGTGGCGTTAGTCTCTAAAAATTATGTCGTGAGCACTATGTTTTTGAAAAAAAATGGTGATTGGGACCTGAGTGTAGTATTTACCATTTTGGTAACGTGAGTACTACCGTAATCTGGTTACGTCTCAGGGGAATCTACCGACACTGTCTAGTACACCTTAGGAAGGCCATTGCCAGACGTAACTGATACCCTTGTATCCACGTCACGAGCAAAGCCAGTGCACTGTGGGAGTCAAACCTGCCTATCAAAGTAATTGTAACTCACCAAAATGACAGTGTCTCATCCCGGTGTGCAATTGGGCTTTTTAGTTGGTTAAAGCACACCTCCCAAAATTTTTTTTTTTTGAAACTAGTTTGAGATTCTTAATTCTTGCCATGCTTACGGTTTTCGCCCGCAACAAGAGAATCTGTCAAACTGTGGAACCATAACGTAGAACGTCTAGTCATTTCTGCTTAGAAAGACTCCCTTAAGCTCTATGCTGTGATTTTATGCCTAAGTTGTGTTCAAAATATCTCTTTCCGGCCTTAAGCCTGATGGGCTTTCACTTGGCTTAGTGATGGCCTAATAGAAAGATGCCATGGTTCCCAAAAAAAAACACAGAAGGATTTAAAATTACTCACTTCTAATTTGGCCATGTTGCCCTGTATATACATAAAATACGAGAAAGAAAAAAAAATGCGCAGTTTATGTTTACTATGTAATTGTCGGTCTATTTTCTGATATCTCCCGCGTGAAAGAACTTGTGTGGCCATTTATGATGGGGGAAGTGATGTTATTTTATTTCTTTGGCCTTGGTGGAAGTCGTTATCGTCTTTCGAGCTTCAGTGCTCAGAAAGGTGAAGGGTTTTGCCCTGTTACGATATTATAGGCCTCTGAAATCCATTGAGGTGTTTCTTTGCTGTTTTCCGGCGGAATTTCTAGCAAAGTAAGCCTTGCCCTACTTCCACCGTAGCGCGTGTTTCTAGGTCTAAGTGTACCTGTATTTAAGGGCGTTATTGCGCTTGGCGCTATCTTAGCAGATTTTGCGGGAGTGTATGTATGTTTGACTGCGAGGTTTTGTGGGGTGGGTAATAATACCTTTCCTAATCCCCGTGTATTGTATGGTAATGCCTGTTTAATCTGTATGTGCGTGTACCGTGCATCCTGAGGGACTAATGCCGGTGTTCGCCTCCGTTCTGGCAAATTTGCCCTTTGAACTGGCGGTGAGGGCCGCTTAAGTGCCTGTTTTTGTCCTGCCAATGTGGTGTCGTGTAGCCTGTCCGCTTTCTGGCCCGTGGCCACGGCAGACTCCTGCCACTGTGTTAGCCTATCTGTGTGAGTGTATGTAGGCTTTATATGTGGTAGGTCAGGCTCTACGTCGTCAGCCCATGACGAGGTTACCTCCTGTTGTCCCTCTGTCGTATTATGTGTGATTGAAGGTCCTGGCTTCAACTCCCTCTCGTTCATCCGGTCCGAGGGGATTGTTCCAGGCTCTTCCCCTCGGCTTGGCAAAATTGCCTTCCGATCCGGAGCTGGAGGACGTGTGTCTGTGTAGGATGTATTCTTTAGTATGTTGGAGCCTAACCTGGCCGTCTCCTGGACTGTGGCCACGGCGAACTCCTGCCACTGCGTGGCAGTACTTGTCGAGAGGGACATCCTCGCAAATTGTCGAGTTAGCGTATCTACGCTTATGTCCTCTCTCGGCTGGGCTGGTGGCCCTACCATGAACTCAAAAATGGCCTTGTTGGTTTGGAGTTCACGGTATTCGTCCCAAATTTGGGTGTACTGCCTATTGAGGCATATGGCCTGTTCAGCGACTTTGGTGTCCTGAGTCCCTATCCGTCTGTGTTCCGTGATGAGTGTTCCCCATTGTTGGAACATAAACTCGTGTCGACAGTGTAGTTGCCAGTGTGCTTTTATGATTTGTGTGCGGAGGGTGGGGATTTTCGCCCGAATCTTGCGATTTTTAGCACTGCGGAGTGGCCGGACAAGGGCTCTTATGATCCGCATGTACTGGGCGTGCAGGAGCTGCTGAAACCTTCTGAGGTAGTCCTGCCTAGTTTCAAAAACTCTGTGCCAGGCAATTAATTCCTGGTACTCCCCAATGCTCCTTAGCACAGCTAGGCGGTATAGGGGGGCCATGTTGAATGGAGTGTATGTGAAAAAATAAAAAAAAAATCTGTGCGTGTTTTGACAGTGTATTCTTATATTTCTCTGATTCTGTATGGGGCTGGGGGGTTGGTTTGTTAAGAATTTCCCCTTTGTAGCTAGTTTGGAGCACTCAAAAAAAAATATGGTGCTTTCTGTCTGGGGGAAAAAAAATTTTCACTATCTGCTTGGCTTTTTGCGGTTCAGAGGGGGTCGTTTTGACTACGAGGGCTCGTTGGTTGAGTCCTGTTACTGCGCGTAGTACCCCGCCTCCACCATCTGTTTTAGATCCCTTATTTAGGGGTGGTAGGACCTAAAACGGAAGAGTTACTGTATTGATTTTGAATGGAGTGTCTAAAAGGGGGTAGCTGCCTTTGGAGGGGCAAGCTGACCAGTGTGGAGTGTTGTTTAGCGTTAGGAACTAGGGGGCGCTCCTATAAAGACTGTAAATGTGGTTTAAGGGATGTAGCCTTAGCACGCGGGTCGATGTACTAGTCGCCCAGCCGGCTACTTATTATATAATCACCTTGCTAGTGTCAGCGGTTCGGCACGCGCTTCACTTGAGCACGCGAGCCGCTGTGAGGAATACAATGACGTCTGAGTTGGCGTTATTACTACGGTGTGTCACGTCTGACTGTGACGGGAGTAAGGAAGGACGTTGGGACGTGAAGAAGAGTGTAGATCAGTAATGCAAGTGTAAGAGACTGACCAAGTGTTTATTGGTCAGCAATGAGTAACTGTTAGTCCCTTTTAAGGGATCTTGTGATGTTATAATGTGAGTACAAACTGTGGGTGTCAGGTTACAAAAGTAGGATTCTGAACACTGACTGACTGACTCACCTCGGTTGACACTGTCGTTAGCCTCCGGCTGTCTCGTCGAAGCACTGATGATGGAGAGATCCTCGTGACCCACTTAAGGCACCTTTTATACCTTTAGCCTCTGTTCTGTCAGCGCGTTGTGGCATAGTTGAACCAGTTTGTAGTATGTCGCTGTGTGTCATAATTACGCAAGGGTTGAGCTGCTTTATGGAGTAGCCAGCTGCCCTTATAGTATTGATGGATATTGGGTAGGCTTTTAAAGGGTTGCCTTTTATGAGATTTAGACAGATGATGGGGGGGATGATCTCTAAGGGGTGCATACCCCTTGGGTATTGTACAATATTTCGCCTATTTAAGCTTGTATTTTGAGACGTTTTTCCCTATATCCACCCTTCTACTGTATGAAAAGTACGGTGAAGAGTTTTATAAATGATGGTGTATTGACTCTCATGGTATCCATACCTAATTTTACGATGCACCAAGCATCCGAACACGAGTTATAGGCGTACATAAAGATACTGTTACGGCTGTGAGTTTGTTTCTTCGCTCGCCGCATGAGTCACAATTGCCCCAGGGCTGGGCTGCTCTGCCACAGCGTATTGCGTGCGCCTTATGCAACAGGTCTACTAGGACAAAGGGATGGTCCAGAATATTCGTGACCCAGCCAGCGATGGAAGCCTCGAGAAGCCGTGAGCCTTGGATGGGTCTAGAAGCAGTTATTGAGTCACCGGCCTGCTATATAAGAGCGACCTGTCAAGTAGTGCAGTGTGTGTTTTACGAGCTAGTGCGAGTGTTTATCCTGAGCGACAGACGTATGGTGGAGAAGTGCCGTGCGAGTTACGAAATCCAGTGACATTGTATCCCAGCTTGTGAACAGCGTGCAGCAAGTTATCGTAACTGTAGTCTGTGTACATAAGGGAGAGGAGCAGGTAGTTTCTGTCAAGGCCACGGTACTCATTAGGACGGATTAACTTCTGTGGTTTGTTGACAAGTGAAACGGGGCAAGAACTCTCCAAAGGCAGAGACTTGAGGAAAACTGTAAAGGTTCTAATTGCTTGTGTTTGCTGATGGGTAGTGCACCTCTCTGGCCGCAATAAAATTAATTATTTCTTTAAAGGAACATCCTGTGTTGTGCTTTCTACCCACCGCAATCCAGTTAACAAAAGTGCCACTAGGGGGTGGCACGTAACAACTGGTGTCAGAAGCCGGATTACGAACTCAAGCACAAGCACAACACCTGACGGTCCTGGTTTCAAAACCCGAGCAGGTCATTTTTTTAAATTTTCCTGTGAGTGCATGCCCCTTACAAGACAAACATCTAAAATGGAAGAGCAATTCGCAGCATTGCTAGAAAAGTTAAGTGGCATGGAAGCCAAGATGGAAGACGGCCAGAAGAAGATGGAGGACGGTCAGAAGAAGATGGAGGACGGCCAGAAGAAGATGGAGGACGGCCAGAAGAAGTTAGCCGAGGACCTAACTGCCAAACTAGAAAACAGCCAGAAGATGTTAGCCGAGGACCTAGCTGCCAAACTAGAAGACGGTCAAAATAAGCTAGCGGAGGACCTGAAGAGGATAGAGGACGGCCAGAAGAAGATGGACGACGGTCAGAATAAGTTGACACAGGACCTGAAGAAATTAGAACTGGGTCTGCGTGAGAAAGTCACGGCAGTGGAAAAGAAGTTCGACGCCTTACAAGTGGAAGTTGCCGAGCTGCGCCAACGCCCGCTAATGGGGGTGGAGGAGAAATTCAACGCTCTACAAGAGGAAGTTGCCGAGCTGCGCCAACGCCCGCCCACCGTTACACCGGGAATATCAGGAACGGGACATAGCAGGGTGACGCCCCCAACCTTCGACGGAAAGGTCCCGTGGAGCACCTACTTACGTCAGTTCGAGGCGGCCTGTTCCATAAATAACTGGAACAACACAGAAAAGGCTACAGCTCTTATTGTAGTGCTGAGAGGTGACGCCCTTAACGTCCTTCAGGCCATCCCGACTGGATCCCAGGACTACGCTTCACTGATCGCCCATATGGAGTCCCGATCTGGAGATAGCCATCTTCAGCAGGCCTACCAGATGCAGCTCCGGACCCGGGTACAGAAGAACGCGGAAACCCTGCAGGAGTTCGAGATGGACATCGCACGCCTCGTAAGGCTCGCCTATCCAACAGCGCCGGCTGACTTTCTGGAACAGATTGCGACGCAGACCTTCACCGACGGGCTACGGGACTCGCACACTCAACAGGCGCTGTGACTCGCGCGCAATAAGAACCTGGCAGATGCGCTGAGCCACGCACGTGAGTTCGAGACGTCAAAACAGGCATCTAGAATGCACGCGCGGGTGCGTCAAGTGGACGTCGACGAACCAGCAAAAACCAACGAGACCAAGCCCCTGGCCGACGAATTGATGGAGGCGCTAAGCCGTTTCTTCGATAGTCGCGGCACCACCAGCAACGACACAGCCGGAAGACAACCGGAGAGGCAGCCCGGAAGAGGACTACCGACTTGCTGGGCCTGCGGTAAGAAAGGCCACCTGAGCAAGGACTGCGGTGATCGCCGCCGCCGAGGGTATCCGATGGGAAATCAGTCGTCTGAAAACCGCGCGGCCCAGGGAAACGAGTATTAGCCAGCCTTGGGGGGCAAAGGTTGGCTTGTGACAGTCGTCAAGCCCCGGTAGTCCAAGTGCATGTAACGAAGTTACGGAGGGACAATAGCAGCCTGATGGTCGACGGAGTCGTCAACGGAGTGAGCTGGCCCATGCTGATCGACACGGGCGTCGAGGACCATCGTCAATCCCACCGTGATCCCCAAGTGGAGCGTGAAACCCACACAAAGGAACCTCCAGCTAATAACCGCGACCGGAGAGACCGCACCGGTACATGGCGAAGCATCACTGGATCTCGTCATTGGTCGACGGGTGGTGAAGCATCCAGTGCTTGTGGCTGACGTATCAAACGAAGTGATCAACGGACTGGACTTCCTGGGCCAGAACAACATCATCTTGGAATTGAGTACCAACACTCTGCACTTCGGAGGTGAGGAACTTGCTTTGCAACCAGCACACGAGGCCGTTACCGCACGACGAGTAAGGCTAAGAGAGGACGTCATCGTTCCTGCCAGGACGGAGGTCAGCGCCGCAGTAATTGTCGACGGAACAGCTGAGGGAGTGGCGGCTGTCATCGAACCAAAATATGAGGACATCCAGACAAAAGGATTGCTAGTTGCCTAGACCCTCATCAACACGATGCCTCGGCCGTACGTCCGCCTGTCCAACCTGAACGACTACGATATTACGGTTCACCGGGACACCAACCTAGGAATCTGCGAGCCCGTTACCTGGATTGCCCGCATCACAGACACGACGGACGGACACCTGCAGACGGACAACCGAAGAAGACGCGCCCTGCCAGAAGAACTACAGAAGCTGTACCAAGGATCCCAGGACCATTTAGACGAGGATCAATCACGCCTACTTCAGGACCTGCTACGCGAATTCCAGGATGTCTTCTCCGTGGGGAGCGAAGACTTCGGTAGGACAAGCTTGGTCCAGCACAGAATCGACGTTGGGGACAGCACACCGATTAGGGCCCCATTCCGACGTGTCCCGCTCGCCAAGCAAGCCGAAGTCGACCGGATGGTAGAAGAGATAAAGGAGCAAGGGGTGATCGAGCCATCACATAGTCCTTGGAGTTCTCCGGTCGTGCTAGTGAAGAAGAAGGACGGTTCCACCAGATTCTGCGTGGACTACAGGCGGGTGAACGACGTCACGAAGAAGGACAGCTACCCTCTACCCCAGATCGACGACACGCTGGACACCATATCAGGATCAAGATGGTTCTCCACCTTGGATTTGAAAAGTGGCTACTGGCAGGTGGAGGTCCACCCTAAGGACCGCGAGAAAACGGCATTCTCTGTGGGCAGCGGGCTCTGGCAGTTCACCGTCATGCCATTCGGTCTGTGCAACGCCCCTGCGACCATCGAAAGGCTAATGGAGTCCATTCTGAGGGGACTACACTGGAAGACCTGCCTGGTCTACCTAGACGACGTCATCGCTCTGGGAAAAAGCTTCGAGGAGCACTACAGCAACCTGAAGGAGATCTTGATGAAGCTACCGACCGCCCAGCTGAAGTTGAGCCCCAAGAAGTGTCAGCTCTTCCAGAAGCAGGTCCAGTACCTTGGGCATATTGTCTCCGAGGAAGGGGTGCGCACCGACCCAGAAAAGACCGCAGCTGTGAGGGAGTGGCCAGTTCCGAAGGACAAGTCCCAACTACGAAGCATCCTGGGACTCTGCACTTATTACCGTCGCTTCGTGAGAGGATTCGCCGACACCGCCAAACCATGGCATCGACTGACTGAGAAGGACCAACTCTTCACATGGACAGCAGAATGCCAAAGTGCCTTCGAACAACTCAAGCAGGCTCTGTGCACCGCGCCTATTCTGACCTACCCCAGACCTGGAACAAGGTTTATCGTCGATACCGATGCCAGCGACTTTGGTATAGGGGGAATCCTGTCGCAAATAGTGGACGGCGAGGAGAGAGTAGTGGCCTACTTCAGCAAAGCCTTGTCAAAGCCAGAGAGGAACTACTGCGTCACCAGGAAGGAACTGCTCGCCAACGTGAAGACCATCGAACACTTCCACAACTACCTGTACGGGCAAGAATTTCTCATCAGGACCGACCATGCATCCCTGCGGTGGCTCCTGAACTTCAAACAGCCCGAGGGTCAACTCGCGCGGTGGTTAGAGAGGCTTCAACAGTACAACTTCGAGATCCAGCACAGGAAAGGCCAACTGCATTCTAATGCCGACGCCCTGTCACGAAGACCGTGCCCGGAAGATTGCACCTTCTGTACTATGAGGGAGGAGAACACCGGGATACAGTGCCGACGGACTACTGTGGAACTTCAAGGGAACTGGAGCCGCGTATCTTTCACGCGGGCACAAGCAGAAGATGATGACCTGGGACTGATAGCCGAATGGAAGAGGGCCTGTGTCCCCAGACCCGGGTGGAACATTGTGAGTGACTGCAGTCCAAAGTTTAAGTCCTACTGGGCGCAGTGGGACTCGCTGATTGTAAGGGATGGCCTCATCTGCTGCGCCTGGGAGAGCACCGACGGGAAGACATCTCGGGAACAAGTCGTCGTTCCAAAGGCTATGACGGAGGAAGTCCTGAAGGAAGTCCATGGAGGGTCATCTGGTGGACACCTAGGGATAAAGAAGACCCTGGAGAAGCTGAGAGAGCGGTTCTACTGGATCAGATGTCGAACCGACGTGGAGAACCACTGCGCGTGGTGCCACGATTGCGCAGCCAGCAAGGGCCCAGGACGAAGACGACGGGCCCCACTGAAGACCTACAACGTGGGCGGCCCCATGGAGAGAGTGGTCATCGATGTTGCTGGGCCATTCCCGTTGAGCGAGGAAGGGAACCGCTACATATTGGTCATCAGCGACTACTTTACCAAATGGCCGGAGGCGTATGCGCTCCCTAACCAGGAAGCCGCGACGATTGCAGAGACCCTGGTGAAGGAATTCGTCAGCTGGTACGGAGTACCCCTGGAGCTGCACTCCGAACAAGGGAGGAACTTCGAGTCGCAGGTGTTCCAGAACCTATGCCAGCTGCTGGGAATCCGGAAGACAAGGACAACGCCGCTACACCCTCAGTCCGACGGGATGGTACAGCGATTCAATCGCACCATCGAGAACCATCTCCAAATAGTCGTCAGCGAGCACCAGAGGGATTGGGACAAACATCTTCCTCTATTTCTCCTGGCCTACCGCGCCGCCGTGCATGAAGCCATCGGGTGCACACCAGCCCAGGTCATGTTTGGGAGGGAGCTCCGTCTACCTGTCGATCTTGCCTTCGGCCGACCTGGGAATGATCCGGTCCCGGTAAGCCAGTATTTTCAAGAACTGGTCGACCAACTGGAGGACGTGCACGCGTTCGCGAGGAGGAAACTGCGGATCGAGACCGACCGAATGAAGACCCGATACGACCAGCAGACGGATGCCGGCGGATTCCACGAGGACGACCTGGTCTGGCTCTTCAACCCATTACGGAAGAAAGGCCTGTCACCCAAACTGCAGAAGTACTGGGAGGGCCCGTACCGAGTCGTGAAACGGATCAACGATGTCGTCTACAGGATCCAGCGGAGCCCGAGGGCGAATATGAAGATCGTGCATCGAGATCGCCTGGCAGCCTACGGAGGGAGACAGACGGACCAATGATTGATCGGGACGATCAGCCTTTTAGGAAGGGGGTGGTGTTACGGCTGTGAGTTTGTTTCTTCGCTCGCCGCATGAGTCACAACTGCCCCAGGGCTGGGCTGCTCAGCCACAGCGTATTGCCTGCGCCTTATGCAACAGGTCTACTAGGACAAAGGGATGGTCCAGAATATTCGTGACCCAGCCAGCGATGGGAGCCTCGAGAAGCCGTGAACCCTGGATGGGTCTAGAAGCATTTATTGAGTCACCGGCCTGCTATATAAGAGTGACCTGTCAAGTAGTGCAGTGTGTGTTTTACGAGCTAGTGCGAGTGTTTATCCTGAGCGACAGACGCATGGTGGCGACGTGCCGTGCGAGTTACGAAATCCAGTGACAATGTTTCCCAGCTTGTGAACAGCGTGCAGCAAGTTATCGTAAGTAACTGTAGTCTGTGTACATAAGGGAGAGGAGCAGGTAGTTTCTGTCAAGGCCACCGTACTCATTAGGACGGATTAACTTCTGCGGTTTGTTGAAAAGTGAAAGGGGGCAAGAACTCTCCAAAGGCAGTGACTTGAGGAAACTGGAGTAAGGTTCTAATTGCTTGTGTTTGCTGATGAGTAGTGTACCTCTCTGGCCGCAATAAAATTAATTATTTCTTTAAAGGAACATCCTGTGTTGTGCTTTCTACCCACCGTAATCCAGTTAATAAAAGTGCCACTAGGGGGTGGCACGTAACAATACACAGTAAGACAGACAGACAATTCTATTGTCTACAACATATCACCCAGATATCCAAATATGGGTATATCTACCACACAGTATCAAACAAAATCATCCTTACGATGAACCCGTATGTCGAAAAAAAAAAGAAGATTAGTTAAAATGTGCCCTCAAACTAAATTCACCAAACGTGTACTTCCTGGCGTGAAATAGAATTGAAAGCCTTGTAGACGAAACGCAATACACGTCACATAAAAACTTACCCTCTACGTTGCGTTAGGTCCTCATACACAGGAAGACCCCTAACATAAATTATAAAGGCTTGTGGTGCATGAAAATTCAGGTTCTTTAGCCTCAAATGGCCCAAATTCCTAAACGCAAAAAATGCTGAATCAATTCAGAAATTTTTGAAAATAATGTGGCTGTTTGGAAATATAATAGACCTTCTGTACTATATGTCGCACGTGAAAATTGCATGAAAAAATTCTAGGTTACCCTTTTACCCCCTTATTTGCATTGATGAATTATACAGTCTGCGTTGGTTCCGTGATAACCTTATAGCCATTTGCAATTTTTCACAGAAATTTAATAAATGGAGTGTCATTGCTTCTTGGTGTATTCTTTGGAATACACGGTAAGACAGAGTTAGCTTTGGCTGCTCTTTGCTTAACTTATTTCTTCCTTTTTCTCAAACACCAACAGTGATTTCTTACATTTTCTTTTATTTGTGCACCTTGCTTACTTTGGTTAAAAGTCTGTTCTATATATATACCTTCCATGATCAACCTAGCGGCATCTAGCAGCTAACTACTGAAGTTTCTCAATATCTCAACTCTCAAGAGGACTTCCTTCCCAATCCAGCCACAAGATGTCGTCGCTATCTCCAGCTAACATATCCATGCTCAAGAGGAATTCTTCATCATTCCAATCCTCCAGACGTCGTCATCATCACCTGCTAGTTTCTCCTTGAAGATCACTCCATCAAGAAAATTAATATCTACAAAAGCAATTTATCATTGTTATGTTGGTAATCTTCATGTATGTTCCTTTGTCCTTTTCACCCACCCCTATTTCTTTCCTTGGTACCTCTGTTGCTCGTCGAGCGGCTCTCACTTCAGTGTCAGACGTCTACACATACAGTTGAAGCTCTTCCCGAGCTTGTCTCCTCTCCTCGAGGGACATTTTTTAAATCGGATACCATGTCTGAATTTTAACTTCAACCGTCATCCAGACCATCGTCTTTCTCGAAAATGAGTTAAGTAATACTTCAATGATTTTCACCAAGTTTTAAAAGTTTAAAATTGCTTATAGCATTTTATCTGATTTTATAGACAGTGTGACATTGCTAAATGTGATGCAATATCTGCCGTCGAAAGATCTTCCTGATCTAGTTGTGGCTATTTCAGCTAACTTTTCAAAATGAAAAAGTACTTCTTGTACTGATTATCTGAGATACTATCTCACCCCGAGGGATAATTTTAAGTACCCACTGTCTATAGAATTCAGCTTTCCGCCGGGGGACTTGTCTTACCCAATTCAACACATATCAATGCTCTAGAACTTTCTACATCAAGTTATCTTTCTGCAAGTAAAGCCGTCAAGTATTTTCAACCTAAATATGGGAATACTTTTCTTAGCTAAAAAAAATTCTTAACAACATTCGTTAGTCTACGTGAAATTTGTCTTCCTTTGTGGGAAACTTTTCACTGCATTCAACAACAACCTATAAAAGCTACAAAGCAATAAACCTTTTCAAGTTAAAATTCAACTAGTGATTTACATAACTGCAATAACTTTTCTTCGTATGAGTCTTTCCGTGTTGAAATAGTGAACTTTTCAACAGACTACCGTGCATAACAGTGCCCGTTCAACCATCATCCGTGTCGCGTTCGAAAGAGAGCAATAAATATGGCCAAGACATTTTCATAAACTTCCTATTTTCCTCCTCACAAATACCTTACTAACATATTGTTATTAAATTATAAAATTTAGATTTCCTTCAATGAGGTGTCACACAATAGTAGTGCCCTCCCATCTTTGTGCTGTTTACCATCGTAATTTCTGTATAATCTGTGCCAAGCACACTCTTTAAACTATTGTTTTCCTCGCTTACTAGGGAATTCAATTATTTCTACTCACAAGTGAGTTTTCTAACTTTCCTTTTCCGGGTTTCACGGAAGGGCAACTGGCCCCATTTTATTTCTCGTGATCCCTGTTTAAATATAAGAAGTTATAGAAACTACTTCGTAATTTTCCTCTCTTTTTTGTTATAATCTCAAATTGAATGCTTTTTCATAGCCTTTAAGATCTCTAATAGGAATTCTTAAAGTGCCTATATTGTACCTGATTCCTTGTTAAAGCATTAATTATTTATAATCCTCGTTATAAACTTTAAAGTTTTCAATTTTTAGCACAACTTTTAAAATCTTATTCAGATTTTGTGCTCGAAGCAAGTTTTAAACTTGCGTCCTATTTAGCATTGTCCAAAAATTTACAATTTGTTAGCATTAAGTCTCAGACTTTTGTATGTTAAAATTGTTTATTGTTATTAATTTGAATCTAAATCAACTTTATATTGTTTGCTACGTCAACTCTTTCTTTATTGTTAAATAAACAAAATTTCAACTTTGCGCTTCATACATTACAACAGAATAACGGTCAAGCAGGTCCTTGTCTTCCCTGACTCTTCCTTGGCTTATGCCCTCTTTAAGAAAATTATTTAAAAAAAGTAATTGAAGTTTATCTACTTGTTGCATTTAACTTGAAACTTCAAATATCTTTTTCAAAGTTTCTCTTAGTTTTCATAACTAATTCTAACGAGCCATTGATGTAAGCATCAATCCTGCTTGTTGTGATTTTCTCTATAACTTATGGTTTGTTTTCTAAATTCATAGTTTTCCTCTGGTTTGAACTTTTAGTCTATACTCTGCTGGTTAAAAGTTCAACATATCCAAAGTGCAACAATTGGTGTATTTACCAAAGTTTTCAAAGAAAACAACAAAATCGTTCCCAAAAGCATTATAACTGCTTCATCGATACCCTTTCTGGGAATACTGGGTCGATCGTTAGAGATCATGCAGTTCCAAGAACTAAAGTTATCACGGCCAATTCAAATTATTTGCGCCTTTCAAAACCTTCGATCACACCCAACTCCTTTGAAAGGATATACAATAAATCTGTCATTCCTTGTCTTACCAGACTACCACCCTTCCCTATAGTAGCCAAATATAGGCTTGGAAGAGAAGCTACGATCGCTGCTTGCTTACAAATAGCCCAAGCTCCAGCCGCATTTCCCGTTAGCTGCGTCCAAGTCCATATTCACTTTGGGTGCTTCACGGGTTTTGCGGTGACACTCGTCCCTAAATACCCAATCAAATTCATTTTGTTTGCTTAGTATTGGACTCTCGTCCTATTTACCCACACTTGTTCTTCATTCCGAAACCCACTTCCCTTTCCTTTTCTCTTCATCTTCCCTTGAGGGTAGTGTTAATCCCTATGCAAAACCTACCCACTTCTTACAGAAATAGATGGAAAATTGGATGTCACCCCTTGAGATAATGTTGTCATGGTTACCGATTTGCATTCCTTCATTAGTTTGTTAAATTAAATGAAATTAGTTTCCCGGGAATATTTCTGAAACTGTTGGTTTTAGAGTCTTATAATGTAATTTTCGAGGAACTTTTAGGGCCCCCGAGTTTTGTTTCTGGCACAGAGGGGCTTTGTCTCGTCATTGTACGCCATAATATAATACTAATAATAATAATAGGCTATAATATAGGGATAGGAATATAATAGACCTGCCGTACCACACCCGAAGGTGTAAATCGCGTAAAGAAATCTAGAGTACCCCTTGACCCCCTTAAGTGCTTTCTACGTATTGATGAATTTTACAGCTTAATTTGGTTCCGTAATAACCTACTAGCTGTTTGCAAACTTTCACACTAATGTAATTAATGGAATTGCATTGCGTCTTACAGCACTAGATGGACCACTGAGAATCTGTTGCCATGGTTACCGGATTTCATTCGTTCATTAGTTAATTAAATGAAATTAGTTTTCTGGGAATATCACAAAAACGGTTGGTTTTATGTCCTTAAAATATGGTTTCGGGGACCCTTTAGGGCCCCCAAGTTTTGTCTCTCAAATTGAGGGGCTGAAAATGAGCTTTGTCTCGTCCTTCTACGCCTATTTCTGCATGTAATTTAAGTGGGTACGCCTCCTTTTTTGAGAGGTACGGAGAAGAGTTACATCAATGACTAGTGTCGTGCCTCTGATGAATATCTTTACCAAATTTTACGTTAATACACCCAGCCGTTCTCGAGTTATAAGGGAACAAAGTTGTCCACAGACAAACAAAATAACAGGCAGACAGACAGACAGACAGACAGACAAAAAAAATCGCGCGCATCCATCATGAAACAGTCTGAAACGCGTAAATAACTCAAATTTTCGTAGAAATTCAGAAAAAAAACCAGACCAGCTTTCATTTATATAGAGATATATACTGCACCGCTCGGAATTGACCGTGTTTTATTGCACAAATTTAGGTTTTACTCGCTAACCGTTGGAGATACACGAAAAGTGAAGAGGACCCTTCGGATAGAAAATTAAATGTCATAGCTCGTGTATGCCATCAAAGTTGACTATTTCTTAGCGTTCTGTTTTTATTTGAAATGGAAATATGAAATTTTGAAACTTAAGGGTGTAGTGACGTCACAAATGTGGGTTTTACTCGCTAACCGTTGGAGATACGCGAAATGTGATAACGACCCCTCGGATAGGAAATTAAATTTTAAATCTCGCATGTGCCATAAAAACTTTGTTATTTCTAAGCGTTCTCTTTTTATTTGATATGGAAATATGAAATTTTGAAACCAAAGGGTGTATTGACGTCACCATAATGGTCGCCATTTTTAGCCTACTTTCGATTTTTGCAAAAGATGAAAGTAGACTTATGAGATCAACACAGGGCGAAAAAAGTGTGTCTGTCTGAGTGTGTGTATGTGTGTGTGTGTGAGTCTGTGTGTGTGTGTGTGAGTGTGCGTACTCGGAATGTCTGTCCCCCCCTATCAATTCGAACACGGTGAACGCGAATTGAACGAAATTTGGTACAAAGGTAGCACTAGCAAAGGACACCTCAGTATCATGCTTTATATCGCCGCCTTCTTGACGGAAACGTAATGGCGGCCACACAAATGTTCAAAGCTTAAATCAAATTACGACTAACCTAATCATCCGATCTCTACCAAATTTTGCAACAACATACCTTTATGAAGGGAGCAACCTTTGACCAATCTAATAGGTCATTAGCCAAATAGTTGGCGGATGGCGGCCATCTTTGTGTCAAAATCGATTCCCCCTATTAATTCGAACACGGTGAAACCGAATGGAACGAAATTTGGTACAGAGGTAGCAATAGCAATGGGCTCCTCAGTGTCATATTTTATATCGCCGCCATCTTGACGGAAACGTACTGGCGGCCAAACAAATGTTCAAAGCTTAAATCAAATTACGATTAACCTAATCATCCGATCTCTACCAAATTTTGCAACAGCATACCTTTATGGAGGGAGCATCCTTTGACCAAACTAATAGGTCATTAGCCTAATATTTTGCGGATGGCGGCCATCTTTGTGTGAAAATCGATTCACCCTATCAATTCGAACACGGTGAAACCGAATGGAACGAAATTTGGTACAGAGGTAGCACTGGCAAATCGCACCTCAGTGTCATGTTTTATATCACTGCCATCTTGACGGAAACGTAATCGCGGCCACCCAAATGTTAAAAGCTAAAATGTAATTACGACCAACCTAATAATCTAGTATCTACCAAATTTTGCAACAACATATCTTTATGTGGGAAGCATATTCTGACCAAACGGCAAGATCATCAGCCCAATAGTTTGCAGATGGTGGCCAAGTATGTGTGCAAATCGATTCCTCCTATCAATTCAAACAAGGTGAAACCGAATTGAACGAAATTTGGTTCAGAGGTAGCACTAGCAAAGGGCACCTCAGCGTCATGTTTTATATCGCCACCATCTTGACGGAAATGGAATGACGGTCACCCAAATGTTAAAAGCTTAAATCAAATTACGACCATCCTAATTATTTGATCTCTACCAGATTTTGCAGCAACATGCCTTTTTGTGGAAAGCATCTTATGACTGACTACAAGGTCATCAGCCCAATAGTTTGCAAATAGCGGCCATGTATGTGTGCAAATCCATTCCCCATATCAATTCAAACACGGTGAAACCGAATTGAATTTATCTTTTTACAGAGGTAGCACTAGCAAAGGGCACCTCATGTTCATGTTTAATATCCGTATAACAACGTTGTATTTCAACAAGCTATTACAACCAACATTCAATTATACTCCTTGAAAAGGACAAGGAGTTATAACAATACCCATGCATTTAGGAGAAAGTAGGCTATATGTTCTTTACTGAACATCTTGTTTAATAGTACAAAATATGGAAATCAAAAGTATCGTAGGCCTATATGTAAGCATGGTAAATCAGCTACATCCATGCAATATTTCATTTAAATCGGACCAGTGGTTCTTGCGTTATTGAGTAACACACAGAGAGACAGACAGAAAGACAGACACACACTATCTCATTTTTAGACTATTTTCAATTTGACGGATGTCAGGAGGTGCAATCCCATGGAGTTACAAAACAATGTTAAGTTTCATGTCAACTCTCTGATGGCAACATTGTATGAGGCGGGGATTAGAAAGCTCATCCACAGATATGACAAATGCCTCCATCTTCATGATGATTATGTCGAAAAGTAACCACGTTTGTATATAGTCCATTAATTTTGGTAATATGTAAATTCTGTTATTTACACTTGTCTTTTTCTATGGACAATCGGACGTAATAAACAAGTAGTTCCGTGAAGAACTATACAGCCTATTTTCATACATCCTACTAATGTTAATTGTCCCTATCAACGTACGAAATTTCAGTTTGATTGCTGTAATAGATTCGTAGATATTGAGAACCGTCTAAATATTTCGGGTAGTCGCCATGTTGGACTTTTATATATGTAGGGCTTAGATTTATGTTCTGTTACATGAAGATTATTGTGTACGTGTTCAAACTTCAATCGCATGATTAGTACACAAGAAGTAAGAACAAGATTTTAAAATTTCGCACAAATGCCATTTTGTGGTTATGGAAACAATTGAAAAACATTAGATGCCAGTGGATTAACATTTGTATACGGATTTACTGTACAAAGTGTCACTGCACTCGGATGGTTAAATTGCGAGAAATGACCATGTGAATATTTATACTTCGCTCAGCCGCCATACTGGATTTGTGATCACCAGGTCATTGAAAGTCCTATAGGTGAACTTATGTCCATAGCCCCTTTGAACATTAAAAAATTCAGTTTGATTGCTGTAATAGATTCATAGATATTGAGAACCGTCTAAATATTTCGGATGGTCGTCATGTTGTATTGTTATATGTACAGGCCTTAGAGTCATGTACCTTTAAAGGAAAATTATTGCGTAGGTTCATTATTCAAACTTTCATTTCGATCGCATGATTACGACACAAGAAACAAAAACTTAATTTAAAAATTCGCACAGCCGCCATCTTGAGGTTATGTAAATAATTGAACTAAATTACATACCAGTGCATTACAATGTATATAAACATTTGCTGTAGCATGTTTCATTGCTTTTGGATCATTTAATCGCGAGAAAAGTATATTTAAAACTTTCAATTTCGCTTGGCCACCATGTTCGTTTTGTAGTTAACCGGTTTTGGAAATTCTCATAGATGAACTTCCAGTAGTGCCCTTTATCTTCGAGCAAAATTTCAGGGTGATACCCGTAATTTTTTCAGAGATATAGAATGCCGGTGAAATATTTCGCACAGCTGCCATATTGAGGTTATGGAAACAATTGAACGAAGTTAGATGTCGGTGCATTACAATGTGTATAAACATATACTGTACCAAGTTTCATTGCGTTTGGTTGGTTAACTCGCGAGAAACGTCTATTTAAAAGTCGCAAATTCGCTTGGCCGCCATGTTGGTTTTGTAGTTACCAGGTTTTCAAAGGTCACATAGATGAACTTCTAGTAGTTCCCTCTGTCACCATACAAAATTCCAGGGTGATATCGGTAATAGTTTCGGAGATATTGAATGGTGGTGAAATATTTCGCACAGCCGCCATGTTGAATTGGTGAGACGTAACAAAATTTGAAGGGCACGATCGGGGTCGCCCGGAATAGTGCTATGAACTTACCAAGTTTCATTGAATTCGCTCGAGTCGTTTAGATTTTATTAGGGGGACACACACACACTCCTCTCTCACACACACACACACACGCGCGCGCACACACACACGGACAAAAGGTGATCTCATAAGCCTATTTTTTTTTTTCAAAATTGAAAATAGGCTAATAATCTGACGAACCTTGAATTCGGTACACCACTCGTGATTCCATCTAAAGTTTCCCAAAACAATTAGACGTTGTTTCCATGCTCTCTCGAGAACTAAGTATGCCGGTCGTATGTGAAATGTGCTGATGTTTTGGGAATTAATGAAAACTCGTTGAATGAGCCCGTCTTGTAGAGAACAATGGCAGACCGACATCTCACATGCGGGTAAGTGGGCATTATCTCTCATTACACGAGCTTGGCATTTTGTTCATATTCCATAGAGCGGTCTGGGTGTCTAATATTGTACTCCTCTGTTGCAAAGGATTAGTGTTATTGTTTTCATTAAGTCATTCTCTGCTCGGAATTCTAGCTAACATGAGAGCAGACGCAGATCTCGAGACGGGTGGGAGGAAGGAATTTGAATAACTTTTTACATCCTAAAATAGTATTACATTAGACTATTACAAATGTTGGAAACATTAAAAAACGAATTAAGAAATACAAATTTCAAAAGAATGTCATAGAGAAGCCGTGTCGGAATTCACAGTGTCAGACATTTCCCTCTAACAACCAAACTCGTAAAAATTATACACACATCAAAAAAAGTTTTGCATCACCTCGGTTCCAAGAGTTCCGGAACCTTTAAATACAAAGGGAATAGAGATCAACACAAACAACATTTCAGCTCGTTTTATTGCTCATGAGACCCACACATTGCATGTTGTACCATCATACAGCTAGACTTTCAGCATTTGTGGTCCAGATTGCAGTACACACCACTACCTCTAATACCCAGTAGCACGTCCTCTTGCATTGATGCATGCCTGTATTCGTCGTGGCATACTATCCACAAGTTCATCAATACACTGTTGGTCCAAATTGTCCCACTCCTCAACGACAATTCGGCGTAAATCTCTCAGAGTGGTTGGTGGGTCAAGACGTCCATAAACAGCCCTTTTCAACATATCCCAGGCATGTTCGATAGGGTTCATGTCTGGCGAACATGCTGGCCACTGTAGTCGAGCGATGTCGTTATCTTGAAGGAACGCATTCACAAGATGTGCACGATGAGGTCGAGAATTGTCGTCCATGAAGACAAATGCCTCTCCAATATTCTGCCGATATGGTTGCACTATGGGTCGGAGGATGTCATTCAGGTATCGTAAAGCCGTTTCGGAGCCTTCCATGACCACCAGTGGCGTACGTCGGCCCCACATAATGCCACCCCAAAACATCAGGGAACCACCACCTTGCTGCACTCGCTGGACAGTGTGTCTAAGACGTTCAGCCTGACCAGGGTGCCTCCAAACACGTCTCCGACGATGGTCTGGTTGAAGGCATATGCGACACTCATCGGTGAAGAGAACGTGATGCCAATTCCGTGGGGTCCATTCAGCATGTTGTTGGGCCCATCTGTACCGCGCTGCATGGTGTCGGGGTTGCAAAGCTGGACCTCGCCATGGACGTCGGGAGTGAAGTTGCGCATCATGCAGCCTATTGCGCACAGTTTGAGTTGAAACACGACGTCCTGTGGCTGAACGAAACGCATTATTCAACATGGTGGCATTGCTGTCAGGGTTCCTCCGAGCGGCAATCCGTAAGTAGCGGTCATCCACTACAGTAGTAGCCCTTGGGCGGCCTGAGCGAGGCCTGTCATCGACAGTTCCTGTATCTCTGTACCTCCTCCATGTCCGAACAACATCGCTTTGGTTCACTCTGAGACGCCTGGAAACTTCCCTTGTTGAGAGCCCTTCTTGACACAAAGTAACAATGCGGACGCGATCGAACTGCGGTATTGACCTTCTAGGCATGGTAGAACTACAGACAACATGAGCAGCGTACCTTCGTCCTGGTGGAATGACTGGAACTGATCGGCTGTCGTACCCCCTCCGTCTAATAGGCCCTGCTCATGCATGGTTGTTTACATCTTTGAGCAGTTTTAGTGACATCTATGAACAGTCAAAGGGACTGTATCTTGGATACAATATACACAGTCAACGTCTATATGCCGGAGATCTGGGAACCGAGGTGATGCAAAACTTTTTTTGATGTGTGTATATTAACCGATTAAGGATGAAAATTAATTGCTGAATATAATAACTGATTAGCCCATCGTATTTATTCACAACTAGCTGAAGTACCCGTGCTTCGCTACTGGTCATAAATAAATTGAAATGTGAAGGTGTCAGTTAAAACAGGGGATAGGCGAGGTGCTGCGCGAAGGGAGAGTTAGGATGGAACATTTTGTCCAGCTACACCGCTTGGCGTTGACCGTGTTTTATAGCACAACATTAGGTTTTTCTCGCTAACAGTTGCAGATACATGAAAAGGGATAAGGACCATTCGGATAGAAATTTAAATTTTAAACCTAGTATAAGCCATCAAAAGTTTGCTATGTCTTACTCTCAAGTATTGAAATCAAAAGTAGCTTATATATTAACCAGGTAAATCAGCTACTTCCATGTAAAATTTCATATAAATCGGACCAGTGGTTCTTTGGTGATCGAGTAATACAGAGACACACAGACACATACCATCTCACTTTTATATATTAGTATGGATGTAGTTTTTTGATGTACGAAAACGTCCGATATTATTTACTTAGTAATTTGAAATTACCCATGTTTAAGTACAAAAGGAGCCTGGTCATGGCTTCTAATGATTAGCCTACTATGAAACTTATTAGTGACGTCAGTTACCTGTAGGTTTGCTACGGTACTGTATCTGTTGAGGGCAGTGAAGGAGGTAATGTTCTGTACAAATTATTTACTCTTATTGTCATGTCTTAAGTAGAAAAGAGGGAGTTTTCACTGCGTGGTTAATCATTTTAGGTTACTGTTTCAATTTGGTTGCTACAAATTATTCCGGTTCTGTTAGTCTTAGTCAAGTCCAATCACTTGTTGCTGTTTTCCCGATTGGTAATACAAAAGATAGCCGGTACAGGTTAACAATGTCAACAATTAAAACAATACAGCATAAAAACATTAGAATTAATAAAACATAGACGTAATCATATTAGTAGTAAAACATACCTTAACGGAGATTATAACACAACAATACAATACATTGCGCGTGATACATTCCGTCATAAGGTAAAGATTCAAAATCTCCCGTAACAGCAGCGGCATCAAGAGTATGACATTAGACCCAAAATGTCACATTTAGACGACCACGTGGATTAGCGGCGAACATTCTCGGCTGTCACCTTGGAGGTCCGAGTTTGAATCCGGCTCTGCCAAGAAATTTTAATTCTGGTCTGAGAGCTGGAAGGGGGTACACTGCGCCTCCCTTGGCAACACTTGGAAGATGTTTTCCGTGGTTTCCCACTCCTAATCGAAGCAAGTACAGGAATAGTTTCTAACTGAAGGCAACGGCAACCTCATTTTTAATCCTCACCTGAATTACGAATACACACACTTCTACAGCCATCACAGTAACACTGGTTATCAGAAAAAAATCATACACACTTAAGTTCATGGGGCTACATGGCCATGATGTTGCCAAGCCTCTAAATCAATCAACAATAACAGAATCATTTAAGTTCATTCAATCTTAATACTAACTTTCGTGATTATATCTATAGTCGTTGTTACGTTAGGTCGCGTGCAGGGTTAGCCAATGTATTTGTTTTTATTATTATTTTAATTCCCTACATCGACTCCTGTTAATAAAATTTAAAAAAACTACGTATTCAGATTTTTAAGGCGTTCATATTCCTAATGTTCTTATCGTGGTTTGGATAGAAAATGGAGGCCCATGTCCTGGTGTTTACGTCTTGACTGTAGTCATGGAGAAAATGGAGTAGCATGGCCCCTTACAGAGACAGGTGGAAACCTGGTGATCACTTCTTGAGGTAGTGTTGCCGTTGAGAAAATTGAGTGACATGGCCTCTTACCGAGATAGAATGAAACTTGGTGGACCCGTCTTGTGCTACTGTTGGCATAGAGATGGCCGGCCTTGCCGTTCCTTCATAAGTTAATTTTCTGAATTTATTAGCCTTTGCTCGAGTGCAAATACGCCGATACCAGAAGAATGTGAAAGACAATCGAAAATCCATGTAGCCAGCCGTTCCTTCTGGGTCCTAAACTAGCTTATGTGTATGCACAATTTGGTAAATGGCTGAATATACTAACTGATTTGTATACGGAACAAATCCACCCACCCACACACCCACATACAGACTTTCACTTTTATATATTAGATTAACTTAATGAAGTTAAATTAATTAATATCATTAATGTTATCACCCAATTGAAGTACTGTAAAGATCAATTAACAAATATTCAGTATTAAACGATTGATGTTATTTCCTGAAAATATTTACCGAATAAGCTGATTGCTGAACATAATAATTTATTAAAGTTAATTGCCCAAAGTATTAACTGATTTAGGTTAATTGCTGAAAGCAATGACTGATTAAAGTTGATTGCTCGAAATATCAACTGATTAACGTTAATTGCACAAAATATTAACTAATTAAAGTAAATAAGTGGAAATATTAACTGATTAAAGTTGATGGCTCAAAATATTAACTGATTAAAGTTAATTGCTGAAAGCAATAACCAATTAAAGTTCATAGCTGAAAATATTAACTTATTATTTAAGTTAATTTCCAGAAAAATAAGTGATTAAAGTTAATTCCTCAAAATATTAACTGTTTAAAGTTAATTGCACAAACTATTAACTGATGAAAGTTAATTGCTGAAATCAATGACTGATTAAAGTTAATTGCTCAAAATATTAACTGATGAAAGTTAATTGCTGAAATCAATGACTGATTAAAGTTAATTGCTCAAAATATTAACTGATTAAAGTTAATTGCACAAAATATTAACTGATGAAAGTAAATAACTGAAAATAATAACTGATAAAAGTTAATTGCTCAAAATAATAACTGATAAAAGTTAATTGCTCAAAATATTAACTGATTAAAGTTAATTGCTGAAATCAATGACTGATTAAAGTTAATTGCTCAAAATATTAACTGATTAAAGTTAATTGCTCAAAATATTAACTGATTAAAGTTAATTGCACAAAATATTAACTGATGAAAGTTAATTGCTCAAAATATTAACTGATTAAAGTTAATTGCTGAAAGCAATAACTGATTAAAGTTCATAGGCCTAGCTGAAAATATTAACTTATTTAAGTTAATTTCCAAAAAATAAGTGATTAAAGTAAATTGCTCAAAATATTAACTGATTAAAGTTAATTCCTGAAAGCAATAACCAATTAAAGTTAATTGCTGAAAATTTTAACATATTAAAGTTAATTGCTCAAAATGTTAACTGATTGAAGATGATTGCTCAAAGTTTAATCTTATTAATGTTATTTGCTCAAAATACCAACTGGTTAAAGTAAATCCCGCTAAAATGGTTTACCCTCCACAAAAGGAGCAATGTAACTCCAATGGTAACGTAAAACTCTCAGCTCCCTTCCCTTTAAGAAGGTATATTGGCTTTCACGGCCAGTGAATTCTTTTTCAGTCACCACTGAAACATAGGTTAACCACCACACAACCAAGTTCACGGGGATGATGATCAGGATGTTCCTAGCCCCCAAAATTTATTCGTATTCTCTCTGCTAGGAGTGATCAACAAACTTGAACTTGAAATTGAATTTCTCTTTCGTTTTAAACCGCGTCAAGGTACAGCAGTACCTTGCTACGAATTATAATTTAAATGTCATTATAAGATGGAGACCGAAATTGAACTCAGGAACTTCGCTGAGGGGGCCCTGTTGCACAGTTCTTGGAGAACAAAGCCACGAAACATTCCGTGCATGGCGTCACAATAACCAGATGGTAACGTGTATAAATTGTCTGTGGACTTTGGATTAACGATTGAAATAAGTGATTAAAAGTATGGTTGATTTTTAACTTAATTAACTTATTAGTTAGTTATTGTTGTTTTACCGGGAGGAACTACGAGGTCATCTGCCCCAAATTTAATTAAATAATAGAATTTACTTTTAATGGGCAAACTATTCATTAAAGGCTAAAACTGGCGTCATTTGGGAGGAAGTGGAGTGTTGGCTTTAGCGATTGATAAAAGTGAATTTCTGTGACTAGATCGATTGTACTCAATTATTAACTGTAGTGTTAATGAAACTGTGATTAATTAATGTTGCCTTTTTGTTTCGCAAATTTTCTTTAATATTACATAAAATATTCAGGAAAGTTATTGCCGTATTTTATCTTTCAATTTAATCGGTTTTTCTCTTTTAACTTCTAACTTACATGAGTAATCAATTAAAATATTAGCTTACATATTTAGCAAATTATATTTATGTTTATCAGTTAAAAGAGAAAAACTGATTAAGGGGATACGGAATGCCCTATGCTTACAATAATAAAATGTGCTGTATATAAGGAACATTTTCTCTGATACCATTGAACTTACACACTTGAAATTTTTACAGGTTAAGGCTGGGTGTGTTTGATTTCTACTGAAACATGCAAATTTTTTATGAGTACATACTTAAGGAGAAAACAATTTTTTTTATGGAACATGTTTTTATGGTATTTTTAAGAAATATTTTGACCCCCCAAAAATACAAAAAAGCATGCAAATTAAAAACTGTTGTTTCAGTAGTTGTAATAGGTACGTATAAAAAAGTGATGCAAATTTGAAGTTTCTACATTCAAAATTGGCTGAAAAAATGTTCCTTAAGTAAGAAAAAAAATAGATTTACGGGAAACAGGCTTCAAAGTTTTAACCCTAATGCATGCCAGGCCCGTAGCTTGGACTCTATGGATCTTCTTCATATTTCTCATGTAATCTCTTCTCGGCACCTCTCTGTTCCTTTCTGGCCTTCTGAGCTAGTATTTTAATAGCATTTTCAGCAGCTCTTAGTCTTTGTAAGTCAATACGCAACATAGCATCAGCTGTTTGACACCCAACTGCACGGAGGCCATACACTAACCTAATATTTACACTATACAATGCAGTGTCTTTTGCTTTGGTACTTAAAGTAACTGATGAAGAATTGAAGAACTTCACACTGTGTGTACAATATTTACAAACTAATTCAAACTCTGCTGCAAGACCAACATGTTTATTCACCCTCAGAGACACGCCCCCTTTAGCACACTTTTTACAAATTGTATTATTTTGAATCACTTCTAATAATATACACATATCTACAATTTCACAACTCGCATTCCCTTTTGATAGGTCTTTATATTTTTCCTCCTCACCACTGAGTTTCTTCTGTGAGGCACTTTCAGGCTAGCAAATAATATTATGTACAGGTGTTGATTGTAGGCCTATGTTGAGGTTATATGTTACAGGAACATATGGAGGTATTGTTGATGGACATAGCGTATCTTCTAACAAGTTCAAATTAATTGTACGTTTCTTCTTCCAATTAGTACGTCTCTTGAATACATTACCAGTATGCCTAGGTATTTTAGAGGGTTTTGTAAATACAATACAACAGACTAATCACTGATAATCATACAAGGCTAGATGCACTGTTCACATGGAAACAATCCAGACTATAAACAAAGTAAGAAACAAATGAATCTCAAGATGCACATGATGCACACTACAGAGGTGGCCAAAGTACAAACTTATTCCCTAAAGGCGATATATTTGAAAAGTTAGCCAGAGAAGATAACTTAAGTGCTGGCCATGTTTACTTCCAGCAGAAATCAAGTGTACATCATGATCTAATCTATTAAAAACACACTTGTAGTTATAATATCATCTTAATTCATACAGCATATTAAATAGGCCATATTACATATTAATAAATAAATAATAAATAAAATTGACGAATTTTTGAAAAATTCTCCATTCCGTATCCCCTCAAATTGAAAGATAAAATACGGCAATAACTTTCCTGAATATTTTATGTAATATTAAAGAAAATTTGCGAAACAAAAAGGCAACATTAATTAATCACAGTTTCATTAACACTACAGTTAATAATTGAGTACAATCGATCTAGTCACAGAAATTCACTTTTATCAATCGCTAAAGCCAACACTCCACTTCCACCCAAATGACGCCAGTTTTAGCCCTTAATGAATAGTTTGCCCATTAAAAGTAAATTCTATTATTTAATTAAGTTTGGGGCAGATGACCTCGTAGTTCCTCCCCTTAAAACAACAATAACTAACTAATAAGTTAATTAAGTTAAAAATCAACCATACTTTTAATCACTTATTTCAATCGTTAATCCAAAGTCCACAGACAATTTATACACGTTACCATCTGGTTATTGTGACGCCATGCACGGGAATGTTTCGTGGCTTTGTTCTCGAAGAACTCTGCAACAGGACGCCCTCAGCGAAGTTCCCGAGTTCAACTTCGGGCTCTATCTTTTAATGACAATTAAAATATAATTCGTAGTAAGGGACTGCTGTATCTTGAAGCGGTACAAACGAACGATAAATTAAATTTTAAGTTCATGTTTGTTGATCACTTCTAGCGAAGAGAATAAGAATGCATTTTGGGGTTTAGGAACATCCTGATCATCATCCCCGTGAACTTGGTTGTGTGGTGGTTAACCTATGTTTCAGTGGTGACTGCAAAAGAATTCACTGGCCGTGAAAGCCAATATACCTTCTTAAAGGGAAGGGAGCTGAGAGTTTTACGTTACCATTGGAGTTTCATTGCTCTTTTTGTGGAGGGTAAACCATTTTAGCGGGATAAGGGTACCCTGGACATCAGCCCCGTGATCTTCGTTATTTGTTGGAATTGTCTGATAACCTATGTTTCAGTGGTGGCTGTAAGGTAAGGGAACGAAGCTTGTAGTTTTCCGTGACCATAGGATTTTCATTGCTCCTTTTGTGGAGGGTAACCCGTTTTAGAGGGATAAGGATACCCTGGACATCAGCTCCGTGATCTTTGTTATGTGTTGGAATTTTATGATAACCTGTGTTATAGAGGTGACCATAAGGAAAGGGAAGGAAGCTTGTAGTTTTAGTTTACTGTTGGTTTTTGAATGTTTTTTTTTTTTGTGAAGGGTAACCCATTTTACGTGCTGAGGATATCTTGGTCATCTGCCTCGTGAACTTGGTTGTGTGTAGGAGTTGTCTGATAACCTGTGTTTCGGTGGTGACTAAGGAAAGCGAAGTAAGATTGTAGTTTTACATGACCGCTGGGTTTTCGTTGATTTTTTTTGTGGAGGGTAACCCATTTTAGGATCTAGGTATAACTTGGTCATCAGCACCGTTGCTTGCCACGGTGGGTGAGTGGTCAACGTGTCGGTCAACTAACCCCGAGTTTGCAGGTTCGCTCCTGGCCATGGTAAGTGATTTTTGAAAGGGGGAAAAAAATTACGACACCATATCATACGATGTTGGTATGTCAAAGAACTCATTTGAATTCAGTACTCCGTGTTCATAATGGCAAAACTAATCTCGGGATTTTCCGCCAACACAACGTTCCATATTACTCTACTAGAAAGTGATATAGTGTTCAAGGAGCTTATATATCTAACCTCCTTGACTTTCATAGTGCTTCAAGGCACAACGAAATTCGACATGCAAGCTACCATTTGGGTTTCAAATAACATAGCTTTCACGATATTATTATTATTATTATTATTATTATTATTATTATTATTATTATTATCAGCACCGTTATCTGGGTTGTGAGTTGGAATTGTCTGTTAACCAGTGTTTAAGCGGCGACTTTATGGTAAAGGATGGAAGCTTGAAATTTTACTCGACCAAAAATCTCGCGACATTAACCAATGAGACCCTTCTTTCTTTTCCTTTTTCTTTCTTCTTTTTAGCCTATTTTCATTTATGAAAAAAAAAATAGGCTTATGAGATCACCTTTTGTCCATGTGTCTGTGTGTGCGTGTGTGTGATTCGTGTGCGTGTGTGTGTCCCCCTAATAAAATCTAAACGGCTGAGCGATTTCAATGAAACTCGGTAAGATTATAGCACTATTCCGGACGACCCCGACCGTGCCCTTCAAATTTTGTTACTTCTCACCAATCCAACATGGCGGCTGTGCGAAATATTTCACCAGCATTCAATATCTCCGAAACTATTACCGATATCACCCTGGAATTTTGTACGGTGATAAAGCGAACTACTAGAAATTCATTTATGTGACTTTTGTAAACCTGGTAACTACAAAACCAACATGGCGGCCAAGCGAAGTTCCAAATTTAAATAGACGTTTCTCGCAATATAACCAACCAAACGCAATGAAACTTGGTACAGTATATGTATATACACATTGTAATGCACCGACATCTAACTTCGTTCAATTGTTTACATAACCTCAAGATGGCAGCTGTGCGAAATATTTCACTGGCATTCTATATCTCTGAAACTATTGCCTGTATCACCCTGAAATTTTGTACGGAGATAAAGGGCACTACTGTAAGTTCATTTGGGAGACTTTCAAAAATCGGTTAACTACAAAACGAACATGGCGGTCAAGCGAAGTTGAAAGTTTCAATAGACCTTTCTCGCGATTGAATGAATCAAACGCAATGAAACTTGGTACAGCAAATGTTTATACATATTGTAATGCACTAATATCCAATTTAGTTCAATTGTTTACATAGCCTCAAGATGGTGGCTGTGCGAATTTTAAAATTAAGTGTATATTTCATGTGTCGTAATCATGCGACCGAAGTGAAAGTTTGGATAATGAACCCACGCAATAATTTTCCTTTAATGGTACATGACTCTATGGCCTATACATTTAACAATCCAACATGACGACCATCCGAAATATTTAGACGGTTCTCAATATTTACGAATCTATTACAGCAATCAAACTGAATGTTTTTATGTTCATAGGGGCTATGAACATAAGTTCACTTATAGGACTTTCAATAACCTGGTGATCACAAATCCAACATGGCGATGACGCGAAGTATAAATATTCACATGGACGTTTCTCGCAATTTAACCATCCGAGTGCAGTGAAAATTGGTACAATAAATCCTTATACGAATGTTAATCCACTGGCATCTAATTTATTTCAATTGTTTCCATAACCACAAGATGGCAGCTGTGCGAAATTTTAAAATTGCGTTTTTACTTCTTGTGTCCTAATCATGCGATTGAAGTTTGAATACTACACGTACACAATAATCTTCATGTAACAGTACATAACTCTAGGACCTACATATATACAAATTCAACATGGCGACCATCCGCAATATTTAGTCGGTTCTCAATATCTAAGAATCTATTACAGCAATGAAAGTGAAATTTTGTATGTTGATAGTGGCAATTAACATAAGTAGGATGTATTAAAATAGGCTTTAGTTCTTCACGGAACTACTTGTTGTTATTTAGAATCTAATCACAGAACATGATATTTTACATCGAAAATATCGAAAATCAAAACCAGTCTGACTTTGGTGGGAAGCAAACAGCTTGACCACTACGCCCTCACGCCTGAGCGCGCTGTGACTGTGTGCATTGGTCTCTTTTCCCAGAAACAGTGTCAACTAGCCTATTGACCTGCCAGTCTCAATTAGTTGACCATTAATTCTAAAAGCTGGATGTAATTAACGCTTCATCCAATTTATCCCCCGTTCAGAGCAACGGAAGTGTTATTTTCATATGTCATTAACGTTTCCTGGGCAGCTGTCAAACCACTGAAATCTCGCAGTGTTACAGCCACAGAGTGATGAGACGGTGGTAGTGGTGATTGTTATTTTAAGGGGCGTAACATCTAGATCATCTATGGTGAAAAAATAAATTATAATGCAATTTAAAAAAATTCGATAATCACTACTAACTACTGACCCTTTGACCACCTCGTGGTGTAGTGGCTAACATTCTTGGCTGTCAACCCGGAGATCCGGATTTGATTCCTGGCTCTGTCAATAAATTTTAATTTTGGTGTGACTACACTCAGCTTTGTGAGCCAAACCTGAGAACAGGAGGGTTCTAGTCCCATCTCAGCCATCTTGGAAGTGGTTATTCGTGGTTTCCCACTTCTACTCCAGGCAAATGACGGGATGGTTCCTGACTTAAGGCCATGGCCGTCTCCATGCCAATCCTCATCTGAATTACAAATACACACTCTAATACAGCCATCACAGCTCAATATAGACGTCCATTTAGACATTCGCTGTTTGTCAATCGCGTTCCTTCCCACCCGCAGACATTTCCTTGCGCTTTATTTGTTCGCTAGCAACTGCTGGAGACAGAAAACGAGCCCATAAGTACGGTAATTAATAGTTGGGCCAAGTCTTTAGCAAGACTGATGTGACTTGGAGAACGAGCAACGGCAATTAGCTGACAAACTACAACCAGCACCTTGTATGTTGATGATGATGATGATGATGATAATTGTTGTTTTAAGGTTATCGGCCCCTAATGGTTTGGGTGATCGTGAAGATGAAAATGAAATGTAAACTATAACTAAAACTAACTACGAACTAACTACTAGAAGAAGAAATGGAAAACAAAAGGAGAATAAGGCAAATAAAGGGCAGGAGGGAACGAAATGCCCTCAATCCTCGAAGAATGCGGATTGAGGGACTTGGAAGGAAGGAGAGCCATGAAAGGCAGATAGGAAAGTGAAAGAGGAGAGGGTCCACCCCAGAGGTAATGGATAAAAGGGAGAAAACAAGACCCAGCTCAGGAATCCCTCGGGGTCGCTAACTCCCGAAATCACCAGCCGTGAGCCCGTGAGGGTCTAGCAATATCCAGGGTGCACCAGAAGTGGTGGGGATACATACACCCTGCCTCCTTTAGGGCCTTGGGCATAAGGCAGGAGATATCATGAAAAGAAAAAGAAGGCTGACCCCTCGCAGAAGGAGGGTATCAGAAAAGATGAGACAAGGGCCAATTAAGGCGGGAAAGGAAGAGACTCCCTAGGCCTCGGATACCCTAATACCGTCGGAATCGGAAGAGAACAAGAGTTGACCAAGTGAGGTCGACAGGAAAGAAGACGGAGTGGAGCCCGGCACAAGTAAGTGGATGCAATGCTGGACTCTGCTGGGACCCCGTGGTCGCCAAACCACGTCCCACTAGATGTGAGCCCCTGGGGGTACCTTGTATGTATTTTACCTGCTAACGTTTCTTACCAAATTTTAGTTTCACACACGCCCCAAGAAAATAAACATACACAATAAGCACTGGTTATTAGGCATATTCTACCCACACCCAAGGTACACGGGGCTTCATGACCGCGTTGTCGAAGCCCATAAACTGAGGCAGCACCAGAATAAACATAATACATACATAATTACAAGCAGGTTTGGAGAGTAACATGTTAGGCTACTTTTATGCCATTACTAGTAACCGCTACTTTTTGCAGTGAACTATGGAACCTGATGAGGACAAAATCAACATGGCGGCTAAACGAAATTTAAATATTTAAACAGATTTTGTTCGCGATTTTATCATCCGAGCGCTGTGAGACATGGCATGGTATATCCTTATACAAGGCTTAATGTATTGATGTGTAATTTAATTCATTTTTGAGAACTTAAAGATGGCGGCTGTGCAAAATTTTTAAAATCATGTTTTCATTTGTCATATTCTAAACAAGCGATACTAATGTAGGTTGGTATAATGAACCATCATTATAATATTCATCCGCTGGCAGATAGAGGAACGGTCTTATTAGCCTACTTTTCACATTTTGCAAAAATGAGGAAAAAGTAGACTTATGAGATCGATCCGGGAAAATGTCTCTCTGTCTGTCTTTGTGTGTGTGTGTCGTCCCCCCCCCCTAATCAACTCCTAAACGGCTGTAGCAATCGAAACCAAACTTGGTATGAGTAATGATCTATACCGGAGCATCTCAATGTCATACTTGAAAATGATATCAGTGTTACCAACTGCTGAAAAAACGCAATTGAAATTTGATCTCAATGTTGGATATCTTGGAAGGTATACATGGGAACTATTCAAAAATTGGCACACATATAGATAATAAACTTCAGTTTAATTTTCAGGAGGCCATACATGACAGTGTTGCCAAAATGAGTCTAAGCCTACTGATAGGTCAAATTTTTAAATGCATATAACTCCAACACTATCAACTGGATTTCAACCAAATTTCGTATGCACTATGTGTACATAAACAGATATGACTGAGCGTATTCTTAAGAGCCACCAGGGCTGCCAACTGTTAATAAATGCTCTCTCTATTTTTTATCCAAATACCAATATATCAGAAAGTACGCGAGCCAACAGCTTTAAACTTTGCACACGTAAAGTGCCCGACATTCTAGATACATTTGGAGAAACTAATGTATGTCAGTGCTACCAACATGATTCTAAGCCTGCTGATAGGACTAATTTTTAAATGCATGGAACTTCTATACGATCAATTGGATTTCAACCAAATTTCGTATGTGCTATGTGTGCCATAACAAATATGACTATGCGTATTCTTAAGGGCAATCAGGGCTGCCAACTGTTAATAAATGATGTTTACCTGTTTTACCCTAATATCAATATATCAGAAAGTATGCAAGCCAACAGCTCTAAACTTTGCGCACGTATAGTTCCTGCCATTCTAGATTAATACGTCAGTGCTGCCAACATGATTCTAAGCCTGCTGATAGGTCCAATTTAAAAATACCATTAACTTCTATACCAACAAATGGATTTCATCCAAAATTGGCACAACAATAGATCATAATGAAAATCCACTGCCTGCTTCCAGTCTCCGACCGGGTCAGGAATGGAATGAATGAAGCCCCCATCTAGCGGCGAGGATATCTACTGTGCCGGCTGCCGAGGCCTGACGCACTCCTCTGGGGCAATGATTAAATGAATGACAGATGAAATGAAATGATAGTGGAGAGTGTTGCTGGAATGAAATTTTGACAGGGAAAACCGGAGTACCCGGAGAAAAACCTGTCTGCCTCCGTTTTGTCCGAGCACAGATCTCACATGAAGTGACCGGGATTTGAACCACGGACCCAGCGTGCTGCCACCTAAGCCACGGAGGCTTACAATAGATCATAATATTTCAGATTATTTCTTACCAGCACATGCATGACATTGTTGCCAACATGATTTTACGCGCGCTGATAGATCCAATGTCTAACTGCATCTAACCTCAACCAAATTTTGTATTCAGTACCTTAAGAGATGGAACTAAGAATATATTCAGTCACCAGAGCTGCCAACTGTAGTGCTCTATTAGGCTATATTATGCCAGGTATATTTCGAACTAATTAGAAATTTCGATATTACCAACTTTAAATATTTCTTCATTATTCTAGATTGGTCCATATAGATTAATCATTGGCATGAATCTTAAGAAAAGTAGGCTCTATAGTTCGTCACGGAACTTCTTGTTTTATTTATGTATTTGTGCTCAAAAGGATTTTCATCCCAATTACAGTGGCATAAAGATTACACAGTATGTTACCATATAACATTACTAAGTTAAACTAAACAGAAACTAAATAGAACTAATTAAAATAACTGGGTGTGAAATTAAAACAGTATAGTACAAATAATACATGTGTAATACAAAGTAGAATGACACAATGGTAAGAATTCATGATTTACAATTTGCAAGGTTTGAGATATTATTTCTGGAGAGCGGTTGGAAATTACATCAGAAATATCAAGGAAGTACTAAATTCTATGCCACTATTTCTTTGAACAACAATGTTGAAGATATGACATAGTCTGTTCAGCGGTGAATTTTTGTGGGCGGATGTCCTGGTTCTTTTAATTTCAAATGTGATATTGTTCCTAGAATTGATGCGTGGTACATGGAAATTTAAGAGAGAAAGAAATTCGCAATCGTTAATTGAATTGTTTATAATTTTGAAAAGGAATTTCATAGCATCTATTTTTCTTCGTATTTCTTAACTGTCTACATCATCATATATATTATTTCAGTAGTATAGATCCCTCCTGTGGCACTCACAAGCGACCGATCGTGAAAATGAGCATTCAAATGAAAGAGAATAGACCTTACCAGTGACGAATTGCACTCTAATTCCATTAATATCAATGATTTCTTTAAAAAATTACTTTAAAAAACGTACGAAGTGTACGATTTGTAGATACTGTTGATGTATGAAAATACGCTCCATAATTGCTGTCACTTCAAATTTTGGTCGCTGTGACGCCCGTTTCATGTCATTTTAATATTATGAGGTATTTCCTTTATCATTTTGCATGGATTTCAGAAACAGTAAATCAAAGAAATGAGCCTCAAATCGTATAATTTCATAAATATCGAATAACCGGTGAGTGTTACAGCACACTCAGCACACAAATGACACTATCAGTGACAAATTGCATTATAACTTCTTAAATATCAATTTTTGTAAGAAGTGTTCGATTTGCAAAACCTATTGGGAAAAGTGCGGTTTATGAACATGCGAGATTCTCGTACGGGTCCGCTAGTCAAAATTTATTAGCAGTTCCTGAGTTGCCGGGCTTTATACAATGTAACCAGATATTGTCGCATTTTATGAGGTCTCAACATGAAAGGCGTGCGGTAAGGGATGCTCTGTCGTATTTGCGTGCGGCGAAATCCAACTGATGTTGTGTGGGGGCTTATTGTTGGCCGACTTATCGGAGCGACGCGTAATAAAGGATCTCTTGATGCGAGGATCCGTTCGCTTGTTAGTTTCTTCTTTCGCTACTGTTGAATTCATCTCTCGACAAGCCTGCTTTTTGTTGGCAGTGTGACAGCTCTTTAGGACTTGCTCAACTAATTTGTTCAAATCAGAGCACTTCACTGTACGCAGGAGGCCATCGCCCTTAAGGGATTGAGAAGGCTATATTTATTTTATTTATTAAGACACTGCGCGAAAACATTTCCAAGCAAGGTGGAAACATTTGCGATACCAAGTTGCTTCGTAAACAACTATTCAGAACACAGTGTCAATACCTGACTGATAAGAAGGTATATTGGCTTTCACGGCCGGTGAATTAAAACTCAGCAATTCTTCTAGGTTTGTGCCGTCTCTTGCTTGAGTGGGGTTTCGTCTAGGACACCAAGCTGGCTCATCGGCGGGCTCTTGGTGTCCCCGCCCGGACCCCCACAGGAGTAACGAACTGCGCGCTACCTCCGTTTGTATAGAGTGCAACTGCACTACTTTACTGCGAGAACTAAAAGTTCAAGCAGCCTTAACCTCCCTATGAAGGCTTCCAAAAAGATGGTATATTGGCTTTCACGGCCGGTGAATTAAAACTCAGCAATTCTTCTAGGTTTGTGCCGTCTCTTGCTTGAGTGGGGTTTCGCCTAGGACACCAAGCTGGCTCATCGGCGGGCTCTTGGTGTCCCCGCCCGGAACCCCACAGGAGTAACGAACTGCGCACTACCTCCGTTTGTATAGAGTGCAACTGCATTACTTTACTGCGAGAACTAAAAGTTCAAGCAGCCTTAACCTCCCTATGAAGGCTTCCAAAAAGATGGTATATTGGCTTTCACGGCCGGTGAATTAAAACTCAGCAATTCTTCTAGGTTTGCACCGTGTCCGGGCGGGGACACCAAGAGCCCGCCGATGAGCCAGCTTGGTGTCCTAGGCGAAACTCCACTCAAGCAAGACAGGGCACAAACCTAGAAGAATTGCTGAGTTCCTGACTGATATGTTTACTTCTTTCTAATTTGATATATTAAAAAAACTGTGGCACTTTTGTCCACCCCCTGATGAGTCTTGTGTTGGGGTAGCGCGCCCGCCTTGCACCCGGGTTCGATTCCCAGCTCCGTCAGGGATTTTAGAAACTGATGTGAGGGCTGGAACGGGGTGCACTCAGCCTCGCGAGGTTAATTGACTAGCTGTCTGACAGTGAGGAAGTGCCCCGCCCACAGAGACCAAGATTAACGGCTGAGGGGACCCAACGCGCTGACCACGCATCACCCCACAATCTGCAGGCTAAATGAGCTGTAGTGCCACGGGGTTTGGTTTAGAAGAGCAAGGATAAGTTCAAAGGACCCAGATTGTTGAAGACATTGACGGCTCACTTCACATCACTGTTTCAAACGCACACGTACTACTGCCATCATAATAACACAGGTTATCAGACAAATTCTACAAACACACACCCAGGCACACGTGGCTAATCTGATTATCTTCAATTTCATTTATGTGCTGGGGAGGTTTATAAAGTTTGGAACTGTTGAGCAAGTGTTAAGAATGACATATGTCACTGTATTTCCAATGCTACCAGAAATCTCTTGAGAGATGTTTGTGAATTTGAATTTGAATTTATTGTTTCTCTTATACAGGCCACTGAGGCTACAAAGCCTCTTTATGCAGCTCTCTTCATTCAGAGGGCGGTTAAATACAATAGAATAAATGAAGAAAGAAAAAACTTAACCTATACATACAGTTGACAATAGAAGTTCTTGTTATTACATCCGTTCACCTTGAACATGATAATTGTATAGCTGATAGATTACAATGAAGGGAGTGTTTTATCGCTCTGACAGGAAGTCTTGAATACTGGTGCAATTTATATTTATTCCAGAGAATACTAGCTGAAATACGGAATGAGCCTTTGCATTTTTCGGTTCTGTGATGAGGTATCTGGAGCATCTGAGAGAACAAGCGGTATAACAGTCGTCTTTTCTTGATGCCACATCTTCTTTATTCCTTCTGCCGACTCACTGTGCTTGCAGATTAAGTGTTGCATGTTGTGTGTATATGGCACAGCAATGTCGATCAAATGCGTGTGCTTTTGGATTTCATCCAATGGTCTATTAGTTGGAATGATTTTATCTGTGATGAGAGATCTGTCCCAATTGATTTTGTGGGTGTCACTTTCAAGAACTGTACTTGGCATATAACTTGCATATGGTAAGGTGCCGTTGAATCTATTCATTGTTGATTTTGAGCAAGTGTGCTGTGAATGGTTTTGACAACATCATTGTGGCTTTGGGTGTAGTCTGAGTTGGCTACTAACTTACAGCTTGATGTTATGTTTTGTATTGTCTAAGAAGTACTGTGACATAATCTGCATACTTTATCCTTGTTATGGCCATCCTTTACAATGTACTTCAAGCAGTTCTTTGTAGGCACAACCTGGTCCTGATTTACAGAAATATATCCTTCAGTCTCTAGAAACAAGTCCCCATGATTCAGTTAAAAGGTCAATGCTTCATTGTCGACGTATGCATCACTGAGATAATTTTAGGGCAGTGGTTCACAACTTGTAAGGGCTTGAGGGCCAAAATGGGAACTTCGGATATGGTTGCGGGCCGCACTATAATAATAGGCTAATTTTCATAAAACTTATGACTGAATGCCCTTCCTAATACCACAGAAGTTTTCAACCAAAAATCCTACCCCAACCATCAGTGGGATTCGATTTTATTGCCCGAAAACTATTCTACAATTCCGCATGGGAGTGAAATTAAAGTTACCAAGGTACCAAGAAACATTTAGTTTAGATGAAGAACACTCAACAATGTAAGTTTATTTTAATTAATATAAAAATGGCAAACAGAGACAAAAATTAAAAACATACTGAAATTAATAATGTTATAAAATCAATAAGCCTCCGTGGCTTAGACGGCAGTACTCCGGCCTCTCGCCACTGGATCCGTTGTTCAAATCCCGGTCACTCCATGTGAGATTTGTGCTGGACAAAGCGGAGGCAGACAGGTTTCTCTCCGGGCATTCCGGTTTTCCTCGTCACAAATTTCATTCCAGCAACACTCTCCACTATAATTTCATTTCATCTGTCATTCATTTAATCATTTCCCCAGGGGAGTGCGACAGGCTTCGGCAGCTGGCACAGTTTATGACCTCTCGCTAGATGGGGGCTTCATTCATTCCATTCCCTGACCCGGTCGGTCGACTGGAAGCAGGCTGTGGATTTTAATTTTATCAAAACGATACTTTCAAAAGGACAATTTGGTAGTAATAAGTTTTCTTTGATACAATATTAAAAATGGGTTCATTACTCCATGAGTTAAGGGGAGGGAGGTCAGTGACCTGCTATTGCCGGGTCGTCGGGTCCTGCACTGTGTAATCGAGCGCGTTGTATCTCGGTTCGCCATCAATTCTTTATCAAATTACTTTGTTCATTTTTGCCGAATAGAAATACATAGTACTTTAAAACTAGCGTTGAGATATATTCTTTCATGACTTTAAAAACATCGTGATGTGTAACATCTTTCTACTCGGTATCTGGATATTTTTGTGGGAGTGATTTTGGAAAAGGGACGGAAGTGGATGGGACGGAAGTGCATGCATGGAAACAATGAGGCACGTTGTGGCGGAGATCGGTACAACGACGTACTGCAGGTCGTGTGGCTATGGGGAATGTATATCGCATACAGTTTAGTTCAAGGTTTGGAGACCCCATTTAAGATATTCCAACAATAAATCATCTTCAAGTTGTCGTTCTTTGGTGTGAAAATATTTATTATATCATATTTGCTGAAAACAATTACGATTTATTAAATCTTCATACTTTCGCTGCATTCTTATTTAATGTAAGCACTCGATGTACTGTTGGCCATGTGGCTATGTGGAATCTATATCGCATCAACAAACACTCCAAGCAACGTAGGAATTCAGTATATTAACGCCGACTACTAACAATAATTGAAACTTCGTTGGTCTAAACATATCACTGTGAGAAACACATTTAATATACCTTCCGTACACCTAATTTGTAATCGCGCCACTGAGATCAGTGAATCGCGCCTATACTTGGCAGTGCGCTCTGTCGGAAAAAGAGGCCATTTTCAATAACATCGCAGGCATGGGTTCACTAACTGGACGGTATAGAGCGCAGCACACATCAAGTAGGCAGTGGATTGCTTCCGCATACCGTAGTTCAACTAGTTGGAGGTAGATGTCAATACTACAGATCCATCGGAGATCTTTGTTTTAATTAAATATTTATTTTCTATTGCAAAATTCACAATATAACGCTCAATTGTATAACGCCTCAGTACTAAAAAACAATAAATATAAAAAAAATAAGCAAAAAAATACAACTCCGTTAGGATGAGAACCCCAGCCGACCGGTTGAGAGACCAACGCTGTAACCACAGACCTAATTGTGTCCTCCCAAAATGAATGTTATCAATCAATTAAGATACCACGTCTTAGCCAATAAAGGCTTTGACTAAAGGATTTCTTCACTGGAGTATATTTCAAACAAAGTTCATTTCATACAAAGTTCCTATTATTTTTATATCTGTAGGCTATATTGCATGCAACATACTCAAATTAGTGAAATATAGTTCAGAACGAGAGATCAGCTGCCATCTTGTCTGCAACTTTGACGGCTCAGCTTTTTAAAGCCACTTCTGCACTATAATATGTATTACAATATACACTTTTAATTTTCCATTGCAAAGTGCACAATATGTTATCAATCGATTAAGATACAACGTCTTAGCAAATAACAATTATGATTTATTACGCTCAGGATTTGGCACTGGAGTTTTACACGTAGTTATTTCAATGACCAACAGAGTTCACTGTTAACAAGGGATTTGCGCTCCCGGCACACACATAGTAAGATAACATGTCACATGTTACACATCATATGCGACTACTGTAAGGCTCGTATACTTATTTTAAGCTTTCCTGGGCCGCAAAAGCCTGCCTGGAGGCCCGCGGGCCGCCGGTTGGAAACCACTGTTTTAGGGTGTCGATCATGAAGGGTTTTCTGTTTCCACTGATCTGTCAGGGTAAGTTCAGGAATTGTGTGAGGTTTATTGTGGTGAAGGTCGAGAGGTGTGTACAGTATTTGTTGTCTGTGGAGACAAAAGCACGGTACAGGGTTTATTACTTGCTTTTCCGCAAAGTATTTCCTCAGTGAACATATTGGTTTATCATGGAGATGTGTGATGTCGATGATCCTTCCTCTTTGAGATCGAGAGAGTGTCACTCGCTCAATATTGCAGATTTCGAATGAAGAAATCTAGGTTTGGTCATTGTTGTTCTTGTCTTTCTTACAATGTCTTCCAGATCTGTCTTCAACCATCTTATTAGACCAAATGTGTATGTCAGCTTCGGGATAGCGCAGGTGTGACATCCTTGATAGCATTTCTACCGCACAGTTATGTCCGAAAGATTGTTGCCAGCCCTAATAAATAAGTCCCATTGACCTTCTCCTTGATAACCTTGTGTTGAACATTGCGTGTTTGCAGCATTCCTAGGTACTTTTATGCCCCACCTTCTTGCAGGGGAGAGATAGTATCCCCTCGTTATAACTCATAAGTAACTTCCTGCCTAATGCCTCTGTTGACACTGTGTGTTGCATTTGTCAAGACCTAACGACATACGAATGTCTCGGGAGATCGTTTGGTAGCCTAAAGAAGATGTTCCAAGCCAGTTGATGTTGAAGCGTACAGCTATGTGCCGTCTCTATACAATAGATGAGGTACCCGTTCAGACATTACATCTCCTTTTATGGTGTAACCATCTTCAGTTTTGTTTAGCATATTTGATATTGGGTTAAAAGCTAAACAATGCCAGAGAGAGCTCAAAAAATCTCCTTCTAAGAATCCTCTTCTGATATGTATTGGATCGGTAAACACAGATCTGCCATTACATGTTAGTCTTACAGACGTTTGCCAGATCGACATCAATTATTATTGAAGAGCACAGATTGAGATCAACCTTGTAGAGGTTCAGTACATGTATCGCTTGCCACGGTGGGTGAGTGGTTCTCGTGTCGGGCTTCCAACCCCCCTATGCTTGCAGGTTCGCTCCTGGCCGTGGTAAGTAATTTTTGATATGCGACAAAAATCACAGCATGCATGTCATACGTTTTTGTCATGTTAAAGAACCCATTAGCATTCAGTAGGCCGTGTTCATAGTGGCAAAATTAATCGCGGGATTTTCCGCCAACACAAAAAATTCCTCCTTTCTCTACTAGAAAGCGCTATAGTGTCAAGGACCTTAGATATCTAACCTCCTTGACTTGCATAGCGTTCCAAGGAACAACAAAATTCGAAATGCAAGCTGCCCTAAGGGCGTCAAATAACAAAGCTTGCACCCGGCACCCGAGGCCATACGATATTATTATAGTACATGTATCAGCCCCGTATGAGGTACTTTATCCAAGGCCTTCTGGTAATCTATGTAGGTCATAAATAGATTTTTTAATCGTTCTTTGTTTGCCCCAAAATAACTGAATCAATAGTTAGTTGTTCTCTACATCCCTGAGAGCCCTTGATGCTGCCCTTTTGTTATTTTGCCAGTATATTGTGGGAGCAGCAGTGCAGATATATCTTGTTATCCTAGTACATACAACAGGTGAAGTTTTCTAAACAGATGAAAGACACGTTATGGGCCTATACTTTGATGGATACTGAATATATTCATCCTGAATCCCTGAGTTAAGAACTTTGGTGCAATATTTTGGATTGAGCAGTGAGCTGTTGAAATTATGAACCTAATAGGAGTGTGTGCACGGGAATCTCTTGCACCAAAAATAGTGTTGATGAATTCCAACTGCCTTCCACAGCCTTAAGAGATCACCTTTCGTCCGTGAGTGTGCGATCTCTGTGTCACCCCCCCCCCCCCCCCTAATAACAGTCTAAGACATCCATGAAACTCGGTAGAGACATACTATTGCCTCGACCGTGCCTTTCAAATATTATTACGTTTCACCAATCCAACACTGTGGAAGCGCGAAATATTCCACCGGCAATCTGATATCTCCAAAACTATCAATGACATCAATTTGAAATTTGGTCTGGAGATAGAAGATACTATGCTATGCTCACCTGTCCAACTTTAAACAAGTAGTTCCGTGAAGAACTATACAGCCTATTTTCATATATCCTACTCATGTTAATTCCCTTTATCTACATACAGAATTTCAGTTTAATTGCTGTAACAGATTCGTAGATATTGAGAACCGTCTAAATATTTCAGACGGTCGCCAGGTTGGATTTTTATTTTTGTACTATTACATTAATATTATTGTGTACGTGTGGTATACAAACTTCAACCGCATGATTAGAACACAAGAAGTAAACACGAGATTTTAAAATTACGCACAGCAGCCATCTTGTGATTATGCAAACAATTGAAATAAATTAGATGCCAGTGGATCAACATTTGTATAAGCATTTAACGTGCAACGTTTCACGGCACTCGGATAGTTAATTCGCGAGAAACGTCCATTTAAATATTTATACTTCACGTCGCGGCCATGTTGGATTTGTGCTCACCAGGTTACTGAAAGTCCTACAGGTGAGCATATGTTCATAGTCTCTATGAACATTAAAAAATTCAGTTTGGTTGCTGTAAAAGATTCATAGATATTGAGAACCGTCTAAATAATTCGGAAGCTCGCCATTTAGGATTGTTATATGTATAGGCCATAGAGTTATGTACCATTCAAGGACAATTATTGCCTAGGTTCATTATTCAAACTTTCACTTCGATCGCATGATTACGACACAAGAAATAAAAACTTAATTTTATACTTTACAGGTTTATGAAATATACATAGGTAAACTTGTATCAGTACTCTTTATCACCGTACAAAATTGCAGGGTGATATCTGCAATAGTTTCGGAGATATAGAATGTCAGTGAAATATTTCGCACAGCCGCCATTTTGAGGTTATGTAAACAATTGAACTAAATTAGACTCCAGTGCATTACAATGTGTATAAACAATTGCTGTACCAAGTTTCATTTCGTTTGGATAGTTAAATCGCGAGAAAAGTCTATTTAAAAGTCTCAAATTCGCTTGGCCGCCATGTTGGTTTTGTAGTCACCAGGTTTTTGAAAGTCTCATAGATGAACTTCTAGTAGTGCCCTTTATCACAGTACACAATTTCAGGGCGATATCGGTATTAGTTTCGGAGATATTGAATGCTAGTGAAATATTTCGCACAGCCGCCATGTTGGATTAGTGAGACGTAACAAAATTTGAAGGGCACGGTCGAGGTCACCGGGAATAGCGTTATGAAATTACCGAGTTTCATTGAAATCGCTCCAGCCGTTTATATTTTATTAAGGGGGACCCACACACACCTCACACACACACACACACACGCGCACACACACACGGACAAAAGGTGATCTCATAAGCCTATTTTTTCAAAATTGAAAATAAGCTAAAAATCTGTTAAGTACGAAACCAACATGGCGGCCAAGCGATTTTAAAATATGAAAATGGAATTTTCTCACGATTTAATCATCTGAACGCAGTGAAACTTAATACGGCAAATGTTTATACATACTGTAATCTACTCTCATCTAAGTTAATTCAATTGGTTTCATAACATCGAGATGGCGGCTGTACGAAATTTAAAAATCAAGGTTTTTACTTAATGTGTCCAAAGCAAGCTATCAAAGTGAACGTTTGAATAATGAACCAACGCAATAATCTTTGGCCTACATATAAGACAATCCAACATGGCGGTCGTCCGATACATTTCACCGGTTCTCTATATCTACAAATTTATTACAGCATTGAAACTGAAATTGATACAGACATTATAATAAAATAACCTATGTGACTTTCAATAACGTGATGAGCACTAAATCAACATGGCGGCGACGCGAAGTTTAAATATTTAAATTGAAATTTCTCATGACTTAATAATCGAAGCTCAGTGAAACTCGACACCGTAATTCTTCATACAAGGCTTAATTTATTGGCGTGTGATTTAATTCAATTTTTATAAGCACCCTAAAAGGCGACTGTGCGAAATTTAACAAGACGTTCCGTGACGAACTAAAGAGCCTACTATTCAAGCCAATGATTAATCTACTGTATATGAACCCATCTAGAATAATGACGACATTAAGTTGGTAATATCGAAATGTCCAATTAGTTCGAAATATTCCTGGTATAATGTAGCCTAATATAGCACTACAGTTGGCAGCCCTGGTGACTGAATATATTCATAGTTCCATCTCTTAAGGTACAGAATACAAAATTTGGTTGAAGTCCAATGGGCGTTACATGCAGTTAGACATTGGGTCTATCAGCACGCGTAAAAGCATGTTGGCAACAATGTCATGCGTGTGCTGGTTAGAAATAATCGGAAATATTATGATATCTTGTTGGGCCAATGTTGGATGAAATCCATTTGTTAGTATAGAAGTTACATGTATTTTAAAATTGTACCTATCAGCAAGCATAGAATCATGTTGGCAGTACTGGCTTTTATTAATTACTCCAAATTAATCAAGAGTGTCAGGAGCTATACGTGTGCAAAGTATAGAGCTGTTGGCTGGCATACTTTCTGATATATTGATATTAGGGTAAAAAAAATATAGACAGCATTTATTAACAGTTGGCAGCCCAGATTGCTCTTTAGAATACTTATAGTCATATCTGTTATGTTACACATAGCACGTACGAAATTTGGTTGACATCCAACTGATAGTATGGGAGTTATATGTATTTAGAAATTGGTCCTATCAGCAGGCTTAGAATCATGTTGGTAGAACTGAAGTAAATAAGTTACTCCAAATTAATCTAAAATGTCAGGTAATATACGTGTGCATAGTTTAAAGCTGTCGGCTTGCATACTTTCAGATATATTGGTGCTAGCAGAAGTACCCATTCTTCGAACGGTCTTCGGTATTAATAACCAGACATAATCAATTGAGCTACTCTTGCAATGGTTACAGACTTGGAACCTGTTTGTCGACAAAGAAAAACAAGATGTTCAGTAAAGAACATATAGCCTACTTTCTCCTAAATGCATGGGTATTGTTACAACTCCTTGTCTTTTCAAGGAGTATAATTGAATGTTGGTTGTAGTAGCTTGTTGAAATACAACGTGCTATAGGGATATTAAACATGAATATGAGGTGCCTTTTGCTAGTGCTACCTCTGTAAAAAAATCATTCAATTCAGTTTCACCGTGTTTGAATTGATTTGGGGAATGGATTTGCACACATACATGGCTGCTATTTGTAAACTATTGGGCTGATGACCTTGTAGTCAGTTATAAGATGCTTTCCACTAAAAGGCATGTAGTTGCAAAATCTGTTAGAGATAAAATTATTAGGATAGTCGTAATTTGATTTAAGCTTTTAACATTTGGTGGGCCGTCATTCCGTTTCCGTCAAGATGGCGGCGATATAAAACATGGCAATGAGGTGCCCTTTGCTAGTGCTACCTCTGTACCAAATTTCGTTCAATTCGGTTTCACCGTGTTTGAATTGATTGGGGGAATCGATTTGCACACAAACTTGGCCACCATCTGCAAACTATTGGTCTGATGATCTTGCAGTTTGGTCAGAATATGCTTCTCACATAAAGATATGTTGTTGCAAAATTTGGTAGAGACTAGATTATTAGGTTGGTCGTAATTACATTTTAGCTTTTAACATTTGGGCGGCCGCGCTTACGTTTCCGTCAAGATGGCGATGATAAAAACATGACACTGAGGTGCCCTTTGCTTGTGCTACCTCTGTACCAAATTTCGTTCCATTCGGTTTCACCGTGTTCGAATTGATAGGGGCAATCGATTTTCACACAAAGATGGCCGCCATCCGCAAAATATTAGGCTAATGACCTATTAGTTGGGTCAAAGGATGCTCCCTCTAGAAAGGTATGTTGCAAAATTTGGTAGAGATCGGATCATTTGGTTAATCGTAATTTGATTTAAGCTTTGAACATTTGTGTGGTCGCCATTACGTTTCCGTCAAGATGACGGCGATATAAGACATGACACTGAGGTGCTCTTTGCTCGTTCTACCTCTGTACCAAATTTCGTTTCATTCGGTTTCACCGTGTTCGAATTAATAGGGGGAATAGATTTTGACACAAAGATGGCCGCCATCCGCAAACTATTAGGCTAATGATCTATTAGTTTGGTCAAAGGATGCTCCCTCCATAAAGGTATGTTGTTGCAAAATTTGGTAGAGACTAGATTATTAGGTTGGTCGTAATTACATTTTAGCTTTTAACATTTGGGTGGCCGCGATTACGTTTCCGTCAAGATGGCGGTGATATAAAACAAGACACTGAGGTGCCCTTTGCTAGTGCTACCTCTGTACCAAATTTCGTTCCATTCGGTTTCACCGTGTTCGAATTAATAGCGGGAATCGATTTTGACACAAAGATGGCCGCCATCCGCAAACTATTAGGCTGATGACCTATTAGTTTGGTCAAAGGATGCTCCCCCCATAAAGGTATGTTGTTGCAAACCTTGGCAGAGATCGGATGATTAGGTTAGTCGTAATTTGATTTAAGATTTGAACATTTGTGTGGCCGCCATTACGTTTCCGTCACGATGGCGGCGATATAAAACATGACATTGAGGTGTCCTTTGCTAGTGCTACCTTTGTACCAAATTTCGTTCAATTCGCGTTCACCGTGTTCGTATTGATAGGGGGGGGGACAGACATTCAGAGTACACACACACACACACACAGAGACTCACACACACACATACACACACAGACAGACACACTTTTTTCGCCCTGTGTTGATCTCATAAGTCTACTTTCATTTTTTGCAAAAATCGAAAGTAGGCTAATGATTAGTTAAAATGTGCTCTGAAACTAAATGTATCTAACGTGTACTTCCTGACGTGAAAATAAAATTGAAAACCTCGTAGACGAAACGCAATGCACGTCAAATAAAACTGAACTTCACTGTTGTGTCAAGTCCCCATCCAGAGGAAGATCCCTTTAATAAATTATAAAGGCTTGTGGTGCATGAAAATTCAGGTTTTTTGGCCTCCAATGGCCCAAATTCCTAAAAGCAAAAAAAAAAAAAAAACTATTTCAATTCGGGAATTTTTGAAAATCATGTTTCTTTTTGGAGATATAATAGACCTTCTGTACGACATAACGCACATTTAAGTCGTGTGAAAAAATCTAGGGTACCCCTTGACCCCCTTAAGCGCACTGATGAATTTTACAGTTTTAGTTGATTCCGTAATAACCTTATAGCTTTACTTCTTGCAAAAATAGATGAAAAGTTGGATGTCACCTTTTGAGATACTGTTGTCATGGTTACTGGCTTGCATTCCTTCATCAGTTTATTAAATGAAATTATTTTTCTGGCAATATCTCAGAAACTGTTGTTTTAGAGCCTCAAAATGTAGCTTTCGGGGACCCTTTACGGTTATTTAGGGGCACCGAGTTTTGTTTCTGACACCAAGGGGCTGAAAATTAGCTTTGTTTCGTCGCTGTAGGCCGCAGTGTAATAATAATAATGATAATAATAATATAGGGATAGGGATATAATACACCTTCCGTACCACACCCGCACGTGTAAATCGTGTGAAAAAGAAATTCTAGAGTACCCCTTGACCCCCTTAAGCGCATTATACGATATTGATGAATTATACAGCTTAATTTGGTTGCGTTATAACCTTATAGCCGTTTGCAATCTATCTCAGTGATGTAATAAATGTAATTGTATTGAGTCTTACAGCAATAGATGGACCTGTGAGATTCCGTTGCCATGGTTACCAGCTTGCATTATTTCGTTATTGTATTAAATGAAATTAGTTTTCTGGAAATATCTCAAAAACTGTTGGTTTTAGGGCCTTAGAATGTGGTTTTCGAGGGCCACCGAGTCTCGTTTCTCGCATTGAGGGGCTGAAAATGAGCTTTGTCTCTCCCTTCTATGCCTATTTCAGCAAGTATTTTAAGGGGTAGGCCCCCTTTTATGAGAGGTACAGAGAAGAGTTACATCAATGATTAGGGTCGTGCCTCTGAAGGATATCTGTACCAAATTTTACGTTGATCCACCCAGCCGTTCTCGAGTTATAAGGGAACAACCACTTTGTCCACAGACAGACAGACAGACAGACAGACAAAAAAAAAATTTCGCCCGCATCCGTCATAAAACAGTCTGAAACGCGTAAATAACGCAAATTTCCGTAGAAATTCAGAAAAAACAGACAAACATTCATTTTTAGCCTACTTTTCACATTTTGCAAAAATTAGGAAAAAGTAGTCTTATGAGATCGATCCGGGAAAATGTGTGTCTGTCTGTCTGTCCTTCTGTCTGTCTGTCTGGCTGGCTGGCTGTGTGTGTGTCCTCCCCCCCTATCAACTCCTAAACGGCTGGAGCAATCGAGATAAAATTTGGTAGGAGTAAAGATCTATACCTGAATATCTCACGGCCATATTTGAAAATGATGTCAGTGCTACCAACTGCTGAAAAATCGCAATTGATATTTGAGCTCCATGTTGGATATCTTGGAAAGTATGAATGGGAGCTATTTCAAAATCGGCACACATATAGATAATAATATTTCAGTTTAATTTATAGAAGGCCATACATGGCAGTGTTGCCAAAATGATTATAAGCCTACTGATAGGTCAAATATTTAAATGCATATAACTTCTACACTATCAATTGGAATTCAACCAAATTTCGTATGTTGTATGTGTACATAACCAGATATGACTGAACCTATTCTTATGAACCACCAGTGCTGCCAACTGTTAAAAAATGCTCTTAATTTCTTTTATCCAAATACCAACATATATGAGAAAGTATGCAAGCCGACAGCTTTAAACTATGCACACGTATAGTACATGACATTCTATATTAATTTGGAGTAACTTATATACGTCAGTGCTACCAACATGATTCTAAGCCTGCTGAGAGGTCCAAATTTAAATACATGTAACTTCCATACTATCATTTGGATTTCAACCAAATTTCGTATGTGCTATGTGTACCATAACAGCTATGACTATGCGTATTCTTAAGAGCAACCAGGGCTGCCAACTGTTAATAAATGCTGTCTCTATTTTTGTTACCCTAATATCAATATATCAGAAAGAATGCAAGCCAATAGCTCTAAACTTTGCACACGTATAGTACCTGGCATTCTAGATTACTTTGGAGTAACTAATATACGTCAATGCTGCCAACATGTTTCTAAGCCTGCTGATAGGTCCAATTTTAAAATGCATGTAGCTTCTATACTAACTAATGGATTTCATTCAAAATTGGCACAACAATAGATCATATTATTTCAGATTATTTCTGACCAATACATGCATGACACTGTTGACAACATCATTTTACGCGCGCTGTTTGATCCAATGTTTAACTGCATGTAACGTCCATGCTATTCATTGGACTCCAACCAAATTTTGTATTCTGTACCTTAAGAGATGGAAATAAGAATATATTCAGTCACCAGGGCTGCCAACTGTTGTGCCCTATTAGGCTACATTATGCCAGGTATACAGTATTTCGAACTAATTAGAAATTTCGATATTACCAACTTAATTTCGTCATTATTCTAGATAGATCCATATCGATTAATCATTGGCATGAATCTTAAATTTTAAGAAAAGTAGGCTCTTTAGTTCGTCACGGAACTTCTTGTTATATATAGAGAGATCTGGATGAAGAAAATAGTGAGAGCAATTATTAACAGTTGGCAGCCCTGGTGGCTCTTAAGAATACACTCCGTCATATCTGTTTATGTACACATATTACATACAAAATTTGGTTGAAATCCAATTAATAGTGTAGAAGTTATATGCATTTAAAAATCGGACCTATCAGAAGGCTTAACATTATTTTGGCAACACTGTCATGTATGGCCTCCTGGAAATTAAACTGAAATAGTATTATCTACATGTGTGCCAATTTTGGAATAGCTCCCATGCATACCTTCCTTGATATCCAACATGGAGCTGAAATTTCTATTGCGTTTTTTTCAGCAGTTAGTAGCACTGACATAATTTTCAAATATGGGCTTGAGATATTCCGGTATACATCTATACTCATACTGAATTTGGTTTCGATTGCTGCAGCCGTTTAGGAGTTGATAGCCAGGCGTGGGACACACACTCAGCCAGACAGACAGAAGGACAGACACACATTTTCCCGGATCGATCTCATAAGTCTACTTTTTCCTCATTTTTGCAAAATGTGAAAAGCAGGCTAAAAACCACTTTTTTATATATTGCTTCTTAAGCAAGCAATCGAAATGAAAAATCTTTTAATGAACCTTAATTATATATATTCATCTGCTGGCATTACGTCTATAACCTATATGTAAAACAATCCACCATGGTGCCCATGTTGGTGGAAGTAATGTGGGGAGTAGTATAGATCGCGATACATCAAACTACAAAATTCCCCTAGACACAAAATGGCGGCGTCCATTAAGTCATGAACGACACTATAGATTTAAACGATGAATATACGAGTATGTTAAATTTTGTGTGTCAATAAAGCTTTACATACAAACACAAACCTAACCTGGGGCTTATGCTCCAGATCCTTGCCTCTAGTACAAGCAGTAATTCACGTCCGATATTTGTATAGCCTAGTAACGGCCAATGGTTTCGGCCGGAGCGTCATCTAACCAAGTAGTGACCAATAGCTTTTGTCTCACCATGGCTTTAGAAGAGTACAGTGCGCCTTTTAAATTAAATTGAACAACTAAAAGTGATTTCTGAACATTCGTAACTGACTACCACACCTCGCACTTGAACACATGTCAATACATCAGCATGTGACGACGCACTGTTTGAAACTTCATACAGGTGACAAATATGGCGATATTTCAAGCCGAAACATCAAACAAACGAACATCAACGTCCTCACGTCACCCGTGGCGTCATCGACTACACTAAAAAGTTTCCCTAGACACGTACTGTACGTATCGCGGTATATACTTGAACCGCATTTGACTAGCCATCTTAAATACACCACGTACTGTACTGTACCATATATTTAATAAATAAATAATAAATTGCATCGTGTAAGCTTAATATACCGAGTGATTCAGAAGCCCCTTCCAATATCGTTTGCTGCTACCCAACTAACGCCTGATGGCAGGAAGGTCGATAATATAAATTCTCTGATTGCATCCCGTATGGTACTAATGCACTGCATGCATATCCTACAAACGATACTGAACACTATGTTTCCCCCTCTATTTGACTACAGACTAATACAAGAAGTTCCGTGAAGAACTATACAGCCAACTTTTCATGCCAATGATTATTCTACAGTATATGAACCTATCAAGAATGATGACGAAATTAAGTTGGTAATATCGAAATATCTAATTAGTTCAAAATATACCTGGTATAATGTAGCCTCATAGAGCACTACAGTTGGCAGCCCTGGTGACAATATATTCGTAGTTCCATCTCTTAAGGTACAGAATACAAAATTTGGTTTGAAGTCCAATGGACGTTACATGCAGTTAGACACTGGATCTATCAGCACGCGTAAAAGCATGTTGCCAACAATACCATGCGTGTGCTGGTCAGAAATAATCTGAAATATTATGATATCTTGTTGTGCCAATTTTGGATGAAATCCATTTGTTAGCATAGAAGTTACATGTATTTTAAAATTGGACATATCAGCAGGCATAGAATCTTGTTGGCAGCACTGCCTTATATTAATTACTCCAAATTAATCTAGAATGTCAGGTGCTATACGTGTGCAAATTATAGAGCCGTTGGCTTGCATACTTTCTGATATATTGATATTAGGGTAAAAAAATATAGACAGCATTTATTAACAGTTGGCAGCCCTGATTGCTCTAAACAATACTTATAGTCATATCTGTTATGGTACACATAGCACATACGAAATTTGGTTGAAATCCAACTGATAGTATAGAAATTAGATGTATTTAAAAATTGGTATTATCAGCAGGCTTATAATCATGTTGGTAGAACTGACGCATATAAGTTACTCCAAATTGATCTAAAATGTCAGAATATACGTGTGCATAGTTTAAAGCTGTTGGCTTGCATACTTTCTGATATATTGGTATTTGGATAAAAATATATAGAGAGCAATTATTAACAGTTGGCAGCCCTGGTGGCTCTTAAGAATACGCTCAGTCATATCTGTTTATGTACAGATATTACATATAAAATTTGGTTGAAATCCAATTGATAGTGTAGAAGTTATATGCATTTAAACATTGGACTTATCAGAAGGCTTAAAATTATTTTGGCAACACTGTTATCGTTGGCCTCCTGGAAATTAAACTGAAATAATATTATCTACATGTGTGCCAATTTTGGAATAGCTCCCATGCATATCTTGCATGATATCCAACATTGAGCTCAAATTTCTAGTGCGATTTTTCAGCAGTCGGTAGCACTGACATCATTTTCAAACATGGACGTGAGATATTCCGGTGCACATCTTTACTCATACTAAATTTGGTTTTGATTGCTGCAGCCGTTTAGGAGTTGATAGGGGGGGACACACATACAGCCAGACAGACAGACAGACACACATTTTCCCGGATCGATCTCATAAGTCTACTTTTTCCTAATTTTTGAAAAATTTGAAAAGTAGGCTAAAAAAGCAAAGCCAACTTCGTACAGGCCATGGAGGCCCTGGGAGTAGTGGAAGGTAGAGGTACTGAGAAGAGTTACATCAATGATTAGTGTCGTGCCTCTGAAGGATATCTGTACCAAATTTTACGTTGATCCACCCAGCCGTTCTCGAGTTATAAGGGAACAACCACTTTGTCCACAGACAGACATACAGACAGACAAAATTTTTATTTTCGCACGCATCCGTCATAAAACAGTCTGAAACGCGTAAATAACGCAAATTTCCCTAGAAATTCAGAAAAAACAGACAAACTTTCATTTTTAGCCTACTTTTCACATTTTGCAAAAATGAGGAAAAAGTAGTCTTATGAGATCGATCCGGGAAAATGTGTGTCTGTCTGTCTGTCTGTCTGTCCTTCTGTCTGGCTGTGTGTGTGTGTCCCCCCCCCTATCAACTCCTAAACGGCTGGAGCAATCGAGATAAAATTTGGTAGGAGTAAAGATCTATACCTGAATATCTCACGGCCATATTTGAAAATGATGTCAGTGCTACCAACTGCTGAAAAATCGCAATTGATATTTGAGGTCCATGTTGGATATCTTGGAAAGTATGAATGGGAGCTATTTCAAAATCGGCACACATATAGATAATAATATTGCAGTTTAATTTATAGAAGGCCATACATGGCAGTGTTTCCAAAATGATTATAAGCCTACTGATAGGTCAAATATTTAAATGCATATAACTTCTACACTATCAATTGGAATTCAACCAAATTTCGTATGTTGTATGTGTACATAACCAGATATGACTGAACCTATTCTTATGAACCACCAGTGCTGCCAACTGTTAAAAAATGCTCTTAATTTCTTTTATCCAAATACCAACATATATGAGAAAGTATGCAAGCCGACAGCTTTAAACTATGCACACGTATAGTACATGACATTCTATATTAATTTGGAGTAACTTATATACGTCAGTGCTACCAACATGATTCTAAGCCTGCTGAGAGGTCCAAATTTAAATACATGTAACTTCCATACTATCATTTGGATTTCAACCAAATTTCGTATGTGCTATGTGTACCATAACAGCTATGACTATGCGTATTCTTAAGAGCAACCAGGGCTGCCAACTGTTAATAAATGCTGTATCTATTTTTGTTACCCTAATATCAATATATCAGAAAGAATGCAAGCCAATAGCTCTAAACTTTGCACACGTATAGTACCTGGCATTCTAGATTACTTTGGAGTAACTAATATACGTCAATGCTGCCAACATGTTTCTAAGCCTGCTGATAGGTCCAATTTTAAAATGCATGTAGCTTCTATACTAACTAATGGATTTCATTCAAAATTGGCACAACAATAGATCATATTATTTCAGATTATTTCTGACCAATACATGCATGACACTGTTGACAACATCATTTTACGCGCGCTGTTTGATCCAATGTTTAACTGCATGTAACGTCCATGCTATTCATTGGACTCCAACCAAATTTTGTATTCTGTACCTTAAGAGATGGAAATAAGAATATATTCAGTCACCAGGGCTGCCAACTGTTGTGCCCTATTAGGCTACATTATGCCAGGTATACAGTATTTCGAACTAATTAGAAATTTCGATATTACCAACTTAATTTCGTCATTATTCTAGATAGATCCATATCGATTAATCATTGGCATGAATCTCAAATTTTAAGAAAAGTAGGCTCTTTAGTTCGTCACGGAACTTCTTGTTATATATAGAGAGATCTGGATGAAGAAAATAGTGAGAGCAATTATTAACAGTTGGCAGCCCTGGTGGCTCTTAAGAATACACTCCGTCATATCTGTTTATGTACACATATTACATACAAAATTTGGTTGAAATCCAATTAATAGTGTAGAAGTTATATGCATTTAAAAATCGGACCTATCAGAAGGCTTAACATTATTTTGGCAACACTGTCATGTATGGCCTCCTGGAAATTAAACTGAAATAGTATTATCTACATGTGTGCCAATTTTGGAATAGCTCCCATGCATACCTTCCTTGATATCCAACATGGAGCTGAAATTTCTATTGCGTTTTTTTCAGCAGTTAGTAGCACTGACATAATTTTCAAATATGTGCTTGAGATATTCCGGTATACATCTATACTCATACTGAATTTGGTTTCGATTGCTGCAGCCGTTTAGGAGTTGATAGCCAGGCGTGGGACACACACTCAGCCAGACAGACAGAAGGACAGACACACATTTTCCCGGATCGATCTCATAAGTCTACTTTTTCCTCATTTTTGCAAAATGTGAAAAGTAGGCTAAAAACCACTTTTTTATATATTGCTTCTTAAGCAAGCAATCGAAATGAAGAATCTTTTAATGAACCTTTATTATATATATTCATCTGCTGGCTTTACGTCTATAACCTATATGTAAAACAATCCACCATGGTGCCCATGTTGGTGGAAGTAATGTGGGGAGTAGTATAGATCGCGATACATCAAACTACAAAATTCCCCTAGACACAAAATGGCGGCGTCCATTAAGTCATGAACGACACTATAGATTTAAACGATGAATATACGAGTATGTTAAATTTTGTGTGTCAATAAAGCTTTACATACAAACACAAACCTAACCTGGGGCTTATGCTCCAGATCCTTGCCTCTAGTACAAGCAGTAATTCACGTCCGATATTTGTATAGCCTAGTAACGGCCAATGGTTTCGGCCGGAGCGTCATCTAACCAAGTAGTGACCAATAGCTTTTGTCTCACCATGGCTTTAGAAGAGTACAGTGCGCCTTTTAAATTAAATTGAACAACTAAAAGTGATTTCTGAACATTCGTAACTGACTACCACACCTCGCACTTGAACACATGTCAATACATCAGCATGTGACGACGCACTGTTTGAAACTTCATACAGGTGACAAATATGGCGATATTTCAAGCCGAAACATCAAACAAACGAACATCAACGTCCTCACGTCACCCGTGGCGTCATCGACTACACTAAAAAGTTTCCCTAGACACGTACTGTACGTATCGCGGTATATACTTGAACCGCATTTGACTAGCCATCTAAAATACACCACGTACTGTACTGTACCGTATATTTAATAAATAAATAATAAATTTAATCGTGTAAGCCGAGTGATTCAGCAGCCCCTTCCAATATCGTTTGCTGCTACCCAACTAACGCCTGATGGCAGGAAGGTCGATAATATACGTAAATTCTCTGATTGCATCCCGTATGGTACTAATGCACTGCAAGCATATCCTACAAACGATACTGAACACTATGTTTCCCCCTCTATTTGACTACAGACTAATACAAGAAGTTCCGTGAAGAACTATACAGCCTACTTTTTATGCCAATGATTATTCTACAGTATATGAACCTATCAAGAATAATGACGAAATTAAGTTGGTAATATCGAAATATCTAATTAGTTCAAAATATACCTGGTATAATGTAGCCTCATAGAGCACTACAGTTGGCAGCCCTGGTGACTGAATATATTCTTAGTTCCATCTCTTAAGGTACAGAATACAAAATTTGGTTGAAGTCCAATGGACGTTACATGCAGTTAGACACTGGATCTATCAGCACGCGTAAAAGCATGTTGCCAACAATACCATGCGTGTGCTGGTCAGAAATAATCTGAAATATTATGATATCTTGTTGTGCCAATTTTGGATGAAATCCATTTGTTAGCATAGAAGTTACATGTATTTTAAAATTGGACATATCAGCAGGCATAGAATCATGTGACAGCACTGCCTTATATTAATTACTCCAAATTAATCTAGAATGTCAGGTGCTATACGTGTGCAAAGTATAGAGCTGTTGGCTTGCATACTTTCTGATATATTGATATTAGGGTAAACAATATAGACAGCATTTATTAACAGTTGGCAGCCCTGATTGCTCTTAACAATACTTATAGTCATATCTGTTATGGTGCACATAGCACATACGAAATTTGGTTGAAATCCAACTGATAGTATAGAAGTTAGATGTATTTAAAAATTGGTATTATCAGCAGGCTTATAATCATCTTGGTAGAACTGACGTATATAAGTTACTCCAAATTAATCTAAAATGTCAGAATATACGTGTGCATAGTTTAAAGCTGTTGGCTTGCATACTTTCTGATATATTGGTATTTGGATAAAAATATATAGAGAGCAATTATTAACAGTTGGCAGCCCTGGTGGCTCTTAAGAATACGCTCAGTCATATCTGTTTATGTACAGATATCTTATATATAAAAATGAAAGTCTGTATGTATGTATGTGGATCTGTTCCGTATACAAATCTACACCGTTCCACCAATCTCAACCAAATTTTGCATACACATAGTTTAGGACCCAGAAGGAACCGCTGGCTACATGAATTTTCGATAGTCTTTCTCATTCTTCTGATTTCGGCCCTTTTGCACTCAAGCACAGGCTAATCAAATCATAAAATATACTCATGAAGGAATGGCAAGGCAGATCATTTCCATGGCAACATAGCTTAAGTCGAGACACGGCCGACTGGATGCCAGTTGCGCTCTGCACTACCGGTATAGAAAATGAGGATCTTTACTTGAAATCCCGTTAGTTACTCAACTGCTCACACAGCACTGTCAACCAAGTTTATCATAACAAATATCTACTATATATTTGTCAAATACCACTCACTCACTCACTCATTCATTCATCACGAAATCTCAGAAACCACCGTACGGATTGGAATAAAATTTGGTATGCAGCTTCCTCAAGGGCCGCAAATGCCCACTAAGAGAGGATTTTTGGATATTCAGGTTCTAAAGGGGTGTTAAGGGGGTAGACCTGCATTTCATTGAATAGCAATATCTCCTGATTGGTTTCATTGGGGGATGTGATACTCATCATATAAACACATCATTAAAAATAAGAAGACACGTGTCTGAGGGTTTTTCGATGTGGTGTATATTATGAGGTGAAAGAGGTGAAAAGTGGGGATTGAAAGAATCCTAACGGAGCGTGTATCTCTTAAACGACATAGGCGAGGAGTTCGAAACTCAGCGAAAAAAAATCAACATATAAAAGAGGTAAACATGTGTTTGACCGTTTTTTTTCATAAATCCAATTTAAGGGGTCCATGGGGAGGGGTGAAATTCTGGGGGGGGGGGGGACAGGAAAGAAAGTGTCCTAACTGATTGACTGACTCACTCACTCATCAAACTCAGGGGGAAAAGTAAAGTAAATAAGTAAGTAAATAGCTGTTTTGACAGTTTTTTTTTCATAAATCAGATTTAAGGGGTTCATGGGGAGAGGTGAAATTCTGAAAAAAGAAAATTGAAAGAAAATGTCCTGACTCACTCACTCACTCACTCACTCACTCATCATCGCCCAGCCAAAATTGTTGAAGTTAGAAACATGACAGTTTGGGGATATGTTCATTGTATGTCAAAACAGTCTACTAAGGGAGGATTTTCGGATATTAGGTAGATTTCATTAGAAAGCTAACTATTGCAATGGGTACCATGTTTCAACTTCCGGAAAATTTCTACATATCTTCGCGTTTCACATCCCCCAGACCCCAAAACCACCGTCAGTTCAAAAGTTTATATATAATTTATGTATATATGTATCTATCTATATACAGTGTGGTCCACCCGCCCCTTATTATTTAGTTTTATGAAACCCAACTAACACTGCATTTCCCCCGATGGTCGATATTGCTCTGCGCTCTGACTGTGTGACAGCAATGTAATTGGGTCATGGTTCTAGCAAAGAAAAACCGACCTTAAACTTTTCCCCGCCAAATAGTATGGCCCATTCTACTAACATATGACTTACTGCTCCTTGAAATAACACACATACACGTAATACGATCGAATTAATAGCTTACGCCACGTGATCTGTAATAGTAGAAAGTTAAATCAACACCATAAACCGTGATTGAAGACTTCGAGATGGATTTAAACGTTTGAGGTGGACGGCTACAGTAACAAGTGCAAGTGCAGCGCGCGCTTACTACCATGCACTGGTGGTCGATGCGGTTAAAGCACGGCCGTAGACGGCGGGCGAGAATGGGTAGAATAGTGCATCGAATCCAGTGGTACGCATACTTTTTTGAATGAAAGCCCACGCTCCATTTTAGTTGGGATGTAACTACATTGCCACATTCATTCCCTTACATGTATTTTTGTGAAGGGTGGGTAGAATTTTCCTGATTTATAAAGAGAATACGACCGAATTGATAGCTTTTGCCACGTGACCTGTAATGGCAGAAAATTTAAAAAAACTGTCATGGATATTAACATAACATATCGACGTGTCGCTCTGGAGGTCCAGGTTCGATTCCCAGTTCTGCCAAGAAATCCAATACTGGTCTGAGGGCTGAAATTGGATACACTCAGCTTCGTGAAGCAAATCTGAGAAGAGGTGGGTTCGATTCCCACCTCAGAACCCTGGAAGTGGTTCTCTGTGGTTTCCCACTTCTGCTCCAGGCTATTGCCGGGACGGTTTCTAACTTAAGGCCCCGGCCGCCTCCTTCCCCATCCTCACCTTAATTGCTAATACATACATTATACAGACACCGCTATAGACAGGTTATCATAGGAATTCTACACACACACCCAAGTACACGGGGCTAAATGATCGCGATGTTCTACCCCTCTAATGAAACAAGATTCTGATCGCCGGTATACGTATTCTTTAAAATTTTCCGTGGTATTATTTTTTTTGTCGCCTCCGTAGCGTAGCGGTCAGCATGGTTAGCTGCCGCCCCGGAGGTCCTGGGTTCGATTCCCGGCTCTGCCACGAAATTTGAAAAAGTGGTATGAGGACTGAAACGGGGTCTACTCAGCCTCGGGTGGTCCAAATGAGTAGAGGGGGTTCGATTCCCCCTCAGCCATCCTCGAAGTGGTTTTCCGTGGTTTCCCACTTCGTCTTCGGGCAAATGCCGGGATGGTACTGCCCCCGTAATTGAATTATATAGAGACCACGGTGGCTATTTTGGAAATTATAGCGAAAGTTATGGCGTTCATAGTTATGACGTGGGTAGTCATGACGTAAGCACGGATGACGCAGACGGTATGCCAGCAGGCTACTTGAGCTGAGATTCTCAGTGACGTCAGCAATTTATTCGAGAAGGATCCGAGATGTACGACGCAGTCGCGAGAAACGTGGAATTCTGCTGAGGAAGAAATTATGCTATTGGAGGGGAGACTTAAACCAATGAACGATAGTCAAAAGGAAGACGGAGATTGCTGAAACTATGGTATTTTTATTACTTTTTGGAATGCAGAATTGTGGAAATCCATTTGCAGTAGAGGCATTGTTCTGGAATTTTGGTGAAATTTATTTTCAGTTTTTGAATTATGAAAATCCGTCATGTATTGACGAAGTTGGAACTTCTAGCGATGACGCAGTAACACGCGATGGAAGGGATAGATACGCCCCTCATGAAGTTCATAAAAGGCCTTGCGCAGAAGAGAGGAGCCTCATTCTCAGATTATAAATCAATCGTCAGATTTCAAATAAGCATTTCAGTGAAACGTCGAGTGAATCAGTAGTGAAAAAGTCGTCTTTGTAACGCGTGGCGAAGCCACTAGTCGAACTTACAAGCAGTGCAGGTTTACTGTGAAGTAAATCTAGGTGAAGTTGAAACGACACTTATAACGCTTCTACAAGATTAGCTGTGAACAGTTAGCGGTCGCGTATTAGCTAATTCTCTTGTGCAACACTACAGTAAGGACTGTAGAAAAGCTGAACAATTTCGAGGAAGTATTTTGGAAGTTATTGACGATATTAGACGACTGACAAAAGTGATTTTCTCGCCACAGAAGAAACACTTTGTATAGCCAGACTCAACGCTACGGCTGACAGGGCTAGTGAAATAGGGAGACTTCAGATTGCTTTTGTGACACAACGCTACAATATAATGGAGCAATTTAATAAGGCAGTTTGTTCTTCTAATACTATTACCGAGGAGAAAATGGAAGGCTAAAGGACTTAATGCAATTGGGACATATTTCAACGGAGTAAAATAGCAACATGGAACTTCGCTAATTGCTATTCCACACAAGCGAACATGTGGTAAATAACATCTACACCCATGTTTCGTGAGTAAAGGCTGAATACTACCAAACAGCAATAGAAATGACTTCATACTTTCTGAATATGAATATTTCTTCGGAAATTTATACAAAAACTTCATGGCGATTGTCAACTGGAACTTCAGGGATTTTTCAAGAGAGGTCAGGGTTGTCCCGACTCACAAAGAAGATTATTGCCGGAAGGATGTCGTTCGTCTTCGTGAAGCAGTTCGATTCTTCGATGGTGCTGTTTCTGGTTTCGAGGATGGAGCTCAGCTTTAACTTGGTGAAATGGATCCATCAACAGTCTTCTTTGGGGAATTTTCCTCTGGAACGTCAATCGGCAGATAAGGTAGTCGTGAACGTTTATTGTATTTGAGTTTCTTAGCAATATTTGAGCAACCATTTTTCCCATATTTTTGTCCTCATGTTTTTTTTTGCCCGATATTCTTGTTTGAGATTCCTATTCTCAGTACACCTTGATGAGTTATGCCTTTTTCGACGTTTTATTAAGACATTGTTATGTCATGGGCATAGTTAAATGATTTTGAATCAGTTGAGACTGATATTTAGATTTTTCAGTAATTTGCTTATTTTTGTAGTCACGATTTGACTGTATGTTAATGATTTTTATGGCAGATTTAAATTCAGACAGCGTGTCACTTTATTAAAGTAATTCTACCCCAGTTTAATTACTTTGACCAATTTTCTGTCATCATCAAGAAGGAAGAACATTTAAATGATTTTAGAGCGTTAAAATCCAGTACGTTGTCGACGATCTTGGAAATACTAGTCGTTATTTGAATTGACTGCAACACAGACATTTATCGTCAGTCATGAACGACCATTGCATCTTAGGCAATTTTGTGAAAGATGAACATTAATTATGAATTATTGAATGCATTAAATTCGTGAAACTTGTGTTAGGTTTTTTCTCGTATAGAGATTTGTATAATGATGTTTGCATTCCCCAGTCTAATTGGATTCTATTCGACTATTTTTCAGTTAGTCGCACTTTATTTGATGATAGTATTTTTATACTACAATTCTTTTAAGATGATTAATCCTAAATTTTTGATAGACCAGACAGGCGTATATAAGCGTATTCACTATTAAATTTGTTTGTGATTGGCAAATTTTTATTTCATTTCGATTCATGAATGAAATCCACGAAGTTTAAATGACAACAGTTTTGAAACAATTATTGATATAAGAATTTTTAAATGGAACTATGAATGTATAATCGATAGTGCAGCGGACATGTTGAAAGTCGCTGACGTATAATGCCCGTAAATAAATGAAGGAGATTCCCACTGTAATTAATAATGATAAAGAATTATTTGTGGAAGTTTTGTAAGTTCGGTGGAAGTTTTAATGCCATATAGATTAATATATGATGAATTTTGGGCTATTTTGAATGCAGTTTATGCATTATTTTGTAAGCGAAGTATTTTCCGCTAGAGTATATTGTCATAGTTCGTTGAAAATTAGTCAAGTGAATTTACTGTTATAATTAACAAGAGTTTGAAAGAATTTGAGATAAGATTTTGAATGAAGATTGCCGTCACAAATAATTAAATTTATTACAACCTTTATTAAACCAGATTGTGACATTTACATGTATAACTAACCTTCATTGGTCGATTATATTAAACACGATTATGAATTTACCAACCGAATAAAACATGTGGTTCAATGTATTTCTTAAATTATTAATTTAAATAATTAAATGTTGATATTGTAAATAATAAATGTAAATATCTTTGACAATAATGTGGAACGAAAGAAATGTTGAAGGCGTGTTTAAAAATTTTTGTAATTATTTTCGACAATATTATAAACAATTTCTAATTGTTATAAATAATTTATGTGATTTTGTTATAAACATTTAAGAGTGTGTTTCATACTCTAAACTATGCTGATTAAACATTTGGATGATAACTTAACAAGTTTAAGGATAGTTAAAATAATCCAGTGGGATGGAAGTTAAGCATTTGAAAGATTTGCGTCAATATGTATGAGTTGTCTTGTAGACATTTAAAGCTTTAAAAGGAGCTGAATTCTTACGCAAGTGTGGGGAGAGGAGTGCGCCCCATTTGACAGGTGTGAGCCAGGTTAAAGAGTAGACCAGCCGGCTCGACATCTGGTTAGCAGGCGAGGTCGATACTCCGGCCTTGTGCCTATTTATACAAGTGCAATGTTTATTAAAGGAAACCAAATGCTCTATATATGTCGTACCCTGACTTCCTCATCCAATCCAAATGTGTTTGAAAATGTTACGTTATTTTGAGCTCATGAGAGCTTACCTATTGTTTGATAATTTGCAAGTCCTTTAGGAGGACGTAGTCAGATTGACACAGGCTACTGATAGCCACGTTTATTTTGTTGAGTTGTGAAAATCATACTCTTTATGTGAAAATAAAGCTCTTGTACAGTTCAAAGTTCTCGTCTTCGGTCTGGTTCATTTTTAAATGTCATGGTGAAGGTTATTGTGAGAGCATACTTTAAGGATCCTGTTGTCAACCCAATCCCCGAGATATTTATAAGAGGTAAGTAAGAGTAAGTATGAAACCCCGTCTATTTTGGTGTGTTCCACAATAATTTTTCTTGGTAACTTCTGTGTTCAAACCTCGGTAGTATTTGTCAGTGCCATTTTCATTGATGTAGCTGAGCTGGTGCGATTGATTGTTGGCAATCCGATTGAGGGGGCGGATATCTGACAGCCTACTATCCAGGTAAACGGGGACAGAAGGATTGGCGCACCTAAAACGTTGGGGCTCGATTCAACATAACTGGATCACCAGGTTGAACGCCAGTAGAATTGGCAAACCTAAAACGTGTGGTTCGATTAGACTCAAATAAAGAGGTTGATTCTTTGTTAGATGTCTTGGCCAATTGTAGAATTTAAGAGTGTGATTATATAGGAATTAAATGTTGTATTGTAGTCGGAAAATTACACTCAGAAAAGATCAGATCTTATACAACTTGAGAAAGGTTAAATAGGCTGGAAACTTAGAAAAATCGCCTATGATCTGGAATCTTATTTTATTTGACCGGCTTATGACATTTTAGTCATATTAAAGATTAAATTAAATTATTTGGATTGTAAATGTAAAATTATTTGTGTTAGGATATTTTAAAAATGAGCCAGGGAAATTTGAACATGTGCTTGAGTTTGTTTCAACATGAAGTGTCTTCGAAAGTTAATTATAAGGTAGTTATAAGTTAGATTTAAGACAGAAAATTGATCAAATTTATATATGGTGAAAAGTGTTGCTCAAATGTTGTTATTTTGCTCTTTTGATGTATGTCCCTACAGCAGTCTAATTTTTGAATAATATTGTATTGGCAGATGAAAGTTTGAAGATGATGTTAGCGGAGATGTCTGCTAACATGAATAGTAATATAAAGCAGATGATGGAGGAGAATGCTAGTAATTTGTCTGCTAATTTGAATGCAAGAATGGAGGAGAATGCTAGTAATTTGAAAGCTAGCATGAGTGAGAGTATGAAGGAGATGATGGATGAAAGTTTAAAGGGTCTTCAGACTAGTTCTGCTAACTTAGAGGATAATATGTCGCGTTTACAGATTAATACCCAAGGAATTGAGAATACTGTAACTGACATGCGCTCAGACATGTCCAATGTTAAAATAGATGTGTCTAATATGCATAAAAATGTTGCTGATGTTAAAATTGATGTTGCTAATGTGCATAAAGATCTCACAATGTTGAATTTAGATGTTGCTAATGTCCGTAGTGATATTTCTTGTGCTAGGGCTGAGGTAGTTGTTGTCAAAAATGATGTTGCGACTGTCCAAGACAAGGTTGAGGAAGTCCAAAGAGGAATCCAAAATGTTAGAACTGATGTGTCCAATGTTCAGGTTGATATTAATAACATTCATTCGGATGTAAACGAGATTCAAAGTGACATAAATAAAATTCAAGTAGAGGTCAACACAGTTTTCGTAGACGTTGCTAAAGTCCAAACTGATGTAAATAAAGTCAGGGAAGAGATAGAAAATTCGAAAACCCTTTGTACACGTAATATAAGTGCACTAACGACTAGGCTAGTTGATGAGTCAGTTAGAACGACAGCGTCTTTAGAAGGTTTAAAGTTTGATGTAGAGGTCATGAGAACCCAAGTATTAGACCATAATAAAGTATTGAAAGAGGATATTGAATTAGACATAGCAGAAATGTTAACGGCAAATGTAGAAATTTGGAAAGAAGAGTGGATTAGGTCAAGTGGGGAACATGTAACCCAAATTCAGGATCGTATTGAAAGGAAACTTGCCAGTACTCAAATTGATATTAACAATGAAGTAGTACAGATTAGGAAAGATTTAAGCGTCAGGATGGATTCGCTATCCGAAAGACAAGTTGAAGATAGGACAAAATTAGATCAGGAGGTGCAAACATTAAAATCTGCATTAGAGGAACAGATTCATAAAGTTGTCTCTGATGTGAATGAAACGACGAGTAAACTACAGAATTTGAAGTTAGGAGAGGCTAATTTAATGGAGACCTACAAAGAAGAGTTATTCAAGAAAGTATTAACGGAAATCACTGACAAGGATACAGTAGGCTTGGCTTGCGAAACCAGTAGGAATTATGCCAGAAGATATAACCTAGATCCAGAAGAGAGAGACGTGACTCCTGAAGAACGTATATCCAGATTTAGGGAGGAAGATGACGAGAGGAATATGGAACCTGAGTGGAACTATAGAGATAGTGGGAAAAACTACCCGGATTCATATCCGAGGAACGTAACGGTCATCAGGATTTTTGAAGATAAACCGCAAAAATTCAGTAACACGGATAGTTTGACACCTATCGAATATGTAAGGAACCTCAAAGATTATTTCATCGAAGCTCACATTCCCAGAGAAAGAGAGATGAAGATAGTGGAGAGATATTTGATTGGAGGACCCCTCGAATGGTTTTGCGCATTTAGATACACATTCAGTAACTTTGACGAGTTTGCAGAGGCATTAATCAAACGATTTTGGTCCATAGAAGCGCAGAATTCGTTAAGAGCGGAGGTGTATTCAAGAAAATACTCCGGTACTCTTCCAACGCGGTACGCTGATTTCTTTACGAGTCAATTATCCCGCTTGAGATTCTTACAACCCCCATTGTCCACGGAGCAACTTATTGATGCGATTTCTCGTATGCTGCCAGTTGAGGTGAGAAGACTAATAATTTCGTCCAACATCAGGGATTTAACCAGCATGGATGAATTACTGAGGAGGTTAGACTACACAAGTCCAATGCCTAACGTGGTGCAGAAAGGTCAAAGGCAGGAGTATAAAGAAATAAATACTGTATATATGGACCAAGTCCAACAAACTGACAAGCCAGATGAGGAGAAAACTGACAATGTAGGTCCTCAGAGGAATAATCAGTTTCGAAATAACAGATCGCAAGGTTACCGACCGTATCAACAGAGAAGAGGCTGGAACTATAACCGAGGAAATTACAATGGAAGAGGCAGATATTATAACAATAATGGTTATAACCGAAATTATAACAGGAATAACCAGAGCCAAAACAGAAATCAGAATCCTCAAGGTCAGGTTATGACACCCGATCAGTATCAGGAAAGAGAGAAGGAAAGCCAGCAATACCTGAAAGAATTACGGGAAAAAGAAGCAGACAACCAAAAGAAAAGGCAGGATGTTGTAATCGATCCTGGGCCTTCTACGAGCCAGCAGAATTTTGAGGTCGGTAACACAAAAAAAAAACGCCGATTTCTCAACGTCAGTGAGAACCTGTAAATACATTGCCACACCACACCTGATTACGATTAATGAGATATATGAAGTGACTGATGAAGATTTGCTAGAAGAGAGGGGTATCGTTAAAGAGGAAAGACCATGTGCTTTACCTATTATTTCTGTACGGATAGATGGACAACAGTATAAAGCCCTGATGGATACTGGTGCAATTATCTCCATCATTTCAGAGGAATGTTATCAAAGTCTGCTAAGAGGAGAGAACATGACAGTTCTACCTGTTTCTACCGTCAAAGTGAGAGGGATATTCCAAGATAAGGCAGTGAAGTGCAAGATTCAAGTGTTATTGAACTTTGAGATCAATGGAAGGAATTATGAACAGATCTTCATTGTGGTGAGCAAGATCAATTTTGATATGGTGCTTGGAATCGATTTTATATCGAAGGTCGGAGCTATTATTGACATGAAGAACAGAAGTATTAGCTTTAATGATGGGTACATAATCACAGAAGAGATAGAAAAACAGGACGTGAAAAACAGTCTGGAAATAGACCTTAGGGAAGAAATTTTGAATACTATAGTTAATGAAGTGGAAAATTTAGCAGAAATACCCAGTAGAAAAACTGAAGGATTTGAAGAAATTCAGGGGGAATTTGAGGATCTGATAAAGGAATTCCAAGATATTTTCGATGAAAAGCCTGGATTGATTAAGGATTATAAATACAAGATAAGGCTGACAGATGAAACCCCTTACCAGAAGAGAATATACCCCATTCCTGAGAAATACTATCAAGAAGTACGAGGGTTAATCAGAAAAATGGAGGTAGACGGGATTATTAAAAAACAGGCGTCGTCTTATATAAACCCCATCACAGTAGTGAAGAAAAGTAATGGTCAGATACGTCTTTGTCTCGATGCCAGGACCATTAACTTGAAGATTCTTCCAGAAAATGACCGACCACCCAAGATTAGAGATCTGCTTCGAAAATTCAAAGGGAGAGCATGTTTCAGCGTTCTTGACTTGACGTCTTCATTTTATCAAGTTCAGCTAGAAGAAGATAGTATGCAGTACACTGGATTCCTATTTGACCAGACGTCATGGGTCTTTGTCCGAATGCCTTTTGGTATGGTTAACAGTGGATCAGCACTTATTCGAGCACTTGATAGTAAGCTCACTGACGAAGTGAAAGAAAATGTAATCTGCTACATTGACGATTTAATCGTATCTTCACCCAGCGCCGCAGAACATTTAGTGCACTTGAGAAAGTTGTTCGAGAATTTACGGGAGGCCAATATCAAGGTGAATTTTGGAAAATGTCAATTCTTGAAGCAGGAGATAAATTACTTGGGGCATACTATTGATAAAGATGGATATCATCCGAACATGAAAAAAGTAGATGCGATCACGAGATTTCCAAAGCCAACTAAGGTGAAACAAGTCAGAGAATTTGTAGGAGCATGCCAATTTATTAGCAGCCACTGTCCAAGATACTCGGAAATTATGGCTCCTCTGTATGACTTACTCAAAAAGAATAACAGATGGAAATGGAGTACCGCTGCAGACGAGGCTTTTGAGAAAGCAAAAGAGATGCTCAGAAATAATGTGAAACTGGAGTACCCAGACTTTGAGAAGGTGTTCTATATTGAGTCTGATGCATCAAGAGTAGGCATTAGTGCAGTCTTATACCAGAAAGACGAGGCAGGCAACAAGCACTACATTGCGTTCACTAGTCGGAAGTTGAAGAAACACGAGGAAAATTACTTCACGACGGAGCTTGAAGCGTTAGCTTTTGTAACAGCATTGCAAGCCTGGAAGAAAATACTGCTGGGACATAAGGTCATCATTATTACTGACCATAAAGCACTACAGTTTATGCTGCAAACTGACATGTCGAGTGATAGATTGACACGTTGGGCTTTGTTCACCCAACAGTTTAACGCCACTATCGTCCACCAGCCTGGGAAAGATAACTTACTGGCTGATGCGCTATCACGTAACCCTATTAAAAATGTGCAGATACACCATGTACAATTGGAGCAAGAAGATCAAGAAACCGTTAGGAGATTAGCCCGAATCGGTGTGTCACAGAAGAGACACGCTCCAATAAGGAAAATGTACAGGTTCCTCAAGGGTTACATGGACAATACTGATGTTGACTATGCAGTTACACGGAGAAATTCACGACACTTTGTCTTGAGTGGAGACATCGTATGCAAGTATGCTGACTCTGCGCATACAAAACTCCGAATAGTCGTGCCACCTAAACTTGTTGTCAATTTAGTGTGGGTAGCTCATCACGCAACTGGACATGCCGGTTTAGATAAGACTCTTAATACTCTTCAAGAGAGATTTATCTGGACTAACATGCGTTCCAGCATTGCCAAGGTCATTAGATCATGTGACAAATGTCAAAGAGCAAAGTATGCTTCTGCTTTATTAAAAGGAAAACCGAAGGCTATGATTCCTTCTAAGCCAAACGAACTTATGGCGACGGACATATTTGGCCCCTGTCCGAAGGGATATCAGGGTAACCAGTACCTGTTGGTTACCGTGGATGTTTTCTCAAAATTTGTTACAATGAGTCCCATGCAGAAAGCTAACACAAGGAACGTAGTAAGCAGACTGGAAAATGCTGTATTTCCTAAAGCTGGTATACCAGAATATCTACTGTCAGATCATGGAACGCAGTTTACGTCCGTGGAATTTGCAGCGGATATGGAAAGGCTTGGCATTAAGCACTTATTTTCAAGCGTGCGTTACCCAGAATCGAATTCCTCAGAAAGATATATGGCTGAATTTTCGAAATTCTGTCGAATTTTCTGTCCAAACGATCATTCTGGTTGGGTGAGATTTGTACCCCTTATAGAGGAATGTCTGAACTCTACAGTGCAGGAGAGCACAGGAGAAGTGCCAATGCGACTTCATCTTGGAAGAAACCCAGAAAGGCCGTGGGATAATCTTTTCAACCACATTCCTAGAGATCCCGACCTAGGTAGGCAGCAGAGGATTGACAAGGCGAAGGAACAACTCCAGAAAGCAGCAGAGAAACGATTGAAAAGAGTAGCTGGAAAACGTTTTGGTGCACCCTTACAAGTTGGAAATCTTGTATTATTACGCAGACCTGTCAAGGCTGATATGAGCAAGAAAATATACCCCAAATTTGGAAATGTATTCATGGGGCCGTTTAGGATTACGAACGCCTATGGAAACAACTGCTATGAACTATACGATGATGAGAATAATGTCATTTACGGCAAGTTCAATGCTGGAAATTTAAAAAGATACTATCCTAGAGTAAGCCAGTAATAATTCAATTTCGTGTTCAAGAGAGTTGAGGTACTTGTAACACTGAGTTTAAAAACAATTTGCAACTGTTTTTAAAACGTGGTGAGAGGAGAATGCCCCCGTAATTGAATTATATAGAGACCACGGTGGCTATTTTGGAAATTATAGCGAAAGTTATGGCTGTCATAGTTATGACGTGGGTAGTCATGACGTAAGCACGGATGACGCAGACGGTATGCCAGCAGGCTACTTGAGCTGAGATTCTCAGTGACGTCAGCAATTTATTCGAGAAGGATCCGAGATGTACGACGCAGTCGCGAGAAACGTGGAATTCTGCTGAGGAAGAAATTATGCTATTGGAGGGGAGACTTAAACCAATGAACGATAGTCTAAAGGAAGACGGAGATTGCTGAAACTATGGTATTTTTATTACTTTTTGGAATGCAGAATTGTGGAAATCCATTTGCAGTAGAGGCATTGTTCTGGAATTTTGGTGAAATTTATTTTCAGTTTTTGAATTATGAAAATCCGTCATGTATTGACGAAGTTGGAACTTCTAGCGATGACGCAGTAACACGCGATGGAAGGGATAGATACGCCCCTCATGAAGTTCATAAAAGGCCTTGCGCAGAAGAGAGGAGCCTCATTCTCAGATTATAAATCAATCGTCAGATTTCAAATAAGCATTTCAGTGAAACGTCGAGTGAATCAGTAGTGAAAAAGTCGTCTTTGTAACGCGTGGCGAAGCCACTAGTCGAACTTACAAGCAGTGCAGGTTTACTGTGAAGTAAATCTAGGTGAAGTTGAAACGACACTTATAACGCTTCTACAAGATTAGCTGTGAACAGTTAGCGGTCGCTTATTAGCTAATTCTCTTGTGCATCACTACAGTAAGGACTGTAGAAAAGCTGAACAATTTCGAGGAAGTATTTTGGAAGTTATTGACGATATTAGACGACTGACAAAAGTGATTTTCTCGCCACAGAAGAAACACTTTGTATAGCCAGACTCAACGCTACGGCTGACAGGGCTAGTGAAATAGGGAGACTTCAGATTGCTTTTGTGACACAACGCTACAATATAATGGAGCAATTTAATAAGGCAGTTTGTTCTTCTAATACTATTACCGAGGAGAAAATGGAAGGCTAAAGGACTTAATGCAATTGGGACATATTTCAACGGAGTAAAATAGCAACATGGAACTTCGCTAATTGCTATTCCACACAAGCGAACATGTGGTAAATAACATCTACACCCATGTTTCGTGAGTAAAGGCTGAATACTATCAAACAGCAATAGAAATGACTTCATACTTTCTGAATATGAATATTTCTTCGGAAATTTATACAAAAACTTCATGGCGATTGTCAACTGGAACTTCAGGGATTTTTCAAGAGAGGTCAGGGTTGTCCCGACTCACAAAGAAGATTATTGCCGGAAGGATGTCGTTCGTCTTCGTGAAGCAGTTCGATTCTTCGATGGTGCTGTTTCTGGTTTCGAGGATGGAGCTCAGCTTTAACTTGGTGAAATGGATCCATCAACAGTCTTCTTTGGGGAATTTTCCTCTGGAACGTCAATCGGCAGATAAGGTAGTCGTGAACGTTTATTGTATTTGAGTTTCTTAGCAATATTTGAGCAACCATTTTTCCCATATTTTTGTCCTCATGTTTTTTTTGCCCGATATTCTTGTTTGAGATTCCTATTCTCAGTACACCTTGATGAGTTATGCCTTTTTCGACGTTTTATTAAGACATTGTTATGTCATGGGCATAGTTAAATGATTTTGAATCAGTTGAGACTGATATTTAGATTTTTCAGTAATTTGCTTATTTTTGTAGTCACGATTTGACTGTATGTTAATGATTTTTATGGCAGATTTAAATTCAGACAGCGTGTCACTTTATTAAAGTAATTCTACCCCAGTTTAATTACTTTGACCAATTTTCTGTCATCATCAAGAAGGAAGAACATTTAAATGATTTTAGAGCGTTGAAATCCAGTACGTTGTCGACGATCTTGGAAATACTAGTCGTTATTTGAATTGACTGCAACACAGACATTTATCGTCAGTCATGAACGACCATTGCATCTTAGGCAATTTTGTGAAAGATGAACCTTAATTATGAATTATTGAATGCATTATATTCGTGAAACTTGTGTTAGGTTTTTTCTCGTATAGAGATTTGTATAATGATGTTTGCATTCCCCAGTCTAATTGGATTCTATTCGACTATTTTTCAGTTAGTCGCACTTTATTTGATGATAGTATTTTTATACTACAATTCTTTTAAGATGATTAATCCTAAATTTTTGATAGACCAGACAGGCGTATATAAGCGTATTCACTATTAAATTTGTTTGTGATTGGCAAATTTTTATTTCATTTCGATTCATGAATGAAATCCACGAAGTTTAAATGACAACAGTTTTGAAACAATTATTGATATAAGAATTTTTAAATGGAACTATGAATGTATAATCGATAGTGCAGCGGACATGTTGAAAGTCGCTGACGTATAATGCCCGTAAATAAATGAAGGAGATTCCCACTGTAATTAATAATGATAAAGAATTATTTGTGGAAGTTTTGTAAGTTCGGTGGAAGTTTTAATGCCATATAGATTAATATATGATGAATTTTGGGCTATTTTGAATGCAGTTTATGCATTATTTTGTAAGCGAAGTATTTTCCGCTAGAGTATATTGTCATAGTTCGTTGAAAATTAGTCAAGTGAATTTACTGTTATAATTAACAAGAGTTTGAAAGAATTTGAGATAAGATTTTGAATGAAGATTGCCGTCACAAATAATTAAATTTATTACAACCTTTATTAAACCAGATTGTGACATTTACATGTATAACTAACCTTCATTGGTCGATTATATTAAACACGATTATGAATTTACCAACCGAATAAAACATGTGGTTCAATGTATTTCTTAAATTATTAATTTAAATAATTAAATGTTGATATTGTAAATAATAAATGTAAATATCTTTGACAATAATGTGGAACGAAAGAAATGTTGAAGGCGTGTTTAAAAATTTTTGTAATTATTTTCGACAATATTATAAACAATTTCTAATTGTTATAAATAATTTATGTGATTTTGTTATAAACATTTAAGAGTGTGTTTCATACTCTAAACTATGCTGATTAAACATTTGGATGATAACTTAACAAGTTTAAGGATAGTTAAAATAATCCAGTGGGATGGAAGTTAAGCATTTGAAAGATTTGCGTCAATATGTATGAGTTGTCTTGTAGACATTTAAAGCTTTAAAAGGAGCTGAATTCTTACGCAAGTGTGGGGAGAGGAGTGCGCCCCATTTGACAGGTGTGAGCCAGATTAAAGAGTAGACCAGCCGGCTCGACATCCGGTTAGCAGGCGAGGTCGATACTCCGGCCTTGTGCCTATTTATACAAGTGCAATGTTTATTAAAGGAAACCAAATGCTCTATATATGTCGTACCCTGACTTCCTCATCCAATCCAAATGTGTTTGAAAATGTTACGTTATTTTGAGCTCATGAGAGCTTACCTATTGTTTGATAATTTGCAAGTCCTTTAGGAGGACGTAGTCAGATTGACACAGGCTACTGATAGCCACGTTTATTTTGTTGAGTTGTGAAAATCATACTCTTTATGTGAAAATAAAGCTCTTGTACAGTTCAAAGTTCTCGTCTTCGGTCTGGTTCATTTTTAAATGTCATGGTGAAGGTTATTGTGAGAGCATACTTTAAGGATCCTGTTGTCAACCCAATCCCCGAGATATTTATAAGAGGTAAGTAACAGTAAGTATGAAACCCCGTCTATTTTGGTGTGTTCCACAATAATTTTTCTTGGTAACTTCTGTGTTCAAACCTCGGTAGTATCTGTCAGTGCCATTTTCATTGATGTAGCTGAGCTGGTGCGATTGATTGTTGGCAATCCGATTGAGGGGGCGGATATCTGACAGCCTACTATCCAGGTAAACGGGGACAGTACCTTCTTAAAGGCCACGGCCGCCTCCTTCCCTCTTCCTTGCCTATCCATCCTCACCATCCCTTACCTTCCCTCATGAGGCCCCTGTTCGCTTTGCGGGCAAGGCCGCCTGGGCGAGGTGCCAATCCCACCTCACCAGTTGTATGCCTTCCGATTCGATGTTCCCAGCTCTAGGACACTGCCCGTAGAGGCGGTAGTGGTGAGTTCCCTCGCTGAGTCCGTGGGTTCAACCAACCTGGAGGGTAAACGACTAAATATATATATATATATATATATATATATGTTCGAACATAAATATTCATACATATCTGTCGAGATTTCGCAAGTTTTATGTACTGTGCCACTGCGCGAGCGATTGCGAATGTGGTGGCAACAGGATGGGGCCCCACCTCACGGATCATTAGTCGTCGGGAACCATCTTCATGATACATATCCAAATAAATGGATAGGAAGAGGAGGCCCTTTCACTGGCCTGCCAGATCTCCCGATCTTACGCCACTTGACTTCTTCCTGTGGGGTCACTTAAAGCAGGTAGTATATGCACATGAGCCTGAAGATCCTGACCACCTTCGGCAACTAATCACCGAGGAATGCCAAGCTGTTACACCTCAGATGTTACAGCGTGCAAGACTGTCTGTAATAAGTCGTGCTGAAATCTGCATCAACCAAGGTGGTCAACATTTCGAACACTTGCTACACTGAATATGCAGAGTACCTTGCCTTATTCCTACAAGGGGGTGTGGTGGCGCAGTGGTCAAGCTCTTCGCCTCTCACCAACGCCATGTCCTGTGGTTCGAATTCACGTAAAATGGAGATCCCGTGGCTTATGATCGCGAGATTAATGGTCACGCTAAACTACAAGCTTTCTTCCTACATACCATTATGTCATCGTCTAACCTGCCTACGTAGCATCGAATAAAAACGGTCCTTTCAGGACCAAATAAAAATTCATTTATGGAACAGGTAGATATGTGTCCGTAGTGCAGCTACTGTAAACAGCATTAAGCAAAAAAAAAACTTATTTGCCTTGGGATCGAACCTGCTACATTGCAGCATGACTGACGTTACGGCAGAGAAGCACGATTTAACCATCTTAGCTACCGTGAGCCGTGGTAGGGTGGTGTCACGTAGAGTATATTTGTAGTCCTCATAGACACTTCATGTCTTTCGTAAGGCAGTGTTGTTTGGATGTGTCGATTTACACATTCGTTATAGTTGACGGCATTGAAATAACACTGCTGCCAATAATTTCGACTTTAATCGCGAGCATGAACTCAACCGTAAAGCTGTACTAGGCCAAGTACTTATGTTTTTAGGACGACTATGATATACGCGTTAGTTGGGTTGCCTTCCTTAAAAAAAATAAGGGGCTGGTGGATCACACGATAACTGCCGTAATTTTGCACCAATCACTTTGATTTTTTTACATAATATGTATCCCTATAAAATCTCGGTCGAGTTCGTTAATGGGAAAAATCGGTCGAAGGGGGTGAAAATGGGGGGCTTTTATTTTTCTAAAAATTGAAATTTCGCTATAACTCTCTTAATACGTGAAATATCGAATCCATTCAAAGTTTATAATATGTGTCGGATAAGTGCCAAAAATTTATGCCAAACAAGTTTTTTGATAGCACCAACCGTTGACCAAAGGAGTGGAAAAAAGTGGGTTTTTCGGGAAACATTAATCATATCTCTCTTAATAGGCACAATATCAAAACCGTACAAAATGGAAAATATTCCCCTAATAATTACCTAAAACTTTTGTCTGAAAGATTTTTTGATATGACCCACCATTACGCCAAGGGATGAGAAAAATGATTTCGGAATTTTAAAAAATGTCAAGTGCCATCAGAGGTTACCACAACAACGCTTTTAAATTGATGAGGGATGATCTATCAGAGGTTGCCAAGACAACGCCATTGACGAGATCACATTCATTTTTAGCGTACTTTTCACACTTTTCAAAAATGAGGAAAAAGTAGACTTATGAAATATATCCGGGAAAATGTGTCTGTCCTGTATGTCTGTCTGGCTGTGTGTGTGTGTGTCCCCATATCAACTCCTAAACGGCTGCAGCAATCGAAACCAAATTTAGTATGAGTAAAGATGTATACCGGAATATCTCAGGCCCATATTTGAAAAAGATGCCAGTGCTACCAACTGCTAAAATACACACTAGAAATTTGAGCTCCATGTTGGATATCCTGGAAGGTATACATGGGAGCTATTCTAAAATTGGTACACATGTAGATAGTACTATTTCAGTTTAATTTCCAGGTGGCCATACATGACAACGTTGCCAAAATAATTTTAAGCCTTCTGATAAGTCCAATTTTTAAATGCATATAACTTCTACATTATCAATTGGATTTCAACCAAATTTTGTATGTAATATGTGTACATAAACAGATATGACTGAGTGTATTTTCAAGAGCCACCAGGGCTGCCAACTGTTAATAATTGCTCTCTATTTTATATCCAAATATATCAGAAAGTATGCAAGCCGACAGCTTTAAACTATGCACACGTAAATTACCTGACATTTTACATTAATTTGGAGTAACTTATATACGTCAGTTCTACCAACATGATTCTAAGCCTGCTGATAGGACCAATTTTTAAATACATGTAACTTCTATACCAACAAATGGATTTCATCCAAAATTGGCACAAAAAGATATAATATTTCAGATTATTTCTGACCAGCACTCGCATGACATTGTTGCCAACATGCTTTTACGTGTACTAATAGATCCAATGTCTAAATCCATGTAACGTCCTTTGGACTTCAACCACATTTTGTATTCTGTACCTTAGGAGATGGAAGTAAGAATATATTCAGTCACCAGAGCTGCCAACTGTATTGCTCTATTAGGCTACATTATGCCAAGTATACCTTATTTCGAACTAATTAAGACATTTCGATATTACCCACTTAATTTCGTCATTATTCTAGATAGGTTCATATACTGTAGATTAATCTATGGCATGAATCTTAATTTTAAGAAAAGTAGGCTCTTTAGTTCGTCACGGAACTTCTTGTTCCATCTGACTATGAGGGAAGCGGCTAACTGGTAGCATGCTGAACTTCTATGCCCAAGGTCGCTGGTTCAAAGCCGGCCAAAGTCGCCGGATTTTCTAAGAGCGCTAAAAATCCGTCAGCATGCTTTCCTTCGGAGGGGAAGTTACAACGTTCGTTGCAAGTTGCTGGTTGCGGTGGCATCTAGCAGCCAAGTTCACATCTAGGTGTCGTTGACATTAGTATTTGGTACAAAATTAGGTACTACTACTTAAAATTGACCGTCTGCAGTCCTTACCTGAATTACAGACTAATACAGTCATCACAAATAACACCGTTTATCAGACAGATTCTACACTCACCCACTGTACACGGGGTTACATGACCACCTTGTCGCAGCCCCTAAACTGAGGAACCAACCAACATCTCTGCGGGAGATAAAATTTTGCGTGAAGAAGTAGCAGACTGTTAGATAGTTACACATTAGTTCCAAACCTTGCATAAGGACAGTGTGATCACAAGTATAAAAATGAACCCCAAATGACAAGAAGGTTACCATCCCCATAAGACAGTAAAATGTTTATAATATGCATATAAAGACGAAAAAAATGTTAACTAACCTCCAATTGTAAAATACTTTCTCGCAATAAATGAGGTCTGATCCTCCTACGAAAACCTGCATATTTTGCCTATTATAGCCTATCCCCTAGTTTGCCTCCGTGGCTTAGGCGGCAGCACGCCGGCCTCTCACCGCTGAGTCCGTGGTTCAAATCCCGGTCACTCCATGTGGGATCTGTGCTGGACAAAACGGAGGCAGACAGGTTTTTCTCCGGGTACTCCGGTTTTCCCTGTCACAATTTCATTCCAGCAACACTCTCCACTATCATTTCATTTCATCTGTCATTCATAATAATCATTGCCCCAGAGGAGTGCGACAGGCTTCGGCAGCCGGCACACTTCATATCCTCGCCGCTAGATGGGGGCTTCATTCATTCCATTCCTGACCCGGTCGGAGACTGGAAGCAGGCTGTGGATTTTCATTTTCCCTAGTTTGCCCGGTGAAATCTACCTCCGCCTTCCGGCGTGCCGAGAGGATTTTTTTAAGGTTCTAAAGGGGTCTTAAGGGGGTTAAACCTGCATTTCATTGAATAACAATATCTCCCGATTGGTTTCATTGGGGAATGTGATACACGGCATATAAACTCATCATTAAAAAGTAAGAAGACACGTGTCTAGGATTTTTCGATGTGGTGTATATTATGAGGTGAAAGGGGTGAAAAGTGGGGATTGAAAGATTCCTAACGGAGCGTGTATCTCTTAAACGACATAGGCGAGGAGTTTGAACTCAGCGGAAAATATCAGCATAAAAAATAAGTAAATATGTGTTTCACCGTTTTTTCATAAATCCAATTTAAGGGGCCCATGGGGAGGGGGGAAATTCTGGGGGGGGGAGAAACCGTAAAGAAAATGTCCTAACTGATTGACTGACTGACTCACTCATCAAACTCAGAGAGAAAAACTGCTTTAAAGTAAGTAAATAGCTTTTCGATAGTTTTTTTTGATCAATCAAATTGAAGGGGTTCAACGGGAGGGGTGAAATTCTGAAGAAAAAAAAAATGAAAGAAAATGTCCAGACTCATTCACTCACTCATCTTCGCCCAGCCAAAAAGATTGAAGTTGGAAACATGGCATTTCGGGGATATGTTCGTTGTATGTCAAAACCGTACACTAAGGGAGTATTTTTGGATATTCAGGTTCTAAAGGGGTCTTAAGGGGGTTAAACCTGCATTTAATTGAATAACAATATCTCACGAGTGGTTTCATTTGTGGATGTGATACTCGGCATATAAACTTATCATTAACAAGAAGTTCCGTTAAGAACTATACAGCCTACTTTTCATGCCAATGATTATTCTACAGAATATGAACCTATCTAGAATAATGACGAAATTAAGTTGCTAATATCGAAATTTCCAATTAGTTCGAAATACTGTATACCTGGCATAATGTATCCTAATAGAGCACTACAGTTGGCAGCCCTGATGACTGAATATATTCTTAGTTCCATCTCTTAAGGTACAAAATACAAAATTTGGTTGAAGTCCAATGAATCGCATGGACGTTACATGCAGTTAAACATTGGATCTAACAGCACGCGTAAAATCATGTTGGCAACAATGTCATGCATGTATTGGTCAGAAATAATCTAAATTAATATGTTCTATTGTTGTGCCAATTTTGAATGAAATCCATTAGTTAGTATAGATGTTACATGCATTTTAAAATTGGACCTATCAGCAGGCTTAGAATCATGTTGGCAGCACTGACGTATATTAGTTACTCCAAATTCGTCTAGAATGCCAGGTACTATACGTGTGCAAATTTTAGAGCTATTGGCTTGCATACTTTCTGATATATTGATAATAGGGTAACAAAAATAGGGACAGCACATATTAACAGTTGGCAGCCCTGGTTGCTCCTTAGAATACGCATAGTCATATCTGTTATGGTACACATAACACATACGAAATTTGGTTGAAATCCAAATGATATTATGGAAGTTGCATGTATTTAAAGTTGGACCTGTCAGCAGGCTTAGAATCATGTTGGTAGCACTGACGTATATAAGTTACTCCAAATTAATATAGAATGTCAGGTACTATACGTGTGCATAGTTTAAAGCTGTCGGCTTGCATACTTTCTGATATATTGGTATTTGGATAAAATAAATTAGGAGCATTTATTAACAGTTGGCAGCCCTGGTAGGTCTTAAGAATACGCTCAGTCATATCTGGTTATGTACACATACAACATACGAAATTTGGTTGAATTCCAATTGATAGTGTAGAAGTTATATGCATTTAAAAATTGGACTTATCAGGAGGCTTATAATCATTTTGGCAACACTGCCATGTTTGGCCTCCTGGAAATTAAACTGAAATATTATGGTCTGTACGTGTGCCAATTTTGAAATAGCTCCCATTCATACTTTCCAAGATATCCAACATGGAGCTCAAAATTCAATTGCGATTTTTTAGCAGTTGGTAGCACTGACATCATTTTCAAATATGGCCGTGAGATATTTAGGTGTAGATCTTTACTCCTACCAAATTTTGTTGCGATTGCTGCAGCCGTTTAGGAGTTGATAGGGGGGGACACACACACAGCCAGACAGACAGACAGACAGACAGAAGGACAGACAGACAGACAGACAGACAGACACACATTTGCCCGATCTCATAAGTCTACTTTTTTCTCATTTTTGCAAAATGTGAAAAGTAGGCTAAAAATAAGCAGACATGTGTCTAAGGGTTTTTCGATGTGGTGTATTATTATGAGGTGAAAGGGTTGAAAATTGGGGGTTGAGGGATTTTTAACGGAGCGTGTATCTCTTATACGACATAGGCGAGAAGTTTGAAATTCAGCGGAAAAAACAGCTTAAAATACAAGTAAATAGGTGTTCGACCGTTTTTTCATAAATTAATTTAAGGGGCCAATGGGGTGGGGTGAAATTCTGGGGAAAAAAGGAGAGAAAGTGTCCTAACTGACTGACTAACTCACTCACTCACTCATCAAACTCAGGGGAAAAAGACAGTTTAAAAATAAATTAATAGGTGTTCAAGCGTTTTTTCATCAATCCAATTTAAGGGGCCCATGGGGAGGGCTGAAATTCTGGTAAAAATAATTGAAAGAAAATGTCCTGTCTGACTCACTCACTCATCTCGCCTAGCGAAAACTATTATAGTTGGAAACATGAAATTTTGGGAATATGTTCGCTGTATGTCGAAAACGTCAACTAAGGAATGATTTTTGTTTATTCGGGTTTTAAAGAGGTGTTAAGGGGGTAAACGTGCATTTCACTGAATAACGATATCTCATGAGTTGTTTCTTTGGGGATGTGATATTCGGTATATAAACTAATCATTAAAAATAATCAGACATATGTCTAAGGGTTTATCGATGTGGTGTATATTATGAGGTGAAAGGGTTGAAAATTGGGGGTTGAGTGATTCTTAACGGAGCGTGTATCTCTTATACGACATAGGCGAGAAGTTTGAAATTCAGCGGAAAAAACAGCTTAAAATACAAGTAAATAGGTGTTCGACCGTTTTTTTTATAAATCCAATTTAAGGGGCCCTTGGAGAGGGGTGAAATTCTGGGGGGAAAAACAGGAAAGAAAGGGCCCTAACTGATTGACCCACTTTCTTACTCATCAAACTCAGGGGGAAAACATCTTTAAATAAGTAAATAGGTGTTCGACCCTTTGTTTCATAAATCCAATTTAAGGGGTTCATGGGGAGGGGTGAAATTATCAAAAATAAATGAAAGAAAATGTCCTGACTGACTCAATCACTCATCATCGCCCAGCCAAAATTATTGAAGTTAGAAACATGAAATTTTGGGGATATGTTCGTTGTATGTCGAAAACGTCCACTAAGGAAAGAGTTTTGGATATTCAGGTTCTAAAGAGGTGTTAAGGGGGTAAACGTGCATTTAATTGAATAACAATATCTCACGAGTGGTTTCATTTGGGGATGTGATACTTGGCACATATACTAATCATAGGCTGACACATGTCTAATGGTTTTTCGATGTAGTGCATATTATGAGGTGAAAGGGATGAAAAGTGGGGGTTGAATGATTTCTAACGGAGCGTGTATCTCTTAAACGACATAGGCGAGGAGTTTAAAACTCGGAGGAAATCCATCAGCTTAAAAATAAATAAATAAATAAAATAAATTTGTGTTCAACCGTTTTTTCATAAATGCAATTTAAAGGGCCTATGGGGAGGGGTGAAATTCTGGAAGAAAAACGTCCACTCAGAAAGGATTTTTGGATGTTCACTCTCATCGATCAACCAAAACTATTAAAGTTAGCAGAATGATATTTTGGGGATATGTTTGTTGTGTGTCGAAGACGTCTACTAAGGAGGGATTTTTGGATATTCAGGTTCTAAACGGGTGTTAACGGGGTTAAACCTGCATTTCATTGAATAACAATATGACACGACTATGACGCGAGCGAAGCGAGGCTAAAATGAGATGGTGTGTGTCTGTGTATTACTCAATCACGCAAGTACCACTGGTCCGATTTACATGAATTTTACATGGAAGTAGCTGATTTACCTGGTTAACATACAGGTTACTTTTGATTTCAATACTTTGCACTATTTAAAGATGGCGACCATTTTAGTGACGTCACTACACACTTTGGTTTCAAACTTTCATATTTCCATTTCAAATAAAAGGAGAACGGTAAGAAATAGCAAACATTTGATGGGATATACGAGGTTTAAAATTATATTTTCTATCCGAAAGGTATCTCAAACGGTTAGCGAGTAAAACCTAAATTTGTGCTATAAAACACGGTCAACGCTGAGTGGTGTAGTTGGACAAAATGTTCCATCCTTAATCTCCCTCTGCCCAGCACCTCGCCTATCCCCTGTTTTAACTGTCACCTTCACATTTTAATTTATTTATGACGCGTAGCGAAGCACGGGTACTTCAGCTAGTTACATATAAAATTTGGTTGAAATCCAATTGATAGTGTAGAAGTTATATGCATTTAAACATTGGACCTATCAGAAGGCTTATAATTATTTTGGCAATACTGTCATGGCTGGCTTCCTGGAAATTAAACTGAAATAATATTATCTACATGAGTGCCAATTTTGGAATAGCTCCCATGCATATCTTGCATGATATCCAACATTGAGCTCAAATTTCTAGTGCGATTTTTCAGCAGTTGGTAGCACTGACATCATTTTAAAATATGGAAGTGAGATATTCCGGTGCACATCTTTACTCATACTAAATTTGGTTTTGATTGCTACAGCCGTTTAGGAGTTGATAGGGGGGGACACACACACAAGCAGACAGACAGACTGACACACATTTTCCCGGATCGATCTCATAAGTCTACTTTTTCCTCATTTTTGCAAAATGTGAAAAGTAGGCTAAAAAAGCAAAGTCAACTTCGTACAGGCCATGGAGGCCCTGGGAGTAGTGGAAGGTAGAGGTACTGAGAAGAGTTACATCAATGATTAGTGTCGTGCCTCTGAAGGATATCTGTACCAAATTTTACGTTGATCCACCCAGCCGTTCTCGAGTCTAATAGGTCATCAGCCTAATAGTTTGCGGATGGCGGCCATCTTTGTGTAAAACTCGATTCCCCCTATTAATTCGAAATGGCTTGTTGGTGGAGGCGCCGCGTGATTGTTGATCGAAATTTGAGGACTGATGAGAAACGTATTTATGAGGGGGTTGATAAATATTGTTGATTTAAGGGTTGAAAAGTGAGTTTGGTTGAGCAAAATATTGGACTGGTGAGAAATGAATTCATGAGGGTTGATAAATATTGTTGATTTAAGGGTTGAAAAGTGAGTTTGGTTGAGCAAACTATTGGACTGGTGAGAAACGAATTCATGAGGGTTGATAAATATTGTTGATTTATGGGTTGAAAAGTGAGTTTGGTTGAGCAAAATATGAATTCGTTTCTCACCAGTCCAATATTTTGCTCAACCAAACTCACTTTTCAACCCTTAAATCAACAATATTTATCAACCCTCATGAATTCGTTTCTCACCAGTCCTCAAATTTCGATCAACAATCACGCGGCGCCTCCACCAACAAGCCATTTCATCAGTGACATCGGCACTAGATGGGATGGAGTTGTCAGCTCCACGCCCGGCCGTGGTACTCATTTCTGGTGTAGGCTGAGTGGACCTCAGGGCTATTTGCGTTTCCGAATGTGGTAGTTTTGTTTGTAAAATCCTCTACCTGGGCGGGCATCGAACCCACTCCCTTACAGTTAGAAGCTCAGCACCTCTACCGACTGCGCCAACAGACTAATACGGGGAAAATAATAGTGTTCAGTATCGTTTGCGGGATATGCTAGCAGTGCATTAGGCACATACGGCTACTGTAAAGGAGCTCTTAAGCTCTAAGTGTTGCCATGAAAATAAAATCAATCAATCTCTATCTCTCAATCTGCTTCTTGGAGCAGTATACCTCTCACATCTGATTACTGCATTATGTTAAAGGGTTACTTTTATGCAATTAGTTTTAATTATAAAATGAGGACAATAGCAGACAACCTATCATAAGAATACGCTAATATACAGAATTTATTGTATATGGTGATTGTTTTCCAGGCTGATAATGGGTATCTATTCTTCTTTAATCGTATCGGCCCACTAAGGACCACGTCATTTCAACTGTCTTCTCTGGGCTTTGATCTCTACTCAGTGCTCCTTCATACGTTGCCGGTGTTGTTTTCTTCTTTCTTCCGTCCGCATCTTTCCAGTCTTCAACTTTGATTTTTCTTGAAAACCCTGGAGGCCGTTTACTTTCTTCCTGAGGGGATTGCGTTCTTGGATATCTTCACAGGTAATTTCCATCTCACGTAAATCACTTTCTATATCTTCGAACCAGGCTGGCTTGGTTTTATCTTTTAAAATAGGTAAAGATCCGGTTCGCCAATCGCGTAAGTTTCATTCTTAGCAAGTGGCCATAAAATGCAATTTTCCTTTTCCTCATAACATCGGAGATCTTTGGACATTAATATACAACTCATGGTTATGCCGTCGTTTCCTCAAGACCTCTCTTTCTTTCCTTCTTTTTTTCTTTCTTTCTTTGACTTCCAATTTTCTACCAGGCCTTTCTATATTTGTCTATTATTATTATTTTCGTCGTTATGCCCAACTGTGGAGCGCAATAGAACTTATTTTCCTAATGATGTTTCTTTCTTCTCCCATCTGGCACTAATAAATCTTCCTCCGTTCTTCCGTCCATTATTTATTGGTTCTCGTGGTAATTTTCTTAGAAAAATGATGGTTATTGATAATGTTCTGAACTGGAGTCGTTCTTACAAAATTTCCTCCATAAAGCGAAATTCTTGAAGGTCTTTTTCTCCATATCTTGGAAGGTATGCATAGGAGCTATTCAAAAATTGGCAGACATATACTAATATTTTAGTTTATTTTCCATGAGGCCATGGATGGCATTGTTGCCAAAATGATTCTAAGCCTGCTGATAGGTCCAATTTTTAAATGCATATAACTTCTACACTATCAATTGGATTTCAACAAATTTTCGTATGTACTATGTGTACATAAACAGATATGACTGAGCGTATTCTCAAAAGCTACCAGGGCTGCCATCTGTTAATAAATGATCTCTCTCTATTTTCTTATCCAAATACCAATATATCAGAAAGCCGATAGCTTTTAATTATGCACACGTATAGTGCCTGATATTCTAGATTAAATGGAGTAACTTATGAACGTCAGTGTTACCAACATGATTCTAAACCAGCTGATAAGACCAATTTTAAATGCATATAACTTCTCTTGTCTTCAGAGAGCAAGGTTCAGAATCTTTTATCATTTCAAATGATCTTGTCGACTTCGTCGTTATGCTTGAGTCCAACGTTATGCGTTACGGAGACGGAGACAGAGACGGAAGTGACGTCATGCAGCCGCGCGGGAAGTGGCGTCATGCAGCCGCGCAGGAAGCGAGTGCGTGACGTCATGGAGCCACGCGGGAAGCAGAAGCTAATGGTTATTGGAGTCTGTTGAAAGAGTCCTGGGGCGTCGAGCAACCTGCGGCTTTGAGCGAAGCGAACACAAGAATACAGGGTGACTTCTAAAGAGATATACAAGATGCCATATAAGAATACAGGTGCCTCCTAAAGAGGTGTGCAGGATGTCAGAGCAAATTACAGGGTGACACTTAACGAGGTGTACAGTATGTTAAATTCAATCCAAATACAGGGTGACCCTTAAAGAGGTTTGCGAGATCAGATTCAAATAATGGGTGACTCTTGAAGAGTTGTAAAAGATGTCAGACTCAAATACAGGGTGACCCTTAAAGAGGTGCCCGCGCGGGAAGCCTAAGTTAATGGGTAATAGAGTCTGTTGAAAGAGTCCTGGGGCTTCGAGCGAAGCGAGAAGTCCTCCTGAGCCTTTCTAAAATGTGTAGCATTTGTAGCATGCGTCATTTGAATGATATAACGTCTAGTCTTTCAGACTGACTGGTTTTGTTTTTGTTTTTGTGAACTTATCATTGTTCATTCAGAGAATGTGGCCATAGAACTTCAATCGTCTTTTCCTGAAAGGTGTCAGTGATATTTTCAACATGTTGATAAAACTCATGAGACTTCTGTTTCATCCAGAGTCCTTCTGAGAAGACTGGATCAATGTTTTGACTCAATATTTTTCTTTCTTGTTTCTCTAAGTCTTTAATAAGAGGTCTGCCTCCATTGATCAAGGTTTCCAAGATGTATAGTGCTTCAAGTTTGATTACCATTATTAGTATTATTATACTTGCCACGGTGGGCGAGTGGTTATCGTGTCGGTCTACCAACCCTAAGCTTTCAAGTTCGCTCCTGGTCATGGTAAGTGATTTTTGAAAGGCGGCAAACATCACGTCACGCATGTCATACATTGTTGGCATGTTAAAGAACCCATTTGAATTCAGTAGGCCGAGTTCATAATGGCAAAATTGTTCACGGGATTTTCCGCCAACACAAAAAGTTCCTCCATTCTCTACTAGAAAGCGCTATAGTGTCAAGAAGCTTAGATATCTAACCTCTTGACGTTCATAGCGCTCCAAGGAACAAGAAAATTCGAGATGCACGCTAACTTTTGGGCGACAAATAACAAAACTTGCACCCGGCACCGAGGCCACACGTTATTATTATTTATTATTAATATTATTATTATTATTATTATTATTATTATTATTATTATTATTAAAATACTATTGGTAATATTGTTGGACTATTATTATTTATAATGTGAATGTTGTATGCAACGTATTTTATAATAATATACACATTTAACTGGTTGCTGATGATATCTTATCCGATGTACAAACGAGTACAGTGCTCTCTCGGTAATCCGGCAGATATCAGACCAGAGCACTGCCGGATTACCGAAAACGCCGGATTACTGGAAAATATCGAGAAAAACGCAGATATCATTTTAAAATCAGTTTTAATTACATTGTACTACACAAAGTAAAAAAGTACGAAAATACATCATAAAAGTCACGTTATTCCTTGGAAATAGACGGCTGGAAATATGCATCAATTGTCTTTTGCTTTTTACGGTTGAGAGACACTTTGAGAACTTGTTCCCGTAACCTTCTTAAAACTAAAGCATCGTTAGCAGAGACGCCATTTTCCTCCGCCCAGGCAATTGAAGTGGCAAACGAGGTGATGGCCGCATCGTGAGAGATTGAATGTATAGCCGCTGTCACTTCTCCTTCGACCTGTTCCTCGTCCTCTTCCTCTCTTGCCACTTCCTCTATGATGTCATCTTCTGTCATAAACTGGTTGTTTTCGTCATCTTCACAACACTACTACAGGCCGGACGTTTGTTTTAGACGAGTGAAAAATCTTAATGGAAGCTTGGAGGCGAGTTACTGCAGTACCTGTGTTGTTATCAGCTGCTCCAAACGGTCCGATGATTGACAAAGCTATCTTACACTATGCTGAAGTACAGTCATTGGCAAATATGGCGTTCTGTTCGTAACTACGCAACGTGTACTTCCGTGTCACACAATACTTCGACATGGACTGTACTGTCAGCGGGACGGTGTCACCACGTGCTCAAGTCTGAAATTCCGTTACATCAGAATCGGTGGTGACAAGTTTGAAGCGATAGGGTGAGAGAGTGACTGAGTGTAGGCTCACCCGCTGGCTTCAAGGTCAAGGGCAATCGTCTAAAACAAACGTCCGGCCTGTACAGTACAACTGTCCTACACTAAGAACCTGAGGGGGTGGGGGCGTGGTGAGTCATCGCTCTTGGCGCCAATGCATTGTTTACTCAGACACTAGTCTTGTCGCTGCGTGGGAAACATTGTACAGTATGGGGGACACATTATCAAATCAACTGTTGAGCTCGTACTCGAATACAAAACGCCGGATTACTGGGAGTGCCGAAGAGCTGAGATGCCGGATTACACGGATTACAAAGGGAGTACTGTATAACTTTTTGATATTTGTCACTATGTCACTAATCTTATCGCATGTAGTAAATATTGTATATACTTTAAAGAAGCTTTTAAGCTCCAAGTGTAGCCGTGGAAATAAAATCAGATCTATAATCTCACACACACATCCCTATCCATTTTGGATATATGTACTCGGCTAAATTAATGCAATGTTAATACACAAATCGCTTCCATTATACACATCGCTGCATTCCTTACTTGACCGCCAATGACGTGTTAGTGTGAACTGTGATAATGGGAACTCACGCTCACTAATTTGATCCAATGGAGCGTGTAACAGCATGTGTCTCAGGGGCAAATATGTAACCACAGTGACAACCTGAACTACATAATTCTTGTGGTACAACCACTGCAATAACTACAGCGCAGGTTGTTTAATATGAACATGTCCATTAGCAGAAATTTAATCGAGCTAATGCATTTCATATGCTAGAAATGAGCACGCTATTCACAAAGGAATACTGTTGGTGCAACAAGGCAGCACTAGGCTACACGATTGTATAGTTTGCGCCAATTTGAGTTATTCATCGATCCTCTTTTACAGTCATTTGCAAGAAAATTTAATAATAATTTCTCCCATACGTTTTATCTAGTGTCCAGAAATGTATGGTTAATATACTGTAGGTTTTTTCTCTCCCTCCCATGTGTATAAAATCTAGACAGCTACTGCGATTTCATAAACTCAAGATGGTGGTTGTGCGAAATTTTAAAATTAAGTTTTTGTCATGCGATCAAAGTGAACGCTCGTATATTGAACCAATGCAATATATATATCGTATGGCTTTACAAGTATACAAAAGTATCATTCAAATAGAAATGTCCAAATTTGACAACCAGTCCAGAGCACTCGGAGTCACTTGGTGTAGAGTCCTCAAAACACCGTCAAATGCACGAAGGGGGCACTCCTTAACAATATGGTCCATCGTCTGGTCTTCCACTCCGCAGTCGCAATCAGCAGATGAACAGAAACCCCACTTCTTCAAGGTGTGACCACACCTCCCTTGACCCGTCCTAATGCGGTTCAGCTTCGACCAGGTTTGTCGTGGTAAATGGAATCCCTCAACCTTCCTTGTCGGATCTTGAACCAGATAAGCATTGTTGGGTGGACGCTCTTGCCAGCGCTGTCGCCATTTGGAGGTCACGTTGAAAGAACTGACACCTTCCAAATCAACCCAGGGTGGCTTGCGTGATTTCAGACGAGTTGTTGGTGGATCTCGTAGGGCATCGTACAAGGGAGAGTTCTTCTGACATGTGATCTTCTTGAGCAACTTTACCTTAGCTGCTGTCCTCCTTAGATCTTGCGGAATGTTAGTTAGGACAGGTAACCACTGAATGGGAGTAGATCTGACAGTCCCAGTGATAACTCTCATGGCTTCATTAAGCTGCACATCAATCTTTTTTGTGTGGACGCTGTTCACCCACACGGGAGCACAGTATTCACCAGCAGAATACACAAGCGCGAGTGCAGCAGAGCGTCAAGTGGTGGCAATAATATTCACCTACCTAGAATGCGTAAACATTAATCATTTAAAGTGGTAAATAGATATATCCGTATTGATTGATAGAAGTGATAAATAAAAAAATCGCCTTATCAATACTTGGATAAGTTTTTAATAAATGAGGTCTCCCGTTACTATAATTTTCGACAATATTTAAAGAATATTAACATAGGCTGTTTTTAAGGTAGTTTTTATTTCAATGCATCTATTTGTTAATTTCAACTATTTCCAATTACATGTCAATTAATATATTTGCATATTTTCCATTAGTATTTCGAGAAATCACCTATATATTCGTAAATTATGCGTATTTAAGGCTGAATAACTGTTTTAATTATTTATTTTTAGTTATGGTTTGCCCACTTTCAGGTCTTTTTATTCTAATTGATATGTGTGTCATACATTTCATAGTTCATTAGTCGTATTTTGTTATCCACCTAATTTTTCTTCTTTCACCTTATTATGATAGTTAAGCTTGATATATTAGCAGCCTTGTATGTCGAGGAAGCATAAGAAATGAAATAAAAACTACTTTTGTAAGGTTATCCACTTTTGACATTGTTAACTAGTTATTAAGATTAAATATCACTTCATGCTGATGATGGTATCATTGCAATACCGAAACATGAACGTCGGTTAATCATTTATTAAACAACTTCTTCAAGTATTGATAAGGCGGATTTTTAATTTTTCACATCAATTAATCTACTTGTGTACAACTCTATGGCCTATATACAGAACAATCCAACACGGCGATCATCCGAAATAATTCACCGGTATTCAATATCTATGAATATATCACAGTAAAAAACAAGATGTTCAGTAAAGAACATATAGCCTACTTTCTCCTAAATGTATGAGTATAGTTATATCTCGTTGTTATTATCAAAGAGTATAATAGAACTATTCTTTGTTGAAGACCTTAGAAACGATTTACCTCTACCAAACGCCACAACCTAGATAAAAACTGCTACCATCATTGAAGAAAGAAAGATAAGAAGTATATCAAGAATGTTATGGATCTGGAGACATAATCGACCGGACTGGCTGCGTGGCTCAGCGGTAACGTTCTCGCTTGCTGGGCCCTAGGTTGCAGGTTCGTATCCTGGCGCAGTCAGATGGTATTTGAGGGTGCACAAATGCGAGGGAGCCGAGTCAGTACATTTACTGGCACGTTAAAGATCCCCTTCGGGCCAAAATTCCGGCACCCCGGTGTCTCTAAAAGCAGCAGAAGTTAAAAGGGGTGTAAAACCAATAACATTATTATTATTATTATTATTATTATTATTATTATTATTATTATTATTATTATTATAACATATACGACCAGCCGTGGGCAACATCCAACTTTGAGTTGAGGCATGTCTTTACACGTCTGGTTGTGCATGGCTTTCACAACCCTAATTGAATTAACAAATCTTTCCATGACCCTACAGAGACGTGTGTATACAAACTATGTGGATATTTTCGATTGCTATTTGCCTGAAATAAAAGTAGTAATTAATAACCTGAACTAACACCAACGGCTTGAATTCAGTTACTATGTGAAATCGTTTTGTTCTTTACTTCAAATAACATTTTCAAGTAACGCAATATAGGCTGTTACAAACCCTTTAAAATAAAAAGTAAAAATGTATCGTAGTATCATCTTGTCATTCTTCAAATTCGATGCGCATAGAATGCCAATGGTATAGTAATCAATGGAGCCCCACGTAGACTAGTCGTGACATCTAGTGGTGAAATATCGAACAATATAATCCTAACAGAGCGAGTGCATTCTAGCGGCCAGAAGAAGAAACTTTTCAATAAAATCTGGAAGTTAATAAGTTGGTCGGCGTGCAGTTACCTTTTTAGCAGCTAGATGTCTCGAGTAAATCTGCTGGCGAATTATGTTTTAATTAAATATATATTTTACACCATAATATGCACAATATAACGCTTAATTTTAAAACATCTGAGTCATTACAAAACAATAAACATATAACATTTCAAGCACAAAACCTAGCTCTGATCGGGTTTGAACCATAGGCATTTGAGCGATAGGCTAACGCTCTACCACTGAGCGAATTGTGTCAAGGAATATCGTTCTATATAAAATGACTTACATAGAACTTGTTAGCAAATAATGATTTATACTAAACGATTTCATCACTAGAGTATATTATTTATATATAAAGCATTTCATACAAAGTTTATTTATTTTGTATCAGTACGCTATATTGCATGCAATACTCAAATTAGTGAAATATAAGTCAGGCACAAGATATCCGCTGCCATCTTGTCTTATTACTGAATCGGCTCAGCTTTTTAAAATCACGTCTGCACTATAGTATTACAAAATAAACTTTTAATTTCGAACGTGCCTCTTCCTTTAGAACAGTTAAAACGATTCTCGGCTCGATAATCGGAACTGGTGGGTCCCATGATATGGATTATAAAGTTTGCATAATTCGCACGGCCGCCATCCTGAAATGGTATGGCGGACGACCTTGTAGTTTGGTCACAAAACGCATCCTATACGAAGGTATGTTGTTACCAAATTTGGTAGAGATCGGATAATTTGGTTAGTCGTTATTTGATTTTACGTTTTGAACGTTTGAGTGGCCGCCATTCAGTTTTAGTAAAGATGGCGGCGATATAAAACATGACACTGAGGTTTCCTTTGCTAGTGCTACCTTTGTACCAAATTTCGTTCAATTCGCATTCACCGTGTTCGAATTGATAGGGGGGACAGACATTCAGAGTACACACACTCACACACACACACAGACACACACACACACAGACACACACACACACAGACTCGCTCACACACATACACACACACACAGACTCACACACACACATACACACACACAGACAGACACAATTTTTCGCCCTGTGTTGATCTCATAAGTCTACTTTCATTGTTTGCAAAAATCGAAAGTAGGCTAACAAGAAGTTCCGCGACGAACTAATGAGCCTACTTTTCTTAAAATTTAAGATTCATGCCAATCTATATAGAACTATTTAGAAAAATAGCGAAATGAAGTTGGTAATATCAAAATTTATAATTAGTTCGAAATATACCTGTTGCCTAATAGAGCAATACAGTTGGCAGCCCTGGTGACTGAATATATTGTTAGTTCCATATCTTAAGGTACAGAATACAATATTTGGTTGAAGTCTAATGGATAGCATGGACGTTACATGCAGTTAGACATTGGATCTATCACCGCGCGTAAAATCATGTTGGCAACAATGTCATGCATGCGTTGGTCAGAAATAATCAGAAATATTTTGATCTCTTGTTGTGCCAATTTTGGATGAAATCCATTAGTCAGTATAGATGTAACATGTATTTTAAAACTGGACCTATCAGCAGGCTTAGAGTCATGTTGGCAGCACTGACGTATATTAGTTTCTCCTAATTAATCTAGAACGTTAGGTACTATACGTGTGCAAATTTTTAAGCTGTTGGCTTACATACTTTCTGATATATTAATATTTGGGGTAAAAAAATAGAGACAGCATTTATTAACAGTTGGCAGTCCTTGTTGCTCTTAAGAATAAGCATAATCATATCTGTTATGGTATACATAGCACATACGATATTTGGTTGAAATCCAATTGATAGTGTAGAAGTTACAAGTATTTAAAAATGGTCCTATCAGCAGGCTTAGAATCATTTTGGCAAAACTGCCATGCATGACCTCTTGGAAATTAAACAGAAATATTATTATCTATACGTGTGCCAATTTTGAAATAGCTCCCATGCATATATCCCAAGATATCCATCATGGAGCTCAAATTTCAATTGCGGCAGTTGGTAGCACTGACATAATTTTCAAATATGAGCTTGAGATATTCAGATATAGATCTTTACTCATTCCAAATATGGATTCGATTGCTGCAGCCGTTTAGCAGTTGATAGGGGACACACACACAGCCAGCCAGCCAGACAGACAGACAGACAGAAATTTGCCCAGACAGACAGAAATTTTCCCGGATCGATCTCATAAGTCTACATTTTCCTCATTTTTGCAAAATGTGAAAAGTAGGCTAAAAATAATGACATTTTGTATGTTCTGAGAGGCCATTAAAACGAGTTCACCCATGGGATTTTAAATAACCTGATGAGCACAAAACCAACATGGCGGTGACGCGAATTTAAATGGATTTTTCTTGCAACTTTCTTGTCTTAGCGCTGTGAAACTTGACACGGTAAATCTTCATACAAGACTTGATATAATGACGATTAACTTAAAAATGGTGACTGTGCAAATTGTTTTATATCACGTTTTTATTTCTCGTTTCTTAAACAATCGATGTAAATGTAGGTTAGTATAATGAACCACCATTATAATATTCACTTGCTGGCATATAATTCTATAGCCTATACAGGTGTCACACAAATGTACGGCACAAATTGCAGGTCACATTCCTCACACGTAGACGAAGAAATGTTGTTATATGAACATGGGTTCGGGAACGCTTTGTTTTCATGTTATAACTCATTGTCTGCAACTCATTAATCATGGGAAACACACAAGAACAGAATGTTACAATCATGGGGAACATGCACTCTTGGTTATGTCTGGTTACGTTGTCATTATCGTAGGTGCACCGCCAGTGGTTTGTTTTACATGGCCCTGTTGCCATGCGACTTACGGTAACATCAACTGTTCCAGTGATCAGTACGACCTTGGCAAAGCACATGGGTTACTACGTCAAGTTCATCACATACTTGACTCGTGCAATGGCACTGTACACAAATGCAGAGATGGCAGATGCCCATTTGGTGTATGGATTAGTAGACGGCAATGGCGCTCGTGTTCAACGTTTGTACTTGGAGAGACTTCCAGGACGAAGGTGCTCAGACAGGAAAACGTTCGAAGCCATTCATCGTCGTCTGAGGGAACATGGCACTTTTCAGCCTGGTACTCACGATTGGGGGAGGCCTAGAAAGACGAGGACACCGCAACGGGAGGCGGCAATTCTTCATGCGTTTGACGACGACTCTATAGAGCGTCTCAACCTTAAAAGACAGTATGGGATTAAATGTAGTATTTGCCTCTCACTCGCACTCATATGTCTTGCAATTAGCTTCGTCCTCTTCTACGCCGGCGATGTTGCCATTTCCCAATAATGCAAAGTGATAAATCTAGGAAAATGTTTGCGTGGTCTTATAGAGAATTTTCCGCTCTTTATGATGATGTAAAATTAAAAGCCATAAATAATTAACACATGGCCCAATTTTCACAATTACGATATTTTAGCGCGAATGTATTTTTATGCACATATAAAACTTATCACGCCATAGCTAATGAACTAATGATCACAACAGATTAAGAATTTATATTTATATTGCCTGATGTTGGTAGAAGATATCCTATTTCTCAGGGCAGTAATTTGTTTCATAATAAGAAAGTTATATTTTTTTTCTTAAACGTTACTTGAAAATTATAGTATGGTATCACAGAAAAGTTGCCTTGCGAGAAACAATTTGCTATTGACTTTACGTCGGTGACAAAGCGAGAAGAAATGTTCATTAATGTTTGACATAGTTTTTCAAACAAACCACAGATCGTTATCAGATAGCATTCATAAGTTATCGCACTTAGAGTGAAGTCCCCGCTCAGCACCAATTGACGCTGCGATATTTTGTTTATTCAGCCGGGCTCGTTATCTTCACAACTGCCTTTGATGAGTGTAGGAAAAGATTCTGTGCTACCCCAGAGCTCAGTGTTATTATATTTGTTGTGGTGTGAAGTTAAACTGTGAAGTGTAGAAGTCCTTGTATTTTTTGTATAAATTGTGTTAATCATTATTAAGTTATTATTATATTTATTATTGTGATATTCACTATGAATATAGCAACTAGAAAGCGGCGTAGTATTGGCAAATTGCACAGTAGAGAACGGATTATAGTACTGAATATATTTAATTATTTCTTAAAGAACATGAACGTTACCGAGGCAGTTGAAAAGACAGCGGAAGCTACCGGGTGTTCAAAAAGTTTATTATATAGAATAAGAAAATAAAAAAAAAGGAAGGTCCTCTGAGAACGCCAGCAAAATTAAAACCTAATCGAGCGAGTAAACAAAAAAATGCTAGGTTAATAAAGTATGATGGAATAGTACAAAGCGGAGTCCGTCGCATCGTTCATTCATTGTTCTTTCAAAACATACCACCAACATTAAATATAGTTTTGAGCAGAGTAAACAGTGATGATACACTGCCAAATTTTTCGAGGTCCACTTTAAATATATTTCTTCATGACATAGGGTTTGAATATGTAAGAAGATCCAACAAATGTGCCCTGATTGAAAGGGATGATATAATCAGGTGGCGTCATCAATATCTTAAGGACTTGAAAAGATTTAGGAATGAATGCAAATCTATTGTTTTTACTGACGAGTCTTGGGTGAACATGGGCCACACCGTGACAAAAGAATGGAGAGCTACTAAAATTAAAAGTGCTCGCTCGTCAGGCAGCAATTGAGGGTGTTAGCACAGGTCTTAGGCCACCTAGGGCTCGTGGGTCGTGGTTTGCCTTGGTTCATGCCGGGAATGAACAAGGGTTTGTTAATGGTGCCGAGTTAACTTTTCTGTGCCAAAAGAACACGGCAGACACCCACGATGAAATGACAGGTGAACTGTATGAAAAGTGGTTTTCCGAGCAATTGTTGCCCAATGTTCCCCAAGGATCTATCCTAGTAATAGACAATGCAGGCTATCACAGTCGGAAAAGCGAACTTTTACCTACAACGTCATGGAGAAAAGACCGGATTGTAGACTGGCTCACTCAAAAGGGGATCCCTTTTCGAAATGATATGCTAAAGCGGGAGCTTCTTTTTATTGTAAATCAAAAGAGAGAGAGATATGATAAATACATCATTGACGAGATGGCCAAATCAGCAGGAAAATATGTTCTTCGCTTGCCGCCGTACCACTGTGAACTCAATCCCATCGAAATGGTATGGGCGCAAGTGAAGAAGTATATAAAATTGAACAACGTCTCATTCAAAAAACAAGACATGAAGACTTTAATTTCGGCTGCATACCACCACGTGACCACACAAAACTGGACAAACTACGTGAAACACACCGAAAGAATCGAAAGTGAACTGTGGAAAGCAGATGAGATTCAAGATGACGAGGAATAATTCTTGATACGCTTGTCATCTTCTTCATCATCATCATCATCATCATCTTCATCTTCGTCTTCTTCCACTTTCGATGGATCGCCTACTGGTTCCGATTCGGTTGAAACTGGACCATCCAGGGACACGGAGGAATTTATGGAAGGGTTAACACCACTACCAGAGGATAGTGAGCAGCCTGAAGGTATGTGATGTGTTTTTTTTTTTTTTACTTTCAATTTTCTGATATTATTATATTCGTGGAAAATATCATATTATCATTTATTTTAACCTACTGTATGATCTTCGAGAAAATGTAATAGACTATTATAATATTATCATATTCATGAATAATTGAAAATTATAAATTATAATGTCTGCATTAAAATTGCGCTGTGAGGTTTGGTGTACCATATCTAAATTTTGTACCGTCGTTCGCTGCAAGGCATGATGTACAGTTATATACAACAAACAAATATTTCGGAAATTTCGAGAGTTTTGCGTAAAACCATGCCTGTATACGAGTTATGTTAACATCATGTGCCTGGCCTTGCAGAACTTATATGCAGCAGATATGGCATCAGCGCGCCCCATTTAACGCGTACTGTCTTTTAAGGTAGAGACGCACTATAGTGCCAGTACAAGACAAGTACAGTATAACCTGTCATATCCGGACTAATGTGGCGACCGTCCGATCCGGATATGGAAAAATCCGGATATCACAAGGCTATTTTTACAAATAGCTAGGTGACCAGAAGTAATTCACGAGTTTGTTGTTGAATAATTTTAATGTTTTTAACGGTTTAGTATCATTTTGTCAACTGTATACTGTACATAGGCTAAGAAATAGAATTGCTTTAAACTAAATTAAAATAATTAAATATAATAATATGCTTTACAGTAAGCCTCAGTGGCTTAGGCGGCAGCACGCCGGCCTCTCACCGCTGGGTCCGTGGTTCAAATCCCGGTCGCTCCATGTGAGATCTGTGCTGGACAGAACGGAGGCAGACAGGTTTTTCTCCGGGTATTCCGGTTTTCCCTGTCAAAATTTCATTCCAGCAACACTCTCCACTATCATTTCATTTCATCTGTCATTCATTTAATCATTGCCCCAGAGGAGTGCGTCAGGCCTCGGCAGCCGGCACAGTTCATATCCTCGCCGCTAGATGGGGGCTTCATTCATTCCATTCTTGACCCGGTCGGAGACTGGAAGCAGGCTGTGGATTTTCATTTCAATATGCTTTACAGTACATGTACTTACATGACGATTTTTCCAGCTTTCCAACCACCCCTCACTTGCTTTGAACTGTTCATCCCCTCCAATTTCCTTATTAAAGTGTAGTGCCTTTTCTTTTAGTAAAGGACCTGAGATAGGTAACCCTTGCTCTCTTCTTTGGGTAAACCAAAGAAACAATGCCTCATTAACTTGGTTGTTAGCTGCCTATTTCATCATTTTAAGATTTTAACACCACTTGTTGACGCTTGTGACGTGCACCACTTTTCAATATCACTCCGAGCCTTTTTCCAGTCACTCACAGTGCTTGTTCCTACTCCCATATCCGCGGCAATCTTCTTGGCTGTTTCACCAGCATCTAACCTTTTTAGAGCACGGAACTTTTCTTCCATCGTAACAACAGTTTTTTTTTCCTTTTTAGGACATTTTAGCAAAAAAAAAACAAGGTTAAAAGATAACAATAACGATAACAACGGTAAACAATAACAGTAACAACAGAAACACACTCGCAAAACAAACTGTCGCTTCAAGACTCACGCACAGACTGAAGGGTAGAAAGAGAGGCAGCCTCGTGTTGACGTTGGTGGCAGGCAGGCAAAATCCGTGAATGGAATATCGCTTATTCACACAAAGGGATGAGTTTCCGGGAAGATGTCGTTGACCGACACAACCCCTCGCGGTCAAGCACGCACACAGCCTTCCAGCGCTGCAACTTTCACTCGTCCTCCCTGGCTAGCACACTAATGTATCCTCGCTCTCAACTACGACTTAAAAATTCATTCGGAGTTGTGTCCGGATATGGGAGGGTTCGTATATCACAGGTCCGGATGTGACAGGTTGTACTGTAGCTGCAACAGTGAATGTTGACCGCATGCCTGTCTGGCGAGAGTTACACGAGGACCAGCTGTATCCATACCATTTACAGCGTGTGCAGGCACTATCAGAAGCTGATTTTCCTGCACGGGTACTCTTCTGCGAATGGTTTATTTAAGTGTCAACCCTAATTTTAGTGCAACAGTGGTGTTCACAGATGAGACGTCGTTTCAACGAGATCAGATTGTAAATTTTCTCAATCGACATGTATGGGCTGACGTCAATCCTCACGCAACTGTTGAAGAAAGTCATCAACAAAGATTTTCTGTCAATGTTTGGGCCGGCATTGTTGGTGACTGTTTGGTAGGGTCTCACGTTCTTCCACCCTGGCTCAATGGACACAGTTACCATAATTTTGTAGAGAATGTTCTGCCTGATCTGTTAACAGATGTGCCTCTAGCTGTGTGACAAAACATGTTCTTCATGCACGATGGAGCACCACCTCATTTTAGTGTTAATGCCCGACGGCTTCTAAATAACAGATTCGGTGACAGATGGATAGGTAGAGTTGGACCAATTGCCTGGCCTCCATGCTCTCCAGACCTAAATCCACTGGACTTTTATTTGTGGAGACATTTGAAAACTCTTGTGAGTCGAACCCCTGTACAAGATGTTCAGAGTGCCCGTATTATGGAAGGCTGCGAAACCATCCGCAGTACTACAGGGATAGGCCTACATCTGTGCATCCGAGATACACTACAACGGCGGGTTGATGCATGCATCAATGCGCACAGAGGGCATATTGAACATCACCTGTGAGAAAGAGCTGTATGTGGTATGCTGGTACGTTCTGTTCTTGTGTGTTCCCATGATTAATGACTTGGAGACAATGAAGTGTTAAATGGAAACGAAGCTGATGTAGGCCTATCACTGGAGTATTTTCTGTACTGCGAGACCGTAGAAAACATAGTGTTAGGACAGTAATGTATTTACATACATTAAGATAGACTATATGAATCGCAGCCAACGGCCATAAGCTGGGCATTTTTGATTAAACGCCCGAGGGCTTCCAACAAGTTCAATTTTAAGTAGTTCCAACTTTGGCTACGAAATGCTACTGACACTAACAATAGCGGAGAACGTTGGAACTTGATGGAGCGTTGTGTACTAGCCAAATATAACCTAAATATTTTGCTACACACCACCAAATGCAGTGGTAGGTTCTTTTATGTGCCATAAATCTACGACATGGGCCCACCAGCTTTACAAAACAAAATAATGGGGTTATTATGAGATTCTGTCTTTCTTTATTTATTTCTTAGGTGGCTTCGGTGGCGTAATTGGTAGCATGCTGATTTTCCGTGCCCAAGATCACGGGTTCAAACCCGGCCGACACCATTGAACTTTTTAAGAGCGTTAAAAATTCCTCAGTATGCCCTCCTTCTGAAGAGTAGTAAAGCCTGTGGAACTATGTCATAGATTTATGGCATGCCAAAGAACCTTTCACTAACTACACTTGTGTGAAGCCAATTTTGTAGGTTAGATTTGATAACGCTCTATAAGTTCCAACGTTCGTCACCAGCTGCCGGTTGTGGTGGCATCTAGTAACCAAGTCCAAAGCTAGGTGTTGTTGACGGTAGCATTTGGTAGCAAAAGTAGGAACTACTTGGAAATTGATCGTCTGCAGCACTTACCTGAATTACAGATAACACACGCTAATACAGGGTCATCGAAAAATAATGCCAACACCTCAAAAAATTATAGCACTGACACCCTTTATGTTAAACGTGTAATTCTTTCACTGAACGCCAGCTGGTTAAAGTAAGTTTTGTTTTGGAGGGGACGTGACCTTGCTATGCGCACACTAGATGCGCAGTAGCCAAGGTTGGTCGGGGGCGCGCACGTGCCACTGACTGCACCGCCCGACAAACTGCACCTGATTACAAAGCTGTAATTCGTTGGTTTAATCAGTTTAAGGAAACAGGGACTGTAGAGAAAAAATCTAGGCCAGGCCGACCACCAACATCAGCAGTGAACGCACGCTTTCGCAATGGCTGGAGTGGTACGTGCAATCATTTCAGGAGTAGCGGTCAAGATAGCGGCAGAAATTCGCTCCCGCAGGTGCTCCAAATCCCGAAATTTTTCTGCATACACATTGTTTTTAATGTACCCCCAGAAAAAAATCCAAAGGGGTGAGGTCAGGATTGGCGCGCGCGCCCCCGGCCAACCTTGGCTACTGCGCATCTAGTGTGTGCATAGCAAGGTCACGTCTCCTCCAAAACAAAACTTACTTTAAGCAGCTGGCGTTCAGTGAAAGAATTACACGTTTAACACAAAGGGTTTTGGTGCTATTATTTTTCGATGACCCTGTACAGCCATCACAATTTACACCGGTTATAAGACAGATTCTACGCACGCCCAAAGTACACGGGGCTACATGGCCGCATTGTCGCAGCCACTAAACTGAGGAACCAACCATTATTTATTAGATGCAACACTATGTATTATTCAGTCTTGTTCATCGGTGCAGTCTGTTTCTATTGGGGACTCCTCTTCGTCATCATTTTCAGTTTGAGGGATCTTCCTAATCCATCCTGCGCTTGAGAGCAGTAAATGCAGGCCTTATGTTTCTTTTAAGAAAGGTTTGCTGGTTCTTTTCACAGAAGGTACTTTCAATTTTGTGTGAAGCAAGCCATCTTTTCTTTAATTGTTACTTGATATCAGCCAGTTTATGTTCAAAACCTTTCTTTTCATCATTAGGGAAGGTAGGATCTGCTGATATTATAGCATTTTTCATAAAATCCAATCGTTTTATAATAGTGCATTATGCAACGAACATATAAAGGCAATAATTAAGACACGAGTATGTATTTAAAACGAGCGAAGGGAGTTTTATATTTTCCACACGAGTGTCTTAATTACCATTATAGGCGAGTTGCATACGACTGTTTATGTTGGACGATAATTTAAACTTGATTATAATATGTTCTAACATAAATATTTATAAATATCTGTCGAGATAAGCCTCCGTGGCTTAGGCGGCAGCACGCCGGCCTCTCACCGCTGAGTCCGTGGTTCAAATCCCGGTCACTCCATGTGAGATCTGTGCTGGACGAGACGGAGGCAGACAGGTTTTTCTCCGGGTAATCCGGTTTTCCCTGTCAAAATTTCATTCCAGCAACACTCTCCACCATCATTTCATTTCATTTGTCATTCATTTAATCATTGCCCCAGAGGAGTGCGTCAGGCCTCGGCAGCCGGCACAGTTCATATCCTCGCCGCTTAGATGGGGGCTTCATTCATTCCATTCCTGACCCGGTCGGAGACTGGAAGCAGGCTGTGGATTTTTTCATCTGTCGAGATTCTGTCGGTTGACTTCTTCTTCTTGAGAATTGTGTGGGTTCAGCATTTGATCTCTACCCAATAAAGAATTCCAAAGCTTTGAAACATTATTTATCCTGAAGTAGCACCAACAGATAGCGCACAGGTACTATGTTGGATCATTTTGTTAATAGGTTGTTACAAACGCTTTAAAATTAAAATGCATCGTATTATCAACTAGTTATTCTTCAAATTCAATTCGTATAGAATGTCAACGGAAAGCAAATCAATTGAGTCCCAAACAGATCAGTTATGGCAACTGGCAGAAACGTTTCGCATATGAAATCCATTTAATGAACAAAGAGCTGAATTATAATTTCTGTGGAACTAATGTCATTCGCCAGCTTCCTCCATGACGTTCTGGTGTGTTTATGTCAACAACAGCATCATTAAAATTTTCGGCGAAATCTTACGAATGTAATGCCATGAGTAGAAACTGGTGTTGCGGATATTAAGATACAGTGCTATTTCTTTTGCAATATTGCTCAGTTTGTTTATGCAACCATTAGGGACGGTGCACACTTTTGATGTCAGTAATGTCTAGAATGATGGTGTTGCAAACTTCTGGACGTAGATTCCTAAATTTCTTGCCTATTTCATAGTTTATTTATTTATCGTATGGCTTTTAGTGCCGGGAGTGTCCGAGGACATGTTCGGCTCGCCTAAGTCTGTAGCTGCTTCCAGCGGACACCCTAAAGGGTGAGCTACAAGTTCCGTTCAATTTCAAGTAGTTCCAACTTTCGCCACCAGACAACAATGATACCTAGTGGTGAACGTTGGAACTTTGATAGAGCGTTCTGACGAAATCTAACCTAACAATTTTGCTCTACACAAGTTTAGTCTGTGAAAGGATCTTTTACATTCCATAAATCTATGACATGGGACCGCCGGCTTTACTTCCCCTCCGAAGGAAGGCATACTGAAGGATTTTAAACGCTCTTAAAAAATCCGACGACTTCGGCCGGGTTTGAACCCACTATCTTGGGCACAGCAGTTCAGCATGCTACCGACTACGCCACCGAAGCCGCTTATTTCATAGTATTTTCCTGTTACCGTAAAGGTTCGTGGTGATTTTGTCTTTGTGTTTGGCATTGTAACTACAATGGTTGATCCAATATACTGTTACGGCTGCGCAGTTGCTTCATCACCTCGCTGCGTGATTCACCGCCCCATCTCGGGCTACCCCCTGCCCCTGTGTTAATCAGCGGTTTGCGCAACAAGAAGACAGGCAGTAACAAAGAGACCGTCTCGAACCTTCGCGGCCCACCCGGTAATGGAATTCTCGAGTAACCGTGAATCCTGGTCTGCTCTGGAAATATCCATTGAGTCAACAGCCCCGCTATATAAAGCGACCTGGACAGCGAGGGACGGGGCTGTGTGTTTTGGGAGTGTGTTTTCCAGTGCGATAGAGGTGTTACAGTGACGTGCGAATTGCGAAACAGTGTGTATTCAAGAACAGTGAGTGACAGACTGTAGCTTGTGAACTTGAGGAAGAGTTGTTGTTATTTCTAGAGAGGACACTGGCCTCATTATTGAGGGATTAACTGCATGAGCAAGTGAAAGGGTGAGTGTCCTCTACAAGTGGAAACTAATAGTGTCTAGTAGTCTTTTATGAAGTGAGACTCAGTGTGCCTATTGTGTAGTGTATATTTCTGACCTGAAATAAAGCTAATATTTCTTTAAATGACCATTTGTGTTGTGCTTTACCTACTGTGATCCAAATAACGAACTTGCTACTACGGGTAGCACGTATCAATACGCTACATTGTTAACTTTCCAAATCATGTGATTCATGTCCGATATCTTGGATTTTGAGTGCATGTACTTAGCTATCCTTACCTAATTGGTCAATGAATGACAATATTGAGCCCTGATTGTTTGGAGAAGCTGTATAATAATGAAAAGTACTACAAATGGCCCCCATTATGATACAGTTTTCTTGCATATAATATTTACATTTCGACATCGTCGAACATCAAATCGTTTACAGAAGATCTTTTCATGAGGTCATAGAGGCCTATTCTTGTCATCAGTTTGCATTTCGAAGGATAAAACTAAAATGCTTTCACAATTCATTGCGGAGATGGCATTGGTTATAACTGACAAATCTTTCTTGTAAGAAAATCGTACACAGTCAAACTGCAGTATTCAGTGGCTACTTTATTAATATTTCTGGTAGAGAAATGAGTTCTCTATCACACTGCATCAAAACATATGCAGGGAAACATCCTGAACTACAACAACACCCTTGCATTAATGTACTTATAAGGAATATTTCCTTTGCTTCACAGGTTAGTTGTCATAGATTTATTACTTACACACATAGTAAATAATATGAATGAAATCAATTATAATTAACAGTACATACACCGATCTACAGAATCCATAATGATTTTCACTCCACTTCAAGTCACAACACACTTTACAACAGTCACAAACGCAGAGTGATTTCAAGCTAGTAGAGAAGCTCAAGATGCACTGCTCGAGAGACGTAACTACAGACTATCACAGGAAGTTATGCATTCCGAGAATGACTCGCATTTTAACAAGACGTTCCGTGACGAAATAAAGAGCCTAATTTTCTTAAAATTTAAGATTTATGCCCAAGGTTAATCTATATGCACCTATCTAGAATAATGACGAAATTAAGTTTGTAACATCGACATTTCTAATTAGTTCAAAATATACCTGGCATACTGAAGCCTAATAGAGCAGTTGGCAGCTCTGGTTACTGAATATATTCTTAATTCCATCTCTTAAGGTACATAATACAAAATTTGGTTGAAGTCCAATGGACAGCATGGACTTTACATGCAGTTAGACATTGGATCTATCAGCGCATGTAAAATCATGTTGGCAACAATGTCATATATGTGTTGGTCAGAAATAATCAGGAATGTTATGAGCTATTGTTGTGCCAATTTCGGATGAAACCCATTTGTTTGTTTAGATGTTACAAGCATTTTAAAATTGGACTTATCAGCAGGCTTAGAATCATGTTAGCAACACTGACGTATATTAGACACTCCAAATTAAACTAGAATGTCAGGTACTATACCTGTGCAGAGTTTAGAGCTGTTGGCTTGGGTACTTTCTGATATATTGATATTAGAGCAAAAAATAGAGACAGCATTTATTAACAGTTGGCAGCTCTGGTTGCTCTTAAGAATACGCTCTGTCATATCTCTTCATGAACATAGTACATACGAAATTTGGATGAAATCCAATTGATAATGTAGAAGTTATATGCATTTAAATATTGGACCTATCAGCAGGCTTAGAATCATTTTGGCAACACTGTCATATATGGCCTCCTGGAAATTAAACTGAAATAGTATTATCTATATGAGTTCCAATTTTGGAATAGCTCCAATGCACACCTTCCAAGATATCCAACAAGGTGCTCAAATTTCAATTGCGGGTTTTCAGCAGTTGGTAGCACTGACATCATTTTCAAATATGGCATTGAGATATTCAGGTATAGATCTTGACTCATACCAAATTTGGTTTCGATTTATGCTGCCGTATAGGAGTTGATAGAGAGGGGGGGGGGGGCGCACACAGACAGACAGAAGGACAGACAGACAGGCAGACACACATTTTCCAGGATCGATCTCATAAGTCTACTTTTTCCTCATTTTTGCAAAAAGGTGAAAGGTAGGCTAAAATGGGCTTTTGACCAGCTTTTTGGGCCAAATACCCTTCTGTGCAATAGGTATCGAACAATAACAGTTACATAGGTTTATTGCAAGCTTGCGTAACTTGCAAGGTTTGTTAGTATGTGATCTATTACGGTGACATGTTAGAGACTACTGACATTCAAGGTAACTTGTTTAGTGTGTTTAGTCTGGTAATAGCAATCTAGACATGAAAGCTATTGGGCACTCCTTCCTGAAACCCCCGTTTGAATCTTTGTTGCTATTGGCGTTGACGGCCAAATTAGATTATCTGTTTGATAGCAGGGAATTGTTCCGTTAAGTGGCACTTCATACCACAAAGTCCACTGATAATAGGTTTGAGTTTCAAAACAGAACACTGCAACACAATTCCCGGTCACAGGAAACATACGCTACTCTCAATCCGTTGATGATTGGAAAGGTGAATTTGTCGTTTAGTTCTTTTTATTCTTCTGACTGTTGAAACATTTGCTAGCAGCCTTCGACTGCCTAACACAGAAATAAAACAGTCTAGATTTCCACTCACATTCTGAAATATCTGTTCGTATGTATACCCTTGTCTTTGTCTATTCCTCTTGCTCGATTTCTTGTGTCTTTCTCCTCCTCTACCATTCATGATTCCTCCACCCTTTCACAGCGTAAAACAATGTAAACCCATGTGAATTTTTGTTGTTCTCCTTTTCATATTACTTCTATGATCGTCATCATAACGATTATATTTAGAACACATTTTCGCTTGACTATATTTTAGTATTAATAATAAAATCTAAATATTTTTAAATCATCATGAAAAATATCGACTTGACTTGTGGCTTTAACCAACTCATTGAATAATTAATTAATAACTTAATTAATTCTGGAGTTAGGTGTACTATTTAAGGTTTATAGAATGCAAATACATTTGCCATGTTTGCAAAGTATTAATTAGAGATCCGTATTGATAGAAGAATTGAATTGGTGAGTGCAAAGAGGAAAACATTCCAAAAGATCGAAAATATAAATGAGATATCCATTTTGTTCCTGATGGCATGACCTATCTATTGCGTTGAAAAACTGACACATTCCAATGTAGTGGACAATGTTTTCAGGGACCAAATTTTTCATTGGGTGTAAGAAGGGAAACATGTATGGAATAAGTCCCCTTTTCAACTAAACGCTGCGTCAACTGTCAGCGCAGGTTCATTTTTCAAACGTTGACTTCGATCGCATAATTAGGACACAAGAAATAAATACTTAATTTTAAAATTTCGCACAGCCGCCATCTTGAGGTTGCGTAAACAATTGAACTATATTAGTTATCAATGCATTAAAATGTGTATAAACATTTGCTGTAACATGTTTCACTGCGTTCGGATGGTTAAATCACGAGTCAAGTCTACTGTAGTTAAATGTTTCAGCTTCGCTTAGCCGCCATGTTCGCTTTGTACTTGGATTTTGAAAGTCACATAGGAAAACTTCTAGTAGTGCCCTTTATCACCGTACAAAATTTCAGGGTGATATCATTAATAGTTTTGGATATATAGAATGCCGGTGAATTATTTCGCACAGCCAACATATTGGATTGGTAAGACGTAATAAAATTTGAAAGGCACAGTCGGGGTCGGACAGTATAGTACTATGCCTTACTGAGTTTTATTGAAGTCGCTCCAGCCCTTTAGATTTCATTAGGGCACACACACATACACATGGACAAAAAGTGATCTCATAAGCCTATTGTTTCATGAATGAAAATAGGCTAAAAATGGTGTATCTTGAAAACCGTATGTAATATAATTTCCATACTTTGCAGTTGAATATGCAGATATGTGATGTACAAACGCCTAACAGTAACTTTTTGATCAAACCATTCGTTTAGCAACAAAACTGTTTTCCCTTTCTCCTGAAGAGTAATGATTTTGCAATGTGTACCTTTTTCAAGTCACCGATTCAATTATAAGATGTAAAAAAATACGCCAATCAATAACTTTTGTAACATATATAATTTAGGTATTATTGATGATACATGTTTTGACCTACCCATAAAATATTCGATTTGACTGAACTAATTTATACCACTCTTCTTCATTAAAATATCGCAGGGTAGAACACTATAAGTAAATTAGCATTGGCAATAGATCCACTAGCAAAATGAACAAATACCAAATTATTATATGTTGGCATAAGTTTCATTCAGAAAGAACACTGATCAAATTAATTTTTGCTTCTCAAACTCATTATATGTTAATTGATAACAATTGCGTACGTCCACGATACCTGGCAGTAACTTCAAAGGATTCAATACATAGTACATTCTACACTCTATTTACGCTTGCAGATTCACATCTTGCAAACAAGGCCACGCCACATATTGAGTCAGCTTCAAAAATGTTTACGTATACAGTATACATTATTTTTGATATTCCAATTCCTTGTTTTTCTACTGACGATTTTTAAGGGTTTTTACTGTGAAACACAATATTATATTTGTACAAAAATTTGCTTTATTTCTGTTTGTAAGGATATCCATTTCGATTGGTATATATATATATATATATATTTATTAACGAATTTGGCCAACTATGGACCGCAAGGAACTCAAGATTTATTGGCTTTCTTTCACTTCACTTCCCAGAACTTCTTCATCCTGTCACTTCTTTGTTTTCTCTCCGTTTGGGCCTCCTGCTTGGTGGTTTCTCCTGAAATGATTTTACTCTGTCAATTCGACTGCGGAACTCTCTTCTATCGTAGGCCATCGGTGGAGTAATTCCAACTTCCGCTGCATCCCTCTTCAGCTCCTCAACACATTTAAAAGTAACCTTTAACCCCATGATGTAGCTGAAGATCCTTTTGGTCAGCCTGCCTTCATCCACTCGTAGTAAATGTCCGAAGAACTCCGCTTCTTCATTACGTCTGTGATTTTTTCAGTACACTTGTGAACTTCTTCATTTTTCCTCTTGTTCCATGTCCCATCAGTAGTCTTCTGTGGTCCAAGTGTTATTATCAGAATCTTCCTTTCTCTCTTTTCTAGTACTTGAAGTTCTCCCTTTTTACTTAAAATAAGACACCCCTTCAGGTTGTACTACCGATTTGTAGTGTCTGATTTTGGCCTTGTATTGATATAATTTATTTTAATTAAAATTTATTATATAGTTTTTCTTACCCAACATTCATATTAGAATATAGTTTTTCAACAATCTTCAATTTGTAATACTGACTGAAGAAGACCTCAACTTAGATATGTTCAAAAAGAATTGATTGCCAAATTTTAAAATTTAAGTTTTAAGTACAAAAATTATTTGTTGATACCCTGATTCTGTGTGTAAGTCTCAGTGGCTCAGGTGGCAGCACGCCGGCCGGCCTCTCGCCGCTGGATTCGTGGTTCAAATCCCGGTCACTCCATGTGAGATCTGTGCTGGACAAAACGGAGGCAGGCAGGTTTTTCTCCGGGTACTCCGGTTTTCCCTGTTTTCATTCCAGCAACACTCCCCACCATTATTTCATTTAATCTGTCATTCATTTAATCATTGCCTCAGAGGAGTGCGACAGGCTTCGGCAGCTGGCACAGTTCATATCCTCGCTGCTGCTAGATGGGGCTTCATTCATTTCATCCCTGACCCGGTCGGTCGACTGGAGGCAGGCTGTGGATTTTCATTCGTCTTGATTCTGTGTTTGAGAAGGCTATATTATGACCTTAACAAAGCCAATATATAAAATGACGTTTATAAATAAATAAATATATAAGTAATGCATGAATAAATAAATAAATATATAAATAAATAAATAAATGCAAACAATTTGCCGTGTTCACAATGTTTTTTTTTTCTGGCATGTATACAAATGACAAGCACAATCAGTACAGCCAATGAGTGAGATCATTTTAAAGAGAAGCTATCAAATAAAGGAAGCAGGAAGGAAGCTTGTAGTTCACGTGACCGTTAATCAAGCGATCATGGGACACGGTACCTCCTCTTTATGTGGAATCCGAACCACAGGACACAGCATTTCACTTCGAAAATCTCGCTTTTATTGACTGGGAATCGAACGCGGTCCACCTATCAAATAAACCACAGTCTCCTATATCATATAGGTTCTATGATCATCATGTAAATCGAAACGAGCGCTGAACCTAAGAACTATTCATATACAGTACTAAAAATGTAATTAATTTATCTATTTATTTATGTACTTACTAGCAACCCGACCGGGCTTCGCCCGGGAGAATGCATTACGTCATAAGCGCTTTTCTTCTCCAGTGTCAATGAACAACGACCAATATCCGTTTTACGTCTCGGCATGATGGGTTAAAATCACTGATTGGACTATTAATTATGTTATCATGGAGATGCATGTGCAACAAATTCTTGTCAGACGTAATTTAAGGATGGCGACGTGCATGAAACACAAATCCCCCTTCCGTCCAATCTTAACTTGACTGTGAATTTTGCGGAACGAAAAGTTCACAGGCGAAATGAAGAAAACCCGAGTTGCACTTCCAGGGAAACTCCAAACACAACCACCCTTCTCAGAAGTATTAACTCAACACTACTCAACGGTTTGCTGCTGGCTGTATCTGAGGCAATAGGTTCGCCCGCTAGCTAGGCTGCAACAGGGATGATAGATTCGCCCTTAGATAGCTCGTAAACTGTTGCCTCAGTATTTGAAAGGACATGGTTGGAAGAAATTGAAACGTAAAAACACTCATAGTGGGCGAAGTATTGAAGATAGACATATGCTCTCGCGGACTTATTTTTTTTGTAGAACTTTTCATGCTGAACAATTCTTACACTCATAGTATTTAGATATTGTTAACAGTTTGCCCAGCGTAAGCTTACAAAGCGCTCGGACGCCAGGTTTTTTTTTTACTTTTCAACTGAAATAGTTACTGCTCGGCTTCCTTTTATCATAAATAAATTATTTTCTACAGAAATAATCCTCGAGACATCTTTTACATAATGGTGAAAACCGCATGAAAATCCATCCAGTGGTTCTCGAGTTTACCCGTAACATCCAAGAATCGGAGACTTGTTTTATACTAAGTAGAGATTATACGCCAGTCAGTATAATTTAATATAATATAACCCTCCTTCCGTCCAATCTAAATTGACTGTGTCTTTTGCGGAACGAAAAGTTCACAGGCGAAATGAGAGTTGCACTTCCAGGGAATGGCGAGGTGAATGAAACTCTAATCTCCCTTCCGTCCAATCTTAACTTGACTGTGTTTCACAGGCTAAATGAAGACAACCCGAGTTACACTTCCAGGGAAACTCAAAACACAACCACCCTTGTCAGGAGTATTAACTCAACACGACTGGGCGGTTTGCTGCTGGCAATAGGTTCGCCCGCTAGCTATTCTGTAACAGAGATGATAGACTCGCCCTTAGCTAGCTCGTACTCTGTCGCCTCAGTAGTTGAATGGATATGTTTGGAAGAAATTAAAACGTAAAAACACTTATAGTGGGCGATGTATTGAAGATAGACATATGCTCTCGCCGACTTTTTTTTTTAGAACTTTTCATGCTGAACAATTCTTACAGTCATAGTATTGAGATATTTTTAACGGTTTGCCCAGCGTAAGCTTACAAAGCGCTCGGACGCCAGTTTTTTTTCGACTTTTCCACTGAAATCGTTACTGCTCGGCTTCCTTTGATTATAAATAAATTATTTTCTACAAAAATAATCCTCGAGATATCCTTTACAGAATGGTGGAAACCGCATCAAAATCCATCCAGTGGTTCTCGAATTTACCCGTAACAAACACAAATCGGGGACTTTGTTTTATACTAAGTAGAGATTGTTTATTTATTTTCTCGACGTTTACGGGTTCATAGGGTGAAGGAAACTAGTTTATGAGAACAAATTCTTTGTCATATTCCTGTCACCAAAGCGAAATAGGAAATGTCATTTATTTACATATTACTTTATTTATTTATTTGTTTATTTATTTTTCTGTTATCTCCTTGAAATAGCTTACTTTTTGTTCTCATAACAATACGGCGGAATTCTGAACTTGCAGTTCAGTGCTTGCCACGGTGGGTGAGTGGTTAACGTGTCGGACTACAAATCCTAAGCTTTCAGGTTCGCTCCTGGCCGTGGTAAGTGTGTGTTTTTTTTTTTTTGAAGGGCGACTAAAATCACGACATGTATATCATACGATGTTGGCATGTTAAAGAACCCATTTGAATTCAGTAGGCCGTATTCATAATGGCAAAATTAATCCCGGGATTTTCCTTCATCTACTAGAAAGCGCTATAGTGTCAAGGAGCTTAGATATCTAACCTCCTTGACTTTCATAGCGTTCCAAGGAACGACGAAATTCGACATGCAAGCCGCCCTCTGGGTGTCAAATAACTAAGCCTGCATCCGGCACCTGAGGCCATACGATATTATTATTATTATTATTATTATTATTATTATTATTATTATTATTATTATTACCTATTCAGTGTGGTCGTTTTAGCCTATTTTCGTTTTTAAGAAAAAATAGGTTTATGAAATCACGTTTTGTCGGGGTGTGTGTGTCCCCCTAATAACTTCTAAACGTCTGGAGCGATTTCAATGAAACTCGGTAAGATCATAGCACCATTCTGGCCGACCCCGACCGTGCCCTTCGAATTTAATTGTGTCTCACCATGGTGGCTGTGCGAAATATTTCACCATCATTCAGTAGCTCCAAAACAATTACAGATATCACCCTGAAATTGTGAACGGTGTTAAAGGGCACTACTAGAAGTTCCCCTATGAGGCTTTCAAAAACCTGGTAACTACAAACCAACATGGTGGCCAAGCGAATTTGAGACTTTTAAATAGACTTTTCTCGCGATTTAACAATCCAAACGTAATGAAACTTGGTACAGCAAATGTTTATACACATTGTAATGCACCGGCGTCTAATTTAGTTCAATTGTTTACATAACCTCAAAATGGCGGCTGTGCGATATATTTCATCGGCATTCTATATCTCCGAAACTATTTCAGATATCACCCTGAAATTTTGTAAAGTGATAAAGGGCCCTAGTACAAAATTATATATGTAACGTTCATAAACCTGTAATGTACAAAACGAACATGGCGGCCAAGCAAATTTGAAACATTTTAATAGACTTTTCTCGTGATTTGACTCTCTGAGTGCAGTGAAATGTGGTACAGCAAATTATTATACATATTGTAATGCAATGGCATCGTATTTAGTTCAATTGTTTACATAACCTCAAGATGACGGCTGTGCGAAATTTTAAAATGAAGTTTTTATTTATTGTGTCGTAATCATGCGATGGAAGTGAAAGTTTGAATAATGAACCTACGCAATAATTTTCCTTTAGTGGTTCATAACTCTATGGCCTATACATATAACAATCCAAAATGGCGAGGATCCGAAATATTCAGACGGTTCTCAATATCTACGAATCTTTTACAGCAATCAAACTGAATTTTTTATGTTCATAGAGGCGATGAACATAAGTTCACCTACAGGACTTTCAGTAGCCTGGTGGGCATATATCCAACATGGCGCTGACGCAAAGTTTACATATTTAAATGGACCTTTCTCGTGATTTAACCATCCTTGTGCAGTGAAACTTTTCAGGTTAAATACTTATACAAATGTTAATCCACTGGCATCGAACTTATTTCAATTGTTTTCATAAGCACAAGATGGCAATTTTGCGAAATTTTAAAATCTCGTTTTTACTTCTTGTGTTCGAATCATGCGATTGAAGTTTGAGTACCACACGTACACAACATGTAATAGTACATAAATAAAAATCCAACCTGCGAACCATCTGAAATATTTAGACGGTTCTCAATATCTACGAATATATCACAACCTTCAAAGTGAAATTTTGTGTGTTGATAGAGGCAATTAACATGAGTAGAATATATGAAAGTAGCCTGTATAGTTCTTCACGGAACTAATTATTTTTTTAAGTTTCTTGTGTAGTTAATTTTTTTAGTTAAGTATTTATTGTTGTTTTAAGATGCGGAATAGTGAGGTCATCTGCCTCTAAAGTTTCTTGTGTATTGTGCTGTCATTTCATACGGAAACACTGAAATGTTGACTCATGACACTCCATTCCTTTCCGTGTTGTCCCATTCCGCTTCAAAAGAAACTAAGCCTTAAAGCTACACAACACAAAGGGAGTGAGAATCGTTTCTGTTCCTTCCTGGAGCTGCTATAACTGTTAAAGATTTGATTGAGCGTTGCCACTCAGTGAACTCATGAAACTGACAGCAGTCTGTCTGACGTGAATCCCGTTGCCATAGTAACGTCGCCTCTTCCAGCCTCTTAAACCGCTTGTTTGGCGAGTGCTTTGGACGTTGTAAAATATTTTCACATTATTTGTCCTGATTCTGCAAATACCGTCTGACGGAGCTTAATATCCTGGATTCGCCATCTCTCCTTTGATGCAAAGAGAACTGTATGTGTTCCGATCTATCAACATGTCAAGTCGGAAGGTAATAAAGACCAGATTTGGAGCATTTGGGTATTCTGTACCCAAAGTAGCAAAATCGATTTCTGAGGCAATCAGTTTGCATTTAGGGGTGTATACAAGAGAAGACTGGCTGCGTGACGCAGAGGTAAGGTTATCACCAGTCGTGCCCAAGGTTGAGGTTTCGAATTTCGACACCGTCGCTTAACTGTAGGAGAACCGTATCAGCAGATTAACATGCACATTAACAATCCACCTTTGAGGTAATATTCTATATTCTGGCAGCCCGGCATCTCTAAAACTGCAGTAATATAAAGGCACGTTACACATTATTATTATTATTATTATTATTATTATTATTATTATTATTATTATTATTATTATTATTATTATGTATTTAATTATTTCAAGCGAATTCTCCCATTACATAGAAGACGTTAAGCAAATGACTCAATCAACTTTTCTTTTGGTTCCTCTTGTTGTTCCAATAGATTTTCATTCTTTCCGAGGAGGCTTGTTTGCGTTGTTCCGACCACTTTGGTCTGTACTGTTTTTGTTGTGGTTGCTCTGATATAACTTGCCATTTTTTAACTTTGTGCCTGAATGTATCCCTTTCTAAAATGTCAGGTGGACTTATGTTTGCGGTTTTGAGGTCCTTTCGAAGTTCCTCTAACCAAGGTGTTGAGTTCTTGAGTGTGCTCAAATAATCTATTAACCTCTTCGTCAAGCGATTTTCTGGTAGTCTAGTGAGATGTCTAAAGAATTTCATTCGTCTTTTCTTAATGTCAATTTCGATGTTTGAATACTTTTCTGTTGTTTTTATTGATTGTAGTATAATAGTAATAATAATAATAATAATATTAATAATAATAACAATAATAATAATTAGTGCCGCTAAGTACAGCGAAATCTCAATGGTTTGTTATTTTGAGAGCTTACCATGCGTTCTTACAATCATCCGGGTGAACAAGATTTAGTCAAATTAAAACTTCATAATGAGCTTTCTTTGAATTTTTCTTTTTGTGGTATTCGGAGTGAAAAATTTGATTTAAAAATTTCCGTACTCTGAAAGGTCGTTATCAAGTTCTGCCAGAGAAGGGGGAGATCGTCTTAAGACTTCTAGAATAGGACATCGAACATTTAGACATTATTTCAAGTGACATTCTGAAGAGGTGAATTTATACCGTGAAGTTTCGTTTTCGGATTACGCTCGAGATCTTGTCAATGTGATAAGGCATAATTTATTCCTTTCGTTTCATCCGGCCAGTCCCATCCCGTTTTTGTGCTTTTGTTTTTGTTTTAAGTTTTTAGATTTTTGTGTTTTGTTTTATGTGTTTATAATTTATATGTAATTCTTTTTTCTTGTATTTTAAATTTTAGATTTTAGCCTTTAGTATTTTTTTCTTTTCTTGTTTTTTCTTGTTGTTTTCTGTTTTTAGATTTCTGTTTCTTGTTTTCGTTTCTAGATTTTAGATTTTTTTCTTGTTTTTGGTTTTTAGATTTTAATATTTTGTCTCTTGTTTTATGTTTTTAGATTTTTATTTTTTGTTTTTAGATTTTAGTATTTTGTTTTTGTTTTATGTTTCTTGAGGTCATCCACGGTTTCTTGTACCCAATTGGTTCTCAGTGTACGATTCATAACGGTATTAAAAATCTTCTTGGTCAGTCTGTCTTCGTTCATCCTAAGTATGTGTCCATAATATTTCGCCCTTCTTTTCCTAATGTTATTTGTAATCGTCTCTGTCTGTTTGTATAGTTCTAGTGTCTGTCTTGATCTATATTCCCTCTTTCTGAACTGGTCCGTAGATCTTTCTCAGTATTTTTCTCTCCTGTTTTTCAAGTTCTTTGATTTTTGTTCTTCCTTGATTGTTGGTTTCTGAAGCGTATAAAGCTGGTGAGACTAATGTATTATAGTGCCGTAGTTTGGCATTGATGGAGATACATTTTTATTGTTGTAGTGGTTCTATGTAAGTCTGTATGCTTTCTTTAATTTCTGTAATTATTGTGATTATTATTATTAATTGTCCTTACGTGGCCGAGTGCACCCCGTTCCAGCCCTTGCGTTATTTTCTAAAATCCCTGAATGAGCCAAAAATCGAGCGCCAGAGCCTTTGGGTAAAATTCTTTTTTTCTTTAATTTTCATTAATGCTAGTGCAAAATATCACACATTTTGTATTACAACTTTATTTTAGTTTATTAAGAGGAGTGGGACTTAAACACTTGTTCACTGACGGTCCGTTCTTGTACTGTTGAACGATTCGTTGACGATGGATTGAAATCAATTATTGTTTCAGATAGTTGATTCCAAAGTAAAAGAAAAAACCGCATCATCATTCAGCATCTACGTGCACGAATGAAAAGAATGAGCTGTAAGAGCAAAGTGCAACATCGAGAACATCACATCACTAAAACTAGCAACATATTATACAGGTTATTTATCGTATGGCATTAAGATACATTAAAATATGTCATTAATGCGGTCAAAGGCTGTTTATTTTATTTTCAATATGGTTCTGGAAACGGATTTTGGAAGGAAATCGGCCGTGGACCTATTTAGAGGAACCGTCTCGGCATTTTTAAGGTGGTGAAAATGGGAAACCACGAAAACCATTTTTGGGATGGCAGAGGTGAGATTCGAACCCACTCTGTCCAGTGAGGCACGAGGTAGCTCTTTAACCTCTCGGCCACCGCAGGCGTATATAAACACGATACTTACAATCACATAACAAGGTGGGATTACAGTCCCAGGTCTAGTGGGTCGATCCATTGTCCACTGTGGAGGATGTTTACAAGAAATCAGACATGTCCCTTTGATATTTCCTCTTCTTACATTCAGACACAATGTGCTCAATAATTTGTGAGGGAGCACCACAATCCCACTGGGAGGGGAAATGTTACTCCATATGAAGAGGGATGTAACACAGATACCACCGTTCGTCCGAATCATATTGAGACAGGACAAAACAAAAATACTAAATTCTAAAAACAAAAACATAAAACAAAAAACAAAATACTAAAATCTAAAAACATTAAACAGAAAACAAATAAAAAACAAGATGTTCAGTAAAGAACATATAGCCTACTTTCTCCTAAATGCATGGGTATTGTTATAACTCTTTGTCCTTTTCAAGGAGTATGATTGAATGTTGGTTGTAGTAGCTTGTTGAAATACAACGTGCTATAGGGATATTAAACATGAATATGAGGTGCCCTTTGCTAGTGCTACCTCTGTACCAAATTTCGTTCAATTCGGTTTCACCGTGTTTGAATTGATAGGGGGAATCGATTTGCACACATACTTGGCCACCATCTGCAAACTATTGGGCTGATGTTCTTGCAGTTTGGTCTGAATATGTTTCCCACATAAAGATATGGTGTTGCAAAATTTGGTAGGGACTAGATTATTAGGTTGGTCGTAATTACATTTTAGCTTTTAACATTTGGGTGGCCGCGATTACGTTTCCGTCAAGATAGCGGTGATATAAAACATGACACTGAGGTGCCCTTTGCTAGTGCTACCTCTGTACCAAATTACGTTCCATTCGGTTTCACCGTGTTCGAATTGATAAGGGGAATCGATTTTCACACAAAGATGGCCGCCATCCGCAAAATATTAGGCTGATGACCTATTAGTTTGGTCAAAGGATGCTCCATCCATAAAGGTATGTTGATGCTAAATTTGCTAGAGATCGGATGATTAGGCTAATCGTAATTTGATTTAAGCTTTGAACATTTGTGTGGCCGCCATTACGTTTCAGTCAAGATGGCGGCGATATAAAACATGACACTGAGGTACCCTTTGCTAGTGCTATCTCTGTACCAAATTTCGTTCCATTCGGTTTCACCGTGTTTGAATTAATAGGGGGTATCGATTTTGACACAAAGATGGCCGCCATCCGCAAACTATTAGGCAAATGACCTATTAGATTGGTCAAAGGATGCTCCCTCCATATAGGTATGTTGTTGCAAAGTTTGGTAGAGATCGGATGTTTATGTTAGTCGTGATTTGATTTAAGCTTTAAACATTTGTGTGGCCGCCATTACGTTTCTGTCAATATGGCGGCGATATAAATCATGACACTGAGATGCCCTTTGCTAGTGCTATCTCTGTACCAAATTTCGTTCCATTCGGTTTCACCCTGTTTGAATTAATAGGGGGAATCGATTTTGACACAAAGATGGCCGCCATCCGCAAACTATTAGGCAAATGACCTATTAGATTGGTCAAAGGATGCTCCCTCCATAAAGGTATGTTGTTGCAAAGTTTGGTAGAGATCGGATGGCTATGTTAGTCGTAATTTTATTTAAGCTTTAAACATTTGTGTGGCCGCCATTACGTTTCTGTCAATATGGCGGCGATATAAATCATGACACTGAGATGCCCTTTGCTAGTGCTATCTCTGTATCAAATTTCGTTCCATTCGGTTTCACCGTGTTTGAATTAATAGGGGGAATCGATTTTGACATAAAGATGGCCGCCATCCGCAAACTATTAGGCGAATGACCTATTGGATTGGTCAAAGGATGCTCCCTCCATAAAGGTATGTAGTTGCAAAATTTGGTAGAGATCGGATGATTAGGTTAATCGTAATTTGATTTAAGCTTTGAACATTCGTGTGGCCGCCATTACGTTTCAGTCAAGATGGCGGCGATATAAAACATGACACTGAGGTGCCCTTTGCTAGTACTACCTCTGAACCAAATTTCATTCCATTCGGTTCCACCGTGTTCGAATTAATAGGGGGATTCATATTTGACATAAAGATGGCCGCCACCCGCAAACTATTAGGCTAATAACCTATTAGATTGGTCAAAGGATGCTCTCTCCAGAAAGGAATGTTGTTGCAAGGTTTGGTAGAGATCGGATGGTTATGTTAGTCGTAATTTAACTTAAGCTTTGAACATTTGTGTGGCCGCCATTACGTTTCTGTCAAGATGGCGGCGATATAAAACAGGACACTGAGGTGCCCTTTGCTAGTGCTACCTCTGTACCAAATTTTGTTCCATTCGGTTTCACCGTGTTTGAATTAATAGGGGGAATTGATTTTCACACAAAGATGGCCGCCATCCGCAAACTATTAGCCTAATGACCTAGTCATTTGGTCGAAGGATGCTTCCTCTACAAAGGTATGTTGTTGCAAAATTTGGTAGAGATCGGATGATTAGGTTAATAGTAATTTAATTTAAGCTTTGAACATTTGTGTGGCCGCCATTACGTTTCCGTCAAGATGGCGGCGATATAAAACATGACACTGAGGTGCCTTTTGTTAGTACTACCTCTGTACCAAATTTCGTTCAATTCGCATTCACCGTGTTCGAATTGATAGGGGGGGACAGACATTCAGAGTACACACACTCACACACACACAGACACACACACACAGACTCACACACACACATACACACACACACACAGACTCACACACACACATACACACACACAGACAGACACACTTTTTTCACCCTGTGTTGATCTCATAAGTCTACTTTCATTTTTTGCAAAAATCGAAAGTAGGCTAATAGTTTAACAATAAACAAAAATAGGCTATAAAACATAAAAAACAAAGAAATAAATACTAAAATTTGAAACCAAAAAAACAAATAAAAACATAAAACAGAATACCAAAATCTAAAATCAAGAAACGAAAAAACGAAAAATTAAAAACAAAAAACAAAATACTAAAATAAAAAAATAAACAAGAAACAAAAAGCAAAAATCTAATACATTAAAACATAAAACAAAACAAAACAAAATTCTAAAATCTAAAATCTAAAATCAGGAAACAAAAAACATAAAACAAGAAAACAAAAAGTAAAATTTAAAATCTATAAATTAAAAACAAAAAGCATAAAACAAGAAAAAAATACTAAAGTCTAAAAATAAAAATACAAAAAAAATATTAAAATCTAAAAATGATAAACAAATAACATAAAACCAGAAACAAAACACTCATATCAAAGAACAAAAACTACTAAAGTCAAACTCTAAAAACAAAAACAAAAAAACAAAAAAAATCTAAAATCTCAAAAAAATCATAAAGCGAGAAACAAAATTGTAAAATCTAAAAACCAAAAACTTTAAAACAAAAAAATTAAAATCTAAAAACTTAAAACAATGGGAATATAAAACAAAATACAAAAATCTAATATCTAAAAATAAAAAACAAGAATCGAAAATCTAAAAGCATGCTCAACATCGATGAGACTATTTGAATTGACAATCGCCCTCAATGCTACGTACCTGCGGGATTTAACTCATATGGTAACAAGTAGTTCCGTGAAGAACTATACAGCCTATTTTCATATATCCTACTCATGTTAATTGCCTCTATCGACATACAAAATTTCAGTTTGAAGGTTGTGATTGATTCGTAGATATTGAGAAGCGTCTAAATATTTCAAATTGTCGCCAGGTTCGATTTTGATTTATGTACTATTACATGAAGATTATTGTGTACGTGTGGTATTCAAACTCCAATCGCATGATTAGAACACAAGAAGTAAAAACGAGATTTTAAAATTTCGCACAGTGGCCATCTTGTGGTTATGAAAACAATTTAAATAAATTAAATGCCAGTGGATTAACATTTGTATAAGCATTTAACGTGCCATGTTTCAATGCACTCGGATGGTTAAATCGCGAGAAACGTCCATTTAAATATTTATAATTCGCGTCGCCACCATGTTGGATTTGTGATCACCAGGTTACTGAAAGTCCTATAGGTGAACTTATGTTCATAGCTTCTATGAACATAAAAAATTCAGTTCGATTGCTGTAAAAGATTCGTAGATATTGAGAAATGTCTAAATATTTCGGATGCTCGCCTTTTTGGATTGATATATGTATAGGCCATAGAGTTATGTATCATTAAAGGAAAATTATTGCGTAGCTTCATTATTCAAACTTTCACTTCCATCGCATGATTATGACACAAGAAATAAAAACTTATTTTTAAAATTTCGCACAACCGCCATCTTGAGGTTATGTAAACACTTGAACTAAATACGATGCCATTGCATTACAATAGGTATAATAATTTACTGTACCACATTTCACTGCGCTCAGAAAGTTAAATCTCGAGAAAAGTCTATTATAATGTTTCAACTTCGCTTGGCCACCATGTTCGTTTTGTACATTACAGTTTTATGAAAATTACATGGGTTAACTTGTACCGGTGCCCTTTATCACCATACAAAATTTCAGGGTGATATCCGTAAAAGTTTCGGAGATATAGAATGCCAGTGAAATATTTCGCACAGCCGCCATTTTGAGGTTATGTAAACAATTGAACTAACTTAGACGGCAGTGCATTACAATGTGTATGAACATTTCTTGTAGCAAGTTTCATTGTGTTTGTATAGTTAAATCGCGAGAAACGTCTACTTAAAAGTCTCAAATTCGCTTGACCGCCATGTTGGTTTTGTAGTTAACAGATTTATGAAAGTCTAATAGGTGAACTTCTAGTAGTGTCCTTTATCACCGTACACAATTCCAGGGTGATATCGGAAATAGTTTCGGAGATACTGAATGCTGGCGAAATATTTTGCACAGCCGCCATGTTGGATTGGTGTGACACAATAAAATTTGAAGGGCACGGTCGGGATCGGCTAGAATGGTGCTATGATCTTATCGAGATTCATTGAAATCGCTCCAGTCGTTTAGAAGTTATTACACCATCACACACACACGCACACACACACGGAAAAAAGGTGTTCTCATAGCCCTGTTTTTTTTTTTTTCATAAAATGAAAATAGTCTAAAAACCAGGAAATTAGTGATCTAGAACAACTAGAAAACGTGAAAGTAAGATATATCAAACGGGCCATAGGAGCATTCAAGTATGCACCAAACAGAATGCCATATATTCTAGCAAGAGATTTATTTTCCTCAAGGAATCACTACCAAATACAGGCTCTTACAAAGAAGTAATAGAAGGAAGCAAAAGGAGAAAGAGATATATATCGACATTCTCGGAACAATGGACCAACAGTAAACAAACATAAAGGTACGCAATCATTGAACTTGCTTTTTATGGATTCCACCATAAAATGTGTGTAAATCAAGTAAATGAACAATTTGTGTGCAAAATATGTGGCATAAGGTGCGGGCTTAACCATTTCAATCAGTGCATAAATAGGGCATGGTCTTTAAATGAACTTATAAAAGGAAATAAATGGACAATTATGGAATGCTCATTCGACCTGAACTTTGATTTTAATAATAGATATTGTAAAACTTTTCCTGACCATTCGGCTGCAATAAATTTATTTTTAAAATCCGACTCAGTTCCGGTATCCCTAAGAACCCCAATTCCGAAAATGTCCTGTCACGGGTCCGTATGGGAAAATCTGTAGGAGAGAAAGTAGGATAGTAAAAGATATCAGTGGGTGATTTTGAATAAGAGATTGTGATTCTCTATTTGAGTCTAATGTTTTTCACACCCCTGTATGTGCCCGTCAACGACTGGTGTTCATAACTAGTCTAAAGTAAAATTGCTATCGTTCATGTTAGGTTGGCTAATATGCACTGCCTACTGCTCTGGTAGAACCCCTTGAATGCTATGTTCTCATCAAGTACTTTGAAGTTAATTGCGGAGCAGCTAAAGTTGAGTTTGCGTATTGGAGAGCTCTCTATCTGAGGTGAAACCATCAATCTGGAGTGTGTACACCAGAGAGACTTCAAGTGCTCAATTACAGAGGCCAACGTCTGTGTTGCCTGTGTGATTAGATTCGGATCGGATGCAAGTTTGGCGGATGGGCAGGAAGAGAATTAAAAAGAAGCAACAAGGAATTGATATTAACTTACCAATGTTACGGTGGTAATTGCTGATTTACAGGGCAAAACATGTTGGCCATCTACCCTAATGATATGGGCAATAGTGAAAATGAGAATTAAATGATAAATACAGCTACAACTACTACTGGCTGTTGAATTACAGAAGAATAAATGGAGATCAAAATAATAATAAAAAATACGAGCCTTACTGTGCCCAATTCTAGGAATGGGTATTCCAAGATTCAGACACCTAGGTATCAAGGGAAAGGCTACAGCCGCTTTTGAAAGTTGAGATATTTGAATATCGCGCTCCTTTCCTTCTAGATTGAAATGGAAACTTTATGCAGCCAAGAAGATGTTAAGTGACGTGGCAAATTGTAGCAGAGGTCGAGACTATTTGGTGATTAAATACTTAGCCATGGAGTAGAGACTTGATACTTGGATCAGATTACTGGCACGCCCAAATGAAAGAGGATGCACTTAGTCTCAAGTGAATCAGACCAGAGACACCGGAGATATGAGGATTTACAGATTTCAGCGTGATCCAGCGTGGAGCCGACCGTTTTGTATAAAAGCCGCTCGGCCCAAACATAAGCAGCTCACTTCAAACCAAGCTCTTGTAGGACAAGGTGCTGCTGCTACGTCGAGCCAAGGCACATGGTTGCCGAATCTACGCAGAAGATATCTTTGAATTGTGATAGTCACAAAAGTGCTACGATACGTGGGGAACGTAGTAAGTTTCCGGTAGAGGGAATCACTAAGGTGATTGTTATTTTCTACGGACATTGGTGAAACACTTTGTTTCTATATGGACATATGCTAGACTTTGTCTAGATATTTTTCTGTCACAGTCCAGAAACAATAATTCAATACTTGGATATTTTAATCCAACTTGTCAGTTTCACAAATTGTAACTAAATAACCACTCAGATCTTTCAGCATATTGAAGGCCAGTCTATCACGGTGTTGTTCATTAGCCGACAAAGGGAAACTATATGTTGCTTCGCGCATGATAGATGGTGTGAAGCCATGCCCAGGGAACGATCTTCAGAACAGCCGTTGATTGTTTTAGACTATCAGTGTTTTCCTGTACTGAAAAGATTACCGTGAGTTATATTACAACTGACGCTTTTGAGAAGAGATCATTTGGATCTGACCCCATTTAAGTGAACTGCTATGGATTTAATTGAAGTCAATATTAAAATGGATCAGCAGTTACTTCAAACTTCAAGAAATATTTCCACTCAGTCGTGCTAGACAGATTGTGGGTATATAATGGCGGCCGATACAAGGATTTAGACGTGCGTGTCCAATAGGGCATGTATCTGGATAAATCTGGTACAGACCAGGTTCACTACGCTTCAAGACCAACGAGAAATGTAAGCCACATTTATATTATGCCTAGCTAATTGGAACAAACTCATTTTATGCAGATGACCAACACATTTATTTTTCTTCGTATTTAAATCTTGCATTGATTTACGCAAGACACATTAGGGTTATTCTGAGTATTTTCAGCACTCAGAACAGTTTAGGATCGATGACCGAGCATACCGAGCATTTATTTGAATGTTCATTTTGTTTGAGAATCACGGTAATCAGCCGATATAACTGTAGAAGTTAATATTTATTTTTGTTGAGGAATGGATATTTTGTCCATATTCGAAGAGTCGAACATGTGGTTTTTTCACATAAGGAAACAATAATTAAACATATTTAAGGAAATAATAACAATAATTGTTACGTGCAAGAGCCCGTCCCAACGTTTCAAACATGTATCTACCCCTGGATGGAATTCATGACATTTTGAATCGACCGCCTGGTGACTTGATTCCGTTTGTGAACACGAGATAGCAGCTGCTGTCGGACTTCGGGGTGTCTTCACGTGGTTCCTTCTTCTCCAATAGAGTGTGTTGGTTGTGCCTTATTAAGCTCATCCTATTCCAGTCATGTTTGAGGGCATTTATTATATTCTACGTCATGAAACAAAGGACTGTGTATTCATGATACAGCCAAATTATTTACTTAATAATGACATTGTTGATTGATGTGTCAAGCCTTAATTGGACGATAAATATTTACATGAATGCAGTTCGGGATCTGACGCGCGATTCTCCGCCATCTTGTGGAGTTAATAGTCTGTCGTCTAAGAAGCAACTTGCCAGCTGGTGTGACAGAGTATCTCTTCGTGGGCTAGGGGCATTGGCCCCCAGCTTTTACCAAAAATGAATACAAATTCAAGAAAAGGAAACGCCTGTGCTATATAAGAATATTTGATTTCTTCCTTTCGCCTGGAAGATGAAAGTGATATAGAATCGCATCTCGATGCAGATCAGTGCTTGTGATGCCATAACGAAGCATGTGCTGGGTGGGCCATTTTCAAGGCAATTTAATGCCGTATTATATTTTATTTATATTGTGTGTTAATTATTTTATTTTCATTGTGTCTCCACTGAGAAGGATGTAAGGTACGTTGCATTATACATTTATATTTATTATTGTTATGGAGCTCCGATATCGTCTTATAGTAGTGTTTTAATTCTGTACCTTATTTTGTTTCATAGGCCTAATATTTCTGTTTGTCAACGTTTCCTGATATAAAAAAGTTATTGTTTTTTTCGTACCTTCTGGAGACACATTTCTAAGTTTATTTTACGTTTTAACTTATTATTTATTTTCCTTTGGCAATCTTGGGATTGGCATATTATTTTTCTGATTTACGATCCGTGGTTCCGCCCTCATGTTAATAGTGTTTAGACATAATTGTTTTCCTCCGTTCTTTTCTTTCTGCTGATTTTAAAATGTAGTTTTGCTAAATTGTTTGCCGTAATTCGATCGGGCATGTGGTCTCCTGTTTTTAGTGGCCATGATTGTTTTTTTGTTTTGCCGAAATGCATTCTGGTCTCGAGGTCAGTCTCTTGGCGCCGACCGCGAAACTCAAACGTGTTGTGGTGTTAGCTTAATATTTTTTTAATTTAATCTTGTTGGTTTAACTTTGTGTTTTTGGTAAATGTTCCTGTGTTTTTCTCCGTCGTGCAAATTATAAAATTATTTTCTGATCCTATTTTATTTGGTTAATTTAATTTTTAATTTCTCGTTTCATCGTGGCCTGGATCTCCGCATGTCGGATCGGTATTGCATTCCCTTGTAAATTATCAAGTCCTTTCTCATTTAATCATGCCTGTAATTTTATTTTAATCTTTGGGCTTTATAACATTTTAATTTTTAATTTAATTCTTGTCTTTTTTTTTTTGCTTTGCAAGCAAGCATGTTCTGTTTCTGGTGGAGGTGCTCCTTTAAATTTTAACATTAAATTTTTATTTTCATTTTTAAGCAGCTGTTGTGGCATTATTTTGTCGGCAGCAATTCCGTCGGTTATTGGGGGGTGTCTGTAGAATAGCCTGTGCGTTCCCCTTCTCCATTTTCCGTCCACCACTTTTGGTGTTCTTCTGTTGGGACATGTCATCTGGAGGTGATTTTGGTTGCTGAAGCGAGGCGGACCTCTAAATACAGGTAAGTAGGCCCATTCACGCTGGCCGTCCACGGTGTCATTCTGGTAGCAGACCGAGCTCGAGTTCGCTTCCGTAACTATCCCCTCCTCAATACCCGCAGGCTCGTTTTATGGACCCTTCTAGTGCTGATGGGGCGGTTGTTGGTGGGATCTTGTCATGCCAGTGCACTTGATATTATGTAAAGCTAATCCTTGTCGTTTGTTTTATTTCATGTTTTCCTCTGAATATCCATGTGCTGTTATGAATGTGACCTGTTCAAAGCGAGGTGTTTGCTGCTGTATGTTATCCTGTTGGTATGCAGCATCCCCACTGAAAAAGAAGCTCGGTGAGTGACTGACATGTGTTCTTGGCATGGGAAATGGGGATTTCTTAATATTCTGATAGCCTACATGCTACGACTGAAGGCATCCTGGAGCCCTGTCGGAAGCTGTTCGCCATGTGTTTTGTGCCAATTTTTGTAATTTAGCTTCCTGTTCACGAGCCAAGCAGGCGGTGACGTCTGCAGTTCTGGGCAGCATTGTGCATGATCTTGTATAATATGGTGGCGGTATTCGAGTGTCAGCCTAATCTATGGTGTTGGTAATTGGTAGTTATGGTATTGTTGTGAAAGTGTAAACTGTCCTAGTAATTCCTAAAATTTGTTTCCTTCTGTATTGTCTGTCTGCATTCTGTGTTTTTTTAAATGGCCGACAACAATAGTGTTTTCGATTTAATTGACTTAAGGGATAACCTTGTGAATTTGGAGAGTTCCTCTGGGGTTGAACGTGAATCACCTCTGTTTACTAGGTCTGAGGTTTTGGGATCGATTACTAGTAGTCGTTTGCCTGCCCCTCTGTTGCCTGCTTCTGGCTCGTCCAGACCTCTTAACCCTGCATACGGTCATTCTTCTCATGTTAGGTCACCTAATGATTTCCTGGGTCCTGCCGACCCATTGCATCCCAGTTCCTTCTCTAGTAATGTAAATGTTTTGTCTCCTGTAGAGGGTGTGCGAGCGAGCTACCCTGGTAACAATGTCTCTTTTCCAAATGCTACATTCTCGCCTACCGTTAATTATGGGTCGATTCCTCATCCTATTTCTGGTTTCTTAACTAAGTTAAAGAGTTTCAACCTAGATGTCGTTACCCAAGTGGTCCTATTTTTAAAACAAGTGGTCGAATTGGGTAACCATGCCTCGATTTTTGGGATGTCGGAAATTCAGATTTTTCAACTTTTGTATCCTGTTGCATCCGGTATGCTGCGCGATAAGCTAATTGAAGCTATCCACCTCCGCATGTCCTTAGCCATGTTCATTAGGGAAGTGTTGTGGTTTTTTGCCCCTGCGAGTGCCCTTAGTGCTCTCGAGCAAAGGTTTTTGTATCGTGTCCAAAGGTTGGACGAGTCACTTAGCGACTATGTCAGTGACATCAAGGTATATGCCCAGGTATTTGCATCCCCTTTAACTGAACGACAGTTGGTGTCATCGATTGTAAATGGGTTTTCGCCTCAATATAGGTCATACATGACTATGTGTACCAGGCCTTCGTCATTTGTCGAGCTGAAACAGGTCGTTATAGAGGCTATGGCTGTGAAACATGCAGATTCCCTTCGTCTAGCTAATGTTCCTCCTCCTTCCTTGATGTCTCGTCCCCCTCCTTCCTTGATGTCGCGCCCCCCGCCTAAGGTTATGTTCCACCCAAGACCCAATATTAAGTGCCACACGTGCGGTGGCGTGGGACATGTCAAGAAGGTGTGTCCGAGTAACCAGGTTGTGTATCGCCAATGACGGGATGTTGTGGAGACCAATTCGGATGTTACTTCTAAGGACATTTCTGTGCATGTGAATTTGGGAAAACCCTGTGAAGTGTCTGGTCGCCCTACCAATGAAGGTCTTAATAACTCGTTGAAAACTAAATCTTCACGTGCTAATTCTGCTTATGTCGCTGACCTACCTAACCTGTCGGTGAGCAATGTCGTGGCAAGTCAGCCTAATTCTAAATATAATGTGAAACCTGTGGTGCGGGTGTCCTCGTCATCTACTTGGAATCGGTTTAGAGTGAGTAATGATTTTGGAATTTCTCCTGTGGCTAAAGGAATATCCCCGTTTATTGAAATTTGTGTTAATGACGAGCCCGTTTCTGCATTGCTTGATTCTGGGAGTGTCGCATCCTTTATAAGCGAGGACTGGTTTTTATCTATGAAGAGTGTTTGCAAATTTCCTGAGTTAGAGCCTAACAATGAATCTTTTATTTCGGCAAATTGTTCAAACTTAAATATTTTGGGTAGTATGACAGTCAAAATTCATATTCTAAATTTTTCTTGGAAGTTTAAGTTTTTTGTTGCCAGAAATCTTTCTTGTTCTGTGGTCATTGGAGCTAATTTCATGTCACACGTTCGTATGCTTCTTGATTTTGGTGCTCGCAACTTAAGGTTTAAGTTTTATCCGCAGAGTAAATTATCATTTAACCCGGTTTTATCTTCTCCTGCTGTCAATTCTGTTAGTGAACCTATGACTATTGAGGATCTCGATCTGGAAAATTTAACGAGTCTTCAAAAGGATGCCATTAAGAGGTTATGTCAGGAGTATAGTGATGTATTTACGGATAAGTTGGGTGTAACCCATTTGATGGAATACAAGATTGAGCTAACCGATTCTGTGCCGGTGCGTTCCAGCCCGTACCGACTTGCCCCGCCCAAGATGGCTGATATTCGTAAGATTATCGATAAGATGTTGGAAGAAGGTGTAATCCAACCCTCTATCTCTGCCTACTCATCCCCTGTATTTCTTGTGCCAAAACCTAACGGTGGTTTTCGACCCGTGGTTGACTATAGGGCTCTTAATCAAAAAGTTGTTTTGCAGTCCATCCCTTTGCCGGACCTTCACACATGTTTTAGTTGGTTTCGCAACGCTAAGGTGTTCACGATCCTCGATTTAAATTCTTCTTACTTCCAAATTCCCCTCTCTCCCGAATCCAGGCATGTTACTGCTTTTTCCACTGACTGGAACCTGTTTGAGTATGCCCGTGTCCCGTTTGGCCTATCCACCGGAGCCGCTGTGTTGAGCAGACTTCTGGACAAGGTGTTTTCTGAAATTAAATTCAAGTTTGTGTACCACTACCTTGACGATGTGGTGACCTATTCTGAGTCCTTCGAGGAACACGTTGATCATCTGAAGGTTGTACTTGATCGGTTGCGTGACGCTGGCCTTACCGTCAAATTGTCCAAAGTTTCCTTTGCCAAGCCCAAAATTTCCTTTTTGGGTCATATTGTTTCCGAATCTGGTATCTCCGTGGACCAATCTCGTACGCAGGCCATCAGAGATTTTAAACCACCCAAGAACGCCAAGGGTGTTGCTCGTTATATTGGTATGGTGAACTTCTTCCGTAAGTTCATCAGTAACTTTGCCGACCGTGCTGCTCCTCTAAATCAATTACGCAAAAAGGCTGTGAAGTTTGAGTGGGGTCCCTCTCAGCAGGCAGCCTTCGAAGATCTTAAGCTTGCGCTCTCTAACGCCCCTGTGTTAGCCATTCCGGATTTTGGGAAGCAGTTCATTGTGCAGACTGATGCATCTGGTCGTGGTGTTGGTTGTGTCCTACTGCAAGAATCTGATCTGGGTAGGCAACCCATTGCATACGCTTCTCGTACCTTAACGGACGCAGAGCAGAAGTATTCCATATACGAACTTGAGGGTTTAGCTGTGTTGTTCGCTCTAGAAAAATTCCGTATGTATCTTGAGCACACTAAGTTTCTCCTTGAGACCGATAACCAAGCCTTGAGCTGGGTCTTAGGGAAACCCCGTAAAACTGGTAGGATTGCCAGATGGGCAACTAGGATTCTGTCATTCCAGTTCACTGTCCACCATATTCGTGGGTCCGAAAATGCGGTAGCTGATTCATTAAGCCGCATGTATGAGGAAACAGCAGAAGAGGATATTCAGGGATGTGAACCCGTAAACCTTGTATCACCTGTAAATTGTGTCAATGTCGTTCTTAGCAATTCCCCTGTGCTTTTTGAAGATGTGAGGAGATTCCAGAAAGAAGATCCCTCCTTATCTAGCCTAATTGATCGAATCAATTCTGGTGAAGTGATCAAGCCCTACTCTCTAAAGGATGGTGTATTGTGTTGTTCATCGCGTCATGACCGTCTACCTAAAATTGTGCTCCCGTCGGTCCTCATTCCGGAAATCTTTCGTTACTATCACGAATCTCCTATTGGTGGCCACCTAGGAGTATTCAAGACCCGAGCTAAAATCAGACAGTTTTTCATTTGGCAAGGTATGGATGGCGACATCCGGAGGCTCATTAGAAATTGTGCTGCATGTAGTATTAGCAAACCTCCGGTTTCTACTAAGGTTGGCCTGTTGTCATCCGAACCGGCATCTAGACCCATGGAGAGGCTTTTTATCGACCATGTTGGGCCGTTTCCTCGCTCTGGTCGGGGAAACCAATTTGCGCTTGTTTGCACTGACGGTTTCACCCGGTTTAGTTGGATTTTCCCCACCAGACAGGCTACGACCAGTTCCGTCATAAAGTGTCTTAATTCCATCTTTTCATCTTTTGGGCCATGTCAGTACCTGGTATCAGATAATGCCAAGTGCTTTGTATCACATCAGTTCCGTCAATTCTTATTTGATTTTGCTATTTCTCATGTAACAACCACTCCCTATTTTCCTAACCCGTCTCTCGCTGAGCGAGTCAATCGTAATCTCCGTTCTGCTCTGATTGCTTTCCACCACGACGACCATTCCAAGTGGGATTCTAATTTGCATTGGCTCAATTTTGCTTTCAACACCGCCGTGCATGAGAGCACGCAAGCCACCCCTTTTTCGTTAATGTTTTCCTTTATGGCCAATTCTCCGTTGTCTAATCTGTGGAACCTGCACGATCTCCTTCCAGACAGTTTCACGCCCGATGATATGAGGGCGAAATTCGTCAAGGCTAGAGAGAATATTAAGGTATCACATGACCAACTTGCCAAGCGACACAATGCCTGTCGCAAGCCGACTGATTCGGAAATTGGAGATGTTGTGTACGTCCGCAATTTCGAGCCCAAGGGCGTCAGTAATCTAGTTTCAAGCAAGTTGACCCCTCGTTTCAAGGGCCCATGTTATGTAGAGGCATTCCTGACTCCCGTTACTCTGCTTATTAGAAACTCCAAAGCAAAGTAAATTTCCAGAGTGCATCTGTCGCACATTAAACGAGGTGGAGAGGTTTCTAATGAGGAAATGCTACCATAAATTTTGTAAACTGATTTTGTATAATGTAGAGTATCCCTAACCTTCATTGAAGCCTTCAGGCATCTGTTCCTTCTGGAATTTTGAACTGGATATGAAAACTCTGCTGGGATACAAACTGTAACTGTTGTGTTATTCCCATTTTGTGGTAAATTGTAAAATTGAAACTAAATTTTGATGTTTTCATAAAAGATGCTAACATGTAAGTTGGACTCGGTGGGAGACCTAACTCATGATATCTTGTATACATGTTCCCTTGGGAATTTAAGTGGTCATTCCTCAACCGTATTTCCTTCTAAATGTATAGTCGTTTAACTAATGTCATCTTGAAAGGTACTTCTAGTCTGTAAAAAGGTAAATTTGTAAATGAAATTTTGTAAACACGGATCTAGGTCATGGTCAGAAATATTTTCTTCATATAAATTCAACTTTGTTTCTCTTTTGTAAAATGTAGTAAGAAATTGTAGTTCTGTAACCTTTTATTTTTGAAATTAAATTAACTTCTATTTTGTAAATGGCTGGCCACGCGTCGCATAATATATGGCACATTGCTTCCACCTACGTCGTTTAAAGCGAACTACATTGGACTTATAAAAAAAATTACCTAACGTGTCTCGGACTATGAAAGCACTGCTGGTGCTGGTGTTCTGCGTTTCTGAAGACTGATGGACACAGTGATGCTGTTGACTAAGTGGTTTGCGAGGTGATCAATTATCCCATCACTGATAATCTGACCCTGCACTCTTCCTAACCAAAACGATGCGGTTTCATCCATCAATTGGAGTTAACTGGTGAACATTATCTTCTGGAAACATGCTTGGTGAATCGACTAGTTAAGGAGTTCTGCCTATGCCTAGGCATATTCGTGAATGGTGTTCACGCTTAAGGGAGGGAGACTGTTACGTGCAAGAGCCCGTCCCAACGTTTCAAACATGTATCTACCCCTGGATGGAATTCATGACATTTTGAATCGACCGCCTGGTGACTTGATTCCGTTTGTGAACACGAGATAGCAGCTGCTGTCGGACTTCGGGGTGTCTTCACGTGGTTCCTTCTTCTCCAATACAGTGTGTTGGTTGTGCCTTATTAAACTCATCCTATTCCAGTCATGTTTGAGGGCATTTATTATATTCTACGTCATGAAACAAAGGACTGTGTATTCATGATACCGCCAAATTATTTACTTAATATTGACATTGTTGATTGATGTGTCAAGCCTTGATTGGACGATAAATATTTACATGAATGCAGTTCGGGATCTGACGCGCGATTCTCCGCCATCTTGTGGAGTTAATAGTCTGTCGTCTAAGAAGCAACTTGCCAGCTGGTGTGACAGAGTATCTCTTCGTGGGCTAGGGGCATTGGCCCCCAGCTTTTACCAAAAATGAATACAAATTCAAGAAAAGGAAACGCCTGTGCTATATAAGAATATTTGATTTCTTCCTTTCGCCTGGAAGATGAAAGTGATATAGAATCGCATCTCGATGCAGATCAGTGCTTGTGATGCCATAACGAAGCATGTGCTGGGTGGGCCATTTTCAAGGCAATTTAATGCCGTATTATATTTTATTTATATTGTGTGTTAATTATTTTATTTTCATTGTGTCTCCACTGAGAAGGATGTAAGGTACGTTGCATTATACATTTATATTTATTATTGTTATGGAGCTCCGATATCGTCTTATAGTAATGTTTTAATTCTGTACCTTATTTTGTTTTATAGGCCTAATATTTCTGTTTGTCAACGTTTCCTGATATAAAATAAAGTTATTGTTTTATTCGTACCTTCTGGAGACACATTTCTAAGTTTATTTTACGTTTTAACTTATTATTTATTTTCCTTTGGCAATCTTGGGATTGGCATATTATTTTTCTGATTTACGATCCGTGGTTCCGCCCTCATGTTAATAGTGTTTAGACGTAATTGTTTTCCTCCGTTCTTTTCTTTCTGCTGATTTTAAAATTTAGTTTTGCTAAATTGTTTGCCGTAATTCGATCGGACATGTGGTCTCCTGTTTTTAGTGGCCATGATTGTTTTTTTGTTTTGCCGAAATGCATTCTGGTCTCGAGGTCAGTCTCTTGGCGCCGACCGCGAAACTCAAACGTGTTGTGGTGTTAGCTTAATATTTTTTAAATTTAATCTTGTTGGTTTAACTTTGTGTTTTTGGTAAATGTTCCTGTGTTTTTCTCCGTCGTGCAAATTATGAAATTATTTTCTGATCCTATTTTACTTGGTTAATTTAATTTTTAATTTCTCGTTTCATCGTGGCCTGGATCTCCGCATGTCGGATCGGTATTGCATTCCCTTGTAAATTATCAAGCCCTTTCTCATTTAATCATGCCTGTAATTTTATTTTAATCTTTGGGCTTTATAACATTTTAATTTTTAATTTAATTTTTGTCTTTTTTTTTGCTTTGCAAGCAAGCATGTTCTGTTTCTGGTGGAGGTGCTCCTTTAAATTTTAACATTAAATTTTTATTTTCATTTTTAAGCAGCTGTTGTGGCATTATGGATCTTACATTTTCTAATAATCACATTCGTTGAGAGAGAGCTTAAGGATTAGTTTAATCATTCCTAGTTTGGAACAGGTGATTTTCCGAAAGCTAGTGGATAGCGCAAGCCCGTATTCCACCAACATTATAGTTCTGGTTGAACAGTTAATATTTGCATTGAGCAAAGTATATTTTTCAGATAACACGGAAAGGCATGAAACAGGAAGCCAATGATATTTGTATCAATTAGGATTTTTTTTTGTGTTTATATAAAATCATGACGTAGGCACACATTCGAAAGTGAAATAGAGAATATCACAAGTGTGGTAACTTCACGGTTTGAACTGAATGGTAAAATAAAATAAACTTGTAAGTTTATAGATCTTCCAGTTTTGATAACAAGCAGAGGCTTGATTTATTGTATAAATTTTGGGAAGAAAATTTATGTGTGTGGAGTAGTTGAAATGCCATTCCCAGGTGCGCATGTTTAAGTCGCAGGAATGAGGAGGTTTTTTTTTAGCATCAATCAAATAGCAGGTTCGATGGCTCAGGTTTATAGGAGGAGTATTGGAACCACACATTTCGTCGAATGAATGACCAAACCATCAGTAATTATTTCAAACTTGTTTACGTATTCGATTAATACTTTGGATTTGCTAGAACCCGGTTTTGTCATGATAAAATTTTATTCTTCTTCAGAGGAAGACCTTTGCCGTTGTTGTTGGGATATTGTGTTCTTACACAAATAATTGAATGGGCCACTGCCAATTAAAAAAAAAATTCTGTATCCACGAATTACTTAAAGGATGTTTTCAATCCTATTGTCATGAACTAAATGAATTTATTATAAAGCTACAATTCTTATTTCCGCATTCTGTTCAAGAATTGCAAGTTGTGATAGTTACTAAAATAGCAACAAATATAAATATTTTTCTTAATAATAATTCCAAGTGGAAAATCGAATAGTTGAATGGTTCAACAATTTTTTATGATCAAGCTGATGATTCAGAAATCATATTTCTTTGGAATTTAAAGTTCATAATTGAGTCACTTCTCGAAATGTTTAATTTTGGAAGAATAATAAATTTTGTTGTGCTTCGCACAGTTCTTCGATGGTATGCTCAAGGGTCAAATACTTTTCAGATGTTGTTATTAATATGTGTACATAATTAGTGTTGGGTCAAAGATAATATTTTTGACAATATTTTTGAATCTGGAAAAATAAGTGGAAGTTGCGCCCCGGGATATTTTGACTCTCGTGCTGACTGATTCTTGGTAAAATGCATATGTGGTCGTGCGGACTCCGGGCTAAACGGGCACATTACAGTAGTCGCAAAAGATGTGTAACATGTGACAAGTTATCCCACTATGTGTCTCTCGGGAGCGAAAATCCCCTGTTAACAGTGAACTGTGTTGGTCATTGAAATAACTACTTGTAAACCTCCAGTGCCGATGATTCATTGTAGGAATATATTTAAAAGGGCCTCCAAACATTGAAGTAAACCTTATGCGATATACATTGCACATAGGGCTGTATGTTGGCCGACAGTGCCTCGAATGCTTACATTAAATAAGAATCTTCAATAGGACCTCCAAACATTGAAGTAAACCGTATGCGATATACATTCTACATAGGGCTGTATGTTGGCCGACAGTACCTCGAATGCTTACATTAAATAAGACTACAGCAAAAGTGTGAAGATTTAATAAATCATAATTGTTTTCAGCAAATATGATATAATTAATATTTTCACATCAAAGAACGACAACTTGAAGATGATTTACTGTATTGTAGAAATAGATTTCCTTCAAGTAAACCGTATGCAATATACATTCCAAATAGCCGGATGGCCGACAGTACGTCGTGGTACCAATCTCCCCACCGCAAGTGCTCATTGATTCCGTCCCATTTCAGACCCATTCCCGTCCCTTTTCCAAAATCACTCCAACAAAAAATATCCAGCTATAGAGTTGAAATATATTACACATCAATAATAAAGAGAATAAGAGATAGGGAAATGAAATACCCTCAACCCTCGAAGAATGAGAATTGAGATACTGGGAAAGAAGTAGAGCCACGAGAGCCAGATATGAAAGAGATAAAAGAGAGTATCCACCCCAAAATACATGAAAAGGGATGGAAAATTGGGCCCCGAGCAGGAATCATAGCTTGCTGTTTTCGTTTTGGGGTTTGGCTATCGTGGTCATTTCAATCCCGTGTACTTGAGTGTGAGTAGAATCTGCCTGATATACTGTGTTATTGTGATATATGTAGTATTGCGTGTATTTGTAATTAAGGGGAAAATTGCGAAGAAAGTGGCCGTGGCCTGAAGACCCGCCATTTGCCCGGCGTAGAAATGGGAAACCACGAAAACCCACTTTTAGGATGGCTGTGGTGGTAATTTTCTAGACATGGTTATTTTCCTGTCTCAACGTAGGTACGGTATATAATAATTATTATTTTTCCCACAATATGACTGCAGACTAATCCGAAGGAAAATGAATAGTACTCAGTATTGTTCGCGGGATATGCTTGCATTGCATTAGTAGCCTATAGGGGCCGATAACCTAGATGTTAGACCCCTTAAAACAACAAGTATCATCATCATTATCATCAGAGAAATATCGACCTTCCTGACGACACGCGTTAGTTGGGCTGCATAAAACAATATTATTAGGGGCAACTGATTCACCTGGTATAATGCATTTGGCCCTCTAGGGAGCACGTAGAACCATTATTTAATATAGGTCTTCTGGTTCTTCTGATCTTTACAAAACTTCCTCATCCTTTCGCTATGTTCCTGTCTTTTTTCTTGTGTCCATGCAGCTTTGAGTTTCAAATTCCTTCCCGTAGGGAGCTTGGGTGGAAACTTATATGAAATTTACATTCTGTCTATATACTGTGCCCATTACAACAATGAAATATGCAAATCGCAGTTTGCCAGCAATGCTCGATCGGGAGTATCGGGGTTCATGGTATGTTCTCCCACTCTGAGACATACACACTTTGGATTAAGCATAGGATATACACTTCAAAAATAAACAAAATCAAAATCCTACTATCAAAACAGTTAATTATCCAAAATATGGCGCTACAAAAATAAACAATAAAAATACGGACACTACACTTCACGCTTGGCCAAAAAATGAACAATGAATTCAAATTAAATAATCACAAAATAATAATTACTGGTTATCCAGAAACCAAACAAAAACTCCAACTGAGTTTCACTCCCATATGGCATCCAACATAATTCTTTAAAAACGAGCTCCAAATGGCTCGGTAAAGTTAACATGCATTGTGTTAACAATTAAACACACATCATTTAATTTTTACATGAGTATATCTGGCTTTAATCAGAATAGTATAGTAAGGCTACTCATTAATTTATTTTGGGCTCCCACGATGTTAATTTGTCACCATCTCTCTTCTCAAGCTACCAACTCACTACCGTGATTGGAAAAATTTGCGTATCCCCGAGTTATAGAAAACTACTGACCAAGTCAACTCAAGATTACTCCCAAAATCTTAATATTTTCATAATAACTCGTGAATCACTGAATCATTTAATAATAACGTTAGGGATTTTATTATATTGTCTTCAAAGACAATTATATCTTGAGGAAGCAACGATCTGAACTCTGCAAGCGATAATAATGAATGTAAAAGGACCTCAGTTCAAATACTGGGTCGTTAAAACAATCTTAAACACTTCCGTGTGACGTGAATCAGACAGCCCGTTCCTGACCTATCTCTATAAGAGGGTGTGTAAGAGTCTGTCTCAACTACTTGGCTGATTTATGGCAATGGAGGGAGGGAACCTACAATCTCGCTTCCTCAAGGGACTGGCTAAACAGCTTCACAACCAGCTGCTTCAAATGCGTTTCTTTGAATGACAAGGTCCATAATACAAATTAACACCAAGACAAATATTAGGTTCTACAGACCTATTCTTTTAGCTTCGGTAAAGTATAATTATGAAGTGTCCTCATTAGCGGGTTAAGAGAATCCAATAAAACAACAAATATTAAGGGGCTTCAACACGGACGACTCTGAGTTCAATCCTTTAAAACTGCCTCGGGAACCATATCCCTATGTTGAGGACTTACAACATTACCGACTTAAGGATGGCATAGCACGCAACCAGCAGTCATAATACAACATAAATTGCACCCTTTTCAGTATTGCGTAGTATCACATCTCAACATAACTCATTACCGCAACTAACTGTCCCTCACAATTATTTTTACCGAGCATTTCAACGCGTTCCTAGCGTGACAAATTATTTCAATTACGTGACAAGGCGCTCATACATAAAATAACCAAGTTGCCTTTCAAAGAACGAAATAAATTCAAATCAAAGTTTGATCTTCGTCTCAAAAATAATATAATTAGCCTTAGCCTCCATCAACAATAATCATTTATACCATTAAGAAAAATACTGATTCACAACAATTACCAATTCATCAAAGGGGCTCTAATAATGTAAAATTCATCACATAAATAATTTATTTAATTATTATTATTATTATCGCGCTTGTTTTACCATACTTATATTATTTACCATTATACAGATATTCCACTGAATATTTTCCACAAGGGATTCATTAATACTTCACATTATTTATATTTCAATCAAATTAATCGTTCAGATCAAGCAACCTATATTTCACATGTTTTCAAACATCCCTACTTCCACTCCTGAGGATTATATGCAAATCTTCCCATAACACATAATAATGAAATTAGTACTCACATGATTTTTCGGTCAGAGACCGAGTTCTCCATCGATGGAACATTTCACCCACCAATTGCTTCTTAAGCCATATTCATGGTCATATCTACACTTGATAACACTTTCCTAACATCACATAAAACATATACATTGATCAACTTTAATCTAAATAATACCATTTTTTGGATTCGTTTTCACTTAAACACAAATACAATTTCACTAAAAATATGTTACACTCAAAATTTCACTATTTGTGAATTACATAAAATGTTATCACTCTGGCATCAATTATTTGCCTTAACACACGTGATTTCCTTATTCCTTCCCGTTTCCAAGGGATGCACTATATGTACGTCGGCTTCCTACTCTGATGAGATGATTGAAATTCTCGATCGAACTACCCTCTCTGGAACGGTTGATCCTCTTATTCTGGGTTGACTATCGGCTGATCAATTTTACTGCACGATATCGTATCTTGCTAGACGCTAACTTGTTCGTCTAATAGAAGTCTGTCACTGATGTTTTACTTTTATGATCGCTCGAACTTGTATAACGGCGACCTAGTAATTTCCTTGTCAAATAATCCACACGTGGATTTTACTTTCTGTTACTGCAATTCTTGACTTATTGGAGAATTCCCAAAGTCTGACTGTTCATTTGTCTACACCTAGACAAAGCCTGGAACCTCGATTCCTAAATTCTATCGTACTCCGCTCTAATCCCCTCAGTTCAGGAACACTAGGCGTTACTATCACGTTCTACCCTGAACTGGTTATTTAACGTAGATAGAATTGTATAGTGCACTGTCCTTGGGTACTTCGAAATCCTATGATGCGTCGGTTCTTTAACTGAAACTATATGAACTCGAGTACCTATTGCCGGTAATTTCTTAAGTGCACAGTCTAAACTTTGACTGTACTGGTGAAATTTATAAAGTCCGAAGCTTGATAACATTATTTCCTATAACAAGGATTGTGATGTGTCTTCGCACGGCGATACTATCGATGATACTAGACTGCTACTCCCATACGGGGTGCTCGTCTGCGATACAGAGTAACACGACCTCTCACGGTCTGGTAAATACCGCATTGTTTTTGGTTGAAACAGCAACACGCCCCTCCAGGACGTTGAAGACTGGATTGTACTTTGAAACAGCAACGCGCCCTCTCGGACGCTGAAGACTGGATGAATTTCCTGGCGCGTCCATCGTTTATATTGAAATCTGCCACAAAAAGATCAGATCTGCTTCTTCTCCAACACTAACTTCTAAAATAATTGTCGTATAATTTTGAAAAATATGTCTCCTGAAAGCTCTTGTTTTAAACGTGAAAGGGTTTCTTTGATCACGAAAATCGATCACACAATTCCAAGATATTATATAATTTGGCTCCTCAGATGCGTGGGTAGTTTGGTTTATTTTTCTCTCTCTCCCAACTTTGGGCTCGGGGAATAACTATCGACGTAATGCAGCGTATGCACTTCTTTCCTTCACAATTTTTATAAACTTTTTCCACACACAAAAATCTCTTTTCCAAAATTATCAATAGTGATGGGTTCATTTCATTAATTAAATGCTTGCAAATGGCTTAATTTTAATTATTTCTCTTCTTGCGTCATTGCGATGCTGCCATTTTATAGCTGAGTAAGGCATTTTTCCGAAACTCCTTCTCACTCACTCGCAGTGGAAGGCTACCAGCTCTATTAATAATCATGCGCTAGCTTCTTATCGATGCGTCAGGCGTGATCTCATGCCCACGTGACTAGTGGTCACCCGCTCTTGCATCACATTGTAACAACCCAGCTTCTTATTAACCCTTAAAATCCTTTACAAATTCATTCTAAAGACTGCATTATTTCCTCTCTTTTTACATATAAAATATGGATTCGACGCTCGAATCAATCCATATAGGTTCAAATCCCCCCTCTTAGATAAATAAATTTTCGAAATTTGAGGAAATTTATTTAAGTGTTTTTCATAGAAAAATCTCATTCATTCAGTGTCGAAGCCATCATAACATCTCGTCGTACCTTCATTTTATTTTCTCATAGAAACCCACGATGATTCGGGTTTTCCAATTTTAAAGTCATATCCGGTAATGGTGTAGGTCGGGCAAGCTCTGTCCCTACCCGTTCTCCCTTCCTTATTTTTCTGGACTAAAAATTTACAGAACTTCGTCTTTCATTACGGGTGTGGTCTATCCCTACCCATATCCTTATCTGTTTTCTTCCTTTTTCCATCATCTCGTATCGAGATGGCATTTTTCCAAAATTTCTTTTTCCTACCACTTCTAATTACAAAGTTCTTTAAGATACTCTCCTTCCCCTTTATTCCAATTCTTTCTTCTAAGTTTCCAACTGTAAAACACCTGCAAGTTGACTTACACCATGGGAATTTGCGCTATTTCTAACCCTCTCATAGTTTCAATAGGATTTTTATCATCCTGTAAACCTGCTACAATTAGCGGTTTTCTTCCTATTTTACCATCTCTCTCAAAGACATCTCCTCTATTTCCCTCACTGTCCGCAATGGTTTCATCCTTTTCTATAAGATTTTCTTTACTCTCATTTGAGTCTATTTCAATTTTTATTAGCTCGGCCCATTTTCGTTTGCATTCCTGATATTTCATCATAAGTTCCAAAATTTGTGCCTTCAGCTGTTCTTCTAATTCCATATCCTCATCATTATTTTTCTGACTTGGACCATTCTCTTCCTGCTCTTTATTTTCATCCTTGTCCTCTGGGATGTCTATTTCCATCCTGTCCTTTCCAGACTGGTAATTTTCCTCAGGAATTTCCTCAACTTCTTGTGTAACCTCATTCTGGGACTCCACCTTGTTGTCTCTTAATTATGAGCCACAACGATTTCTGGTTCCCTTTCTATTTCTTCTTCTTTATGACAAATTTCGGGCTCTTGCACCGTTATTTCCTATTCATCTCCAGCTACTGCTTTACTTTCAGCTTGGATAACTACTTCTTTTGATTGAAGGTCTTGCGCTAGTATATACTAGTCATACGTTTTCCTAGCATCTTCTAGATTCTCTTGAAATTCCGGGAATTTAACTTTCCTTATCTCGGCTAATTCCTGTATGGTTATTATTCCCCTTTTGTCATACATGCTCATTATGAACTGATGCATCTTATCCCTTTCTTCTCCTATACAAGCCATCTGTTCCTTCAGGTATTTCCTCCTGTCGTGATCAAAGTAACTGATCTTCCGTAAAACTTTAGACCATTTATCATTCACTTCTGACCATTGTTCCTCTAGTTCACATATTTCCTCAGTGAATGTCTTTATCTGTTCCCACGGAGCTAATTCTATTTTCCCTTCCTCAACCATGCGTTTCACAAATTTCTTCTCTATTTCTCTCAGTGACTTTATAATACTAGGGATTTTCGCGTATGCCCCTTCTAACTCTTGGCTAGATATTGCAAATAGTTTCTGAACTATTTTCTCCCTGACTTCCTGTATAACGTAAATTTCTTTCTGAATCTCCTTCATTAATGCTCTGATTTCCAGACGATTTTTCTGAAACCCTAATTCCATTTGAAACTTCCAAAGTTCCTCTATCATTTCCCTAGGTTTGTTAAGTATTTCTTCTATTAACGTGCTATATTCCTGTGTCTCCTCTAAAGTAGCCATTTTTACCTCTTCCTGACGTGGAATGCTACAACTATCATTCTTTTCGTTTTCGCTTTCCGATCCTACTTCAACTCGCGTTACTAAATGAGACTTTGAATCATTCTCATTATTAACCTCATTATTGATTTTACTATGCACGCACTCCCTTTGAATCGGTTTACATGTTTCACACTCAATTTGGAGCACCATAGGCTCAACATTTACCCTGTTTTCTAAGGACATGTTACCTTCTCTTCGTACAGGGCGTCAAAAGAAGTTGTTATGGGGGGTTATCGAGGGCTGCTCGGTGTGAGTTTCCAGGGTCCCAATGCGGTCAGTTAAATTTACACTTTGTAGCTAATTCTATCACTATTTTACCTTTACGTGATATGACCGTCTTTAGTGCTCCTAAAAGCATTAATCCAAGCACATTACTTCTATTCCCCCATGTGCCCATTTCAGCAATGAAATATGCAAATCACAGTTTGCCAGCAATGCTCAATCGGGAGTATCGGGGTTCATGGTATGTTCTCCACTCTGTGACTTACACACTTTGGATTAAGCATAGGATACACTTCCAAAAATAAACAAAATCAAAATCCTACTATCAAAACATTTAATTATCCAAAATATGACGCTACAAAAATAAACAATAAAAATACTGACACTACACTTCACACTTGTCCAAAGATGAACAAGGAATTCAAATTAAATAATCAAAAAATAATAATTACTGGTTATCCAGAAACCAAACAAAAACTCCAACTGAGTTTCACCCCCCTATGGCATCAAACCTAATTCTTTAAAAACGAGCTCCAAATGGCTCGGTAAAGTTTACATGCAATGTGTTAACAATTAAACACATATCACTTAATTTTTACATGAGTATATCTGGCTTTAATCAGAATATCATAGTATGGCTACTCATTAATTTATTTTGGGCTCCCACGATGTTCACTTGTCACCATCTCTCTTCTCAAGCTACCAACTCACTACCGTGATTGGAAAAATTTGCGTATCTCCGAGTTATAGAAAACTACTGACTAAGTCAACTCAAGATTACTCCCAAAATCTTAATATTTTCATAATAACTCGTGAATCACTGAATCATTTAATAATAACGTTAGGGATTTTATTATATTGTCTTCAAAGACAATTATATCTTGAGGAAGCAACGATCTGAACTCTGCAAGCGATAATAATGAACGTAAAAGGACCTCAGTTCAAATACTGGGTCGTTAAAACAATCTTAAACACTTCCGTGTACCGTGAATCAGACAGCCCGTTCCTGACCTATCTCTATAAGAGGGTGTGTAAGGGTCTGTCTCAACTACTTGGCTGATTTATGGCTATGGAGGGAGGGACCCTACAATCTCGCTTCCTCCAGGGACTGGCTAAACAGCTTTACAACCAGCTACTTCAAATGCGTTTCTTTGAATGACAAGGCTCATAATACAAATTAACAAGACAAATATTAGGTTCTACAGACCTATTCTTTGAGCTTCGGTAAAGTATAATTAAGAAGTGTCCTCATTAGCGGGTTAAGAAAATCCTTTAAAACAACAAATATTAAGGGGTTTCAACACGGACGACCCTGAGTTCAATCCTTTAAAACTGCCTCGGGAACCATAACCCAACTTCGAGGACTTACAACATTAGCGACTTATGGAAGGCATAGCACGCAACCATCGCTCATAATTCAACATAAATTGCACCCTTTTCAGTATTGCGTAGTATCACAGTTCAACATAACTCATTACCGAAACTAACTGTCCCTCACAATTATTTTTACCGAGCATTTCAACGCGTTCCTAGCGTGACAAATTATTGCAATTACGCGACATGGCGCTCATACATAAAATAACCAAGTTGCCTTTCAAAGAACGAAATAAATTCAAATCAAAGTTTGATATTCGTCTCAAAAATAATATATTTAGCCTTAGCCTCCATCAACAATAATCATTTATACCATTAAGAACAATACTGATTCACAACAATTAACAATTCATCAAAGGGGCTCTTGCAGCTACCACTTCTTTAATATAAAATGCATCACATTAATAATTTATTTAATTATTATTATTATTATCACGCTTGCTTTACCATAGTTATATTATTTACCATTATACTGATATTCCACTGAATATTTTCTACAAGGGATTCATTAATACTTCACATATTTATATTTCAATCAAATTAATCGTTCAGATCGCGCAACCTATATTTCACATGTTTTCAAACATCCCTACTTCCACTCCTGAGTATTATACGCGAATCTTCCCAAAACACATAATAATGAAATTAGTACTTACACGATTTTTCGGTCAGAGACCGAGTTCTCCATCGATGGAACATTTCACCCACCAATTGCTTCTTAAGCCATATTCATGGTCATATCTACACTTGATAACACTTTCCTAACATCACATAAAACATATACATTGATCACTTTTAATCTAAAGAATACCATTTCTTGGATTCGCTTTCACTTAAACACAAATACAATTTCACTAAAAATATTTTACACTCAAAATTTCACTATACTTGAATTACATAAAATGGTATCACTCTGGCATCAATTATTTGCCTTAACACACGTGATTTCCTTATTCTTTCCCATTTCCAAGGGCTGCACTATATGTACGTCGGCTTCCTACTCTGATTAGATGATTGAAAGTCTTGATCGAACTACCCTCTCTGGAACGGTTGATCCTATTATTCTGGGTTGACTATCGGCTGATTAATTTTACTGCACGATATCGTATCTTGCTAGACGCTAACTTGTTCGTCTAATAGAAGTCTGTCACTGATGTTTTACTTTTATGATCGCTCGAACTTGTATAACGGCGACCTAGTAATTTCCTTGTCCAATAATCCACACGTTAATTTTATTTTCTGTTACTGCAATTCTTGACTTATTGGAGTAATCCCAATGTCTGACTGTTCATTTGTCTACACCTAGACAAAGCCTGGAACCTCGATTCCTAAATTCTATCGTACTCCGCTCTAGTCCCCTCAGTTCAGGAACACTAGGCGTTACTATCACGTTCTACCCTGATCTGGTTATTTAACGTAGATAGAATTGTTTTGTTCACTGTCCTTGGGTACTTCGAAATCCTATGATGCGTCGGTTCTTTAACTGAAACTATATGAACTCGAGTACCTATCGCCGGTAATTTCTTAAGTGCACAGTCTAAACTTTGACTGTACTGGTGAAGTTTATAAAGTCCGAAACTTGATGATATTATTTCCTATAACAAGGATTCTGATGTGTCTTCGCACGGCGATACTATCGATGATACTACACGGCTACTCCCATACGGGGTGCTCGTCTGCGATACAGAGTAACACGACCTCTCACGGTCTGGTAAATACCGCATTGTTTTTGGTTGAAACAGCAACACGCCCCTCCAGGACGTTGAAGACTGGATTGTACTTTGAAACAGCAACGCGCCCTCTCGGACGCTGAAGACTGGATGAATTTCCTGGCGCGTCCAGGGTTTATATTGAAATCTGCCACAAAAAGATTAGATCTGCTTCTTCTCCAACACTAACTTCTAAAATAATTGTCGTATAATTTTGAAAAATATGTCTTCTGAAAGCTCTTGTTTTAAACGTTAAAGGGTTTCTTTGATCACGAAAATCGATCACACAATTCCAAGATATTAAATAATTTGGCTCCTCAGATGCGCCGGTAGTGTGGTTTATTTTTCCCTCTCTCCCAACTTTGGGCTCGGGGAATAACTATCGACGTAATGCCGCGTATGCACTTCTTTCCTGTGCAATTTTTATCAACTTTTTCCACACACAAAAATCTCTTTTCCAAAATGATCAACAGAGATGGGTTCATTTCATTAATTAAATGCTTGCAAATGGCTTAATTTTAATTATTTCACTTCTTGCGTCATTGCGATGCTCCCATTTTATAGCTGAGTAAGACCTTTTTCCGAAACTCCTTCTCACTCACTCGCAGTGGAAAGCTACCAGCTCTATTAATAATCATGCGCTAGCTTCTTATCGATGCGTCAGGCGTGATCTCATGCTCGCGTGACTAGTGGTCACCCACTCTTGCATCACATTGTAACAACCCAGCTTCTTATTAACCCTTAAAATCCTTTTCAAATTCATTCTAAAGACTGCATTATTTCCTCTCTTTTTTTACATATAAAATATGGATTCGACGCTCGAACCAATCCACATGGGTTCAATACAGTCTGTGTCGTTGTTAGTAGGTCAAGGTTGATTTCAGTGAGAGCTTATTGGGCGTGTGCTAGTTAGCGTACTTTGGTTTATTGGGTTCCATTGACTATGAGGAAGATTTTCTTGGTCAGTCGGGAGTTGTCCATTCGAGCTATAAAATATATCTATATTTCATGCATCTTTTCCGTGCAAGTCAGCTGTTCAGTCAGTGCACCTCGTTCTTCTAAGCTTTTCCTCACCCAGATAACAACCTGAAGCTTTGGTCCAAATATATTCCTCAGTATCTGCCGTTCTATCTTCTCAATGTCTTTGATGTTGAGGTATATATTATTATTATTATTGTGTTTACGCGGCTTCGGTGGCGTAGTTGGTAGCATAATGAGCTTCTATGCCCAAGATCGCGGGTTCAAACCAGGCCGAAGTCGGATTTTTGGAGAGCATAAAAAATTCCTCAGTATGCCTTCCTTCGGAGGGGAAGTAAAACCGGAGGTCACATTTCATAGATTTATGGCATGAAAAAGAACCTTCCGGTAACTACACATGTGGAAGCTAAAATTTGTAGGTTAGTTTGATAACGCAATATTAGTTCCAACGTTCACTGCCAGGTGCTGATTGCGGTGGCATTTAGTAGCCACGTCCACAGTTAGGTGTCGTGGATGGTAGCATTAGGTAGCAAAAGTAGGAACTACTTGCAAAAATTAATTGTCTGCAGTCCTTCTACTTGAATCACAGATAACACTCACTAATACAGCCCTCACAATTAACACCGGTTAGCAGACACATTCTACACACACCCAAAGTACACGGGGCTACATGACTGTGTTGTCGCAATACCTAAACTGAGGAACCAACCAACCATTATTGTTGTTAAGACTGCATTCTCTCCCCAATCCTGTAGTGCTTGGAGGCTTAATTGATTGATCGTATTTCAGTGTTTGCAATAGAAACATAAGCACATCCCTGTCGAACGGCGCTTGGCTCCGGGTAAGCCATCGCAAGTGATTATTGAGCATTTGGCTGCTGAATGTTTAATGTTATGGGGGGAAGCTAATCCTTGTTAGGCTGTTAAGTGGCTGAGGGGAACGCGCAGGGCATTTGGCAGGTTCCCACTCTCAGCTCGAAACACTTCCTTTGGCACCAGGCCACCTGCCAATCATCCGCGTAACTACACTGGATCAAAGCAAGGGCCACCTTAATGTGCCCAACCACGCGGCAGTGAGAGAATTGGAATCGCGGGAATGTTACACCGTCTGTCAAGCGTATCTATTGTTGGTTGGTTCCTCAGTTTAGGGGCTGCGACAACGTGGTCATTCAGTCCCGTGTACTTTGGGTGTGTGTAGAATATGTCTGATAACCGGTGTCAATTGTGATGGCTGTTTTAGTGTGTGTTATCTGTTCTTAATTCAAGTAAGGTCTGTAAACATTCAATGTTTAAATAGTTCCTACTTTTGCTACCGAATGCCACCATTAACGACAACTAGTGCTGAACTTGTGTACTAGATGCCACCGCAGTCGACTCCTGGTGAAGAACGTTGGAACCTAAGAGCGTTAGTCAAATCTAACCTATAATTTAGCTTCACACAAGTGTAATTAGTGGGAGGTTCTTTTACATGCCATACATCTATGGCATGGGACCGCCGCGCAGGTTTTACTTCCCCTCCGAAGGAAGGCGTACCGAGGAACTTTTAACGCTCTTAAAAATCCGACGACTTCGGATGGGTTTGAACACGCGACCTTGGGCATAGAAGCTCAGCATGCTACCAACTACGCCATCGAAGCCGCCTATCTATTGTTAGTATACGTTATGTAACTATAGTAGTTTAACGTTAAGAAGAAAGAAAGAAAGAAAGAAAGAAAGAAAGAGAAAGAAAGAAAGAGAAAGAGAGAAGGAAAGAAGGAAAGAAGAAAGACAGAAAGAAAGAAAGAGAAAGAAGGAAAGAAGAAAGAAAGAAAGAAAGACAGAAAGAAAGAAAGAGAAAGAAAGAAGGAAAGAAGAAAGAAAGAAAGAAAGAAAGAAAGAAAGAAAGACAGAAAGAAAGAAAGAAGGAAAGAAGAGAGAATGAAAGACAGAAAGAAAGAAAGAAAGAAAGAAAGAAGGAAAGAAGAAAGAAAGACAGAAAGAAATAAAGAGAAAGAAAGAAGGAAAGAAGAAAGAAAGAAAGACAGAAAGAAAGAAAGAAAGAGAAAGAAAGAAGAAAGAGAGAAAGAAAGAAAGAAGAAAGAAAGAAAGAATGAAAGACAGAAAGAAAGAAAGAGAAAGAAAGAAGGAAAGAAGAAAGAAAGAAAGAAAGAAAGAAAGAAAGAAAGAAAGAAAGAAGGAAAGAAGAAAGAAAGAAATAGAAAGAAAGAAAGAAGAAAGAAAGAAAGAAAGAAAGAAAGAAAGAGAAAGAAAGAAGGAAAGAAGAAAGACAGAAAGAAAGAAAGAAAGAGAAAGAAGGAAAGAAGAAAGAAAGAAAGAAAGACAGAAAGAAAGAAAGAAAGAAAGAAAGAAAGAGAAAGAAAGAAGGAAAGAAGAAAGAAAGAAAGAAAGACAGAAAGAAAGAAAGAAAGAAGGAAAGAAGAGAGAATGAAAGACAGAAAGAAAGAAAGAAAGAAGGAAAGAAGAAAGAAAGACAGAAAGAAAGAAAGAGAAAGAAAGAAGGAAAGAAGAAAGAAAGAAAGAAAGAAAGACAGAAAGAAAGAAAGAAAGAAAGAAAGAAAGAAAGAAGAAAGAGAGAAAGAAAGAAAGAAGAAAGAAAGAAAGAAAGAAAGAAAGAAAGAATGAAAGACAGAAAGAAAGAAAGAAAGAAAGAGAAAGAAAGAAGGAAAGAAGGAAAGAAGAAAGAAAGAAAGAAAGAAAGAAGGAAAGAAGAAAGAAAGAAATAGAAAGAAAGAAAGAAGAAAGAAAGAAAGAGAAAGAAAGAAGGAAAGAAGAAAGAAAGACAGAAAGAAAGAAAGAAAGAGAAATAAAGAAAGAGAAAGAAGAAAGAAAGAAAGAAAGAAAGAAAGAAAGAAAGATTGTAGTTTTACGTGACCGTAAATCTTGTGATTATGAGCCACGGGACCTCATTTTTACGTGGAATCCGAACAACAGGACATGGCATTTTTCTTCAAAAATCGCACATGCATTGACCGGAAATCTAACCCAGTCTACCTTGGTGAGAGGACAACATCTTGACCGCTGCGCCACCACGCCCTATAGGGCAAACACTAACGCTAAGGGCCGAACAGAGTAGATAATACCCCCGCCCCTCCACCAGAGGATCTGAGCTGGGGACTCCGGAGCCAAGTTGAACACGCTCCTTTCTTTCTACTCTCTAGTCAACCTCCTTTGGTTAATCCACCTTGTTGCTTTCTGTTTCTACCACTCTGGGTTTTCACTGTGGAGGCCCTGATTCGATTCCTGGCTCTGCCAAGAAATTTAATTCTGGTCTGAGGGCTGAAACAGTGTACACTCATCCTCGTGAGGCCAACCTGAGTGGAAGTGGGTTCGATTATTATTATTATTATTATTATTATTATTATTATGGTATTATTGTTATTATTCAGAATATTCAATTCCCACATCAGTCATCCTGGAAGTGGTTTTCCATGGTTTCCTACTTCTACTCCAGACAAACGCCAGGATGGTTCATAACATAAGTCCACGACCGCCTCCTACCCAACCCTCAAGTGAATTGAAATTCAAACACTATTTTAGCCATTACAATAACACAGGTTATCGCACACACACAACTACACTGAGATATATGACCATGATGTGAAAACCCCTAGAAAAAGCGACAACTCATTTCTGACCTCTATGGTATAAATTTTACAAATAACTGCACCGTGCACAGAACCCAAATTCGAACTCTCCCACAATCTGGGTAACTTAACAAACATCCACAGTATAAAAAGTCATAGTTGCAATAAGATGGTACAGTATATTGACTTCCACGGTCAGTGAAATAAAACTCAGCAATTTTTCTAGGTATATGCCGTGTCTTGTGTGGGGTTTCACATACGACACCAAGCTGGCTCATCAGCGGGCTCTTGGTGTCCCTGCCCAGACCCCCACTGGAGTAACGAACTGCGCGCTAGCTCCCTTTTTTTATGAAGCGCACCTGCGCCTCTTCACTGCGAGAACTATAAGCTCAATCAGCCATAACCTCCCTATGAAGGCTTCCAAAAAGGTGGTATATTGACTCTCACAGCGGCTTGAGCTTATAACTGTCGCATCACAGAGGCGCAGGTGCGCTTCATTAAAAGGGAGGTAGCGCGCAGTTCGCTTTGTCGCAGCCCCTAAACTATGGAACGAACCAACCACGTACTGTCAATTCCCGATAGGTAGGGGTGGTGTTTTATCGCAAATGCTATAAAGTTCGAAATGCTCATAATGGCTTGTACTCATGTATTTTCACTTTTCACGGCCTGTAAACCACTTTATAATGTTTTTTGAGAAAGCGTCAAAATTCGAAATTGACTCAAAATGTGAAAATTAAACCAAAATACAATAAATGTAAAATCCACGAATTTTTCAAATATAACTTTTTCTATTCTTTCTTTTGTTATGGATACTTCAAGTGAGGAGTTTGTAAACCCTTGAAATATTTTGACCACTGGTCTCGAATGCCGAAATTAATCCCTCCTGCATCTCGTTGCTCATAAACGTTGTAACATAACCATTTAAATTCACAGTGTTGGCATAATTGGCCTCATAGCAAAGCAGACACTTCCTAGGTATCTTGAAATATTTTAATAATAATAATAATAATAATAATAATAATAATATCGTATGGCCTCGGGTGCCGGGTGCAAGCTTTGTAATTTGATACCCAGAGGGTAGCTTGAATAATGAAATACAGTGATATTCTTTTGTTGGAGCGGGGCCAGCGGCCGACTGCCGGGTGCGCGCGTCTTCCGCCAGCCAAAAGCTCGGGCCGCAGGGTTGCGCGGAAGCGAGCTAACCAGGGTCATTAAAGTCAGTCACTCAACTTTCATCAACGAGGGTGTGAAGTGTCAGCGCACAGATAAGAAGGTAACATAACTGCTTCCTGCAAGATTTAATTAAAGAAGCACAGATGTTCTTTTTATATCTTGGGAATCTGAATGACCTCACGTCACCAGGTAAAGGTTAGAACATACCATTTCACAGAAGATGCTGAAAATGTACTCTTTCAGCTCCGGCAAAACAATCTCCCTGTATTGGTGAAGAACTTGTGTGCTAAATTCATTAACTTAACCTTCATGCATCCGCGCCAACATGAGTGGTACCGGCGTTCCCGCGGGCTGTCAGTTGACCACCCTCGATTTTTCACAATCATCATGACGTTTTTTGATGTCTCATGAATGACTGATTGCAATGAAAACAAGGGAACTCTGATACAACTCGGCAAACACCTTTTTGATCAAAATTCTTTATTTAAACAATATATAGTTAGAGATCGAAGCCTCCGTTGCCGGCCTCTCACCGCTGGGTCCGTGGTTCAAATCCCGGTCACTCCATGTGAGATCTGTGCTGGACAAAACGGAGGCAGACAGGTTTTTCTCCGGGTACTCCGGTTTTCCCTGTCAAAATTTCTTTCCAGCAACACTCTCCACTATCATTTCATTTCATCTGTCATTCATTTAATCATTGCCCCAGAGGAGTGCGTCAGGCCTCGGCAGCCGGCACAGTCCATATCCTCGCCGCTAGATGGGGGCTTCATTCATTCCATTCCTGACCCGGTCGGAGACTGGAAGCAGGCTGTGGATTTTCATTTTTCATAGTTAGAGATCATAACAATACATATTTTATCTTGAAAGAGATATTTCATCAACCTTTTTCTCGAAAAAGAATTATGTTTTTAATTAAACTAGAAAATACCCAAGTATATTTGGCACATGAAGAAGTAAATTTATAGCATTAGCTTCATAAAAGCCCACTTGAAAAAATGTACATAACGATACTTGTAACTTGAAACTACAATATTATCAACTTACGAGTAGGTAGCACAAGAAACACAAACAAAAATAGAACTATTGACAGATACATATACAAAGTAGGTAACGTGGTACAAAAATAGGCAACCAAAGAAAAGAAAAAGAAATACATAATTTAGTCTGTTTCCATATCCTCGTTCTCAGAGACCGGGCAATTATTTCACCATACTGTAGTGGTTGAGTGCCTTAGGCATACGTATTCTCTACAGCTTCCACATTCCGCCTGCATTGATATGTTGAAAAATGTTCTTCTGCTTTCACAGAGCTGTCTCCTGACCATCAGTGAGACAAAATAACTTCTCCTCGGCGTTCGCAGGACTGTCGCCATACCGCCCGACCTTGCGCCTCCGAGTTTGTAACTGTACTGAGTGGCATGAGGAGGGTGAGTCAATCAAACCTGTGCCGAAACAGGCGGTCAAGTGTGTAAGGAATATATGCGTGTCGTACCTCACCCAAAGCTCACTAGGGAGCGCATCATTTGAAATTCCAAAAAGACGGTCAGTAGATAAGCAAACTAGCCTCTGGACCAATTTCAAGGTCATCCCCCTGGTCACGTGACCCCCTGAGGGCAAGGGGGAGGGGCTGGGGTGGTGGTTAGGGAGGAGGGTAAGGGGGAGGGGAGGGGGAGGGGTTGGGGTGGGGCCTGGGGTGGGGTGGGGTGGGGGTGTGGCCTGAGGGGGGGAGCAGGCCAAGATGTTGCCTGGCCTGTTCTGGCCAGCATACTGACGGTGAGTATTAGGTGTTGGTCAGCTTTATAGAGCGGGTGGGAGTGGGGGAACCGGTTTGAGCGGCCGGTAAAGGAAGCCGAACGTTCCCGAGTGTAGCCGAGTGAACAGATAGTTCTCCCATTGGTTGCTAGACCTTGTACTTTTAGGATGTACCACTAGATTGCGCTGGTTGTAGATATCATCAGCTTTATAGTGTGGATGGGAGTGGGGGAACCGGCTTGATCGGCCGGTGAAGGAAGCCGATCGTTGCCGAGCGTAGCCGAGTGAACGGATAGTTCTCCCATTGGTTGCTAGACCTTGTACTTTTAGGATGTACCACTAGAATGTGCTGGTTGTAGTTATAAGAGTTTTATTTTGATGTGAGGCTCTCAAGATCTGGGGTTGATGACCTAGTTGTTGAGTTGGTTGTCAAAATGTAACCCACCCATGTTGGTTTGACAACCTTGAAATTGAGATATATCATATAGGTAAGAAACGGGGCACGCTACGCTTTCATCTACCTAGTTTCAACTACTTTTCCCAACAAAAGCCAACAAAAAGCCAACAAAAGCTAACAAAAAAGCCAACATAATAGCCAATACACAAGCTGATTGTAAAATGTTAAACACTTGCATAGTATTATATTTTAGGTAAAGCAACATTCTCATACAATTAAGTCATTTATCTTCTTTTATGACATGCGACAAGTTAAATCTTGTTCGAGTTCCAATCGTTAACCTTCGGCAGTCTCCGGGGCAAAGTTCGAGAGATTTCGTATTTATGTGTGTACTGCCTTCTGCCGACAAGCGTTGTCAGTTACGTCATAATCTAAAAATAGAATTGATTAATGGTATATATAAGAGACGCTAAAAATGCACTCGATCAGTGCTTCGTGGTAGTTGAAAGTGCGAAGATGTTTCTCTCTAAAGTGTTTAGTGTCCCCCAACTTATGGGGAACAGAATAAAGCCTACCCACGAGCGGTTTGGGTTGTGGTTGATGTTGGAAAACCTGGACAATCTGGTTACAGACATTGGTAATATGAACTACACAGAAAACGAGACGCTCCTAACTGATAAAAATGTTAATCTACTTACACCGATTACGGAGCCGTTTTGTGATAACATTATGGTGGTTAGGATATGTGACCAAGTGGACTGCCAAGAACAATTGGAAAATAGTAAGTCTGTGCTGCTAAATAAAGAGGTGTGTGGTGCTTTCAACCTCTATGTACGTGGTAAATTCTCCAAGTTCATCTCTGCTAAACACGGTGTCAAGGCAAAGCTGCCATTTCCTCTACTCAACAACGAGTGTGCAATGGCACGGGGACTCAGGGCACAACTAGGGGAGAAAGGAATGGTTAACATTATGGAAAAGTATAAAAATCCTGTGGCTATACCATACAAAGTGGAACTAGCTGATGTTAAATTAGATGTTCTATTAGCCGAACTTCCAGAGATATTGCAACAGCTTCGTGCTGAGGAGTTTTATCTTATGGATTTGGACATAACACAAGATTTGGCTGGTGTTTTTAACAAGGCTGAAATGTGTGATTATCTAACATCGAATCACAACTTTTGTGTGCAAGGAGAGTATCGAGAAAAGTGTAATGTGATTGTGAACAATGATAAAACGGTTGGTATAGACTGTTTAACATCGATGAACTCTAATTCTAGAATAAAGATATATAACAAATGTATATGTCCTGGTGTAAACAATGTCATTGGAAACCATATTATAGACTTTATCCGATGTCCAGACACCCGTCTAAGGGAAACGTTTACGTCTTCTTTAGCTAAAGAACATGGTATTACAAGACTAGAGGCAACACTTTACAACTACAAAATGGATGGTGTATTTGCCCCACTCGAAGATTGTGTTAGTGTATTAAAAGCCAACAAACATTACTTAAAAGAAGCGCCCCTGTACTCGGTGCCGATCACGTCCATGTGGATCAAATTATCGGATAACCTACAAAATAGTTGTTGTGTGGTGTTTAACAAAGTTTTGCAATTTGTCGATTGGGGTAATAAAATACTCGGAAATTCACTGGTGTGCAAATCGAACTGCGCGATGGACAAGATCGGGAAAAAATCATAAACTATGCTCTCTCTGCCTATAGTTTTTATTACTTACCCGTAAACTTTGTAGAAATTGTTAACGATGATTCTGGAAACAACAATGTTCGCATTATACAGAAATTCTACATTAAAGCTGGGGAAATATTCTTTTCTCAATCCAGGACATTGTTTTCCACAATTCCCGCAAACATAAATATTAGCGAATTAGGATTGACTCCTACAAATAATATTCTTCCCCAAGTGTTGAGAAAAAGAACCAATAAAACTAACAGACTTAAACCATACCCTCTTAAGGAAATTACCCCCATTGAGTACAGTTAATGTGCTATGTGTAAGGAAACGAAAATTAGAGTTGGAGAAAATTGAGATCAAAAAAAGGAAAGTGGAGTATGTTGCAGAGACTACTGCCCTAAAGGAAGAGTACGAAGCAGTGTTGCAGAAAGAACAGGCGATTGTGGATGCAAGAAACAGGTTTACAGTTTACTTTGAACAAAGTCTCTGGCAAAATCTAGATGTGAGTGGGAAATACAAACTCTGAGCATTTACTGTTAATTACAAAGGAACTTATCCACGCGTTAGAGTGCTTGTAGAAAGTGAAAAATGTAAACATGTGTGCTACTTAAGAGGATATTTAAAATCTATGTTTTTAAAGAGTCATGGTAATTTATACTTGCATAATAAGTATGGATTTATTGTAACTCCATGTGGTGGATTGGACATTGTGCGTCTGGAAACTGAAAAACCGTTTGCGGAATTCAACACCAATGGAATGAATACATTTAATGGTCATTCGTTTGCTAAAATCGAGAATTTAAAGTTTTTGACAAGCATCCAAACAGACTATACAGTAGAGTCGACAACTTATACCCAAGGAGACGTCGATATGCTTAATAACATTACTATGCACGAAATCAAAGGCCAAATAAAAATCCGAAAGTGCTCTCGGTTAGAAAGTCTGGAAAAAGGAACAGAACTAATTATAAAGGGAATAAAACCAATAGTATATAGACATAAAGTTAGATATGTGTTGGAAATGGAGAATATTGACTTTTTGTTTATATCTAATTATTGGCTGGAAAAGGAACTGGAAGATTCATATATAGATTTAAATTATCGGATTAAAATTAAGCTAGACGCTGTTAAAACTACACCTAGCAAAAATAAGGAAAGAGTTGTGTTCTGTGTGTAAATATGCATGACAAATCAAGAATTTGGGCTGCCCTGTTCGGTTTAAACTAATGCATACAAAAGGGACCTAAGAGATTTAACCAAAATTTAAGTTAAAATGTAGAAAAATTAAAATGACTGTTATTAAAACTAAAATAAAGAAAAGAGTGTATTATATGTAAAATTTGTAGATATATTTAATTAGTAAAACTATTGCATGGGTATCGCTTGTGTTTCTTGTTACCCGCCTCACACTCGTAATCTAGTGGTTAACCTTCGGCAGTCTTTGGCAATGTTCGGGAGAGTGACCTTGAAAAGTAGTTGAAACTAGGTAGATGAAAGCATAGCGTGCCCCGTTTCTTACCTATATGAAGCAATGAATGCAAATAAAAGTTTCAAATATAAAAACATCATATCAAAATTGTTTCCTACCTATGAGAGTGTTCGCAGCGGAACTTCAGCTTCCGGTGTCCCGTTTAAAACATTAAAACCTTTCGTTGATTTTGCCTATTGCAACGATCCTAATAAGTTGGTTAAATGCCTACAGCTCCTGTACGCATCCCAACAGGCTGGCCATACCGGTCATGAAGGTGAAATTGTAGAAATAGAAGAGGAGCTTCGCCATGCTGGCATTATTGTATGATGGGTCCACGTGACAATACCCCTTCGCCTATTAAAACAGCGATTGCTCGCGAGTTGCATAAACCAGCTCGCCATATCTATCCTCGTCGTCATGTTGTTTCGTGAGGAATTGACGAGCTTTGGCAAGCTGATCTCGTGGAAAATGATTCCCTATGCTACTACAAATAATGGTATCAAGTATTTACTGACTGTCATCGATGTCTATTACAAAATGGCGTTTGTAGAATCTGAGCGAAATAAGACAGGTACTCTGGTTACTGCAGCTCTTAAACGCATTATTAAAAAGGCTAAACGGCAACCTCGCCTCCTCCAAACAGATCAAGGTAAGGAGTTTTTCAACAAGGAGTTTTCCACCTATCTGCAAGAACTCGGCGTTTATCATTATTCCACATATAGCAATTTGAAGGCAGGTGTGGATGAACGTTTCAACCGAACCTTATAATCACACAAGTGGCGAGAATTTACAGCCAGAAGGTTCTTTCACTGGCTTAATCTAGTGCAGCCTCTAGTGTCGCGTTACAACGATACCACACATAGAACTATTGGATTAAAGCCACGTTTGGTAACAAAAAACACTCCACGGTTGAATCACATTCATCATGGCATCAAAACAGCTGACCCACAACGCCATCGTTTTCACGTGGGTGACTATGTACGCATCAGTAAAAATAAATCACTCTTCTCAAAAGCATACACACCCAACTGGAGTACAGAAATATTCCGTATTCGCCAAGTAAAACGTACCCATCCCGTCACTTATCTACTCCAGGACGATAACAACCAGCCCGTCAAAGGAGGATTCTACCTAGAAGAACTTCAAAAAATATAGTATCCTAAGCATTATCTTGTTGAAAAAGTGATTACAAGAAATGGTAATAAACTTTATGTCAAATGGTTAGGTTTTAATTCCTCTTTAAATTCTTGGATTAATAAATCTGATCTTGTACAATGCGTCTTGTTTTTATTTCATCCTCTAAACCTTTCCTTGTCGGGTTGGCCGAGCGGTCTAAGGCATTCAACTTAAGTTTGAATTTCCTTCTCAGGAAGCGAGGGTTCGAATCCCTCACCTGACAGCTCATCTTGGTTTGGCAACAGTCCTCCTCATATTTACCCTACATAGGAACACACCTCTCTTTTTCATTCCGCTTGACAAGGCTTGACAAAAACAACTCCCAAAACAAGCCTCAACATGTCGCTGTAAGTAACTTCCAGCACAGTAAGAAAACACTCCTCCACTGAGTTACACCTCCAAACAAGCTCTTACAATCAGCGCATTCTAGTGGTACATCCTAGCAACCAATGGGAAAACTATCTGTTCACTCGGCTACGCTCGGCAACGTTCGGCTTCCTTCACCCGCCGCTCAAACCAGTTCCCCCACTCCCACCCGCTCTATAAAGCTGACCAGCACCTACTTACTACTCACCGTCAGTATGCTGGCCAGAACAGGTCAGGCAACATCTTGGCCTGATCCCCCCCCCCCTCAGGCCAGACACCCACCCCTGCCCCCTCCCCAAACTCTCCCCTCCCCCTTACCCTCCCCTCCCCCTTACCCACCTCCCTAACCTTCACCCCAGCCCCTCCCCTCCTCCTAGCCCCCAACCAAGCCCCTCCCCTCCCCTTGCTACCACCACAGCTCCCATCCACCCCTCCCCCTCCCCCTTGCCCTCAGGGGGTCACGTGACCAGGGGGTAAAAGTGGATGACTTTGAAATTGGTCCAGAGGCCTGTTTGCTTACCTACTACGATCACTTGACAGCCCGCGCGAACACTTGAAGGTTAATACGGGAAATAATCTGGTTGGTTGGTTGGTTCCTTAGTTTAGGGGCTGCGACAACGCGGTCATGTAGCCCCGTGTACTTTGGGTGTGTGTAGAATCTGTCTGATAACCAGTGTTAATTGTGATGACTGTATTAGTGTGTGTATCTGTTTTTTTAAATTCAAGTAGGCACTGCAACTTTGAATTTTCAAATAGTTTCTACTTTTGTCGCCAAGCACCACCGTCAACGACTACTAGGCCTAGTTCAGAACTAGCTACCAGACGCCACCGCAGTCGGCTCTTGGCAACGAACGTAGCAACCTAAGAGCGTTGTTTACGTTCTTAACCTATCCAATTTAGTTTCACACAGGTGTAATTAGTGGAAAGATCTTTAACATGCCATAAATCTATGACATGGGACCGCCGGCTTTACTTCCCCTCCGAAGGAAGGCATACTGAGGGATTTTAACGCTCTTAAAAAATCCGACGGCTTCGGCCGGGTTTGAACCCGCTATCTTGGGCATAGAAGCTCAGCATGCTACCAACTACGCCACCGAAGCCGCCGGGAAATAATCTATTCTGCAACTATCAGCAGGCCTGATTTACCACGAGGTATTTTATGGGGTTGAAAGAGTAAATAACTATTGATTTAAAATGCTGTCTTATTAAAAATCTCGAAATTGAATGTTTTCAGTCGGTTAACATGATAAGTAGCCAATTTTATTGTAATGGGCGGTTCCTTAATCCTGAAAGCAAATTACATGCGTTAATAAATACACCTGGATGACCAGTTTCGATCGAAACATTTTGCTTGTTATTACCATTATCTTCCCTAATTGACGAAGAATTCTAAGTAATGTTATTACTATTATCTTTCCTAGATGATGAAGAATCCTCAATTGTGTTATTACCACTATCATTCCTAGTAGATAAAGAATTCTAAGTCATGTTATTACCATTATCATTCCTAGTTGATGAAGAATCCTCAATTATGTTATTAACACTATCATTCCTAGTTGATAAAGTATTCTAAGTAATGTTATTACCATTATCTTTCCTAACAGATGAAGAATCCTCACTGATGTTATTACCATTATCTTTCCTAATTGATGATGAATCATTAGTGATGTTATTACTATTATCTTTCCTAAGAGATGAAGAATCCTCAGTGATGTTATTACCATTATCTTTCCTAGTTGATGAAGAATCCTCAATTATGTTATTACCATTATCATTCCTAGTTGATGAAGAATCCTCAGTCATGTTAATACCATTGTCATTCCTAGTTGATGAAGAATCCTCAGTGATGTTATTACCATTATCTTTCCTAAGAGATGAAGAATCCTCAGTGATGTTATTACCATTATCTTTCCTAAGAGATGAAGAATCCTCAGTGATGTTATTACCATTATCTTTCTTAGTTGATGAAGAATCCTCAATGAAGTTATTACCATTATCATTCCTAGTTGATGAAGAATTCTCAGTATTGTTATTACCATTATCATTCCTAGTTGATGAAGAATTCTCAGTATTGTTATTGCTATTATCATTCCTAGTTGATGATGAATCCTCAGTGATATTATTACCATTATCATTCCTAGTTGATGAAGAATTCTCAGTATTGTTATTGCCATTATAATTCCTAGTTGATGAAGAATTCTCAGTGATGTTATTACCATAATATTTCCTAGTTGATGAAGAATTCTCAATGATGTTATTACCATTATCATTCCTAGTTGATGAAGAATCCTCAGTGATGTTATTACCAGTATATTTCCTAGTTGATGAAGAATCCTCAATGATGTTATTACCATTATCATTCCTAGTTGATGAAGAATTCTCAGTATTGTTATTGCCATTATCATTCCTAGTTGATGAAGAATCCTCAGTGATGTTATTACCATTATCATTCCTAGTTGATGAAGAATTCTCAGTATTGTTATTACCATTATCATTCCTCGTTGATGAAGAATCCTCAATTATGTTATTAACACTATCATTCCTAGTTGATAAAGAATTCTAAGTAATGTTATTACCATTATCTTTCCTAACAGATGAAGAATCCTCACTGATGTTATTACCATTATCTTTCTTAATTGATGATGAATCATTAGTGATGTTATTACTATTATCTTTCCTAAGAGATGAAGAATCCTCAGTGGTGTTATTACCATTATCTTTCCTAGTTGATGAAGAATCCTCAATGATGTTATTACCATTATCATTCCTAGTTGATGAAGAATCCTCACTCATGTTAATACCATTGTCATTCCTAGTTGATGAAGAATCCTCAGTGATGTTATTACTATTATCTTTCCTAAGAGATGAAGAATCCTCAGTGACGTTATTACCATTATCTTTCCTAAGAGATGAAGAATCCTCAATGATGTTATTACCATTATCTTTCTTAGTTGATGAAGAATCCTCAATGATGTTATTACCATTATCATTCCTAGTTGATGAAGAATTCTCAGTATTGTTATTACCATTATCATTCCTAGTTGATGAAGAATTCTCAGTATTGTTATTGCTATTATCATTCCTAGTTGATGATGAATCCTCAGTGATATTATTACCATTATCATTCCTAGTTGATGAAGAATTCTCAGTATCGTTATTGCCATTATAATTCCTAGTTGATGAAGAATTCTCAGTGATGTTATTACCATAATATTTCCTAGTTGATGAAGAATACTCAATGATGTTATTACCATTACCATTCCTAGTTGATGAAGAATCCTCAGTGATGTTATTACCATTATATTTCCTAGTTGATGAAGAATCCTCAATGATGTTATTACCATTATCATTCCTAGTTGATGAAGAATTCTCAGTCATGTTATTGCCATTATCATTCCTAGTTGATGAAGAATCCTCAGTGATGTTATAGTCATTATATTTCCTAGTTGATGATGAATCCTCAATGATGTTATTACCATTATCTTTCCTAGTTGATGAAGAATTCTCAGTATTTTTATTGCCATTATCATTCCTAATTGATGATGAGTCCTCAATGATGTTATTACCATTATCTTTCTTAGTTGATGAAGAATCCTCAATGATGTTATTACCATTATCTTTCCTAATTGATGAAGAATCCTCAATGATGTAATTACTATTGTTTTTCCTAATTGATGAAGAATCCTGAGTGATGTTATTAGCATTATATTTCCTAACTGAAGAATCCTCAGTGATGTTATTACCATTATCTTTCCTAACAGATGAAGAATCCTCAGTGATATCATTACCATTATCTTTCCTAGCTGATCAAGAATCCTCAGTGATTTCAAACATCTACTAAGAATTTAAGTTATTTACTACGCAGGTTAACAAACAGAAGCAGTAATTGTTTGTATTTTTTCCTCGTGCTGCCTTGTGGTGGCAGCCAAGCAACCGCCAGCCTTCCATTTCCATGTGCTGACTCCCCGTTTTGCGTATTTTCAGTCGCTTTAATTAGAGACTAATGTTAATGTGAGCCACTTGTTTTACCACCATCGCATATAGAGACCCTCTAAGATTATCGTCTTACAAATACAGTACAGTCCGATTGAGGGGTGGACGCTACGAGAGTTCCCTTGTAAGTGTATTTTACTCCACCATTAGCCATTTAAAGCGCAAGGCTATCCTGCGTTCTTCTCTGACTGGGATATGACCTAGAAATTTTCTTGAAGCCTTCCTTTATTCTATGTTCCCGTCAACCGCGGGTCTGGAAAGCTAGTAGTTTATAATTACAGATCATATCCATTCCCGATATTAGCAATTATATTACCAATCTGAGTCTGAATAAATACGCACCACTGAAATGTAATTTGATTTCTGAAATGATCTAATTTCAATTGATATGTTCATTAGCGGAGTAAGTACAAATAGCAGCAAATAGAGTTACTGAATAATTCACCTCACAAAGAGGAGTTTCTGATAATGATTATGAAATTAATTGCAAATTTGTTAGGTATCGGAAATGAACAGTTGTATAGGATGATTCGTAATCTCTATTATACGCTTTGAGGGAAGTCTAAAGTTTCACCATCTAGTGGTGTAGTGGCTAGCAATCTTTATGATTGTCGGCTCTGTCAAAAATGTAATTCTGGACTCAGGGTGGATAAGTGTTGTCCGTGTTTGCAGTATTTAGAGTGGTTTGATTCAGCCTCCCTGTACTTAGCTAATGGTTTCATCTCTACATAGCTACCACACCGTACATCTGAAGTAATCTTTTTAACATATTATAACCATGGCCTATCCCTAAAGTTCTTATCTTCAATCCTACCTTTCATAACTAACTTCGTTATTCCTGTGTGCCTTAGTATGTGCCCTACCAACCTACCTCTTCTCTTCATCAGCACGCATCAGAAACATTTTCTCCTCTCCCACGCATCTCAATACCTCATTTTATACTCCACTTACCCACCTGATCGTCTTTCTCCTGTAATGCCATAGACTTATCTGGTTGTTAAATGCTTTTGTTGACGTACTTTCTTCTTCGACGGTTTCCGTGCGAGGTTTGATTCGCCCTTGCTTATCTCGTCTTATTTATGCGTCTTTCTTAATTTATATGCAGGTAAGTTCTTTTTTTTTCTTGCAGGTAGTGCGCATGTTCATCATCATCGTGCTGATCTTTGCCATCTGTTGGTTGCCTTACCACGCCTACTTCATCTACACCCACCACAATAAGGCCATCAGGTATTCCCGCTACGTGCAGCATCTGTACCTTGCCTTCTATTGGCTCGCCATGAGCAACTCCATGGTCAACCCTCTCATCTACTACTGGATGAATGTTAGGTGAGTATACTGTATTTTCCTGGAGGATAGGTAGCTCACTTTGGGATGGTTTCGTCTAAAGGACGAAGTGCTTGGCTGCCGGACAATAACCTGAGTGTAAGGAAATGAGTGCGTGGTTTCTAATGAATGGAACGAGCAACGGCGAGTCGGCCGTGCCTGTGAAGTTATTGCTGAAGCGTGTTTACAAGGTTAAATGACAGACAGCAAAGGCGGCCGTCACACAGTGGGTCAAAATCGAAATCTAGGAGGACAAAATTATTTATTTTCATAATTAAAAAATCAAAATGTATTACTTCTACAGCATTCCCATATAATTGCCACTCACTATTCTGGGATATAAACGCATCTTAGTGTAAATCTGTCACCACTGTTCGAGCAGTCTGAATTGGAGGGTGAATGCAAATGGCTGTGGTTTGGTTGCCTTTCTGGTTAATGTGATGCTTTAGGATGGAACATACAGCTGAAGGTATGATCGTTGTAACATGTTTCAGTTATTAATGGGCGTAATTGTTACGTATTTTAGCTATATTTGCATTATATAATGAACCCTTATTAATCTGCGATAAATAAGTATTCATGATTTATTATTATTATTACTGCAGCCCAGGCAGTATTTGTGGAAGTTGACGAGGATAAAGGCAAGGTAGCGTGTCGCAATGATTGCCACAGAAGTAGATCTTGGTAGCTATTCTTGAAAACGGCCGGCTAAGCTGAGTTCAAGGCCAAATTGTGTAACAACTTGCACCAGAATTGGAATCATAAAGGGATGGTCACGAGTTTCCTGCAACCGACCTACGATTGAATCACCCAATCAGGAGAGACCAAGCCGAGATCACGCGATGGATGGCGTCAGTGGTAAAAAGCGCGCGGAATTGATTATCTAAAGAACCGCCGATCGGAATTATCTCCGCATGAGTGTGCTGAGACGTTTGAATTATTTGATGAAGATTGACACTAGTCCCGTGTGTGTGAGATGAAAACTCTGGAAATTTTTTCTTAATTTACCCCACTCTTCCTCCCCCTGTCAGTTTCTAATAAATTGATCGACGAGACGCTGTTCGATGTCTTTCGTTTTGGAGCTCTGATGAGCTAACTTCACGCCAGTTTGTGTAATGATTTTAACGCTCTAATATTATTCGAAGTCATTTTATTTGTGAACTCTGATGAGCTAACTTCGCGTCAGTTTTGTGTAGCGATTTTTTGAAAGCTCTCATATATTTATTTTGAAGTCTAATACTTTGTGAGCTCTGTGCGCTAATTTCACGCCAGTTTGCGTGGTGATTTAAAACTTGAATATCATCTTAAAGACAACTATTTTCAGCTCTTAAGGGGCAAGACATGAGTAACATTCTAATTAGCGCTCACCCGAGCGAAGGTCAAGCAAAGCAGTAGAGATTACCGAGCGAGATAGCGACCGTGAGTCAGTCAAACTTTAAAACTTGTATTGTCGAGCCAGTGACGATGGACTCGAAGTGTATATTTCATGTAAATTTTTATTGTATTTTTCATGTGTGTATCGGGCGCGTGTGAGCGAGAGTTAGGGAAAGTCTTCGTGATTAATCGCATAGGACTATTTGTGGGCGAATTTAGTAACTCACAAGCGATTATAGCCAGGTCAAATTATAATAACATTGAACTTTTCTTCCAAAGAGACTACACCAAGATGTCCGACGTGTGGTCAGGAGCCGGAGTGATGTCCGACGCTTCTACGAAGACAACTATGGAGTGCTAATTTTCCCGTAGGGAAATGGGCTGAGATGGAGGTCATATGTTCTACAAGCTGAGACGGTGATGTACAACAATTGATTATTCAATTATGTAGTTAGATTGGCGGGGGAACTTTGTAAATAGTTCATTTTCTTTTTCTTGTTTTAGAGTGTTTTTCTTGTACCGACACTAAATGTTTTAAATGTACGATGGCGCGTGGCCAAAGTGTTTGTTGTGTATTTATTTTTCTTTGGAGTCATATTTAATGTGCACGGCGCGTGTACGTGATTTTTATCCATGCAAATGCGAAACCCGTTACATTCGATAAGTGGTGCTTTATTAAAGTTCATATTTTTGATAGGAAAGGGAGGTAATTACTGTAAGATGATTGCTGAACAGGTTATTATTCATATTAGGGTTGCCGAGTGCAACAATTTAAGATGTAACTGTAGAACACTTTAGTTCTAATTTGATAGATTTTTTTTAGTCCTTTTCAGGTTTATTAGTCACGGCGTAGAACGGAGGCGCCAGCAAGTGGAAAATATTTATGTCATTTTATTTCAGGGTCTGTCAAACCCATACGTGTGATTCTGTGTGTGTTACTGTGTCAGGTGTGTGTTGATTCTACGTGAAGAGGGGTAGAGGTCTTACCGCCCTCATATTTTGTTGTTGTTGTATTTTTGATGGAAAGGCAGGGTGCTCCAGGGAGACCGCTGTTCCATGTCCATATGCTAATTCTTGGATTTCCTAGGGGAAATGCCGGGACATTTTGTTCTGACACACACACACGTATTATTGTGCTTTGGGGCACGCTTCTTCGAGATTCGATCCCGTGCCTTGGGAGGTCAAGGTTATTTTGACACGTGGGTTGACAGATATGCAGATTTCCACGAATCGCCCTTCTAGCCTGGTGACTTATTTTGTTAGGCAGTCCTATGTTCCGACTGGCCCCTTTAAGCTTTCAAGTAGCAAACCTGTTTCTTTGTGATGGTTATTTTGAACCATAATGAATTGGGGAGTTCGCCATGTGTGTGACGGATTATTGCATGTCGTATGGATAGAATATTGTGTTAATAATGTAAATGTTGGCTTTGAGCCTATTGTTTTGTCTATGACTCAATTCATGTAATTTAGTATGTGACACCTGTGTGGTGTAGTCGTAGTGACTTGTAAAAATGACGGCGGTCATATGTGTATTTCTTTTGTTGGTCACGTGTTAACTTACTTGTGTTGATTTGTGTGAGAAGTCCTAATTTTAGGCAGTAATGTTTTTGCTACGGCAGTTTTGATTCCAATTTCACGCGGAAATTATTGTGTTGTTTATTTTAAGTATAGGAAGTGTCGGTTTAGTTTTAAGTGTTGTATAGTTGTTCCCCGCGTCTGTCTAGCTCTAAGCAATGTGGATTCGTCTTCTGAAAGTTTATTCTGGATGATGACGAATCATGCATTCGATTGTACTCATCGTGAAGCATGTAGAACAGCACACGCGCATACATTGTCACTACTGTTGATTTTTCTTTGGGACACTTGGTCCGAGTATTAATCTCTCCTGAGATTTGGCCTAGTTTTGGCAAACTTTAATTTATTCAGTGGAGTCATATGGGAGTTTGTTTTGTTAATTCTTTTGTGTAAATAGCTGATTTGTTATTAAATTCATTTGTTTTAACCCTGGCTTCACTTTTTCCTGCATGTTATTTTGTTATATGTTACCCTGCATGTTAATGAAGCGCTTTAACAACAACTTACGATATGGACTGTTACACCCCCCGAAACTGAGTCTCATAAGCTTCTTTGCAAGGGTTCAATAATAATTAACTCATCATCATCATCATCATTTCCCCTTATCCAGCACCTGCCGGGTCGGGGTATTTATGGCACTTCTCCACTTTCCTCTTTCCTTCCACAATTCTTCTTCCACGATCTTGTCCCAGTCCAGATTCCTTTTTCTCACGCTGTTCTTCATTGAATCGATCCACCTTGTTCTAGGTCTTCCCCTTGCTCTCTTACCCTTGCACTTGGCCTCCAGCATCTGTCTTGGTATTCTATTTTCCTCCATCCTCTTTACATGTCCAAACCACCTTAGTTTATTCTTCTCAATTCTCTCATTTAGTTTTCCCATCCCAACTTCCTTCCTAACATCTTCATTCCTCACTCTGTCTTTCCTTGTCTTACCTATCATACTTCTTAGGAATTTCATTTCACTGGCTTGGATTCTACTCTCTTGCCTGCTCGTCAGGGTCCAAGTCTCAGCTGCAAAAGTTAATATGGGTACATAGTCCACTTTATACATTACCTCCTTGCTTTTCCTTGGTACTTCCTTATCCCAAACAAGTTTTCTTACACTTTGATAGAATGCATTGCTCTGCTGTACCCTCCTGCCAATCTCCATGTCCAACCTACCAGTTTGCTTCAATTCACTTCCTAGGTATTTGAACGTGTCCACAATTTCCAAACTCTGACTTCCAATTTTTACAGTGCCCTTTCTTTGTCTTTCCCCTCTTGTCATCACCATGGTTTTGCTTTTCTCTATACTGATTTTCAGACCATACTTCTGAATATTTTCGTTCAGTGCATCTAGTTGTTTTTGCACTTCTTCGGTGTTCCTTCCCCAGACCACAATATCGTCTGCAAATAATAGTAACTTCATTTCTTTATGTCCATATGCTTCCTTTGTTTCCTTTACAATTTCATCCATTACCATTATGAATAAAAGAGGTGACAGCACACTCCTCTGTCTTAGTCCAGTCTTGTTCCTAAACCAATCTGTCTTTCCAACTGGGGTCAGTACCCTGCTAACACAGTTGTTGTACATTGCTTGCACCATTTCCAACATTTCTCTTCCCAGTCTCTTCTTAACCATGGTTTCCCATACCTTCTCTCTGGGGACACTATCATATGCCTTTTCTAGATCTATGAAAGTCATGATCAAATCCTCTCCATATTCCCAGTTCTTTTCCATCACCTGCCTCAAGCTAAAGATTGGGTCCACTCCTTTTAAAATTATATTTTCACCTAGATTTTAGTATGTCGCGTCACTCTGCGTCACTTTCTACTTAATGTTAAAATGTAGATAAGGTCTTGTTGTTTACGCCTGTTATAAGATTTTTGCATCCTTTTGCATCTTACTTAGTTATTTTACGTTTTAGAAGATGCCGCGCAACCAGTTCTCACACGATTACAACTGTTTGAAGAACTGGGTTCAATGATTATGCCAAAACTGAAACTTTGTGACTTTGTTAAAAGTAAATTAGGGGTAGAAAATTGTTCTGAAGAGATAACTGAATGCTCTATCCAACTCCTAGTCAAAGACAATTTCTTGCATGTGTAGATGTAGCTTAAAAAGTTTTAACTGATGTTTATTATGAAGTAAACAAATGATATACGTTGCTTTCACTCTAAATTCATGATTAAAACGTAAAAATAATTTTGTCCTCTTAGATTTCGATTTTGACCCACTGTGCGTCGTGGTGTAGCGGACTAGAGCTCGCTGGCTGAGAACCGGAGTTCGAACAAGTGGGTTTTCAAGGAATACAAGAAAGCGGTAAAGAAAAGGGTGAAAATGATTTAATTAAGGGTGCAATTGTACAAGGCACGAATGCAATTATTTATTTTATTTTATTTATCGTATGGCTTTTAGTGCCGGGAGTGTCCGAGGACATGTTCGGCTCGCCTGAGTCTGTAGCTGCTTCCAGCGGACACCCTAAAGGGTGAGCTACAAGTTCCGTTTAATTTCAATTAGTTCCAACTTTCGCCACCAGATATCAATGATACCTAGTTGTGAACGTTGGAACTTGGATAGAGCGTTCTGACGAAATCTAACCTAACAATTTTGCTTTACACAAGTTTAGTCTGTGAAAGGATCTTTTACATGCCGTAAATCTATGACATGGGACCGCCGGCTTTACTTCCCCTCCGAAGGAAGGCATACTGAAGGATTTTTAAAGCTCTTATAAAATCCGACGACTTCGGCCGGGTTTGAATTAGCTATCTTGGGCACAGCAGTTCAGCATGCTACCGACTACGCCACCGAAGCCGAATGTGATGAATAGAAGTTATTAGGTTTGGATGGAAAGGATTTACTAAGGACAACCTTTTATTAGTACAACTCACCAGACTGTAGAACGGTCGGACGTCTGGCAGCACCTCGGCGTGTGAAAGACGATAGAGAGACCTCAGTTCCTGGTGCGGGGAGTATTTAAAGGAATCGTCAATGTTTGTATACATTGGTCAGCGAATTCCTGTGTTAGATGGAAGGCAACTACCTGTTTACACTTACGTTGTAAGGATGTTGTAAGGATTGCCACACGTGTGTGTGTGGTTTGGTTTGTCAAGCTGAGTGTGTTTGCCATGGTTAGACATTTGCTGTTGTTGGTTTCTCTGAGGTTGTGGCGTGAAATAGGGGTGAAGGGTGTGGGCACCCCAGGGTAGAACAATACTTCGAAAGCCTCGTACTTTCGTTGTTAAAAAATAATTGACGCTAAATTATGTTCTTCACAGTCTATCCAATACATTGGAAGTAAATACGAGGGCGGATCAAAAGTCTTTGCCCCCATTTATTTTTTTGCCAAAATAAAAATTACATACAGGCAATTACAAATACACGTACTGTTCTACGTACTTCGCACATTTTTAACCGCACAGCTTCCACTTTTTTTCAGACATGTATCCCATCGTAGCACTAAATTCAGCCAGCTGACTGTGGAACCATCGTCGGACTGCTGTCGGCGTCATCGTTGCACGTGAATCGCTGTCCTGCCAGGAACTTCTTCAGTGAACCAAACACGTGGAAATCACTAGGGGCGAGGTCCGGGTGGTCCAGACTCTCCCAGGGAAATGACCGGAGCTTATTGGCGATTCTGGTTGCCACATGTGGTCTCGCATTGTCATGGTCCGCTGAAGAAGCTCCTGGCAGGACAGCGATTCACGTGCAACGATGACGCCAAGACAGCATTCCGACGATGGTACACAGTCAGCCGGCTTAATTCCACCACAGGGCCAACTGAAATTTAGTACTGCGATGGGACAAATACCTGAATAAATATGGAGACTGTGCAAAAAAATAGTGCAGTGTACGTAGAACAGTATGTATATTTGTAATTACCAATATGTTTGGTTTTTTTTTGCCAAAAAAATAGGGGCAAAGACTTTTCGATCAGCCCTCGTTTTTTAGATTATACAGGTGTCTTTTATGTACCTTTGGAGAATGATAGGTCATGTAGGGGACGGGTATAGAAGTAATTTGAGATAGGGAACTTGGGGTTGGAGCGGCCTCCTTAACCCTTAAAATAAGGGTTGATGTAAGCCCTCCACTCTGTCAGTTGGGCAACCGACCCAAGCCTCTATTACCTTTCTCAATCCTTTAACTCTTGGCAAGATTCATTTCACTATGTGGCGCTGGCGTAATGGATAGCGTTGCGGTGCGAAAGGCCGGTAGTCCCGGGTCGATTCCGGGCTTGGGCAAAATCTTTTTTTTATGTTATTTGTCGTATTTGTACTCTCTTCTCTGACGTAGCGCCATACTGTATCATGTGACTACAATACCACAAATAACATTTAAAAAATTGCCAAAGCCTGGAATCGAACCCGGGATTATCGGCCTTTCGCACCACAACGCTATCCATTACGCCAGCGCCACATGGTGAAATGAATCTTGCCAAGAGTTAAAGGATTTAGAAAGGTAATAGTCTAATAGAGGCCTGGGTTGGTTGCCCATCTGACAGGGTGGAGGGCCTAAATCAACCCTTATTTTAGGGGTTAAGGAGGCCGCTCCAACCCCAAGTTCCCTATCCCAAATACTTCTATACCCGTCCTCTACACGACCTATCATTCTCCAAAGGTTCATAAAAGACACCCTGTATAAGAGGTATTTAAATTTTGTAAATGGCTTAAGAACACAACTCTCTTTGGAGGTGTTGAGTAAAAATTGAAAATGTGAACCAGAATCTCCCGCTGTCCTGGCGGATGTGCTTAGCCACTTACACCAATGCTGCAACGCTCCACCGCTACACTGTTTCAAGTTTTAGATGTAGAGGCGCTGTTGCGTCTGCTTCTGCAATGGTATGGGGATATCCTTGATTGCCTAGACGACGCACACAGGACCAAATGTGCGCCTAAGTCAGAATCTCACATCAATAATAAAGGCATTCCAAGCGCTAGTATCGCGTTCGGAATTATGTCAATTCCACTGTTATTGGATAAGCTGACCAAGAACCATGAGCAAAAATAAGATGTTCAAAAAAGAACATATAGCGTACTTTCTCCTAAATGTATGGGTATAGTTATAACTCTTTGTCCATATCACCTCCTATTTTCTTGGCACACAGGATTTGAGCAGGGGCGTTCAAACGATAGGTTATAATTTACCCCCAGTATTTTGCAATTTCATCAGCAAATACTACAAACAACGTAGGAATTCAGTATATTAACATCGACTATTAAGAATAATTGAAACTTCGTTGGTCTAAACGTATCACTGGGAGAAACACATGTAATATACCTACTGCACACCTAATTTTTAATCGCGCCTATCCTTGGCACTGCACTCTGTCGGCAACAAGAGGACATATCAATTACATGGTAGGCCGGTATAGAGCACAGCTTGCATCTAGTAGGCCGTGGATATTTCCCGCATACTGTAGTTCAACTGGTTGCTAGTAGATATCACTCCTGCAGATCCGTTCAAGAACTTTGTTTTAATTAAATATATATTTTCCATTGCAAAATGCACAATATAACTCTCAATTGTATAACGTCTCAGTACTCAAAAAACAATAAATGTAAAAAACAAGAAAAAAACAGCTCTGTTGGGATTAGAACCCCAGCCGGCCGGGTGAGAAACCAACACGCCAACCACAGACCCTAATATGACTTCCCAAGTTCAACGTTATCAATTCATTTAGATACAACGTCCTAGAAAATAATGATTTTGACTAAACGATTTCTTCACTGGCGTATATATCCATTATAACCCATTTCCTACAAAGTTCATATTATTTCTATCAGTAGGCTATACTGCATGCAACATACTCAAATTAGTGAAATATACATCAGCTGCCATCTTGTCTGTAACCGAGGTGGCTCAGCTTTTTAAAGCCACTTCTGCACTGCAATATTACAATATTAACTTTTAATTTCGAACGGGCCACGTCTTTTAGAACAGTTTAAACGATTCTCGGTTCGATAATCGGAACTGGTGGATCCCATGTTAAGGATTATAAAGTTTGCATAATTCACAAGGCCGTCATCCTGAAATGGTACGGCTGATGACCTTGTCGGTTGGGCACAAGACACGTCCCAGATGGTATGTTGTTGCCAAATTTGGTAAAGATCCGTTGATTAGTTTGGTCGTAATTTATTTTTAAGTTTTGACCATTTGAGTGGCCACCATTACGTTTTGGTAAAGATGACAGCAATATAAAATATGACACTGAGGTTCCCTTTGCTAGTGCAACATTTCGTCCAATTTGGTTTCGCCATGTTTGAATTGATAAGGGGGGGGGGTCAGATATACAGGGTACACAGGCTCACACACACACACACACACACACACACACACACAAAGTAGATCTCATAAGTCTACTTTCATTTTTTCAAAAATCGAAAGTAGGCAAATAGACTCCCATGACATCATTGTCCTGAAACCAACGTGATAATCAGTTGTGTAGATATCCAAACTCTCGGAAAAGTATATATCCCGAATGACACCAAGCAGTTGGTCGGTCAAAGAAGTTCGATTGCCCATTACAATGCATTGGTTTGAGAAACAGCTGAGGATCTCAAACGGCTTCTTATCATGGCGACGTTCAATTCCGAACATAATAATGGCCTACCATTTATGGGTAGCCTCTAATATTACATTCCAATCTGAAGAAGACAATAAAATGGAACATAAAACCAATAATCCTTTGTGAACATTAGAACGACGCGACGGTAGGCTAAGTGAGTAAACAAGATGTGATACTGGCTCAACGGTAACAGGTATGGTTCTTAATGATCGAAATAGGGCGCGAAAATTGGATGATTTTAATCAGATTCTCACGTGCCATTGGCCCAAATCGAAATACTGTAGTAACGTTTGAACTGAATCGTCATCAATCACAATCATGATTTATTTATTTATTAGTTTGTTTGATTATTTATTTATTTATTTACTAATCTATGTATCCATTTATCTCTCAATTGTTTATTTTATTTGTTTGTTTAATTACACAGGCCATAAGTCCAATGCCTTTAGATTGATTACTATTTATATTATATATCCTAGTATCGTCTGAGAAGAAGGATCTGTCTGTGACAGTAATGTGAAATGGAATTATCAATATTCTGCCAAAGAGAAGAGTTCTTCATCAAGTAATGACTACACCAAGATATGTTGGTTGAACTTCTCCAAACTCCACTTTTCTGTTGATATTGCATTCGTAATTTTTAATTTAATGTGGTAATCTTCAGACTGCAAACCACCTTTGTATCCCATCGTAGAAATTAACTGGTATGTCTCCACGTCATATTTCAACTTCGCTTATTAAATCCAAGTCTTTGTTCTCAACTATGTCAATTTTGAAGTTCTCTCCATGTATCCGTATAGTTCTACAAAACTCCAAACAATGTTTTAAGTCTGCGCTATACTCTCAAAGGAACACAATAACAGCTCAAAACGGGTCAATAAGACAAGTTTTATATCGGCGAGCAGAAGCGTATCCATGATTTCTATCGGAGGGGCTGAATCTATTTATGTATAAGGTGCGTTCAAAAAGTAACGAGCCGGAGGCTGTAATGCGCAAACCGGTGACGACAACGGCTAGTCGTGGCGTGTGTAACGAGGTGTGGTTCCGACCAGAGCGTGGAAGGTCACAGCCCGTCGCTAGAGGGCACGCGTGCACGTCACGTGACGATACAAAGCGAGCAGCAGCATGCAACAATCGTCCAACGCTGCCAGTCGCATTGCAAACAGTGACATGGAGGCGTCAAACGAAGAGCAAAGAGGTGTTGTTCGGTTTCTGACAGCGAAAGGAGTAGGGGGAAAGGACATTCATCGCCGAATGTCACAAGTGTACGGCGAACACTGCATGTCCCTTGCAAGGGTCAAGGCGTGGCACAAGCACTTCAGAGAAGAACGGGTGTCGTTAGCCGATGATGCCCGGTCTGGAGCACCCCTTTGCATTACCGTTGACAACGTCCAGCTGGTTGATGCACTCATTACCCAGGACCGCCGAGTGACAGTGAACACCATAGCCACCGTAGTCGGATTGAGCGTCGGAAGTCTGCACACCATCATGAAGGAACGACTGCACTTGAGGAAAGTGTGTGCCCAATGGGCACCAACCACACCAGAAAGCATGTCGAATGGCCTACTGTCTTGGTCTGCATAAAGCGGCTTCGGTTGCGGTAGTTGGTAGCATGCTGAACTGCTGTGCCCAATATAGCGGGTTCAAAGCCCGCCGAAGTCGTCCGATTTTTAAGAGCGTTAAAAATCCTTTACTATGCCTTCCTTCGGAGGGGAAGTAAAGCCGGCGGTCCCATGTCATAGATTTATGGCATGTAAAAGATCCTTCCACAGACTAAACTTGTGTGGAGCTAAAGTGTTTGGTTGGATTTCGTCGGAATGCTCTATCAAAGTTCCAACGTTCACCACTAGGTATCATTGATATGATTGATATCTGGTGGCGAAAGTTGGAACTACTTGAAATTGAACGGAACTTGTAGCTCACTCTAGAGATGTCCGCTGGAAGCAGTTACAGACTCTGGCGAGCCGAACATGTCCTCGGACACTCCCGACACTAAAAGCCATACGATAAATAATAAATAAATAAATTAATAATGAATTTTAATTCAATAAAACATATTTTTCAAATGCATTTTGGAAACGTGACTTAATGTCATTCAGCTCCGTGATAAGTTTAGTGCGGCATAAAGTCTTCCAGAATGAATATTTCACATGATTTGTTATTTAACAAGTATTTCAGTGAAGAACTATACAGCCTATTTTCATATATCCTGCTCATGTTAATTGCCTCTATCAACATACAAAATTTCAGTTTAATTGCTGTAACAGATTCGTAGATATTGAGAACCGTCTAAATATTTCAGATGGTCGCCAGGTTGGATTTTTATTTTTGTACTATTACATTAAGATTATTGTGTACGTGTGGTATTCAAACTTAAATCGCATGATTAGAACACAAGAAGTAAAAACGAGATTTTAAAATTACGCACAGCAGCCATCTTGTGATTATGCAAACAATTGAAATAAATTAGATGCCAGTGGATCAACATTTGTATAAGCATTTAACGTGCAACGTTTCACGAGTCTCTGATTGTTAATTCGCGAGAAACGTCCATTTAAATATTTATATTTCGCGTCGCCGCCATGTTGGATTTGTGCTCACCAGGTTACTGAAAGTCTTATAGGTGAACATATGTTCATAGTCTCTATGAACATTAAAAAAAATCAGTTTGGTTGCTGTAAAAGATTCATAGATATTGAGAACCGTCTAAATATTTCGGAAGCTCGTCATTTAGGATTGTTATATGTATAGTCCATAGAGTTATGTACCATTCATGGACAATTATTGCCTAGGTTCATTATTCAAACTTTCACTTCAATCGCATGAATACGACACAAGAAATAAAAACTTAATTTTAAAATTTCGCACAGCTGCCATCTTGAGGTTATGTAAACAATTGAATTAAATTTGATGGCAGTGCATTACAATCTGCAAAATCATTTACTGTACCACATTTTACTGCGCTCAGAGAGTTAAATCACGAGAAAAGTCTATTAAAATATTTCAAATTCGCTTGGTTGCCATGTTCGTTTTGTACCTTACAGGTTTATGAAATATACATAGGTAAACTTGTATCAGTACCCTTTATCACCGTACAAAATTTCAGGGTGATATCTGTAATAGTTTCGGAGATATAGAATGTCAGTGAAATATTTCGCACATCCGCTATTTTGAGGTTATGTAAACAATTGGACTAAATTAGACTCCCGTCCATTACAATGAGTATAAACAATTGCTGTACCAAGTTTCATTACGTTTGGATAGTTAAATCGCGAGAAAAGTCTATTTAAAGTCTCAACTTCGCTTGGCCGCCATGTTGGTTTTGTAGTCACCAGGTTTTTGAAAGTCTCATAGGTGAACTTCTAGTAGGGCCCTTTATCACCGTACACAATTTCAGGGTGATATCGGTAATAGTTTCGGAGATATTGAATGCTAGTGAAATATTTTGCACAGCCGCCATGTTGGATTGGTGTGACGTAACAAAATTTGAAGGGCACGGTCGAGGTCGCCGGGAATAGCGCTATGAACTTACCGAGTTTCATTGAAATCGCTTCAGCTGTTTAGATTTTATTAGGGGGGGGGGGACACACACACACCTCACACACACTCACACGCACACACACACGGACAAAAGGTGATTTCATAAGCCTATTTTTTTTTCAAAATTGAAAATAGGCTAAAAATGGATTTGTAACATAAAATCCACCTAAACCCTGTACAAATGCAATTTACAATAGCACTGTAGCACGCGGGAATCTTGCAGTTTGGCCAACATTAATTACGGAATACGGCGCTGAAAGGCAGCAGGGCATTGACTTAATGCTATTTTCCTCTGATCGCACTACATGTAGCAGTGGTTTCTAGTTTAATAGAAGGCTGACTTAATTATTTCCTGTGCCGTTCCAAGGCACTTAAGTCAATGCTTCAGAATACTAATTGTTTTCAGCTCTGGCCGATGCACTGTGTTATGTTTCAAGAACCTGGAGAAACATTTTACAAAATAAACATATTGCCTGGCAAGCGGCAAAACAAAACTGTTCCGTCCACTCTTTCTTAAACTGACGGTTTTCTGTGTCCACTTTCCTCTGTGAACTGCACGACATGATTGTGCGAGGGCAGATCAAAAAATAAGTTGCACTTCCCAGTTATGGCCATTTATTACACCAGCTATACAACAGCAGCACGCCTATAACAACATACAATGTAACGTCACTTTCCCATATAGTTTCCAAGAGACTTCAAACATTTCTGCGAACGCACAACCAACTTGTCGATGTCGGACGCATAGAAAGTTCCTCCAGCGTTCTGCGACCACACGGAGACAGCGGCCGTCACCTCCTCATCGGTCTGGGAATGTCGACCACCGTTCTGTCTAATGATCGCATTCACACTGTTGACATTTACACGTGTCCTGGACTTTGCGGGCCTGCCCTCGCGATATTCGTCCGTGATATCTGTGCGTCGGGCTTCGAATTGCTGACACCACTTTACGATCCCTAGCCGGGAAATGGCCCGCTCCCCATACACAGCACTAATTTCACGATGATTGTCCGCGCAATTCTTCCTTTTGGCCCTTAGGAATCGGATTGTCGCACGCACCTCATATTTGGAGTGAACGTCCAGTCGACGCGCCATTGCTTTAGGCCCCTATTCACACCATACAAGACGAGACACCACAGCGACCTGCCCAACAGATGTGTGGGCAGTGTCTGTCCCTTTCTCCGCTGTGCCCACGTTTGCGACACACAGCGCGCTGCTGCAGCGCGTTAGTGCAACTAACTTTTTGATCCACCTTCGTACGAGTAGCTTTTGCTTCTCAGCAATATAAAATACTACACGCCACTATATTACTAGCAAAATAAAATAACACAGCAACTCAAACACTCTTCGCAGGATAACATAGCAACTGTGTGCTGACCAATCCAAGACCGACTCCGATCCTTAACAGTGAGCCAGAGAGTATCAATGATACATCGATCTTTCCAGGAGCGCAGCGATAATCGAATCGTTGACGATCCATCATTCAAAGTACAGCACTTTTCTAAATGTATGTATTCTTTACCCCCAAATCTCTGAACTATATCCTCAGTAGTTTCCGGTAGCTGATGATCCGGTGCAATGAGTTTATTAGCTTGTCTTGCATCCAAATATAGCTTAACTGACCCATCCCTCTTAATCACTACCACAGGCTCCTACTGAATTCGATCACCTCATCGTCTAGAATCTGCGAAATGACATCATCTACTGCTTTGACATGGGCGAGTGGTATCGGGGGAGATATGGAACTGCGCCCTTAATCAGTGGTATTTCCAGATCCTTTTAATTAGGCCAGTTGAACTGCGCCCATAGTCAAGTCGGCTGTTAGCCCAAGGTCGGTTTAAGGGGAAGTGACGGACTGTCTCCCACCACTAGCTTCTGCACTACTGAGAATAAGAGGTAGTCCTCCGTCCCGATAAGCAGCTGTACTACGGGCCTCCGGGGGTGGCAGCTAATCACACTAACCACTACACCACAGAGGCGAATAATAATAATAATAATAATAATGTTAATAATAATAAGAAGAAGAATAGAATAATGAAAATCCACAGCCTTTTTCCAGTCATTGGACCGGGTCAGGGTTGGAATGAATGAAGCCCCCATCTAGCGGCGAGGATAGGCATTGTGCCGGCTTCCGAAGCCTGTCGCACTCCTCTGGGACAATGATTAATGAATGACAGATGAAATGAAATGATATTGGAGAGTGTTTCTGGAATGAAAGATGACAGGGAAAACCGGAGTACCCGGAGAAAAACCTGTCCAACCTCCGCTTTGCCCAGCACAAATCTCAAAAGGAGTGACAAGGATTTGAAGCACGGACTCAGCGGTGAGAGGCCGGCGCGCTGCTGCCTAAGCCACGGAGGCTACACTAATAATAATAATAATAATAATAATAATAATAATAATAATAATAATAATAATAATAATAATAATAATAATACAACTCTCTCTAATCCACCATAAATAACTACCCCTCTAGTTTTGTTATACAATAAAAAACAAGTAGTTCCAAGAAGAACTATACAGCCTATTTTCATATATCCTACTCATGTTAATTGCCTCTATCAACATACTAAATTTCAGTTTGATTGCTGTAATAGATTCGTAGATATTGAGAACCGTCTAAATATTTCGGGTGGTCGCCATGTTGGACTATTATATATATGTAGGGCTTAGAGTTATGTACTGTTACATGAAGATTAGTGTGTACGTGTAGTATTCAAATTTCAATCGCATGATTAGTACACAAGAAGTAAAAACGAGATTTTAAAATTTCGCACAAATGCCATCTTGTGGTTATGGAAACAATTAAAAAACATTAGATGCCAGTGGATTAACATTTGTATAAGGATTTACTGTACCAAGTGTCACTGCACTCGGATGGTTAAATTGCGAGAAACGACCATGTGAATATTTATTCTTCGCTCCGCCGCCATGTTGGATATGTGATCACCAGGTTTTTTTTTTTCGTGTGGCCTCCTCAGAGGCCGAGTGCAGGTCTTTCTATTCGACGCCCGTGGGCGACCTGCGCGTCGGGATGAGAGATGGAATGGATGAAGATGAATGAAACTGGGCAAGGATGTGGAAGGAAGTGGCCGTGGCCTTTCAGAAGGTACTGTCCCAGCATTTGCCTGGTGTTGAAAATGGGAAACCACGGAAGACCATTTCAAGGACAGCCGACGGTGGGGCTCGAACCCACGCGTCTACCGAGTCAGCAGGGAGCTTGGCCCCATGGCCTAACGCAGCGCATTAGCCAGCGTAGCCACTACTGTCGGTACCAGGTTATTGAAAGTCCTATAGGTGAACTTATGTCCATAGCCCCTATGAACATTAAAAAATTCAGTTTGATTTCTGTAATAGATTCGTAGATATTGAGAACCGTCTAAATATTTCGGATGGTCGCCATGTTAGATTGTTATATGTACAGGCCTTAGAGTCATGTATCGTTAAAGGAAAATTATTACGTAGGATCATTATTCAAACTTTCATTTCGATCGCATGATTACGACACAAGAAACAAAAATGTTATTTAAAAATTCGCACAGCCGCCATCTTGAGGTTATGTAAACAATTGAACTAAATGACATACCAGTGAATTACAATGTATATAAACATTTTCTGTACCAAGTTTCATTGGGTTTGGATCATTAAATCGCGAGAACAAACTATTTAAAACTTTCAACTTCGCTTATCCGCCACGTTCGTTTTGTAGTTAACCGGTTTTTGAAAGTCTCATAGATGAACTTCCAGTAGCGCCCTTTATCTCCGTACAAAATTTCAGGGTGATACCGGTAATAGTTTCAGAGATATAGAATGCCGGTGAAATATTTGGCACAGCCGCCATCTTGAGGTTATCTAAACAATTGAATGAAGTTAGATGTCGGTGCATTACAATGGATATAATCATATACTGTACCAAGTTTCATTGCGTCTGGTTGGTTAACTCGCGAGAAACGTCTATTTAAAAGTTGCAAATTCGCTTGGCCGCCATGTTGGTTTTGTAGTTACCAGGTTTTCAAAGGTCACATAAGTGAACTTCTAGTAGTCTCCTCAGTCACCATACAAAATTCCAGGGTGATATCGGGAATAGTTTCGGAGATATTGAATGCTGGTGAAATATTTCGCACAGCCGCCATGTTGAATTGGTGAGACGTAACAAAATTTGAAGGGCACGGTCGGGGTCGCCCAGAATAGTGCTATGAACTTACCGAGTTTCATTTAAATCGCTCCAGTCGTTTAGATTTTATTAGGGGGACACACACACACACACTCCTCAAACACACACACGCACACGCACACGGACAAAAGGTGATCTCATAAGCCTATTTTTTCAAAATTGAAAATAGGTTAATAATAATCTTCAAAATGGTAAGATTACCTCAAACTGGATTATTAAACATTTGCAATAACAAAACTATTTTTAAAATATGGTTAGGTTGTCGAAAACATCCCAATGTACCAGTTAATGCTAATATTGCTAGAACAAAAATTAAATATTAGTCTGTTTTGAAAACTTTACCTGTTTTATGTATCCCAGGCCAACACTAATCTCTTGTCCGCAATCTGGACAGGGTATATTTACTTGTTCGCAATCTGGACGGTTTTTGACTTGTTCGCAATCAAGACACAACCGATTTGAAGTGAGTCACTTCAAATTCACACCACTCGACACAACATAATTCGGTAGAGGGGTGGAGGGAGGGAAGCTACCTGACCGCTCTCAATGGGCGCAGTTCCACTGCCACTTTTAGAAGTTTGATGCTAATGACCAGGGTCATTAGTGAAGCTTGAGCGCAGTTCCATACAACCCGGTAGCGGGTATCTAACACCATTAAAACTAGACCTATCAGTGATCTCGAAACCATGCTCCTACACATGTGTCCTACCAGGTTTGTCAGAGAACACCTCCCTGTGGTCTCTCAAAACCTCTACTCGGAAATTCGGTCCTGCATCGATGATATATCGATCTATGAAGGAGCGCAGAGATAATCGAATCGTTCACGATCCATCATTCAGAGTACAGCACTTTTCTAAATGTATTTAAAACAAAAGCCAAATAGAGGTAAAAATTTGTGTGTCTTTACGCTACTGTTCAGGTAAATAGTTTACGGTTATCTCAGGAATCATCAAACGTTTTGCAAAAGCGGAAAATTTTAAAACAAGAGTAAGATTAAGAATAAATTTCTTTGAATTATTCAAACTTAGGCTAATTGTCGTCGCTTTTCATGGCGGGCAGCAGAAATCTCTCGACGGGCGGCGTATTGATAAGGCCTGCTCTATAGAGTGCGGCTATTAAAACAAGTAGTTCCGTGAAGAACTATACAGCCTATTTTCATATATCCTACTTATGTTAACTGCCTCTATCAACATACAAAATTGCAGTTCGATTGCTGTAATAGATTCGTAGATATTGAGAACAGACTAAATATTTCGGATGGTCGCCATGTTGGATTTTATATATGTAGGTCCTAGAGTTATGTACTGTTACATGAAGATTATTGTGTACGTGTAGCATTCAAACTTAACAAGAAGGACACAAGAAGTAACAAGGTGATTTTAAAATTTCGCACAGCTGCCATCTTGTGGTTATGGAAACAATTGAAATAAATTAGATGCCAGTGGATTAACATTCGTATAAGGATTTACTGTACCAAGTTTCTCTGCACTCGGATGGTTAAATTGCGAGAAACGTCCATGTGAATATATACTGCATACTTCGCGTCGCCGCCATGTTGAATTTGTGATCACCAGGTTATTTAAAGTCCTATAGGTGAACTTAAATTAATAGACCCTATGAACAACAAAAAATTCAGCTTGATTGCTATAATAGATTCGTAGATATTCAGAGCCGTCTAAATATTTCGGATGGTCGCCATGTTGGATTGTTAAATGTTTAGGCCATAGAGTCATGTACCATTAAAGGAAAATTATTGCGTAGGTTCTTTATTCAAACTTTCACTTCGATCGCATGAATACGACACAAGAAATAAAAACTTACTTTTAAAATTCGCACAGCCGCCATTTTGAGGTTATGTAAACAATTGAACTAAATTAGATACCAGTGCGTTACAATGTGTATGAACATTTCCTGTACCAGATTTCATTGCGTTTGGAACATTAAATCGCGAGATAGGTCTATTTAAAATTTTCTAATTCGCTTGGCCGCCATGTTCGTTTTGTAGTTAACCGGTCTTCAAAGTCCTATAGACGAACTTCCAGTAGTGCCCTATATCTCCGTACAAAATTTCAGGGTGATACCGCTAATAGTTTCAGAGATATAGAATGCCAGTGAAATATCTTGCACGGCCGCCATCTTGTGGTTATGTAAACAATTGAACGAAGTTAGATGTCGGTGCATTACAATGTGTATAAACATATACTGTACCAAGTTTTATTGCGTTTGGTTGGTTTAATCGCGAGAAACGTCTATTTAAAGTCGCTAATTCGCGTGGCCGCCATGTTGGTTTTGTAGTTACCAGCTTTTCAAAAGTCACATAGGTAAACTTCTAGTAGTTCCCCTTTATCACCGTAATAAATTCCAGGGTGATATCGGGAATGTTCGGAGATATTGAATGCTGGTGAAATATTTCGCACAGCCGCCATGTTGGATTGGTGAGACGTAACAAAATTTGAAGGGCACGGTCGAGGTCGCCCGGAATAGTGCTATGAACTTACCGAGTTTCATTGAAATCGCTCCTGCCGTTTAGAATTTATTAGGGGACACACACACACACACCTCACACACACACACACACACACACACGCACACAAACACGGACAAAAGGTGATCTCATAAGCCTATTTTTTCAAAATTGAAAATAGGTTAATAATAATCTTCAAAATGGTAAGATTACCTCAAACTAGATTATTAAACATTTGCAATAACAAAACTATTTTTAAAATATGTTTAGGTTGTCGAAAACATCCCAATGTACCAGTTAATGCTAATATTGCTAGAACAAAAATTAAATATTAGTCTGTTTTGAAAACTTTACCTGTTTTATGTATCCCAGGCCAACACTAATCTCTTGTCCGCAATCTGGACAGGGTATATTTACTTGTTCGCAATCTGGACGGTTTTTGACTTGTTCGCAATCAAGACACAACCGATTTGAAGTGAGTCACTTCAAATTCACACCACTCGACACAACATAATTCGGTAGAGGGGTGGAGGGAGGGAAGCTACCTGACCGCTCTCAATGGGCGCAGTTCCACTGCCACTTTTAGAAGTTTGATGCTAATGACCAGGGTCATTAGTGAAGCTTGAGCGCAGTTCCATACAACCCGGTAGCGGGTATCTAACACCATTAAAACTAGACCTATCAGTGATCTCGAAACCATGCTCCTACACATGTGTCCTACCAGGTTTGTCAGAGAACACCTCCCTGTGGTCTCTCAAAACCTCTACTCGGAAATTCGGTCCTGCATCGATGATATATCGATCTATGAAGGAGCGCAGAGATAATCGAATCGTTCACGATCCATCATTCAGAGTACAGCACTTTTCTAAATGTATTTAAAACAAAAGCCAAATAGAGGTAAAAATTTGTGTGTCTTTACGCTACTGTTCAGGTAAATAGTTTACGGTTATCTCAGGAATCATCAAACGTTTTGCAAAAGCGGAAAATTTTAAAACAAGAGTAAGATTAAGAATAAATTTCTTTGAATTATTCAAACTTAGGCTAATTGTCGTCGCTTTTCATGGCGGGCAGCAGAAATCTCTCGACGGGCGGCGTATTGATAAGGCCTGCTCTATAGAGTGCGGCTATTAAAACAAGTAGTTCCGTGAAGAACTATACAGCCTATTTTCATATATCCTACTTATGTTAACTGCCTCTATCAACATACAAAATTGCAGTTCGATTGCTGTAATAGATTCGTAGATATTGAGAACAGACTAAATATTTCGGATGGTCGCCATGTTGGATTTTATATATGTAGGTCCTAGAGTTATGTACTGTTACATGAAGATTATTGTGTACGTGTAGCATTCAAACTTAACAAGAAGGACACAAGAAGTAACAAGGTGATTTTAAAATTTCGCACAGCTGCCATCTTGTGGTTATGGAAACAATTGAAATAAATTAGATGCCAGTGGATTAACATTCGTATAAGGATTTACTGTACCAAGTTTCTCTGCACTCGGATGGTTAAATTGCGAGAAACGTCCATGTGAATATATACTGCATACTTCGCGTCGCCACCATGTTGAATTTGTGATCACCAGGTTATTTAAAGTCCTATAGGTGAACTTAAGTTAATAGACCCTATGAACAACAAAAAATTCAGCTTGATTGCTATAATAGATTCGTAGATATTCAGAGCCGTCTAAATATTTCTGATGGTCGCCATGTTGGATTGTTAAATGTTTAGGCCATAGAGTCATGTACCATTAAAGGAAAATTATTGCGTAGGTTCTTTATTCAAACTTTCACTTCGATCGCATGAATACGACACAAGAAATAAAAACTTACTTTTAAAATTCGCACAGCCGCCATTTTGAGGTTATGTAAACAATTGAACTAAATTAGATACCAGTGCATTACAATGCGTATGAACATTTCCTGTACCAGATTTCATTGCGTTTGGAACATTAAATCGCGAGATAGGTCTATTTAAAATTTTCTAATTCGCTTGGCCGCCATGTTCGTTTTGTAGTTAACCGGTCTTGAAAGTCTTATAGACGAACTTCCAGTAGTGCCCTATATCCCCGTACAAAATTTCAGGGTGATACCGCTAATAGTTTCAGAGATATAGAATGCCAGTGAAATATCTTGCACGGCCGCCATCTTGTGGTTATGTAAACAATTGAACGAAGTTAGATGTCGGTGCATTACAATGTGTATAAACATATACTGTACCAAGTTTTATTGCGTTTGGTTGGTTTAATCGCGAGAAACGTCTATTTAAAGTCGCTAATTCGCGTGGCCGCCATGTTGGTTTTGTAGTTACCAGTTTTTCAAAAGTCACATAGGTGAACTTCTAGTAGTTCCCCTTTATCACCGTAATAAATTCCAGGGTGATATCAGGAATGGTTTCGGAGATATTGAATGCTGATGAAATAATTCACACAGCCGCCATGTTGGATTGGTGAGACGTAACAAAATTTGAAGGGCACGGTCGAGGTCGCCCGGAATAGTGCTATGAACTTACCGAGTTTCATTGAAATCGCTCCTGCCGTTTAGAATTTATTAGGGGGGGGGCACACACACACCTCACACACACACACAAGGACACACACACGGACAAAAGGTGATCTCATAAGCCTATTTTTTCAAAATTGAAAATAGGCTAAAAAAGAGTTAATTCTACATAACATAGAACAAAAATTTAAAAGAAATGTTGGGAATTCCCATTTCCACAAAACTTAATATACGATAGTCAGGATATTTCACATGAAATCAAGATCCGTATTGGGAAAGCAAGACGTGTGTTTCAGAAAATGAGTGCCGTCTTCAAAAGCCATAACTTAACTTAACTTTAAGAAAAAATATCAGACTTTTGCATTGTTATATACACTGTTCTCTTATAAGGTGTAGAGACATGGACCTGAAATAGCATCAAGGAGAAGAGCTTTGCATTGTGGCTTTATAGACGGATACCGAGAATACCTTAGACACAAAGAGTGACAAATGTAGAAGTAATGAGAAGAATGAACAAAACACCAAAATTGATCAAGATAGTGAAATGTCAAAAATTGCAATATCTAGGTCATATCATGCGTAATACAAATAGATATGACCTGTTACAAAAGGAACAATCCAATGGAAGATCAACAGCAAAAGAGGTCCTGGACGAAGAAGAATATCTTGGTTCAACAATCTCAGATGCTGGTTCAATATGTCTTCAACAGAATTATTCCGCATTGCCACCAACAAGACAAGAATAGCCATCATGATCGCCAACATCCAAACCAGATAGGCACCGAAAGGAGAAGAAAAAGAACAAAACTGAAGAGTATATGAAACCAATATAGACATGTTGTGGTAGCATGTACCTGTTGTCTTTCATCCTAAAGTTACACCGAAAATTGATGCCAGTCAAAGATATCTTCTTTATATCTATAATTCTTCGACACGTGTGTATGTGACTGAACTCCTCCTAACCTCTGAATGCAGCTAGGGTACCAGGTACTGTCCCCGATAATCCGGATAGTAGGCTGTCAGAAATCCGCCCCCTCAATCGGATTGCCAATAATCGATTGCACCGGCACAGCTGCATCAATGAAAATGGCACTGACAGATACTACCGAGATTAGAGCACAGTAGTTAACATGAAATTATTGTGGAACACACCAAAATATACGGGGATTCATACTTACCTTTTACTTACCTATTCAATTTAATCTCGGGTCTGGGTTTTCAACTGGATCACTTAATAGTATGCCCTCACAATAACCTCCACCACGATATTTAAAATGAACCAAGTCGGAGACCAGAAAATTTAAATTGCACAATAATTTATTTCACATAAAGAAAAAAATATTTTAACAAAATTTAACAACAAAATATTATGGCTGTCTGAAGCCATTGTCAATGCAACCATGTCCTCCTGTAGGACTGTAGACTTCACATATAAAAATTCAGCTTTCTCTAGCTCAAAAGAACGTAATAATAACAACAATGCACATTGGAATGGATAAGGGAGCTGGGATGAGACATATAGCATTTGTTTCCTTGTTCATGAACTTCATAATTTAGTTCATTGACACACATGTATTAATAACCGCAAGGCCGCTAAGTAGTTGACCTTGACCTCCACCATTCAGTTATCTGGCCACCTGCAATACACCCTAAGCAGTGTTGCATGCTTGCTTCGTCAAATGGACGCAGCTGCCTAACCAGTGTCACCATATGCTGGCAAACGCAGAGTCTAGCTCTCATTCAAAACAATTTAAATGCTCACATCTCAACTCAAATATTATCACGCAGAAGTTATACAAGTTCCGTTCACATTGCAATGGATTACTCTGTTAATCTCAAATCTTATTTAAATGTTTATTCCAATTATCGAACTAGCGTTGTTTAAATGTTAATAGCAAAACGCATAATGTTATATCATAGTGTTCAATAATTATTTATAACATTTAGATTGTTCATAACATAGTCAAACGACAATTGAAAAATTTTTACACGCCTCTATTAATCCCGTTTGTTTCAAATTATTATTATAGATATATACATAGTTATTTACATTATTTATATTTTATTTATATTTGAAATACATTAACCACACGTTTATCCGGTTGATATTTTCTTAAATCGTGGTAATATAATCGACCGATGAAGGTTACTTATATTTAAATTTTAGATTCAGGTTTAATAAGATATAATAATTATTATTTGTGACGGTAACCTCCATTCAAAATCTATAATTCAATCAATTTATCACGCTTGTTAATTTTAACAGTAACTTCACATGAATAATTTTCAATGGACCTGAACAATACAACTCAGCGGAAACATACCTCGCACAAACGCACAAAATTGGCCCATAATTCATCATATATCTCATTATATATGGCATCAAAATCTTCCACAATACACATAAAAAACCTCCACTTATAAAGTCATCATCATCATCAATATTACTGTGGGAACCTCCTTCACTTATTAAAGGGCATTATTCATCAGCGACTTTTACACGTCCACTGAACTAACGATTATACATCCATAGTTCCTCTTTAAAAATTCTTATATTCATCAATTGTATCGAAAACTGTTATTATATTTAACCTTCGTGGGTTTCATTCATGAAGCGATATGAAGTAAAGATTTTCCAGTCACAAATAAATTTAATAGCAAATACGATTAGACACGCCTCCCTGGTCTATCAAAATGAATTAATCTCATCATAATTATCGCAGTATAAAAATACTATATTCAAGCAAAATTCATTTAACTGCAGAAATAGTCGAATAGAATGCAAATAGACCAGAAAATGCAAACATTATTGTTTCAATCTAGAATTGAGAAAATCTCCTATCAAATGTTCATTACTATAGTGTACTGAATAAATCGTATTCAAAGTTCATATTTCATAAAATTGTCTATAATGCAATGGTATTTCAGAATTGACTAAAAATGTCTGTGTTTCAATCATGTTCATAAAAACGACTAGTATTTCCAAGATCGTCGATAAAGTAGTAGATTTTAACGCTCTAAAATCTTTTAATCATTCTTCTTTCTTGATGATGACCGAAAATTGGTCAAAGTGATTTACTGGAAAGAATTACTTTAATAAAACGACACGCTGTCTGAATTCAAACTTGCCATAGAAAATCGTTAACTTTACAGTCAAATCGTAACTACAAGAAAAATTCAAATTCTCGAAAGAATATTTAACTTCAGTATAAACTGATCCAAAATGTTTAAATATGCGAATGACATAATAATGTTTCAATAAATCGAAGAAAATGGCATAAAGCTGCAAAGTGTACAGAGTACAGAAACATCTAGCAAAAGAATATGGGGCAATCAAATATATGACAGAAAATATAGGAAAGATAGTTGCTCAGATCTCACTAAAAAGGCTCAAATAAATCAAGAAATGTTCATGGCTACCTTATCTGTTGGATTGAAGTTCTAGAAGAAAATTTCAAAGAAGACTGCTGCTGGTTCCATTTCACCACAGGATAGATGTGCACCGACCTCGAACCTGGAACCTGCGCCCTCGGAGATTAGAACAGCTTCCTCCTCCGGAAATCGCACTGCTCCATGTAGACGATAGACATCCTTCTGGCAAAACTCTTCTTTGTGTGCTGGGAAAAACCCTTGCCACTCTTGAAAGTTCCCTGAAGTTCTTGTAGAAATCAGCCATGAAGTTCATTGCCAATATTTCCGCAGAAATGTTCATAATTGTGGAGTATGAATTTATTTCCACTGTCATTTGATGTAATTCTGCGATGGATTACGATGCATGAGTGTAGCTGAATGTTCACTACATGCTCGTCTTTGTAGAATGACGATTATCGAAGCTCCATGTTGCCACTTCACACTACTGATGTATGTCCCAATTGCATTAAAGTTTTAGTCTTCCATCTCCACTTCCATTATAATGTTAGTCGAAAGTACTGCCAGATTGTATAGTTCCATTGTAGAATGTAGCGTTGTATCACCAAATGTAATCTTCAGTATCACGGTTGCAATACACGTGTCTGCCGTAGCGTAGAATGCGGTAGTAAAAATGCTTCTCAGGATTCGAGAAAAACACTTTTCTCTGCAGTCTTTAAATGCGAATATCTTCTGAAGTATTATAATGAAAAAGTTCAACTTTCGCACACGCCTCAATATTGTAATGCACTATTGAATTAGTATAAATGCAGTAGCTAATTCTTGATAGATAAACTTGTAGAATCGTTTATGTGTGCGCTCCAATTTCGCCTAGTTTTAGTAACAGTAAAATTGCACTGCTGGATACCCAATACTGTTCGATGCGGTGGGCTCTGCCACGCTTGCTTATGACGATATGCTTGTTCTAACAGAACACGAAGTCAGACTATCAAGTCAGAATAAAACCACGAAGTGAGAAGCTCCTCTCTGCTGTGCAAGGCCTTTTATCAACTTTGAAGGGGCGTATCCATCCCTACCATAGCTTCTTCTTCCATCATTACTCGAAGTTCCAACTTTGGCTATTCTTGACGGATTTTCAGATTTCAAACCATATAATTAATTTCTTCAAAATTCCAAATCAATGCCATAACTGAAAATAGTTTTCCACAATTCTGCATGCCAAAAGTTATAAAATATGTTAGTTTCAGTAATCTTCGTCTCCCTTCAAGCTATCATTCATTGGTTCGAGCCTCTCCTCCAATAGCGTAACTTCTTCCTCAGCACGTTTACTTGCTTCCCTGCGACTGCGTCGTAAATCTAAGATCCTTCTCGAACAAAATCGTGACGTCAGCAAGAATCTAAGCTCAGCCAGCCTACATGCTCGAGCGTTGCGGCATCCACGCCTACGTCATGAATATACACGTCACAACTATGACGGCCATAACTTTATTCACATATGCCAATACAGCCACCGTGGTCTCAGTATAATTCAATTTACGGGGGCAGTACGAGGTGCGACTATGCGCACTTTTGCCCGGGGCCTCAACTCGCAAGTGATGAGGAAGGAGGAGGGGGAGGAGTAACACCTCGTTAAAAAAACCTGGGTCCATCTGGCTCCGGGTGGTAGCACCCTGTAAGGGCCCCTGCCTAGGGTTACTAGGTGAAACTTGGTCAACGGTCTCAAAGGCGGAAGAGGAAACTCGGATTCCCAACGGCGGAGAGAGCGGAAGAACCTAGTGGAGTAAACCACGAAAAACAATCATTTCGGACTAACAATCCGATCTTTTCATGGAATTTATTTCCTAACTTGTACAATGTACAATTTCAATTGCAGAATGGAAAGTACGCTGAAAGAAAGCACTACCCCCAGGTGGTACCGAGGCTCGTACAATAGAAATTCTCCCCTCCCTCCACTTTCACCAGCGCACGCTGGTACTGTACCCGTTCGTCCTGGGGATGCGATGACCCATCTGCTATTACATCGCATTCCTGGATTTCCAGGACAGAGCGGAGTTAAATGAACATGAAGTCAAATAAGGAATGTGTCGGAAATTCAGTTGAAATATCACAAAAGCGGAGGGTAGCACGAGATAAAGTATCTCCAGGGTCGTTACGGGTTTAAATTTAATTTTAAAAAATACAAATATCAATGGGCGCCACCAACTGAATCCCTAGCAAACCACATCCTTCCTGGTTAAGCCTTAATTAAGACAAGGAAAGAAATAGGAAAATCACATCATCATCAGATCACAACTAAGATAAAAACAAATGTATTCATACTTTGATAGTCAGACAGACATATTAAACACTCATCCTACCTAAGAGCATGGTCGAATGCCAACGTTAAATTGTCATTGTCCAGAAAATCGAACCATCTCTATTCTACTCAAAGTGTATTTAATCCACATAAAATAGGAAAATATTCTAAAGTTCACTTGGGTTCTCAGGATCACCGTAGCACTATGTCTATGCGTCACTGACATTCGTGATACCTGAGACCTAACTTCTCTTTAAGTTAACATCATGAATGTGGATGTAAAAATATAATTAATTTGTCTAAACACATATATTCTAATCACATATTTAAATATCGCATAATTTATGGCTTGAATGGCATTATTCAAATGCTGAATATGTTAGTAAATGCTCCTATAAATCGAATAATTAATTTACATTATTTACACTGTCATTAATAATTGCTTGTTTGTGAATCACAGAAAATCCACTACTCATTGGTTATAATCATCATCATCATCAAAATTAAATATTTCTCACCTTAGTTCTCATTTCAAAATTCATTATATTCAAGTCAGAATAATTAATTCATTATCATCAAATCATTTAAATGAATATTATAATCATCAATTCTTTATACTCTCTAATTATTCACACACTCTCATTTCATCATCTCATTCAGATTAAATCATCTCAAATCATCCATATAAATTGTTTAATTCATCAACTCAAGTTGCAATTCTTCAAATCATTCAAATCATATCTCTCAATTAAATTTATTCAAATCCATTTAAATTTATTAATCATCAGCTTCTTTAATTAATTATCACCTTCTAATTCAGTTATTCATCATCTATTTAATCATCTATTAATTTATTTAAATCAGCTTATTTATTCAATCTTTAATTCATCCATTTATTTAATTCATTGATTTATTCCAAAACTTAATTTATCAATTTATTTAAATTTTATTCATCTGGTTATTTAGATTTTTATTTCATCGAGTCATTCAGATTTTTATTTCATTAGGTCAGATCATTAATATGCTTAAACTTCAGATTATTATTATCAGAAAATCTTGTATTATCAACATTATTTATTTGTTTAATTTCCTAACAAATTGTTTAATATGGGTTATAGAACGTTTTCTTACAGTTTTATCACTTCCAAGTTATATCTCGTATTTAATTATCATGCCAAAAAATATTATTGCCTTCACAAAATCACGTTGGATCCCACTATCCACAACTTCATCATCTACTCTCACTTTATCAAATACCATATTTGAATACCACAATTATTCCACGTAACTCCATAAATATTCAGCGCACAGCATGAATCTCAAAATTATGCTAGACTGGGTTCGACAACCTCATGTCTGCCTCAAAATACATTAGCAATATTACAAATTCCACCTGGCAACTTCCACAAAATGCCTATCACAAACTTCACTTAATCACGTTGCATGATCTACAAAAAATATATAACTGGCTTCAAATTATCAACGCACACAATCTCCAATAACTGTAATTAATCTGATCACATCTTGACAACTTCTTAAACAATTAGGAAAAATATTACCTTAGTAATCGAAATCCAATTCAAGATCTGCTTTCAAATAGAATAAATTCTCTTAAAATTCTGAAAATTCACTTCACAGAAAAACACTAATGTGTTATAATCTCTCACATCAAAATATGCAATACTGATCTGCCTCAAAATAAATCTGACCATTAATGATTCATCTTACAAGATTCAATTACTTTAAATCCTTCTCAAAGGTATCAAACTCAATCATAAAAAGTATCAAAAATCTCAACTGTTAAATGAAAGTACTCTCAAAAGAGTATAGCAACAATATATTGGATTGGCAAACAAGAATTACAAAATGTAACCCTGCTGACATTTATTTTTAATTTATTTAACAAAATTCGACTGATATGTGACTAGTAGTTTCTTGTTTGATCCTCTTACAATCTCAAGTACACTCGGATGATAAAAATGAGTTCCTCAATGGCAAGTCAGGTGAGTACCACCACGCAATCGTATAATACGAAAGGCCTTGCCCCGTAGACTATCATGATAATGCCCTGAGCGATGGGTCAGGTATGTACCACCACGCAATCGCCTAAAGCGAAAGGCCCAATCTCGTCGTCTAATGAGTGAATGTACCAGATTGGAATCAACAAGTCTCTAGTTGTCACATAAAAGCGATATTCATTCACTTGAGTGAATAAAATCTTAATATCTCCAAACAATCCAATGGAAAAAAATCCCTACTGATGAATAATACACACTCGCTAGTATGCAATGAACTGACGAAGTAATTTAAATAATCCAATTGCAGATCACGAGTTCGAAATACTCGCCACAAAAAAATAACTATCCAAGAAAACTATCCTTACTGAAAAATGTCTAAAAGACCAAACATCTGCTTAATAAAGTCAACCAATGGTGAGAACTTCCTATAATGGTGCCTGCCATATCATATGGTAGCGCCATATTCTAGCAAAAATTGGAGCAAATAATGTCTAAGCCATGTCAAAATAATCGTAGAACTCCTACTAGAAATATATACAAGTATGCCCAGTGTTCATGAAAAAATCATATCAGAAAGTCATAACTCTTACAATACCTTCTCATATCGGCTGTTAATATATTTCAAAGATCGTCGATTATCCTCGTGTGTGCAATAAATTTCTCGAAAGATCGACGGGAATATCGCATCACCCACCAGAATAACGATTGCCTTCATATCCCAAGTGAATCAGCTATTGGACCTCCTCTTTTCAGGAACCGAATCCATCGCTCTGTGGTGCCATCACGTCTTCGTCTTCGCTTACTCCGACATGATGAACTGCATGTTATCCATAACGGATACTGTCCAAATTCTTCCGTAAAAGTTCATAAACGTAGCATACCCCATACTCTTCTACTATGTTACGCCACTGTCCCATACAATGTTCGGTTTTCTTATGATAAAAGTCAATCTCCACAGCGGCTAAATCTCACTTGCAGAAAATAATTTTATTTATAAAAGTGTATAAGTTTCTGAAACACCCTGTAGCTGTGTTCGTAATTGAAATTTCATAATAGTTCATGTAAAAGAATTATAATAATGCACGTGCCAATGTTCCTTAAGTGCATATACTTGTAACAGTTCGTTTGCCTAAAAGCGTTAATGTTGGCTTGACCCCATGGTCGCTTTAAATATTCCGTTATGAAATACATAATTTGATAAGCCGTAATGTCATTGGAATATATCTAAGTTCATTTGAAGTTCACAATAGCAGTATATAATAACTATCTGCCTGCACAATTCGACTACTGAATACAAGTCCAAGCTCATAAAGTTGTTACAAAATGTCGAAATAAAGTTCAGCTTCTTGAATGTTGCCTGCTGATAAAATGTCGGAACCAGCACGCTCTGCTCTATTGCACTGTTCTAGAATGATCGACGCTTAAAGCTGGCCTCGCCATGTCGCTTCGCTGTGCTGTCCTGTGTTACAAAATGCAGCTCGAAATAAAGTTCTCAATCTTGTTATAATGCTGTTTATTCCTTAACATTTGAAAAAGCATTGCTGCCTCGCATAGCTGTAACTACGATGTTGGAAATACTACTGTTCTAACACCGGCTCTTCTCTCGCTTTCACGGCCTGTACAGCTTGCCTCGCCAACCAGTCCTCGCACCGCCTACCGTGCTTCGCTTGCCTTGACTTACTGACCTACTTTCCGTTCTCCCAGCTTATGCTGCTATCAGCTCCGCTTGTCGAAGTAATACTGTCGCTTTCACTCCACGCAACAAGTGCTGTACACTGCTCGACTTGCCGTTCTCTCTGCGCAACATGTGTTGTACTCGGCCCTGCTGGCTAAACTGAAAACTGCTGTCTCTAGACTGCGTTGACGAGCTCCTACTCGGCACTGTCACGTGATGTTCCCCTACCTTCTGTGGTCATGCGTCACAAGTATAATCTCGACTACCATCATCTCGGCTATTAAGTTATACAATAACTTAAGGAGTTATCTGCCTTTCTTCAAGTTATCACCATATATATTGCTTGACATTTCTTCTCTTCTGAGATGATATAATATTATGTTCCACTTAGATCTTGATAATACTTCAATATTCCTCCCATAATTCCATCTGCTTGACTGGTAGTGCCATCTTCATCCTTGGCCCCCTACGACATTTCCTAACATTCTTCTCGACTCGATCTGAGCGCTATCTTTACTACTTTTCCCATAAATCTCAACTACAGCTCGATGTCAGCTGGCGTAGCCGATAGCCTCAACTAGGTATCGGGTACATCTCATTTCCCAGGTGTTTGCACAACAGTTGGGTTAAATTGTTGTAAGAACAGAGCCCATCTGGTGATGCGGTCACTTGCTAAGTCTGTCTTCATAATAAATTGGGAGGCTTTATGATCTGTGATCACCGTTATGTCATGCCCAAACAACACCTTCTTCCACGTCTTAAGAGCATGAACCACTGCTAGTGCCTCTAACTCGGTTGCATAGTAATTCTTTTCACAATTTCTGAGCTTGCGACTTGTGAAAGCCAAATATCTGTGTTTGTTTGTATCGTCCAACTGATATAGGATACCACTGATGCCTATTTTGGATGCGTCTGTCTCCACAAAAAATCTTCTAGCAAAATCTGGGTATTCAAGTTTAACATTCTGGATCAACATGTTCTTAGCTGCTAAAAACGCTTGATTGCATCTATCGTCCCATTTCCATCGATTTCCCTTTCTTAGCAAATCCTGCAGAGGTGCCATCGTTTCAGTATATTCAGGACAATGTGTTGAAAAGAACTGACACATTCCTAAAAACTGCCGTACTTCTTTAAGCTTTCTTGGGGTTGGAAACTCCGAAATAGCCATGATCTTCTTTGGATTGGGCCTATAACCATCTCCATCGATTCTATGTCCAAGAAATTCGATTTCTTCATAAAAGAACTGACATTTGTTGAAATTCACCTTGAAGTTCGTCCTCCGGAGATCTTCAAAAAGCATTCGAAGGTGCCTGATATGCTCTTCAGCTGTCTCAGATGCTATAATCAGGTCATCAATATAGCTCACCACATGCTCCTTAACTGCATCTGATAAATTCTCATCTACTGCTCTGATCATCACCGGACCACTATTCTTTTCTCCAAAAGGTAACCGATTAAATACATATGTTTTATGATCAAATAAGAACCCTGTATATTGTTTGCAGTCTTCTGCTAGTTCTATATGATAATAAGAACTAGTCAGATCAATAGTAGAAAAGAAACTCTTTCCTCTGAATCTGCGCAACAATTCACGAATAACAGGTGGCCTGTCGTGTTCAGGAAGAACTCTTTCATTAAGGGCTCTAGCATCTAGGCATATCATCAGCTTACCATTAGGCTTCTTGACAACAGCTAAAGGATTCAAATAAGCAGTCGGCATCTTCTTGATAATTCCATCTTTCTCCATATCGCTTACCATTGTACTGACTTCTTCCTTCCATTTATCCGGTATGGGATATAAATTCTTGTGGTATGGTTTGTCATCCATGAACTTGATGCTGTATGTAAAGTTCTCTATGAGTCCTGGTTTATCATTGAATATGTCCTCATATTCTGAAATTGCTTGATCAAATTGCTCCTTAATTTCTGGATTCATTTTACTCTTCGTATTAGTTTTATCCTCTATAGACCTTTCAATGCTGCATACTATTTCATCCAATATATTCTCTCTGATGAATGTCATCTCGGATTCCTGATTTTCTATGACCTCTTCTTGAAAGTACATGCGCCTACTCTGCATATCTATGATCAGGCCACTCTCACTTAAGAAATCCACTCCTAGGATCATATCGAAATGTAGTTGACCCACAACTAGGAACATCTGTTCAAAATATCTGGTTCCAATCCCAACATCTAAAAGTACCTGACTTTTACATTTCATACTTTTGTCTGGGATCACCCCTTGAATCTTGCTAACAACAGTTGGCAACATCGTAATCTCTCCTGACAATTTCAATTCATCCAGGCAGCCAATGGATATCAAGCTCACCATAGCCCCCGTATCCACTAATGTCTTTATTTCCTTTCCCATGACTTCCACACTGATAACTGGCAATTCATGTCTATTCCCTCGATGGACTACGTCTTCCTCTTCAATTAAATCCTCGTCCTTGACTTGATATGTTTCAACAATGATGATTGATTCCCAATGATTAGCATCCTGATTCGAAGTTAATTTGTCGGTTTTTTTTCCTTCACCACTCGTGCTTGCTCGATTAACATCTCTAATTACCTCCTCGGGTGGTGCAATAGGCTGTCTACTCTCTTGCCTTGATCTCCCATACCCTTGACTATCCTGTCTTTCATTTTGATCATTTCTTCTACTATCCTGCCTATTGTTCTGATTAGACTGCTGATTTTGGTTCCAGTTGTATCTACCTCGATATCTATTATTATATCTGTTCCTATTTTGGTATCTGGAATTCTGATCATAGTTCCTGTATCTACTGTTTCTGGTATCTTGATCATATGGCCTCTCATATGGTCCTTGATATCAATCATTCCCACGAACGTTGTGAATATTTCCTCTATTCCCTTCGTTCCTTCTGCTTCCCCAGGAATCTCTTCTATCTGTCTGTGCTGCGTTATCGACAACTACCGCATTCACGTCTTGCGTGTTTCGATTATCGTTCCTTGCAGTTCTGGGTGTAATCTGAGCGCTCGTATAATCCAATCGGCGTAAGATGTCGTCATAGTGCTCAAGTGTGTTCGCTCCCGATGCTATGAGTGATCGTTGTACCTCAATTGGCAACTGTCTTGCTATAGCTTGCAAAGGTTCTTCTTCTGGCAATGGAGGAATCAAAAATTGTAATTTAGCCAATTGCGCAGTAAAGTAATTTGCATAATGCGTCGGATGCGACGTAGAGTAACGTTTCGAATACATTTCTGCTCTTACGTTCAGCTGATCCTCTGCAATCCAAAATCTCCTTAAAAATGCTATGGCAAATTGTTCCATGTTCGCAAAGTTACTCCTGAATGCGCGAAACCAAGTTAACGCTGGCCCGTCTAAGGCGAGTTCGACTACCCTTAGTTCTCTCTCCTTGGCTACTCTATGTTCCGCCATGTAATCGCGAATATCTCTCAGAAATTCGACTGGTGTGACTCCTGTGTTCCCCGAAAACTTCCTTGGTTTATCATCCAGATTTCTTATAATGGTCACCGGACCTGAGTATCGTTCACTCATACTAAACGTACTTCTATTCGGATTCGAATTATCTTGAGGGGTTGAACTAGTCCTTTCGAAAGTAACTTTCTGTTGCGTTTGACTGTCTTCTCCCACGCTAACCTCTTGATTGTTCATACTGTGGTCTATCGGTGTCTGATTTATCGATACTTCCCCCGTTGTATCACCTTGACTTGTGAAACTATTTATTATGGACTCTAGTTTAGTCATCCTATCTTCTGTTCGTTTTTCTACTGTCTTGACCTTAGTCTCCAAATTATCTAACGACATAACATTCTGCGTTCTGTTACTCTCTTCTAATTCGTTCTTCAATTTGTCTATCTTATCTTCGCATGTTGTCTTTACTGACGCGACTTGTTCTTTCAACTGATCAACATCTGTCCTAAACTGAGCTGAATCTATCTTCATCGCTTCCTTATTCTCAGTAAATCTCGCTTCCACGTTCGTCATACCTGCGATTAATTTCTCATCCAACCCTGCACGTTTTTCTTTTCCTTCGGCATCGACCTCACTATACCGTTCTTCCACTATTGCACCGACTCTATTTTTGAATAAAGCTAAGTTTTCATTAACCTTCTGCTCTATGTCATCATCAATTTTCCTAATGTCTATCTGCAATTGGTTTTCTAAGGATTTCAAGTTAGAATTAACCTCTCCTAAGACTTCCTCTTTAACGGTCCCAATTACTGACTTTAAACTTTTGATTTCATTACCTAGATTCATTTCTAGACCTTTGATTTTGGATTCGAAAGATACTTCGGTAGACCACTCTTGTATTTTGCCTACATCTGCCACTAAACCATCAATGTCGAATCTTAATTTCGATACATCTGATTTAATATCTTTCTGTATAGACATAACATCTGTTCTCAAATTAAGAATATTTTCTTCTTCTCTATTTTCTAATTCAATAATATTTTTTCTTAACATTTGCACATTTTTCTCTCCTTTCATTTCTACTGCCTTTATATCTAATTGTAAAGCCTTGAATATTTCATCATTCTTTAACGTTAATCTATTCTCCAAACTAGTTAAATTGTTTTTCAACTCTGTGTTATTCTCTTCACTACGAGCTTGTAATCTAGTTTCTAATAATTTAAAACTATCCTCTAAGTTAGCTTCAATAGCTTTCAAATATATTTTCATTGCTAGCCTGTAATGATTTTAATTCATCCCTACTACTGGACTGTAATCTTTCTTCCAATAATTTCAATTCATCTTTACTATTTGACTGTAACCTAGTCTCTAATGACTTTAATTCATCTTTACTATTTGACTGTAATATTTCTTCCAATAATCTCAAATTATTTTCGTTACTAGTCTGCAATGACTTCAAATCTTCCCTATTACTAGTCTGTAATGACTTTAAGTTTTCCCTACATCTAGCTTCCGAATCATTTATCTGCTCTTTAACTTCTGTTTCCATTTTAGAAATAGTTACTGCAATACCAGACATGCCACTTTGTAACTCTCCTAACACCGTAGCTAAATCTTCCGGTAACATAATTATATCTTTCAATAAACGTTTTATTCAGAGACGTTAGATAGCAACACATCACAATGTATCAATTCCTGATTTCACTTGGGTATAAGAAAAATGACTTATAACTAAACATGATATAACACTCATATGATTAACATGATCACTGGAATGGGCATTCAAGTATATTGTCTGACCAAGTTTAATAAATTTTATAACACCGTTAAATGAAATTGAGATCAATCTCTTCGTAATCTAAATCTGATGTGATTCCATAGAATAAACAAAATCGAAGCCCCACAGATGGGTAAAGCCAATTCTCCCTCTCTCTCTCTGTACCCGTTCGTCCTGGGGATGCGATGACCCATCTGCTATTACATCGCATTCCTGGATTTCCAGGACAGAGCGGAGTTAAATGAACATGAAGTCAAATAAGGAATGTGTCGGAAATTTAGTTGAAATATCACAAAAGCAGAGGGTAACACGAGATAAAGTATATCCAGGGTCGCTACGGGTTTAAATTTAATTTTAAAAAATACAAATATAAATGGGCGCCACCAACTGAATCCCTATCAAACCACATCCTTCCTGGTTAAACCTTAATTAAGACAAGGAAAGAAATAGGAAAACCACATCATCATCAGATCACAACTAAGATAAAAACAAATTTATTCAAACTTTGATAGTCAGACAGACATATTAAACACTCATCCTACCTAAGAGCATGGTCGAATGCCAACGTTAAATTGTCATTGTCCAGAAAATCGAACCATCTCTATTCTACTCAAAGTGTATTTAATCCACATAAAATAGGAAAATATTCTAAAGTTCACTTGGGTTCTCAGGATCACCGTAGCACTATGTCTATGCGTCACTGACATTCGTGATACCTGAGACCTAACTTCTCTTTAAGTTAACATCATGAATGTGGATGTAAAAATATAATTAATTTGTCTAAACACATATATTCTAATCACATATTTAAATATCACATAATTTATGGCTTGAATGGCATTATTCAAATGCTGAATATGTTAGTAAATGCTCCTATAAATCGAATAATTAATTTACATTATTTACACTGTCATTAATAATTGCTTGTTTGTGAATCACAGAAAATCCACTACTCATTGGTTATAATCATCATCATCATCAAAATTAAATATTTCTCACCTTAGTTCTCATTTCAAAATTCATTATATTCAAGTCAGAATAATTAATTCATTATCATCAAATCATTTAAATGAATATTATAATCATCAATTCTTTATACTCTCTAATTATTCACACACTCTCATTTCATCATCTCATTCAGATTAAATCATCTCAAATCATCCATATAAATTGTTTAATTCATCAACTCAAGTTGCAATTCTTCAAATCATTCAAATCATATCTCTCAATTAAATTTATTCAAATCCATTTAAATTTATTAATCATCAGCTTCTTTAATTAATTATCACCTTCTAATTCAGTTATTCATCATCTATTTAATCATCTATTAGTTTATTTAAATCAGCTTATTTATTCAATCTTTAATTCATCCATTTATTTAATTCATTGATTTATTCCAAAACTTAATTTATCAATTTATTTAAATTTTATTCATCTGGTTATTTAGTTTTTTATTTCATCGAGTCATTCAGATTTTTATGTCATTAGGTCAGATCATTAATATGCTTAAACTTCAGATTATTATTATCAGGAAATCTTGTATTATCAACATTATTTATTTGTTTAATTTCCTAACAAATTGTTTAATATGGGTTATAGAACGTTGTCTTACAGTTTTATCACTTCCAAGTTATATCTCGTATTTTATTATCATGCCAAAAAAATATTATTGCCTTCACAAAATCACGTTGGATCTCACTATCCACAACTTCATCATCTACTCTCACTTTATCAAATACCATATTTGAATACCACAATTATTCCACGTAACTCCATAAATATTCAGCGCACAGCATGAATCTCAAAATTATGCTAGACTGGGTTCGACAACCTCATGCCTGCCTCACAATACATTAGCAATATTGCAACTTCCACCTGGCAACTTCCACAAAATGCCTATCACAAACGTCACTTAATCGCGTTGCATGATCTACAAAAAATATATAACTGGCTTCAAATTATCAACGCACACAATCTCCAATGACTGTAATTAATCTGATCACATCTAGACAACTTCTTAAACAATTAGGAAAAATATTACCTTAGTAATCGAAATCCAATTCAAGATCTGCTTTCAAATAGCATAAATTCTCTTAAAATTCTCAAAATTCACTTCACAGAAAAACACTAATGTGTTATAATCTCTCACATCAAAATATGCAATACTGATCTGCCTCAAAATAAATCTGACCATTAATGATTCATCTTACAAGATTCAATTACTTTAAATCCTTCTCAAAGGTATCAAACTCAATCATAAAAAGTATCAAAAATCTCAACTGTTAAATGAAAGTACTCTCAAAAGAGTATAGCAACAAAATATTGGATTGGCAAACAAGAATTACAAAATGTAACCCTGCTGACATTTATTTTTAATTTATTTAACAAAATTCGACTGATATGTGACTAGTAGTCTCTTGTTTGATCCTCTTACAATCTCAAGTACACTCGGATGATAAAAATGAGTTCCTCAATGGCAAGTCAGGTGAATACCACCACGCAATCGTATAATACGAAAGGCCTTGCCCCGTAGACTATCATGATAATGCCCTGAGCGATGGGTCAGGTGTGTACCACCACGCAATCGCCTAAAGCGAAAGGCCCCATCTCGTCGTCTAATGAGTGAATGTACCAGATTGGAATCAACAAGTCCCTAGTTGTCACATAAAAGCGATATTCATTCACTTGAGTGAATAAAATCTTAATATCTCCAAACAATCCAATGGAAAAAAACCACTGATGAATAATACGCACTCGCTAGTATGCAATGAACTGACGAAGTAATTTAAATAATCCAATTGCAGATCACGAGTTCGAAATACTCGCCACAAAAAAATAACTATCCAAGAAAACTATCCTTACTGAAAAATGTCTAAAAGACCAAACATCTGCTATATAAAGTCAACCAATGGTGAGAACTTCGTATAATGGTGCCTGCTATATCATATGGTAACGCCATATTCTAGCAAAAATTGGAGCAAATAATGTCTAAGCCATGTCAAAATAATCGTAGAACTCCTACTAGAAATATATACAAGTATGCCCAGTGTTCATGAAAAAATCATATCAGAAAGCCATAACTCTTACAATACCTTCTCATATCAGCTGTTAATATATTTCAAAGATCGTCGATTATCCTCGTGTGTGCAATAAATTTCTCGAAAGATAGACGGGAATATCGCATCACCCACCAGAATAACGATTGCCTTCATATCCCAAGTGAATCAGCTGTTGGACCTCCTCTTTTCAGGAACCGAATCCATCGCTCTGTGGTGCCATCACGTCTCCGTCTTCGCTTACTCCGACATGATGAACTGCATGTTATCCATAACGGATACTGTCCAAATTCTTCCGTAAAAGTTCATAAACGTAGCATACCCCATACTCTTCTACTATGTTACGCCACTGTCCCATACAATGTTCGGTTTGCTTATGATAAAAGTCAATCTCCACAGCGGCTAAATCTCACTTGCAGAAAATAATTTTATTTATAAAAGTGTATAAGTTTCTGAAACACCATGTAGCTGTGTTCGTAATTGAAATTTCATAATAGTTCATGAAAAAGAATTATAATAATGCACGTGCCAATGTTCCTTAAGTGCATATACTTGTAACAGTTCGTTTGCCTAAAAGCGTTAATGTTGGCTTGACCCCATGGTCGCTTTAAATATTCCGTTATGAAATACATAATTTGATAAGCCGTAATGTCATTGGAATATATCTAAGTTCATTTGAAGTTCACAATAGCAGTATATAATAACTATCTGCCTGCACAATTCGACTACTGAATACAAGTCCAAGCTCATAAAGTTGTTACAAAATGTCGAAATAAAGTTCAGCTTCTTGAATGTTGCCTGCTGATAAAATGTCGGAACCAGCACGCTCTGCTCTATTGCACTGTTCTAGAATGATCGACGCTTAAAGCTGACCTCGCCATGTCGCTTCGCTGTGCTGTCCTGTGTTACAAAATGCAGCTCGAAATAAAGTTCTCAATCTTGTTATAATGCTGTTCATTCCTTAACATTTGAAAAAGCATTGCTGCCTCGCATAGCTGTAACTACGATGTTGGAAATACTACTGTTCTAACACCGGCTCTTCTCTCGCTTTCACGGCCTGTACAGCTTGCCTCGCCAACCAGTCCTCGCACCACCTACCGTGCTTCGCTTGCCTTGACTTACTGACCTACTTTCCGTTCTCCCAGCTTATGCTGCTATCAGCTCCGCTTGTCGAAGTAATACTGTCGCTTTCACTCCACGCAACAAGTGCTGTACACTGCTCGACTTGCCGTTCTCTCTGCGCAACATGTGTTGTACTCGGCCCTGCTGCCTAAACTGAAAACTGCTGTCTCTAGACTGCGTTGACGAGCTCCTACTCGGCGCTGTCACTTGATGTTCCCCTACCTTCTGTGGTCATGCGTCACAAGTATAATCTCGACCACCATCATCTCGGCTATTAAGTTATACAATAACTTAAGGAGTTATCTGCCTTTCTTCAAGTTATCACCATATATATTGCTTGACATTTCTTCTCTTCTGAGATGGTATAATATTATGTTCCACATAGATCTTGATAATACTTCAATATTCCTCCCATAATTCCATCTGCTTGACTGGTAGTGCCATCTTCATCCTTGGCCTTCTACGTCATTTCCTAACATTCTTCTCGACTAGATCTGAGCGCTATCTTTACTACTTTTCCCATAAATCTCAACTATAGCTCGATGTCAGCTGGCGTAGCCGATAGCCTCAACTAGGTATCGGGTACAGTACCAAGTTACAGCAAGCATTTTCAAACTGTCCTAGAACCTTACATTGCTGCCACCTGAATAGCCAAAGCTTACCAGCACACATAGATGAGATTACAGCAATATTCTGTGAAAACAATGTTCATGTAATAGGAATATCTGAGAGTTGGTTGTCTGAATCACTTCCGAATTGTGTGGTTCAGCTTGAAGGATATAATCTCCTTCGCCATGATCGAGCCGATAGGATGGGAGGCGGTGTTGCCCTTTATTGCAGAGTTGATCTGAAAAGCAGGGTTATTTGTTTGTTGAGGTAACACTGAGTGAGCTGAAAGTATTGATAGGTATTGTCTATCGCCCACCAACTGAATCATACATTTCCGAGTTTGAAACTAGTCTGCTTAATTTACTGCCATCTTACGAACATGTCATTATTTTAGGAGATTTTAACACTAACTTACTAACCAAAACATACAAAGCAAAGAAACTTGAAGATCTATTTTCCTCCTGTGACATGACGATAATTCCTCTCGAGCCAACTAACTTCGTAAGCACAGTAAGCTACATTTCACATACACTAATTGATCTCATCATAACAAATAACCCACAGAAAGTAGTGACTCATGGTCAAATACCAGTGCCGGCTATATCCACCCATGACTTAATATACTTAGCGTATTCGCTCCGCGTTCCAAAGTACAGGACTAAATATGTTACATGCAGAAATATAAAGGACATAGACCCGATACAACTGAAATATGATGCCTACGGTCTTCCATGGAACGACATATTGAGACTGGACGACATTGACGAAAAAGTAAACAAGTTTAATCTATTAATACATGCACTATACAACAAACATGCGCCCAAGAGAAAGATAAGGATTTCTCGTAAACCTAAGCCGTGGTTAACTCCGGAAGTCAAGAAAATGATGTCCCGTAGAGATAATCTTTTCAGACAATACAAACGTTCTGGTCTACCAAGTGATTTTGAAAAGTACCGAGTACTTCGAAACCAAATTAAGCAAACTTTACGTAATCTTAAATTTAAGTATGTTCGTGATACAACCTGCCGACTAAACACAGCTAGAGCGTGGAAACAACTCGGTGCTTGGGCATAGGAAAAAACCAGGAGCAACTTCCTATACCTGACATTCCACTAGACGAGCTAAATGCATATTTCACAGATGCAGATACTCAATCCAGCCCAAATAACGCTGCCAGTCACGGCCCATCATTTCCATCACCAGATCGACCCAGCTTTGCATTTCGTAACGTAAGCACTAATGAAGTTAAGAGAGTGTTGTATTCCATTAGATCCCAGGCGAGCGGGATTGATGATATACCTATAAAATTTATACATTACATTATTGGTGCTGTTCTCCCCATTCTCACACACATTTTTAATTACTGTTTAAACAATGGCACACTGCCTTCTATCTGGAAATACGCCAACGTGATCCCTCTTCCTAAGGTACCTAGCCCACTGTTACCGTCCGACTACCGCCCTGTATATATTCTCCCTGCTCTCTCCAAAGTACTGGAACGGTTAGTACAAACCCAAATACTGGAATATTTGAACACTCACTCTCTACTTGACCCACTCCAGTCTGGTTTCAAGAAGGGCCACAGCACAGCTACTGCCTTACTTAAGGTGACTGATGACATCAGACAAACAATGGACCAAAGACAAGTAACAATACTCACACTCCTCGATTTCAGCAGAGCATTTGACACCATAGATATACCGACCCTATTGAAGAAACTAAAATCCCTTCTTGGCTCCGAAGCCATAAATTTTTTCTCTGCTTACCTAACGGGTCGAAATCAGCGTGTGATTGTACAGGACACCACCTCACAGTGGCGACAGAAAAAGGCAGGAACCCCCCAAGGTTCGGTCCTTGGGCCCTTAATTTTCGTGCTCTATATCAACGATATCTCCTCCACAATTAACTATAATAAATATCATCTTTATGCAGATGATCTCCAAATATATTGCCACACTAGTATCAACAATATATCAAATGCAATAAGGGATATAAACACTGATATCCATCAACTTAGTGTATACGCTGATGACAACTCTCTCCTGCTCAATCCTAAGAAAAACCAAACTATCATCATCGGCTCTCATAAGTTACTAAACTCATTAAAAAACAACTACGGTGTGCCTCCAGTAACACTGAATTCAAACACCATCCCCTTTAGTAAAGAAGTAAGGAACCTTGGGTTAACCTTAACTGAAACTCTTGACTGGTCACCACATATAAGAAATACACGTAAAAAGATATACGCATCCCTTCACCCACTCGTGCGCCATAAGAATATTTTACCACTAGACATTAAGATTAAACTCGTCCAGACACTAATACTACCGATTCTAGACTACTGTGACGTCGTTCTCGTTGACGCGACTCATGGACAAACAATGAAACTTCAACAAGCATTGAACTCTTGTCTTCGGTTCGCTTTTAATCTAAGATACGATGCCCACATAACTCCAAGCTACCGTGCTCTTTCATGGCTTAAACCTGATGAACGCCGTAAATTTCACTTGTTGACATCCATCTATCGATTTCTGCATGAAAACACCCCCACGTACATGTCATCAAAATTTAGTTACTTGTCCTCATATCATAATCGAAGCACTCGATCTGGCTCTTCCCTCGCCATCCCCATCAACCACTCATCCATGTTTAACCGCTCTTTTGCTGTAGCTGGGTCTCGACTATGGAATTCAACTCCTCCCGATATCAGAAATTCCACAACAATAAATAAATTTAAGGCCGCATGCCGAGATTACCTGTTGAATACTGCTGATTGCCCCGTGTGAATGGTGATGGATGATAGGACTGAGCTAGGATTATATCTAGGATATTATAGAAAGGTCTATGACATTGTGATTATTATTATTTGTATTGTTATAATTATTACTATCATTATTCATGTGCCTTTTTAGCCTACTTTCGATTTTTGCAAAAAATGAAAGTAGACTTATGAGATCACTACAGGGCGAAAAAAAGTGTGTCTGTGTGTGTGTATGTGTGTGAGTCTGTGTGTGTGTGTGTGTATGTGTGTGAGTGTGTGTACTATGAATGTCGGTCCCCCCCCCTATCAATTCGAACACGGTGAGCGCAAATTGAACGAAATTTGGTACAAAGGTAGCATTAGCAAAGGACACCTCAGTGTCATGTTTTATATCACCGCCATCTTGACGGAAACGTAATGGCGGCCACACAAATGTTCAAAGCTTGAATCAAATTACGACTAACCTAATCATCCGATCTCTACCAAATTTTGCAACAACATACCTTTATGGGGCAGCATCCTTTGACCAAACTAATAGGTCATCAGCCTAATAGTTTGCGGATGGCGGCCATCTTTGTGTCAAAATCGATTACCCCTATTAATTCGAACACGGTGATACCGAATGGAATGAAATTTGGTACAGAGGTAGCACTAGCAAAGGGCACCTCAGTGTCATGTTTTATATCACCGCCATCTTGACGGAAACGTAATGGCGGCCACACAAATGTTCAAAGCTTAAATCAAATTACGACTAACCTAATCATCCGATCTCTACCAAATTTTGCAACAACATACCTTTATGGAGGAAGCATCCTTTGACAAATCTAATAGGTCATTAACCTAATAGTTTGCGGATGGCGGCCATCTTTATGTCAAAATCGATTACCCCAATTAATTCGAACACGGTGAAACCGAATGGAATGAAATTTGGTACAGAGGTAGCACTAGCAAAGGGCACCTCAGTGTCATGTTTTATATCGCCGCCATCTTGACGGAAACGTAATGGCGGCCACACAAATATTCAAAGCTTAAATCAAATTACGATTAACCTAATCATCCGATCTCTACCAAATTTTGCATCAACATACCATTATGGAGGGAGCATCCTTTGACCAAACTAATAGGTCATTAGCCTAATATTTTGCGGATGGCGGCCATCTTTGTGTGAAAATCAATTCCCCCTATTAATTCGAACACGGTGAAACCGAATGGAACGAAATTTGGTACAGAGGTAGCACTAGAAAAGGCCACCTCAATGTCATGTTTTATATCACTGCCATCTTGACGGAGACGTAATCGTGGCCACCCAAATGTTAAAGGCTAAAATGTAATTACGACCAACCTAATAATCTAGTCTCTACCAAATTTTGCAACAACAAATCTTTATGTGGGAAACATATTCTGACCAAACTGCTAGATCATCAGCCCAATAGTTTGCAGATGGTGGCCAAGTATGTGTGCAAATCGATTCCCCCTATCAATTCAAACACGGTGAAACCGAATTGAACGAAATTTGGTACAGAGGTAGCACTAGCAAAAGGCACCTCAGTGTCATGTTTTATATCGCCGCCATCTTGACGGAAACGGTATGACGGCCACCCAAATGTTAAAAGCTTAAATCAAACTTCGACCATCCTAATAATTTGATCTCTATCGAATTTTGCAACAACATGCCTTTTTGTGGAAAGCATCTTATGACTGACTACAAGGTCATCAGCCCATTAGTTTGCAAATAGCGGCCATGTATGTGTGCAAATCCATTCCCCGGATCAATTCAAACACGGTGAAACCGAATTGAATGATTCTTTTTACAGAGGTAGCACTAGCAAAGGGCACCTCATATTCATGTTTAATATCCCTATAGCACGTTGTATTTCAACAAGCTACTACAACCAACATTCAATTATACTCCTTGAAAAGGACAAAGAGTTATAACAATGCCCATGCATTTAGGAGAAAGTAGGCTATATGTTCTTTACTGAACATCTGGTTTTTTACTAATATTAGTATTAGCATAATTAATTTACTCCTTATTTATCATCATAATATTATTTTTATTTTCGAAATTGTCATAAGCTATGTACTGGTACCATATTTCGTGGTTAAGTGTAAGAGAGGGCCATGAGCCCTAACTTCGCCACTACCGAAGACATAAAATAAATAAATAAATAAATAAATAAATAAATACCTCAGAAGAGAAATTCACTATTGCAGTATGCAATGCATCGGGACCTAGGGTTCTGGGGAGTCCCAACATCTGCAATAAGGATGAATCGGAGCATCCTTGGTATCCTTCCAGACTCAAGTTTAAGAAGAACTTCTTTGCAGGCACTTTGAATGTAAATTCCTTATTGAAAACGGGTAAACAGAAAGAACTCGACATTCTTTTAAATAAACATGAAATACAAATCCTCGCAGTGCAAGAAACAAGATTTTTGGATGAAAATGTTGCAGAATACGGAAACCATAGAATTTTTAAGGGTAAACCAGCAATCAAAATTATGAAAGGAATGCCACTACTCGGCACTGCTTTTTATGTTCATAAAAATATAGTAGACAATGTAACAGGATTCAAATCTAGTTCATAAAAAACTTCTCTCCTAACAATCAAAATCAAGAATAAATAGTATGAAAATGAAAATCCACAGCCTGCTTCCAGTCTCCGACCGGGTCAGGAATGGAATGAATGAAGCCCCTATCTAGCGGCGAGGATATGAACTGTGCCGGCTGCCGAGGCCTGACGCACTCCTCTGGGGCAATGATTAAATGAATGACAGATGAAATGAAATGATAGTGGAGAGCGTTGCTGGAATGAAGCCCGGAGAAAAGCCTGTCTGCCTCCGTTCTGTCCAGCACAGATCTCACATGGAGTGACCGGGATTTGAACCACGGACTCAGCGGTGAGAGGCCGGCGTGCTGCCGCCTAAGCCACGGAGGCTCTGCAAGAATAAATAGTATACCTCTTTTAATTGCCATGCACCCATAAATGAAGGCAATAAAAAAAATCCAGGCATAGTAGATGAATTCTGGGAACTTTTAGAAGAGGAAATATCCAAAATTCCAAAATCGAATGTTGTTATACTTTTGGGTGATTTCAATGCGCAAATAGGGAAAGAAAGAGCTTATAGAAAAACAGTCGGGAATATCCAGCCCATAAAAGGACTAATAACAAGTAGTTCCGTGAAGAACTATACAGCCTATTTTCATATATCCTACTTATGTTAATTGCCACTATCAACATACACAATTTCAGTTTGATTGCTGTAATAGATTCGTAGATATTGAGAACCGACAAAATATTTCGGATGGTCGCCATGTTGGATTTTATGTATATAGTTCCTAGAGTTATGTACTGTTACATGCAGATTATTGTGAACGTGTAGTATTCAAACTTCAATCGCATAATTAGGACACAAGAAAAAAACAAGGAGATTTAAAAATATTTCACAGCTGCCATCTTGAGGTTATGGAAACAATTGAAATAAATTAGATGCCAGTGGATTAACATCCGTATAAGGATTTACTGTACCAAGTTTCACTGCACGCGGATGGTTAAATTGCGAGAAACGTCCATGTGAATATTTATAATTCGCGTCGCCGCCATGTTGGATTTGTGATCACCAGGTTATTTAGTCCTATAGGTGAACTTAAGTTCATAGCCCCTATGAACATTAAAAAATGCAGTTTGATTGCTAAAATAGATTCGTAGATATTCAGTATCGTCTAAATATTTCGGATGGTCGCCATGTTGGATTGTTAACTGTATAGGCCATAGAGTCATGTACCATTAAAGGAAAATTATTGCGTAGGTTCATTATTCAAACTTTCACTTCGATCGCATGACTACATCACAAGAAATAAAAAAATTAATTTTAAAATTCGCACTGCCGCCATCTTGAGGTTATGTAAACAATTGAACTAAATTAGATACCAGTGGATTACAATGTGTATAAATATTTCCTGTACCAGGTTTCAGTGCGCTTGGAACATTAAATCGCGAGAAAGGTCTATTTAAATTATTCAAATTCGCTTGGCCGCCACGTTCGTTTTGTAGATAACCGGTTTTTGAAGGTCTTATAGATGGATTTCCAGTAGTGCCCTTTATCTTCGTACAAAATTTTAGGGAGATACCGCTAATAGTTTCAGAGATATAGAATGCCGGTGAAATATTTCGCACATCCGCCATCTTGTGATTATGTAAACAATTGAACGAAGTTAGATGTCGGTGCATTACAATGTATATCAACGTATACTGTACCAAGTTTCATTGCGTTTGGTTGGTCAAATCGCGAGAAACGTCTATTTAAAAGTCGCAAATTCGCTTGGCCGCCATGTTGGTTTTGTAGTTACCAGGTTTTCAAATGTCACATAAGTGAACTTATAGTAGTTCCCTCTATCACCATAGAAAATGTCAGGGTAATATCGGTAATAGTTTCGGAGATATTGAATGCTGGTGAAATATTTCGCACAGCCGCCATGTTGGATTGGTGAGTCGTAACAAAATTTGAAGGGCACGGTCGAGGTCGCCGAGATAAGTGCTATGAACTTTCCGAGTTTCATTGAAATCGCTCCTGCCGTTTAGATTTTATTAGGGGGGGACACACACACGAATCACACTCACACACACACACACACACACACGCACACACACACGGACAAAAGGTGATCTCATAAGCCTATTTTTTCAAAATTGAAAATAGGCTAAAAATGGCATGAGACTAATTAATCTTTGTAAAACCTTTCGGTTGAAATTAATATCAACTTCATTCAGGAAACTACCAAGAAAAGCTAAAACATGGATATCTCCAAATCCAATGTTAGGAGAATTCCAATTGGATCATGTTGCTATTTCTAGAAATAATATAAAAGAAATTATGAATGTAAAAGTAATCAGAAGTAGAGAATTTGACTCTGACCACTATATCTCCAAAATTAAGCTCAACCTTCTCCCTCATAGAAACCAAAGAAGACAACAAAAATTAATTAAATATAACACAGACAGACTCAACATCACACAAGAAGCAATAAAACATTTTCAAGAAAAAATTCAAATAAGTAAACCAGGTAACTGGCAAGAATTATCCAAAAAAATCAATAGTGCAGCGAAAAAAGTATTTGGGCCAGCAAAAATGAAAAGGAAAGTTTGGTGGAATGAAACTTGTGAAGAAGCCCTAGCAGAAAGAACAAAATTATGGAAAACATGGAAATGCTTTGGAAAGAATGAACACTTTGAACAATTTAAACAACAAAGAAAGGAAACAGCCAGAAAAATTAAGAGTGCTAAACGCTCCTTTGAAAAGTCACAACTTGTTGACATGCAGGATGATTTTGTTAAAAATAACTCCCGGAATTTCTATCATACCTTTAAAAATAATTTAAAGGGGTATCAAGCTCCAAGTATTTGCTTCACAGACGAAAATGGCAGAATGGGTCTATCTGATGAAAAGAATTGTGAAATACTAGCAAAGCACTTCGATCAACTTCTGAACTGTGAAGAACCAAACAACAAGTTAGAATTTCCCGAAATTCATGACAACATGGAAGCAGATCCACCACCTACTCTTGAAGAAATTGAAAAAGCAATTAACACCCTAAAAAACAACAAAGCTAGTGGAGAAGACTCCATCACAGCTGAACTTATAAAATGGTCTCAACCCAAAATCATAGATGACCTTAAAAGCATCTTTGAAGAAATCTGGAAAACGGAATAGATCCCGGAAGAATGGAAAGTGGCCCTTATACATCCTTTGCATAAGAAAGGTAATAAGCAGTGGCTTATAAGATATTCTCAACCATATTACTAAACAGGATACAAGCAACACTCGACAGTCATTTAGGTGAATATCAGAGTGGATTCCGAAAAGGCAGATCTTGCGCAGAACAGATGTTCAACCTGAAGTCCATAATCCGTCACAGGATAATAAACTCCAAGACCATAGTAGTGACATTTATAGATTTTAAAAAAGCTTTCGATTCCGTTGACAGGGAAACTCTAGATAAAGTAATTTGAGAATTTGGAGTTAAATCTAAACTGGCTAATCTAATCCATGAAACTCTCACAGACACCATATCATAAGTAAAATTTCGGGGGAGAATATCTAAGCCATTCAAAATAAAGACAGGTGTAAGGCAAGGCGATGGTTTATCTCCACTGCTATTCAACTGTGTCCTGGAGAAAATATTAAGAATTTTTAATCAAAAACTGAGGGAACACAAGGTATCACCCATTACACTAGGAAATAAAAACAGAGGTATTGAAATAAACTGTCTAGCATTTGCAGATGATTTTGCCATACTTTCTGAAAATCTGACTGACGCAACAGTGCAAATTAATCTCTTAGAAGAGATAGCCAACAGAACAGGTTTAAAAATTTCTGTAGAAAAAAAACAAATTTATGACAAATATAAAAAATGCTCCAGAAATCCTAGTCACAGAAATTGGTAAAATTAAGAGGGTAAAGAAATTCAAATATTTGGGAGAAATCATTCAGGAAAATTGTTTAGAAAAATCTGCTGTAGAAGAAAGAGTACACAAGATGGAAAGAGCATATGGTATAACTAGGAACACCTACAACAAAAAATGTTTATCTAGAAACTTGAAATTACAGCACTACAGAACAGTAATCAAACCAGAATGCCTATATACAAGCGAATGTCTAGCACTGAATTATAAGTTAGATAAATTGGAAGTATTAGAAAGACGAATTGTACGGAAAATATTAGGTCCATTAAGAATTACAGAATTCTGGAAATTAAGAATTAATGATGAAATATACCGCAACATTGAAAACATAACAGACACAATAAAAAAAGAGGCGATTGCTATTTTTTGGACATTTATATAGAATGAATGGCAACAGGTTAACCAAACAGATATTCAAATATCTTAGGAACAAGAAATTAAGAACAACTTGGATTCAAGAAGTTAAAAAGGATTTGGAAAGAAACAATATAAGAGAAGAAGACGCAATAGAGAGAGAAATGTTTAGGAAAAAAGTGTTGGGAATGGAAGGGTTCCAAGGAAGGAAGGAAACGAAAAGAGGCTCAAAATGGTCCGATGAGAGAAAGAAGATGCATAGTGTGAAGATGAAGGAGCCCTGTAGGAAGAAGAAGGAGACCTGGAGGAAGATGAAAGAACACCAAAGGACTAAACATTGAAATTGGCTTGTGGTCCTTAGAAGACCGTAACGGAGAAAGAAGAAGGGGTATGATTAATTTAATTATTGATTTTGGTACTTAATAAGTAGTTAATTAATTAATTAATTGGCCCGGTGCGGGCTACTGTCGGAGCCCCGTCGGCCTCGCAAATAAGGTGTTCTAGGGAGTTCGTTGATAATAATAATTACTAAAGAGGGGGGTAATTAAAATTAATTATTTAGTTAACGGTGGATGACTAGTTGAAAAAGGCTAAATTTTCACCTTACTGACGTGGCTAGATGGTGTGCCTTATGTGCTTGTTTCTGTAATAACTTCCATGGCGACTTTCAGCAGCGACTTCAGTGAATTAATAATTTTAGGAAAATGTGAATGTTTTGAAATGCTTTAGGAAGGGAGAACGACCTCTAGTAGGTTGATTTTTGTAGTATGAAAAATTTGATAGACCTGTAGTAGGTATTTGATTAAAATAATAGTTGATTTGATAAGCATCGCTGTAGATTTTGGGATATGATGACGTGAAATGAATGTAGTAGTTTCACCAAACCCGCGATCCACGTGGCACCATCCCGAGTAAGTCGGCCGTGATCAACCCCACGGGCAGGCACCCTGCGAGGTCGCGGGACGTGTACAACACTGTTATGATAGTGTAATTGATGTTTAAGTGTGGTTCTATAGCGGGAGGTTTGAATTTGAAGGTGCCCTGCTCTGATTGGCCGCTCACGTCTGGAGCAGCCAATCAGAGCCTGGCTAGTTTGTATGTGATTTAAATGTGTTTACAATGTACTTGAGAGCTGGGTTCTGGGTTCGAGTTAGCTATGGTTCACATGGTTATGGATGAGAGTTGCTGGAGCAAACTCAGCAGCTGTGTAAGAGCAGTGGCGTGTGGTGTAGGAAGGGGGTTTAGCGGTAATTACATGAGGGCAGGGATGGTAGAGTTTGTGCGTTGTCTGAGTTGCAACTGCCTTTGCTTGATGGCTCTTCAAATGTATTTGCAACCATTATATGATGCCGCGTGTGCTCCGCCACAATTGACGCACTTAGGCTTGTCACGTTGTACCATGCAAGCTGAGTGGTGATGCTTATCGCCACTCCGATTACAGCGGGTGTCGTGAGGGCAACTGGCAGCATCATGGTGCATTCTTTGACAGTTGTAACATTGTATTGTGAGAGTAGAGTGTGGTTTTGGAGGGGGGCGACTAGTCACCCGTGTATTTGGTTGAGAGTTTGAAGTTACTGTGTGAACGGGTGGGGGAGGGGGAATTTCTGTGTTGTTTGTGTCTGGGCTGGTTTTCTCTGTTGAGATGGATTGGGAATTTAGAGTTTGGATGCCTTTATGTTTGCGTTTAGTTCGTGATTTTTTTGGGCATTTGTGTGCGTGTTTGAGTGAATCTAGTGTCGATATCTAGGACTGTTTGCGTAGATACATGTTGGATCTCTGTATCTGTCTGAATGATCCTGGTGTTCTTGTATATGGGCATAGGTGGCGGGATTAGTATAGTTTGAGTGAGCTGGTCTGAGTTCGAGGACTGGCTGGGATCTTCTTGGAGTGTTCGTCTATGGGAAGAGGGCTTAGGAGCGTGTTTGAGGGGATGCCAGGATGACTCAGGAGAGCCCCCCTGATGGATGATAGGCGTATGTCTTTTGTTGGAGTAATCGTGATGATGTGGTTGTGCAGCTCCTCAATAACTGAGATGAAACGAGCTAGTGGTGTGAGCACATTGATTATTGCCTCTCTGATGGCGTGTAGATGTTGTTTGCTCGGCGGGCGTATTACAATCAATATGCTTTTTGGTGCTCGGCGGGTAGGGGATGTGCAAAACAGCCACGTCCCGAAATCGAAATCAGGGAAGGTGCCGGGGGCCGGTGTAGGAGGTGGTGAACTACAGTACATCTGGTTCGGTTTCTCGACCGAGGCGGCCGCGACTCCTAGCCAGTAGTCTGCGCCCATGTTCGTGTCTGAATGTTAGTGTATAGAATGAATAGAATGGATGGGTCAAATGCTATAGCAGACCCAAAAAGAGAAAGAATGGTAACTGGCCTCGTCCAAGAAGATAAGCCAGTCGCACAAGGTTATCCAGTTATTAAGTAGAGGGGTCGCGACAATGTGCGAGCTGGCTTTGAAGATTTACTAATTAAATAATTAGTGAATTAATTAATTAGACTGCTGGGGTAGGAGGGGATGAGTATAGCTTGGCTGCAACTCGGGGTGATGGGATTTGCTTGATGGGGAAGGTTTGGCAGGTAGGGTGAATGTTAATGCTTGGCTAGGGAAGTGACTTCAACAATGGGTAAGCGGTTAGACTGGGGGATTGTTGATTTGAATTAGGAAGCGGGATGGATTATTGGCTCTGGGTAGGCTTGATGGTAGCGATGATTTGAAGACTCGAAGCTCGGAGCGATAGCGTCTGTCCTGTTCGCTAGACTCGGAATCCAACCTGAACTCGTCCTAAATAGCTGGACCGATTTTGCTGAAATATTTTATGTATATTAAAGTGGGGGCCAGTATGGTTTAGATTCACAATTTGACCCGGTGGAATGAACAAAATTTTAGAACTCCAATGTACATACAATTTTAGAACTACAATATACAGTTAAAACAGTCACCATGGAAACCGCTAGCCTTAGTGAAAACTGAAGTATCTGGACTGTTTGTCTCTGCACGTTAGAGCGTTTCAACAAAGTCCAGTATGCGTTCATATGCCATTCATCGGATTGCGATGAAACTTGGGAGAGATATTGAGTTCACTTCAGGGAAGGTCTCTGGCTTAGTAAATCCATTTTACAATAGGTAACGCACGAGTAGATTCATCAAATGAGCGACGACGCGCGAAGCGTTTCAACAAAGTCCCGTATGCAAACAAATACCATTCGTCCGATAGCGATGAAACTCGGGTGAGACGTTGTGTACACTCCACGGAAGGCTTCTGGATTATTAAATCCATTTTACAATAGGTAGCGCACGAGTAGATTCAACAAATGAGCGACGACGCGCAAATCGTTTAAACAAAGTCCCGTATGCGTTCATATACCAGTCATCCGATTGCAATGAAACATGGGTGAGATGTTGAGTACACTCCAGGGAAGGTTTCTGGCTTAGCAAATCCATTCTACAATAGGTAGCGCACGAGTACATTCAACAAATGAGCAACGACGCGCGAAAGGTTTAAAAAAGTCCCGAATGCGTTAATATACCATTCGTCCGATAGCGATGAAACTTAGATGAGTCATTGTGTACACTCCGGGAAGGCTTTTGGCTTAGTAAATCCGTTTTACAATAGGTAGCACACGAATAGATTCAACAAATGAGCGACGACGTGCGAAGCGTTTCAACAACGTCCCGTATGCGTTCATATACCATTCGTCCGATAGCGATGAAACTTAGGTGAGATGTGTACACTTACGTGAAGGTTTCTAACTTAGTAAATAGATTTCACAGTAGGTAGCGCACGAGTTGATTCAACAAATGAGCCACGGCGCGCGAAGCGTTTCAACAAAATCCCGTATAAGGTTATGTACCGTTCATCGATTGCGATGAAACTTTGATGAGTTGTTGTGTACACTTACGTAAAGGTCTCTAACTTGGTAAATCCATTTCACAGGAGGTAGCGCACCAGTAGATTCAACAAATGATTGACAGCGCACGAATCGTTTAAATAACATCCAGTATGCGTTCATATACCATTCGTCCGATTACGATGAAACTTTGGTGAATCGTTGAGTACACTCCAGGGAAGATTTCGGGCTTATTTAATCTATGTTACAATAGGTAGCGCATGAGTAGATTCAACAAATGAGTGACTGCACGCGAATCGTTTAAACAAAATCCCGTATGCGTTCATATACATACTTTTCATCGATTGTGATAAAACGTTGATGAGTTGTTGTTTACACGCCAGTAAAGGTCTTTAACTTAGTAAATCCAGTTTACAATATTGGTAGTGCACGAGTAGATGTAACAAATGAGTGATGACGCGCGAAGCATTTCAACAAAACCCCGTTTGCGTTAATATACTACTCATCGATTGCGATTAAACTTGGATGAGTTGTTGTGTAGACTTACGTGAAGCTTTCTAATTTAATACATCCATTTCACAGCTGGTAGTGCACGAGTAGATTCAACAAATGAGTGACAGCGCACGAATCATTTAAACAAAATCCCGTATGCTTTATATGCCATTCATCCGATTGCGATGAAACTTTGGTGAGTTGTTGTGCACGCACCCACAAATGTTTCTAGATTAATATATCCATTTCACGATAGTTTAGAGGCAGCTATCGGAAAATGAAAGAATATTGTGTATCCAAAAGCACTTCAAGAAACAAAATTACAACGCCAACACTTTGTTTGATTGGCATTGCAACGCATTCCGGGTAAGCTTATATAAATTTAAGTTCCTCCGCTACCCTGAATACATCGAATCATGAATATGTGTTTCAGATCTAGATAATGAATATTTGTTGCCTTGGTAATCATATAGGAGGCCTTAATGGCCTTTACACTTCATATTTAGATGATGAATAGGCCTACTTATTGCCTTGGCAACCATTTAGGAAGCCTAAATGTCTTTTACACTTCAAATTTAAATTATGAATACTTGTTGCCTTGGTAACCATATAGGAGGCCTAAAAGTCTTTTACATTCGGTGGGGAAGTAAAGCCGGCGGTCCCATGTCATAGATTTATAGCATGTTAAAGAACCTTCCACTAATTACACCTGTGTGAAGCTAAATTAATATAAGTTAAACATTTGACTAACGTTCTTAGGTTCCTATGTTCGTCGTCAAGAACCGACTGCGGTAGCATCTGGTAACTAATTTCTGAACTAGTTGGTCGTTGACGGTGGCGTTTGGCGGTGAATGTTGGAACTACTTGAAAAGATCCATTGCCTGCAGTCCTTACTTGAATTAAAACAGATACACACACTAATATAGTACAGCCATCACAATTAACACCGGTTATCAGACAGATTCTACACACACCTTAAGTACACGGGGCTACATGACCGCGTTGTCGCAGCCCCTGAACTAAGGAACCAACCAACCAGTCTTTTACACTTCAGATTTAGATGATGAATACTTGTTGCCTTGGTAACCATATATGAGGCCTAAATAGACTTTATACTTCTGATTTAGATGATGAATACTGGTTGCCTTTTAACCAGAGACCTACCTAGGTAGATGGCCTTTATACTTCATATTTATATGATGGATAGTTGTTGCCTTAATAACAATAAAGATGACCTAGATAGCCTTCACACTTCAGATTTAGACGCTGAATATTTGTAGCCTTGGTAACCAGAGGCCTAGATGGCCTTTACAGTTCAGATTAGGTGATGGGCAGTTGTTACCATGGTAACCATAGATGAGGCCTAAATGACCTATACACTTCAGATTTCGATGGTGAACATTTGTTGCCTTGGTAACCATATTGGAGGCCTAGATGGCCTTTAAACTTCAGATTTAGATGATGAATACGTGTTGCCTTTTAACCATATTGGAGACCGAAATTTCCTTGACTCCTTAGATTTAGATGATGGATACTTGTTGCCTTGGTAACCATATAGGAGGCCTAGATGGACTTCAAACTACATATTTAGATGATGTAAACTCTTTGCCTTGGTAACCATAGACTATAGGAGGCCTAGATAACCGTCAGACTTTTAGATCCTATAACGCATACTTTTGATTGACCCTCAGCCCAAAACATAATCATTTTAATACCACAAATCATATCGCCGACCTGCTTGTGCGAATCATTATTAGCATGCGATGGATCGTTTGGTTAGTACAGGCCAACGATGAAACTTCCGCTTACCTTTTTTTTTATTGTGATAATATATAATTTTATTATATAAATTGCAATGGTGTTTAAAACCTTGTTTAGAAACATAATATGCCACGTGTTAACAAAGCAGAGTTCCACCATAAAGTGATTATATTTCCATGACATGCATAACTAAATATGAAAGGGTGGTTTGACATCGACCTTTTAATGATGTACTAAACCAACACTACTATAGAATTAATATTTACCCTGCAGTGTATCTGAGTGCGCTAAGTGACGCTTCAGTTGCAGTTCAGAGGCTCTAGGTTCAAACCCCGGCACTGTGAACAGCAATTGTAATTGTATTTATAGGCAGATGACCTCACTATTCTTCCCCTTAAAACAACAATAACTATAATAGTACATTATGCAACGAGCCTATAATGGCTATAATTAAGACACGAGTATTTTTATTAAACGAGCGTATGCGAGTTTTATAATTTCCATACGAGTGTCTTAATTACCATTATAGGCGAGTTGCATACGACTGTTTATGTTCGACGATAATTATAACTTTATTATATGTTTTAACATAAATATTCATAAATATCTCTTCAGTCACTACAGTAGAATGTTGTGATCGGGTGCTGCGGTGGGTAGTATATCTCTCTTGTCCAAGCTCTCTGGACAACCGACGCATGCGCTCTGTGTGCTTCAATACCATATGTTCAGATTGCGCACCAGTATTCAGTAAAACTGTCACTGAAGTCGTGTCAAAACCACGCGCTGTGTAGAAATTGGTTTTGGGGATATTAAGGTACCGGTACAGTGCGATTTCTTGTCTCATATTCGCCAGTTTATTTACGCGAACTTATGGACGGTGCGTATTCCATGTCGGTAATTTATTATAGTTCGATGTTGTGTTTATGTCCGACATGTTGGATTTTGAGTGCATGCGCGAAGGTATCGTTACCTAATTGGTCAATGAACGAGCTCTGATTGGCTGGAGAAACTGTATCATAATGAAAAACGGTGTTATAACAAGATGTTCAGTAAAGAACATATAGCCTACTTTCTCCTAAATGTATGAGTATAGTTATAACTCGTTGTTATTATCAAAGAGTATAATAGAACTATTCTTTGTTGAAGACCTTAGAAACGATGTACCTCTACCAAACGCCACAACCTAGATAAAAACTGCTACCATCATTGAAGAAAGAAAGATAAGAAGTATCTAAAGAATGTTATGGATCTGGAGACATAATCGACCGGACTGGCGGCGTGGCTCAGCGGTAACGTTCTCGCTTGCTGGACCGTATGATTCAGGTTCGTATCCTGGCGCAGTCAGCTGGCATTTGAGGGTGCACAAATGCGAGGGAGCCGTGTTAGTAGATTTACTGGCACGTTAAAGATCCCCCTCGGGACAAAATTCTGGCATCCCGGCGTCTCTAAAAGCAACAGTAGTTAAAAGGGACGTAAAACCAATAACATTATTATTATTATTATTATTACATAATCGGCCTGACGCGGGCAATATCCAACTTTGAGTTGAGGCATGTCTTTACACGTCTGGCTGCGTATGACTTTCACAACCCTAATTGAATTAACAAATCTTTCCATGATCCTACAGAGACGTGTGTATACCAACTATGTGGATATTTTCGATTGCTATTTGGCTGAAATAAAAGTATTAATTAATATCCTGAACTAGCACCAACGGTAGAGTTCAGATATTATGTGAAATCGATTTGTTCTTTACTTCAATTAACATTTTCAAATAACGCACAATAGGCTGTTACAAACCCTTTAAAATAAAAAGTAAAAATGTATCGTAGTATCATCTTGTCATTCTTCAAATTCGATGCGCATAGAATGCCAATGGTATAGTAATCAATGGAGCCCCACGTAGACTAGTCGTGACATCTAGTGGTGAAATATCGAACAATATAATCCTAACAGAGCGAGTGCATTCTAGCGGCCAGAAGAAGAAACGTTTCAATAAAATCTGGAAATTAATAAGTAGGTCGGTGTACAGTTACCTTTTTGGCAGCTAGATGTCTCGAGTAAATATGCTGGCGAATTATGTTTTAATTAAATATATATTTTACACCATAATATGCACAATATAACGCTTAATTTTAAAACATCTGAGTCATTACAAAACAATAAACATATAACATTTCAAGCAAAAAACCTAGCTCTGATCGGGTTTGAACCATAGGCATTTGAGCGATGGGCTAACGCTCTACCGCTGAGCTAATTGTGTCAACGAATATCGTTGTATATAAAATGACATACATAGAACTTGTTAGCAAATAATGATTTATACTAAACGATTTCATCACTGGAGTATATTATTTATATATAAAGCATTTCATAGAAAGTTTATTTATTTTGTATCAGTACGCTATATTGCATGCAATACTCAAATTAGTGAAATATAAGTCAGGCACAAGATATCCGCTGCCATCTTGTCTTATTTATGAATCGGCTCAGCTTTTTAAAATCACGTCTGCACTATAGTATTACAAAATAAACTTTTAATTTCGAACGTGCCTCTTACTTTAGAACAGTTAAAACGATTCTCGGCTCGATAATCGGAACTGGTGGGTCCCATGATATCGATTATAAAGTTTGCATAATTCGCACGGCCGCCATCCTGAAATGGTATGGCGGACGACCTTGTAGTTTGGTCACAAGACGCATCCTATACGAAGGTATGTTGTTACCAAATTTGGTAGAGATCGGATGATTTGGTTAGTCGTTATTTAATTTTACGTTATGAACGTTTGAGTGGCCGCCATTCAGTTTTAGTAAAGATGGCGGCGATATAAAACATGACACTGAGGTGTCCTTTGCTAGTGCTACCTTTGTACCAAATTTCGTTCAATTCGCATTCACCGTGTTCGAATTGATAGGGGGGGGACAGACATTCAGAGTACACACACAGACACACACACACACACAGACTCACACACACATACACACACACACAGACTCACACACACACATACACACACACAGACAGACACACTTTTTTCGCCCTGTGTTGATCTCATAAGTCTACTTTCATTTTTTGCAAAAATCGAAAGTAGGCTAATGACCATCATTATGATACAGTTTTCTAACACATAATAGTGAGGGTCGAACATAAATATTTAATCCCTCGAATTTTGTCACACTCACCTCAGCTAAATGCCGAAATAGCATCTTATTAGCCTATTTCCAATTTTGAAAAAAAATAGGCTTTTGAGATCACCTTTTGTCCGTGTGTGTGTGCGCGTGTGTGTGATGGTGTATGTGTGTCCCCCCCTAATAACTTCTAAACGGCTGGAGCGATTTCAATGAAACTCGGTAATCTCATAGCACTATTCTGGACGACCCCGACTGTGCGTGCCCTTCAAATTTTGTTACGTATTACCAATCCAACATGACGGCTGTGCGAAATATTTCACCAGCATTCAATATCTCCGAAACTATTACCGATATCACCCTGGATTTTTTGCGGTGATAAAAGGAACTACTAGAAGTTCACCTATGTGACTTTTGAAAAACTGGTAACTACAAAACCAACATGGCGGCCAAGCAAAGTTGCGACTTTTAAATAGACATTTCTCGCGATTTAACCGACCAAACGCAATACAACTTGGTACAGTTTATGTTTATAGACATTGTAATGCACCAACATCTAACTTCGTTCAATTGTTTACATAACCACAATATGGCGACTGTGCGAAATATTTCACCAGCATTCTATATCTCTGAAACCATTAGCTGTATCACCCTGAAATTTTGTACAGAGATAAAGGGCACTACTAGAAGTCCATCTATAAGACTTTCAAAAACCGGTTAACTACAAACCGAACTTGGCGGCCATCGAATTTGAAAATTTTAAATAGAACTTTCTCGCGATTTAATGTTCCAAACGCAATGAAACTTGGTACAGGAAATTTTCATACACATTGTAATGCACTGGTATCTAATTTAGTTCAATTGTTTACATAACCTCAAGATGGCGGCTGTGCAAATTTTAAAATTAAGTTTTTATTTCTTGTGTCGTAATCATGCGATCGAAGTGAAAGTTTGAATAATGAGCCTACGCAATAATTTTCCTTTAATGGTACAAGACTCTATGGCCTATACATTTAGCAATCCAACATGGCGACCATCCGAAATATTTAGACGGCTCTGAATATCTACGAATCTATTATAGCAATCAAACTGAATTTTTAATATTCATAGGGGCTATGAACTTAAGTTCACCTACAGGACTTTCAATAACCTGGTGATCAGAAATCCAACATGGTGGCGACGCGAAGTATAAATATTCACATGGACGTTTCTCGCAATTTAACCATCCGAGTGCAGTGAAACTTGCTACAGTAAATCCTTATACAAATGTTAATCCACTGGTATCTAATTTATTTCAATTGTTTCCATAACCACAAGATGGCAGCTGTGCGAAATTTTAAAATCTCGTTTTAACTTCTTGTGTCCTAATAATGCGATTGAAGTTTGAATGCAACACGTACACAATAACCTTCATGTAACAGTACATAACTCTAGGACCTACATATATAAAAATCAAACATGCGACCATCCGAAATATGTAGTCGGTTCTCAATATCTACGAATCTATTGCAGCAATCAAACTGAAATTTTGCATGTTGATAGTGGCAATTAACCTAAGTAGGATATATGAAAATAGGCTGTATAGTTCTTCACGGAACTCTTCTTCTTCTTCCTAGCATTAATCCCTTGCGGGGTCTGCTACTTTGCTACATCTCCTCCACTTCTTTCGGTCGTTGACAACTTCTGGTGTTAGACCAACAGCGTGCATGTCAGCCCTGATGTTGTCAGTCCACCGCTTTGCAGGTCTTCCACGTGGTATTTGTTCCACCTGGGTTGATGTGGAGTGCTCTTTTGACAACTGAGCTGTTCTGTCTTCTCATGACGTGACCGTACCAGCGTAGACGAGCCTCCCTCACCTTCTCGACAATTGGTGCAACACCAAATCTTCGCCGGACGTCTGTGTTCCTTGCGTGGTCAAATCGTGTCAGCCCCATCGACCATCGGAGCATCTTCATTTCCATCGTATTCAAAATTTGCTCATGTTGTTTGGTCATAGGGCGGCATTCAGTCCCATAGATGGCTGCTGGGCGTACCACAGACTTATAGACCTTTGCCTTTAAATGCAGAGGCATCTTTTTATCAGAGAGAACTCCAGTGACTTGTCTCCACTTGAGCCAGGCTGCGTTTACCCTCATCCGAGTATCAGGAGTGGCGTCACAATTTGAAGTGACAGTGGACCCTAAGTACTTAAAATGCATGGTCTTGTGCAGATTTTCTGTGCTGATGCTGATGGTACCTCTAGTTTGGGGGCCACATTCCAGGTATTCTGTCTTCTGGATATTGAGGTGTAGTCCATTTTCAGCCAGTCTGTCGTTCCACGTTTGAACCCTGTGCTGGAGTTCAGGGCGAGGTTTTTGGGCAAGTACCACATCATCCGCATAGAGAAGGGTCCAGGGATGTGAGGTCTGTATGTCCGCTGTTGCTGTATCCATGCAGAGGATGAATAACAGTGGTGATAGAGCAGAACCCTGATGAACACCCACAGTGATTTCAAAAGGTGGGGAGACTCCAGCTGGACTCCGAACTACACTAGTGGCATTGCGATACAGAAGTTGCACCCAGCTTACATATTCCTCAGGGACTCCATGGCAACGAAGAGATCGCCAAATAAGATCATGAGGGATACGGTCAAAAGCTTTCTCTAAATCGAGAAATTCCAGGTGTACGCTCCGCTGTCTCTCTCTGTGCTTTTCCATTAAAAGGCGTGTGGCATGGACAGCATTGATGGTACTGCATCCCTTAACAAACCCACACTGATTTGGTGTTACAGTGACAATATTTCTGAGTCTAAAATCAAGCACACGCTCAAATATTTTAAACGTATGACAGAGGAGTCGAATAGGGCGATAAGTTGTGCAGTCACCCACATCACCTTTTTCCTTCCAGATTGGAACTGTTATGCTAGTTGTCCATGCATGGGGAAGTTGGTTCTCAGCAATGATCCGGTTAAAGAGTGTGGCAAGGAATTTTGAGGCAGGCCTTCCTAGAATTTTCCATATTTCCGTCGGTAAGTCATCTGGGCCAGTTGCTTTCCCACTCTTCATCTTGCTAATGGCAAGCATTACTTCCTCGGATGTAATTGGAGGAACGGGTCCTAAGGTAGGATCAGGAATTGCAATTGGTGGGTGTGGAAATTCTTCGTTGCAGATGCCAAGAAAGTAGTCTGCCCAACGTTGGAGGATAGATTGCTGTTCTCGTAGTAGCTTAGCGTTCGCATCCTTGATATGCATGACATGTCCAATGTCCTGAGTTGAACGATTACGGGACTTAGCAAGACGATATACATTGTTTTCTCCTGATGGTGTGTCAAGCTGGTCGTACAGGTCTTGATAATAATTGTCCTTTGCAGCAGCTACTGCTCTTTTTGCTGCTGATTTCAGGTTACGGTATTGCTGGAGGTCAGTATCAAGACGCGAGTTCCACCAAGTCTTGTAGGCCATCTTTTTCTCCCTGATAACTTGCTTGACTTCATCACTCCACCACCAGGTCTGTTTATCAATGTAGTTACGTCCGGGTATGGTTTTTCCCACAGTTTCTTTCGCCGCCTGGTGTATCTGTTTCACAGCATCCCTCCATCCATGCCATCAACTGATTGATCAGGCTTCACAGAGAAGTTTGCCAAGGCTGTGACCAACTCATTGCGGTGGGCATTCAATCTCCACCACTTGATACGCTCAGGCCCAGTTTTAGGTTTTGTTTTGGGTCGCTTAACTTTTTTTATGAATATCAAGGACAAACAATCGGTGTTGAGGGGCAACGCTGTCATACGGAATCACTTTGGTATCTGTCACCAGCTTCATATCTTGTTGCCGAACTAGCCAGTAATCGATCTGAGTAGCATGTCCTCCACTGGTATAAGTAGCCAGATGTGTTAGCCTCTTTTTGAAATATGTGTTGGTCACAATCAAGTTCTTCACGGAACTACTTGTTTTAAATTCCTGGTTTTCTACTTTAACATAAAAATCCCCTGTGGAATGTTCTTATTGTAATTTCATTTTAGGGGCTTGGGACATCTTGGTCATCGGCTCCGTGGAAGATTATTGGTGGAATGCCCTCCTTCTATTCCAAGACTGCGAATTCCTTTCGGGCCGAGAAAGAACGAAATTTTAAAAGGACGGGTAAATCAACGTCACTCCCAGTTGTACCGATATTGGCTCGTGAATACTCTGTCGTCGTATCACAATATTGATAATTACAAAAAGAAATCGATCAGCCAATGGCGTTCCAAATTTCTTGCTAGGTGGTAGGTTAAGTGATTCGTCGAAATTGGAGATTAAGGTGAGATCAGACTTATAGCGACAATGTTACTTTGTACGTTTTTGTGACCCATAGGTCAAATCACTGCCAAATTTTAAACCAATTACACATATGTGTGTATTTTGTTCACCGACCATGAACGAATAAGATACACAATTTAGAAATTGAAGAAACACTATTGAATGCCGTAACAATATACTGTATATTCCTTAATGACATGTAATTTATTTCACGTTATGTTTTCACATATTTCAGTAATTGGAATTATCTGATGTTGACCGACTGAAAATTACAATATCAATTAATATCATGATTTTTTTTATTTTTTTACTATTTTTTACCATTGGGAAAAATCGTGTTGACTGGCTGAAAAGCATTAATTGCGATTTAATTACAAACATAATAATGAGCCTAATCATATCAAATGAAAGTAGCAAACTTTGTAAACTACTGTCGACCAAAGTATTATGTGCACTCGAGTTTGAAGGTTGTTTGTGAATTAACCAATAGACCTACGTAAAATCCAATAACATCATCATTTTCATCGTTCTATTTTACGTTAGTTCATGTAGGTTTGGAATTTGTAATTTATATTTTAATATTTTTTATCGCAGTTGAAACACAAAAAGTGCCCGTTTTTAAGCGTGTTTCAACCATGCGTCACATTTAAGAAATATTACCTCACAAACCCGTCATCAGATCGAATACAAATTTTAACACAATATACATTGGAATGTTTTATAACTGGTTTATTAATTTCAAAATTTTGTGTGGTCAAGAACGAAAGTTGTTATCATTTTTGTAAGGTAACTTTTTCTCGGCTCGGGGTCGTTGGAAAATGTAGTTCTTGGTTGCGTTGTAATCCTTATACATCAAAAAGTTATGCTGTATGACTGTGAAATATGTCAATTAATTCATTTATTTTACATCGGTTTATATTTGTACGGGGAATTAAGACATGGTTCACCAGCTAGCCGCTCTGGGAAATGCTGTACAGCGTTGCTGATATGGAGCCCATCACTTCCGAGCGAGGCGGGACATGACGCGTGATGGACTCCAACTCGGCAACGCTGTACAGCTTTCCCCGGAGCAGCTAGCTGGTGAATCATGTCTTATTTCCCCGTACATATACAAACCGATATAAAATAAGTGAATTAATTTACGTATTTCACAGTCATACAGCATAACTTTTTGATGTGCCCTAGGTATACGGATTACAACGCGACCAAGAACTACATTTTCCAACCACCCCGACCCGAGAAAACTTTACCTTACAAGAATGATAACAACTTTGTTTTTTGGACACACAAAATATTGAAATTAATAAACCAGTTACACAACATTCCAATGTATATTGTTTAAAAATTTGTATTCGATCTGACGACGGGTTTTTGAGATAATAATTCCTAAATGTGACGCATGGTTGAAACGCGCTTAAAAACGGGCAACTGCGATAAAAAATATTAAAATATAAATTAAAATTCCAAACCTACATGAACTAACGTAAAATAGAACGACGAAAATGATGATGTTATTGGATTTTATGTAGGTCTATTGGTTACTTCACACACAACCTTCAAACTCGAGTGCACATAATATTTTGGTCGACAGTAATGTATAACATCGTAACGTCACTCCAACTTTACTTCCAAATCATTACTTGTTACATCATTAACCCAGAAAATGGAAGATTTATAACTTTCAGATCAGTTTTCTTTTCACAGAGCTTTACAGCCCAGAAACAAATATTTCTCCGGTTATCTTCCAAGTAAGGCTTTCATAAAACTATCTTCTGTGAAGCAAACTTTTCCTCTCGCACTTCTCGTCTGGAGAACCCTAATAAAGTTCGTGTATGCTGTTGAATGCAGCTGTGGCAAATAAACCTCACTAGAGATCTTAAAATGCTTAACAGAGGGAATTTTAAGTCTTATGAAATGAATATAAAACATTTTAGATTCAACAAAGTGTATTATTCATACACTTCTATGTCAGAACAAGATGTTCAATAAAGAACATGTGACCTACTGTGTGTGTGGGTAGAGTTTCTATCAAGTGTCAAATTGTTCACCACGACCGTGCGGGCAGCTGCAGTAAGTATGGAGATCATAGGTATGAATCCCGGCACGGACAGGATCTTTCCTAGGTGTGGTTTTCCTCGTTTTATTTTCACACTCCCTTCAGGCAAACGTCGGGTTAGAACCTAACTTCAAGTCCCGGGGCGACTCCTCATCCCTGTCCCTAATACAGCTACACACACTAGTACAGTAAGCAGCTTCAGTGGGGTAGTTGCTGAGCTTCTATTCCCAAGGTCATAGGTTCAAACCCAGCCGAAGTCGTCGGATTTCTCAAGAGCGTTTAAATACCTCAGTATGCTTTCCTTCGGAAGGGAAGTAAAGCCGGCGGTCCCATGTCATAGTTTTTATAACATGTAAAAGAACCTTCCTCTAATTACAGTTGTGTGAAGCTAAATTATAGGATATATTTGAGTAACGCTCTTAGGTTCCAACGTTCGTCGCCAGGAGTCGACTGCGGTGGCATCTAGCAACCAAGTTCAGAATTAGTTGTCGTTGACGGTAGCATTTGGTATTAAAAGTAGGAACTACTTGAAAATTGAATGTCTGCAGTCCTTACCTGAATTACTGATAACACACATTAATACGGCCATCACATATTAACAACGGTTATCAGACAGATTCTACACACACCCTAAGTACACGGGCCTACATGGCCGCGTTGTCGCAGCACCTAAACTGAGGAACCAATCAACCAAATTAAAAATTAAAAATAAATAAGCTCATAAAATTTAAATTAAAAGTTAATACGCTCCTAAAAATTGGAAATAAATATGCTTATAAAATTAAAATTAAAACAAATAAACTTATAAACTTAAAAATATAAAACAATTAAGAACTTAAATAATCTATATATTTAAAACACTAAGCTGATTTTTGTTACCGCGAGATTGAGGGAACGGTAGAACCGATTCATTTCGTAGAGCAATCTGTCGAAAGCTGTAGGCCTGTAGAATTTCAGAGTGTCTTTAAAATAAACAAATATGTTACCACATATTTTTAAATTTATAAACAAAACTGCAAAATTATTGGCTCAAGCGCATGCGCAGAATCATCTTGGTGAATGACAGACATGGCGGATGTCCACTGTGTTTTAATGCAATAGTTATTTATAAGAATTATAACAAAGGAGGGGAATATTGATTATGAAGTTACCACGATATAAACAGGAATAGAATATTATAAAAAACGGGAAATGTAGAAGAACTTATACGGACTGTTGAGAGTAAATGTTGTTTAAGTAAGTTAATATTGCACTCTCATAACAGTGATTCAGTAGCTCAGACGGTAGCGTTCAAAACTCTTAATTTATGCATCGCGCAATGGAAGCAGTTCGAATCCCACCGACATATATTTTTATTTCCCAATTATTCTTTCTGCCTATTGGTAATACATTGTCTTAACATATTTTACTTTTATTATTCCCATAAAATAAGGAATTCTCCACGATTTACGTTCCCATATACTTTTAAATTATCAAATAAAAGATGGCTACAATCGCTTTCGCCATGAGAGACAATTGACGAACATAATTCATTTGTTGGACTCAGACATCGTGTTCACTCAGCCCCGTCTACTTTGGTGTGTGTCAATTTTTCTCTGATAACCTGTGTTATTGTGATGGCAGTACTGATGTGTGCATTTGTAATTAAAGTGGGGAATGGGAAATTGGCGACCGAGGCTTTAAGTTAGGAACTATCCCGGTATTTACCTGCAGTGGAAGTGGCAAACCACGGAAAACCACATCCCAGATTGTTGAGATGGGAATCGAACCTTGCCCTACTTAGTTTTGCCTCAAGAGTGCGCCCCGTTCCAGCCCTCAGACCAGAATTACACCTGCAGTGGAAGTGGCAAACCACGGAAAACCAAATCCCAGATTGTTGAGATGGGAATCGAACCTTGCCCTTCTTAGTTTTGCCTCAAGAGTGCGCCCCGTTCCAGCCCTAAGACCAGAATTACAGTTCTAGAGAAATGGCGGATAAAGGATTCACCGTATCGTAGTGTGATCTTTGTTTTTGAGAATTAAAAAGAGGGGATTGAAGAACTTCAACAGGCGTTTGAGTTCGTTTGTTGTTTAAGTAACTTAATTTTGGTTTAGAAGTCTGTTGACTGGGTGGCTCAGGGGTAACATTGCGGACCCAGGAATGAATTTTGCATAGTCGAAGGAGTCTCACCTCAGACATGTATTTCTATTTCCTAATTATTCTTTCTGGCTATTGGTAATTCATTGTCTTAACATATTTTACTTTTATTATTCCCGTACAGTAAGGAATTCTCCACGATTTACATTGCCATATACTTTTAAATTATTAAATAAAAGATGGCCACAATCGGTTTCGCTATGAGAGACAATTGACGAATATAATTCATTTGATGGATTCAGACATCGTGGTCACTCAGCCCCGTCTATTTTGGTGTGTGTGTATAAAAATGTTTCTCTGATGACCTGTGTTATTGTGATGGCTGTACTAATGTGTGCATTTGTAATTCAAGTGGGGAATGGGGAATTGACGACCGAGGCTTTAAGTTACGAACTATCCCGGTATTTACCTGCAGTGGACGTGGCAAACCATGGAAAACCACATCCCAGATTGTTGAGATAGGAATCTAACCTTGCTCTCCTGAGTTTTGCCTCAAGAGTGCGCCCCGTTCCAGCCCTCAGACCAGAAGTAAATTTCTTGGCAAACCAGGGATCGAACCTGGAATCCGGGGCGATAGCTCAGAATGTAGCCTTCAGATTGGGCTTCCCTGTGTTAATACGATTTTTGACAAGCACTGAGCATATAGTCTAACTCTTAAACTCCCTCCGTTACGGTGGCTGTCGAAGTGAGTCTATGCTCATTCCAGTAGTTGGCGAAGTATGCTCCCTTGCTTAATATACTGTCATGAAAATGCAAAGGATTGTACCTACATCAGGTGATGGAAATTGCTTATTTAGAGCAGTTTCGTACTGTTTATTCCAAAATGCAGGACGTTATCCTGAGCTGCGTTTGCAAGCAAATTGCAAAAATTGTTGCTGGCATGAATAATTATAAGGATTTTATTATTGGCGATCAGTATCATCGCATTCTCATCAGCAACAAACTTGAGAATGAAAGTATCTGAACTTCATTGTATTCGTGAATGTTATTGTTTATTGATGATTTGTTTAGATTACATAACAATGAGTCTAACCACGCTGTTGATTTTGGCAATGGAAGTATTATTAGCCATTTAATATTTGGCGGCTGCGTTGATGCAGGCCACTATAGTGTTATTGAATATGACGTTAATTTGGAGAGAAATGCTGCAATAAATATACCCATTTGACGAAAAAGATCATTAGCCACAAAAAAGTGGGAATTCGTAGAAAATACGAAGCCACTTTTAAAATCTAATATAAAAATGCCATTTCAGAAACAATTCCAGATATTAAGCCGTACAGTGTATGGTCCTTGACGAACAAATGTAAACATTGTTCTGCACTGTATTTCTCTAGCGAGAAATCTACGCCTGGTTACTTTGACCTTTGGTGTTGCAATGGCAAAATTAATCTTCCTAAATATAAAATATTTGACAGACTGCAACAATTTTTCACTGGAAATGATATCTCAAGGAATTTAAGAGAGAACTTCGTTAACGTATATTCCAAAATTATAAGCGACGGTTCCTTCGGCCAGTTGTATATATTAGACTCTTCAGAATTCTTGAATTCCTTGGAATTAAGTGATTTGCTTCCACATACTCCAAACGATTGACCCATAGATATGCTCCTGAGAAATCTGAAGTTTCCTAAGGGCATCTAAATGCTACCATATTAATTATAAGAAATATGTACGAAAATTGCTTGAATTTGGAAATAATAAGTGCAGTTAAAATTAGGCGGAGAGATCTAACCCTTCGACTTGACTCCATATTAATTATATGAAATATGCATGAAAATGCTTGGAGTTGGAAATAAATGCAGTTAAAATTAGGCAGAAAGGTCTAATCCTTCGACTTGATTTAACACCACCGGATAAAACCATCATTTTCTTTTAAGAGGCAACATTTTCCGATTCGATTGGCATACTTTATCACAATCAATAAAGCTCAAGGGGGAACTCTGGAACGTATAGGTCTCAATTTGCCTCATCAAGTTTTCAATCATGGCCAGCAGTATGTTGCAATGTCTAGAGTGCAATCTTTTGACGCCCTTAAAGTTTCAATAGTGCCAAAAAATAATTGTACAAAGAACGTATATAATAAAAATTTTCAGTAAATATTTTCTTATTGGCCGTCATGTATTGACGGGTTTCAACTAGTATAAAAATAAAATTATAAAAAATATAAATATGAAAAAAGCTAACACAAATTAATATTAATCATAACCATCATCATCATCAACATAATATTACTTCAGTAGTATGCATCCCACCTGCGGCGCTCACAAGCGACCGATCGTGACAAATGAGCATTCAAATGAAAGAGAATAGACATTAACAGTGACTTATTGCACTTTAATTTCATAAATATCTATAATTTCTTTAAAAAATGACTTTAAAAAAATTGTACGAAGTGTGCGATTTGCAAACACCGTTGATATAGGAAAATACGCTCCATAATTGCTGTACACAGGCCGCTGTGACGCCTGTTTCATGTCATATTAACATTCTGAGGTCTTTCCTTTATCCTGAAATGTAAATAGTGTTCTATAATCATTTGGTTGAAATAAAAACATAACAACCTTTCTCCTTAAGTCTCTCATTATAAACCTATTGGGGAAAGTGTGGTTTATGAACATGCGAGATTTCTCGCACGGGTCCGCTAGTAATTTGAAATTAGGCTAAAATAATTAAATTTAAATAAATATAAACAAAATATTTTATTAATAGTTATTTCCTATGAAGAGTTAACATAACATGGCTGGACCGAGCAAACCCAGCTGCTGTATGTATTTCCCTGGAACTTGATTGCCTCGCCGTTAACCGTAATACAGTCTTCAGACAATGGCCATTCAAAACTAAGGCAGGCAGAAACCAAAGAAATGACAGGTTATGTGTGAGTAGAGCGTCCTTCATTAATTAATGTCTTCAACATGCGGTTCGCATTGTCCGTACAAACGGTGACGCCACAACAATGCAGCATTGAGTGTGCCTTCAAACTTTTTACTCTAAATTAGTCAGTGGTCTCACCAAAGCCCTCAGAGAGCAAGCTCGAATTCATTTTGAACTCGTTTGTTCAGAAATACGCGCGTTAGAGTGGTCGTTTTACTTACGGTACATATTTCCAAGGATATTCAACATTTCACAGCTGTAGAACTTAGTACAATGTTTATATTGATTGTTTAATTGTTGTTGTGGTGGTGGTGGCTTAGTTAATTGATGGATTTATTTAATTTTTTATGTTTTATTTATTTATGTATTTATTTATTTATTTATTCATTCATTTATTTATTTATTTTATTCACTAGGGCCATCTACGACCACATTATGTCTTGTTACATTTGGCTTTCTTTTGCACCCAGAATTCCCTCATTCTTTGGGAATGAGCCTTCTTGTGTTCTCCTCTCTCCATATCTTCTTTTTGGAGGAAAGACTCGGTTAAGCCCGTTCGTCACTATCTATTGGCGGAAGAGAATTCGAGTATATGGAGGTGTGTGTGGGATTTGTCTGATAACCTGCTTTATTGTGATGGCTGTATTAGTGTGTGTATTTGTAATTAAGGATCAGGATTGCGAAGGAGGTGTTCGTGGCCTTGAGTTAGGAACCATTTATTTATTTATGTATTTATTTATTTATTTATTTATTTATTTATTTATTTATTTATTTTTATTTATTTATTTATTTATTTATTTATTTTGGGGCATTGTGACATCGTGGTCATGTAGCCCCGTAGGTGGGTGTGTGTGAAATTTTTCTGATAACCTGTTTTATTGTGATGGCTGCATTAGTGTGTGTTTTTTGTAATTCAGATGAGGATTGCGAAGGAGACGGCTTTGACCTAGTTGAAACCCGTCAATACATGACGGCCAATAAGAAAATATTTACTGAAAATTTTTAATATATACGTTCTTTGTACAATTATTTTTTGGCACTATTGAAACTTTAAGGGCGTCAAAAGATTGCACTCTAGACATTGCAACATACTGCTGGCCATGATTGAAAACTTGATGAGGCAAATTGAGACCTATACGTTCCAGAGTTCCCCCTTGAGCTTTATTGATTGTGATAAAGTATGCCAATCGAATCGGAAAATGTTGCCTCTTAAAAGAAAATGATGGTTTTATCCGGTGGTGTTAAATCAAGTCGAAGGATTAGACCTTTCTGCCTAATTTTAACTGCATTTATTTCCAACTCCAAGCATTTTCATGCATATTTCATATAATTAATATGGAGTCAAGTCGAAGGGTTAGATCTCTCCGCCTAATTTTAACTGCACTTATTATTTCCAAATTCAAGCAATTTTCGTACATATTTCTTATAATTAATATGGTAGCATTTAGATGCCCTTAGGAAACTTCAGATTTCTCAGGAGCATATCTATGGGTCAATCGTTTGGAGTATGTGGAAGCAAATCACTTAATTCCAAGGAATTCAAGAATTCTGAAGAGTCTAATATATACAACTGGCCGAAGGAACCGTCGCTTATAATTTTGGAATATACGTTAACGAAGTTCTCTCTTAAATTCCTTGAGATATCATTTCCAGTGAAAAATTGTTGCAGTCTGTCAAATATTTTATATTTAGGAAGATTAATTTTGCCATTGCAACACCAAAGGTCAAAGTAACCAGGCGTAGATTTCTCGCTAGAGAAATACAGTGCAGAACAATGTTTACATTTGTTCGTCAAGGACCATACACTGTACGGCTTAATATCTGGAATTGTTTCTGAAATGGCATTTTTATATTAGATTTTAAAAGTGGCTTCGTATTTTCTACGAATTCCCACTTTTTTGTGGCTAATGATCTTTTTCGTCAAATGGGTATATTTATTGCAGCATTTCTCTCCAAATTAACGTCATATTCAATAACACTATAGTGGCCTGCATCAACGCAGCCGCCAAATATTAAATGGCTAATAATACTTCCATTGCCAAAATCAACAGCGTGGTTAGACTCATTGTTATGTAATCTAAACAAATCATCAATAAACAATAACATTCACGAATACAATGAAGTTCAGATACTTTCATTCTCAAGTTTGTTGCTGATGAGAATGCGATGATACTGATCGCCAATAATAAAATCCTTATAATTATTCATGCCAGCAACAATTTTTGCAATTTGCTTGCAAACGCAGCTCAGGATAACGTCCTGCATTTTGGAATAAACAGTACGAAACTGCTCTAAATAAGCAATTTCCATCACCTGATGTAGGTACAATCCTTTGCATTTTCATGACAGTATATTAAGCAAGGGAGCATACTTCGCCAACTACTGGAATGAGCATAGACTCACTTCGACAGCCACCGTAACGGAGGGAGTTTAAGAGTTAGACTATATGCTCAGTGCTTGTCAAAAATCGTATTAACACAGGGAAGCCCAATCTGAAGGCTACATTCTGAGCTATCGCCCCGGATTCCAGGTTCGATCCCTGGTTTGCCAAGAAATTTACTTCTGGTCTGAGGGCTGGAACGGGGCGCACTCTTGAGGCAAAACTCAGGAGAGCAAGGTTAGATTCCTATCTCAACAATCTGGGATGTGGTTTTCCATGGTTTGCCACGTCCACTGCAGGTAAATACCGGGATAGTTCGTAACTTAAAGCCTCGGTCGTCAATTCCCCATTCCCCACTTGAATTACAAATGCACACATTAGTACAGCCATCACAATAACACAGGTCATCAGAGAAACATTTTTATACACACACACCAAAATAGACGGGGCTGAGTGACCACGATGTCTGAATCCATCAAATGAATTATATTCGTCAATTGTCTCTCATAGCGAAACCGATTGTGGCCATCTTTTATTTAATAATTTAAAAGTATATGGCAATGTAAATCGTGGAGAATTCCTTACTGTACGGGAATAATAAAAGTAAAATATGTTAAGACAATGAATTACCAATAGCCAGAAAGAATAATTAGGAAATAGAAATACATGTCTGAGGTGAGACTCCTTCGACTATGCAAAATTCATTCCTGGGTCCGCAATGTTACCCCTGAGCCACCCAGTCAACAGACTTCTAAACCAAAATTAAGTTACTTAAACAACAAACGAACTCAAACGCCTGTTGAAGTTCTTCAATCCCCTCTTTTTAATTCTCAAAAACAAAGATCACACTACGATACGGTGAATCCTTTATCCGCCATTTCTCTAGAACTGTAATTCTGGTCTTAGGGCTGGAACGGGGCGCACTCTTGAGGCAAAACTAAGAAGGGCAAGGTTCGATTCCCATCTCAACAATCTGGGATTTGGTTTTCCGTGGTTTGCCACTTCCACTGCAGGTGTAATTCTGGTCTGAGGGCTGGAACGGGGCGCACTCTTGAGGCAAAACTAAGTAGGGCAAGGTTCGATTCCCATCTCAACAATCTGGGATGTGGTTTTCCGTGGTTTGCCACTTCCACTGCAGGTAAATACCGGGATAGTTCCTAACTTAAAGCCTCGGTCGCCAATTTCCCATTCCCCACTTTAATTACAAATGCACACATCAGTACTGCCATCACAATAACACAGGTTATCAGAGAAAAATTGACACACACCAAAGTAGACGGGGCTGAGTGAACACGATGTCTGAGTCCAACAAATGAATTATGTTCGTCAATTGTCTCTCATGGCGAAAGCGATTGTAGCCATCTTTTATTTGATAATTTAAAAGTATATGGGAACGTAAATCGTGGAGAATTCCTTATTTTATGGGAATAATAAAAGTAAAATATGTTAAGACAATGTATTACCAATAGGCAGAAAGAATAATTGGGAAATAAAAATATATGTCGGTGGGATTCGAACTGCTTCCATTGCGCGATGCATAAATTAAGAGTTTTGAACGCTACCGTCTGAGCTACTGAATCACTGTTATGAGAGTGCAATATTAACTTACTTAAACAACATTTACTCTCAACAGTCCGTATAAGTTCTTCTACATTTCCCGTTTTTTATAATATTCTATTCCTGTTTATATCGTGGTAACTTCATAATCAATATTCCCCTCCTTTGTTATAATTCTTATAAATAACTATTGCATTAAAACACAGTGGACATCCGCCATGTCTGTCATTCACCAAGATGATTCTGCGCATGCGCTTGAGCCAATAATTTTGCAGTTTTGTTTATAAATTTAAAAATATGTGGTAACATATTTGTTTATTTTAAAGACACTCTGAAAATCTACAGGCCTACAGCTTTCGACAGATTGCTCTACGAAATGAATCGGTTCTACCGTTCCCTCAATCTCGCGGTAACAAAAATCAGCTTAGTGTTTTAAACAGTGACTTATTGCACTTTAATTTCATAAATATCTATAATTTCTTTAAAAAATGACTTTAAAAAAATTGTACGAAGTGTGCGATTTGCAAACACCGTTGATATAGGAAAATACGCTCCATAATTGCTGTCCACGGGCCGCTGTGTTTCAACTAGTATAAAAATAAAATAATATTACTTCAGTAGTATGCATCCCACCTGCGGCGCTCACAAGCGACCGATCGTGACAAATGAGCATTCAAATGAAAGAGAATAGACATTAACAGTGACTTATTGCACTTTAATTTCATAAATATCTATAATTTCTTTAAAAAATGACTTTAAAAAAATTGTACGAAGTGTGCGATTTGCAAACACCGTTGATATAGGAAAATACGCTCCATAATTGCTGTCCACGGGCCGCTGTGACGCCTGTTTCATGTCATATTAACATTCTGAGGTCTTTCCTTTATCCTGAAATGTAAATAGTGTTATATAATCATTTGGTTGAAATAAAAACATAACCTTTCTCCTTAAGTCTCTCATTATAAACCTATTGGGGAAAGTGTGGTTTATGAACATGCGAGATTTCTCGCACGGGTCCGCTAGTAATTTGAAATTAGGCTAAAATAATTAAATTTAAATAAATATAAACAAAATATTTTATTAATAGTTATTTCCTATGAAGAGTTAACATAACATGGCTGGACCGAGCAAACCCAGCTGCTGTATGTATTTCCCTGGAACTTGATTGCCTCGCCGTTAACCGTAATACAGTCTTCAGACAATGGCCATTCAAAACTAAGGCAGGCAGAAACCAAAGAAATGACAGGTTATGTGTGAGTAGAGCGTCCTTCATTAATTAATGTCTTCAACATGCGGTTCGCATTGTCCGTACAAACGGTGACGCCACAACAATGCAGCATTGAGTGTGCCTTCAAACTTTTTACTCTAAATTAGTCAGTGGTCTCACCAAAGCCCTCAGAGAGCAAGCTCGAATTCATTTTGAACTCGTTTGTTCAGAAATACGCGCGTTAGAGTGGTCGTTTTACTTACGGTACATATTTCCAAGGATATTCAACATTTCACAGCTGTAGAACTTAGTACAATGTTTATATTGATTGTTTAATTGTTGTTGTGGTGGTGGTGGCTTAGTTAATTGATGGATTTATTTAATTTTTTATGTTTTATTTATTTATTTATTTATTTATTTATTCATTTATTTATTTTATTCGCTAGGGCCATCTACGACCACATTATGTCTTGTTACATTTGGCTTTCTTTTGCACCCAGAATTCCCTCATTCTTTGGGAATGAGCCTTCTTGTGTTCTCTCCTCTCTCCATATCTTCTTTTTGGAGGAAAGACTCGGTTAAGCCCGTTCGTCACTATCTATTGGCGGAAGAGAATTCGAGTATATGGAGGTGTGTGTGGGATTTGTCTGATAACCTGCTTTATTGTGATGGCTGTATTAGTGTGTGTATTTGTAATTAAGGATGAGGATTGCGAAGGAGGTGTTCGTGGCCTTAAGTTAGGAACCATTTATTTATTTATTTATTTATTTATTTATTTATTTATTTATTTATTTTGGGGCATTGTGACATCGCGGTCATGTAGCCCCGTAGGTGGGTGTGTGTGAAATTTTTCTGATAACCTGTTTTATTGTGATGGCTGCATTAGTGTGTGTTTTTTGTAATTCAGATGAGGATTGCGAAGGAGACGGCTTTGACCTTAATTTAGGAACCATCACGGCATTTTCCTGGAGTAGAAGTGGGTAATCCACTTCCAAGAAGGCTGAGATGGGAATTAAACCTTACATAATAGGCCTTTTAAGAGACGATATTGCATAAATTGAGGTGCCGTGCAATATTTTTCCCGCTCTTCAAAAACTGATTTCCTCAATCGGTGATTGAACCCGTGATTTTCAATACTAAATATGGACACTCCTTTCTGGAATCACCGAGGAAGATTTCAAATATGGAAGTGAAGCAGTGTATGATCCTTTAGTACTATGAAAGCCTTGTTACGATATCATACCACAGAAATTCCTCCAAACTTTTCATTTTATTTGTAGCTTGCCACTGTGGGTGAGTGGATAGCGTGTCCGTCTACTAACCCCAAGATTGCAGGTTCGCTCCTGTCCGTAGTAAGTGATTCTTGAAAGGCGGCAAAAATACGACACAGATGTCATACGATGTTAAAGAACCCATTTGAATTCAGTAGGCCGTGTTCATAATGGCAAAATTAATCTCGGGAGTTTCCGCCAACACAAAGTTCCTCATTTCTCTACTAGAAAGCGCTATAGTGTTCAAGGAGCTTAGATATCTAATAATAATAATAATAATACTAATTATTATTATTATTATTATTATTATTATTATTATTATTATTATTATTATTATTTTATTTGTGTTATAGTATGTTATGTAGTTTACTATGCATAATTGAACCGTGTAAATGGTTTAATTCACTGGCCGTGAAGCCTTCATATAGAGCAGTGGTTCTTAACCGGTGGTCCGCAGACCACAGTTGATCCGCGGGAGAAAAGGGTCCACCAGCACGTATAAAAAAGTGGCCAATAAATGGGGATTTCGAAACCGGTGTGCGTTAAACGAGAATCGTCCGAATGTATTCGCGACGATGACTTTCAGATTTTGAATTGAAATATCTTTAAAATAAGTGTTATTGAGGAAGGGTTATGACTGATTAGGTGTATTGGGGGGAGGGGGAGGGGGAAGGGTGGAGGGTGGGGGAAGGGGGGAGGGGGGAGGGGGTGGTCCGTACATGATTCAATTTCAGACTGAGTGGTCCGCAGACTTCTACGGGTTCAGAACCACTGATATAGAGGTTGCCAACGGCTTGCCCATATTGAAACACCCAATCTCAAGAGAACTCTGCAGTTAAGCAGCATTGGGTGTGGTCGGAACTTGGATGGTATGCCAGTTCTAGGTACTGCGCGCTGTTGGCAAACATGAGGAGGTTCGGAAAGGCCCTGGCCACCCTACCGCAAGTAAACTCCGTCAGAGGATAACCTCTTCGGAGGCTCGGACCTGCCTTCGGGCAGAATACCAATTACATTTTATATAGGGAGGTTATGGCTGCTTGAGCTATTAGTTCTCGCAGTAAAGAGGCGCATGTGCACTTCATAAAGAGGGAGGTAGCGTGTTGTTCGCTACTCCTGTGGGGGTTCGGACGGGGACACCATGAGCCCGCTGATGAGCCAGCTTGGTGTCCTAGGTGAAACCCCACACAAGACACGGCACAACCTAGAAGAATTGCTGTGTTTTAACCCTGGAGATTCTGGTTTGATTCCCGGTTCTGCCGAAAAATATAATTCTGGTTGAGGAATTGGAACGGTATCATTGTCATGCAAGCCATCCAAGTGGTGGCAGCAAGACAAGCACCAGGTCAGCGGAATACACGAGTTTGACTTCGTGACTACAGTAAGTGGAATTGTCCAGAAGGGTCCCGGGTTGTATTCCCGACCATGCTATAGGTTAAATCCCCTAGCTCGAGAACTGGGTGTTTATTTCATCATCATAGATGAACAGGTCTTTCACTTGGGTCGAGTTGAAAAATCTGCACCAAGCCACAGGCCGTTAATGAATATACTAGGTATTTTAAAAACGAGAACCCAATCTATATTACAGTACAGAAGAAGCCTAGTTCAGTCCAGTTTTCACTCATCTGAGGTTCCAGACACTAATTGACAGTATGAAACAAGAAAATATCTGGGCGATTTTGTTTCTGGATCCGCTTGAAACAGTTTCCTACGTAATCTTTTGTTGTTCTTCTGAAACCAACACCAGTGCACAAACTATACCCTATTGTTGGAATAGCCCCACCCAACATCCGGAGGGTCACTGCTGCGGACGCCGAGAGAACAAAGCAGGAGAATGGCCATCGACATCCACTATATGGTCACCAGGCAGCAAGGTCTCGCCTCAGATCCCGCAAAAGTTTCCTTGCTAGGACTCTGCCGCTGGAGAGGACACCAGAGACAACTCGTCTCAATAGATAGAGGAGCTCACTGCCCACAGACATGACACCAAAGGAAGAACTGGCTCCTGGCGCCGACCTACCTTATCCTGTGTGGAGGTCCCTCAACCGCTTAAGAGTGGGTGTCCCTCGATGCAAGTCCAACCTGCAAAAATGGGGGATCCTTCCAGCAGACGCAGACACCTCTTGTTAATGTGGAGCTGAACAATACCCAAGCTACCTACTTATCTGCCCCCTCCTGGACAACCCATGCACAATGGAAGATGTTTTTAGAGGAAGTAACAAGGCCATCGCAGCTGCAGTTTTTTGGAAATGTTGACCGTACACGGAAAAGAATGAATGAATTATTATTATTATTATTATTATTATTTGTTTTGAGGGGCTTGGACATCATGGTCATTTAGCTACGTGTATTTGAGTGTGTGTGTGGAATTTTTATCTGATAATTTGTGTTATGGTGATGGATGTATTAATTTGAATTCAAGAGGACCCAGACACACTACATTAGTGTGAAGAAAATGACTACCAAAGAGAGTCCAATCTTACAAGGACCAGAGTATAATAGTAAACATTGTTCCTGGATAACACGGTACCATCGTATTTCTGCAGCTTATAATCTCGCTCCACACTTTTCATTCATAAACCGTATTTTTAGCCTATTTTCAATTTTGAAAAAATAGGCTTATGAGATCACCTTTTGTCCGTGTGTGTGTGTGTGTGTGCGTGTGTGTGTGTATGTGTGTGTGTGATTCGTGTGTGTGTGTCTCCCCCTAATAAAATCTAAACGGCAGGAGCGATTTCAATGAAACTCGGAAAGTTCATAGCACTATTCCCGGCGACCTCGACCGTGCCCTTCAAATTTTGTTACGACTCACCAATCCAACATGGCGGCTGTGCGAAATATTTCACCAGCATTCAATATCTCCGAAACTATTACCGACATTACCCTGACATTTTCTATGGTGATAGAGGGAATTACTATAAGTTCACTTATGTGACCTTTGAAAACCTGGTAACTACGAAACGAACATGGCGGCCAAGCGAATTTGCGACTTTTAAATAGACGTTTCTCGCGATTTGACCAACCAAACGCAATGAAACCAGGTACAGTATATGTTTATATACATTGTAATGCACCGACATCTAACTTCGTTCAATTGTTTACATAATCACAAGATGGCGGATGTGCGAAATATTTCACCGGCATTCTATATCTCTGAAACTATTAGCGGTATCTCCCTAAAATTTTGTACTGAGATAAAGGGCACTACTGGAAGTCCATATATAAGATTTTCAAAAACCGGTTAACTACAAAACGAACATGGCGGCCAAGCGAATTTGAACATTTTAAATAGACCTTTCTCGCGATTTAATGTTCCAAGCGCACTGAAACCTGGTAAAGGAAATATTTATACACATTGTAATCCACTGGTATCTAATTTAGTTCAATTGTTTACATAACCTCAAGATGGCGGCAGTGCGAATTTTAAAATTAAGTTTTTATTTCTTGTGATGTAGTCATGCGATCGAAGTGAAAGTTTGAATAATGAACCTACGCAATAATTTTCCTTTAATGGTACATGACTCTATGGCCTATACATTTAACAATCCAACATGGCGACCATCTGAAATATTTAGACGATACTGAATATCTACGAATCTATTTTAGCAATCAAACTGCATTTTTTAATGTTCATAGGAGCTATGAACTTAAGTTCACCTATAGGACTTTAAATAACCTGGTGATCACAAATCCAACATGGCGGTAACGCGAATTATAAATATTCTCATGGACGTTTCTCGCAATTTAACCATCCGCGTGCAGTGAAACTTGGTACAGTAAATCTTTATCCGAATGTTAATCCACTGACATCTAATTTATTTCAATTGTTTCCATAACCTCAAGATGGCAGCTGTGAATTTTTTTTAAATCTCCTTGTTTTTTCTTGTGTCCTAATTATGCGATTGAAGTTTGAATACTACACGTTCACAATAATCTGCATGTAACAGTACATAACTCTAGGACCTACATATATAAAATCCAACATGGCGACCATCCGAAATATTTAGTCGGTTCTCAATATCTACGAATCTATTACAGCAATCAAACTGAAATTGTGTATGTTAAATAGTGGCAATTAACATAAGTAGGATATATGAAAATAGGCTGTATAGTTCTTCACGGAACTACTTGTTCTAATCAAAATGTGGTGTTGCTCACATCAAACAATTAGCTGAAGGGCCCGTGCTTCGCTACGGGTCATAATTAAATTAATTAAAATGTGAAGGTGACAGTTAAAACAGGGGATAGGCGAGGTGCTGCATGGAGGGAGAGAAACGATGGAACATTTTGTCCAACTACACCACTCGGCGTTGGCCGTGTTTTATAGCACAAATTTAGGTTTTACTCGCTAACCGTTGGAGATACACAAAATGTGATAAGGACCTTTCGGATAGAAAATTAAATTTCCAACATCGTATATGCCATCGAAAGTTTATTATTTCTTAGTGTTCGCTTTTTATTTGAAATGGAAATATGAAAGTTTGAAACCAAAGAGTGTAGTGACGTCACTAAAATGGTCGCCATCTATAAACAGTGAAAAGTATCGAAATCCAAAGTATCCTATATGTTCACCAGGTAAATCAGCTACTTCCATATAAAATTTCATGTAAATCGGACCAGTGGTTCTTGCGTGATTGAGTAATACACAGACACACAGACACACACCATCTCATTTTTAGCCTATTTTCAATTTTGAAAAAAATAGGCTTATGAGATCACCTTTTGTCCGTGTGTGTGTGCGTGTGTGTGTGTGTGTTTGTGTGTGTGTGTGATTCGTGTGTGTGTCCCCCCCTAATAAAATCTAAACGGCTGGAGCGATTTCAATGAAACTCGGAAAGTTCATAGCCCTATTCCCGGCGACCTCGACCGTGCCCTTCAAATTTTGTTACGACTCACCAATCCAACATGGCGGCTGTGCGAAATATTTCACCAGCATTCAATATCTACGAAACTATTACCGATATTACCCTGACATTTTCTATGGTGATAGAGGGAACTACTATAAGTTCACTTATGTGACTTTTGAAAATCTGGTAACTACAAAACCAACATGGCGGCCAAGCGAATTTGAAAATTTTAAATAGACCTTTCTCGCGATTTAATGTTCCAAGCGCACTGAAACCTGGCACAGGAAATATTTATACACATTGTAATCCACTGGTATCTAATTTAGTTCAATTGTTTACATAACCTCAAGATGGCGGCAGTGCGAATTTTAAAATTAAGATTTTATTTATTGTGATGTAGTCATGCGATCGAAGTGAAAGTTTGAATAATGAACCTACGCAATAATTTTCCTTTAATGGTACATGACTCTATGGCCTATACATTTAACAATCCAACATGGCGACCATCCGAAATATTTAGACGATACTGAATATCTACGAATCTATTTTAGCAATCAAACTGCATTTTTTAATGTTCATAGGGGCTATGAACTTAAGTTCACCTATAGGACTTTAAATAACCTGGTGATCACAAATCCAACATGGCGGTGACGCGAATTATAAATATTCACATGGACGTTTCTCGCAATTTAACCATCCGCGTGCAGTGAAACTTGGTACAGTAAATCCTTATACGAATGTTAATCCACTGGCATCTAATTTATTTCAATTGTTTCCATAACCTCAAGATGGCAGCTGTGAAAAATTTTAAAATCTCCTTGTTTTTTCTTGTGTCCTAATTATGCGATTGAAGTTTGAATACTACACGTTCACAATAATCTGCATGTAACAGTACATAACTCTAGGACCTACATATATAAAATCCAACATGGCGACCATCCGAAATATTTAGTCGGTTCTCAATATCTACGAATCTATTACAGCAATCAAACTGAAATTGTGTATGTTGATAGTGGCAATTAACATAAGTAGGATATATGAAAATAGGCTGTATAGTTCTTCACGGAACTACTTGTTATATATTAGTATAGATATGGGTCATACGACATCGGTGTACACAGCACAGAATAAAACCGTCCTGACCAAAGTACTAATTTTGTTAAAGGAAATACTGTGAATTGGAGTGACCCGATTAAATGAAAATTAAAAACATTAAAATGTTTGGGAGCTAATATTATGTCCATACTGGTAGTTGGCCACCATACCACTAGGCGTGCTGCAGTAGCTTCTTGTATCTGCGCGTCATTCATTTCTATTGCATTTGGTGTTTTGTGATAACACAAAGGTTATAACACAAACTATTGACTCTCAAAATTCAGCCTCAAAACATCTAAGAGATTATTTATACATCGTCAGCAAAAGTGTTCTTTGTGCTCACGAGTATATTTATATTCTCACTAATTTTTTGGTGCTGAGTTTCCATATTACCATTGATTGTGATATATTTATATGACTTTTTTAAGATTACATTAAACGATTGGCTATTAGACAATGTTTAATCATAGAATTTGTGGTTCCATATCAGCATTGGACATATCGTGGCATATAAGACCAATTATTAAAAATTATTCAGAAGAACTATGTGTTTGATAGGACATAAATAATACCATTTTAGGAGTCAGAAGAACACTGTGAACACGAGGCAAAAATGTTAAAGAGGAAACTCCGTGTTTACCTGTGTTATTAAATTAATAATTACTAGCATTCTAGCTGTAAAGGGTACACTTAGCAAAATCTCAATCACGAATGCTATGACTGATTTATCCTTGGTATGAATAATCAGACTTTATCAATTCAGCTACTGGTGCAGTGGTTAGGGCTTTGTCATTCATTCATAGGTATATCAGAGCGAAGTTAGTTTTCTGGGAATATCACAGACACTGTTAATTTAAGGGCCTTTAAATGCGGTTTTCGGAGACCCTTTATAGTCGGGTGAAACAGACCTTCCGTTCCACACTCACACGTGAAAATTGCGTGAAAAATTCTAAAGTGTCCCTTGACCCCCCTTAAGCGCATTATACTGTATGTATTGATGAATTTTACAGCTTAATTTGGTTCAGTGATAACCTTATAACCGGGTGGAAACTTCCACAGTAATGTAATAATTGGAATTGCATTGCGTCTTAACAGAAATAGATGGACCTGTGAGATTCTGTTACCATGGTTACCGTGTTGCCTTCTTTCATTATTGCATTGTAAATATATGTTTTAAGGTACCGTATTTATTTAATTGTGAGGCATTTAAAGAGTAAGTGAGTGCGTTTCGCTTACGCATTGGGTTATGCTGAACCTGTAGGTACCCCATATGTGTAGGATAGTGTTAATGGGAACTTATTTTCGGTACAAAACTGGAATGGGTCCTTAGCAGAATAATATAGGGAGGGATGTTATTGGTTTTACGTCCCCCTTAACTACTGCGGCTTTTAGAGACGCCCGGGTGCCGGAATTTTGCCCCGAAGGGGATTTTTAACGTGCCAGTAAATCTACTGACACGGCTCCCTTGCATTTCCACACCCTCAAATGCCAACTGGTTGCGCCAAGATTCGATCTTGATACCTTGGGGACAGCAGACGAGAACGTTACCCCTGAGCCATGCAGCCAGTCAGTTATTAAATATTTGAAATTGTTAAATGATTAATTTAATACATTTGATTAATTATTTTGATTTTAATTATCACAGAAGTCACACTCACGATGACCTCTCAGCTACTCTTGCTAGTTTGGTCAACCTTATATCCTGGCTCATTTGAAATAGAGAACATGAAATATCACCAACTCATTTAGTAAAATGCATTTTATTATTTTTATTTCTCTTTTAATTGGTTTTCAGACTCAATTCCCACTGAAAACAAATTGCCAAATTAAAGGCATATGCATACATAGAACCGCCTACTGTGTTGGCGCACTTGTGATTGAGATAGTCAGATCAATCAACAACTACAGTAATAAATGAATATAATTAATAATGATTTTATTAATACAAAATAGTTTTACAAAATATTTGACATTATAAATATTTGACATAGAATTTATTAAAAATAACTCAACTATTTCAGGAGTGTTTGCACAGTCCACTTGCCCAACGGGCGTTCCAAATAGAAGTTTCGTCAGAAAATGCATCGCCATGACAAAGAACAATCTTTCATGAATTCTTGCGAGAGCAAGAGCAAAGGAGCTCTGGCGCATGCGCTGATTGATAAAGCAAAGATAGAAGCAGCAGATCGGCGATCCCACGTTCATTCGAGTGCAAACCTGTGTGGTAGAGAGTCGTGTCTGGAAACGTGGTCACGAATGGAAGTGCGGTGCTGTCGTTCGCTATGAATGTGCGCTTGGGACTAGTGTTTCAGATATTTATCGCTGTCTCAACAGAGTATATGAGGATGTCGTCGTATCCGGTCAAATGGCTGGGCGCTGGTGTTCAATGCAGGTCTGGCGAGAGGAAGGGCAAGTGGGGCTGCAGCCCTAGGGCCCGACTTACTGTGCGGCCAGGGGTGGTGGAAGGGCCTTGGGTAGACGAATTCACTCAATTTTATTCCCATCAGGAAAATTAATTTGTGTTGTACTAAACAATATCAAGAAATCATATCATGAATTTTGTAAATAATTATTATCTAAATGAATGAAAATGAAAATCCACAGCCTGTTTCCAGTCGACCGGCTGGGTGAGGGATTGAATGAATGATGCACCTGTCTAGCGGTGAGGATATGAACTGTGCCGGCTGCCGAAGCCTGTCGCACTCCTCTGAGGCAAATGAATGACAGATGAAATGAAATGATAGCGGAGAGTGTTGATGGAATGAAATTTTTGACAGGGAAAACCGGAGTACCCGGAGAAAAATCTGCCTGCCTCCGTTTTGTACAGCACAGATCTCACATGGAGTGACCGGGATTTAAACCACGGACCCAGCGGTGAGAGGCCGGCGTGCTACCGCCTAAGCCATGGAGGCTCCTTGTATTTAATGAATACTTGTATATTACACCTTAGCCAATGATAATTAAATTAATATGAATATTAATTAATAAAATGTACCAGTTTCGGACATATTTTAGCCCTCTTCAGCAATGTTACTATAATGAACTAAAGTAATTGCGAGCAAAGCTTTGTTGTTAATATTTCACGGGAATTTTATATCAAATCATTGAAGAAATTAATTCTTGATTATTGGTAGGCCTAGAATATAATTAAATAATGTTAATAAAATTATTATGCTAGAAAATAGAATTTCCAATGAATAGAGTTCAAACTTTAAAAAATATCACTTAAATAGACCTATATACTGAATATAATGAGGTTCTTATATTAAATGAAATATCTTATCAAAATAGTTAGAAACCGATCTGTATAATGTTGACTTGAATTTGATTTTATTGACTGTTAAAAAGAATCATATTGCAAAAATGACATACGTATACAGTATTTGTTACTGCATATTCCTATAAATTGGTTTAAATATAACTTTTTTTTAAAGTTTGGAATTATTATAATTATTATTATTATTATTATTACCGACAGTAGTGGCTACGCTGGCTAACGCGCAGTATTAGGTCATGGGGCCAAGCTCTCTGTTGACTCGGTAGACGCGTGAGTTCGAGCCCCACCGTCGGCCGTCCTTGAAATGGTTTTCCGTGGTTTCCCATTTCCAACACCAGGCAAATGCTGGGACGGTACCTTCTGACAGGCCACGGCCGCTTCCTTCCACATCCTTACCCAGTTTCATTCACCATCATTCATTTCATCTCTCATGAGGTTGGCGTCAGGAAGAGCATCCGGCCGTAAAAACCATCGCCACAAAGTTTTCCATCGCTTCTCATCCCCGACCCCGTTGGAAAACGGGAATAATAAGGGGTAGACATGCATTATTATTATTATTATTATTATTATTATTCTTTAATCGTATCGGCCAACTAAGGACCACGTTATTTCAACTGGCTTCTCTGGGCTTTGATGTTTGCCCAGTGTTCCTTCATACGTTGCCGGTGTTGCTCTTTTCTTTCTTCCGTCCATATCTTTCCCGTCTTCAACTTCGGTTTTTCTTGAAAACCCTGGTGGTCGTGTAGTTTCTTCCTGAGGGGATTGCGTTCTTGAATATCCTCACAGGTAATTTCCATCTCTTGCAGGTCACTTTCCACCTCTTCGAACCAGGCTGGCTTGGTCTTCATATTTTTAAAATAGTTAAAGATCCGGTTTGTCAATCGTGTGGGTTTCATTCTAAGCAAGTGGCCATAAAATGCAATCCTCCTTTTCCTCATTACATCAGAGATCTTCTGGACATGAATATACAGCTCATAGTTATGCCGTCGTCTATATTCACCGTTGTCTTTAATCGGGCCAAGAATTTTCCTCAAGATCTTTCTTTCCTTGATCTCCAATTTTTCTACCAGGCCTTTCTTGTTCATGGTGAGGCATTCCGCTGCGTACAGAGCCTCTGGTCGTATGACAGTGCAATAATGCCTAAGTTTTGCGTTCAGGGATATTGACTTTTTGTTGTAAACGTCCTTGGTGAGTTGGTACGCCATTTCCATTTTGTTCATGCGCGAAGTGAAGGTTTCTTTCTCACATACGTTGGGTTCTATCCACTCGCCAAGATATTTAAACTTATCTGTCCGTTTGATTTTCCCCTGGTTTACTTTTAGCTCCCTTGGTGCTGGCTTGATGTTAGTTATGAAGTGTGTTTTCTCCAAAGAGATCTGAAGACCAACTTTTGTTGCCTGTACCTGCAGCTGGTTAATTTGTTTTGTGGCCATGTCTAAAGAGTCGGAGAAAATTGCAAGATCATCTGCAAAAGCGAGGCAATCAATAGAAAGGTTCATGTTCTTGTAACCCAGTCGTACTCCATTTTGGACCCCATCGTTCATTTCTTTGCGCCACTCGCGGATGACCTTTTCCAGTGCACAATTGAAGAGCAGGGGTGAAAGCCCATCTCCCTGCCTAACTCCTGTCTTAATTTCGAAAGAGTCCGAAATTTCTCCTCTGAACTTGACTCTGGAGGTGGTGTTAGCTAAGGTCTGTTGAATGATTGCCCTGGTTTTATTATCCAATCCAAATTCCTTTAGAATTTGAATAAGAGCTATTCTATCAATCGAATCATAGGCCTTCTTGAAGTCGACGAAGGTTACCACAAATTTCTTGTTCCTTTGCTTCAGATAGAAAAGGATGGATTTCAGATTCATAATTTGTTCTGCACATGAGCGCTCTTTCCTGAACCCTCCTTGGTATTATTATTATTATTATTATTATTATTATTATTATTATTATTATTATTATTATTATTATTATTATTATTATTATTATTATTATTATTATTATTATTATTATTATTATTATTATATCTTCACTGCAGGAGAAATAGAAAAGTTTCAAAGCTGCCAAGCCTTTATAGGGCGGAAAATTTCTATTTCATATGGTTGTGAAAGGGAGTTCGACTTGTTCTTCTGATGAGAGTATACTTCAGATACAACGAAAACGACATACACACTTAACATTTAGGCTAAGGATATTACATCGTACAAAAAGAAAATTCATTATGAAAATTCCATGGAGTAAGTTATTGGCCCCTAATGGTTGGGTGATAGTGAAAGATGAGAATATAATATAAACTATAACTGAAGTTAACTACACACTTACAACAAAAATTAACTACTGACTTACATACTAGAAGAAGAAATGGAAAACAAAAGAAGAATAAGGCAAATAAAGGACAGGATGAAAAGAAATGCCCTCAACCCTCAAAGAATGAGGATTGAAGGACTTGAAAGGAAAGAGAGCCAGAAAAGGCAGATAGGGAAGGGAAAGAGGAGAGGACCTGCCCCAGAGGCAATGGAAAAAGGTGAAGAAACTGGACCCAGCACAGGAATCTCTCGGGGTTGCCAAATACCGAACTCGCCAGCCGTGAGTCCTTGAGGGAGTGGCACTATCCAGGGTGCACCAAAAGTGGTGCCTGTCTCCTTAAGGGCCTTGAGCAGAAGGCAGGAGATATCAAGAAGAGGAAAGAAGAGGTCTGACCCCTCGAAAAGTGGGAGATCAGGAAGGCGGGGAAGTAAAAGACGCCCTAGGCTTTGGTTACCCTAATACCGTCGAGGTCGGAAAAGAATAAGAGTTGACCAAGGGAGGTCGACAGTAAAGATGGCAGAGAGGAGCCAGGCACAAGTCAGTGGAAGTAATGCCGGACTCAGCTGGGGTCCCGTGGTCGCCAACCCACGTCCCACTAGTCGTGAGCCCCTGGGGGATGTCTGAGTGAAGATATAGCTATTCCGCTCTGTATGGTGTTTACCATCAGAACTTAGCATTTTTGAAACTTAATTTTCTTTAAATATATAATTGAAATACAAAATATAAATATTAATCATATTTTAAGCCCTTTTTAAGATGTTCTTATGTCTATTTATAGGTCCTTTAGGCAATTTATAGGGCTTCAATTTCTGAGCCCCTAGTTATGATAATGTTTTTTTTTTCATCTTGTCATACAACTTCTTTGTGAAGTAAAATGGCGAATCCTATACATTTGGAATGCCACTCGTAATCACGTTTCAATCCTCTCTATATTATTCTGCCAAGGTCCCATTCCGGTTTTGTACCGAAAATAAGGTCCTGTTAACACCAACCTACACATATGGGGTACCTACAGGTTCCGCATAACCCCATATGTTCCCGAAACGCACTCACCTCCTCTTTAAATGCCTCACAATTAAATAAATACCTTAAAAAATGTACATTTACAATGGGATCACCGTAACCTGGCGAACCTGCCGCTAGAGCGCAGGGCAGTACGGCGGCGGCAGCCATCTGGCGGGAGCGTGGCGTACTGCTAGGCGAGCCTGACGCTAGAGCGCAGGGCAGCGTGGTGGCGGCAGCCATCTGGCGGGAGCGCGGCGTACTGCTAGCTGAGGAGTCTCTCAGCAGATGGCTCCGGTGTGGTCTCGCCAAGATTGTCATCCAGTATTCTCACACGGACAATTATATTTCGCTTTCTCTAGGGGCAGATGACCTCGTAGTTCCGCCCCTTAAAACAACAATAACTAACTAACTAACTAACTAGGGTTCAATCCTTTGCAAATGTAAAAATTGCTATAGAAGAAACTCCAAAGCAAACAATAACCGATGAATTCGTTGTAATATCGAATATTGTCTACAAAGAGGTGCTGTGACAAGTACAAAACACTGTTCTACATAATTCTTTGTGTTCCTCTCATGTACAAACGCCGTTTAACAACAATAAATACATTTATTCAATATTTAAAACTTCGTTCTCCCACATTCTTCCCTACTACCCCATAAACCTACATCCACGTTGCGAAAGCACGCACGGCCCCACTAGTACTAATTACATGAATATCGACCTGTATGCGGTATGCCAAAATGTGAGTCAAACCAACAATTTATTCCCTCATGGAGCGTGAATTTTTTTCAGCTAGTTTATTTGCTTCCCACTTGAAAGCTACTCATGAAAAGCCTGCCAAATGCAAGTGTTTTGTCAATTATGGTGTAATTTATGAAAGGGATGATTTTTCAATTATTATTCAGTGAAGTGTGAAGTTAAATTAAAACTATCTCAACATTTTATGTATACTATTAGCGGCTTCGGTGGCGTAGTCGGTAGCATGCTGAACTGCTGTGCCCAAGATAGCGGGTTCAAACCCGGCCGAAGTCATCGGATTTTTAAGAGCGTTAAAAATTCTTCAGTATGCCTTCCTTCGGAGGGGAAGTAAAGCCGGCGGTCCCATGTCATAGATTTATGGCATGTAAAAGATTCTTTCACAGACTAAACTTGTGTAAAGCAAAATTTGTTAGGTTAGATTTCGTTTTAACGCTCTATCAAAGTTCCAACGTTTGCCACTAGATATCATTGATATCTGGTGGCGAAAGTTGGAACTACTTGAAATTGAACGGAACTTGTAGCTCACCCTTTACGGTGTCCGCTGGAAGCAGCTACAGACTCAGGCGAGCCGAACATGTCCTCGGACACTCCCGGCGCTAAAAGCCATACGATAAATAAATAAATAAATGTATACTATTACAGTTTTTACTTTCAACATTGAATTGATTCTCGAACGCCATCATTACTTTTGTTGTTTCATTTGAGGAGCTTGGACAGAGTGGTTATTTGACCTCGTGCACTTGGGTCAGCGTGGAATTTTGTCTGAAAACCTGTGATATTTTGATGGCTGAATTAGTGTGAGTATTTTTAATGCAGGTGAGGATTGGGAAGGAAGCGGCCGTGGCCTTAAGTTAGGAACCATCTCGGTATTCACCTGGAGTAGAAGTAGGAAACCACGGAAAACCACTTCCAAGATGCGTGAGGTGGAAATCGAACCCACCTCTTCTCATTTCCCACTAGGCTGAGTATACCTCGCTCTAGTCCTCATCATCATGATGTTTTTCAGTCAAGCGACTGGTCTACCCCTGCAATGAGTCTTTTCCACGTTGTTCGATCTTGTGCTGTCCTAGTGCTCTAGTCCTCAGAAAAGACTTATATTTCTTGGCAGAACCGGCAATCGAGGCCGAACTTCCGGGACGACAGCAAAGAATGCTAGTCACTATACCTTGAGATGGTCAAAAGGTAACTTATGAGCATCATGTTATCACTACTTAGTATAAAACTAAGTCCCCGATTCTAGGATGTCTCGGGTAATTTCGAGAACCACTGGATGGATTTTGATGCGGTTTTCACCATTCTGTAAAGGATATCTCGAGGAAGGTTTTTGTTTGAAATAATTTATTTATGATCAAAGAAAGCCAAGCTGTAACGATTTCAGTGAAGAAGTCGAAACGAAACCTGGCATCCATGTGCTTTTTAAGCTTACGCAGGGCAAACCGTTAAAATATATATATACTATGAATGTCAGAATTGTTCAGCATGAAAAGTTCTATCTTTCTCTATCTTTAATACATCACCCACTATAAATGTTTTTACGTTTTCATTTCTTCCAACAATCTCCATTCAATTACTGGGGCGATAACTAGCTAGGGGCGAGCCAATCGCCCCAGTTACAGCCTAGCTAGTGAGCGAGCCTACTAACCCAGGTACAGCCTAGCTAGAGGGCGAGCCTATCACCCCAGATGCAGCACTGCTAGCGGACGAACCTGTTCCCCAGCAGAAAACTGTCGAGTCGTGTTGAATTAAGACTTCAGAGAAGAGTGGTTGTGTTTGGAGTTTCCCTGGAAGTGCAACTCGGCTTTTCTTCATTTCACCTGTGAACTTTTCGTTTCACAAAATACACAGTCAAGTTAAGATTGGACGGAAGGGGGATTTGTGTTTCATGCACCTCGCCATCCTTAAATTACGTCTGATAAGAATTCGTTGCACATGTATCATCATATATATTATTTCAGTAGTATGCATCCCTCCTGCGGCGCTCACAAGCGACCGATCGTGACAAATGAGCATTCAAATGAAAGAGAATAGACATTAGCAGTGACTTATTGCACTATAATTTCATAAATATCTATAATTTCTTTAAAAAATGACTTTAAAAGAATTGTACGAAGTGTGCGATTTGCAAACACCGTTGATGTAGGTAAATACGCTCCATAATTGCTGTCCACGGGCCGCTGTGACGCCTGTTTCATGTCATATTAACATTCTGAGGTCTTTCCTTTATCCTGAAATGTAAATAGTGTTATATAATCATTTGGTTGAAATAAAAACATAACCTTTCTCCTTAAGTGTCTCATTATAAACCTACAGGGGAAAGTGTGGTTTATGAACATGCGAGATTTCTCGCACGGGTCCGCCAGTCTCCATGATAATGTAATTAATAGTCCAGTCAGTGATTTTAACCCATCATGCCGAGACGTAAAACGAATATACTGTAGGTCGTAGTCCATTGACATCGAATAAAAAGCGTTTATCACGTAATGCATTCATAACTGTTCCCGGTCGAAGCCGGGGTGAGTTGCTGTTGTTGTTTGAGTCTTCAGTCTTTTGACTGGTATGATGCAGCGCTCCATGCTTCCCTGTCCTGAGCTAATCGTTTCATCTCTACATAGCTACCACACCCTACATCCGAGGCAATCTGTTTAACATATTCTAACCTTGGTCTACCCCTGCAGTTCTTGTCCTCGACCCTTCCTTCCATAACTAAGCTTGCTATTCCTGGGTGTCTTGGTATGTGTCCTACCAACCTATCTCTTCTCTACATTAGCAGTCGCCAGAAACATCTCTTCTCTCCCACTACTCTTAATACATCTTCGTTTGTAACCCTACCCACCCATCTGATCTTCATCATTCTCCTGTAACACCACATTTCAAACGCTTCAATTCTTCTCTTTTCTGCTGCACCAATAGTCCAAGTTTCGCTTCCATAGAGCGCCACGCTCCAGACAAAGGCTTTCAAAAATGACTTCCTAATACCTAAATCTATAATCGATGTCAACAGATTCCTTTTCTGTAGAAAAGCTTTCCTTGCCTGAGCTAACCTATTTTTATATCCCCTTTGCTTCGTCCATCACTGGTTATTTTGCTTCCTAAGAAACAGAAGTCTTCTACTTCCTTTAGTTCTTCACCTGTCAATTTGATGTCCATAGAGGTTTCTGATTTATTTCGGCTGCATTCCAATATTTTTGTTTTAAATGTATTAACTTTCATCATGAATCATTCCTAAAGACGGAGTCCATACCATTCAAAAACTCAGGCGTGTCGGCCAAGATGACTAAGTCTTCAGCAAATCTCAGAGTATTTTATAAATAACTAGCAACCCGGCCCGGCTTCGCCCGGGAACAGTTGTGAATGCGCTTCTTTACGATGTCAATGAACCTCGATCTATATCCGTTCGATGAAAAATTGCTCTCTTGCTAGCACGTAGGTGAGGCGAGACCGTGTGAATTTCGACAGGCACAATGTTCTTCTCAGGAAAGTGGCTTACTCAAGGGCTCACGGCTGGTGAGTATGGGAGTTGGCGACACCGAGGGACTCCCGAGCTGGGTCCGTTGTGTCCCCTTATTCCTCTGACTTTGGGGCGGGCCCTCTCCTTTTACCCTTTCTTATATGCACGTCATGGCTCTCCTTCTTTCCAAGTACCTCAATCCTCATTCTTCGAGTGTTAAGGGCATTTCTTTTCTTCCTGTCCTTTATTTGCCTTATCCTAATTTTGTTAACCATTTCTTCTTAATTCTCATTCTTTGAGGGTTGAGAGAATTTCCTATCCCCCTGTCTTTTGTTTCCCTTACTCTTATTTTTGTTTTCCACTTCCTCTTCTAGAATGTACGTAAGTATGTAGTGTGTTTCAGTTGTAAGGATGTAGTTAGTTTGTTTAATAGATATATGTCATTGTTCTATTAGACTGTGGTGTGTGATTGTGTCTGGTGGCAGTTGCATTGTTTATTAGATATAGTTCATTGTATCATTAGACTGTGATGTATGAGGGTGCATGTGAGTGCGACTGGTGACAGACTGTTTTAGTGGTAGTATTTGTTGTTGGTGGAACTTAAGTATTTTTTGCTAGTAGAATTTTGGTATTTAATTGTTAGAAGAAGGTTAGAATTTTTGTTATTAGATTGGCTCTTTACTTATTCTGAAGGGAGTAGCAGCCTTTCAGAATAAATCAAATCTTTACTTGTCTTATAGACGGTTAAGATATTGATAATATAAGCCAACTAATGACTACACTGCGTTCTGCTGCACGGCTGAAAGCAACGGGAAACTACAGCCGTAATGCTATTCCCGAGGATATGCACCTCTCGATGCATAATTATATGTGATGATGGCCTCCTCCCTTGTAAAATTTCAGTCTGGAGATGGGGACTACTCGAGAGGGGGTTAACATCACAGAAGTGACACAGGAAATCTGACATTCTACGGATCAGAACGTGGAACGTTAGAAGTCTGCTAGGAAGTGGAAGGTTAGAAAACTTAGAAAGGGAAATGGATAGGTTGGGGTTGGATTTGGTTGGGATTAGTGAAATGCGCTGGCAGGAAGAACAGGACTTATGGTCAGGTGACTATAGGGTCATTAGCACTAAATCAAACAATGGCCAAGCAGGGGTTGGTCTCATATTGAGTAGGAAACTTGGACAGCGGGTGGAATATTATGAGCAATATAGTGAACGGATTATTGTAGCAAAAATCAATACTAAACCTACGTGCACCACAGTGGTACAAGTCTATATGCCTACCAGTCAAGCTGATGATGAAGAAGTTGAAAAGGACTATGAAGAAATACATGAAATTCTGAGGTATATCAAGGGTGATGAATATGTTATAGTAATGGGAGATTGGAATGCTGTGGTAGGAAAAGGGAGAGAAGGGAACTTGGCAGGAGATTTCGGATTAGGTGAAAGGAATGATCGAGGAAGTAGGTTAATGGAATTCTGCACCGACCATGAATTGGTCATAGCTAACACCTTATTCAATAACCACAATAGAAGAATATACACATGGATGAAACCGGGAGATACAGGGCGTTACCAAATCGACTTCATTATGGTCAAGCAGAGGTTCCGAAACCAGATTTTGGACTGTAAAACATATCCTGGTGCTGACATAAACTCTGGCCACAATCTGGTTGTTATGAAATGCAGAATAAAGTTGAAGAAATTGAAGAAAAGTCAAAAGCCAAAAAGGTGGGCGATAGACAGACTGAAAGTGAAGGATGTAAACGAAAGATTCAAGAAGAGTATAAAGGAAAGACTAATGAAAAACCCTAAACAATCTTCAATTGCAGACGAATGGGCAATTTTGAAGAATGAAATAATTAAATTCGAAGAAGAAAACATTTGTAGGAAAGAAAAAATAGGTAAAAAACCGTGGATCACTCAGGATATACTAGAATTAATGGATGAAAGGTGGAAACACAAGAATGTAAGAGATGAAAAGGGGAAAGCAGAATACAGACGTCTGAGAAATGAGGTTAACAAGAAGTGCAATGAAGCGAAAGAAGAATGGTTGAAAGAGAAATGTGCAGGTAAAGAAAATTGTCTGAAATTAGGAAAAGTAGACACAGCTTATCGAAGGATTAATAATACTTTTGGGGAAAAGAAGACTAAGTGCTGTAATATTAAGGACACAAATGGAAAGCCTCTAACAGATAGGGAAGAAAAGGTTGAGAGATGGAAAGCTTCCATAGAGTGTTTGTATAAGGGAAGGGAGATTGAGAATCATGTAATGGAAAGAGAGGAGGAAATTGATGAGGATGCAAAAGGAGATTTAATATTGAGATCGGAATTTGACAGAGCACTGGAAGACTTAAGCAGGAACAAAGCACCAGGCATAGATTATATACCGATTGAGTTGCTACGCTGCATAGGTGATGAAGGTCTGATCAGGTTATTTCACTTGGTGTGTCGGATTTATGAAACAGGTGAGGTACCCCCTGATTTCAAGAAGAATGTTATTATCCCTATACCAAAGAAAGTGGGAACTGACAGATGTGAAGATTACCGTACATTCAAAGATCCTGTCTAGAATCATTTACAAGAGGATGGAAAGCCAGATAGAAACGGAGTTGGGTGAAGATCAGTTTGGTTTCAGGGGAAATGTAGGAACAAGGGAAGCTGTACTAACTCTTAGGCTGATTTTGGAGGGTAGAATAAGGAAAGATAAGAGAACGTTCATGGCATTTGTAGACTTAGAAAAGGCTTTTGATAACGTTGATTGGATTAAATTGTTTGACATTTTGAAAACGATTGGAATAAAGTACAGGGATAGGAGGGTGATATACAATCTATACAGAAACCAGACAGCAGTCATTCGAGCTGAAGGACAGGAGCGAGAAGCTGGTATTCAGAAAGGTGTAAGGCAAGGCAGCAACTTATCACCCATACTTTTCAATCTTTACATGGAGCAAGCAATGAAGGAAATTGTAGAAAAATTTAAAGTGGGAGTGAAGATTCAAGGAGAAATAATTTCAACTCTGAGATTTGCTGATGACATCGTCATCTTGGCCGACACGCCTGAGGATTTGAATGGGTTTTTGAAGTGTATGGACTCCGTCTTAAAAGAATACATAATGAAAATTAATAAATATAAAACAAAAATACTGGAATGCAGCCGAAATAAATCAGAAACCTCCATGGACATAAAATTGGCAGGTGAAAAGCTGAAGGAAGTAGGAGACTTCTGTTACTTAGGAAGCAGAATAACCAGTGATGGACGAAGCAAAGAGGACATAAAAGGTAGGTTGGCTCAGGCAAGGAAAGCATTTCTACAAAAAAGGAATCTGTTGACATCGAACATAGATTTAGGTATTCGGAAGTCATTTTTGAAAACCTTTGTCTGGAGTGTGGCGCTATATGGAAGTGAAACTTGGACTATTGGTGCAGCAGAAAAGAGGAGAATTGAAGCTTTTGAAATGTGGTGTTACAGGAGAATGATGAAGATCAGATGGGTAGATAGGGTTACAAACGAAGAGGTTTTAAGACGAGTGGGAGAGGAGAGATGTTTCTGGCGACTGTTAATGAAGAGAAGAGATAGGTTAGTAGGACACATACTAAGACACCCAGGAATAGCAAGCTTAGTTATGGAAGTAAGTGTCGAGGACAAGAACTGTAGGGGTAGACCAAGGTTAGAATATGTTAAACAGATTGCCTCGGATGTAGGGTGTGGTAGCTATGTAGAGATTAAGCGATTAGCTCAGGACAGGGAGGCATGGAGTGCTGCATCAAACCAGTCAAAAGACTGAAGACTCAATCATCATCATTAAACCCAAGAGGCTGTGGGCGCTGTGGAGATATTGCAGTTGAAATTTTCGGTCGTCATAAGACAGGCCAGTCCCTAATATTCTCAAAGTAGCAATTAAACGCTGTTTGGCTGGAACGGCGCTCCTCATCATTGCATCTCAATTGCAAGAGGAGTATCAGGTAAGACAGGTCGAAACCTATCTTGAACCTTTGTGTACACATTCGTTGTACTATTAGAGGACAAAGTGCGGAGAAGCAGCCACCAAATTGAACTACAAGGCTACGAAACCATACCTGACATCCTGGTACGCAGGCATGACGTCTGGAGGAGCTGGACATCCCTGTGACACTCGGAGTAGTAGCGACGCGGGGCGTATATACTGACTGGAGCGTGCGGCTGCCTCTTACCGGTCTTGAATGTTTGCGCCGTCAGGGCTGTCCCTTCCAACATGTACGCTACTCGCTACTTCGCATTGATTTATATGAGAGATTTGCCACATGATTTCGGAGCCTTGCAGTTCAATCTGGTGCCTGATTTTCCACACATTGTCCTCTTATCGTACAACGATTGCGTCCACAAAGTTTCAAGATAGGTTTTGACCTGTCTTACCTGACACTTTCCTTGTTAGACAGATATTTTAATAACTATCAGATATTTGAATTCTTCCTGTTTTTTTTTACAAAATTGATGGAATAAGAACAGGTTACAACTTTAAAGATATTTAATAAATGAATTTAACTAGCATCATATACGTTTTTGATTACATTTTAACACATTTTTAAAGTATTTAAAAACATTTATTAATTAACATTGTAACATATCTGTTTCTTTTTTACATTTATAAATTTTAAGAACATTTCAATATACAGTATAATTTATAGTAAATCATTTTTATATATAAGTTTTTATTTAGTTCTGTAAGAAAACACTTAGCCTAAAATATCAATACCGTACTCGCAATTACAAACCACTTGTCTCACTTGTCAAAGATACCGTTTGCTGAAGAAGACCGAGGAATCAAAAGTGAAAGGGTGCTGCACCTATCTTTATTAAGAGAGCTGAACGAATTATTAATAAAAGTACTTCATAATTTATTATTATAATAATATTTGATATCAGAAATATAGTAATTAAGGAAAATAATGCGGTTGAAACTAGTACATCATTAAATAACTTCTAGTACTAAGTTTATTGACTTTGGTGGATAGCTCCTAATATTTTATTAATATAGGCTACGTCAATAAGGACCAATTTGAATCAAATATGATTAATTACATATACATACACGTTTGATTTAATCAATGAACTGAGAAAATGTTTTATTCGAATAATTTGGCCATCTCTGCAGAAGCATTTGTAATGTGGACGTACAATATAGAAGGGTCTGGAGATTCCTTTAGACAAGCCCCTCGTATGAAACAATAAGAGCTGGCATTGGTTACGGATGATGCCGTAAGTTTATAATAAGAATGATAATGAATGATCGTGTGACCTCCGGGAAGGCCGAGTGCAGGTCTTTCTAGTTGACGCCCGTGGGCGACCTGCGCGTCGTAATGAGAATGAAGTGAGGATGAAGACGGCACATACAGCCAGTCCCCGAGCCACGCGAATTAACCCTAAGGAAATTAAAATTCTTGATGGCTCGGCCGGGAATGGAACCCAGTGCACTTCGGGCCAAAGCCTAGCGCGCTAACCATTCAGCCACGGAGCCGAACATAATAAGAATAATATCATTGGTTTTACGTCACTTTTAACTACTGCAGCTTTTAGAGACGCCGGGGTGCCAAATTTACTCCCGAAGGGGATCTTTAACGTGCTATTAAATTTACTGACACGACTCCCTTGAACTTGCGCATCCTCAAATGCCAACTGACTACGCCAGGATTCATCCTGCAACCTTAGGTACAGCAGGCGAGAAGTTCCCACTGTGCCACACAGTCAGTCGGTCATAAGTGTAGCCAAAAGTTAGTTATTAAATGTTTTTAATTTTTTTCATTGTATAATGGTACTGTTTTGATGCATTCATATAATTGTTACTACTGGCACGAATGAAAAAAGACCTGTAATTCTTATCACACAGCCAATAATTATCAGGTGCGTTCAAAAAGTAACGAGCCGGAGGCTGGAATGAGCAAACCGGTGACGACATCGGCTAATCGTGGCGTGCGTAACGAGGTGTGGTTCCGACCAGAGCGTGGAAGGTCACAGCCCGTCGCTAGAGGGCACGCGTAAACGTCACGTGACGATACAAAGCGAGCAGCAGCATGCATCAATCGTCCAACCAAGACCAAGACAGTAGGTCATTCGACATGCTTCCTGGTGTGGTTGAAGACTGTGGGGCATCCGTTGGACACACACTTTCCGCAAGTGCAGTCGTTCCTTCATGATGGTGTGCACACTTCCGACGCTCAATCCGACCACGGCAGCTATGGCGTTCACTGTCACTCGGCCGTCCTGGGTAATGAGTGCACCAACAAGCTGGACGTTGTCATCGGTAATGCAAGGGGGTGCCCCAGACCGGGAATCATCGGCTAACGACACCCGTCCTTCCCTGAAGCGATTGTGCCACGCCTTGACCCTTGCGGGGGACATGCAGTGTTCGCCGTACACTTGTGAAATTCGGCGATGAATGTCCGTTCCTCCTACTCCTTCCGCTGTCAGAAACCGAAAAACACCTCTTTGCTCTTCGGTTGACGCCTCCATGTCACTGTTTGCAATGTGACTGGCAGCGTTGGACGATTGATGCATGCTGCTGCTCGCTTTGTATCGTCACGTGACGTGCACGCGTGCCGTCCAGCGACGGGTTGTGACCTTCCACGCTCTGGACGGAACCACATTACACACGCCACGATTAGCCGATGTCGTCACCGGTTTGCGCATTACAGCCTCCTGCTCGTTACTTTATGAACGCACCTTATAATACAAGTAAATCTCTGATTTAATTAAAATCCCAATATCTAACATTCATTAGACATGAAGCAGATATACTGAAGTGCTAGCACACCATTTCATTAGAAAGCTAACTATTGCAATGGGTCCCATGTTTCGACTTCCGGAAAATTTCGACATATCTTCGCGTTTCACATCCCCCAGACCCCAAAACCACCGTCAGTTCAAAAGTTTATATATAATTTATGTATATATATATATATATGTATATATATATATATGTATATCAGTTTCTTGTGGACACGATAACTGCCGTAATTTTGCACCAATTACTTCGAATTTTTTACCGAAGATGTATACCTATAAAATCTCGGTCGAGTTCGTTACTGGGCTAAATCGGTCGAAGGGGGTGAAAATGGGGGGCTTTTTTCGAAAAAGTGAAATTTCGCTATAACTCTCTTAATACGTGCAATATCGAATCCATTCAAAGTTCATAATATGTGTCGGATAAGTGCCAAAAAATTATGTCAAATAAGATTTTTGATAGCACCAACCATTGACCAAAGGGGTGGAAAAAAGTGGGTTTTTCGGGAAACATTAATCATATCTCTCTTAATAGGTACAATATCAAAACCGTACAAAATGGACAATATTCCCCTAATAATTACCTAAAACTTTTGTCTGAAAGAATTTTTGATATGACCCACCATTACGCCAAGGGACGAGAAAAATGATTTCGGAATTATAAGAAAATGCCAAGAGCTATCAGTGGTTGCCATGGCAACACTACTAAATTGATGAGGCATGGACCATCAGACGTTGCCATGACAACGCACTTGCACGAGATCAGATTCAGTATTTCCATCTGATTAAGTGGTTGGTTGGTTCTTAAGTTTAGGGGCTGCGACAACGCGGTCATGTAGCCCCGTGTACTTTGGGTGTGTGTAGAATCTGTCTGATAATCGGTGTTAATTGTGATGACTGTATTAGTGTGTGTTATCTGTTTGTTAATTTAAGTACTGCAACTAACAATTTTTCAGATAGTTCCTACTTTTGCCGCCAAGCGCCACTGTCAACGACTACGAGGCCAAGTTCAGAACTGAGCTACTAGACGCCGCCGCAGTCGGCTCTTGGCAACGAACATAGAAACCTAAGAGCGTTGTATACATTCTTAACCTATCCAATTTAGCTTCACACAGGTGCAATTAGTGGAAGGATCTTTAACATGCCATAAATCTATGACATGGGACCGCCGGCTTTACTTCCCCTCCGAAGGAAGGCATACTGAGGGATATTTAACGCTCTTAAAAAATCCGACGGCTTCGGCCGGGTTTGAACCCGGTATCTTGGGCATAGAAGCTCAGCATGTTACCGACTACGCCACCAAAGCCGCCTGATAAAGTGGGAAGCGGCTTCGGTGACGTAACTGGTAGCATGCTGAATGTCTATGCCCAATGTCGCGGTTTCAAAGCCGGCCGAAGTCGTCGGATTTTCTAAGAGCACTAGAATCCCTCAGTATGCTTTCCTTTGGAGGGGAAGTTCCAACGTTCGTTGCGAGTTGATGGTTGGGGTGGCATCTAGTAGCCAAGTTCACAGCTAGGTGTCGTTGACGGTTGTACCTGGTAGCAACATTAGGAACTACTGCTTGAAATTGACCGTCTGCAGTACTTACATGAATTAAGACTAATACAGCCATTACAATTCACACCGTGTATCAGACAGATTCTACACTCACCCAAAGTACACGGGGTTAGATGACCGCGTTGTCGCAGCCCCTAAACTGAGGAACCAACCAGAGGTAGATTTCGTTAGAAAGCTAACTATTGCAATGGGTACCATGTTTCGACTTCCGGAAAATTTCGACATACCTTCGCGTTTCACATCCCCAGGCCCCAAAACCACCGTCAGTTCAAAAGTTATATATAATGTATGTATGTATGTATATGTATATCAGTTTATTGTGGACACGATAACTGCCGTAATTTTGTACCAATCACTTTGAATTTTTTACCGAATACGTATACCTATAAAATCTCGGTCGAGTTCGTTACTGGGCTAAATCGGTCGTTGGGGGGTGAAAATGGGGGGCTTTTTTTTTTCGAAAAAGTGAAATATTGCTATAACTCTCTTAATATATGAAATATCGAATCCGTTCAACATTCATACTATGTGTCGGATAAAGCCCAAAAATGTATGTTTGAAGAGTTTTTTTTATAGCACCAACCATTGACCAAAGGGGTGGGAAAAAGTGGGTTTTTCGGGAAACATTAATCATATCTCTCTTAATAGGCACAATATCAAAACCGTACAAAATGGACAATATTCCCATAATAATTACCTAAAACTTTTGTCTGAATGAATTTTTGATATAACCCACCATTATGCCAAGGGATGAGAAAAATAATTTCGGAATTATAAGAAAATGCCAAGACCTATCAGTGGTTGCCATGGCAACACTACTAAATTGATGAGGGATGAGCCTTCAGACGTTGCCAAGATAACGCACTTGCACGAGATCAGATTCAGATTTCCATCTAAGTGTGAAGCGGCTTCGGTGACGTAACTGGTAGCATGCTGAATGTTTATGCCCAAGGTCGCGAGTTCAAAGCCGGCCGAAGTCGTCGGATTTTCTAAGAGCGCCAAAAATCCCTCAGTATGCTTTCCTTTGGAGGGGAAGTTCCAACGTTCGTTGCGAGTTGCTGGTTGCGGTGGCATCTAGTAGCCAAGTTCACAGCTAGGTGTCGTTGACGGTAGTACCTGGTAGCAACATTAGTAACTACTGCTTGAAATTGACCGTCTGCAGTCCTTACCTGAATTACAGACTAATACAGCCATCCCAAAGTACACGGGGTTACATGACCGCGTTGTCGCAGCCCCTAAACTGAGGAACCAACCAAAATCTCTGCGGTAGATATAATTTTGCGTGAAGAAGTAACAGACCGTTACATAGTTGCACATCAGTGTCGAAACCTAGCATAAGGACAGTGTGACCACAAGTATAAAAATGGACCCCAAATGACAAGAAGGTTACCGTTCCCATAAGACAATAAAATTTTTAAAATAAGCATAAAATGACGAAAAACAAAGTTAATTAAGCTCCAATTATAAAATACCTTCTCGCATTAAATGAGGTCTGATCCTTCTACGAAAATCTGCATATTCTGCCTATTTTCGCCTATCCCCAAGTTTGTCCGGTGAAATCTACCTCCGCCTTCCGGCGTGCCGAGAGGACTTTTTTTGACTTTGTCAAGTAATCTTCATAACTCTGGAGTACACAAGTATTTTCCCGATCACTATGGTGAATTTGTAAAACTTGAGAGAGATGGTAAATGCTGAGAACATGTGAAGTGCCCAAATATTTAAGTAAAGAATTAGCATGTACTTTAAATGTAATTATATATTGGTTTTGATGATAAGAAAAGATAAAAATAGTTCTTGAGGTGTACAAAAGAGTGACACCATTATTATTGGAAAGTATCGAGCCAAAGGAGCTCGTGGTTAGATGGAACATTAAGATAGATACTTTATGGAAGTAAAAATAATTATGAATTGTTGGTTTTAAAGGAAACCATGTGTTTTAATATAATATTTGTTTAATTTTTATATTATTCCTTGTTCACTTGGAACAAGTAGAAGGATTTTGGTCAGTAGTTTAATTGTTTTATTGTTTGTAGCTCTATAATTTTTGGTTAATTAAATGTTTTAAAATAGGAGTTGATTTTGTTGTTATTTTTGCAAGTGTATCCTCTATTTAGTCCAAAATGTGTAAGTCACAGAGTGGGAGAACATACTACAACCCCGAAAATCCCGAATTGAGCAATGCTGGCATACTGTGATTTGCATATTTCTTGCTGAAAGGGCACAGTAAATAATTGAACTAAATGACATACCAGTGAATTACAATGTATATAAACATTTTCTGTACCAAGTTTCATTGGGTTTGGATCATTAAATCGCGAGAACAGTATATTTAAAACTTTCAACTTCGCTTATCCGCCACGTTCGTTTTGTAGTTAACCGTTTTTTGAAAGTCTCATAGATGAACTTCCAGTAGCGCCCTTTATCTCCGTACAACATTTCAGGAATCGGATTGTCGCACGCACCTCATATTTGGAGTGAACGTCCAGTCGACGCGCCATTGCTTTTGGCCGCTATTCACACCATACAAGGCGAGAAACCACAGCGACCTGCCCAGCAGATGTGTGGGCAGTGTCTGTCCCTTTCTCCGCTGTGCCCACGGATCGAAGTGAAAGTTTGAATAAAGAACCTAAGCAATAATTTTCCTTTAATGGTACATGACTCTATGGTCTAAACATTTAACAATCCAACATGGCGACCATCCGAAACAGACGGCTCTGAATATCTACGAATCTGTTATAGCAATCAAACTGAATTTTTGTTGTACCTATTAACTATTGGGCCTATAGACCCTATACCGGTAATAGTTTCAGAGATATAGAATGCCTGTGAAATATTTCGCACAGCCGCCATCTTGAGGTTATCTAAACAATTGAATGAAGTTAGATGACGGTGCATTACAATGTATATAAACATATACTGTACCAAGTTTCATTGTGTCTGGTTGGTTAACTCGCGAGAAATGTCTATTTAAAAGTTGCAAATTCGCTTGGCCGCCATGTTGGTTTTGTAGTTACCAGGTTTTCAAAGGTCACATAAGTGAACTTCTAGTAGTTTCCTCTGTCACCATACAAAATTCCAGGGTGATATCGGGAATAGTTTCGGAGATATTGAATGCTGGTGAAATATTTCGCACAGCCGCCATGTTGAATTGGTGAGACGTAACAAAATTTGAAGGGCACGGTCGGGGTCACCCAGAATAGTGCTATGAACTTACCGAGTTTCATTTAAATCGCTCCAGTCGTTTAGATTTTATCAGAGGGACACACACACACACACTCCTCAAACACACACACACACGCACACGCACACGGACGCATGAATACGACACAAGAAATAAAAACTTACTTTTAAAATTCGCACAGCCGCCATTTTGAGGTTATGTAAACAATTGAACTAAATTATATACCAGTGCATTACAATGTGTATGAATATTTCCTGTACCAGATTTCATTGCGTTTGGAACATTAAATCGCGAGATAGGTCTATTTAAAATTTTCTAATTCGCTCGGCCGCCATGTTCGGTTTGTAGTTAACCGGTCTTGAAAGTCTTATAGACGAACTTCCAGTAGTGCCCTATATCTCCGTACAAAATTTCAGGGTGATACCGCTAATAGTTTCAGAGATATAGAATGCCAGTGAAATATCTTGCACGGCCGCCATCTTGTGGTTATGTAAACAATTGAACGAAGTTAGATGTCGGTGCATTACAATGTGTATAAACATATACTGTACCAAGTTGTATTGCGTTTGGTTGGTTTAATCGCGAGAAACGTCCATTTAAAGTCGCTAATTCGCGTGGCCGCCATGTTGGTTTTGTAGTTACAAGTCTTTCAAAAGTCAAATAGGTGAACTTCTAGTAGTTCCCATTTATCACCGTAATAAATTCCAGGGTGATATCGGGAATGGTTTCGGAGATATTGAATGCTGGTGAAATATTTCGCACAGCCGCCATATTGGATTGGTGAGACGTAACAAAATTTGAAGGGCACGGTCGAGGTGCCGAATAGTGCTATGAACTTACCGAGTTTCATTGAAATCGCTCCTGCCGTTTGGAATTTATTAGGGGGGACACACACACACACCTCACACACACTCACACGCGGACAAAAGGTGATCTCATAAGCCTATTTTTTTTTAAATTGAAAATAGGCTAAAAAAGAGTTAATTCTACATAACATAGAACAAAAATTTTAAAGAAATGTTGGGAATTCCCATTTCCACAAAACTTAATATACGAAAGTCAGGATATTTCACATGAAATCAAGATCCGTATTGGGAAAGCAAGACGTGTGTTTCAGAAAATGAGTGCCGTCTTCAAAAGCCATAACTTAACTTAACTTTAAGAACAAATATCAGACTTTTGCATTGTTATATACACTGTTCTCTTATAAGGTGTAGAGACATGGACCTGAAATAGCAACATGGAGAAGAGCTTTGCATTGTGGCTTTATAGACGGATCCCGAGAATACCTTAGACACAAAGAGTGACAAATGTAGAAGTAATGAGAAGAATGAACAAAACACCAAAATTGATCAAGACATTGAAAAGTCAACAAGAAGTTCCGTGAAGAACTATACAGCCTACTTTTCATGCCAATGATTATTCTACAGTATATGAACCTATCTAGAATAATGACAAAAAGTAAGTTGGTAATATCGAAATATCAAATTAGTTCAAAATATACCTGGTATAATGTTGCCTAATAGAGCACTACAGTTGGCAGCCCTGGTGACTGAATATATTCTTAGTTCCATCTTTTAAGGTACAGAATACAAAATTAGGTTGAAGTCCAATGGACGTTACATGCAGTTAGACACTGGATCTATCAGCACGCGTAAAAGCATGTTGCCAACAATACCATGCGTGTGCTGGTCAGGAATAATCTGAAATATTATGATATCTTGTTGTGCCAATTTTGGATGAAATCCATTTGTTAGTATAGAAGTTACATGTATTTTAAAATTGGACATATCAGCAGGCATAGAATCATGTTGGCAGCACTGCCTTGTATTAATTACTCCAAATTAATCTACAATGTCAGGTGCAAAGTATAGAGCTGTTGGCTTGATTACTTTCTGATATATTGATATTAGGGTAAAAAAATTATAGACAGCACTTATTAACAGTTGGCAGCCCTGATTGCTCTTAACAATCCTTACAGTCATATCTGTTATGGTACACATAGCACGTACGAAATTTGCTTGAAATCCAACTGATAGTATAGAAGTTACATGTATTTAAAAATTGGTACTATCAGCAGGCTTATAATCATGTTGGTAGAACTGACGTATATAAGTTACTCCAAATGAATATTAAATGTCAGAATATACGTGTGCATAGTTTAAAGCTGTTGGCTTGCATACTTTCTGATATATTGGTATTTGGATAAAAAATAGAAAGAGCAATTATTAACAGTTGGCAGCCCTGGTGGCTCTTAATAATACGCTCAATCATATCTGTTTGTGTACAGATATTACATACAAAATTTGGTTGAAATCCAAGTGATAGTGTAGAAGTTATATGCATTTAAACATTGGACCTATCAGAAGGCTTAAAATTATTTTGGCAACACTGTCATTGTTGGCCACCTGGAAATTAAACTGAAATAGTATTATCTGCAAGTGTACCAATTTTGGAATAGCTCGCATGCATACATTGCGAGATATCCAACATGGAGCTCAAATTTCTAGTGCGTTTTTTCAGCAGTTGGTAGCACTGACATCATTTTCAAATATGGACTGAGATATTCCGGTGCACATCTTTACTCATACTAAATTTGGTTTTGATTGCTGCAGCCGTTTAGGAGTTGATAGGGGGGGGACACACACACAGCCAGCCAGCTAGACAGACAGACAGACACACATTTTCCCGGATCGATCTCATAAGTCTACTTTTTCCTCATTTTTGCAAAATGTGAAAAGTAGGCTAAAAATTGCAATATCTAGGTCATATCATGCGTAATACAAATAGATATGACCTGTTACAAAAAGAACAATCCAATGGAAGATCAACAGCAAAAGAGGACCTGGACGAAGAAGAATATCTTGGTTCAACAATCTTAGATGCTGGTTCAATATGTCTTCAACAGAATTATTCCGCGTTGCCACCAACAAGACAAGAATAGCCATCATGATCGCCAACATCCAAACCAGATAGGCACCGAAAGGAGATGAAAAAGAACAAAACTGAAGTGTATATGAAACCAATATAGTCATGTTGTGGTAGCATGTACCTGTTGTCCTTTCATCCTAAAGTTACACCGAAACTTGATGCCAGTCAAAAATATCTTCTTTATATCTATAATTCTTCGACAGGTGTGTATGTGACTGAACTCCTCCTAACCTCTGAATGAAGCTAGGGTACCAGGTACGAGGTGCGACTATGCGCTCCTTTGCCCAGGGCCTCGTCTCGCAAGTGATGAGGAAGGAGGAGGGGGAGGAGTAACACCTCGTTAAAAAACCTGGGTCCATCTGGCTCCGGGTGGTAGCACCCTGTAAGGGCCCCTGCCTAGGGTTACTAGGTGAAACTTGGGCAACGGTCTCAAAGGCGGAAGAGAAAACTCGGATTCCCAACGGCGGAGAGAGCGGAAGAACCTAGTGGAGTAAACCACGAAAAACAATCATTTCGGACTAACAATCCGATCTTTTCATGGAATTTATTTCCTAACTTGTACATTGTACAATTTCAATTGCAGAATGGAAAGTACGCTGAATGAAAGCACTACCCCCAGGTGGTACCTCAGAAGAGAAATTCACCATTGCAGTATGCAATGCATCGGGACCTAGGGTTCTGGGGAGTCCCAACATCTGCAATAAGGATGAATCGGAGCATCCTTGGTATCCTTCCAGACTCAAGTTTTAGAAGAACTTCTTTTCAGGCACTTTGAATGTAAATTCCTTATTGAAAACGGGTAAACAGAAAGAACTCGACATTCTTTTAAATAAACCAGAAATACAAATCCTCGCAGAGCAAGAAACAAGATTTTTGGATGAAAATGTTGCAGAATACGGAAACCATAGAATTTTTAAGGGCAAACCAGCAATCAAAATTATGAAAGGAATGCCACTACTCGGCACTGCTTCTTATGTTCATAAAAATATAGTAGACAATGTAACAGAATTCAAATCTAGTTCTGAAAAAACTTCTCTCCTAACAATCAAATGCAAGAATACGTAGTATACCTTTGTTAATTGCCATGCACCCATAAATGAAGGCAATAAAAAAATCCAGGCAAAGTAGAAGAATTCTGGGAACTTTTAGAAGAAGAAATATCCAAAATTCCAAAATCGAATGTTGTTATACTTTTGGGTGATTTCAATGCGCAAATAGGGAACGAAAGAGCTTATAGAAAAACAGTCGGGAAATATCCAACCCATAAAAGGACTAATAAAAATGGCATGAGACTAATTAATCTCTGTAAAACCTTTCGGTTGAAATTAATGTCAACTTCATTCCGGAAATTACCAAGAAAAGCTAAAACATGGATATCTCCAAATCCAATGTTAGGAGAATTCCAATTGGATCATGTTGCTATTACTAGTAATAATATAAAAGAAATTATGAATGTAAAAGTAATCAGAAGTAGAGAATTTGACTCTGACCACTATCTCTCCAAAATTAAGCTCAACCTTCTCCCTCATAGAAACCAAAGAAGACAACAAAAATTAATTAAATATAGCACAGACAGACTCAACATCACACAAGAAGCAATAAAACATTTTCAAGAAAAACTTCAAATAAGTAAACCAGGTAACTGGCAAGAATTATCCAAAGAAATCAATAGTGCAGCGAAAAAAGTATTTGGGCCAGCAAAAATGAAAAGGAAAGTTTGGTGGAATGAAACTTGTGAAGAAGCCCTAGCAGAAAGAACAAAATTATGGAAAACACGGAAATACTCTGGAAAGAATGAACACTTTGAACAATTTAAACAACAAAGAAAGGAAAAAGCCATAATAATTAAGAGTGCTAAACGCTCTTTGAAAAGTCACAACTTGTTGACATGCAGGATGATTTTGTTAAAAATAACTCCCGGAATTTCTATCAGACCTTTAAAAATAATTTAAAGGGGTATCAAGCTCCAAGTATTTGCTTCACAGACGAAAATGGCAGAATGGGTCTATCTGATGAAAAGAATTGTGAAATACTAGCAAAGCACTTCGATCAACTTCTGAACTGTGAAGAACCAAACAACAAGTTAGAATTTCCTGAATTGCATGACAACATGGAAGCAGATCCACCGAAATTGAAAAAGCAATTAACACCCTAAAAAACAACAAAGCTAGTGGAGAAGACTCCATCACAGCTGAACTTATAAAATGGTCTCAACCCAAAATCATACATGACCTTAAAAGCATCTTTGAAGAAATCTGGAAAACGGAAAAGATCCCGGAAGAATGGAAAGTGGCCCTTATACATCCTTTGCATAAGAAAGGTAATAAGCAGTGGCTTATAAGATATTCTCAACAATATCACTAAACAGGATACAAGCAACACTCGACAGTCATTTAGGTGAATATCAGAGTGGATTCCGAAAAGGCAGATCTTGCGCAGAACAGATGTTCAATCTGAAATCCATAATCCGTCACAGGATAATAAACTCCAATACCATAGTAGTGACATTTATAGATTTTAAAAATCTTTCGATTCCGTTGACAGGGAAACTCTAGATAAAGTAATTCGAGAATTTGGAGTTAAATCTAAACTGGCTAATCTAATCCATGAAAGCCTCACAGACACCATATCAAAAGTAAAATTTCGGGGGAGAATATCAAAATAAAGACAGGTGTAAGGCAAGGTGATGGTTTATCTCCACTGCTATTCAACTGAGTCCTGGAGAAAATATTAAGAATTTTTAATCAAAAACTGAGGGAACACACGGTATCACCCATAACACTAGGAAATAACAAGTAGTTTCGTGAAGAACTATACAGCCAATTTTCATATATCCTACTTATGTTAATTGCCACTATCAACATACAAAATTTCAGTTTGTTTGCTGTAATAGATTCGTAGATATTGAGAACCGACTAAATATTTCGGATGGTCGCCATGTTGGACTTTATTTATGTAGGTTCTAGATTTATGTACTGGTATATGAAGGTTATTGTGTACGTGTAGCATTCGAACTTCAATCGCATGATTAGGACACAAGTAGTAAAAAAAAAAAATTCGCACAGCTGCCATCTTGTGGTTATGGAAACAATTGAAATAAATAAGTTGCCAGTCGATTAACATTCATATAAGGATTTACTGTACCAAGTTTCACTGCACTCGGATGGTTAAATTGCGAGAAACGTCCATGTGAATATTTATGTTTCGCGTCACCGCCACTGATGGATTGAATGCAGCTAGCATATATCAATTTGGTCAATGCCAGTGAATTTACCTTGGAAGTCGAGCGTTCCTGCTGCAGTTTTTCACGAAACAGTTCTGCCGTGGTGACTGACATAATTATGTGATCACCAGGTTATTGAAAGTCCTATAGGTAAACTTATGTTCATAACCCCTATGAACATAAAAATATTCAGTTTGATTGCTGTAATAAATTCGTAGATATTCATAGCCGTCTAAATATTTCGGATGGTCGCCATGTTGGATTGTTAAATATATAGGCCATAGAGTCATGTACCTTTAAAGGAAAATTATTGCGTAGGTTCATTATTCAAACTTCCACTTCGATCGCATAATTACGGCACAAGTAATAAAAACTTAATTTTAAAATTCGCACAGCCGCCATCTTGAGGTTATGTAAACAATTGAAATAAATTAGATACCAGTGCATTACAATGTGTATAAACATTTCCTGTACCTAGTTTCAATGCGTTCGGAACAATGAATCGCGAGAAATGTCTATTTAAATTTTCAAATTCGCTTGGCCGCCATGTTCGTTTTGTAGTTAACCGGTTTTTGAAAGTCTTATAGATGAACTTCCAGTAGTGCCCTTTATCTCCGTACAAAACTTCAGGGTGATACCGCTAATAGTATCAGAGATACAGAATGCCGGTGAAATATTTCGCACAGCCGCCATCTTGTGCTTATGTAAACAATTGAACGAAGTTAGATGTCGGTGCATTACAAAGTGTATAAACATATACTGTACCAAAGTTTATAGCGTTTGGTTGGTTAAATCGCGAGAAACGTCTATTTTAAAGTCGCAACTTCGCTTGGCCGCCATGTTGGTTTTGTAGTTACCAGTTTACAAGAGTCACATAAATGAACTTCTAGTAGTTTCCTTTATCGCCGTAAAAAATTCCAGGGTGATATCGGTAATAGTTTCGGAGATATTGAATGCTGGTGAAATATTTCGCACAGCCGCCATGTTGGATTGGTGAGACGTAACAAAATTTGAAGGGCACGGTCGGGGTCGCCCGGAATAGTGCTATGAACTTACCGAGTTTCATTGAAATCGCACCAGCCGTTTAGAATTTATTAGGGACACACACACACCTCACACACACACACACGCACACACACGCACACACATGCACACACACACGGTCAAAAGGTGATCTCATACGCCTAATTTTTCAAAATTGAAAATAGGCTAAAAACAGAGGTATTGAAATAAACTGTCTAGCATTTGCAGATGATTTTGCCATACTTTCTGAAAATCTGGCTGACGGAACAGTGCAAATTAATCTCTTAGAAGAGATAGCCAACAGAACAGGTTTAAGAATTTCTGTAGAAAAAAACAAATTTATGACAAATATAAAAAATGCTCCAGAAATCCTAGTCACAGAAATTGGTAAAATTAAGAGGGTAAAGAAATTCAAATATTTGGGAGAAATCATTCAGGAAAATGGTTTAGAAATATCTGCTGTAGAAGAAAGAGGACACAAGATGGAAAGAGCATATGGTATAACTAGGAACACTTACAACAAAAAATGTTTATCTAGAAACTTGAAAATACAGCACTAGAGAACAGTAATCAAACCAGAATGCCTATATACACGCGAATGTCTAGCACTGAATTATAAGTTAGATAAACTGGAAGTATTAGAAAGACGAATTGTACGGAAAATATTAGGTCCATTGAGAATTACAGAATTCTGGAAATTAAGAATTAATGATGAAATATACCGCAACATTGAAAACATAACAGACACAATAAAAAAGAGGCTATTGCTATTTTTTGGACATTTATATAGAATGAATGGCAACAGGTTAACCAAACAGATATTCAAATATCTTAGGAACAAGGAATTAACGACAACTTGGATTCAAGAAGTTAAAAAGGATTTGGAAAGAAACAATATAAGAGAAGAAGATGCAATAGAGAGAGAAATGTTTAGGAAAAAACTGTTGGGAATGGAAGGGTTCCAAGGAAGGAAGGAAACGAAAAGAGGCTCAAAATGATCCGATGAGAGATAGAAGATGCATAGTGTGAAGATGAAGGAGTCCTGCAGGAAGAAGAAGGAGACCTGGAGGAAGATGAAAGAACACCAAAGGACTAAACATTGAAATTGGCTCGTGGTCCTTAGAAGACCGTAACGGAGAAAGAAGAAGGGGTATGATTAATTTAATTATTGATTTTGGTACTTAATAAGTAGTTAATTAATTAATTAATTGGCCCGGTGCGGGCTACTGTCGGAGCCCCGTCGGCCTCGCAAATAAGGTTTTCTAGGGAGTTCGTTGATAATAATAATTACTAAAGAGGGGGGTAATTAAAATTAATTATTTAGTTAACGGTGGATGACTAGTTGAAATAGGCTAAATTTTCACCTTACTGACGTGGCTAGATGGTGTGCCTTATGTGCTTGTTTCTGTAATAACTTCCATGGCGACTTTCAGCAGCGACTTCAGTGAATTAATAATTTTAGGAAAATGTGAATGTTTTGAAATGCTTTAGGAAGGGAGAAAGACCTCTAGTAGGTTAATTTTTGTAGTATGAAAAATTTGATAGACCTGTAGTAGATATTTGATTAAAATAATAGTTGATTTGATAAGCATCGCTGTAGATTTTGGGATATGATGACGTGAAATGAATGTAGTAGTTTCACCAAACCCGCAATCCACGGGGCACCATCCCGAGTAAGTCGGCCGTGATCAACCCCACGGGCAGGCACCCTGCGAGGTCTCGGGACGTGTAAAACACTGTTATGATAGTGTAATTGATGTTTAAGTGTGGTTCTATAGCGGGAGGTTTGAATTTGAAGGTGCCCTGCTCTGATTGGCCGCTCACGTCTGGAGCAGCCAATCAGAGCCTGGCTAGTTTGTATGTGATTTAAATGTGTTTACAATGTACTTGAGAGCTGGGTTCTGGGTTCGAGTGAGCTATGGTTCACATGGTTATGGCTGAGAGTTGCTGGAGCAAACTCAGCAGCTGTGTAAGAGCAGTGGCGTGTGGTGTAGGAAGGGGGTTTAGCGGTAATGACATTAGGGCAGGGATGGTAGAGTTTGTGCGTTGCCTGAGTTGCAACTGCCTTTGCTTGATGGCTCTTAAAATGTATTTGCAACCATTATATGATGCCGCATGTGCTCCGCCACAATTGACGCACTTAGGCTTGTCACGTTGTACCAGGCAAGCTGAGTGGTGATGCTTATCGCCAATCCGATTACAGCGGGTGTCGTGAGGGCAACTGGCAGCATCATGGTGCATTCTTTGACAGTTGTAACATTGTATTGTGAGAGTAGAGTGTGGTTTTGGAGGGGGGCGACTAGTCACCCGTGTATTTGGTTGAGAGTTTGAAGTTACTGTGTGAACGGGTGGGGGAGGGGGAATTTCTGTGTTGTTTGTGTCTGGGCTGGTTTCCTCTGTTGAGATGGATTGGGAATTTAGAGTTTGGATGCCTTTATGTTTGCGTTTAGTTCGTGATTTTTTTGGGCATTTGTGTGCGTGTTTTAGTGAATCTAGTGTCGATATCTAGGACTGTTTGCGTAGATACATGTTGGATCTCTGTATCTGTCTGAATGATCCTGGTGTTCTTGTATATGGGCATAGGTGGCGGGATTAGTATAGTTTGAGTGAGCTGGTCTGAGTTCGAGGACTGGCTGGGATCTTCTTGGAGTGTTCGTCTATGGGAAGAGGGCTTAGGAGCGTGTGTGAGGGGATGCCAGGATGACTCAGGAGAGCCCTCCTGATGGATGAAAGGCGTATGTCTTTTGTTGGAGTAATCGTGATGATGTGGTTGTGCAGCTCCTCAATAACTGAGATGAAGCGAGCTAGTGGTGTGAGCACATTGATTATTGCCTCTCTGATGGCGTGTAGATGTTGTTTGCTCGGCGGGCGTATAACAATCAATGTGCTTTTTGGTGCTCGGCGGGTAGGGGATGTGCAAAACAGCCACGTCCCGAAATCGAAATCAGGGAAGGTGACGGGGGCCGGTGTAGGAGGTGGTGAACTACAGTACATCTGGTTCGGTTTCTCGACCGAGGCGGCCGGGACTCCTAGCAAGTAGTCTGCGCCCATGTTCGTGTCTGAATGTTAGTGTATATGTTACAGGGAAAGTCGATTCTCCAGTAAGAGTTGACTCTCCCTAGGTAAAGTCGACTCTCACTGAGCTTTTCAGTAAAAGTTGATTAAAAGCGGCAAGTGTTCAATTTCGATCAACATTTACTAGTCAGAGTTGACTATACCTAGGGAAAGTATACTTTCACTGTCTTGAGGTAGTAACAGTTTACTATTTGCAAGGAAACAGTGCTAGCTAATAAATAACAAATAGGGAGGCAAAACCAATTCATTAAGAGAGGGAAATGTTTAAGAGAAACTAATGAAAATGAAAACCTTTAAAATACATAAAGAGATAGATATGTTTATCATTTATTACAGCAAGGTAAAGATTTGAGACACTTTGAGTTGCAAAGTACACTTTTCTTCTTGCACATGCACTTCATGGATTCGCATTTAGTGTTGCAAGAACATTTGAAAAAACCTTGTCCACTTCCAAGTGATTGTGAAGTTGCAACAGTCCTCACAGCTATTGTTTTATCCATAGGAACTGAATTTTCTTGGATAATGTTAGTAGGGCATTTACTGAATTGAGACCTGAAAAATTGTAATCATTGAAATCTGAACAATTTAATACTATGGGCAGCGAGAGAGAGGAGAGAGAGATATCTTTTATTTTAGTTTTGAAAACTTACCTTGAGAAAAGCTGCTTTAGAATTTCATTTCTCGTTCCAATTAGATAAAATACATCATCGAGAACCTCCAGAATCACTCCAAGGATAGATCATCTCCTCTACCCCGGTCAACATCGGGGACAGGAATTCGAACTGATGTTCCTTTTTCTACTGGCGGATGAATGTGATCTGAGTTTTTTTTTCATGCGTTTAACTTTTTGTTCTAGACAGTAGAAAGCTCCATTTCTCTGTCTCTTGATGGCCTCAGTAGACTTGTGCAGGTCAGTGAGGAGATAATCGCTATCATCTAAGAGCTTTTCACCACTTGACACATTTTGGTTTGTTTCATTTTCATCAGGATTTCCATTCCCGTTACTTCCAATTTCGTTTTCTTGTTGTTGCTGAATTTGATCAATTGCGCATTGAAGGTCCTCTTCTGTTTCTAAATTTGCCACTACCTCAGTTGATAGTTTTGAACTAGATAAGCCGTGTCTCGGGGAGCAACCGAACATTGCCTCATACGGGGATCGTTTTATCACACTATGAAATGCACTGTTTTTCATAAGTTGAATGAACGTTAAGCCTTCACTCAATTGTGATGTTTTGTAGTCTTGCATTCAGGTGGTTATCATATTCTCTATATCCTGGTTGGCTCTTTCGACGCTACCTTGACTCTGACTATGTCGTGGTTTGCCGTGCACCATTTTGAAGTTCGGCCTTGTATTAACCAGACTGTCAATAATTTTATTAACAAATCCTCTCCCATTGTCTGATTGTAAAATACATGGAGCGCATAACAAAATAAAAATATCAACGATATTATTACACACTTCGTCTGCAGGCTTTGATTTCAGTGGTCTTAGTACAACAAACTTGGTTAAATGGTCCTGGTACACCATTTTAAAGTTGAAGTCTTCATCAGGTTGCGACTGAAAGTCAATCAAGTCCACTTGACATCGTAAATTCATTTCCTTGAATAACAAAGGCTTTACAACCAGTCATTTCCTTTTATGTTTCATTTTTTGATCTCAAGGCTCGCACAAGCTTAAAAATAGTAAAATTTCCTTTGTAATAACATTTTGAAATTTCCCTCTCATTTGCTGAATCATACGATCTCTTCCTCCGTGTCCAGTGGATAGGCTATGTGCGCTTCATTAAGAACTCCAAACAACTCTTCATCAAAAACATAATACCTTATGCTGTCTTGGTCTGTGACAGGGTGTATTAGTTTTGTAATACCATTTACTTCAATAATGTCATATCGTCTTAAAAACCTGATATCGTTACTTTCTTTTTTAATTGCAGCTTTTAGATTTTTCACTTTTTGAATGCAGCTAGCATATATCAATTTGGTCAATGCCAGTGAATTTACCTTGGAAGTCGAGCGTTCCTGCTGCAGTTTTTCACGAAACAGTTCTGCCGTGGTGTCTGACATAATTATTACACACTTAAACTAATTATTTAAACGTAAATGAATCAATTATCACTATTGCACAACAATAAAGAGCAGAGTAATTACGAATGGCAACTGCCTGTAGTGTGGTGGGGCAATAAAACAAAGATATGTTCAGATCGATAACGGTCGGTCCAATAATGGAAGTAAGAGTCGAAACAATGGCAATATTTTAATAATCATAACAAAGGATTGGCGCGCGCGGTTACATTTTCAGAGCAGCATCTGTGAATCAACTTTTACTAAACCACAGCAGGCATAGTTAACTCTCCCTAGGAAAAGTTGATCTGTTTGTTTTCAATCAACTACACACATCAAAAAAAGTTTTGCATCACCTCGGTTCCCAGATCTCCGGCATATAGACGTTGACTGTGTATATTGTATCCAAGATACAGTCCCTTTGACTGTTCATAGATGTCACTAAAACTGCTCAAAGATGTAAACAACCATGCATGAGCAGGGCCTATTAGACGGAGGGGGTACGACAGCCGATCAGTTCCAGTCATTCCACCAGGACGAAGGTACGCTGCTCATGTTGTCTGTAGTTCTACCATGCCTAGAAGGTCAATACCGCAGTTCGATCGCGTCCGCATTGTTACTTTGTGTCAAGAAGGGCTCTCAACAAGGGAAGTTTCCAGGCGTCTCAGAGTGAACCAAAGCGATGTTGTTCGGACATGGAGGAGGTACAGAGATACAGGAACTGTCGATGACAGGCCTCGCTCAGGCCGCCCAAGGGCTACTACTGTAGTGGATGACCGCTACTTACGGATTGCCGCTCGGAGGAACCCTGACAGCAATGCCACCATGTTGAATAATGCGTTTCGTTCAGCCACAGGACGTCGTGTTTCAACTCAAACTGTGCGCAATAGGCTGCATGATGCGCAACTTCACTCCCGACGTCCATGGCGAGGTCCAGCTTTGCAACCCCGACACCATGCAGCGCGGTACAGATGGGCCCAACAACATGCTGAATGGACCCCACGGAATTGGCATCACGTTCTCTTCACCGATGAGTGTCGCATATGCCTTCAACCAGACAATCGTCGGAGACGTGTTTGGAGGCACCCTGGTCAGGCTGAACGTCTTAGACACACTGTCCAGCGAGTGCAGCAAGGTGGTGGTTCCCTGATGTTTTGGGGTGGCATTATGTGGGGCCGACGTACGCCACTGGTGGTCATGGAAGGCTCCGAAACGGCTTTACGATACCTGAATGACATCCTCCGACCCATAGTGCAACCATATCGGCAGAATATTGGAGAGGCATTTGTCTTCATGGACGACAATTCTCGACCTCATCGTGCACATCTTGTGAATGCGTTCCTTCAAGATAACGACATCGCTCGACTACAGTGGCCAGCATGTTCGCCAGACATGAACCCTATCGAACATGCCTGGGATATGTTGAAAAGGGCTGTTTATGGACGTCTTGACCCACCAACCACTCTGAGAGATTTACGCCGAATTGTCGTTGAGGAGTGGGACAATTTGGACCAACAGTGTCTTGATGAACTTGTGGATAGTATGCCACGGCGAATACAGGCATGCATCAATGCAAGAGGACGTGCTACTGGGTATTATAGGTAGTGGTGTGTACTGCAATCTGGACCACAAATGCTGAAAGTCTAGCTGTATGATGGTACAACATGCAATGTGTGGGTCTCATGAGCAATAAAACGAGCTGAAATGTTGTTTGTGTTGATCTCTATTCCCTTTGTATTTAACGGTTCCGGAACTCTTGGAACCGAGGTGATGCAAAACTTTTTTTGATGTGTGTATTACTGAGACTTTTAGTAAGAGTTGACTCTGCCTAGGGAGAGTCAACTCTTACTAAGAATCGACTTTCCCTGTAACATATAGAATGAATAGGATGGATGGGTCAAATGCTATAGCAGACCCAAAAAGAGAAAGAATGGTAACTGGCCTCGTCCAAGAAGATAAGCCAGTCGCACAAGGTTATCCAGTTATTAAGTAGAGGGGTCGCGACAATATGCGAGCTAGCTTTGAAGATTTACTAATTAAATAATTAGTGAATTAATTAATTAGACTGCTGGGGTAGGAGGGGATGAGTATAGCTTGGCTGCAACTCGGGGTGATGGGATTTGCTTGATGGGGAAGGTTTGGCAGGAAGGGTGAATGTTAATAGCTTGGCTAGGGAAGTGACTTCAACAATGGGTAGGCGGTTAGACTGGGGGATTGTTGATTTGAATTAGGGAGCGGGATGGATTATTGGCTCTGGGTAGGCTTGATGGTAGCGATGATTTGAAGACTCGAAGGTAGGTGGACCATCAGTTTCATCAGTTCTCGAAGGTATTGGCAACTCAAACTAACACTTGGGGCGCTGCGGTCGGTCTGGATAAGTAGGGTTTAAAATACTCAATAACACGCGTTTGATATGGAACACTTTTTATTTTTCGGATATAATCAGTAAATATGGTCTCTAAAGTAATGACAGTGTTATTTTTAATTGTATATATGTATAAATGTGCGATACACGTGATCTAATTTGTGTGTTCCACTGGATTTTTTGGTGTCATTTGCATATTATCAAGCATCAGTTTTTATGGGTGATGTAGATCAGCTGATTCAAATTTACACAGGGCTACACTTCGGACATTATTTCGGTACTATTATGCGCAATATAATGTAAATGTCGATCATGAGTCAACGCCGAGGACATTCAAATAGAGAAATACGGTACATAAACAAATAAATAACACACCGAAGCTGTGCTACTTTTATCATTCCGAGACTAGCATCCACGCAAACCAGACGCCACTGTTCCAAGCTCCGACTTATATCGTGAATTGATGTCAAACTGATGATCCGCCAGCCTTTCCGCCAAGCCTACACCTCGTAATCGCTAAGTTCTTCGATATTCGAGCTATTCCACTACGAGTCATATAGGCCTAATTTGCCTCCCCGTGGGCACTGTAGAATGAGTGATTCCGCTACCATTCAAATATTCAACACCAAACCCTCCTTTTAACCATCCAAATCAAGCAATTCCTGTCGCCCCCCCCCCCCCCCCCGAGTTTTAATACAAGTTAAACTCATCCCTTCTCCCTACCAAGCAGCCAATAATTAATTATTTAATTAATTATTCAAGTAACTTCAATCTTACCAGCGCGCCCATCGTAACAGCTGTTTTTAAACTGAGTAACCTTCGCTGGCTTTACGTCGCAGGTCTTCTGTCTGTCTACCTCGACAAGTGTTAGATCCTTCCCGGGGTGGAAAGGTATTATTATTAGGTATTATTAGGTATCATCACATTTCGGCTATTGCTATTTGCATCTTTTGGAATGTGATGAAAACGTATATCCGCAGCCCTCTTATACATCGACTTACAGCCGTAAACTGAGCAATACACTTTGCTTTTACTCATTTTTCACTCTATCAACGAGTAAAACGTATTACTTATGTATAAAGACACGAACAATTTACCACGATCTGTTTACCAATACAAGAAACCATATACAAACAGTCACCACGTGACAAATGTACCCTACTTGGTAAGTTTCTCATTTTTGCCAATTGGCAACTCCAGCTATCTGATATGACATCTAGCGGTAAAAATGAGAAACTTACCAAGTAGGGTACATTTGTCACGTGGTGACTGTTTGTATATGGTTTCTTGTATTGGTAAACAGATCGTGGTAAATTGTTCGTGTCTTTATACATAAGTAATAAGTTTTACTCGTTGATAGAGTGAAAAATGAGTAAAAGCAAAGTGTATTGCTCAGTTTACGGCTGTAAGTCGATGTATAAGAGGGCTGCGGATATACGTTTTCATCACTTTCTAAAAGATACAAATAGCAATAGCCGAAATGTGATGATACCTAATAATACCTAATACCTAATAATAATACCTTTCCACCCCGGGAAGGATCTAACACTTGTCGAGGTAGACAGACAGAAGGCCTGCGACGTAAAGCAAGCGAAGGTTATTCAGTTTAAAAACAGCTGTTACGATGGGCGCGCTGGTAAGATTGAAGTTACTTGAATAATTAATTAAATAATTAATTATTGGCTGCTTGGTAGGGAGAAGGGATGAGTTTAACTTGTATTAAAACTCGTGGGGCGACAGGAATTGCTTGATTTGGATGGTTAAAAGGTGGGTTTGGTGTTGAATATTTGAATGGTAGCGGAATCACTCATTCTACAGTGCCCACGGGGAGGCAAATTAGGCCTATATGACTCGTAGTGGAATAGCTCGAATATCGAAGAACTTAGCGATTACGAGGTGTAGGCTTGGCGGAAAGGCTGGCGGATCATCAGTTTGACATCAATTCACGATATAAGTCGGAGCTTGGAACAGTGGCGTCTGGTTTGCGTGGATGCTAGTCTCGGAATGATAAAAGTAGCACAGCTTCGGTGTGTTATTTATTTGTTTATGTACCGTATTTATCTATTTGGATGTCCTCGGCGTTGACTCAGGTTCGACATTTACATTATATTGCGCATAATAGTACCGAAATAATGTCCGAAGTGTAGCCCTGTGTAAATCTGAATCAGCTGATCTACATCAACCATAAAAACTGATGCTTGATAATATGCAAATTACACCAAAAAATCAAGTGGAACACACAAATTAGATCACGTGTATCGCACAGTTATACATATATACAATTAAAAATAACACTGTCATTACTTTAGAGACCACATTTACTGATTATAACCGAAAAATAAAAAGTGTTCCATATCAAATGCGTGTTATTGAGTATTTTAAACCCTACTTATCCAGACCGACCGCAGCGCCCCAAGTGTTAGTTTGAGTTGCCAATAGACCTCGTGCGCATGACGATATTTTACCTGCTGGCGCTCCTAGCGGCAACTCGCTCAGAACATCCATGTGGCGGGTGTGTGTACTGGCTTGTGCGGGAGAATCAAGTGTGATAGTGAAGGAAACATATTAACGCTGAAATGTCGTCGTCCATAGAGGTTCACGTGGGCTTTCAGAAGATTCAGTGGGATACGTCGTATTTTAGAGCTTCTACGCTAAAGAAAGACAAATAGCTCAATGAAAGTAATCACATATTTCAGGTGAAGAAACGATTGGGAGAAGAAATATCCAGCTTCTGTTTCAGAGAAACGAGCATTAAACAACCGCCTTATGCTGTTAAACTTAAGGTAATATTTACCTTTCTTTTTGGTCCACAAATCATATGTTTAGACTATTAATTTTAAACATAACTTTATTAACTTATATACACACATCAAAAAAAGTTTTGCATCACCTCGGTTCCAAGAGTTCCGGAACCGTTAAATACAAAGGGAATAGAGATCAACACAAACAACATTTCAGCTCGTTTTATTGCTCATGAGACCCACACATTGCATGTTGTACCATCATACAGCTAGACTTTCAGCATTTGTGGTCCAGATTACAGTACACACCACTACCTCTAATACCCAGTAGCACGTCCTCTTGCATTGATGCATGCCTGTATTCGCCGTGGCATACTATCCACAAGTTCATCAAGACACTGTTGGTCCAAATTGTCCCACTCCTCAACGACAATTCGGCGTAAATCTCTCAGAGTGGTTGGTGGGTCAAGACGTCCATAAACAGCCCTTTTCAACATATCCCAGGCATGTTCGATAGGGTTCATGTCTGGCGAACATGCTTGCCATTGTAGTCGAGCGATGTCGTTATCTTGAAGGAACGCATTCACAAGATGTGCACGATGAGGTCGAGAATTGTCGTCCATGAAGACAAATGCCTCTCCAATATTCTGCCGATATGGTTGCACTATGGGTCGGAGGATGTCATTCAGGTATCGTAAAGCCGTTTCGGAGCCTTCCATGACCACCAGTGGCGTACGTCGGCCCCACATAATGCCACCCCAAAACATCAGGGAACCACCACCTTGCTGCACTCGCTGGACAGTGTGTCTAAGACGTTCAGCCTGACCAGGGTGCCTCCAAACACGTCTCCGACGATTGTCTGGTTGAAGGCATATGCGACACTCATCGGTGAAGAGAACGTGATGCCAATTCCGTGGGGTCCATTCAGCATGTTGTTGGGCCCATCTGTACCGCGCTGCTTGGTGTCGGGGTTGCAAAGCTGGACCTCGCCATGGACGTCGGGAGTGAAGTTGCGCATCATGCAGCCTATTGCGCACAGTTTGAGTTGAAACACGACGTCCTGTGGCTGAACGAAACGCATTATTCAACATGGTGGCATTGCTGTCAGGGTTCCTCCGAGCGGCAATCCGTAAGTAGCGGTCATCCACTACAGTAGTAGCCCTTGGGCGGCCTGAGCGAGGCCTGTCATCGACAGTTCCTGTATCTCTGTACCTCCTCCATGTCCGAACAACATCGCTTTGGTTCACTCTGAGACGCCTGGAAACTTCCCTTGTTGAGAGCCCTTCTTGACACAAAGTAACAATGCGGACGCGATCGAACTGCGGTATTGACCTTCTAGGCATGGTAGAACTACAGACAACATGAGCAGCGTACCTTCGTCCTGGTGGAATGACTGGAACTGATCGGCTGTCGTACCCCCTCCGTCTAATAGGCCCTGCTCATGCATGGTTGTTTACATCTTTGAGCAGTTTTAGTGACATCTATGAACAGTCAAAGGGACTGTATCTTGGATACAATATACACAGTCAACGTCTATATGCCGGAGATCTGGGAACCGAGGTGATGCAAAACTTTTTTTGATGTGTGTATATTTCCCGAATCCATTGCCGTTGTAAATTATTTTTTAATTAATTAATGCTATTCTTTTTTTATACTTAACAGATCGATTGCAACAGGGAACATTCAGTCAGCCGAGTGTGAATGCAAAGTAGGCCTTTCCAAATGCTGCAAGCACATTGCTGCGCTTTGCATTTGTGTTAATACCTAGAGAGATTCTTCGAAGACTTCCTTCCTTCAACAATGGGAGAAACCTAAGAATGTTATCGCGAAATATTCTAAAGATTAAATAAGCGGAGAGTGTGTGCGCGCGGCTCTGCCGTGAGTACTTAAGCGGGCCGCGCCCGGGGAGACCCGTCAGTTGGGTTCTTCGATTAGTGGCGGACGGGGACACCACAGCAGCAGTTCTTCCCCATGTGCCGACCAACTCATCGCCGACGGAGGCAGCCGGTATCGGAGGCCGGCTGGGGCAGAGGGCTGGAGCGGTCGAACACGCCGCCCTCTCGCTACATCCACCTCCCGGCCACCACAAACCTACAAACAGCACTACGCGACTTCTGGGCCGAGTATCTTCCAGACGAGGAACCCGTACAAAACCAGCCAATACTTCCAGATAATATTGTGGACCGATACGATCAAGAATACCAGTGGATCGTTTGGGACAGCGCCCCCTGGGATGTCATGGATATCCCAGATATGGATGTAGCTCACCCTGGCATCCCAGGGGACATCGCGGGCAACCCCGCTCAGGACCAACATCAAAAGTTCCTGACTTTCACATCCTTGACCCGGAGCAACAATATCAGCACGACGAGGACGACAGTGATGAGATTTGGGCTTACGATCCTCGCTATCCTAATAGACCACCAGTACTCCAAAGGACTATTCACGTGGACGACGAAGGTTTCCCGGAGATCAACATCACAGCACTCAGCAAGAAGCCGACGCCACCCACGGAGTATACAAGTACGGGCATCGAGGCAGCCCTACCGATTCCGTACTGTGACTCGGAATCCAACCTGAACTCGTCCTAAATAGCTGGACCGATTTTGCTGAAATATTTTATGTATATTAAAGTGGGGGCCAGTATGGTTTAGATTCACAATTTGACCCGGTGGAATGAACACAATTTTAGAACTCCAATGTACATACAATTTTAGAACTAAAATATACAGTTAAAACAGTCGCCATGGAAACTGAAGTCGCTGGACTGTTTGTCTCTGCACGTTAGAGCGTTTCAACAAAGTCCAGTATGCGTTCACATGCCATTCATCGGATTGCGATGAAACTTGGGAGAGATATTGAGATCACTTCAGGGAAGGTCTCTGGCTTAGTAAATCCATATTACAATAGGTAGCGCACGAGTAGATTCATCAAATGAGCGACGACGCGCGAAGCGTTTCAACAAAGTCCCGTATGCAACCAAATACCATTCGTCCGATAGCGATGAAACTCGGGTGAGACGTTGTGTACACTCCACGGAAGGCTTTGGATTATTAAATCCATTTTACAATAGGTAGCGCACGAGTAGATTCAACAAATGAGCGACGAAGCGCAAATCGTTTAAACAAAGTCCCGTATGCGTTCGTATACCAGTCATCCGATTGCAATGAAACTTGGGTGAGATGTTGAGTACACTCCAGGGAAGGTTTCTGGCTTAGCAAATCCATTCTACAATAGGTAGCGCACGAGTACATTCAACAAATGAGCAACGACACGCGAAAGGTTTCAAAAGAGTCCCGAATGCGTTAATTTACCATTCGTCCGATAGCGATGAAACTTAGATGAGTCGTTGTGTACACTCCGGGGAAGGCTTTTGGCTTAGTAAATCCATTTTACAATAGGTAGCACACGAATAGATTCAACAAATGAGCGACGACGTGTGAAGCGTTTCCACAACGTCCCGTATGCGTTCATATACCATTCGTCCGATAGCGATGAAACTTAGGTGAGATGTGTACACTTACGTGAAGGTTTCTAACTTAGCAAATAGATTTCACAGTAGGTAGCGCACGAGTAGATTCAACAAATGAGTGACTGCACGCGAATCGTTTAAACAAAATCCCATATTCGTTCATATACATACTTTTCATCGATTGTGATAAAACGTTGATGAGTTGTTGTTTACACGCCAGGAAAGGTCTTCAACTTAGTAAATCCAGTTTACAATATTGGTAGTGCACGAGTAGATGTAACAAATGAGTGATGACGCGCGAAGCATTTCAACAAAACCCCGTTTGCGTTAATATACTACTCATCGATTGCGATGGAACTTGGATGAGTTGTTGTGTAGTCTTACATGAAGCTTTCTAACTTAGTAAATCCATTTCACAGCTGATAGTGCACGAGTAGATTCAACAAATGAGTGACAGCGCACGAATCATTTAAACAAAATCCCGTATGCGTCATATGCCATTCATTCGATTGCGACGAAACTTTGGTGAGTTGTTGTGCACGCACCCACAAATGTTTCTAGATTAATAAATCCATTTCACGATAGTTTAGAGGCAGCTATCGGTAAATGAAAGAATATTGTGTATCCAAAAGCACTTCAAGAAACAAAATTACAACGCCAACACTTTCTTTGATTGGCATTGCAACGCATGCCTGGTACAGCTTGTATAAATTTAAGTTCCTCCGCTACCCTGAATACATCGAATCATGAATATGTTTCTCAGATTTAGATGATGAATACTTGTTGCCTTGGTAACCATATAGGAGGCCTAAAAGTCTTTTACATTCGGTGGGGAAGTAAAGCCGGCGGCCCCATGTCATAGATTTATTGCATGTTGAAGAACCTTCCACTAATTACACCTGTGTGAAGCTAAATTAATATAGGTTAAACATTCGACTAATGTTCTTAGGTTCCTATGTTCGTCGTCAAGAACCGACTGCGGTGGCATCTGGTAACTAATTTCTGAACTAGTTGGTCGTTGACGGTGGCGTTTGGCGGTGAATGTAGGAACTACTTGAAAAAATACATTGCCTGCAGTCCTTACTTGAATTAAAACAGATACACACACTAATATAATACAGCCATCACAATTAACACCGGTTATCAGACAGATTCTACACACACCCAAAGTACACGGGGCTACATGACCGCGTTGTCGCAGCCCCTAAACTAAGGAACCAACCAACCAGTCTTTTACACTTCAGATTTAGATGATGAATACTTGTTACCTTGGTAACCAGATACCTACCTAGGTAGATGGCCTTTATACTTCATATTTATATGATGGATAGTTGTTGCCTTAATAACAATAAAGATGGCCTAGATAGCCTTCACACTTCAGATTTAGACGCTGAATATTTGTAGCCTTGGTAACCAGAGGCCTAGATGGCCTTTACAGTTCAGATTTAGATGATGGGCAGTTGTTACCATGGTAACCATAGATGAGGCCTAAATGACCTATACACTTCAGATTTCGATGGTGAACATTTGTTGCCTTGGTAACCATATTGGAGGCCTAGATGGCCTTTAAACTTCAGATTCAGATGATGAATACGTGTTGCCTTTTAACCATATTGGAGGCCGAAATTTCCTTTACTCCTTAGATTTAGATGATGGATACTTGTTGCCTTGGTAACCATATAGGAGGCCTAGATGGACTTCAAACTACAGATTTAGATGATGTAAACTCGTTGCCTTGGTAACCATAGACTATAGGAGGCCTAGATAACCGTCAGACTTTTAGATCCTATAACGCATACTTTTGATTGACCCTCAGCCCAAAACATAATCATTTTAATACCACAAATCATATCGCCGACCTGCTTGTGCGAATCATTATTAGCATGCGATGGATCGTTTGGTTAGTACAGGCCAACGATGAAACTTCCGCTTACCTTTTTTTATTGTGATAATATATAATTTTATTATATAAATTGCAATGGTGTTTAAAACCTTGTTTAGAAACATAATATGCCACGTGTTAACAAAGCAGAGTTCCACCATAAAGTGATTATATTTCCATGACATGGATAACTAAATATGAAAGGGTGGTTTGACATCGACCTTTTAATGATGTATTAAACCAACACTACTATAGAATTAATATTTACCCTGCAGTGTATCTGAGTGCGCTAAGTGACGCTTCAGTTGCAGTTCAGAGGCTCTAGGTTCAAACCCCGGCACTGAGAACAGCAATTGTAAATGTATTTATAGGCAGATGACCTCACTATTCTTCCCCTTAAAACAACAATAACTATAATAGTACATTATGCAACGAGCCTATAATGGCTATAATTAAGACACGAGTATTTTTATTAAACGAGCATATGCGAGTTTTATAATTTCCATACGAGTGTCTTAATTACCATTATAGGCGAGTTGCATACGACTGTTTATGTTCGACGATAATTATAACTTTATTATATGTTTTAACATAAATATTCATAAATATCTGTTCAGTCACTACAGTAGAATGTTGTGATCGGGTGCTGCGGTGGGTAGTATATCTCTCTTGTCCAAGCTCTCTGGACAACCGACGCATGCGCTCTGTGTGCTTCAATACCATATGTTCAGATTGCGCACCAGTATTCAGTAAAACTGTCACTGAAGTCGTGTCAAAACCACGCGCTGTGTAGAAATTAGTTTTGGGGATATTAAGGTACCGGTACAGTGCTATTTCTTGTCTCATATTCGCCAGTTTATTTACGCGAACTTATGGACGGTGCGTATTCCATGTCGGTAATTTATTATAGTTCGATGTTGTGTTTATGTCCGACATGTTGGATTTTGAGTGCATGCGCGAAGGTATCGTTACCTAATTGGTCAATGAACGAGCTCTGATTGGCTGGAGAAACTGTATCATAATGAAAAACGGTGTTATAATGACCATCATTATGATACAGTTTTCTAACACATAATAGTGAGGGTCGAACATAAATATTTAATCCCTCGAATTTTGTCACACTCACCTCAGCTAAATGCCGAAATAGCATCTTATTAGCCAATTTTCAATTTTGAAAAAAAAAATAGGCTTTTGAGATCACCTTTTGTCCGTGTGTGTGTGCGCCTGTGTGTGTGATGGTGTGTGTGTGTGTCCCCCCTAATAACTTCTAAACGGCTGGAGCGATTTCAATGAAACTCGGTAATCTCATAGCACTATTCTGGACGACCCCGACTGTGCGTGCCCTTCAAATTTTGTTACGTATTACCAATCCAACATGACGGCTGTGCGAAATATTTCACCAGCATTCAATATCTACGAAACTATTACCGATATCACCCTGGATTTTTTTTGCGGTGATAAAAGGAACTACTAGAAGTTCACCTATGGGACTTTTGAAAAACTGGTAACTGCAAAACCAACATGGCGGCCAAGCAAAGTTGCGACTTTTAAATAGACATTTCTCGCGATTTAACCGACCAAACGCAATACAACTTGGTACGGTTTATGTTTATAGACATTGTAATGCACCGACATCTAACTTCGTTCAATTGTTTACATAACCACAATATGGCGACTGTGCGAAATATTTCACCAGCATTCTATATCTCTGAAACTATTAGCTGTATCACCCTGATATTTTGTACGGAGATAAAGAGTCCTACTGGAAGTTCATCTATAAGACTTTCCAAAACCAGTTAACTACAAAACGAACATGGCGGCCAAGCGAATTTGAAAATTTTACATAGACCTTTCTTGGGATTTAATGTTCCAACCGCAATGAAATCTGGTAGAGGAAATGTTTATACACATTGTAATACACAGGTATCTAATTTAGTTCAATTGTTTACATTACCTCAAGATGGCGGCTGTGTGAATTATAAAATTAAGTTTTAATTTATTGTGTCGTAATCATGCGATCGAAGTGAAAGTTTGAATAATGAACCTACGCAATAATTTTCCTTTAATGGTACAAGACTCTATGGCCTATACATTTAGCAATCCAACATGGCGACCATCCGAAATATTTAGACGGCTCTGAATATCTACGAATCTATTATAGCAATCAAACTGAATTTTTTAATATTCATAGGGGCTATGAACTTAAGTTCACCTACAGGACTTTCAATAACCTGGTGATCAGAAATCCAACATGGCGGCGACGCGAAGTATAAATATTCACATGGACGTTTCTCGCAATTTAACCATCCGAGTGCAGTGAAACTAGCTACAGTAAATCCTTATACAAATGTTAATCCACTGGTATCTAATTTATTTCAATTGTTTCCATAACCACAAGATGGCAGCTGTGCGAAATTTTAATATCTCGTTTTAACTTCTTGTGTCCTAATAATGCGATTGAAGTTTGAATGCTACACGTACACAATAACCTTCATGTAACAGTACATAACTCTAGGACCTACATATATAAAAATCAAACATGCGACCATCCGAAATATTTAGTCGGTTCTCAATATCTACGAATCTATTACAGCAATCAAACTGAAATTTTGCATGTTGATAGTGGCAATTAACCTAAGTAGGATATATGAAAATAGGCTGTATAGTTCTTCACGGAACTCTTCTTCTTCTTCCTAGCATTAATCCCTTGCGGGGTCTGCTACTTTGCTACATCTCCTCCACTTCTTTCGGTCGTTGACATCTTCTGGTGGTAGACCAACAGCGTGCATGTCAGCCCTGATGTTGTCAGTCCACCACTTTGCAGGTCTTCCACGTGGTCTTGTTCCACATGGGTTGATGTGGAGTGCTCTTTTGACAACTGAGCTGTTCTGTCTTCTCATGACGTGACCGTACCAGCGTAGACAAGCCTCCCTCACCTTCTCGACAATTGGTGCAACACCAAATCTTCGCCGGACGTCTGTGTTCCTTGCGTGGTCAAATCGGGTCAGCCCCATCGACCATCGGAGCATCTTCATTTCCATCGTATTCAAAATTTGCTCATGTTGTTTGGTCATAGGGCGACATTCAGTCCCATAGATGGCTGCTGGGCGTACCACAGACTTATAGACCTTTGCCTTTAAATGCAGAGGCATCTTTTTATCACAGAGAACTCCAGTGACTTGTCTCCACTTGAGCCAAGCTGCGTTTACCCTCATCCGATTATCAGGAGTGGCGTCACAATTTGAAGTGACAGTGGACCCTAAGTACTTAAAATGCATGGTCTTGTGCAGATTTTCTGTGCTGATGCTGATGGTACCTCTAGTTTGGGGGCCACATTCCAGGTATTCTGCCTTCTGGATATTGAGGTGTAGTCCATTTTCAGCCAGTCTGTCGTTCCACGTTTGAACCCTGTGCTGGAGTTCAGGGCGAGGTTTTTGGGCAAGTACCACATCATCCGCATAGAGAAGGGTCCAGGGATGTGAGGTCTGTATGTCCGCCGTTGCTGTATCCATGCAGAGGATGAATAACAGTGGTGATAGAGCAGAACCCTGATGAACACCCACAGTGATTTCAAAAGGTGGGGAGACTCCAGCTGGACTCCGAACTACACTAGTGGCATTGCGATACAGAAGTTGCACCCAGCTTACATATTCCTCAGGGACTCCATGGCAACGAAGAGATCGCCAAATAAGATCATGAGGGATACGGTCAAAAGCTTTCTCTAAATCGAGAAATGCCAGGTGTACGCTCCGCTGTCTCTCTCTGTGCTTTTCCATTAAAAGGCGTGTGGCATGGACAGCATTGATGGTACTGCATCCCTTAACAAACCCACACTGTTTTGGTGTTACAGTGACAATATTTCTGAGTCTAAAATCAAGCACACGCTCAAATATTTTAAACGTATGACAGAGGAGTCGAATAGGGCGATAAGTTGAGCAGTCACCCACATCACCTTTTCCCTTCCAGATTGGAACTGTTACGCTAGTTGTCCATGCATGGGGAAGTTGGTTCTCAGCAATGATCCGGTTAAAGAGTGTGGCAAGGAATTTTGAGGCAGGCCTTCCTAGAATTTTCCGTATTTCCGTCGGTAAGTCATCTGGGCCAGTTGCTTTCCCACTCTTCATCTTGCTAATGGCAAGCATTACTTCCTCGGATGTAATTGGAGGAACGGGTCCTAAGGTAGGATCAGGAATTGCAATTGGTGGGTGTGGAAATTCTTCGTTGCAGATGCCAAGAAAGTAGTCTGCCCAACGTTGGAGGATAGATTGCTGTTCTCGTAGTAGCTTAGCGTTCGCATCCTTGATATGCATGACATGTCCAATGTCCTGAGTTGAACGATTACGGGACTTAGCAAGACGATATACATTGTTTTCTCCTGATGGTGTGTCAAGCTGGTCGTACAGGTCTTGATAATAATTGTCCTTTGCAGCAGCTACTGCTCTTTTTGCTGCTGATTTCAGGTTACGGTATTGCTGGAGGTCAGTATCAAGACGCGAGTTCCACCAAGTCTTGTAGGCCATCTTTTTCTCCCTGATAACTTGCTTGACTTCATCACTCCACCACCAGGTCTGTTTATCAATTTAGTTACGTCCGGGTATGGTTTTTACCACAGTTTCTTTCGCCGCCTGGTGTATCTGCTTCACAGCATCCCTCCATCCATGCCATCAACTGATTGATCAGGCTTCACAGAGAAGTTTGCCAAGGCTGTGACCAACTCATTGCGGTGGACATTCAATCTCCACCACTTGATACGCTCAGGCCCAGTTTTAGGTTTTGTTTTGGGTCGCTTAACTTTTTTATGAATATCAAGGACAAGCAATCGGTGTTGAGGGGCAACGCTGTCATACGGAATCACTTTGGTATCTGTCACCAGCTTCATATCTTGTTGCCGAACTAGCCAGTAATCGATCTGAGTAGCATGTCCTCCACTGGTATAAGTAGCCAGATGTGTTAGCCTCTTTTTGAAATATGTGTTGGTCACAATCAAGTTCTTCACGGAACTAATTGTTTTAAATTCCTGGTTTTCTACTTTAACATAAAAATACCCTGTGGAATGTTCTTGTTGTAATTTCATTTTAGGGGCTTGGGACATCTTGGTCATCGACTCCATGGAAGATTATTGGTGGAATGCCCTCCTTCTATTCCAAGACTGCGAATTCCTTTCGGGCCGAGAAAGAACGAAATTTTAAAAGGACGGGTAAATCAACGTCACTCCCAGTTGTAACGATATTGGCTCGTGAATACTCTGTCGTCGTATCACAATATTGGTAATTACAAAAAGAAATCGATCAGCCAATGGCGTTCCAAATTTCTTGCTAGGTGGTAGGTTAAGTGATTCGTCGAAATTGGAGATTAAGGTGAGATCAGACTTATAGCGACAAAGTTACTTTGTACGTTTTGTGACCCATTGGCCAAATCACTGCCAAATTTTAAACCAATTACACATATGTGTGTATTTTGTTCACCGACCATGAACGAATAAGATACACAATTTAGAAATTGAAGAAACACTATTGAATGCCGTAACAATATACTGTATATTCCTTAATGACATGTAATTTATTTCACGTTATGTTTTCACATATTTCAGTAATTGGAATTATCTGATGTTGACCGACTGAAAATTACAATATCAATTAATATCATGATTTTTTTATTTTATTTTTATTTTTTACCATTGGGAAATATCGTGTTGACTGGCTGAAAAGCATTAATTGCGATTTAATTACAAACATAATAATGAGCCTAATCATGTCAAATGAAAGTAGCAAACTTTGTAAACTACTGTCGACCAAAGTATTATGTGCACTCGAGTTTGAAGGTTGTTTGTGAATTAACAAATAGACCTACATAAAATCCAATAACATCATCATTTTCATCGTTCTATTTTACGTTAGTTCATGTAGGTTTGGAATTTGTAATTTATATTTTAATATTTTTTATCGCAGTTGAAACACAAAAAGTGCCCGTTTTTAAGCGTCACATTTAAGAAATATTACCTCACAAACCCGTCATCAGATCGAATACAAATTTTAACACAATATACATTGGAATGTTATATAACTGGTTTATTAATTTCAAAATTTTGTGTGATCAAGAACGAAAGTTGTTATCATTTTTGTAAGGTAACTTTTTCTCGGCTCGGGGCCGTTGGAAAATGTAGTTCTTGGTTGCGTTGTAATCCTTATACATCAAAAAGTTATGCTGTATGACTGTGAAATATGTCAATTAATTCATTTATTTTATATCGGTTTATATTTGTACGGGGAATTAAGACATGGTTCACCAGCTAGCCGCTCTGGGAAATGCTGTACAGCGTTGCTGATATGGAGCCCATCACTTCCGAGCGAGGCGGGACATGACGCGTGATGGGCTCCAACTCGGCAACGCTGTACAGCTTTCCCCGGAGCAGCTAGCTGGTGAATTATGTCTTATTTCCCCGTACATATACAAACCGATATAAAATAAGTGAATTAATTTACGTATTTCACAGTCATACAGCATAACTTTTTGATGTGCCCTAGGTATACGGATTACAACGCGACCAAAAACTACATTTTCCAACCACCCCGACCCGAGAAAACTTTTCCTTACAAGAATGATAACAACTTTGTTTTTTGGACACACAAAATATTGAAATTAATAAACCAGTTACACAACATTCCAATGTATATTGTTTAAAAATTTGTATTCGATCTGACGACGGGTTTTTGAGATAATAATTCCTAAATGTGACGCATGGTTGAAACGCGCTTAAAAACGGGCAACTGCGATAAAAAATATTAAAATATAAATTAAAAATTCCAAACCTACATGAACTAACGTAAAATAGAACGACGAAAATGATGATGTTATTGTATTTTATGTAGGTCTATTGGTTACTTCACACACAACCTTCAAACTCGAGTGCACATAATATTTTGGTCGACAGTAATGTATAACATCGTTAGGTCACTCCAACTTTACTTCCAAATCATTACTTGTTAGATCATTAACCCAGAAAATGGAAGATTTATAACTTTCAGATCAGTTTTCTTTTCACAGAGCTTTACAGCCCAGAAACACATATATCTCCGGTTATCTTCCAAGTAAGGCTTTCATAAAACTATCTTCTGTGAAGCAAACTTTTCCTCTCGCACTTCTCGTCTGGAGAGCCCTAATAATGTTCTTGTATGCTGTCGAATGCAGCTGTGGCAAATAAACCTCACTAGAGATCTTAAAATGCTTAACAGAGGGAATTTTAAGTCTTATGAAATGAATATAAAACATTTTAGATTCAAGAAAGTGTATTATTCATACACTTCTATGTCAGAACAAGATGTTCAGTAAAGAATATGTGACCTACTGTGTGCGTGGGTAGAGTTTCTATCAAGTGTCAAATTGTTCACCACGACCGTGCGGGCAGCTGCAGTAAGTACGGAGATCATAGGTATGAATCCCGGCACGGACAGGATCTTTCCTAGGTGTGGTTTTCCTCGTTTTTTTCACACTCCCTTCAGGCAAACGTCGGGTTAGAAACTTACTTCAAGTCCCGGGGCGACTCCTCATCCCTGTCCCTAATACAGCTACACACACTAGTACAGTAAGCAGCTTCAGTGGCGTAGTTGCTGAGCTTCTATTCCCAAGGTCATAGGTTCAAACCCAGCCGAAGTCGTCGGATTTCTCATGGGCGTTTAAATACCTCAGTATGCTTTCCTTCGGAAGGGAAGTAAAGCCGGCGGTCCCATGTCATAGTTTTATGGCATGTAAGAGAACCTTCCTCTAATTACAGTTGTGTGAAGCTAAATTATAGGATACATTTGAGTAACGCTCTTAGGTTCCAACGTTCGTCGCCAGGAGCCGACTGCGGTGGTATCTAGCAACCAAGTTCAGAACTAGTTGTCGTTGACGGTAGCATTTGGTAGCAAAAGTAGGAACTACTTGAAAATTGAATGTCTGCAGTCCTTACCTGAATTACTGATAACACACATTAATACGGCCATCACATATTAACAACGGTTATCAGACAGATTCTACACACACCCTAAGTACACGGGCCTACATGGCCGCGTTGTCGCAGCCCCTAAACTGAGGAACCAATCAACCAAATTAAAAATTAAAAATAAATAAGCTCATAAAATTTAAATTAAAAGTTAATACGCTCCTAAAAATTGGAAATAAATATGCTTATAAAATTAAAATTAAAACAAATTAACTTATAAACTTAAAAATATAAAACAATTAAGAACGTAAATAATATAAAAATAAAATTATAAAAAATATAAATATGAAAAAAGCTAACACAAATTAATATTAATCATCATCATCATCATCATCATCAACATATATATTATTTCAGTAGTATGCATCCCTCCTGCGGCGCTCACAAGCGACCGATCGTGACAAATGAGCATTCAAATGAAAGAGAATAGACATTAGCAGTGACTTATTGCATTTTAATTTCATAAATATCTATAATTTCTTTAAAAAATGACTTTAAAAAAATTGTACGAAATGTGCGATTTGCAAACACCGATGATGTAGGAAAATACGCTCCATAATTGCTGTCCACGGGCCGCTGTGACGCCTGTTTCATGTCATATTAACATTCTGAGGTCTTTCCTTTATCCTGAAATGTAAATAGTGTTATATAATCATTTGGTTGAAATAAAAACATAACCTTTCTCCTTAAGTCTCTCATTATAAACCTATTGGGGAAAGTGTGGTTTATGAACATGCGAGATTTCTCGCACGGGTCCGCTAGTAATTTGAAATTAGGCTAAAATAATTAAATTTAAATAAATATAAACAAAATATTTTATTAATAGTTCTTTCCTATGAAGAGTTAACATAACATGGCTGAACCGAGCAAACCCAGCTGCTGTATGTATTTCCCTGGAACTTGATTGCCTCGCCGTTAACCGTAATACAGTCTTCAGACAATGGCCATTCAAAACTAAGGCAGGCAGAAACCAAAGAAATGACAGGTTATGTGTGAGTAGAGCGTCCTTCATTAATTAATGTCTTCAACATGCGGTTCGCATTGTCCGTACAAACGGTGACGCCACAACAATGCAGCATTGAGTGTGCCTTCAAACTTTTTACTCTAAATTAGTCAGTGGTCTCACCAAAGCCCTCAGAGAGCAGGCTCGAATTCTTTTTGAACTCGTTTGTTCAGAAATACGCGCGTTAGAGTGGTCGTTTTACTTACGGTACATATTTCCAAGGATATTCAACATTTCACAGCTGTAGAACTTAGTACAATGTTTATATTGATTGTTTAATTGTTGTTGTGGTGGTAGTGGCTTAGTTAATTGATGGATTTATTTAATTTTTTATGTTTTATTTATTTATTTATTTATTCATTTATTTATTTTATTCGCTAGGGCCATCTACGACCACATTATGTCTTGTTACATTTGGCTTTCTTTTGCACCCAGAATTCCCTCATTCTTTGGGAATGAGCCTTCTTGTGTTCTCTCCTCTCTCCATATCTTCTTTTTGGAGGAAAGACTCGGTTAAGCCCGTTCGTCACTATCTATTGGCGGAAGAGAATTCGAGTATATGGAGGTGTGTGTGGGATTTGTCTGATAACCTGCTTTATTGTGATGGCTGTATTAGTGTGTGTATTTGTAATTAAGGATGAGGATTGCGAAGGAGGTGTTCGTGGCCTTAAGTTAGGAACCATTTATTTATTTATTTATTTATTTATTTATTTTGGGGCATTGTGACATCGTGGTCATGTAGCCCCGTAGGTGGGTGTGTGTGAAATTTTTCTGATAACCTGTTTTATTGTGATGGCTGCATTAGTGTGTGTTTTTTGTAATTCAGATGAGGATTGCGAAGGAGACGGCTTTGACCTTAATTTAGGAACCATCACGGCATTTTCCTGGAGTAGAAGTGGGAAATCCACTTCCAAGAAGGCTGAGATGGGAATTAAACCTTACATAATAGGCCTTTTAAGAGACGATATTGCATAAATTGAGGTGCCGTGCAATATTTTTCCCGCTCTTCAAAAACTGATTTCCTCAATCGGTGATTGAACCCGTGATTTTCAATACTAAATATGGACACTCCTTTCTGGAATCACCGAGGATGATTTCAAATATGGAAGTGAAGCAGTGTATGATCCTTTAGTTCTATGAAAGCCTTGTTACGATATCATACCACAGAAATTCCTCCAAACTTTTCATTTTATTTGTAGCTTGCCACTGTGGGTGAGTGGATAGCGTGTCCGTCTACTAACCCCAAGATTGCAGGTTCGCTCCTGCCGTAGTAAGTGATTCTTGAAAGGCGGCAAAAATACGACACAGATGTCATACGATGTTAAAGAACCCATTTGAATTCAGTAGGCCGTGTTCATAATGGCAAAATTAATCTCGGGAGTTTCCGCCAACACAAAGTTCCTCATTTCTCTACTAGAAAGCGCTATAGTGTTCAAGGAGCTTAGATATCTAATAATAATAATAATACTAATTATTATTATTATTATTATTTTATTTGTGTTATAGTATGTTATGTAGTTTACTATGCATAATTGAACCGTGTAAATGGTTTAATTCACTGGCCGTGAAGCCTTGATATAGAGCAGTGGTTCTTAACCGGTGGTCCGCAGACCACAGTTGATCCGCGGGAGAAAAGGGTCCACCAGCACGTATAAAAAAGTGGCCAATAAATGGGGATTTCGAAACCGGTGTGCGTTAAACGAGAATCGTCCGAATGTATTCGCGACGATGACTTTCAGATTTTGAATTGAAATATCTTTAAAATAAGTGTTATTGAGGAAGGGTTATGACTGATTAGGTGTATTGGGGGGAGGGGGAGGGGGAAGGGTGGAGGGTGGGGGAAGGGGGGAGGGGGTGGTCCGTACATGATTCAATATCAGACTGAGTGGTCCGCAGACTTCTACGGGTTCAGAACCACTGATATAGAGGTTGCCAACGGCTTGCCCATATTGAAACACCGAATCTCATGAGAACTCTGCAGTTAAGCAGCATTGGGTGTGGTCGGAACTTGGATGGTATGCCAGTTCTAGGTACTGCGCGCTGTTGGCAAACATGAGGAGGTTCGGAAAGGCCCTGGCCACCCTACCGCAAGTAAACTCCGTCAGAGGATAACCTCTTCGGAGGCTCGGACCTGCCTTCGGGCAGAATACCAATTACATTTTATATAGGGAGGTTATGGCTGCTTGAGCTTTTAGTTCTCGCAGTAAAGAGGCGCATGTGCACTTCATAAAGAGGGAGGTAGCGTACTGTTCGCTACTCCTGTGGGGGTTCGGACGGGGACACCATGAGCCCGCTGATGAGCCAGCTTGGTGTCCTAGGTGAAACCCCACACAAGACACGGCACAACCTAGAAGAATTGCTGTGTTTTAACCCTGGAGATTCTGGTTTGATTCCCGGTTCTGCCGAAAAATATAATTCTGGTTGAGGAATTGGAACGGTATCATTGTCATGCAAGCCATCCAAGTGGTGGCAGCAAGACAAGCACCAGGTCAGCGGAATACACGAGTTTGACTTCGTGACTACAGTAAGTGGACAGCTTTCTGGAATTGTCCCGAAGAGTCCCGGGTTGTATTCCCGGCCATGCTATAGGTTCTTAATACCCAACGGTTAAATCCCCTAGCTCGAGAACTGGGTGTTTATTACATCATCATCGATGAACAGGTCTTTCACTTGGGTCGAGTTGAAAAATCTGCACCAAGCCACAGGCCGTTAATGAATATACTAGGTATTTTAAAAACGAGAACCCAATCTATATTACAGTACAGAAGAAGCCTAGTTCAGTCCAGTTTTCACTCATCTGAAGTTCCAGACACTAAGTGACAGTATGAAACAAGAAAATATCTGGGCGATTTTGTTTCTGGATCCGCTTGAAACAGTTCCTACGTAATCTTTTGTTGTTCTTCTTCTTATCTCGGGATGCCTGAAACCAACACCAGTGCACAAACTATACCCTATTGTTGGAATAGCCCAACCCAACATCCGGAGGGCCACTGCTGCGGACGCCGAGAGAACAAAGCAGGAGAATGACCATCGACATCCACTATATGGTCACCAGGCAGCAAGGTCTCGCCTCAGATCCCGCAAGAGTTTCCTTGCTAGGACTCTGCCGCTGGAGAGGACACCAGAGACAACTCGTCTTAATAGATAGAGGAGCTCACTGCCCACAGACATGTCACCAAAGACAGAACTGGCTCCTGGCGCCGACCTACCTTATCCTGTGTGGAGGTCCCTCAACCGCTTAAGAGTGAGTGTCCCTCGATGCAAAACCAACCTGCAAAAATGGGGGATCCTTCCAGCAGACGCAGACACCTCTTGTGAATGTGGAGCTGAACAATACCCAAGCCACCTACTTATTTATGTATTTATTTATTTATCAATATGAAGGAACACAGGCACCAGCCCAAATACATTCCTTCTTGACATTATCTGATTAAATAACAACATGTATCAGTGGAAAATAGAGAAAACAGATTACACAAATTACACAAATGAAGAACAGAACATAAATACTACAAAGGAGATCGTGAAAATATAAACCATAAAATGAAAACAAAACTTTACAAAGTAGAAAAAAAGAATATACAAAAATAAAGGAGAAAAGAGTACCCAGTATTCAAGGAACAGCTGCTTTTACTTGTTTATTGAATAAGTTAGTGCCAGCGAATAAATCTACTTGAACATCAATTGAATTATAAAATGATAATATTTTAACTAAAGGCGAATTAGAATGGTGAACACTTTTAGATCTTGGGATGTGAAAGAGTGCTTGCTGTCGATATCTTACTTGTGGTACATGAAAAGTGATGAATTGAAATAATTCTTGGCAGTCAACTTTTCCAGTTAAAATTTTCCTCTGCCCCCTCCTGGACAACCCATGCATAATGGAAGATGTTTTTAGAGGAAGTAACAAGGCCATCTCAGCTGCAGTTTTTTGGAAATGTTGACCGGGCACGGAAAAGAATGAATTATTATTATTATTATTATTATTATTATTATTATTATTATTATTATTATTTGTTTTGAGGGGCTTGGACATCATGGTCATTTAGCTACGTGTATTTGGGTGTGTGTGTGGAATTTATATCTGATAATTTGTGTTATGGTGATGGATGTATTAATTTGAATTCAAGAGGACCCAGACACACTACATTAGTGTGAAGAAAATGACTACCAAAGAGAGTCCAATCTTACAAGGACCATAGTATAATAGTAAACATTGTTCCTGGATAACACGGTACCATCGTATTTCTGCAGCTTATAATCTCGCTCCACACTTTTCATTCATAAACCGTATTTTTCTAATCATAATGTGGTGTTGCTCACATCAAACAATTAGCTGAAGGGCCCGTGCTTCGCTACGGGTCATAATTAAATTAATTAAAATGTGAAGGTGACAGTTAAAACAGGGGATAGGCGAGGTGCTGCATGGAGGGAGAGAAACGATGGAACATTTTGTCCAACTACACCACTCGGCGTTGGCCGTGTTTTATAGCACAAATTTAGGTTTTACTCGCTAACCGTTGGAGATACACAAAAAGTGATAAGGACCTTTCGGATAGAAAATTAAATTTCCAACATCGTATATGCCATCGAAAGTTTATTATTTCTTAGTGTTCGCTTTTTATTTGAAATGGAAATATGAAAGTTTGAAACCAAAGAGTGTAGTGACGTCACTAAAATGGTCGCCATCTATAAACAGTGAAAAGTATCGAAATCCAAAGTATCCTATATGTTCACCAGGTAAATCAGCTACTTCCATATAAAATTTCATGTAAATCGGACCAGTGGTTCTTGCGTGATTGAGTAATACACAGACACACAGACACAAACCATCTCATTTTTAGCCTATTTTCAATTTTGAAAAAAATAGGCTTATGAGATCACCTTTTGTCCGTGTGTGTGTGCGTGTGTGTGTGTGTTTGTGTGTGTGTGTGTGTGATTCGTGTGTGTGTCCCCCCCTAATAAAATCTAAAAGGCTGGAGCGATTTCAATGAAACTCGGAAAGTTCATAGCACTATTCCCGGCGACCTCGACCGTGCCCTTCAAATTTTGTTACGACTCACCAATCCAACATGGCGGCTGTGCGAAATATTTCACCAGCATTCAATATCTCCGAAACTATTACCGATATTACCCTGACATTTTCTATGGTGATAGAGGGAACTACTATAAGTTCACTTATGTGACTTTTGAAAATCTGGTAACTACAAAACCAACATGGCGGCCAAGCGAATTTGAAAATTTTAAATAGACCTTTCTCGCGATTTAATGTTCCAAGCGCACTGAAACCTGGCACAGGAAATATTTATACACATTGTAATCCACTGGTATCTAATTTAGTTAAATTATTTACATAACCTCAAGATGGCGGCAGTGCGAATTTTAAAATAAGATTTTATTTATTGTGATGTAGTCATGCGATCGAAGTGAAAGTTTGAATAATGAACCTACGCAATAATTTTCCTTTAATGGTACATGACTCTATGGCCTATACATTTAACAATCCAACATGGCGACCATCCGAAATATTTAGACGATACTGAATATCTACGAATCTATTTTAGCAATCAAACTGCATTTTTTAATGTTCATAGGGGCTATGAACTTAAGTTCACCTATAGGACTTTAAATAACCTGGTGATCACAAATCCAACATGGCGGTGACGCGAATTATAAATATTCACATGGACGTTTCTCGCAATTTAACCATCCGCGTGCAGTGAAACTTGGTACAGTAAATCCTTATACGAATGTTAATCCACTGGCATCTAATTTATTTCAATTGTTTCCATAACCTCAAGATGGCAGCTGTGAAAAATTTTAAAATCTCCTTGTTTTTTCTTGTGTCCTAATTATGCGATTGAAGTTTGAATACTACACGTTCACAATAATCTGCATGTAACAGTACATAACTCTAGGACCTACATTTATAAAATCCAACATGGCGACCATCCGAAATATTTAGTCGGTTCTCAATATCTACGAATCTATTACAGCAATCAAACTGAAATTGTGTATGTTGATAGTGGAAATTAACATAAGTAGGATATATGAAAATAGGCTGTATAGTTCTTCACGGAACTACTTGTTATATATTAGTATAGATATGGGTCATACGACATCGGTGTACACAGCACAGAATAAAACCGTCCTGACCAAAGTACTAATTTTGTTAAAGGAAATACTGTGAATTGGAGTGACCCGATTAAATGAAAATTAAAAACATTAAAATGTTTGGGAGCTAATATTATGTCCATACTGGTAGTTGGCCACCATACCACTAGGCGTGCTGCAGTAGCTTCTTGTATCTGCGCGTCATTCATTTCTATTGCATTTGGTGTTTTGTGATAACACAAAGGTTATAACACAAACTATTGACTCTCAAAATTCAGCCTCAAAACATCTAAGAGATTATTTATACATCGTCAGCAAAAGTGTTCTTTGTGCTCACGAGTATATTTATATTCTCACTAATTTTTTGGTGCTGAGTTTCGATATTACCATTGATTGTGAAATATTTTTATGACTTCTTTAAGATTACATTAAATGATTGGATATTAGACAATGTTTAATCATAGAATTTGTGGTTCCATATCAGCATTGGACATATCGTGGCATATAAGACCAATTATTAAAAATTATTGAGAAGAACTATGTGTTTGATAGGACATAAATAATACCATTTCAGGAGTCAGAAGAACAATGTGAACACGAGGCAAAAATGTTAAAGAGGAAACTCCGTGTTTACCTGTGTTATTAAATTAATAATTACTAGCATTCTAGCTGTAAAGGGTACACTTAGCAAAATCTCAATCACGAATGCTATGACTGATTTATCCTTGGTATGAATAATCAGACTTTATCAATTCAGCTACTGGTGCAGTGGTTAGGGGTTTGTCATTCATTCATAGGTATATCAGAGCGAAGTTAGTTTTCTGGGAATATCACAGACACTGTTAATTTAAGGGCCTTTAAATGCGGTTTTCGGAGACTCTTTATAGTCGGGTGAAACAGACCTTCCGTACCACACTCACACGTGAAAATTGCGTGAAAAATTCTAAAGTGTCCCTTGACCCCCTTAAGCGCATTATACTGTATGTATTGATGAATTTTACAGCTTAATTTGGTTCAGTGATAACCTTATAACCGGGTGGAAACTTCCACAGTAATGTAATAATTGGAATTGCATTGCGTCTTAACAGAAATAGATGGACCTGTGAGATTCTGTTACCATGGTTACCGTGTTGCCTTCTTTCATTATTGCATTGTAAATATATGTTTTAAGGTACCGTATTTATTTAATTGTGAGGCATTTAAAGAGTAAGTGAGTGCGTTTCGCTTACGCATTGGGTTATGCTGAACCTGTAGGTACCCCATATGTGTAGGATAGTGTTAATGGGAACTTATTTTCGGTACAAAACTGGAATGGGTCCTTAGCAGAATAATATAGGGAGGGATGTTATTGGTTTTACGTCCCCCTTAACTACTGCGGCTTTTAGAGACGCCCGGGTTCCGGAATTTTGCCCCGAAGGGGATTTTTAACGTGCCAGTAAATCTACTGACACGGCTCCCTTGCATTTCCACACCCTCAAATGCCAACTGGTTGCGCCAAGATTCGATCTTGATACCTTGGGGACAGCAGGCGAGAACGTTACCCCTGAGCCATGCAGCCAGTCTATTATTAAATATTTGAAATTGTTAAATGATTAATTTAATACATTTGATTAATTATTTTGATTTTAATTATCACAGAAGTCACACTCACGATGACCTCTCAGCTACTCTTGCTAGTTTGGTCAACCTTATATCCTGGCTCATTTGAAATTGAGAACATGAAATATCACCAACTCATTTAGTAAAATGCATTTTATTATTTTTATTTCTCTTTTAATTGGTTTTCAGACTCAATTCCCACTGAAAACAAATTGCCAAATTAAAGGCATATGCATACATAGAACCGCCTACTGTGTTGGCGCACTTGTGATTGAGATAGTCAGATCAATCAACAACTACAGTAATAAATGAATATAATTAATAATGATTTTATTAATACAAAATAGTTTTACAAAATATTTGACATTATAAATATTTGACATAGAATTTATTAAAATTAACTCAACTATTTCAGGAGTGTTTGCACAGTCCACTTGCCCAACGGGCGTTCCAAATAGAAGTTTCGTCAGAAAATGCATCGCCATGACAAAGGACACTCTCTCATGAATTCTTGCGAGAGCAAGAGCAAAGGAGCTCTGGCGCATGCGCTGAGTGATAAAGCAAAGATAGAAGCAGCAGATCGGCGAGCCCACGTTCATTCGAGTGCAAACCTGTGTGGTAGAGAGTCGTGTCTGGAAACGTGGTCACGAATGGAAGTGCGGTGCTGTCGTTCGCTATGAATGTGCGCTTGGGACTAGTGTTTCAGATATTTATCGCTGTCTCAACAGAGTATATGAGGATGTCGTCGTATCCGGTCAAATGGCTGGGCGCTGGTGTTCAATGCAGGTCTGACGAGAGGAAGGGCAAGTGGGGCTGCAGCCCTAGGGCCCGACTTACTGTGCGGCCAGGGGTGGTGGAAGGGCCTTGGGTAGACGAATTCACTCAATTTTATTCCCATCAGGAAAATTAATTTGTGTTGTACTAAACAATATCAAGAAATCATATCATGAATTTTGTAAATAATTATTATCTAAATGAATGAAAATGAAAATCCACAGCCTGTTTCCAGTCGACCGACTGGGTGAGGGATTGAATGAATGATGCACCTGTCTAGCGGTGAGGATATGAACTGTGCCAGCTGCCGAAGCCTGTCGCACTCCTCTGAGGCAAATGAATGACAGATGAAATGAAATGATAGCGGAGAGTGTTGATGGAATGAAATTTTTGACAGGGAAAACCGGAGTACCCGGAGAAAAATCTGCCTGCCTCCGTTTTGTACAGCACAGATCTCACATGGAGTGACCGGGATTTAAACCACGGACCCAGCGGTGAGAGGCCGGCGTGCTACCGCCTAAGCCATGGAGGCTCCTTGTATTTAATGAATACTTGTATATTACACCTTAGCCAATGATAATTAAAATAATATGAATATTAATTAATAAAATGTACCAGTTTCGGACATATTTTAGCCCTCTTCAGCAATGTTACTATAATGAACTAAAGTAATTGCGAGCAAAGCTTTGTTGTTAATATTTCACGGGAATTTTATATCAAATCATTGAAGAAATTAATTCTTGATTATTGGTAGGCCTAGAATATAATTAAATAATGTTAATAAAATTATTATGCTAGAAAATAGAATTTCCAATGAATAGAGTTCAAACTTTAAAAAATATCACTTAAATTGACCTATATCTATATATATAAAGCACAAAGTTTGTCTGTCTGTCTGTCTGTCTGTCTGTCTGTCTGTTATGTATACAAATCTACACCGTTTCACCGATCTGAACCAAAATTTGTATACTTAACCTTTGGAACCCTGCGGGTAACCCCGTCAACATTAAATTTCGGACAGACTACCCCATGCCCTGCATTTAGGCCCTTTTGCACAAATCTACACCGTTTCACCGATCTGAACCAAAAGTTGTATATTTAACCTTTGGAACCCTGCGAGTAACACTGTCCACTTGAAATTTCGGACAGACCACCCCATTCCCTGCATTTAGGCCCTTTGGTCCAAATCCACACCGTTTCACCGATCTGAACCAAAATTTGTATATTTACCCTTTGGAACCCTGCGAGTACCACTGACCACTTAAAATTTCGGACAGACCACCCCATTCCCTGCATTTAGGCCCTTTGGTCCAAATCTACACCGTTTCACCGATCAGAACCAAAATTCGTATTCTTACCCTTTGGTGCCCTGCGAGTAACACTGTCTGCTTGAAATTGGGGACAGACCACTCCATTCCCTGCATTTAGGCCCTTTGGCCCAAATCTATACCGTTTCACCGATCTCAACCAAAATTTGAATATTTACCCTATGGAACACTGCGACTAACACTGTCTGCTTGAAATTTCGGACAGACCACGCCATTCCCTGCATTTAGGCCCTTTTTGCACAAATCTACACCGTTTCACCGATCTGAACCAAAATGTGTATACTTACCCTTTGGAACCCTGCGAGTAACACTGTCTGCTTGAAATTGTGGACAGACCACTCCATTCCCTACATTTAGGCCCTTTGGCCCAAATCTACACCGTTCCACCGATCTCAACCAAAATTTGTATATTTACCCTTTGGAACACTGCGACTAACACTGTCGGCTTGAAATTGCGGAGAGGCTACTCCATCCCATGCATTTAGGCCCTTTGGCACAAATCTACACCGTTTCACCGATCTGAACCAAACTTTGTATACTTACACTTTGGAACCCTGCGAGTAACACTGTCCACTTAAAATTTCGGACAGACCACCCCATTCCCTGCATTTAGGCACTTTGGCACAAATCTACACCGTTTCACCGATCAGAACCATTATTCGTAAACTTACCCTTTGGTACCCAGCGAGTAACACTGTCTGCTTGAAATTGCGGACAGACCACTCCATTCCCTGCATTTAGGACCTTTGTCCCAAATCTACACCGTTTCACCGATCTCAACCAAAATTTGTATATTTACCCTTTGGAACACTGCGACTAACACTGTCTGCTTGAAATTGCGGCGAGGCCACTCCATCACTTGCATTTAGGCTGTTTGGCACAAATCTACACCGTTTCACCGATCTGACCCCAATTTTATATACTTACCCGTAGAACCCGACAAGTAACGCTGTTCACTTTAAATTTCGGACAGACCACACTATTCCCTGCTTTTTGGCCCTTTGGCAGAAAACTACACCGTTTCACCGATCTCAACCAGATTTTACATAATTACCCTTTGGAACTCGATGAGTAACACTGTCCACTCGAAATTTCGGACAGACCACTCCATTCCACGCATGTAGGCCCTTTGGTACAAATCTACATTGTTCACCGATCGAAAACAAAGTGTGTATACTTACCCTTTGGAACCCGATGCGTAACACTGTCCACTTGAAATTTCTGACATACCACTCCATTCCCTGCATGTAGCTCAGGAATTCCTCGGGGTTGCCAGCTTCCTAACTCACCAGTCATGAGCCCTTGAGGGTGTACCAGAAGTGGTGGGTCTACACACACCCTGCCTCTTTGAGGGCCTTGAGCAGAAGACAGGAGATATTATGAAAAGGAAAAGAAGGCAGACCCCTCGAAGAATGAGGGTATCAGGAAAGATGAGACAAAGCCAATTAAGGCGGGAAATTGAAAGACTCCCTAGCCCTCGTATACCCTAATACAGTCTGGGTCGGAAGAGAACAAGAGTTGACCAAGGGAGGCCGACAGGAAAGAGAACTGAAATGAGCCCGGCACCAGGAAGTAGAAGCGATGCCTGACTCATCTGGGGTTCCGTGGTCGCCAACCCACGTCCCACAAGTTGTGAGACCCTGGGGGGGGTCAGTTGTGAGAATAGCTTGCTGATTCATCGTGAGGTGACTTGAGAGTACTTTCCAGAGCCCGCCGTGTTATCTCCTGCTGTCTATGCTGATGCCAGCACAGGGCCGTTGCGAAACAGTGAGTGATTCCCGGTCAATCTGTATAGGACGGGGAACCCCGAACGTGTGTCATCATATTTCGTCATCATCTGCGATCATCTCAGGTTCGTGCAGCTTGGACCTATATTCTTTGTCTTTGCCGAGCAGTACGCTCTTTCACTAGACGCATCCAGTATAGGCCTAAGCCAGAAAATAAGGTTGAGACTTTGGAAGACATCGAAGCTAGACACCTGAATTACCTATATCAGTTTTAAAATAACACCATGTTCGTTTAGTAGTCATTTTTTCATTACCTTATTATTATCATCATAAGTGCAAATGACCTAGATGTTACGCGCATCATACCAATAATCACCGCCGCATAAAGTCTTTCTCGACTGTGATTTTTAAAATATTTATTTTTGTTTGTTTGGTTCTTAAGTTTAGGGGCTGCGACAACGCGGTCATGTAGCCCCGTGTACTTTGGGTGTGTGTAGAATCTGTCTGATAACCGGTGTTATTAGTGTGTGTTTTTTAATTTAAGTACAAACTGCAACTTAGAATTCTTCAAATAGTTCGTACTTTTGCCGCCAAGTGCCACCGTCAACGACTACTAGGCCAAGTTCGGAACTTAGCTACTAGACGCCACTGCAGTCGGCTCTTGGCAACGGACGTAGACATCTATGAGCGTTGTTTACCTATCCAATTTAGCTTCACACAGGTGTAATTAGTGGAAGGTTCAATAACATGCCATAAATCTGACATGGGACCGCCGGCTTTACTTCCCCTCCGAAGAAAGGCATACTGACGGATTTTTAACGCTCTTAAAATATCCGACGGCTTCGGCCGGGTTTGAACCCGCTATCTTGGGCATAGAAGCTCAGCATGCTACCAAATACGCCACCGAAGCCGCCATATAGTTATTTTTATTACAGTACATTGTGTACATTATACGTTGAAGTGTCAATTCAATACCGGTAGTAGTTTCCCTTATCATCCTCATCATAAGAGCAAATGACCTACAGTAGATGTTACGCCCATTACACCATTAATCACCACACACAATAAGTCTTCCTCGCCTGTGAATTTTGAAATATGTATTTCTATTACGGTAGTTTGTAAGTTTGACGTGTCAATTCAACAGTAGTTTTTATTATCATCCTTATCAAAAGGGCAAATGACCTAGATATTACTCCCTCATTGTCTTTGGGGGCAAATGACTTAGATTTTAAGTCCATTATATTTCTAAGGAGACCTTAAAACATTATCATCATTCCACCGGGCGAAGCCGGGTACTACTGCTAGTACTGAATATAATGAGGTTCTTATATTAAATGAAATATCTTATCAAAATAGTTAGAAACCGATCTGTATAATGTTGACTTGAATTTGATTTTGTTGACTGTTAAAAAGAATCATATTGCAAAAATGACATACGTATACAGTATTTGTTACTGCATATTACTATAAATTGGTTTAAATATAACTTTTTTTAAAAGTTTGGAATTATTATTATTATTATTACCGACAGTAGTGGCTACGCTGGCTAACGCGCAGTATTAGGTCATGGGGCCAAGCTCTCTGTTGACTCGGTGGACGCGTGAGTTCGAGCCCCACCGTCGGCCGTCCTTGAAATGGTTTTCCGCGGTTTCCCATTTTCAACACCAAGCAAATGCTGGGACGGTACCTTCTGACAGGCCACGGCCGCTTCCTTCCACATCCTTGCCCAGTTTCATTCACCATCATTCATTTCATCTCTCATGAGGTTGGCGTCAGGAAGGGCATCCGGTCGTAAAAACCATCACCACAAAGTTTTCCATCGCTTCTCATCCCCGACCCCGTTGGAAAACGGGAATAATAAGGGGTAGACATACATTATTATTATTATTATTTTATTATTATTATTATTATTCTTCTTCTTCTTCTTTCGAATAACCCATTTGGAGGGTACGATGAATCAACGTTGGCTATTGTCCATTGTATTCAATTTCCGTTGTTTCCAAATTTCTTTCATCGTCCTAGAGTGACGATCTTTCTCCTCCTGAGTCCACTTTCTGCCAGTTGTTTGTTTCTTCCTTTCTTCAAATTTTGTGTTTTGAATAGCTTCTCTGAAGAGTGATCTGTTTGCTATTGTGTCTGTCTGAATTTTGGCGTTTGTCAAATCTTTGTCAATTTCAATGAACCATGTGGGTTTGGATTTGTAACTAGTCAGTAAGTTGAAGATCTGTTTAGTTAGTCTACTATTTTCCATTCTATAGATGTGCCCAAAAAACTGTAATCTTCTCTTTCTCATTACATCAGTTAATTTTTCACATTTCAAATATAACTCTCTATTTGGTCGTAACCTATATTCAGCGTTATTATTTTGTTTAGCTCCCAGTATTTTTCTCAGAATTCGTCTTTCAGTCTTCTCTAATTTGTCTAAATCACCAAATCTTGTTAATTTAAGTGTTTCTGCTGCATACAGAGTTTCAGGTCTGACTACTGTTTGATAATGCCTTAATTTAGTGTTCCAGGATAAGCTTTTTTTATTATATATATCTTTTGTCATATGAAAACACCTTTGTAATTTATGCATACGTGTTTCTATTGCTGTCTTTTCCTGTGAGTCATTCATTATCCACTCTCCTAGGTATTTAAAGGAATTTGTTTTACATACTGAACTGTCATGAATTGTGATACTTTTGGGGGCATCGGTGATGTTTGTCATGAACTTAGTTTTTTCAAATGATATTTGTAGTCCGACTTTGGCTGCCTGTTTTTGCAACTCTCTAATTTGTTCTTGGGCAGTATCCAGTGAGTCAGTAAGTAATGCAATGTCATCCGCAAAAGCTAAACAATCTACAGTGATTTTATTTGGATGTCTTCCTAGTTGAACGCCTTTAGTATTGATGGCTTTCCTCCACTCTCGAATTACCTTTTCCAATGCACAATTGAAAAGCAGAGGTGACAGACCATCTCCTTGTCTCACACCTGACTTTATTTTGAAAGATTTTGAAAGTTCCCCTCTAAATTTAACTTTGGAAGTTGTGTTCGTTAGTGTTGCTTGAATTATTTCAGATGTCTTGTTATCAAGTCCAAATTCCTTCAGAATGTTCATAAGTGCCTTTCTGTCAATGGAGTCATAGGCTTTTTTAAAATCCACAAAAGTAACTACATATTTCAAGTTCCTGATTTTCCTCATGTCTAATATGCTCTTTAAATTTAGTATTTGCTCCATACATGATCGTCCCTTCCTAAAACCTGCCTGATACTCTCCCAATTGTGGGTCGAGTATTTTTTCCGCTCTTTTTAAAAGTGCTTTGGATAAGATCTTATAGGTCACTAGCAGGAGGGAGATTCCCCTGTAATTGTTAGGATCTGTTTTCTTCCCTTTCTTATGTAGTGGATGTATCAAAGCAGATGTCCATTCTGATGGTAAACTGTGTGTTTTCCATATGTCATTTATGATTTCCGTTAAACATAGGATCATGTTGTCACTCGAGTATTTCCATAATTCAGCAACTATACTATCTTCTCCAGATGCTTTGTTATTTTTAAGTTCGTTTATAATCTCTTTAATTTCATTTGTTGTTGGTGGTTTAGAGTCTGGAGAAACGGGGAGTATATTATCAAAATTAAATGTCTCCTTTGGTGGATCGCAGTTGAGGAGTTCTTCAAAATATTCCGCAAGTATTCTGCAATTTTCAGCGTTATTATATGCAGTTTTCTGAGTCTTTGGATCTGTGAAAAGTAAGCTTGGTGGAGTATACTTCCTTAAGCTACTTCTGAAAGTTTTGTAGAAGTCCTTTATATTGTGCTGTCTGAAGTCCGATTCTATTAATGTTAATTGGTCTTTCATATGTTGCACTTTTACCCTTTTGAGTCCCTTAGATGCATGTTTTCGGGATTCTATAAAGCTGTTCCTGGTATTCTCATTTTTATTTGCATTCCAGATGTTCCAAGCTCGTTGTCTTTTAAAGATTAGTTCATCACACTCAGCAGTCCACCAGGCATGTTTTCGTTTTCTTTTAAGGAGAATGGTTTCTTCCGCTGTCTGTACTAAGTCTCTTTGAAGTTGTTCCCATGTTTTAGGTGCTCTGCTTTCCAAAAGTGTTTTGAAATTATTTTCTGTAGCTAATTTTTGAGTATCAAACTTTTTGGATTGATAATGATTTTTCTTTTTATATATTGGTCTAATTTTGAATTTAATGAGTGACAGATAGTGGTCTGAATCTAAACCTGCACTCTTAGCAACTTTCACATTGAGTATCTCCGTTGTAGACTGTCTGCTAATAGCAACATGGTCAAGTTGTTTCTCACCACAAACTGGATTTGGGGAAACCCAAGTAGTTTGTTTCCTAGGAAGTTTTTTGAAGAATGTAGATTTCAGGACTATGTTATGCTCTCTGCATAAACTAATAAGTCTTTCTCCATTTGTGTTAGTTCTTTTATGTGCCGGGAAATTGCCTACTATGGACCGATGTTGACGTTCTTTGCCGATTTGAGCGTTAAAGTCTCCAAGTAGAAGTATTATATTTTTTGATGGAATTTGATCCAGGGTGTTTGATAGTTCTTGCCAAAAATTTTCCGTTTGTTCTTTCTGAGTCCTATTTTTCTCATTAGTTGGTGCATGTGTATTGACAATGGTATAAACTTTGTTTACTGATTTAAAGGATAGCAGGGATAATCTTTCATTAATGGATTGAAACTCTATTATTGAATTTAATATGTTCTGATTTACAATGAACCCAGTTCCAAACTGAGGTACATTTTTCATAACTCTCTTTCCAGGTTTTCCCTTGAATATTCTATAACTTTCTGAATCAAATGGATGTTCATCAGTATATCTAGTTTCCTGAAGAGCTGTTATCATAATCCTTTTCTCTTTGATGAAATTTATTAGAGTTTTAAGTTTTCCTGTTTTTAAGAGTGAATTGACATTAAAGGTAGCCAAAAAGTTTATTTTCTTGTGCTTAATTTTACTAGTGATTTGCTTAATGCTATTTTCAAGATGCTCCGACTCATCCTTTTCATCCTTTGCACAATGATGTAGGCCCCCAGAATCCGAGTGCCTACTTTTCATTTCCTTGGAAAATGGAGATTGGTTACTCCCTGGGGTAAAATCTCTTACAATGTGCATATCCATTGTTGATTGTTTGCAAGGTTAAGGGAACAAGTCCCCTAAAAATTCTACTCGAGGTTGTTAGCTCCGAGGATGGGTTTTCAGCCGCACCTTTGGTGAACAGACGCTGACCATCTAGCCGCTTGCTACAAGACAGACGCTAAATGGATTTATGTAAAGCTGACATCTAACTAAATCATAGGGTAGATGCCTTTTATCCTATTAATCCCGGATACAGGGCCGCCCCGTCCGCCATTCATACTGTTCTATAGATCATCTATTCCACTATCAATGCCGTTGAGGACTTCACCGTAACCCTGGCAAGGGACCCTGACAAGGTGCTACCAGCCGGGCCAGCTGGACCTTGGTTTTTTTTTAGAGGTGTTACTCCTCAATCACTCACCGCTTTGTCCTGGCTTGTGACAGGCAGAGCCTGGCTTCCCAAACATTGGGCCCAGGTTGGCGGGTTTTTATTATTATTATTATTATTATTATTATTATTATTATTATTATTATTATTATTATTATTATTATTATATCTTCACTGCAGGAGAAATAGAAAAGTTTCAAAGTTACCAAGCCTTTATAGGGCGGAAAATTTCTATTTCATATGGTTGTGAAAGGGAGTTCGACTTGTTCTTCTGATGAGAGTATACTTCAGATACAACGAAAACGACATACACACTTAACATTTAGGCTAAGGATATTACAACGCACAAAAAGAAAATTCATTATGAAAATTCCATGGAGTAAGTTATTGGCCCCAAATGGTTGGGTGATAGTGAAAGATGAGAATATAATATAAACTATAACTGAAGTTAACTACACACTTACAACAAAAATTAACTACGGACTTACATACTAGAAGAAGAAATGGAAAACAAAAGAAGAATAAGGCAAATAAAGGACAGGATGAAAAGAAATGCCCTCAACCCTCAAAGAATGAGGATTGAAGGATTTGAAAGGAAAGAGAGCCAGAAAAGGCAGATAGGGAAGGGAAAGAGGAGAGGACCCGCCCCAGAGGCAATGGAAAAAGGTGAAGAAACTGGACCCAGCACAGGAATCCCTCGGAGTTGCCAAATACCGAACTCGCCAGCCGTGAGTCCTTGAGGGAGTGGCACTATCCTGGGTGCACCAAAAGTGGTGCCTGTCTCCTTAAGGGCCTTGAGCAGAAGGCAGGAGATATCAAGAAGAGGAAAGAAGAGGTCTGACCCCTCGAAAACTGAGAGATCAGGAAGGCGGGGAAGTAAAAGACGCCCTAGGCCTTGGTTACCCTAATACCGTCGAGGTCGGAAAAGAATAAGAGTTGACCAAGGGAGGTCGACAGTAAAGATGGCAGAGAGGAGCCAGGCACAAGTCAGTGGAAGTAATGCCGGACTCAGCTGGGGTCCCGTGGTCGCCAACCCACGTCCCACTAGTCGTGAGCCCCTGGGGGATGTCTGAGTGAAGATATAGCTATTCCGCTCTGTATGGTGTTTACCATCAGAATTTAGCATTTTTGAAACTTAATTTTCTTTAAATATATAATTGAAATAAAAATTATAAATATTAATCACATTTTAAGCCCTTTTTAAGATGTTCTTATGTCTATTTATAGGTCCTTTAGGCAATTTATGGGGCTTCAATTTCTGAGCCCCTAGTTATGATAATGTTTTTTTTTTTTCATCTTGTCATACAACTTCTTTGTGAAGTAAAATGGCGAATCCTATACATTTGGAATGCCACTCGTAATCACGTTCCAATCCTCTCTATATTATTCTGCCAAGGTCCCATTCCGGTTTTGTACCGAAAATAAGGTCCTGTTAACACCAACCTACACATATGGGGTACCTACAGGTTCCGCATAACCCCATATGTGCCCGAAACGCACTCACTTCCTCTTTAAATGCCTCAGAATTAAATAAATACCTTAAAAATGTATATTTACAATGGGATCACCGTAACCTGGCGAACCTGCCGCTAGAGCGCAGGGCAGTACGGCGGCGGCAGCCATCTGGCGGGAGCGCGGCGTACTGCTAGGCGAGCCTGACGCTAGAGCGCAGGGCAGCGTGGTGGCGGCAGCCATCTGGCGGGAGCGCGGCGTACTGCTAGCTGAGGAGTCTCTCAGCAGATGGCTCCGGTGTGGTCTCGCCAAGATTGTCATCCAGTATTCTCACACGGACAATTATATTTCGCTTTCTCTAGGGTTCAATCCTTTGCAAATGTAAAAATTGCTATAGAAGAAACTCCAAAGCAAACAATAACCGATGAATTCGTTGTAATATCGAATATTGTCTACAAAGAGGTGCTGTGACAAGTACAAAACACTGTTCTACATAATTCTTTGTGTTCCTCTCATGTACAAACGCCGTTTAACAACAATAAATACATTTATTCAATATTTAAAACTTCGTTCTCCCACATTCTTCCCTACTACCCCATAAACCTACATCCACGTTGCGAAAGCACGCACGGCCCCACTAGTACTAATTACATGAATATCGACCTGTATGCGGTATGCCAAAATTTGAGTCAAACCAACAATTTATTCCCTCATGGAGCGTGAATTTTTTTCAGCTAGTTTATTTGCTTCCCACTTGAAAGCTACTCATGAAAAGCCTGCCAAATGCAAGTGTTTTGTCAATTATGGTGTAATTTATGAAAGGGATGATTTTTCAATTATTATTCAGTGAAGTGTGAAGTTAAATTAAAACTATCTCAACATTTTATGTATACTATTAGCGGCTTCGGTGGCGTAGTCGGTAGCATGCTGAACTGCTGTGCCCAAGATAGCGGGTTCAAACCCGGCCGAAGTCGTCGGATTTTTAATAGCGTTAAAAATCCTTCAGTATGCCTTCCTTCGGAGGGGAAGTAAAGCCGGCGGTCCCATGTCATAGATTTATGGCATGTAAAAGATCCTTTCACAGGCTAAACTTGTGTAAAGCAAAATTTGTTAGGTTAGATTTCGTTTTAACGCTCTATCAAAGTTCCAACGTTTGCCACTAGGTATCATTGATATCTGGTGGCGAAAGTTGGAACTACTTGAAATTGAACGGAACTTGTAGCTCACCCCTTACGGTGTCCGCTGGAAGCAGCTACAGACTCAGGCGAGCCGAACATGTCCTCGGACACTCCCGGCGCTAAAAGCCATACGATAAATAAATAAATAAATGTATACTATTACAGTTTTTACTTTCAACATTGAATTGATCCTCGAACGCCATCATTACTTTTGTTGTTTCATTTGAGGAGCTTGGACAGAGTGGTCATTTGACCTCGTGCACTTGGGTCAGCGTGGAATTTTGTCTGAAAACCTGTGATATTTTGATGGCTGAATTAGTGTGAGTATTTGTAATGCAGGTGAGGATTGGGAACGAAGCGGCCGTGGCCTTAAGTTAGGAACCATCTCGGTATTCACCTGGAGTAGAAGTAGGAAACCACGGAAAACCACTTCCAAGATGCGTGAGGTAGAAATCGAACCCACCTCTTCTCATTTCTCACTAGGCTGAGTATACCTCGCTCTAGTCCTCATCATCATGATGTTTTTTCAGTCAAGCGACTGGTCTACCCCTGCAATGAGTCTTTTCCACGTTGTTCGATCTTGTGCACTCTTAGTGCTCTAGTCCTCAGAAAAGACTTATATTTCTTGGCAGAACCGGCAATCGAGGCCAAACTTCCGGGACGACAGCAAAGAATGCTAGTCACTATACCTTGAGATGGTCAAAAGGTAACTTATGAGCATCATGTTATCACTACTTAGTATAAAACAAAGTCCCCGATTCTTGGATGTCTCGGGTAATTTCGAGAACCACTGGATGGATTTTGATGCGGTTTTCACCATTCTGTAAAGGATTTATCGAGGAAGGTTTTTGTTTTAAATAATTTATTTATGATCAAAGAAAGCCAAGCTGTAACGATTTCAGTGAAGAAGTCGAAACGAAACCTGGCATCCATGCGCTTTTTAAGCTTACGCAGAGCAAACCGTTAATATATATATATATATACTATGAATGTAAGAATTGTTCAGCATGAAAAGTTCTATCTTTCTCTATCTTTAATACATCGCCCACTATAAATGTTTTTACGTTTTCATTTCTTCCAACAATCTCCATTCAATTACTGGGGCGACAACTAGCTAGGGGCGAGCCAATCGCCCCAGTTACAGCCTAGCTAGTGGGCTAGCCTACTACCCCAGGTACAGCCTAGCTAGCGGGCGAGCCTATCACCCCAGTTGCAGCCCTGCTAGCGGACGAACCTATTACCCCCAGATACAGCCAACAGCAAACTGTCGAGTCGTGTTGAGTTAAGACTTCAGAGAAGAGTGGTTGTGTTTGGAGTTTCCCTGGAAGTGCAACTCGGCTTTTCTTCATTTCACCTGTGAACTTTACGTTTCACAAAATACACAGTCAAGTTAAGATTGGACGGAAGGGGGATTTGTGTTTCATGCACCTCGCCATTCTTAAATTACGTCTGATAAGAATTCGTTGCACATGTATCATCATATATATTATTTCAGTAGTATGCATCCCTCCTGCGGCGCTCACAAGCGACCGATCGTGAAAATGCGCATTCAAATGAAAGAGAATAGACATTAGCAGTGACTTATTGCATTATAATTTCATAAATATCTATAATTTCTTTAAAAAAAATGACTTTAAAAAAATTGTACGAAATGTGCGATTTGCAAACACCGTTGATGTAGGAAAATACGCTCCATAATTGCTGTCCACGGGCCGCTGTGACGCCTGTTTCATGTCATATTAACATTCTGAGGTCTTTCCTTTATCCTGAAATGTAAATAGTGTTATATAATCATTTGGTTGAAATAAAAACATAACCTTTCTCCTTAAGTCTCTCATTATAAACCTACAGGGGAAAGTGTGGTTTATGAACATGCGAGATTTCTCGCACGGGTCCGCCAGTCTCCATGATAATGTAATTAATAGTCCAGTCAGTGATTTTAACCCATCATGCCGAGACGTAAAACGAATATACTGTAGGTCGTAGTCCATTGACATCGAATAAAAAGCGCTTATCACGTAATGCATTCATAACTGTTCCTGGGCGAAGCCGGGGTGGGTTGCTGTTGTTGTTTGAGTCTTCAGTCTTTTGACTGGTTTGATGCAGCCCTCCATGTCTCCCTGTCCTGAGCTAATCTTTTCATCTCTACATAGCTACCAAGCCCTACGTCCGAGGCAATCTGTTTAACATATTCTAATCTTGGTCTACCCCTACAGTTCTTGTCCTCGATCCTTCCTTCCATAACTAAGTTTGCTATTCCTGGGTGTCTTAATATGTGTCCTACCAACCTATCTCTTCATTAGCAGTCGCCAGAAACATCCCTCCTCTCCCACTAGTCTTAATACCACTTCGTTTGTAACCCTATCTACCCACCTGATCTTCATCAATCTCCTGTAACACCGCATTTCAAACGCTTCAATTCTCCTCTTTTCTGCTGCACCAATAGTCCAAGTTTCGCTTCCATAGAGCGCCACGCTCCAGACAAAGGCTTTCAAAAATGACTTCCTAATACCTAAATCTATAATCGATGTCAACAGATTCCTTTTCTGTAGAAATGCTTTCCTTGCCTGAGCTAACCTATTTTTATATCCTCTTTGCTTCGTCCATCACTGGTTATTTTGCTTCCTAAGTAACAGACGTCTCCTACTTCCTATAGTTCTTCACCTGTCAATTTGATGTCCATAGAGGATTCTGATTTATTTCGGCTGCATTCCAATATTTTTGTTTTAAATTTATTAACTTTCATCATGAATTCTTTCCTAAAGACGGAGTCCATACCATTTAAAAACTCAGGCGTGTCGGCCAAGATGACTAAGTCTTCAGAAAATCTCAGAGTATTTTATGAATAACCAGCAACCCGGCCCGGCTTCGCCCGGGAACAGTTGTGAATGCGCTTCTTTACGATGTCAATGAACCTCGATCTATATCCGTTCGATGAAAAATTGCCCTCATGCTAGCACGTAGGTGAGGCGAGACCGTGTTAATTTCGACAGGCACAATGTTCTTCTCAGGAAAGTGGCTTACTCAAGGGCTCACTGCTGGTGAGTTTGGGAGTTGGCAACACCGAGGGATTCTCGAACTGGGTCCGTTGTGTCCCCTTATTCCTCTGACTTTGGGGCGGGCCCTCTCCTTTTTCCCTTTCCTATATGCATGTCATGGCTCTCCTTCTTTCCAAGTCCCTCAATCCTCATTCTTCGAGTGTTAAGGGCATTTCTTTTCTTCCTGTCCTTTATTTGCCTTATCCTAATTTTGTTTACCATTTCTTCTTAATTCTCATTCTTTGAGGGTTGAGAGAATTTCCTTTCCTCCTGTCTTTTGTTTCCCTTACTCTTATTTTTGTTTTCCGCTTCCTCTTCTAGAATGTACGTAAGTATGTAGTTAGTTTCAGTTGTAAGGATGCAGTTAGTTTGTTTAATAGATATATGTCATTGTTCTATTCGACTGTGGTGTGTGAGTGTGTCTGGTGGCAGTTGCATTGTTTATTAGATATAGTTCATTGTATCATTAGACTGTGTAATGTGAGGGTGCATGTGAGTGTGCCTGGTGACAGACTGTTTTAGTGGTAGTATTTGTTGTTGGTGGAACTTTAGTATTTTTTCGCTAGTAGAATTTTGGTATTTAATTGTTAGAAGAAGGTTAGAATTTTTTTTTGCTCTTTACTTATTCTGAAGGGAGTAGCAGATTTCAGAATAAATCAAATCTTTACTTGTCTTATAGACGGTTAAGATATCTCTATATATATAAGAATGAAAGTTTGTCTGTTTTTTCTGAATTTCCACGGAAATTTGCGATATTTGCGCGTTTCGGACTGTTTTATGATGAATGCGCGCAAAATAAAAAGTTTGTCTGTCTGTCTGTCTGTCTGTCTGTCTGTTTGTTTGTTTGTTTGTTTGTCTGTGGACAATTTTTGTGTCTTTATAACTCGAGAACGGCTGGGTGGATCAACGTAAAATTTGATACAGATATCCTTCAGAGGCACGACACCAATCATTGATGTAACTCTTCTCCGTACCTCTCATAAAAGGGGCCCTACCCCCTTAAAATACATGCTGAAATAGGCGTAAAAGGGTGAAACAAAGCTCATTTTCAGCCCCTCAATGTGAGAAACGAAACTCGGGGGCCCTAAAGGGACCCCGAAAACCACATTTTAAGGCCCTAAAACCAACAGTTTTTGAGATATTCCCAGAAAACTAATTTCGCTTAATAAATTAATGAAAGAATGCATGCCGGTAACCATGGCAACTGAATCTCAGAGGTCCATCTATTTCTGTAAGACGCAATGCAATTCCATTTATTACATTACTGTGAAGGTTTGCAAACGGCTATAAGGTTATAACGGATCCAAATTAAGCTGAAATATTCAATACATACAATGCGCTTAAGGGGTCAAGGGGTACTCGAGAATTTTTTCACGCGATTTACAAGTGCGGGTGTGGTACGGAAGGTCTATTATATCCCTTCTCTATTATATAAAAATGAATGTTTGTCTGTTTTTTTTTCTGAATTTCCACGGAAATTTGCGATATTTGCCCGTTTTAGACTGTTTTATGATGGATGCGTGCAAAAATAATTTTTCTGTCTGTCTGTCTGTCTGTCTGTTTGTCTGTGGACAATATTTTGTGTCCTTATAACTCGAGAACGGCTGGGTGGATTACCGTGAAATATGATGCAGATATCCATCAGAAGCACGACACTAATCATTGATGTAACTCTTCTCCGTACCTCTCATAACAGGGGGCCTACCCCCTTAAAGTACATGCTGAAATAAGCGTAGAAGGGTGAGACAAAGCTCATATTCAGTCCCTCAATGTGAGAAACGAAACTCGGGGGCCCTAAAAGAAACCCGAAAACCACACTTTAAGGCCCTAAAACCAACATTTTTCGAGATATTCCCAAAAAACTAATTTCACTTAATAAATTAATGAAGGAATGCATGCCGGTAACAATGGCAACAGAATCTCAGAGGTCCATCTATTTCTGTAAGACGCAATGCAATTCCATTTATTATATTACAGTGAAGGTTTGCAAACGGCAATAAGGTTATAACGGATCCAAATTAAGCTGAAATATTCATCAATACATATAATGCGCTTAAGGGGTCAAGGGGTACTCTAGATCTTTTTAACGGTATTTACACGTGCGGGTATGGTACGGAAGGTCTATTATATCCCTATCCATATATTGTTATATTATTATTATTACTATTATTTTAATTATTATCATTATTATGGCGTACAACAACGAGACAATCTCATTTTCAAACCCTTGGTGTCAGAAACAAAACTCGGGGCCCCTCAAGAGCCGTAAAGGGTCCCCAAAAACTATATTTTAAGGCTCTAAACCCAACAGTTTCTTAGATATTCCCAGAAAACTAATTTCATTTAATAAACTAAAGAAGGAATGCAAGCCACTAACCATGACAGCAGTATCTCATGAGGTGGCATCCAACTTTTCATCTATTTCTGGAGTAAGTAACGCCACTCCATTTATTACATTTCTGTGAAAGGTTGCAAATGGCTATAAGGTTATCACGGAACCAACTAAAACTGTAAAACTCATCAATGCGCTTAAGGGGTTCAAGGAGTACCCTAGATTTTTTCACACGACTTACACTTGCGATATGTCGTACAGAAGGTCTATTATATCTCCAAACAGCAACATTATTTTCAAAAATTCCTGATTTGAAATAGTAGACTGTTTTTTGCTGATTTTAGGAATTTAGGCCATTGGAGGCTAAAGAAAACTGAATTTTCATGCACCACAAGCCTTTATAATAATTTATAAAAGGGGTCTTCCTGTAGTTGGGCACTTGACACAACTGTTAGGGTCAGTTCGTATGTGACGTGTATTGCGATTCGTCTACGAGGTTTTCAATTTTATTTTCACGCCAAGAAGAACACATTAGGTAAATTTAGCTTGAGAGCACATTTTAGCTAATCATTTTCTTTGCCAACAAACAGGTTCCAAGCCCCTAAACATTGCAACAGTAGATCAATGGATAACATCTGGTTATTAATACCGAAGACCGTTCGAAGAATGGGTACTTCTGCTAGTTGATAATATAAGCCAACTAATGACTACACTGCGTTCTGCTGCACGGCTGAAAGCAACGGGAAACTACAGCCGTAATGCTATTCCCGAGGATATGCACCTCTCTATGCATAATTATATGTGATGATGGCCTCCTCCCTTGTAAAATTTCAGTCTGGAGGTAAACCAGTCCCCCGTTCTGATCTCCGGGTGGGGACTACTCGAGAGGGGGTTAACATCACAGAAGTGACAAAGAGGAAATCTGACATTCTACGGATCGGAGCGTGGAATGTTAGAAGCCTGCTAGGAAGTGGAAGGTTAGAAAACTTAGAAAGGGAAATGGATAGGTTGAGGTTGGATTTGGTTGGGATTAGTGAAATGCGCTGGCAGGAAGAACAGGACTTATAGTCAGGTGACTATAGGGTCATTAGCACTAAATCAAACGATGGCCAAGCAGGGGTTGGTCTCATATTGAGTAGGAAACATGGACAGCGGGTGGAATATTATGAGCAATATAGTGAACGGATTATTGTAGCAAAAATCAATACTAAACCTACGTGCACCACAGTGGTACAAGTCTATATGCCTACCAGTCAAGCTGATGATGAAGAAGTTGAAAAGGACTATGAAGAAATAGATGAAATTCTGAGGTATATCAAGGGTGAAGAAAATGTTATAGTAATGGGAGATTGGAATGCTGTGGTAGGAAAAGGGAGAGAAGGGAAGATGGTAGGAGATTTCGCATTAGGTGAAAGGAATGATCGAGGAAGTAGGTTAATGGAATTCTGCACCGACCATGAATTGGTCATAGCTAACACCTTATTCAATAACCACAATAGAAGAATATACACATGGATGAAACCGGGAGATACAGGGCGTTACCAAATCGACTTCATTATGGTCAAGCAGAGGTTCCGAAACCAGATTTTGGATTGTAAAACATATCCTGGTGCTGACATTTATTTATTTATTTATTTATTTATCGTATGGCTTTTAGTGCCGGGAGTGTCCGAGGACATGTTCGGCTCGCCTGAGTCTGTAGCTGCTTCCAGCGGACACCGTAAAGGGTGAGCTGCAAGTTCCGTTCAATTTCAAGTAGTTCCAACTTTCGCCACCAGATATCAATGATACCTAGTGGTGAAAGTTGGAACTTTGATAGAGCGTTCTGACGAAATCTAACCTAACAAATTTTGCTTTACACAAGTTTAGTCTGTGAAAGGATCTTTTACATGCCATAAATCTATGACATGGGACCGCCGGCTTTACTTCCCCTCCGAAGGAAGGCATACTGAAGGATTTTTAACGCTCTTAAAAATCCGACGACTTTGGCCGGGTTTGAACCCGCTATCTTGGGCATAGCAGCTCAGCATGCTACCGACTACGCCACCGAAGCCACTGGTGCTGACATAAACTCTGGCCACAATCTGGTTGTTATGAAATGCAGATTAAAGTTGAAGAAACTGAAGAAAAGTCAAAAGCCAAAAAGGTGGGCGATAGACTGAAAGTGAAGGATGAAAACGAAAGATTCAAGAAGAGTATAAAGGAAAGACTAATGAAAAACCCTAAACAAACTTCAATTGCAGACGAATGGGCAATTTTCAAGAATGAAATAATAAAATCCGAAGAAGAAAACATTTGTAGGAAAGAAAGAATAGGTAAAAAACCGTGGATCACTCAGGATATACTAGAATTAATGGATGGAAGGTGGAAACACAAGAATGTAAGAGATGAAAAGGGGAAAGCAGAATACAGACGTCTGAGAATGAGGTTAACAAGAAGTGCAAGGAAGCGAAAGAAGAATGGTTGAAAGAGAAATGTGCAGGTGAATAAAATTGTCTGAAATTAGGAAAAGTAGACACAGCTTATCGAAGGATTAAGAATACTTTTGGGGAAAAGAAGACTAAGTGCTGTAATATTAAGGACACAAATGGAAAGCCCCTAGCAGATAGGCAAGAAAAGGTTGAGAGATGGAAAGCTTACATAGAGGGCTTGTATAAGGGAAGGGAGATTGAGAATCATGTAATGGAAAGAGAGGAGGAAATAATGAGGATGCGAAAGGAGATTTAATATTGAGATCAGAATTTGATAGAGCTTTGGAAGACTTAAGCAGGAACAAAGCCCCAGACATGGATGATATACCGATTGAGTTGCTACGCTGCATAGGAGATGAAGGTCTGATCAGGTTATTTCACTTGGTGTGTAGGATTTATGAGACAGGTGAGGTACCCCCTGATTTCAAGAAGAATGTAATCATCCCTATACCAAAGAAAGTGGGAGCTGACAGATGTGAAGATTACCGTACAATCAGCTTGATTACTCATGCTTCAAAGATCCTGTCTAGAATAATTTACCAGAGGATTGAAAGCCAGATAGAAACGGAGTTGGGTGAAGACCAGTTTGGTTTCAGGAGAAATGTAGGAACAAGGGAAGCTGTACTAAGTCTTAGGCTGATTTTGGAAGGTAGAATAAGGAAAGATAAGAGAACGTTCATGGCTTTTGTAGACTTAGAAAAGGCTTTTGATAACGTTGATTGGATTAAATTGTTTGACATTTTGAAAACGATTGGAATAAAGTACAGGGATAGGAGGGTGATCTACAATCTATACAGAAACCAGACAGCAGTCATTCGATCTGAAGGACAGCAGCGAGAAGCTGGTATTCAGAAAGGTGTAAGGCAAGGCTGCAACTTAACAACCATACTTTTCAATCTTTACATTGAGCAACCAATGAAGGAAATTGTAGAAAAATTTAAAGTGGGAGTGAAGATTCGAGGAGAAATAATTTCAACTCTGAGATTTGCTGATGACATCGTCATCTTGGCCGATACGCCTGAGGATTTGAATGGGTTTTTGAAGTGTATAGACTCCATCTTAAAAGAATACATGATGAAAATTAATAAATGTAAAACAAAAATACTGGAATGCAGCCGAAATAAATCAGAAACCTCCATGGACATCAAATTGGCAGGTGAAAAGCTGAAGGAAGTAGGAGACTTATGTTACTTAGGAAGTAAAATAACCAGTGATGGACGAAGCAAAGAGGATATAAAAAGTAGGTTGGCTCAGGCAATGAAAGCATTTCTACAATAATGGAATCTGTTGACATCGAACATAGATTTAGGTATTAGGAAGTCATTTTTGAAAGCCTTTGCCTGGAGCGTGGCGCTCTATGGAAGTGAAACTTGGACTATTGGTGCAGCAGAAAAGAGAAGAATTGAAGCATTTGATATGTGGTGTTACAGGAGAATGATGAAGATCAGATGGGTAGATAGGGTTACAAACGAAGAGGTATTAAGACGTGTGGGAGAGGAGAGATATTTCTGGCGACTGCTAATGAAGAGAAGAGATAGGCTAGTAGGACACATATTCAGACACCCAGGAATAGCAAGCTTAGTGATGGAAGGAAGGGTTGAGGACAGGAACTGTAGGGGTAGACCAAGGTTAGAATATGTTAAACAGATTGCCTCGGATGTAGGGTGTGGTAGCTATGTAGAGATGAAACGATTAGCACAGGACAGGGAGGCATGCAGAGCTGCATCAAACCAGTCAATAGACTGAAGACTCAAACAACAACATCCGTTTTACGTCTCTGCATGATGGGTTAAAATCACTAGCTGGACTATTAACTATATTATCATGTGCAACAAATTCTTGTCAGACGTAATTTAAGAATGGCGAGGTGCATGAAACACAAATCCCCCATCCCCCTTTCGTCCAATCTTAAATTGACTGAATTTTGCGGAACTCTAATCCCCCTTCCGTCCAATCTTAACTTGACTGTGTTTCACAGGCGAAATGAAGAAAACCCGAGTTGCACTTCCAGGGAAACTCCAAACACAACCACCCTTCTCAGAAGTCTTAACTCAACACGACTCAACGGTTTGCTGCTGGCTGTATCTGGGGCAATAGGTGCGCCCGCTAGCTAGGCTGTAACAGTGATGATAGACTCGCCTTTAGCTAGCTCGTAAACTGTCGACTCAGTAGTTGAATGGACATGGTTGGATGAAATTAATACGTAAAAACACTTACAGTGGGCGATGTATTAAAAATAGACATATGCTCTCGCGGACTTTTTTGTCGAACTTTTCATGCTGAACAATTCTTACACTCATAGTATTTAGATATTTTTAAGGGTTTGCCCAGCGTAAGCTTACAAAGCGCTCGGACGCCAAGTTTTGTTTTTTTTTTTTTTTTTGACTTTTCCACTGAAATCGTTACTACTCGGCTTTCTTTGATCATAAATAAATTATTTTCTACAGAAATCATCCTCGAGATATCCTTTACAGAATGGTGAAAACCGCATCAAAATCCATCCAGTGATTCTTGAGTTTACCCGTAACATCCAAGAATCGGGGACTTTGTTTTATACTAAGTAGAGATAGATAAGCCTAGCTTTGAAGCCATTTTTCAGTGATGAATTACTGACAATGATATTGTAACCTTTCAGACGTAAGATGCGTGTAGGCTATGTTTACCATGTTATATTGGCAACAGTTTTACCCGTAATGACTAATGGTAAAATACAGTATATGTAACTTATAATGTAATCCGCCCTGTCAATATTTTGAAATTATGTTTAAACGTACATGTTTCGATATAACAATGATACCGTATCTTCTTCAGCGTTGATAGTTTAACTTTAATAATATAATATAAAATGGATTTTCTTAAAAATTTGATTAAAATTAAATTAAAAATTCCACCTTTTTTTAACTTTCTTCTTAAACAACGTTTTTCTAAAATTAATTGTAAATTACAAATATATTACATGACTTCAGCTATTTTATTATGGATTCAAGGGAAGATTTAATGTAATTTAATTTTTCAGAGCTAGGAGTTGAAACTGAATCTCAGAGGCAATCGCCAAGGATGTTATCCAATTAACCATGACGTGGTTAATTAATGCTTCGTGTTTACAGGTTTCCTCTGTAGTTCAAAGACGCTGTGTGTACTTGAGACGAACACCAATACCTCTGTAAACAATTTTCAGTGTTTGTAGATTCCGACTGTGCTTCAAGGATGCTTCATGAACTTGGCAATATCCACTGAAGCAGAAGGCTCACTTGTAAGGATAACAAAACCTGATACATCTGTAAACAAGATTCTGTATTTGCAGGTTCCGTCAGTACTTCAAGGATGCTGTATGTACTTGGCACTGCCCAGTGAGGAAGAAGGCTCACTTGCAAGGACAAGAAACGCCGCCGATGTTTCGACACTACAGCCACTCTTACTCCCGGTCGAGGTCAGGTGAGAACGCATGGGCTTGAATAGTGCTTTATTACGAAATGACATAAAGAGGACCATTTCTGCCCAAACCCTTATTGCCAGAGTTTAATGAAATAGGAAAAGATACCTTAAGTTAGTAAAATGTAATATTTTAGTACACTGTACCCGTATAAACTTCTTTAGCAGACAATACATATTTCTATGTTTACACTGTTCGTGTTTTCCCTTCACACAGATATATAATAATAGTACATTATTCAACGAGCCTATAATTGCAATAATTATGACACGAGTATGTTTATAAAACGAGCGAAACGATTTTTATAATTTCCATACGAGTGTCTTAATTACCATTATAGGCGAGTTGCATACGACTGTTTATGTTCGACGATGATTATTATAACTATTTTATGTTCGAACATACATATTCATAAATATCTGGCGAGATTTCACCAGTTTTATGTACTGTACTGAACAGAGCGCATGGGACGCAGAGAATACCTTGTATTTGACCATGGCCTCCTCAAATACCCCACTATAACACGAGCCACGCAGTGAAATTTAAAATAGGGGGCCGTGGAAGTCAGCACAGGTGCGATGCTATCCTTAACTAATTGGTCACACAACAGTTTCTTGAGCTCTGATTGGTGGGAGAAACTGTTTCATAATGCAAAATAGTGTAATAATGACCCTCATTAGGATTCGGTTTTCTGACGTATGATATTTACATTTGTACATCGTCGAACATAAAGCCTTTTATTCCTACTTAAGCATAAGATCACAATTCATCCACACCTCAACATTTTTCAACGAACGACCTCATCAGTTCCTTGTAAGTCTTTTAAGGTTAACTTTTTCTCTCTTCTCTCTATCTATATATGTGTATGTTTCACAAAACTCAAGCTCCTAAACCAGAGGGAGTTAGAAGGTGTGGTTTGTATCAAATTCTTCGAAATCGTCTCAATAGTACAGGAAAAATGCTGCATTTCTTGAAAAGTCAACGGAAATATATTTATTTGTTTATAAAGTGCTTTAAAAAAACAAGCAGTTCCGTGAATAACTATACAGCCTATTTTCATATATCGTATATATGGTAACAGCCACTATCAGCATACAAAATTTCAGTTTGATTGCTGTAATAGATTCGTAGATATTGAGAACCGACGAAATATTTCGGATGGCCACCATGTTGGATTTTATATATGTAGGTCCTAGAGTTATGTACTGTTACATGAAGATTATTGTGTACGTGTAGCATTCAAATTTCAATCGAATGATTAGGACACAAGAAGTAACAAGGAGATTTTAAAAAGTGGCACAGCTGCCATCTTGTGGTTATGGAAACAATTGAAATAAATTAGATGCCAGGGAATTAACATTCGTATAAGGATTTACAGTACCAAGTTTCACTGCACTCGGATGGTTAAATTGCGAGAAACGTCCATGTGAATATTTATAGTTCGCGTTGCCGCCATGTTGGATTTGTGATCACCAGGTTATTTAAAATCCTATAGGTGAACTTAAGTTCATAGCCCCTATCAACATAAAAAAAATCAGTATGATTGCTATAATAGATTCGTAGATATTCAGAGCCGTCTAAATATTTCGGATGGTCGCCATGTTGGATTGTTAAATGTATAGGCCATAAAGTCATGTACCATTAAAGGAAAATTATTGCGTAGGTTCATTATTCAAACTTTCACAACGATCGCATGATTACGACACAAGAAATAAAAATTTAATTTTAAAATTCGCAAAGCCGCCATCTTGAGGTTATGTAAACAATTAAACTAAATTAGATACCAGTGTATTGCAATGTGTATAAACATTTCCTGTACCTGATTTCATTGCGGTTGGAACATTAAATCGCGAGAAAGGTCCGTTTAAAATTTTCTAATTCGCTTGGCCGCCATGTTCGTTTTGTAGTTAACTGGTTTTTGAAAGTTTTATAGATGAACTTCCAGTAGTGTCCTTTATCTCCGTACAAAATTTCAGGGTGATACCGCTAATAGTTTCAGAGATATGGAATGCCGGTAAAATATTTCGCACATCCGCCATCTTGTGGTTATGTAAACAATTGAACCAAGTTAGATGTTTGTGCATTACAATGTGTATAGACATATACTGTACCAAGTTTTATTGCGTTTGGTTCGTTAAATCGCGAGAAACGTCTATTTAAAAGTCGCGAATTCGCGTGGCCGCCATGTTGGTTTTGTAGTTACCAGTTTTTCAAAGGCTACATAGGTGAACTTCTAGTAGTTTCCTTTATCACCGTAAAAAATTCCAGGGTGATATCGCGAATAGTTTCCAAGATATTGAATGCTGGTGAAATATTTCTCACAGCCGCCATGTTGGATTGGTGAGACGTAACAAAATTTGAAGGGCACGGTCCGGGTTGTCCGGAATAGTGCTATGAACTTACCGAGTTTCATTGAAATCACTCCAGCCGTTTAGAAGTTATTAGGGACACACACACACACACACACGGACAAAAGGTGATCTCATAAGCCTATTTCAAAATTGAAAATAGGCTAACAAGCTGTCAGTTTTCATTTCATTTTCATCTTCACGATCACCCAAACCATTAGGGCGATAACCTAGATGTTAGGCCCCTTAAAATATCAATTATCATCATCAACATGTTATAATGAATACATCAGGTTTATTTATTAATAGGAACTCTTCTATGACCTCTGTTTTATTACTGAGATATTGCACATTTTGATGAACCATTCTAAATGTTTCTTATGTTGCTTTTCCTGAGTCGACTTCATTTGAGGGACTGATATTTGTAGTCCTATCTCTAAAACCCTGTAACCTATCCTCCAGATGGTCACTTTTGAATTGGTGATAAAGGGGTATGGTTGCATATTACATCCAATTCCCCTCATTGCACCTTATAAAGAACCCCTCACACCCATGAAACGTAGTTTCAATTTTCACGTGGTCACTGTGCGGTAGAGAGGGCAATTGTTGCGATGAAAATGAGATGGAGGTTAATATTCACCATGTCTCTGGAGGTGAAATTGAAAACGAGGGTAAAGGTTTTATCTGCTTCTGCAGTTCTCCATAACATATGCTCAACTGCTGGTGACATTCTAAGTGTTCCAAATTATGCCATTGCAGTTGAAGCTAGTGGGACTTAGTTCCGAGACCTACTACTTCGTCTACATTCGTTGCATCGTAAGCAGGTCCCATTGAACGACCAGTGATTTATAGAACTGCGGCAGCAACCCAAGATAGTGAGAGGAAAGGGACTCACAGTAATCAAGCACCCTGAAGGGAACAAATTACTACTACGTCCACGTCGTTGTTCCTGGGTAATGCTAAACGTAGTCTATGCAAATTTTCAGGAACACTAATCACGTCAATGCTGAATGGTGATGAGAAAATACTGCAATGCACTGTCTCCTTTCTCAAGTCACTAAATCGGACATTAAATTCTGCAAGCAAATCTGCCAATGACTTTACGTAGAAAGTGCAGGTACAGAATAATTTATTCCACTGGGACAGGTATTTTCATTTGATTTTCCCATAGATTGAGTTTCCTCTGATAGGATTTCACTGTCCGTTAAGGTAATATCCACAAGGAATGCAAGGTGCAAGATGCAATGCTTGTCTTAACAGAGCTACCAATTGCAGTAGTATCCTATAGCAAATTTTATCGCACGTTAGGCATTACCGTTCATACTTGTTCAACACCTTACAATTGCATTAAAATACTGAAACAAACATCCTTAATTTAAAATACATCTACAATCCTGAAATTCTTTGCACAGGAATGTCCTATTATATTTTGTGCAATTGCAGTAATTTATTGCTTGTTTCCTTAGACCACAATATTATATGAATTGTATACTGTTATAATACATCAGTGAAATGCAAATAATAAAACAAATTCTTTAGAATTATCCATTAATTGACGTTGCATTATTCCCTATTTATTCTCTGGTAAAGCACTAAAGAAGACACAGAACTGTGCCTCGTACAGCCCGCATAACACTAGAACCAGGCGGGTAGTCTGTACACATGGGGCGCACAACCCACAACTACGTTTAAACAAATAAACATATTTATAGAAGCCCTCATAACAGTAAAGCCAGGCGGGTGGTTTATATACATGCTAGAGTCCGCTAGTTTTAATAGGCTACAGGGAGTCCGGGAATGTTCTCCGCAGTGGCTACGTGCATCTGCGAGTGGTTGCGTCACCAATTTAGTTGGCAGCACAGTGTCCTTGATAGGGTGAAGGCCACATGTGTGGGCTGTGGGCTGTCGAATTCGTCAGTATGTATTGCAATAAGCGAGCATGTGTGTCATCAGCACTTCTAAAATCAGTTATGAATGGCAATGGTGAGTATAAATTGTACTGTTTGTTTGTTTGTTATGATACAAGCGACAGCCGTGCTTCCAACGTAACTGGTGACGTAATCTCTCGCAGCAGCTTGTAGGCACTGCGGAGAACATTCCCGGACTCCCTGTATAAACACACTTCTCATTTCATCATTATTCTTTCAGTTTAGATCATCGACGTCTTCTCAACGGGCTGACTTTTGGAGATGTTTATTCATCATTAATTCAAAGAAAGTTTAAACAGATCTGATTTTTAAAATATTTTTGAATATTTTTAATCTTTTTAGATAGTAAACGTTTTGTAGATATTTTCTTACTCATTCTTTTTATAAAATTTTATGTAATCTTGCAACTTCATTCGTATCATAAACTGTCTGCTGAATAAGGTATAATATAACCGAAACCAGTACATTGTACTCAAATATAATATTTTATTGACTTAAAGTATCCTTTCCTTATTTCATTAGGGCCTTGTATTAAAACAATTCCAGAGTAAGTTACAAATGTAAGGTACGGTAGAGGCAAAGACCTCCAGCGTGTGATCTAAGAAACATCATATAAAAAGTCCATCTACTGTATGTTTGCACTTTCTTGACAGCTAGGGTTGCCAACCTTCATAAGGAAAGACTCAATTTATAACCTGTAGTTCGTAACAAATATATACAGGTTTTAATCACATGTAAGTTTATTCAGGTTATTTTTTCGCTTGTCCCAGTAATTGTGAATATATTGGCAACATATTCTGTCGGCCAGACTGAAAAGTTGCATTATCAAACTGAACTACCACGTGCTCGTGGGATGGGCGTGCGGTTGGTAATGGACGCTTTACTGTGTTCATCCGACTGAGAAAATAACGGGTTAATTATATTCAATAATAATAATTATAATTGACAATATTTCGCAAAGTCGTCTGAAAGTATTATTTCCATTTGAACGCGTGTTCACTTTTCAGATAAATACATGTACAGTATATAGTGGTTATCATAAATGTTACAATAATTTCCATAAATATAGAAGGATTATCAGTAGAGAAAGAAGCACTACTATCCAATATGTGTAAGACAAAGAACTGTGATCTCTTGCTCATGCAGGAAACTCATAGAGGTCCGAACAACAGAAGGCCAAAGATAAATGGAATGACTTTAATCACTGAGAGACCCAGTGCACAGTACGGCAGTGCAATATTTGCTAAACCAGGCCTGAATATCTCGTCTGCAAACTTAACTGTAGATAATGACACAGAAATACTGACTGCAGCAACAGAGTCCTATACAGTAACATCCATGTACAAACCTCCAAATAATGCATTTAGTTTCAAAGAACCAGATAATTTCTATTCGCAACCAGTGAAGTTGGTCATGGGAGACTTTAACTGACACAGTATATCATGGGGTTACAGAGAAACAGACCAGAGTGGAGAAGACCTTGAAAACTGGGCAGAATGCAAGGGCCTGAAGCTTATACACGATCCAAAGCTACCATACTCTTTCAGGAGTGGAAGATGGGGCCATGGATATAACCCAGATAATATCTTTGCAAGTGAAAATATTGCCCACCAAGTGAAGAAAGAAATGGGAGACCCAACTCCAAGGACACAACATCGAGCAATTATCTGCACTATAGAATCAGTCATCAAATCCAAGTCTACTACCTTCCAGAGAAGGTTTAACTTTGAACGAGCACAATGGGATAGACTCTCTGAGGAACGTGACTCCAAAATCCTTGAACTGGACCCTTCTCCAGAGAAATATGACTCCTTTATAAAGCTGGTCAAAGCTGTCTCACGTAGGTACATACCTCGTGGATGTAGAACAACTTATATACAGGGACTAGACAAAGATACAAAAACACTTATGAATAAATATGAACACCTCTTTGAAGATGACCCATTTTCTGAAGAAACAGTACAGGCTGGTGAAGACCTGATACTAGCCATATCATCTACAAGGAAAGAAAAATGGTGTGATCTCATGATGCAGCTTGATATGAAACAAAACAGTAGAAAGGCATGGCAATTGCTGAAGAACCTTGGAAATGAGTCAACAACTACTGCCTTGGCCATTCCTGATATAGCACCTAACCAGATAGCGCAGCAGCTATTGTTGAATGGCAAAGTTAATAAAAAATCTGCAACTCCAAAGATCCACAGAATTACTGAGGAGAATAACTATATCGGCACGACTTTCACACTGGAAGAATTAGAAACCGCAATATGCTCAATGAAGAACAATAAAGCCGCTGGATTAGATGACTTGAGGATGGAACAAATAAAAATGTATGGACCAGCAACCAGGAAGTGGATCCTAGATATGATGAATACCTGTGTCTCAAGATTGCAAATACCAAAGATCTGGAGAATACCAAAGTTGTTGCCCTACTGAAACCTGGGAAACAGCCAACGGATGCCAAAAACTTCCGACCGGTATCACTCCTATGCCATCTCTATAAAGTTCTAGAGAGAATGATCCTCAATCGAATCTCGGACCAAGTTGACGAAACTCTGATTAGAGAACAGCCGGGCTTTCGTCCCAGGAGGTCGTGTTGTGGACAGATCTTGAACCTGACACAACACATAGAAGATGGATATGAACGCGGGCAGATCACCGGTGTCGCCTTTGTTGACCTTATTGCCACATATGACACCATCAATCACAGGACTCTATTAACGAAGATCTATGCCATCGCGAAAGACTTCCACCTAACACAGTTTATAAGATTCCTGCTACAAACAGACGTTTCTTTGTTATCCTACAAAACAAAAGGAGCCGATGGAGGACATAGAAAAATTGTACCTCACAAGGAAGTGTGCTAGCCCCACTGTTGTTTAATATGTACACTAATGACCAGCCAATTAATCCTGTCACAAAATCTTTCATTTACGCAGATGACACAGCAATTGCTGCCCAAGGGACAACTTTTAAGGAGGTGGAAGGAAAACTCACAACAGGTCTTAAAGCACTATCTGCCTATTATGATTGCAACTACTTGAAGCCAAACCCTTCCAAAACACAAGTGTGTGCATTCCACTTACGGAACAGAGAGGCTTGGAGGAAACTGAGAATAACCTGGAGAGGTCAACAACTAGCCCACTGTGACACCCCAAAATACCTGGGCATAAAGTTGGACCGTTCCCTCACCTTCAAAGACCATTTGCACAGATACAAAAATGAAAGTTTGTGCTAGGAATAACATTATTAGGAAACTGACCGGCAACAACTGGGGAGCACATCCAGATGTCCTCCGCACATCCGCCCTTTCTCTGTGCTTCTCCGCTGCTGAATATGCAGCACCTGTATGGCACAACTCCAGCCATGCCAAACAGGTAAATATTGCCCTAAATGAAACAGGACGGACTGTAACAGGCTGCCTGCTGGCAACCCCTGTTAACAAAATATACCACCTAATGGGCGTAGCACCTCCAAATATCCGAAGAAGAACGGCAGCTGAAATAGAAAGAAAGAAGCAGGAGACGGACCCAAGACACCCCCTATTGGGAAGTGAACATCAACTACCAAGACTGAAATCGAGAAAAAGTTTCCTCCAGACGACACAACCATTCAGACACCACCTGCAAACCGTCGGTTACAACTCTGGCGTAGCTCATCATCACATAAATATTGGGACAACCCCAAATAAGAACTTGCTGCAGGTCATTACCTCCCATACGACACATGGAAGGTCCTTAATAGACTGAGGACTGGAGTATCTCGGTGTAAGGTGAACATGAAGAAATGGGAATTCATCTCAGAGGACGAACTATGTGAGTGTGGTGAACATCAAGACCACCAGCACCTACTCAACTGCAGGAAACTATCAGAACCTGTCTCCATGGACGATCTGGTAGCCGCCAGTGATAAGGCAGTTCGTGCAGTGGAATTCAGGGCATCACGTGGAATATAAAGATGCACATATACTTTGTAACCTTTGTATATATATGTTAATATATATATATATATATATATATATGTTATGTTCTGGACACGTATAAATAAATAAATCATAAATGTTGAGTAAATATGTAACCTGAGATGTCTCCAGGTCGGACATCTTTGTTTTGATTATCGAGTCGGAAGCAGATACGGAATTTCTTGTTCAAGTTATTTATTTTATTTCTCTCTTTTGGAAGGTAAAAGAAAAGGCATCAGAACTATTGATTTCTCCAAGGACATAGGCCTGGTGAATAATTTTCGTATGGCATGATTTGTGCAAAAAGGTTGGCCTAAAATATGAGTTGTTGTGTAGGGCCTAGGCCTAAAAGTTAACTTACATGGTGAAATGTTTCGTACGTTTTATTTCAATATCAATCCAACACCATACCTTAGTAAGCATTTTCCTCAAGCTATGAAATGATGGGCCTAAAATAATTCCACTCTCACATTTAAGTTATCAGCTGCTGTGTCATAACCAAGGTCTTGCTCATAGCGCGTCCAATGATGTAACATTCTGTCATAGAACGATTATATGATAAATGTCGCAAAGAAATACAAGTTTCCTTTTAAACAAGGGCAATGAATTAATATTGCGATATGAATGTAGGTTTAGGCAACTCATAACAGCTGTTGACACCTTGACGGAATACAGCGGCCATTGCTGTCTGCCATGTGGGTGATAGCTCATTGGCTGGACTGCACGTGGTAAAGGCGGATTGATATGTTCTGCAGGAGTATCGTTCCCGCGAGAACTGTCAAAAAAGTGCAAACTTACAGTAGATGAACTATACCTCGGTCTTTCAACAGTCAGCTCAGGTGTGTTCAAGAGCATCAGGAGTTGCATTGCAAAATATTTTAATTCAAACAACTGTTTTCCTAAAAAAAAAAGCTTTTGCAAAGAAATGATATGACTTGAGTAATATTTTTATGGATTCAAGGAACAAGTCGTGGAGACCGAGAGAGCTAACACGCTAGTTCGATACTCGCTGGCATCGGGAGAGCTTGGTTTCGAATCCCACCTCGACCGTCCTGAAAATGAATTCCGTGGTTTCTCATTTTCACCATCAGGCAAATGCCGGGACGGATCCTTTCAGCAGGTCCACAGTCGACTTCCTTCCAAAATCTCTTCCCTGACCCTACCTAAATTATACCCAGGTTTGCGGTCGCCTAGGCGATCGGTCTGTCACTATCCCCACTTGTATCTGCTGACAAAGTCTGTTACTAACAAGGGAACGGATTGCGGTGTAAAATTATGATCTGGTTAAAATTCAGTACACAATATTCCTACAAAGTTGTACAATGACGTAGTGAAAACCGCACGAGCCACTTTCCATTTTGAACGCCAATATTGAACGCCAAAAACCTGCCGGGTGACGACATGAGCGAGGAGGTGGGAAGAGGTAAAGCTGACCTTCAATCCAAGCAGCACGCGATGGCTCCCGGCCACCAGGCAGCCACCTGCCGTGCTGCATTGCATTCCCCACCTTCCACCTTCCCCTCATCCTGTCACTCCCTTATTAGTTCAGTAGGACTATGCAAAACAAAAGTGATGTTTCGGATGAACAGGTCCCAAATCGTTCCGTCATCAAGCCACGTAAGTGTGACATTTTAATATTGTCTGTTTTTAATTTTACTGGCACATACAACCATAATTAATGTTAAAAACTTAACTTTAAAATCAAAATATTTACAAATGACAGAAAGCGACAGCGACGATATTCAATTGGAACACCATCCAAATTTTAATATTTGGAATGTGGTAATTTGTCTATAAAGCTATTAAAGCTGGTGGCCGGGAGCCATCGCATGCTGCTAGGATTCAAGATCAGTTTTACCTCTTCCCACCTCCTCACTCATGCCGTCGCCTGGCATGCTTTCGGCGTTCAATATTGGCGTTCAAAATTGGAAGTGGCCCGTGCGGTTCTCACTACGTCATTGTACAACTTTGTAGGAATATTGTGTACTGAATTTGAACTAGATTAGAATTTTACACCGCAATCCGTTCCCTTGTAAGCTTCCAGACACCGTCCTTGCGATGATCCCTCTCATAGTCCGTGGGTTAAGCCAAGTTGGGAGGATATGCGATTTAAAAATTCGATTCAAGAGATGATTTAAATTACCAGTTAGTAATTAGTGACTTTTAAGCAAGTCTCCATTTTGGTCATTATATCGTTTTTAAGGAAACGTTCTCATATACTGCCGGTATGGGGTAACATGTTGTAAACATATAGATGTGTCTCCACCTGATGACACCCAGTTAAGCCATAGGCCAGTGAGGGGTTCTACAAGAGTCGTTATCGTGTCCTTGCCGATAGCTTCTAATCAGGATTACAATAGAACTCCTGCTATATAAGGAACAGGATGGGAGTAGGACGTGGTTCTATGAATTCGGGAATTCTCCCCAATGAAAGAGCTTGAAAGCTTAACACCGAATGTATTATGATTCGGGAATAAAAGGGCCAACCACCATGGGTACAAGGGTTAAGATGGAATATAATTTAATCCTAAACAAAATTGAAAACTCTGGTTCTCACCTGTACACTAAGCGATTGGGCTCTCAAGTACTGACTCAGCTCCGTTTCCCTTGGTCAACGAGCGACCGACGACAAAATTTCACGATCTCCCAATCGGCAGGCAATCGATCCCTGCAATTGCTTGGTTTCCGCCAAATCACTGTCCTATGTCCCTCCGTCGATGTAGTGACTAACTGACCTCTCATGACCTGAGCCAGCGGCTTTCCTTATCGTGAGGAAGTGAAGTTCTTGCTGAACAAATTGAACTGGGGTTGATTGTACGATACGGTTACGCCTTGAACCAACAATAACAATTTTGATGAATACCGTACTGCCTAATCAGCGACAGTGTGTAATATTACAAGGATTCATATTTCTTTTTAAACAGACCGTACCTTACATTTGCAGCAACTCTCATATGAATATGTTGATTTCAGTGCTGCTGTAGCTAAATGCATGCAATATGACACCGTGATTCACTATAAGATAATATATTGCACAAAAAAATCAACTTGAGGCATGGTCTGCTAGCACTTCAGTATATCTGCTTCATGTCTAATGAATGTTTGATATTGGGATTTTAATTAAATCAGAGATTTACTTGTATTATAAGGTGCGTTCATAAAGTAACGAGCCGGAGGCTGTAATGCGCAAACCGGTGACGACATCGGCTAATCGTGGCGTGTGTAATGTGGTTCCGTCCAGAGCGTGGAAGGTCACAGCCCGTCGCTGGACGGCACGCGTGCACGTCACGTGACGATACAACGCGAGCAGCAGCATGAATCAATTGTCCAACGCTGCCAGTCACATTGCAAACAGTGACATGGAGGCGTCAACCGAAGAGCAAAGAGGTGTTGTTCGGTTTCTGACAGCGGAAGGAGTAGGAGGAACGGACATTCATCGCCAAATTTCACAAGTGTACGGTGAACACTGCATGTCCCCCGCAAGGGTCAAGGCGTGGCACAATCGCTTCAGGGAAGGACGGGTGTCGTTAGCCGATGATGCCCGGTCTGGGGCACCCCCCTGCATTACCGATGACAACGTCCAGCTTGTTGATGCACTCATTACCCAGGACGGCCGAGTGACAGTGAACACCATAGCCGCCGTGGTCGGATTGAGCGTCGGAAATGTGCACACCATCATGAAGGAACGACTGCACTTGCGGAAAGTGTGTGCCCAACGGATGCCCCAGAGTCTTCAACCACACCAGGAAGCATGTCGAATGACCTACTGTCTTGGTCTTGGTTGGACGATTGATGCATCCTGCTGCTCGCTTTGTATCGTCACGTGACGTTTACGCGTGCCCTCTAGCGACAGGCTGTGACCTTCCACGCTCTGGTCGGAACCACACCTCGTTACGCACGCCACGATTAGCCGATGTCGTCACCGGTTTGCTCATTCCAGCCTCCGGATCGTTACTTTTTGAACGCACCTGATAATTATTGGCTGTGTGATAAGAATTACAGGTCTTTTTTCATTCGTGCCAGTAGTAACAATTATATGAATGCATCAAAACAGTACCATTATACAATGAAAAAAATTAAAAACATTTAATAACTAACTTTCCGCTACACTTATGACCGACTGACTGTGTGGCACAGTGGGAACTTCTCGCCTGCTGTACCTAAGGTTGCAGGATGAATCCTGGCGTAGTCAGTTGGCATTTGAGGATGCGCAAGTTCAAGGGAGTCGTGTCAGTAAATTTAATAGCACGTTAAAGATCCCCTTCGGGAGTAAATTTGGCACCCCGGCGTCTCTAAAAGCTGCAGTAGTTAAAAGTGACGTAAAACCAATGATATTATTCTTATTATGTTCGGCTCCGTGGCTGAATGGTTAGCGCGCTAGGCTTTGGCCCGAAGTGCACTGGGTTCCATTCCAGGCCGAGCCATCAAGGATTTTAATTTCCTTAGGGTTAATTCGCGTGGCTCGGGGACTGGCTGTATGTGCCGTCTTCATCCTCACTTCATTCTCATTACGACGCGCAGGTCGCCCACGGGCGTCAACTAGAAAGACCTGCACTCGGCCTTCCCGGAGGTCACACGATCATTCATTATCATTCTTATTATAAACTTACGGCATCATCCGTAACCAATGCCAGCTCTTATTGTTTCATACGAGGGGCTTGTCTAAAGGAATCTCCAGACCCTTCTATACTGTACGTCCACATTACAAATGCTTCTGCAGAGATGGCCAAATTATTCGAATAAAACATTTTCTCAGTTCATTGATTAAATCAAACGTGTATGTATATGTAATTAATCATATTTGATTCAAATTGGTCTTTATTGACGTAGCCTATATTAATAAAATATTAGGAGCTATCCACCAAAGTCAATAAACTTAGTACTAGAAGTTATTTAATGATGTACTAGTTTCAACCGCATTATTTTCCTTAATTACTATATTTCTGATATCAAATATTATTATAATAATAAATTATGAAGTACTTTTATTAATAATTCGTTCAGCTCTCTTAATAAAGATAGGTGCAGCACCCTTTCACTTTTGATTCCCCGGTCTTCTTCAGCAAACGGTATCTTTGACAAGTGAGACAAGTGGTTTGTAATTGCGAGTACGGTATTGATATTTTAGGCTAATTGTTTTCTTACAGAACTAAATAAAAACTTATATATAAAACTGATTTACTGTAAATTATACTGTATATTGAAATGTTCTTAAAATTTATAAATGTAAAAAAGAAACAGATATGTTACAATGTTAATTAATAAATGTTTTTAAATACTTTAAAAATGTGTTAAAATGTAATCAAAAACGTATATGATGCTAGTTAAATTCATTTATTAAATATCTTTAAAGTTGTAACCTGTTCTTATTCCATCAATTTTGTAAAAAAAAAACAGGAAGAATTCAAATATCTGATAGTTATTAAAATATCTGTCTAACAAGGAAAGTGTCAGGTAAGACAGGTCAAAACCTATCTTGAAACTTTGTGGACGCAATCGTTGTACGATAAGAGGACAATGTGTGGAAAATCAGGCACCAGATTGAACTGCAAGGCTCCGAAATCATGTGGCAAATCTCTCATATAAATCAATGCGAAGTAGCGAGTAGCGTACATGTTGGAAGGGACAGCCCTGACGGCGCAAACATTCAAGACCGGTAAGAGGCAGCCGCACGCTCCAGTCAGTATATACGCCCCGCGTCGCTACTACTCCGAGTGTCACAGGGATGTCCAGCTCCTCCAGACGTCATGCCTGCGTACCAGGATGTCAGGTATGGTTTCGTAGCCTTGCAGTTCAATTTGGTGGCTGCTTCTCCGCACATTGTCCTCTAATAGTACAACGAATGTGTACACAAAGGTTCAAGATAGGTTTCGACCTGTCATACCTGATACTCCTCTTGCAATTGAGATGCAATGATGAGGAGCGCCGTTCCAGCCAAACAGCGTTTAATTGCTACTTTGAGAATATTAGGGACTGGCCTGTCTTATGACGACCGAAAATTTCAACTGCAATATCTCCACAGCGTCCACAGCCTCTTGGGTTTAATGATGATGATTGAGTCTTCAGTCTTTTGACTGGTTTGATGCAGCACTCCATGCCTCCCTGTCCTGAGCTAATCGCTTAATCTCTACATAGCTACCACACCCTACATCCGAGGCAATCTGTTTAACATATTCTAACCTTGGTCTACCCCTACAGTTCTTGTCCTCGACACTTCCTTCCATAACTAAGCTTGCTATTCCTGGGTGTCTTAGTATGTGTCCTACTAACCTATCTCTTCTCTTCATTAACAGTCGCCAGAAACATCTCTCCTCTCCCACTCGTCTTAAAACCTCTTCGTTTGTAACCCTATCTACCCATCTGATCTTCATCATTCTCCTGTAACACCACATTTCAAAAGCTTCAATTCTCCTCTTTTCTGCTGCACCAATAGTCCAAGTTTCACTTCCATATAGCGCCACACTCCAGACAAAGGTTTTCAAAAATGACTTCCGAATACCTAAATCTATGTTCGATGTCAACAGATTCCTTTTTTGTAGAAATGCTTTCCTTGCCTGAGCCAACCTACCTTTTATGTCCTCTTTGCTTCGTCCATCACTGGTTATTCTGCTTCCTAAGTAACAGAAGTCTCCTACTTCCTTCAGCTTTTCACCTGCCAATTTGATTTCCATAGAGGTTTCTGATTTATTTCGGCTGCATTCCAGTATTTTTGTTTTACATTTATTAATTTTCATCATGAATTCTTTCCGTAAGACGGAGTCCATACCATTCAAAAACTCATTCAAATCCTCAGGCTTGTCGGCCAAGATTACGATGTCATCAGCAAATCTCAGAGTTGAAATTATTTCTCCTTGAATCTTCACTCCCACTTTAAATTTTTCTGCAATTTCCTTCATTGCTTTTTCAATGTAAAGATTGAAAAGTATGGGTGATAAGTTGCAGCCTTGCCTTACACCTTTCTGAATACCCGCTTCTCTCTCATGTCCTTCAGCTCGAATGACTGCTGTCTGGTTTCTGTATAGATTGTATATCACCCTCCTATCTCTGTACTTTATTCCAATAGATTTCAAAATGTCAAATAATTTAGTCCAATCAACGTTATCAAAAGCCTTTTCTAAGTCTACAAAAGCCATGAACGTTCTCTTATCTTTCCTTATTCTACCTTCCAAAATCAGCCTAAGACAGCTTCCCTTGTTCCTACATTTCTCCTGAAACCAAACTGGTCTTCACCCAACTCCGATTCTATCTGGCTTTCAATCCTCTTGTAATTTATTCTAGACAGGATCTTTGAAGCATGAGTAACCAAGCTGATTGTACGGTAATCTTCACATCTGTCAGCTCCCACCTTCTTTGGTATAGGGATGATAACATTCTTCTTGAAATCAGGGGGTACCTCACCTGTCTCATAAATCCTACACACCAGGTGAAATAACCTGGTCAGACCTTCATCTCCTATGCAGCGTAGCAACTCAATCGGTATATCATCTATGCCTGGTGCTTTGTTCCTGCTTAAGTCTTCCAGTGCTCTGTCAAATTCTGATCTCAATATTAAATCTCCTTTTGCATCCTCATCGATTTCCTCCTCCCTTTCCATTACACGATTCTCAATCTCCTTTCCCTTATACAAACACTCTATGTAAGCTTTCCATCTCTCAACCTTTTCTTCCCTATCTGTTACAGGCTTTCCATTTGTGTCCTTAATATTACAGAACTTAGTCTTCTTTTCCCCAAAAGTATTCTTAATCCTTCGATAAGCTGTGTCTACTCTTCCTAATTTCAGACAATTTTCTATACCTGCACATTTCTCTTTCAACCATTCTTCTTTCGCTTCCTTGCACTTCTTGTTAACCTCGTTTCTCAGACGTCTGTATTCTGCTTTCCCCTTTTCATCCCTTACATTCATGTGTTTCCGCCTTTCATCCATCAATTCTAGTATATCCTGAGTGATCCACGGTTTTCTACCTATTCTTTCTTTCCTACCAATGTTTTCTTCTGCGGATTTTGTTATTTCATTCTTCAAAAGTGCCCATTCGTCTGCAATTGAAGTTTGTTTAGGGTTTTTCATTAGTCCTTCCTTTGTACTCTTCTTTAATCTTTCGTTTACATCCTTTACTTTCAGTCTGTCTGTTGCCCACCGTTTTGGCTTTTGACTTTTCTTCAGTTTCTTCGACTTTAATCTGCATTTCATAACAACCAGATTGTGGTCAGAGTTTATGTCAGCACCAGGATATGTTTTACAATCCAAAATCTGGTTTCGAAACCTCTGCTTGACCATAATGAAGTCGATTTGGTAACGCCCTGTATCTTCTGGTCTCATCCATGTGCATATTCTTCTATTGTGGTTCTTGAATAAGGTGTTAGCTATGACCAACTCGTGCTCGGTGCAGAATTCCATCAGCCTGCTTCCTCGATCATTCCTTTCACCTAATCCGAAATCTCATACTATCTTCCCTTCTCTCCCTTTTCCTACCACAGCGTTCCAATCTCCCATTACTATAACATTTTCATCCCCCTTGATATACCTCAGAATTTCATCTATTTCTTCGTAGACCTTTTCAACATCCTCATCATCAGCTTGACTGGTAGGCATATAGACTTGTACCACTGTGGTGCACGTAGGTTTAGTATTGATTTTTGCTACAATAAGCCGTTCACTATATTGCTCATAATATTCCACCCGCTGTCCAAGTTTCCTACTCAATATGAGACCAACCCCTGCTTGGCCATTGTTTGATTTAGTGCTAATGACCCTATAGTCTCCTGACCAAAAGTCCTGTTCTTCCTGCCAGCGCATTTCACTAATCCCAACCAAATCCAACCTCAACCTATCCATTTCCCTTTCTAAGTTTTCTAACCTTCCACTTCCTAGCAGACTTCTAACATTCCACGCTCCGATCCGTAGAATGTCAGATTTCCTCTTTGTCACTTCTGTGATGTTAACCCCCTCTCCAGTAGTCCCCACCCGGAGATCCGAATGGGGGACTAGTTTACCTCCGGATTGAAATTTTACAAGGGAGGAGGCCATCATCACATGTAATTATGCATAGAGAGGTGCATATCCTCGGGAATAGCATTACGGCTGTAGTTTCCCGTTGTTTTCAGCCGTGCAGCAGAACGCAGTGTAGCCATTAGTTGGCTTATATTATCAATATCTTAACAGTCTATAAGACTAGTAAAGGATTGATTTAATCTGAAAGGCTGCTACTCCCTTTCAGAATAAGTGAAGAGCAATTCTACTAACAAAGATACTAACCTTCTTCTAACAATTAAATACCAAAATTCTACTAACGAAAAAAATACTACATTTCCACCAACAACAAATACTACTACTAAAACATTCTGTCACCAGGCACACTCACATGCACCCTCACACATCACAGTCTAATGAAACAATGAACTATAACTAATAAACAATGCAACTGCCACCAGACACACTCACATACCACAGTCTAATAAAACAATGACATATATCTAATAAACAAACTAACTACATACTTACTGTGTTGTAATCTGAATTGACAATATTTACAAAATGCAATTTAGATAGAAGAAAATACTTACAAAACGTAATTTATATGAGCTCATAATGGGCTGATTAAAAATGTAAACTTTGTTTATTTAGATTAAATATATCGTACTATGTAGCATCAAAATAAAATAGCTTATTTTTCCTCTCTCCCTTTCCCAAAATAATGGATTTTTGCGAAGTACGCGTCTATAGTACCCCCCACAATTTCGGAACTAAAAATTTAGAAAAGAAAGGGGGTCTTATAGCCGAGTAAATACGGTATGTCATGTAGTAGTGTTACATTTCACTTTAAAAAGTTTAGACCAACACCTCTAATATGAGAACATACTACTAACGGAGAGGATGTCATTATTGTAAAGTCCTCTGGGGTTTATTGTACCGGAAACCTGCAGGGTTCTATATGAGAGGCTTGATTAACACAAAAAGTGATAAAAATGTCCAGCATAACTCAACACATTTCTAGTGTTTCGCCCCAGCGTGCCAATTGGGCTCTTCAGTTGGTAAAGGCATACCTACCAAGACGCGTAGGAGGTACTCACTGAGAAGGCCATGCAAGACGCCTCGCCACATATGTGGCCACGTCACGAGCATGCCAGTGCACCACGGGAGTCTTGGTAGGTGTGCCTTTACCAACTGAAGAGCCCAATTGGCACGCTGGGGCGGAACGCTAGCAATGTGTTGAGTTATGCTGGACATTTTTATCACTTTTTGTGTTAATTATAATGGCTCAACGGACAATACTCATTTTGATTCTCTTTCGAGAACATTTGATTGTATTCACTGCCAAAGCAAGGTTTATTGTTTTTGGAAGTGGAGTTTTTGACTCCCGTGGTGCACTGGCATGCTCGTGACGAGGCCACATATGTGGCGAGGCGTCTTGCATGGCCTTCTCAGTGTGTACCTGCTACGCGTCTTGGTAGATGTGCCTTTACCAACTGAAGAGCCCAATTGGCACGCTGGGGCGAAACTCTAGCAATGTGTTGAGCTATGCTGGACATTTTTATAACTTTTTGTGTTAATTATAATGGCTCAACGGACAATACTCATTTTGATTCTCTTTCGAGAACATTTGATTGTATTCACTGCCAAAGCAAGGATTATTGTTTTTGGAAGTGGAGTTTTTGACTCCCGTGGTGCACTGGCATGCTCGTGACGAGGCCACATATGTGGCGAGGCGTCTTGCATGGCCTTCTCAGTGTGTACCTGCTACGCGTCTTGGTAGATGTGCCTTTACCAACTGAAGAGCCCAATTGGCACGCTGGGGCGAAACTCTTGCAATGTGTTGAGCTATGCTGGACATTTTTATAACTTTTTGTGTTAATTATAATGGCTCAACGGACAATACTCATTTTGATTCTCTTTCGAGAACATTTGATTGTGAGAAGCTTGAAGTATATGAAGGTAAGCCATCACACCTACAGGGTCTATCCATGATGATATTACAAACATTCAGGGATGATGGAGGAAGGCAAATGGATCCATTTGAGATAAGGACCCACAGTCGGAAACGATCGAGTCAACAGATATTAATAATAGCAGTTGTTTAATGTCCGTCCTCAATTCAAGTTCTTAGCAGACGCCGGTGTGGCGTAATTTCGTCCCGCAGGCGTTCTTTAACGTGTCGGAAGCCAACGACATGGGGTTAGCACGTGTAAACACCCGCAAACGCCACCAATCGCAGTCGGGTTTGATCCTGCCAACTTGGGATTAGTACACCAACACAGTATCCACTACACCACTGCGACCGGCAGTCAAACGTTATAGCAGAAATCGTTCTGATACCTCCGACGGTAGAATTCATGTAGTCAACTGTACTGTAATGTGCAACGATTGAAGGGTAGACACTCCCGACGAGCAGAAGAGGCTATAAGGATCACTCAACTACTCCACTTCATACTAACTGGATCGGAGTACGATGTCTGTACTGTAGGCTTCAATCTGAGTTGATGAGTTGAAGTGGTACGTTGCTATGCCTTCATTGACGCAGGAAGACCCCATTTTGAACATTTGTTAGCCTATTTTCATTTATGAAAAAATAGGCTTATGAGATCACCTTTTGTCCGTGTGTCTGTCTGTGTGTGCGTGTGTGATGGTGTGTGTGATGGTGTGTGTCCGCACCTAATAACGTCTAAACGGCTGGAGCGATTTCAATGAAACTCGGTATGTTCATAGCACTATTCCGGACGACCCCGACCGTGCTCTTCAAATTTTGTTACGTCTCACCAATCCAACATGGCGACTGTGCGAAATATTTCACCAGCATTCAATATCTCCGAAACTATCGCCGATATCACCCTGGAATATTTTACTGTGATAAAGAGAACAACTAGAAATTCACCTATGTGACTTTTGAAAACCTGGTAACTACAAAACCATCATGGCGTCCAAGCGAATTTGCGACTTTTAAATAGATGTTTCTCGCGATTTAACCAACCAAACGCAATAAAACTTGGTACAGTATATGTTTATACACATTGTAATGCACCGACATCTAACTTCGTTCAATTGTTTACATAACCTCAAGATGGTGGCTGTGCGAAATATTTCACCGGCATTCTATATCTCTGAAACTATTATAGGTATCACCCTGACATTTTGTACGGAGATAAAGGGCACTACTGGAAGTTCATCTATAGGACTTTCAAAAACCGTTTAACCACAAAACGAACATGGCGGCCAAGTGAAGTTGAAAATTGTAGATAGACCTTTGTCGCGATTTGATGATCCAAAGCAATGAAACTTGGTACAGCAAAGGTTTATACACATTGTAATGCACTGGTATCTAATTTAGTTCAATTGTTTACATAACCTGAAGATGGCGGCTGTGCGAAATTTATAATTAAGTTTTTATTTTTTGTGTCGTAATCATGCGATCGAAGTGAAAGTTTGAATAATGAACTTACGCAATAATTTTCCTTTAATGGTACATGACTCTATGGCCTATACATATAACAATCCAACACGGCGACCATCCGAAATATTTAGATGGATCTCAATATCTACGAATCTATTACAGGAATCAAAATGAATTTTTTAATGTTCATAGGGGCTGTGAACATAAGTTCACCTATAGGACTTTCAATATCCTGCTGATCACAAATCCAAAATGGCGGCGACGCGAAGTATTAATATTCACATGGTCGTTTCTCGCAATTTAACCATCCGAGTGCAGTGACACTTGGTACAGTAAATCCTTATACAAAAGTTAATCCACTGGCATCTAATTTATTTCATTTGTTTCCATAACCACAAGATGGCAGTTGTGCGAAATTTTTAAATCTCGTTTTTACTTCTTGTGTCCTAATCATGCGATTGAAGTGTGAATACTACCCGTACACAATACTCTTCGTGTAACAGTACATAATTCTAAGACCTAAAGATAAAAGAATCCAAAATAGAGACCATCCGCAATATTTCGTCGGTTCTCAATATCTACGAATCTATTAGAGCAATCAAACTGAAATTTTGTATGTTGATAGTGGCAATTAACATACAGTAAGTAGGATATATGAAAATAGGCTTTAGTTCTTCACGGAACTACTTGTTGTAAATGTAGCAGCTTATGTAACGTGTGCAGGTAAACTGTATCAAGTGAGTAGCATTTTGCTTATTACTTATGACTCGATGGTTTCCGTACTATGGTTGCTTATCTCACATTGATCCATTTTTATTCCTCCATCATTTATTTATTTATTTATTTATTTGAAGGAAGGAAGGAAGCATGTGGTTTAACGTGACCGTTAATCTCGAGATCATGAGCCACGGGACCTCCTTTCTACGTGGAATCCGAACCACAGGATATGGCATTTCACTTCGAAAATCTCACATGCATTGACCGGGAATCGAACCCGGACCGCCTTGGTGAGAGGCATACAGCTAGACCGCTGAGCCACCACGCCCCCTTATTTATTTGGATTTATTGTGTTTCTAACAGGCATATGCCTAATAAAAAGAAACACATGAACATTTGGTTACACAAGTCTAAAATGCATAGTCATTAACCATTAAATAATAATAATAATAATGTATGTTTGTCTACACCTTATTATTCCCTTTTTCCAACGGGGTCGGGGATGAGATGCGATGGAAGTCCTTGTGGCGATGGTTTTTACGGCCGGATGCCCTTCCTGACGCCAACCTCGTGAGAGGAGTTAATGAGAGATGAAATGAATGATGGTGAATGAAACTGGGTATGGATGTGGAAGGAAGCGGCCGTGGCCTGAAGAAGGTACCGTCCCAGCATTTGCCTGGTGTTGAAAATGGGAAACCAAGGATAACCATTTCAAGGACGGCCGACGGTGGGGCTCGAACCCACGCGTCTACCGAGTCAACAGAGAGCTTGGCCCCATGACCTAATGCTGCGCTTTAGCCAGCGTAGCCACTACTAGTCAATCGGTAAATAATAATAATAAAAAAATATCGTATGGCCTCGGGTGCCGGGTGCAAGCTTTGTTATGTGACACCCAGAGGGTAGCTAGCTTTGTCGAATTTCGTTGTTCCTTGAAGCACTATGAAAGTCAAGGAGGTTAGATATCTAAGCTCCTTTAACACTAAAGCGCATTCTAGTAGAGAAATGAGGAACTTTGTGTTGGCGGAAACTCCCGAGATTAATTTTGCCAATTATGAGCACGGCCTACTGAATTCAAATGGGTTCGTTGACATGCCAACATCGTATGACATGCGTGTCGTATTTTTGCCGCCTTTCAAAAATCACTTACCACGGCCAGGAGCGAACCTGCAAGCTTGGGGTTAGTTTTTTATATTTTAGAATTTTTTTTAGCTTTTGGCTTTTAGTGCCGGGAGTGTCCGAGGACATGTTCGGCTCGCCAGTTTTGTAGCTGCTTCGAGACGGACACCCCATGGGTGAGCTACAAGTAGTCTACCGTTGGGGAGGGAAGTTGGAATGTAAGGACGAGGAGTTGGGAGGTAGCGGCTATGGCCTATAGTAAGGGACCAACCCCGGCATTTGCCTGGAAGGAAGATGGGAAACCACAGAAGACCATCTTCAAGGTTGCCGGCGGGGGGATTTGAACCTACTCGCCTCCCGGATGTGAGCGACTGGCAACAGTCATGCCGTAACGACCACGGCTTACTCACCCGGTTTGGGGTTAGTAATCCTACCCGATAACCACTCACCCACCGTGGCAGGCTACATTAACCATTATGAATATGGTACTAATTATTATCCGCGTTGACTGATAGTAATCTCCAATTATATAAATACGCCTTGTCAAACACTAAGAAGTTTAATTATTTAAAAAAAAAGGCCGATAACCTCGATATTAGGCCCCTTAAAACAACAATTATCATCATCATCATTAATTATTAAACTTCTTAGTGTTTGACAAAGGCGGATATTTATTGGAGATTACACTATTATATCAAATTATAATATAATCGACAGGCATAATGTTGAGATTGTATTCTAAATTAATTCTACAACTAAATACGAAAATATAATAATTCAGTCCAGGAAATTGGTAGGTGGAATGTACGAGTTCATGTGATCGCACAGCAGGCAGAAACAAAGGATCTATCATCCCAGAAAGTTTGTAATATCATCACGGATACATCCTGCATATATAGCCTACAATATCTACAGGCTTTCGTGCTGTCGATACAGTTCAATGAAATATCTCATCTGTGTGTGAGACAGCTGCCGATTTTCAGGCATTTTCAACACGTATGCAACAGTAGCACTCGCATATTTATTCACTCCTGGAACTGCTCACGCAGGATTTCAAACATTCTGAAACTCCTCACTCCTCTCCAATTCACACTCCACTCCTACACGAAATGATTACGTATTCGCTTAACAAATATCCAAAATCAAATCATTGTACGCTCTACGTGGTTTTCCAGCAGCGCTGACGGAAGGCGCGAGCAAAAGCCACCGCACGGTGGGACGTAAGGGGTATTCCCCTGGCCGCCCCTCTCCACCGCCTTGGCTGGCTCAGTTTCCCGTTCACATGCATACGGCCTGGCTCCCAGTCATTTTTATTTTACATATAAAATTAATGTAAGCCTTACCTTGTTCAAAGAATACTTCTATTCAGATCATAAAGAGGTTCAAACAAGAAGTTCCGTGACGAACTAAAGAGCCTACTTTACTTAAAATTTAAGATTCATGCCAATGAATAATCTTTATGGACCTATCTATGTTGGTAGCACTGACATACATTAGTTGCTCCAAATTAATTTATAATGTCAGGAACTATACGTGCGCAAAGTTTAGAGCTGTTGGCTTGCATACTTTCTGATATATTGATGTTAGGGTAAAATATATAAACATCATTTTATTAACAGTTGGCAGCCCTGATTTCTCTAAAGAATATGCACAGTCATATCTGTTATGGTACACATAGCACATACGAAATTTGGTTGAAATCCAATTGATAGTATAGAAGATACATGTCATTAAAAATTGGTTTTTCAGCAGGCTTAGACTCATGTTGGTAGCACTGACATACATTAGTTGCTCCAAATTAATCTAGAATGTCGGGCTCTATACGTGTGCAAAGTTTAAAACTGTGGCCTCACATACTTTCTGATATATTGGTATTTGGATAAAAAAATAGAGAGAGCATTTATTGACAGTTGGCAGCCCTGGTGGCTCTATAGAATACGCTCAGTCATATATGTTTAGAATATGTTAAACAGATTGCCTCGGATGTAGGGTGTGGTAGCTATGTAGAGATGAAACGATTAGCTCAGGACAGGGAGGCATGGAAAGCTGCATCAAACCAGTCAAAAGACTGAAGACTCAAACAGTACATACGAAATTTGGTTGAAATCCAATTGATAGTGTAGGAGTGATATGCATTTAAAATTTGGACCTATCAGTAGGCTTAGCATCATTTTGGCAACACTGTCATGTATGGCCTCCTGTAAATTAAACTGAAGTATTAGTATCTGTATGTGTACCAATTTTGGAATAGTTCCCATGTATACATTCCAAGATATCCAACATGGAGCTCAAATTTCAATTGCGATTTTTTAGCAGTTGGTAGCACTGACATCATTTTCAAGTATGACATTGAGATGGCCCGGTATAGATCTTTACTCATACCAAATTTGGTTTCGATAGCTGCAGCCGTTTAGGAGTTGATAGGGGGGGGGACACACATACAGACAGACAGACAGACAGACAGACATCATCCCGGATCGATCTCATAAGTCTACTTTTTCCTCAATTTTGCAAAATGTGAAAAGTAGGCTAAAAATCAATTGCTCGTATATTTCTTGTGCTTTACTTTGCAGCCCAAACACTTCAGGAAACTGCAACGTTTTTTTTTTTTTTTTTTTTTTTTTTTTTTTACAGTAATTAATGTCAATGAGGCAGCCTCCGTGGCTTAGGCAGTGGCACGCCGGCCTCTCTCCGCTGGGTCCGTGGTTCAAATTCCGGTCACTCCATGTGAGATTTGTGCTGGGCAAAACGGAGGCAGACAGGTTTTTCTCCGGGTACTCTCGTTTTCCCTGTCACAGTTTCATTCCAGCAACACTCTCCACTATCATATCATCGGTCATTAGCTTGCCACTGTGGGTGAATGGTTATCGTGTCGGACTACCAACCGCAAGCATGCAGGTTGAAAGGCGACAAAAATCACGACACGCATGTCATACGTTGTTGGCATGTTAAAGAACCCATTTGAATTCAGTAGGCCGTGTTTATAAAGGCAAAATTAATCTCGGGATTTTCCGCCAACACAAAAAAGTCCTTCCATTCTCTACTAGAAAGCACTATAGTGTCAATGTGCTTAGATATCTAACCTCCTTGACTTTCATAGCGTTCCAAGGAACAACCAAATTCAACATGCAAGCTGCCCTCTAGGCGTCAAATAACAAAGCTTGCAACTGGCACCCGAGGCCATGCGATATTATAATTATCTGTCGTTCATTTAATCCTTTCCTCAGAGGAGTGCGACAGGCTTAGGCAGCCGGCACAGTTCATATCCTCGCCGCTAGACGGGAGCTTCATTCATTCCCTCTCTGACCCAGTCGGTCGATTGGGACCAGGCAGTGGATTTTTCAATTGATGTCTAAAAGATTGTGTTTCTTTTTTCATTCATTTATACGGATAAATCATGATGAAATCAGAAATATTAGTCATTGCTTTGTGATTACGTAATATGTCATGTAGCCCCTCGTACTTGGGTGTGTGTGTGATCTGTCTTATAGATTGTGTTATTGTGATGGGTGTATTAGTGTGTGTATTTGTAATTGGACCTTGGATTGGGAAAGAGGAGGCCGTGGCCATACGTTAGGCACCATCCGCGCATGTGCCTGAAGCAGAAGTGGGGGAAACTACGGAAAACCAATTCTATGATGGTTGAAGTGAGAATCAAACACTCCTCTTCTCAGTTCTCCCTCGCGAGGCTGATTATTCCCCGTTCGAGTCCTCAAACTAGAATTAAAATTCCTGACAAGGCCGTAAATTCGAACCTGGACTTCAGGAATGTCAGTTAGGAATGATAGCCACTGTGACACAAGGTGGGCCGTCATTGAGGTACCCTTGTTATGAAAATTAATGAGTTTTCTTATTAGATACCTTTGAAGCGGTAACGTTCTCGCTTCCTGGGCCCAAGGTTGCAGGTTCGTATCCTGGCGCAGTCAGCTGGCATTTGAGGGTGCGCAATGCAAGATTTACTGGCACGTTAGCGGCTTCGGTCGCGTCGTTGATAGCATGCTGAACTGCTGCGCCCAAGATAGCGGGTTCAACCCGGCCGAAGTCGTCGGACTTTTTTAAGAGCGTTATAATCCTTCAGTATGCCTTCCTTCGGAGGGGAAGTAAAGCCGGCGGTCCCATGTCATAGATTTATGGCATGTAAAAGATCCATTCACAGTCTAAACTTGTGTGAAGCTGAATTTCTAGGTTAGATTTCGTTGGAATACTCTATCAAACTTCCAACGTTCACCAATAGGTGTCAGTGATATCTGCTAGTAAAAGTTGGAACTACTTGATATTGAACGGAACTTGTAGCTCACCCCGTGGGTGTCCGCTTGAAGTAGCAACAGCCTCTGGCGAGCCGAACATGTCCTCGGACACTCCCGGTACTAAAATCCAAACGATAAATAAAGAAAGAAACTGGCACGTTAAAGATCCCCTTGGGGGCAAAATTCCGGCACCCCTGGCGTCTCTAAAACCCAGAGTAGTGAAAAGGGACGCAAGACGAATAACATTAACAACATACCATTTTTCAGCGTTGCCTTATTAACAATTAATATTGTGTTGCTCGACTGAAAGCCTCACTATTAATTATTAATAATGAATTTCCCTATTAGTTCAGTGGAAAAGCAGCGGCATACAAGACCAGAGGTCGAGGGTTCAAACCCCATAACAATCGGATATTCTAATGGCTTGTACTATTTATACAATAAACTATCCCACTCCTAATTGTTTCACCTTTTCTTTTCATGTGACCTGGTCCACGCTGTGGCGTAAAGGCGAATTTAAGCTACGTATTCTCCACTGGGATCGAACGTGCAACCCGTGTCCGCCCCCACAACAAGAAGGCTTGCATCTGACCCACTTCAGCCTTCCAGACAAATGGCGATGGAACAAAGAGAAAAAAGTAGTGCGGGAAATTCTGACAACGTGAAGGTAGTGTACGCTCTTAATTGCATGAGAATGCACTTAGGCCTACTTCTCGCTTGTACAATCATAGATCGCTTTCTCTAACTTCTATCCGGTGTCTCATCTAGGAGTCGTCACTCGCATTTCCTTTAGTGTTTCAGAGCCAATTAATTAACAAGAAAAAAAACTCTAATTGCTAGTGGCCAAGTAATTGCTAAGGACAATTTATATTATCAACGATTGAAACTTTTAGCCTTTCTTAAGGAGTTTTCCTGAGGAACTGTTAAATGTTAATATTTGTGAAAAAAATATATAATTTCTGTTTGTCCTTGAACTGCGGTGCTGGATAAAGTTTTAAAAGATTTTTCAAAATCAATAAAATGTAAAGTGAAAGATAATTATAAAATTTAAAATAAATGTTAGAGTACTTAAAAAAAGTTAATATTGAATTTTCTAACTATAGAAGAAATTTTAAAATTTTGGTATCATGATAATAATAATGAATTTAAGACATAATGGGCAGAACGGAAGAGAAAACAAAAAGGTGAAGAATTGAAATTGGCGTATGGTCCATAGCAGGCCTCATTGGAAAGAAGAAGAAGAATAAATATATAATAATAATAATAATAATAATAATAATAATAATAATAATAATTGTATAATAATAACTGTAAAATTTTAAATTGAAATAAGAGAATTTTTAAATAAATGTACCGGTAATTAGAGAAGTTTGAATTATAAATATAAACATTTAAACTATAAAAATAAACTTTAAAATAATTGAAACATTGAAAATTAAAATTGTAGATTAGGTATAGAATTCTCTTTAATAGAAATATAAAAATCTACATAATAAAAATATTATTATTAATAATAATAATAACAGTAAAAATTAAATTTAAAATATTCATAAAATTTAAAATTAAAATTGGAATAATTGCAGTTTAAAATTAAAAGTAAATATAGAATTTTAAATTAAAGAAGTTGATATAAAATTGAAATAATAATATTTAATATTAAGATTAATAATTATTATTATAAAATTTAGGATTAAAATTAGAATATATTAATGGCGAGCCGGTTTACATTTAAATGGAACGCAGCTAATAAGCAGTCTTTATTTGGGGTAACTCAAACCACACATTACAAAACTCAATCGAAAATACAGTGAAACCTCTCTTAAAGACCGATTTTTCTTGGAACCGATTTAAAACCTCATAAGGTTAATGTATTTGTTACCTCTATTTAAGGACCACCCCTCTCCCCGACCAAAGACCTGGCATTTCCTCAGTCTGACTTCTTTCAAAAGACGACTTCTCGTCTGCCTTCCCATTGGAGATGGTGATGAGGGTGATGATGTAAACAATGGTTCTGGTGGATCCGAACTGCATCAGCATACAATGTCATTAGAAAAACTGTTATGTAACGTATAAAAAAAATACAAAAACTGCTCTCCGAGAAGATTGTTCGAACCCAGAACAAATTAATGGACTTTCGAACTCACTCAGAGATATTCTAAAAGTGAAATTGTAAAAAAAAAAAAAAGAGATGCGCTAATCTGAAACAGAGATCAATTCGTGACTCTTTTAAATGACAAAGCTCAGAAAATAACTAATTGTAATTAATTTGCACTAAATGTGAACCAATGCAAATAAATTGTAATCAATATGTGTTCCAACTGTACTTTATTAATAATTCATTATAAAATTATTTTTAATGCCCACCCCTATTAAGAGACCACCCCTCTAAAAGACCAGTTTTCCATGGAACCGTCACTGGTCTCTTAATAGAGGTTTCACTGTAATTCTGAAACACGGGAGAAAATGGCGCTGACGACTCATGCGAGACACCTGTACATGCTCGCTATGGCTTCAACTACTGTATCTAACGCAGTACGTAATAATTATATTCTTTTTCTATTAGGCTTTCTGTAGACCTCCAGAATATGTTTAGATAATCTGGATCTATATTTATTTTGACTCTACAAACTGTTTAAAAGATGTAGGCGTCATTTTCAGGATAGGACCGGTGAGAAAAATCAGCCCAAAACTGCATTCGCACCCGTTGGGGAGATATTGCGATATTTCGGCCCGTGCAATGTTTTCCTACTTTACCGCTAAATGAATTGATACTGATAACGTCTATAGGCTATTTAATTAATTAAAACCTGAGGTACATACATTGTGGCACGGAAAGCATTGTCTTCTTTGGCGTGTGAAAGTGGAACTTCGGAAACTAGACCTTACGGCGGATAGTGCGAGAACTCTCCTGGCGGATGGAAGTGGAAGTTTGGGAATTAACTTGAACTAATTAAGACGATTTTATTTTCCCTAAAATTCATAAATTGTTGAATTAATAGCTTTGTCACACGCCTTCTGTCCTTACGCATCTAATGAATGATCATTTATGCAGTTTTGTTATGTTGTTTCCGTAATATTCGTTTCCTCCCGTTTGTATTGCCAGCTTTCAGGATTCTTGTAGCGATGTTAACTAGACTAATGTTGTTCTTCACTGAACCGTGTACGTAAGTTGTTATTGTTGATTCATTTACGGGCTTTGTGTCATTTTAGTAATGTAGCCCCGTGTACATAGGTGTGTGTGTAATATTTCTGATAACCTGTGATATATTTATGACTGTATTAGTGTGTGTATTTGTAATTCAGATGAGGATTAGGAAGGAGGTGGCCGTGGCCATAGTTTAGGATCCATCCCAGCGAGTAGAAGGGGGAAATCACAGAAAACAGCTTCCTGGATGACTGAGGTGGGAAACCAACCCGCCTATTCTCAGTTTTGCCTCACGAGACTGAGTGTACCCCGTGACACGAACTACATTTCTAGGCAGAGCCGAAAATTGAATTCAGGCATCCGCGGGGACAGCCAAGAGTGCTAGCCAGAGAAATGTCAATCTTACTCACGTTCAAGTCAACACCTGTATGCACCCGTCTATTTGTTGTTTTTGCCGTTCCTACTGCGATGTTTTACTCTTGTCAGATGTGGAATGTGTTGCGGCAAGCGTTCTTGGTTGTCGCCCCGGATGCCAGGGTTCGATTCCCGGCTCTGCCAAGAAATTTTAACTCAGGTGTGAGGGCTGGAACGGGGTACACTCAGACTCGTGAGGCAAAACTGAGAAGAGAAGGGTTCGATTTCCATCTCGGCTATCAAGGAAGTGGTTATGGATGGTTTCCCATCTCTAATCCAAGCAAATGCTGGGATGATTCCTAACTTAAGGCCACGGCTGCCTTCTTCCCAGCCATCACAATAACGCAGGTTATCACACAAGTTCCATACACACCTAAAAATACACGGGGCTATATGACCGCAATGTTGCAGCCCCTGAAGTAAGCAACAACAAATGAGCTAGATTGTCACCACAAACTTTAACAATAATAGAGTCATTATTCATAATGTTGAATTTTGGGCTTATGCCGTGTTTTATTATATTGCAATTCGACGCGTTTCGAAAGAAACCATGTCTTTCATCGTCAGGAATAATCTGGAATACGACAATGTTGCTAAGAGAAAGCAACGAAGAACATATAGAAGGTGCCCAAAGATGGACGCCATTATAGCCCCATGTTAGGGACAACGGAAAGCAGCAGTGAATTACTTTCTCAGGGTTCTGATAATAGGTAGCCAGGATTCACTGAGATTGTAGCCGGTGTCGCGGTTGAAATTATCAGGGTGTTTACGTATTTCAACCGCCTCCCTGATGATTCTGGGACGATATTGCTTTATACGGGCAAGAACATCCACCCCTTGGAACATGACATCATGGCCAGGTGTTAAAGCATGATCGGCAACAGCTGATTTATCAGGTTGAATGAGTCTGATACATCTATTATGTTCCTTAATGCGAGTGCATATTGTTCTCGAAGTCTGCCCGATGTAAACCTTGCCACAAGTACAGGGAACTCTGTAGATACCCGGTTGTTGCAATTTAGGCAAACTGTCCTTAGTTGGTCGCAGGAGTTGCCTAATCTTAACAGAAGTTCCAAATACAGTCCGTATGTTGTATCGACGTAGGATTTTCGCAATACGATCCGTTGTGTTATGTATGTACGGAAGGTAAGCAGTTCCTCTTACATCTCTTTTCTCAACTGACGTCCTATTATTATTTGTTGGTTTCAGAACCGTAGAAATCAAAGCCTTGCTATAACCGTTGCTCTCAAAGGTGGTTCGCAGGGTGTTAATTTCTTCTTGTAAAGAAGACACTTCACAAATCCTCCTAGCCCTGGTAGTTAGAGTTGTAAGGATACCATGTTTCTGGGCAGGGTGATGGTGAGAACTTGCGTGGAGATATCTATTGGTGTGTGTTGGCTTACGAAAAACGCTGTGTCCTAAAGATCCATCCTCTTTCTTGGTGACGAGAACATCTAAAAAAGGTATTTTGCCGTCAGATTCCTTTTCCATGGTGAAACAAATAGAAGGGTGCTGGAGATTAAGGTGATCCAGGAAATGGCTAAGATTTTCCTCACCTTCCGTCCAAACAACGAACGTGTCATCCACATAACGCCACCAGATCTTCGGTTTGAAAGGAGCCGACGACAAAGCTTTCTCTTCAAAGTTCTCCATGAAGAAATTAGCCACAACAGGAGAGAGAGGACTACCCATGGCCACACCATCAGTCTGCTCATAAAAATTCCCATTCCATAGAAAGTAGGAGGAGGTCATGCAGTGATAAAAAAGTCTTGTGATGTCTTCAGGAAAAAGGCCATTAATGAGAGACATAACACCATCAATAGGTACTCTCGTAAACAGAGACACCACGTCGAGACTCACTAGAATATCACCCGGCTGAAGTGTTATAGCTTTTAACTTTTCCACGAAGTGTGTGGAATCCTTAATGTACGAAGGCGTGTTACCCAGAAGCGGCTGAAGTAGTCTACCTAAGTATTTGGAAAGGGCATATGTAGGAGAACCAATCGTACTAACAATGGGTCTAAGAGGAACATCGTCCTTATGTATTTTAGGAAGACCATAGAGTCTCGGAGGAATAGCATCCCCTGGAAGGAGAGTCTTCGCTGCATCCGCTGGAATAGATGATTGCTTGATCAATTTGACGGTGACATTTGAGTAGCGAGTAGTAGGATCACGACTATTAATCCTATATACAGGATCTGATAACAAAGACGAGATCTTAGAATCATAATCAACCTTATCCAATACCACTGTCGCATTACCCTTGTCAGCGGGGAGAACGATAATATCAGAATTGTCCCTTAGATCTTTAAGTGCCCGGCTTTCACCTTGTTTTAAGTTGGTGTTAGGTGGCTTAGCTGTCTTGAGAACTCGGGAACATTCTTGCCTGGCTTCCTCGGCCTCTTCAGGTGTGAGGTGATGTACTGAGGATTCTACGGATGTAATAAGTTCTTCAATAGGAATTCTTCTAGGCGCTACAGCAAAATTGAGACCTTTAGCGAGAACTGCCTGTTGGGTATCACTTAGGGGGTTGCTGGACAAATTTACGACAACCTTGTTAGCATCAAGTCTAATGGCTTGAGATTTCTGCAACTGACATAACCTATCATATTTGGAAATATGTCTGTCCCTCACCTGATCTAGAACGCTGTTAGCTTGCACTGAAGAAATACGATCGAAGATATTCCATAATTCCTCACTTACGAAGTTTGAGAGGCGTAGATGTAGCTGTAGTAACTCCCTCGAAATAAAATCTAACTGCTTACGAGTATGCTGTAACCTCTCTATCAATAACGCCTTGCTTGCACGACGATAGATTCTCGTTGCCTTAGGTGTTCTGAAGGAATGCTTCAACATAACAAAATTCGGTAGAATATCATGATCCCGGCATCTTAGGAGAAAAGCGAGTGAAGAGATTAGACACACCTTCTTGCGTCGTAACCTACTGAATCTAGACATCAGTCGGAAAATATCCTCCCCATAGAGGTTTCTAATATTGTCATTTAGACTTTCACGGCCCGTGTTATTATTCATAATGTTGAATTTTGGGCTTATGCCGTGTTTTATTATATTGCAATTCGACGCGTTTCGAAAGAAACCATGTCTTTCATCGTCAGGAATAATCTGGAATACGACAATGTTGCTAAGAGAAAGCAACGAAGAACATATAGAAGGTGCCCAAAGATGGACGCCATTATAGCCCCATGTTAGGGACAACGGAAAGCAGCAGTGAATTACTTTCTCAGGGTTCTGATAATAGGTAGCCAGGATTCACTGAGATTGTAGCCGGTGTCGCGGTTGAAATTATCAGGGTGTTTACGTATTTCAACCGCCTCCCTGATGATTCTGGGACGATATTGCTTTATACGGGCAAGAACATCCACCCCTTGGAACATGACATCATGGCCAGGTGTTAAAGCATGATCGGCAACAGCTGATTTATCAGGTTGAATGAGTCTGATACATCTATTATGTTCCTTAATGCGAGTGCATATTGTTCTCGAAGTCTGCCCGATGTAAACCTTGCCACAAGTACAGGGAACTCTGTAGATACCCGGTTGTTGCAATTTAGGCAAACTGTCCTTAGTTGGTCGCAGGAGTTGCCTAATCTTAACAGAAGTTCCAAATACAGTCCGTATGTTGTATCGACGTAGGATTTTCGCAATACGATCCGTTGTGTTATGTATGTACGGAAGGTAAGCAGTTCCTCTTACATCTCTTTTCTCAACTGACGTCCTATTATTATTTGTTGGTTTCAGAACCGTAGAAATCAAAGCCTTGCTATAACCGTTGCTCTCAAAGGTGGTTCGCAGGGTGTTAATTTCTTCTTGTAAAGAAGACACTTCACAAATCCTCCTAGCCCTGGTAGTTAGAGTTGTAAGGATACCATGTTTCTGGGCAGGGTGATGGTGAGAACTTGCGTGGAGATATCTATTGGTGTGTGTTGGCTTACGAAAAACGCTGTGTCCTAAAGATCCATCCTCTTTCTTGGTGACGAGAACATCTAAAAAAGGTATTTTGCCGTCAGATTCCTTTTCCATGGTGAAACAAATAGAAGGGTGCTGGAGATTAAGGTGATCCAGGAAATGGCTAAGATTTTCCTCACCTTCCGTCCAAACAACGAACGTGTCATCCACATAACGCCACCAGATCTTCGGTTTGAAAGGAGCCGACGACAAAGCTTTCTCTTCAAAGTTCTCCATGAAGAAATTAGCCACAACAGGAGAGAGAGGACTACCCATGGCCACACCATCAGTCTGCTCATAAAAATTCCCATTCCATAGAAAGTAGGAGGAGGTCATGCAGTGATAAAAAAGTCTTGTGATGTCTTCAGGAAAAAGGCCATTAATGAGAGACATAACACCATCAATAGGTACTCTCGTAAACAGAGACACCACGTCGAGACTCACTAGAATATCACCCGGCTGAAGTGTTATAGCTTTTAACTTTTCCACGAAGTGTGTGGAATCCTTAATGTACGAAGGCGTGTTACCCAGAAGCGGCTGAAGTAGTCTACCTAAGTATTTGGAAAGGGCATATGTAGGAGAACCAATCGTACTAACAATGGGTCTAAGAGGAACATCGTCCTTATGTATTTTAGGAAGACCATAGAGTCTCGGAGGAATAGCATCCCCTGGAAGGAGAGTCTTCGCTGCATCCGCTAGAATAGATGATTGCTTGATCAATTTGACGGTGACATTTGAGTAGCGAGTAGTAGGATCACGACTATTAATCCTATATACAGGATCTGATAACAAAGACGAGATCTTAGAATCATAATCAACCTTATCCAATACCACTGTCGCATTACCCTTGTCAGCGGGGAGAACGATAATATCAGAATTGTCCCTTAGATCTTTAAGTGCCCGGCTTTCACCTTGTTTTAAGTTGGTGTTAGGTGGCTTAGCTGTCTTGAGAACTCGGGAACATTCTTGCCTGGCTTCCTCGGCCTCTTCAGGTGTGAGGTGATGTACTGAGGATTCTACGGATGTAATAAGTTCTTCAATAGGAATTCTTCTAGGCGCTACAGCAAAATTGAGACCTTTAGCGAGAACTGCCTGTTGGGTATCACTTAGGGGGTTGCTGGACAAATTTACGACAACCTTGTTAGCATCAAGTCTAATGGCTTGAGATTTCTGCAACTGACATAACCTATCATATTTGGAAATATGTCTGTCCCTCACCTGATCTAGAACGCTGTTAGCTTGCACTGAAGAAATACGATCGAAGATATTCCATAATTCCTCACTTACGAAGTTTGAGAGGCGTAGATGTAGCTGTAGTAACTCCCTCGAAATAAAATCTAACTGCTTACGAGTATGCTGTAACCTCTCTATCAATAACGCCTTGCTTGCACGACGATAGATTCTCGTTGCCTTAGGTGTTCTGAAGGAATGCTTCAACATAACAAAATTCGGTAGAATATCATGATCCCGGCATCTTAGGAGAAAAGCGAGTGAAGAGATTAGACACACCTTCTTGCGTCGTAACCTACTGAATCTAGACATCAGTCGGAAAATATCCTCCCCATAGAGGTTTCTAATATTGTCATTTAGACTTTCACGGCCCGTGTTATTATTCATAATGTTGAATTTTGGGCTTATGCCGTGTTTTATTATATTGCAATTCGACGCGTTTCGAAAGAAACCATGTCTTTCATCGTCAGGAATAATCTGGAATACGACAATGTTGCTAAGAGAAAGCAACGAAGAACATATAGAAGGTGCCCAAAGATGGACGACATTATAGCCCCATGTTAGGGACAACGGAAAGCAGCAGTGAATTACTTTCTCAGGGTTCTGATAATAGGTAGCCAGGATTCACTGAGATTGTAGCCGGTGTCGCGGTTGAAATTATCAGGGTGTTTACGTATTTCAACCGCCTCCCTGATGATTCTGGGACGATATTGCTTTATACGGGCAAGAACATCCACCCCTTGGAACATGACATCATGGCCAGGTGTTAAAGCATGATCGGCAACAGCTGATTTATCAGGTTGAATGAGTCTGATACATCTATTATGTTCCTTAATGCGAGTGCATATTGTTCTCGAAGTCTGCCCGATGTAAACCTTGCCACAAGTACAGGGAACTCTGTAGATACCCGGTTGTTGCAATTTAGGCAAACTGTCCTTAGTTGGTCGCAGGAGTTGCCTAATCTTAACAGAAGTTCCAAATACAGTCCGTATGTTGTATCGACGTAGGATTTTCGCAATACGATCCGTTGTGTTATGTATGTACGGAAGGTAAGCAGTTCCTCTTACATCTCTTTTCTCAACTGACGTCCTATTATTATTTGTTGGTTTCAGAACCGTAGAAATCAAAGCCTTGCTATAACCGTTGCTCTCAAAGGTGGTTCGCAGGGTGTTAATTTCTTCTTGTAAAGAAGACACTTCACAAATCCTCCTAGCCCTGGTAGTTAGAGTTGTAAGGATACCATGTTTCTGGGCAGGGTGATGGTGAGAACTTGCGTGGAGATATCTATTGGTGTGTGTTGGCTTACGAAAAACGCTGTGTCCTAAAGATCCATCCTCTTTCTTGGTGACGAGAACATCTAAAAAAGGTATTTTGCCGTCAGATTCCTTTTCCATGGTGAAACAAATAGAAGGGTGCTGGAGATTAAGGTGATCCAGGAAATGGCTAAGATTTTCCTCACCTTCCGTCCAAACAACGAACGTGTCATCCACATAACGCCACCAGATCTTCGGTTTGAAAGGAGCCGACGACAAAGCTTTCTCTTCAAAGTTCTCCATGAAGAAATTAGCCACAACAGGAGAGAGAGGACTACCCATGGCCACACCATCAGTCTGCTCATAAAAATTCCCATTCCATAGAAAGTAGGAGGAGGTCATGCAGTGATAAAAAAGTCTTGTGATGTCTTCAGGAAAAAGGCCATTAATGAGAGACATAACACCATCAATAGGTACTCTCGTAAACAGAGACACCACGTCGAGACTCACTAGAATATCACCCGGCTGAAGTGTTATAGCTTTTAACTTTTCCACGAAGTGTGTGGAATCCTTAATGTACGAAGGCGTGTTACCCAGAAGCGGCTGAAGTAGTCTACCTAAGTATTTGGAAAGGGCATATGTAGGAGAACCAATCGTACTAACAATGGGTCTAAGAGGAACATCGTCCTTATGTATTTTAGGAAGACCATAGAGTCTCGGAGGAATAGCATCCCCTGGAAGGAGAGTCTTCGCTGCATCCGCTGGAATAGATGATTGCTTGATCAATTTGACGGTGACATTTGAGTAGCGAGTAGTAGGATCACGACTATTAATCCTATATACAGGATCTGATAACAAAGACGAGATCTTAGAATCATAATCAACCTTATCCAATACCACTGTCGCATTACCCTTGTCAGCGGGGAGAACGATAATATCAGAATTGTCCCTTAGATCTTTAAGTGCCCGGCTTTCACCTTGTTTTAAGTTGGTGTTAGGTGGCTTAGCTGTCTTGAGAACTCGGGAACATTCTTGCCTGGCTTCCTCGGCCTCTTCAGGTGTGAGGTGATGTACTGAGGATTCTACGGATGTAATAAGTTCTTCAATAGGAATTCTTCTAGGCGCTACAGCAAAATTGAGACCTTTAGCGAGAACTGCCTGTTGGGTATCACTTAGGGGGTTGCTGGACAAATTTACGACAACCTTGTTAGCATCAAGTCTAATGGCTTGAGATTTCTGCAACTGACATAACCTATCATATTTGGAAATATGTCTGTCCCTCACCTGATCTAGAACGCTGTTAGCTTGCACTGAAGAAATACGATCGAAGATATTCCATAATTCCTCACTTACGAAGTTTGAGAGGCGTAGATGTAGCTGTAGTAACTCCCTCGAAATAAAATCTAACTGCTTACGAGTATGCTGTAACCTCTCTATCAATAACGCCTTGCTTGCACGACGATAGATTCTCGTTGCCTTAGGTGTTCTGAAGGAATGCTTCAACATAACAAAATTCGGTAGAATATCATGATCCCGGCATCTTAGGAGAAAAGCGAGTGAAGAGATTAGACACACCTTCTTGCGTCGTAACCTACTGAATCTAGACATCAGTCGGAAAATATCCTCCCCATAGAGGTTTCTAATATTGTCATTTAGACTTTCACGGCCCGTGTTATTATTCATAATGTTGAATTTTGGGCTTATGCCGTGTTTTATTATATTGCAATTCGACGCGTTTCGAAAGAAACCATGTCTTTCATCGTCAGGAATAATCTGGAATACGACAATGTTGCTAAGAGAAAGCAACGAAGAACATATAGAAGGTGCCCAAAGATGGACGCCATTATAGCCCCATGTTAGGGACAACGGAAAGCAGCAGTGAATTACTTTCTCAGGGTTCTGATAATAGGTAGCCAGGATTCACTGAGATTGTAGCCGGTGTCGCGGTTGAAATTATCAGGGTGTTTACGTATTTCAACCGCCTCCCTGATGATTCTGGGACGATATTGCTTTATACGGGCAAGAACATCCACCCCTTGGAACATGACATCATGGCCAGGTGTTAAAGCATGATCGGCAACAGCTGATTTATCAGGTTGAATGAGTCTGATACATCTATTATGTTCCTTAATGCGAGTGCATATTGTTCTCGAAGTCTGCCCGATGTAAACCTTGCCACAAGTACAGGGAACTCTGTAGATACCCGGTTGTTGCAATTTAGGCAAACTGTCCTTAGTTGGTCGCAGGAGTTGCCTAATCTTAACAGAAGTTCCAAATACAGTCCGTATGTTGTATCGACGTAGGATTTTCGCAATACGATCCGTTGTGTTATGTATGTACGGAAGGTAAGCAGTTCCTCTTACATCTCTTTTCTCAACTGACGTCCTATTATTATTTGTTGGTTTCAGAACCGTAGAAATCAAAGCCTTGCTATAACCGTTGCTCTCAAAGGTGGTTCGCAGGGTGTTAATTTCTTCTTGTAAAGAAGACACTTCACAAATCCTCCTAGCCCTGGTAGTTAGAGTTGTAAGGATACCATGTTTCTGGGCAGGGTGATGGTGAGAACTTGCGTGGAGATATCTATTGGTGTGTGTTGGCTTACGAAAAACGCTGTGTCCTAAAGATCCATCCTCTTTCTTGGTGACGAGAACATCTAAAAAAGGTATTTTGCCGTCAGATTCCTTTTCCATGGTGAAACAAATAGAAGGGTGCTGGAGATTAAGGTGATCCAGGAAATGGCTAAGATTTTCCTCACCTTCCGTCCAAACAACGAACGTGTCATCCACATAACGCCACCAGATCTTCGGTTTGAAAGGAGCCGACGACAAAGCTTTCTCTTCAAAGTTCTCCATGAAGAAATTAGCCACAACAGGAGAGAGAGGACTACCCATGGCCACACCATCAGTCTGCTCATAAAAATTCCCATTCCATAGAAAGTAGGAGGAGGTCATGCAGTGATAAAAAAGTCTTGTGATGTCTTCAGGAAAAAGGCCATTAATGAGAGACATAACACCATCAATAGGTACTCTCGTAAACAGAGACACCACGTCGAGACTCACTAGAATATCACCCGGCTGAAGTGTTATAGCTTTTAACTTTTCCACGAAGTGTGTGGAATCCTTAATGTACGAAGGCGTGTTACCCAGAAGCGGCTGAAGTAGTCTACCTAAGTATTTGGAAAGGGCATATGTAGGAGAACCAATCGTACTAACAATGGGTCTAAGAGGAACATCGTCCTTATGTATTTTAGGAAGACCATAGAGTCTCGGAGGAATAGCATCCCCTGGAAGGAGAGTCTTCGCTGCATCCGCTAGAATAGATGATTGCTTGATCAATTTGACGGTGACATTTGAGTAGCGAGTAGTAGGATCACGACTATTAATCCTATATACAGGATCTGATAACAAAGACGAGATCTTAGAATCATAATCAACCTTATCCAATACCACTGTCGCATTACCCTTGTCAGCGGGGAGAACGATAATATCAGAATTGTCCCTTAGATCTTTAAGTGCCCGGCTTTCACCTTGTTTTAAGTTGGTGTTAGGTGGCTTAGCTGTCTTGAGAACTCGGGAACATTCTTGCCTGGCTTCCTCGGCCTCTTCAGGTGTGAGGTGATGTACTGAGGATTCTACGGATGTAATAAGTTCTTCAATAGGAATTCTTCTAGGCGCTACAGCAAAATTGAGACCTTTAGCGAGAACTGCCTGTTGGGTATCACTTAGGGGGTTGCTGGACAAATTTACGACAACCTTGTTAGCATCAAGTCTAATGGCTTGAGATTTCTGCAACTGACATAACCTATCATATTTGGAAATATGTCTGTCCCTCACCTGATCTAGAACGCTGTTAGCTTGCACTGAAGAAATACGATCGAAGATATTCCATAATTCCTCACTTACGAAGTTTGAGAGGCGTAGATGTAGCTGTAGTAACTCCCTCGAAATAAAATCTAACTGCTTACGAGTATGCTGTAACCTCTCTATCAATAACGCCTTGCTTGCACGACGATAGATTCTCGTTGCCTTAGGTGTTCTGAAGGAATGCTTCAACATAACAAAATTCGGTAGAATATCATGATCCCGGCATCTTAGGAGAAAAGCGAGTGAAGAGATTAGACACACCTTCTTGCGTCGTAACCTACTGAATCTAGACATCAGTCGGAAAATATCCTCCCCATAGAGGTTTCTAATATTGTCATTTAGACTTTCACGGCCCGTGTTATTATTCATAATGTTGAATTTTGGGCTTATGCCGTGTTTTATTATATTGCAATTCGACGCGTTTCGAAAGAAACCATGTCTTTCATCGTCAGGAATAATCTGGAATACGACAATGTTGCTAAGAGAAAGCAACGAAGAACATATAGAAGGTGCCCAAAGATGGACGACATTATAGCCCCATGTTAGGGACAACGGAAAGCAGCAGTGAATTACTTTCTCAGGGTTCTGATAATAGGTAGCCAGGATTCACTGAGATTGTAGCCGGTGTCGCGGTTGAAATTATCAGGGTGTTTACGTATTTCAACCGCCTCCCTGATGATTCTGGGACGATATTGCTTTATACGGGCAAGAACATCCACCCCTTGGAACATGACATCATGGCCAGGTGTTAAAGCATGATCGGCAACAGCTGATTTATCAGGTTGAATGAGTCTGATACATCTATTATGTTCCTTAATGCGAGTGCATATTGTTCTCGAAGTCTGCCCGATGTAAACCTTGCCACAAGTACAGGGAACTCTGTAGATACCCGGTTGTTGCAATTTAGGCAAACTGTCCTTAGTTGGTCGCAGGAGTTGCCTAATCTTAACAGAAGTTCCAAATACAGTCCGTATGTTGTATCGACGTAGGATTTTCGCAATACGATCCGTTGTGTTATGTATGTACGGAAGGTAAGCAGTTCCTCTTACATCTCTTTTCTCAACTGACGTCCTATTATTATTTGTTGGTTTCAGAACCGTAGAAATCAAAGCCTTGCTATAACCGTTGCTCTCAAAGGTGGTTCGCAGGGTGTTAATTTCTTCTTGTAAAGAAGACACTTCACAAATCCTCCTAGCCCTGGTAGTTAGAGTTGTAAGGATACCATGTTTCTGGGCAGGGTGATGGTGAGAACTTGCGTGGAGATATCTATTGGTGTGTGTTGGCTTACGAAAAACGCTGTGTCCTAAAGATCCATCCTCTTTCTTGGTGACGAGAACATCTAAAAAAGGTATTTTGCCGTCAGATTCCTTTTCCATGGTGAAACAAATAGAAGGGTGCTGGAGATTAAGGTGATCCAGGAAATGGCTAAGATTTTCCTCACCTTCCGTCCAAACAACGAACGTGTCATCCACATAACGCCACCAGATCTTCGGTTTGAAAGGAGCCGACGACAAAGCTTTCTCTTCAAAGTTCTCCATGAAGAAATTAGCCACAACAGGAGAGAGAGGACTACCCATGGCCACACCATCAGTCTGCTCATAAAAATTCCCATTCCATAGAAAGTAGGAGGAGGTCATGCAGTGATAAAAAAGTCTTGTGATGTCTTCAGGAAAAAGGCCATTAATGAGAGACATAACACCATCAATAGGTACTCTCGTAAACAGAGACACCACGTCGAGACTCACTAGAATATCACCCGGCTGAAGTGTTATAGCTTTTAACTTTTCCACGAAGTGTGTGGAATCCTTAATGTACGAAGGCGTGTTACCCAGAAGCGGCTGAAGTAGTCTACCTAAGTATTTGGAAAGGGCATATGTAGGAGAACCAATCGTACTAACAATGGGTCTAAGAGGAACATCGTCCTTATGTATTTTAGGAAGACCATAGAGTCTCGGAGGAATAGCATCCCCTGGAAGGAGAGTCTTCGCTGCATCCGCTGGAATAGATGATTGCTTGATCAATTTGACGGTGACATTTGAGTAGCGAGTAGTAGGATCACGACTATTAATCCTATATACAGGATCTGATAACAAAGACGAGATCTTAGAATCATAATCAACCTTATCCAATACCACTGTCGCATTACCCTTGTCAGCGGGGAGAACGATAATATCAGAATTGTCCCTTAGATCTTTAAGTGCCCGGCTTTCACCTTGTTTTAAGTTGGTGTTAGGTGGCTTAGCTGTCTTGAGAACTCGGGAACATTCTTGCCTGGCTTCCTCGGCCTCTTCAGGTGTGAGGTGATGTACTGAGGATTCTACGGATGTAATAAGTTCTTCAATAGGAATTCTTCTAGGCGCTACAGCAAAATTGAGACCTTTAGCGAGAACTGCCTGTTGGGTATCACTTAGGGGGTTGCTGGACAAATTTACGACAACCTTGTTAGCATCAAGTCTAATGGCTTGAGATTTCTGCAACTGACATAACCTATCATATTTGGAAATATGTCTGTCCCTCACCTGATCTAGAACGCTGTTAGCTTGCACTGAAGAAATACGATCGAAGATATTCCATAATTCCTCACTTACGAAGTTTGAGAGGCGTAGATGTAGCTGTAGTAACTCCCTCGAAATAAAATCTAACTGCTTACGAGTATGCTGTAACCTCTCTATCAATAACGCCTTGCTTGCACGACGATAGATTCTCGTTGCCTTAGGTGTTCTGAAGGAATGCTTCAACATAACAAAATTCGGTAGAATATCATGATCCCGGCATCTTAGGAGAAAAGCGAGTGAAGAGATTAGACACACCTTCTTGCGTCGTAACCTACTGAATCTAGACATCAGTCGGAAAATATCCTCCCCATAGAGGTTTCTAATATTGTCATTTAGACTTTCACGGCCCGTGTTATTATTCATAATGTTGAATTTTGGGCTTATGCCGTGTTTTATTATATTGCAATTCGACGCGTTTCGAAAGAAACCATGTCTTTCATCGTCAGGAATAATCTGGAATACGACAATGTTGCTAAGAGAAAGCAACGAAGAACATATAGAAGGTGCCCAAAGATGGACGACATTATAGCCCCATGTTAGGGACAACGGAAAGCAGCAGTGAATTACTTTCTCAGGGTTCTGATAATAGGTAGCCAGGATTCACTGAGATTGTAGCCGGTGTCGCGGTTGAAATTATCAGGGTGTTTACGTATTTCAACCGCCTCCCTGATGATTCTGGGACGATATTGCTTTATACGGGCAAGAACATCCACCCCTTGGAACATGACATCATGGCCAGGTGTTAAAGCATGATCGGCAACAGCTGATTTATCAGGTTGAATGAGTCTGATACATCTATTATGTTCCTTAATGCGAGTGCATATTGTTCTCGAAGTCTGCCCGATGTAAACCTTGCCACAAGTACAGGGAACTCTGTAGATACCCGGTTGTTGCAATTTAGGCAAACTGTCCTTAGTTGGTCGCAGGAGTTGCCTAATCTTAACAGAAGTTCCAAATACAGTCCGTATGTTGTATCGACGTAGGATTTTCGCAATACGATCCGTTGTGTTATGTATGTACGGAAGGTAAGCAGTTCCTCTTACATCTCTTTTCTCAACTGACGTCCTATTATTATTTGTTGGTTTCAGAACCGTAGAAATCAAAGCCTTGCTATAACCGTTGCTCTCAAAGGTGGTTCGCAGGGTGTTAATTTCTTCTTGTAAAGAAGACACTTCACAAATCCTCCTAGCCCTGGTAGTTAGAGTTGTAAGGATACCATGTTTCTGGGCAGGGTGATGGTGAGAACTTGCGTGGAGATATCTATTGGTGTGTGTTGGCTTACGAAAAACGCTGTGTCCTAAAGATCCATCCTCTTTCTTGGTGACGAGAACATCTAAAAAAGGTATTTTGCCGTCAGATTCCTTTTCCATGGTGAAACAAATAGAAGGGTGCTGGAGATTAAGGTGATCCAGGAAATGGCTAAGATTTTCCTCACCTTCCGTCCAAACAACGAACGTGTCATCCACATAACGCCACCAGATCTTCGGTTTGAAAGGAGCCGACGACAAAGCTTTCTCTTCAAAGTTCTCCATGAAGAAATTAGCCACAACAGGAGAGAGAGGACTACCCATGGCCACACCATCAGTCTGCTCATAAAAATTCCCATTCCATAGAAAGTAGGAGGAGGTCATGCAGTGATAAAAAAGTCTTGTGATGTCTTCAGGAAAAAGGCCATTAATGAGAGACATAACACCATCAATAGGTACTCTCGTAAACAGAGACACCACGTCGAGACTCACTAGAATATCACCCGGCTGAAGTGTTATAGCTTTTAACTTTTCCACGAAGTGTGTGGAATCCTTAATGTACGAAGGCGTGTTACCCAGAAGCGGCTGAAGTAGTCTACCTAAGTATTTGGAAAGGGCATATGTAGGAGAACCAATCGTACTAACAATGGGTCTAAGAGGAACATCGTCCTTATGTATTTTAGGAAGACCATAGAGTCTCGGAGGAATAGCATCCCCTGGAAGGAGAGTCTTCGCTGCATCCGCTGGAATAGATGATTGCTTGATCAATTTGACGGTGACATTTGAGTAGCGAGTAGTAGGATCACGACTATTAATCCTATATACAGGATCTGATAACAAAGACGAGATCTTAGAATCATAATCAACCTTATCCAATACCACTGTCGCATTACCCTTGTCAGCGGGGAGAACGATAATATCAGAATTGTCCCTTAGATCTTTAAGTGCCCGGCTTTCACCTTGTTTTAAGTTGGTGTTAGGTGGCTTAGCTGTCTTGAGAACTCGGGAACATTCTTGCCTGGCTTCCTCGGCCTCTTCAGGTGTGAGGTGATGTACTGAGGATTCTACGGATGTAATAAGTTCTTCAATAGGAATTCTTCTAGGCGCTACAGCAAAATTGAGACCTTTAGCGAGAACTGCCTGTTGGGTATCACTTAGGGGGTTGCTGGACAAATTTACGACAACCTTGTTAGCATCAAGTCTAATGGCTTGAGATTTCTGCAACTGACATAACCTATCATATTTGGAAATATGTCTGTCCCTCACCTGATCTAGAACGCTGTTAGCTTGCACTGAAGAAATACGATCGAAGATATTCCATAATTCCTCACTTACGAAGTTTGAGAGGCGTAGATGTAGCTGTAGTAACTCCCTCGAAATAAAATCTAACTGCTTACGAGTATGCTGTAACCTCTCTATCAATAACGCCTTGCTTGCACGACGATAGATTCTCGTTGCCTTAGGTGTTCTGAAGGAATGCTTCAACATAACAAAATTCGGTAGAATATCATGATCCCGGCATCTTAGGAGAAAAGCGAGTGAAGAGATTAGACACACCTTCTTGCGTCGTAACCTACTGAATCTAGACATCAGTCGGAAAATATCCTCCCCATAGAGGTTTCTAATATTGTCATTTAGACTTTCACGGCCCGTGTTATTATTCATAATGTTGAATTTTGGGCTTATGCCGTGTTTTATTATATTGCAATTCGACGCGTTTCGAAAGAAACCATGTCTTTCATCGTCAGGAATAATCTGGAATACGACAATGTTGCTAAGAGAAAGCAACGAAGAACATATAGAAGGTGCCCAAAGATGGACGCCATTATAGCCCCATGTTAGGGACAACGGAAAGCAGCAGTGAATTACTTTCTCAGGGTTCTGATAATAGGTAGCCAGGATTCACTGAGATTGTAGCCGGTGTCGCGGTTGAAATTATCAGGGTGTTTACGTATTTCAACCGCCTCCCTGATGATTCTGGGACGATATTGCTTTATACGGGCAAGAACATCCACCCCTTGGAACATGACATCATGGCCAGGTGTTAAAGCATGATCGGCAACAGCTGATTTATCAGGTTGAATGAGTCTGATACATCTATTATGTTCCTTAATGCGAGTGCATATTGTTCTCGAAGTCTGCCCGATGTAAACCTTGCCACAAGTACAGGGAACTCTGTAGATACCCGGTTGTTGCAATTTAGGCAAACTGTCCTTAGTTGGTCGCAGGAGTTGCCTAATCTTAACAGAAGTTCCAAATACAGTCCGTATGTTGTATCGACGTAGGATTTTCGCAATACGATCCGTTGTGTTATGTATGTACGGAAGGTAAGCAGTTCCTCTTACATCTCTTTTCTCAACTGACGTCCTATTATTATTTGTTGGTTTCAGAACCGTAGAAATCAAAGCCTTGCTATAACCGTTGCTCTCAAAGGTGGTTCGCAGGGTGTTAATTTCTTCTTGTAAAGAAGACACTTCACAAATCCTCCTAGCCCTGGTAGTTAGAGTTGTAAGGATACCATGTTTCTGGGCAGGGTGATGGTGAGAACTTGCGTGGAGATATCTATTGGTGTGTGTTGGCTTACGAAAAACGCTGTGTCCTAAAGATCCATCCTCTTTCTTGGTGACGAGAACATCTAAAAAAGGTATTTTGCCGTCAGATTCCTTTTCCATGGTGAAACAAATAGAAGGGTGCTGGAGATTAAGGTGATCCAGGAAATGGCTAAGATTTTCCTCACCTTCCGTCCAAACAACGAACGTGTCATCCACATAACGCCACCAGATCTTCGGTTTGAAAGGAGCCGACGACAAAGCTTTCTCTTCAAAGTTCTCCATGAAGAAATTAGCCACAACAGGAGAGAGAGGACTACCCATGGCCACACCATCAGTCTGCTCATAAAAATTCCCATTCCATAGAAAGTAGGAGGAGGTCATGCAGTGATAAAAAAGTCTTGTGATGTCTTCAGGAAAAAGGCCATTAATGAGAGACATAACACCATCAATAGGTACTCTCGTAAACAGAGACACCACGTCGAGACTCACTAGAATATCACCCGGCTGAAGTGTTATAGCTTTTAACTTTTCCACGAAGTGTGTGGAATCCTTAATGTACGAAGGCGTGTTACCCAGAAGCGGCTGAAGTAGTCTACCTAAGTATTTGGAAAGGGCATATGTAGGAGAACCAATCGTACTAACAATGGGTCTAAGAGGAACATCGTCCTTATGTATTTTAGGAAGACCATAGAGTCTCGGAGGAATAGCATCCCCTGGAAGGAGAGTCTTCGCTGCATCCGCTGGAATAGATGATTGCTTGATCAATTTGACGGTGACATTTGAGTAGCGAGTAGTAGGATCACGACTATTAATCCTATATACAGGATCTGATAACAAAGACGAGATCTTAGAATCATAATCAACCTTATCCAATACCACTGTCGCATTACCCTTGTCAGCGGGGAGAACGATAATATCAGAATTGTCCCTTAGATCTTTAAGTGCCCGGCTTTCACCTTGTTTTAAGTTGGTGTTAGGTGGCTTAGCTGTCTTGAGAACTCGGGAACATTCTTGCCTGGCTTCCTCGGCCTCTTCAGGTGTGAGGTGATGTACTGAGGATTCTACGGATGTAATAAGTTCTTCAATAGGAATTCTTCTAGGCGCTACAGCAAAATTGAGACCTTTAGCGAGAACTGCCTGTTGGGTATCACTTAGGGGGTTGCTGGACAAATTTACGACAACCTTGTTAGCATCAAGTCTAATGGCTTGAGATTTCTGCAACTGACATAACCTATCATATTTGGAAATATGTCTGTCCCTCACCTGATCTAGAACGCTGTTAGCTTGCACTGAAGAAATACGATCGAAGATATTCCATAATTCCTCACTTACGAAGTTTGAGAGGCGTAGATGTAGCTGTAGTAACTCCCTCGAAATAAAATCTAACTGCTTACGAGTATGCTGTAACCTCTCTATCAATAACGCCTTGCTTGCACGACGATAGATTCTCGTTGCCTTAGGTGTTCTGAAGGAATGCTTCAACATAACAAAATTCGGTAGAATATCATGATCCCGGCATCTTAGGAGAAAAGCGAGTGAAGAGATTAGACACACCTTCTTGCGTCGTAACCTACTGAATCTAGACATCAGTCGGAAAATATCCTCCCCATAGAGGTTTCTAATATTGTCATTTAGACTTTCACGGCCCGTGTTATTATTCATAATGTTGAATTTTGGGCTTATGCCGTGTTTTATTATATTGCAATTCGACGCGTTTCGAAAGAAACCATGTCTTTCATCGTCAGGAATAATCTGGAATACGACAATGTTGCTAAGAGAAAGCAACGAAGAACATATAGAAGGTGCCCAAAGATGGACGCCATTATAGCCCCATGTTAGGGACAACGGAAAGCAGCAGTGAATTACTTTCTCAGGGTTCTGATAATAGGTAGCCAGGATTCACTGAGATTGTAGCCGGTGTCGCGGTTGAAATTATCAGGGTGTTTACGTATTTCAACCGCCTCCCTGATGATTCTGGGACGATATTGCTTTATACGGGCAAGAACATCCACCCCTTGGAACATGACATCATGGCCAGGTGTTAAAGCATGATCGGCAACAGCTGATTTATCAGGTTGAATGAGTCTGATACATCTATTATGTTCCTTAATGCGAGTGCATATTGTTCTCGAAGTCTGCCCGATGTAAACCTTGCCACAAGTACAGGGAACTCTGTAGATACCCGGTTGTTGCAATTTAGGCAAACTGTCCTTAGTTGGTCGCAGGAGTTGCCTAATCTTAACAGAAGTTCCAAATACAGTCCGTATGTTGTATCGACGTAGGATTTTCGCAATACGATCCGTTGTGTTATGTATGTACGGAAGGTAAGCAGTTCCTCTTACATCTCTTTTCTCAACTGACGTCCTATTATTATTTGTTGGTTTCAGAACCGTAGAAATCAAAGCCTTGCTATAACCGTTGCTCTCAAAGGTGGTTCGCAGGGTGTTAATTTCTTCTTGTAAAGAAGACACTTCACAAATCCTCCTAGCCCTGGTAGTTAGAGTTGTAAGGATACCATGTTTCTGGGCAGGGTGATGGTGAGAACTTGCGTGGAGATATCTATTGGTGTGTGTTGGCTTACGAAAAACGCTGTGTCCTAAAGATCCATCCTCTTTCTTGGTGACGAGAACATCTAAAAAAGGTATTTTGCCGTCAGATTCCTTTTCCATGGTGAAACAAATAGAAGGGTGCTGGAGATTAAGGTGATCCAGGAAATGGCTAAGATTTTCCTCACCTTCCGTCCAAACAACGAACGTGTCATCCACATAACGCCACCAGATCTTCGGTTTGAAAGGAGCCGACGACAAAGCTTCCTCTTCAAAGTTCTCCATGAAGAAATTAGCCACAACAGGAGAGAGAGGACTACCCATGGCCACACCATCAGTCTGCTCATAAAAATTCCCATTCCATAGAAAGTAGGAGGAGGTCATGCAGTGATAAAAAAGTCTTGTGATGTCTTCAGGAAAAAGGCCATTAATGAGAGACATAACACCATCAATAGGTACTCTCGTAAACAGAGACACCACGTCGAGACTCACTAGAATATCACCCGGCTGAAGTGTTATAGCTTTTAACTTTTCCACGAAGTGTGTGGAATCCTTAATGTACGAAGGCGTGTTACCCAGAAGCGGCTGAAGTAGTCTACCTAAGTATTTGGAAAGGGCATATGTAGGAGAACCAATCGTACTAACAACCGCGACACCGGCTACAATCTCAGTGAATCCTGGCTACCTATTATCAGAACCCTGAGAAAGTAATTCACTGCTGCTTTCCGTTGTCCCTAACATGGGGCTATAATGGCGTCCATCTTTGGGCACCTTCTATATGTTCTTCGTTGCTTTCTCTTAGCAACATTGTCGTATTCCAGATTATTCCTGACGATGAAAGACATGGTTTCTTTCGAAACGCGTCGAATTGCAATATAATAAAACACGGCATAAGCCCAAAATTCAACATTATGAATAATAACACGGGCCGTGAAAGTCTAAATGACAATATTAGAAACCTCTATGGGGAGGATATTTTCCGACTGATGTCTAGATTCAGTAGGTTACGACGCAAGAAGGTGTGTCTAATCTCTTCACTCGCTTTTCTCCTAAGATGCCGGGATCATGATATTCTACCGAATTTTGTTATGTTGAAGCATTCCTTCAGAACACCTAAGGCAACGAGAATCTATCGTCGTGCAAGTAAGGCGTTATTGATAGAGAGGTTACAGCATACTCGTAAGCAGTTAGATTTTATTTCGAGGGAGTTACTACAGCTACATCTACGCCTCTCAAACTTCGTAAGTGAGGAATTATGGAATATCTTCGATCGTATTTCTTCAGTGCAAGCTAACAGCGTTCTAGATCAGGTGAGGGACAGACATATTTCCAAATATGATAGGTTATGTCAGTTGCAGAAATCTCAAGCCATTAGACTTGATGCTAACAAGGTTGTCGTAAATTTGTCCAGCAACCCCCTAAGTGATACCCAACAGGCAGTTCTCGCTAAAGGTCTCAATTTTGCTGTAGCGCCTAGAAGAATTCCTATTGAAGAACTTATTACATCCGTAGAATCCTCAGTACATCACCTCACACCTGAAGAGGCCGAGGAAGCCAGGCAAGAATGTTCCCGAGTTCTCAAGACAGCTAAGCCACCTAACACCAACTTAAAACAAGGTGAAAGCCGGGCACTTAAAGATCTAAGGGACAATTCTGATATTATCGTTCTCCCCGCTGACAAGGGTAATGCGACAGTGGTATTGGATAAGGTTGATTATGATTCTAAGATCTCGTCTTTGTTATCAGATCCTGTATATAGGATTAATAGTCGTGATCCTACTACTCGCTACTCAAATGTCACCGTCAAATTGATCAAGCAATCATCTATTCCAGCGGATGCAGCGAAGACTCTCCTTCCAGGGGATGCTATTCCTCCGAGACTCTATGGTCTTCCTAAAATACATAAGGACGATGTTCCTCTTAGACCCATTGTTAGTACGATTGGTTCTCCTACATATGCCCTTTCCAAATACTTAGGTAGACTACTTCAGCCGCTTCTGGGTAACACGCCTTCGTACATTAAGGATTCCACACACTTCGTGGAAAAGTTAAAAGCTATAACACTTCAGCCGGGTGATATTCTAGTGAGTCTCGACGTGGTGTCTCTGTTTACGAGAGTACCTATTGATGGTGTTATGTCTCTCATTAATGGCCTTTTTCCTGAAGACATCACAAGACTTTTTTATCACTGCATGACCTCCTCCTACTTTCTATGGAATGGGAATTTTTATGAGCAGACTGATGGTGTGGCCATGGGTAGTCCTCTCTCTCCTGTTGTGGCTAATTTCTTCATGGAGAACTTTGAAGAGAAAGCTTTGTCGTCGGCTCCTTTCAAACCGAAGATCTGGTGGCGTTATGTGGATGACACGTTCGTTGTTTGGACGGAAGGTGAGGAAAATCTTAGCCATTTCCTGGATCACCTTAATCTCCAGCACCCTTCTATTTGTTTCTCCATGGAAAAGGAATCTGACGGCAAAATACCTTTTTTAGATGTTCTCGTCACCAAGAAAGAGGATGGATCTTTAGGACACAGCGTTTTTCGTAAGCCAACACACACCAATAGATATCTCCACGCAAGTTCTCACCATCACCCTGCCCAGAAACATGGTATCCTTACAACTCTAACTACCAGGGCTAGGAGGATTTGTGAAGTGTCTTCTTTACAAGAAGAAATTAACACCCTGCGAACCACCTTTGAGAGCAACGGTTATAGCAAGGCTTTGATTTCTACGGTTCTGAAACCAACAAATAATAATAGGACGTCAGTTGAGAAAAGAGATGTAAGAGGAACTGCTTACCTTCCGTACATACATAACACAACGGATCGTATTGCGAAAATCCTACGTCGATACAACATACGGACTGTATTTGGAACTTCTGTTAAGATTAGGCAACTCCTGCGACCAACTAAGGACAGTTTGCCTAAATTGCAACAACCGGGTATCTACAGAGTTCCCTGTACTTGTGGCAAGGTTTACATCGGGCAGACTTCGAGAACAATATGCACTCGCATTAAGGAACATAATAGATGTATCAGACTCATTCAACCTGATAAATCAGCTGTTGCCGATCATGCTTTAACACCTGGCCATGATGTCATGTTCCAAGGGGTGGATGTTCTTGCCCGTATAAAGCAATATCGTCCCAGAATCATCAGGGAGGCGGTTGAAATACGTAAACACCCTGATAATTTCAACCGCGACACCGGCTACAATCTCAGTGAATCCTGGCTACCTATTATCAGAACCCTGAGAAAGTAATTCACTGCTGCTTTCCGTTGTCCCTAACATGGGGCTATAATGGCGTCCATCTTTGGGCACCTTCTATATGTTCTTCGTTGCTTTCTCTTAGCAACATTGTCGTATTCCAGATTATTCCTGACGATGAAAGACATGGTTTCTTTCGAAACGCGTCGAATTGCAATATAATAAAACACGGCATAAGCCCAAAATTCAACATTATGAATAATAACACGGGCCGTGAAAGTCTAAATGACAATATTAGAAACCTCTATGGGGAGGATATTTTCCGACTGATGTCTAGATTCAGTAGGTTACGACGCAAGAAGGTGTGTCTAATCTCTTCACTCGCTTTTCTCCTAAGATGCCGGGATCATGATATTCTACCGAATTTTGTTATGTTGAAGCATTCCTTCAGAACACCTAAGGCAACGAGAATCTATCGTCGTGCAAGCAAGGCGTTATTGATAGAGAGGTTACAGCATACTCGTAAGCAGTTAGATTTTATTTCGAGGGAGTTACTACAGCTACATCTACGCCTCTCAAACTTCGTAAGTGAGGAATTATGGAATATCTTCGATCGTATTTCTTCAGTGCAAGCTAACAGCGTTCTAGATCAGGTGAGGGACAGACATATTTCCAAATATGATAGGTTATGTCAGTTGCAGAAATCTCAAGCCATTAGACTTGATGCTAACAAGGTTGTCGTAAATTTGTCCAGCAACCCCCTAAGTGATACCCAACAGGCAGTTCTCGCTAAAGGTCTCAATTTTGCTGTAGCGCCTAGAAGAATTCCTATTGAAGAACTTATTACATCCGTAGAATCCTCAGTACATCACCTCACACCTGAAGAGGCCGAGGAAGCCAGGCAAGAATGTTCCCGAGTTCTCAAGACAGCTAAGCCACCTAACACCAACTTAAAACAAGGTGAAAGCCGGGCACTTAAAGATCTAAGGGACAATTCTGATATTATCGTTCTCCCCGCTGACAAGGGTAATGCGACAGTGGTATTGGATAAGGTTGATTATGATTCTAAGATCTCGTCTTTGTTATCAGATCCTGTATATAGGATTAATAGTCGTGATCCTACTACTCGCTACTCAAATGTCACCGTCAAATTGATCAAGCAATCATCTATTCCAGCGGATGCAGCGAAGACTCTCCTTCCAGGGGATGCTATTCCTCCGAGACTCTATGGTCTTCCTAAAATACATAAGGACGATGTTCCTCTTAGACCCATTGTTAGTACGATTGGTTCTCCTACATATGCCCTTTCCAAATACTTAGGTAGACTACTTCAGCCGCTTCTGGGTAACACGCCTTCGTACATTAAGGATTCCACACACTTCGTGGAAAAGTTAAAAGCTATAACACTTCAGCCGGGTGATATTCTAGTGAGTCTCGACGTGGTGTCTCTGTTTACGAGAGTACCTATTGATGGTGTTATGTCTCTCATTAATGGCCTTTTTCCTGAAGACATCACAAGACTTTTTTATCACTGCATGACCTCCTCCTACTTTCTATGGAATGGGAATTTTTATGAGCAGACTGATGGTGTGGCCATGGGTAGTCCTCTCTCTCCTGTTGTGGCTAATTTCTTCATGGAGAACTTTGAAGAGAAAGCTTTGTCGTCGGCTCCTTTCAAACCGAAGATCTGGTGGCGTTATGTGGATGACACGTTCGTTGTTTGGACGGAAGGTGAGGAAAATCTTAGCCATTTCCTGGATCACCTTAATCTCCAGCACCCTTCTATTTGTTTCACCATGGAAAAGGAATCTGACGGCAAAATACCTTTTTTAGATGTTCTCGTCACCAAGAAAGAGGATGGATCTTTAGGACACAGCGTTTTTCGTAAGCCAACACACACCAATAGATATCTCCACGCAAGTTCTCACCATCACCCTGCCCAGAAACATGGTATCCTTACAACTCTAACTACCAGGGCTAGGAGGATTTGTGAAGTGTCTTCTTTACAAGAAGAAATTAACACCCTGCGAACCACCTTTGAGAGCAACGGTTATAGCAAGGCTTTGATTTCTACGGTTCTGAAACCAACAAATAATAATAGGACGTCAGTTGAGAAAAGAGATGTAAGAGGAACTGCTTACCTTCCGTACATACATAACACAACGGATCGTATTGCGAAAATCCTACGTCGATACAACATACGGACTGTATTTGGAACTTCTGTTAAGATTAGGCAACTCCTGCGACCAACTAAGGACAGTTTGCCTAAATTGCAACAACCGGGTATCTACAGAGTTCCCTGTACTTGTGGCAAGGTTTACATCGGGCAGACTTCGAGAACAATATGCACTCGCATTAAGGAACATAATAGATGTATCAGACTCATTCAACCTGATAAATCAGCTGTTGCCGATCATGCTTTAACACCTGGCCATGATGTCATGTTCCAAGGGGTGGATGTTCTTGCCCGTATAAAGCAATATCGTCCCAGAATCATCAGGGAGGCGGTTGAAATACGTAAACACCCTGATAATTTCAACCGCGACACCGGCTACAATCTCAGTGAATCCTGGCTACCTATTATCAGAACCCTGAGAAAGTAATTCACTGCTGCTTTCCGTTGTCCCTAACATGGGGCTATAATGGCGTCCATCTTTGGGCACCTTCTATATGTTCTTCGTTGCTTTCTCTTAGCAACATTGTCGTATTCCAGATTATTCCTGACGATGAAAGACATGGTTTCTTTCGAAACGCGTCGAATTGCAATATAATAAAACACGGCATAAGCCCAAAATTCAACATTATGAATAATAACACGGGCCGTGAAAGTCTAAATGACAATATTAGAAACCTCTATGGGGAGGATATTTTCCGACTGATGTCTAGATTCAGTAGGTTACGACGCAAGAAGGTGTGTCTAATCTCTTCACTCGCTTTTCTCCTAAGATGCCGGGATCATGATATTCTACCGAATTTTGTTATGTTGAAGCATTCCTTCAGAACACCTAAGGCAACGAGAATCTATCGTCGTGCAAGCAAGGCGTTATTGATAGAGAGGTTACAGCATACTCGTAAGCAGTTAGATTTTATTTCGAGGGAGTTACTACAGCTACATCTACGCCTCTCAAACTTCGTAAGTGAGGAATTATGGAATATCTTCGATCGTATTTCTTCAGTGCAAGCTAACAGCGTTCTAGATCAGGTGAGGGACAGACATATTTCCAAATATGATAGGTTATGTCAGTTGCAGAAATCTCAAGCCATTAGACTTGATGCTAACAAGGTTGTCGTAAATTTGTCCAGCAACCCCCTAAGTGATACCCAACAGGCAGTTCTCGCTAAAGGTCTCAATTTTGCTGTAGCGCCTAGAAGAATTCCTATTGAAGAACTTATTACATCCGTAGAATCCTCAGTACATCACCTCACACCTGAAGAGGCCGAGGAAGCCAGGCAAGAATGTTCCCGAGTTCTCAAGACAGCTAAGCCACCTAACACCAACTTAAAACAAGGTGAAAGCCGGGCACTTAAAGATCTAAGGGACAATTCTGATATTATCGTTCTCCCCGCTGACAAGGGTAATGCGACAGTGGTATTGGATAAGGTTGATTATGATTCTAAGATCTCGTCTTTGTTATCAGATCCTGTATATAGGATTAATAGTCGTGATCCTACTACTCGCTACTCAAATGTCACCGTCAAATTGATCAAGCAATCATCTATTCCAGCGGATGCAGCGAAGACTCTCCTTCCAGGGGATGCTATTCCTCCGAGACTCTATGGTCTTCCTAAAATACATAAGGACGATGTTCCTCTTAGACCCATTGTTAGTACGATTGGTTCTCCTACATATGCCCTTTCCAAATACTTAGGTAGACTACTTCAGCCGCTTCTGGGTAACACGCCTTCGTACATTAAGGATTCCACACACTTCGTGGAAAAGTTAAAAGCTATAACACTTCAGCCGGGTGATATTCTAGTGAGTCTCGACGTGGTGTCTCTGTTTACGAGAGTACCTATTGATGGTGTTATGTCTCTCATTAATGGCCTTTTTCCTGAAGACATCACAAGACTTTTTTATCACTGCATGACCTCCTCCTACTTTCTATGGAATGGGAATTTTTATGAGCAGACTGATGGTGTGGCCATGGGTAGTCCTCTCTCTCCTGTTGTGGCTAATTTCTTCATGGAGAACTTTGAAGAGAAAGCTTTGTCGTCGGCTCCTTTCAAACCGAAGATCTGGTGGCGTTATGTGGATGACACGTTCGTTGTTTGGACGGAAGGTGAGGAAAATCTTAGCCATTTCCTGGATCACCTTAATCTCCAGCACCCTTCTATTTGTTTCACCATGGAAAAGGAATCTGACGGCAAAATACCTTTTTTAGATGTTCTCGTCACCAAGAAAGAGGATGGATCTTTAGGACACAGCGTTTTTCGTAAGCCAACACACACCAATAGATATCTCCACGCAAGTTCTCACCATCACCCTGCCCAGAAACATGGTATCCTTACAACTCTAACTACCAGGGCTAGGAGGATTTGTGAAGTGTCTTCTTTACAAGAAGAAATTAACACCCTGCGAACCACCTTTGAGAGCAACGGTTATAGCAAGGCTTTGATTTCTACGGTTCTGAAACCAACAAATAATAATAGGACGTCAGTTGAGAAAAGAGATGTAAGAGGAACTGCTTACCTTCCGTACATACATAACACAACGGATCGTATTGCGAAAATCCTACGTCGATACAACATACGGACTGTATTTGGAACTTCTGTTAAGATTAGGCAACTCCTGCGACCAACTAAGGACAGTTTGCCTAAATTGCAACAACCGGGTATCTACAGAGTTCCCTGTACTTGTGGCAAGGTTTACATCGGGCAGACTTCGAGAACAATATGCACTCGCATTAAGGAACATAATAGATGTATCAGACTCATTCAACCTGATAAATCAGCTGTTGCCGATCATGCTTTAACACCTGGCCATGATGTCATGTTCCAAGGGGTGGATGTTCTTGCCCGTATAAAGCAATATCGTCCCAGAATCATCAGGGAGGCGGTTGAAATACGTAAACACCCTGATAATTTCAACCGCGACACCGGCTACAATCTCAGTGAATCCTGGCTACCTATTATCAGAACCCTGAGAAAGTAATTCACTGCTGCTTTCCGTTGTCCCTAACATGGGGCTATAATGGCGTCCATCTTTGGGCACCTTCTATATGTTCTTCGTTGCTTTCTCTTAGCAACATTGTCGTATTCCAGATTATTCCTGACGATGAAAGACATGGTTTCTTTCGAAACGCGTCGAATTGCAATATAATAAAACACGGCATAAGCCCAAAATTCAACATTATGAATAATAACACGGGCCGTGAAAGTCTAAATGACAATATTAGAAACCTCTATGGGGAGGATATTTTCCGACTGATGTCTAGATTCAGTAGGTTACGACGCAAGAAGGTGTGTCTAATCTCTTCACTCGCTTTTCTCCTAAGATGCCGGGATCATGATATTCTACCGAATTTTGTTATGTTGAAGCATTCCTTCAGAACACCTAAGGCAACGAGAATCTATCGTCGTGCAAGCAAGGCGTTATTGATAGAGAGGTTACAGCATACTCGTAAGCAGTTAGATTTTATTTCGAGGGAGTTACTACAGCTACATCTACGCCTCTCAAACTTCGTAAGTGAGGAATTATGGAATATCTTCGATCGTATTTCTTCAGTGCAAGCTAACAGCGTTCTAGATCAGGTGAGGGACAGACATATTTCCAAATATGATAGGTTATGTCAGTTGCAGAAATCTCAAGCCATTAGACTTGATGCTAACAAGGTTGTCGTAAATTTGTCCAGCAACCCCCTAAGTGATACCCAACAGGCAGTTCTCGCTAAAGGTCTCAATTTTGCTGTAGCGCCTAGAAGAATTCCTATTGAAGAACTTATTACATCCGTAGAATCCTCAGTACATCACCTCACACCTGAAGAGGCCGAGGAAGCCAGGCAAGAATGTTCCCGAGTTCTCAAGACAGCTAAGCCACCTAACACCAACTTAAAACAAGGTGAAAGCCGGGCACTTAAAGATCTAAGGGACAATTCTGATATTATCGTTCTCCCCGCTGACAAGGGTAATGCGACAGTGGTATTGGATAAGGTTGATTATGATTCTAAGATCTCGTCTTTGTTATCAGATCCTGTATATAGGATTAATAGTCGTGATCCTACTACTCGCTACTCAAATGTCACCGTCAAATTGATCAAGCAATCATCTATTCCAGCGGATGCAGCGAAGACTCTCCTTCCAGGGGATGCTATTCCTCCGAGACTCTATGGTCTTCCTAAAATACATAAGGACGATGTTCCTCTTAGACCCATTGTTAGTACGATTGGTTCTCCTACATATGCCCTTTCCAAATACTTAGGTAGACTACTTCAGCCGCTTCTGGGTAACACGCCTTCGTACATTAAGGATTCCACACACTTCGTGGAAAAGTTAAAAGCTATAACACTTCAGCCGGGTGATATTCTAGTGAGTCTCGACGTGGTGTCTCTGTTTACGAGAGTACCTATTGATGGTGTTATGTCTCTCATTAATGGCCTTTTTCCTGAAGACATCACAAGACTTTTTTATCACTGCATGACCTCCTCCTACTTTCTATGGAATGGGAATTTTTATGAGCAGACTGATGGTGTGGCCATGGGTAGTCCTCTCTCTCCTGTTGTGGCTAATTTCTTCATGGAGAACTTTGAAGAGAAAGCTTTGTCGTCGGCTCCTTTCAAACCGAAGATCTGGTGGCGTTATGTGGATGACACGTTCGTTGTTTGGACGGAAGGTGAGGAAAATCTTAGCCATTTCCTGGATCACCTTAATCTCCAGCACCCTTCTATTTGTTTCACCATGGAAAAGGAATCTGACGGCAAAATACCTTTTTTAGATGTTCTCGTCACCAAGAAAGAGGATGGATCTTTAGGACACAGCGTTTTTCGTAAGCCAACACACACCAATAGATATCTCCACGCAAGTTCTCACCATCACCCTGCCCAGAAACATGGTATCCTTACAACTCTAACTACCAGGGCTAGGAGGATTTGTGAAGTGTCTTCTTTACAAGAAGAAATTAACACCCTGCGAACCACCTTTGAGAGCAACGGTTATAGCAAGGCTTTGATTTCTACGGTTCTGAAACCAACAAATAATAATAGGACGTCAGTTGAGAAAAGAGATGTAAGAGGAACTGCTTACCTTCCGTACATACATAACACAACGGATCGTATTGCGAAAATCCTACGTCGATACAACATACGGACTGTATTTGGAACTTCTGTTAAGATTAGGCAACTCCTGCGACCAACTAAGGACAGTTTGCCTAAATTGCAACAACCGGGTATCTACAGAGTTCCCTGTACTTGTGGCAAGGTTTACATCGGGCAGACTTCGAGAACAATATGCACTCGCATTAAGGAACATAATAGATGTATCAGACTCATTCAACCTGATAAATCAGCTGTTGCCGATCATGCTTTAACACCTGGCCATGATGTCATGTTCCAAGGGGTGGATGTTCTTGCCCGTATAAAGCAATATCGTCCCAGAATCATCAGGGAGGCGGTTGAAATACGTAAACACCCTGATAATTTCAACCGCGACACCGGCTACAATCTCAGTGAATCCTGGCTACCTATTATCAGAACCCTGAGAAAGTAATTCACTGCTGCTTTCCGTTGTCCCTAACATGGGGCTATAATGGCGTCCATCTTTGGGCACCTTCTATATGTTCTTCGTTGCTTTCTCTTAGCAACATTGTCGTATTCCAGATTATTCCTGACGATGAAAGACATGGTTTCTTTCGAAACGCGTCGAATTGCAATATAATAAAACACGGCATAAGCCCAAAATTCAACATTATGAATAATAACACGGGCCGTGAAAGTCTAAATGACAATAATAGAGTCGTTTGCAAGCCGTAGTTTTCGACTTAATATCATGCAAATGTTCAATTGTCTAGTGCAGGGGTACTCAGACTTTTAGACTATCATACCACCAAGTAATAACTCAGTTTTTAATTATATTTCCAACTACTTCTCGGTACCCTCCCCTCCGTCGGTGTAGTGATGCAAGAATTCAAAACTGAAGAACTCTCATCTAAATATTGGTATCCATTGACGAACTAGCCCAGTCATTTGGTGCTCAGAAGTGCCTGTTTCAAAAAAAAAATAGGGTAGAAGGTTTCTCGACGGATTCTTATGTTTTTCGGTGTGCTGAATCCGAATCTGAAGTTTGCCAACAAAAAAAATGACGGCTTCACTGTGAAAATCGCAAAAAAATCCTAAATATTTCGGACTTTTTTCACAAAATCGCTTATAAGATGAAAAATATGCAACCAAGTGAATTTCTCATTATTTACAAAATTAAAGTAGACAAAATTTCTTTCAAAATGCACTGGGCACTTTTAGTTTTTGAGTGCAGAGTATCGCCGCTAGAGCGCGCTGAAAAAGAGCGGCGTTTTGGCACTTAGGCAAAAACGAGAGAAACTCAGCCCTAACTAGCCCCAGATTCTTTCTATTCGTGTTTTCTCCATTAATACGTGTTTTATTCATGTTCTATGCTGGTAACATGATTGAAAGTTCGTTGGAAAAAAAATTGACAAATTAATATATTCAAGTTAAGTCCATCTGAACTTATCCACCTAATGGTAAAGTGTGAAAGTGATGAGGTGAGTAATGTAAAACAGTTTTTGTGATTTTTCACTCAACATCTCACCATGTCACACATATCTCACACATTCCTAATAGCCCAGTCAAATGGTAGTCTTGACCAAAAAAAAAAATAGGGTAGAAGGTTTCACGACGGATTCTTATGTTTATCGGTGAGCTGAATCTGAATCTGAAGTTTGCCAACAACAAAAATGACGGCTTCAAGTGAAAATAGCAGAAAAAACTAAAAATTTCGGACTATTTTCACAAAATTGCTTATAAGTTGAAAAGTATGCTTCCTAGTGAATTTCTCATTAGTTACAAAATTAAAGTAGCCAACATTTCCTTCAAAATTCACTGGTCACTTTTAATTTTTGAGTGCAGGGCACCGCCGCTAGAGCGCGCTGAAAAAGAGCAACTTTTTGGCACTTAGGCAAAAACGAGAGAAACTCAGCCCAACTAGCCCCAGACGCTTTCTTATCATGTTTCCTCCATGAATACGTGTTTTATTCATGCTCTATGGTGGTTACAAGATTACGAAGCCCTTGAAAAACATTGCCCACGGAGTGGTAGGAATTCATAAAGGACCGATCAAGCCGTTTTATTATTTATTTAAAAATTAAATTAAATGAATATAATGAAAAGGAATGTAATTGCAATTAACTATTATTACATTACAGTTGATTTCAATTCTTTAATTGAGCTTCCTCATTTTTGGCCTTGATGGAGCAGCCTCCGGTTACCGATCATAAGGTCCCGGTTGATCGCTACCGGTCGGTAACTCCACTGGAAAAGGAATTGTACAAATTATTGTCCACAATACTTTCAGGTGTCGAGTTGGAAAACTGTTCGAAACCCAGTGAAATAGGGTGTATTACAAACAGGCAGTTTACCTTCTGCTGAAGTCTCCGCTATCGTCGTTGGTGATTCGACCGAGATGGAATCGTCAGGATCCTCGGACAACTCTAAAAAAGAAATCGTACGAATACATTAGAGGATGAAGTAAGCAGACCGCATTGGAATAAGGTGGTGTACAAACATGCTATTTACCTTGTGCTGATGTATCCAGGATTGTAGGTGGTGACTCAACCGGAGAAGGGTCATCAGGGTCACCTTCATTGTCGATGTCGCATGAGTTGTCAAGGTTCAGACAGTTTCCCTCGCAGATGGTACAAAGCCTAGAGCAATATAGACCCACACGTCGACAACCGCAGGTTCTTCGAGAGTCGCCTTTGCATTTGCAAGAGACCTTGCAGAGAAGCTTGTCAGGAGCTGGGGCCTTAGCTGTTCTCGTGGGGGTGAGGCCGTTCCTCGATGACTTCCACCCCCACTGTTCTGGGTTGAGCTGATTGTCAGCCACTGCTGGATCTGGTGGTAAACTCGCAGAAAGTGCTCACGGGCTGCAGCTTCAGTGGGAGGGATCGAGGCCATGTTTCCGGTGACTTTATATGTTGTACTGAGGTACAGCTTGTACCTCAGTTCGTTTAGACGAGTGGTATGGTGGTCACCACCATATAAGGCCACTAGAAATTTTTCGCCAGCATTCACTGGCTCCTCGACTTGTGCTGTGGGTCCATGTAATGCTCATGGTAGTTTACAAGATCTGGGTTCTTCTTGAGGGTCTTCAAGAATTTCTTCTTACTCTGGTTGAACATGGCGGATGTGGAGTCACAACCACTGACAGAGTGGAGGAATAAAATATGATGGCTCAGGGGCTCCTCTAGAGAGCTGCCAGGGCTATATAGCGTCAGTGGTACTTTTCCTTTTCCTGGTTTCAGGAAGAACACGTTAGGAGAAGTGCGGATGCCGATCATGATGACGAGAAGGTCAACATCTTCTCCCACCACTGCAACTGTGCCATGCGTGTAAGCTATGGATTGAGCCGTTCTTATGATCAGGGCATCAGCATCCTCAATGGCTTGTCGTGATTCAATCCCTGCCTCACTCAGAGGAGCTCTGTGAATCTACTCTTGTTCTTGTCGTTTGAAAGAAAGTTCGAGTTTGATCATCCAGAGGCTCCTCACAAATTGCACATTCACGACGCAACATTTTCGTCCCTCACATATTCACTAATATTAACATTAGTTCACTTGAAAACACTGAACGAACGGCAGAAATCCGAAGAAGAACGCTTAGCAGTCCCACGAGGAGGAGAGAGCAAACTAAACTAAACCCGAATGGCAGAGGAGTTGGCTGGAGGCATGTAGGGGGACCTGTCAAGGACAGATGTGTCGGCAAAAAAGGGACCCTTCCTATTGAGGGCTTGAGGGTGAACATTTCACACAAAGGGGAAACGACTCCGTTTTCACACTATCAATATATTAAATATATCTCTTTAGGAATGTGTGAGATATGTGTGACATGGTGAGATGTTGAGTGAAAATCACAAAAACTGTTTTACATTACTCACCTCATCACTTTCACACTTTACCATTAGGTGGATAAGTACAGATGACTTAACTTGAATATATTAATTTATCATTTTTTTTTCCAACGAACTTTCAGTCATGATACCACCATAGAGCATGAATAAAACACGTATTAATGGAGGAAACACGATTAGAAAGTGTCTGGGGCTAGTTAGGGCTGAGTTTCTCTCGTTTTTGCCTAAGTGCCAAAACGTCGCTCTTTTTCAGCGCGCTCTAGCGGCGATACCCTGCACTCAAAAACTTAAAGTGCCCAGTGCATTTTGAAAGAAATTTTGTCTACTTTAATTTTGTAAATAATGAGAAATTCACTAGGTTGCATATTTTTTAACTTATAAGCGATTTTGTGAAAAAAATCCGAAATTTTTAGGATTTTTTGCGATTTTCACTGTGAAGCCGTCATTTTTTTTGTTGGCAAACTTCAGATTCGGATTCAGCACACCGAAAAACATAAGAATCCGTCGATAAACCTTCTACCCTAATTTTTTTTGGTCAAAACTACCATTTGACTGGGCTAAACTGTTATCTGGAAAAGAAGAATTGTTTGCATTGCTATTAGGATCAATTATAGTAGCAAGGTACACCTTTCGTATGACAATATCTACTGAGTTAAAAAAAACGTATATCTCATAAACTATATGTTGCAAAGAAATAAAACTTTGCAGGATTATTAAACACAGTTCACTTATTCTTATTCTTATTCTTCTTCTTCATCATCATCTTCCTCTTTCGAATTTGGCCAATTATGGACCGCATAGAACTTAAGGCTTCTTAGCCTTCCTTCTCTTTTCTTCCCAGAACCTCTTTATTCTTTCGCTGCTTATCTTTCCCTCCTTCTCGGAAATGATCCGCACGGGTCTCATTGTAATTGGTTTCTCTTCAAATGATTTTAAACTGTCTACCACCTTCTATTGTGGATCAACTCTGGAGTAATTCCAACTTCTGCTGCATCCCTCTTGACCTCTTCTACTGAGCTTGCCACGGTGGGTGAGTGGATAGCGTGTCGGTCTACTAACCCCAAGATTGCAGGTTCGCCCCTGACCGTGGTAAGTGATTTTTGAAAGGCGGCAAAAATACGATACGCATGTCATACGATGTTGGCATGTCAAAGAACCCATTTGAATTCAGTAGGCCGAGTTCATAATGGCAAAATTAATCTCGGGAGTTTTTCGCCAGCACAAAGTTCCTCATTTCTCTACTAGAAAGCGCTATTGTGTTCAAGGAGATTAGATATCTAACATCTAACCTCCTTGACTTTCATAGTCAAGGAACTACAAAATTCGACATGCAAGCTACCCTCTGGGTGTCAAATAGCAAAGCTTGCACCAGGCACCCGAGGCCATACGATATTATAGTATTATCTTCTACTGACTTAGAGGTGGTCTTTAATCCCATGATGTAAATGAAGATCCTTTTTGTCAGTCGGTTCTCGTCCAATCTTACCAGGTGTCCATAGAATTTCGTCCTTCTTTTCCGCATTGTGTACGTGATCTTTTCAGAACACGTCTTGCAGAACTCCTTATTATTGTGGACAAAACATATTTTATAATATGCTTGCAGTTATGCATTATTATACCACCAAAGTTCAGCGTTTACATGACAAGTCCCCCACAATTTAAAATATTTAAATGAATGTTCTTTAGAGCTTTTGGTAACATTCACGGCTACAACATACACCAAAATAATTGGTACACACATTCAGAATTTTCTTTCGTATTCTTACTCTAAATACAGGGTGAACAAAAATGCCGCACTTGTAGGTCGGCATGCGATTCCTCATCCAATTGCAAGACAAAAGTTTCTATAGTAAAATCGGATCGGGTGCTGTTTGAAAACACAGGTATAAAAACGAGAAGCTGGTAACACTGCCACATCCTGCAGTTCATCGAAATGTACAGAGAAAGCTCCGGCAGGTCGCAGAGTTCCTGTGACCTGTTTTTGGCCACGCTGCATGCAGTTACAGCGTTGCCAGAGCCTCGTTTCTTAACACGCATTTCTGTTAAACCTATTGGCGAGACTGGGTTTTGCAACATAAACTTTTGTCGTGAATTTCGACGAGGAACCGCATGCCGACCTCCAAGTGCGGCATATTTTGTTGACCCTGTATAGGCTATAATTTTTACTATTGTTGGGTAATGGGAAGTATGCTTGATACTCAAAAGATTTTGGTGTATGTTGTTCATATTAGTACATTACGCTATCATGCAAAATTTCATTGAGATATCTTGAATGGTATTTATGATGATGATGATAATTGTTGTTTTAAGGGGCCTCACATCTAGGTATTTAAGTTATCATGTAAACGCTGTGTGAAAATAAAGTTTTCTGGAAACGAGCTTCAAACATACCTAAACGCGTGGTAGTCTGAAATTTAAAGAGACAACTTAAGCGACAGCAACTAACTTTTAGGGGGTATCTCTGGAAGTATTGAATATATTTTCATTTTGATCACACCAAATGAAAGATAAAAGATTAGTCATTCAAATAATAACCCCTGGCACTACAGCTCATGAAGGGCCTAGGCCTACCAAGCGACCGTTGCCCAGCCATTTGGCCTGCAGACATTGTAATATAGACATATTTCAATGTATAGGTATATCATATTCTTTGCATTATGTGTCAGTGTTTTCTTTTTATGTTTTCAGGTCTTTGAGGTAGGTAACCACGGTTACGGTTGTTGATCTGTATAGTCGGCCATGTTTGGATTTTCTGCATGTAAGAAAGCTTCGATCATTATGCTCGAAGTAAGAAAGGATAGTTTCATTGAAAAATAAAAGTTAATCGTATCCTATACCTCTTATAGTTTCAGTCAATAGTTAGTTGTTATGATCAGCACATATTACTGTCTCATGACTCTGAGAGAAAGAAGAAATTTCGTTGCTCTGTATGTTTATTGGAAACTGTAACTTTTCTGGCGCCCTGGGTATATTACAATATCGGGGTAACGCGTAGTCAGCGCATCGGGTCCCCTCGGCCGTTAATCTTGGTTCTCGTGACCGGGGTGAAGCCTCACTGTCAGCTACTCAATTGTCCTCACGAGGCTGAGCGCACCCCACTCCAGCCCTCACGTCAGTTTCTAAAATCCCTGACGGAGCCGGGAATCGAACGTGGGGCCTCCGGGTGAGAGGCAGGTGCGCTACCCCAACACCATGGGGCCGGCAAGATAAAAGATTAGTCATTCAAATAATTTATTTAAATATTTTTTTTTGGACCCTGAAATGTGCACCTCCACCCTTAAACATTCACTTTTTATTCACCTAGCCACACTTTTTTGGAATGTCTGTGGAGACGCCGAGGTTATTGGTTATAGTTAGGATTATCATGACTAGCGTTCTTGGAATTCTGGTCTGAAGGCTGTTCACTCAGCCTCGTAAGGCAGAACTGGAAATAGGAGGGTTCTATTCCTACCTCAGCTATACTAGAGGTGGTTTTCCGTGGTTTCCTACTTCTACTTCAGGTGAATGCCAGGATGGCACCTAAGCTAAGACCATGGCCCCCTCCTACCAAAATCCTAGACTCAATTACAAATACGCACACTAGAACAGTCATCACAACAACAAAGGTTATCAGACTGATTCCACATACATACCCAAGAACACGGGGCTACATGACCACCATCTTGCAAATCCCCTAAAATGTATAAACAACAATGAGCTTGGCGTGACTTGATTGTTTAACAGATGGTGTTAAATGGAGCCAATTGCGATGGCCGTGCAGTAACGCGACTTGATTTGAGTTGATGGTTTCTAAACTCAATATGTCCACCACAACTATACGAAATTGAGATAATGCAAGTTTCTGTATCTTTGACACAGTGAGTTTATAAGGGAAAAATGATAAATTCCATAAAATTGACATGCTTTGTAGTTAAGTGTTGAATATTTCACTCATTTCCAAAATTTTACATGTCCACAAGCTAGTCTGTTCCATAACTCAACATGTCCATGTATTTAAATTTAAAAGGGAAATGTTACAGGGATATGTGTGTTTAGAAGTTTTATTAAATTATTATACAAATGTCCGTAGCATACAGTATCATTTTAACGACTAAAAACCCACAAAGACTGATTCTTATGTAAAATACTACGGTACCAACATAGAATATTGTGCAATAAAAATGTCATACTAAATTTATACTTAAGCATTCAGTTGAGATATTATTATTGAAAATACAGAGCACAAATTGTGCATAGGGTTAATAAATGTGAATATACATTAGTGTTTTCACCTTCCACCTTCACAAAATTTCACAATGGAAGGACCCCGGTTCTTACATGTGATTATGTGGTACCGACTGCATTGTTTACCACATAATTTACAAGTACAGGATACGTCTATGTCATGAAAGTACTCGGTGACGCACAGTTCATGGTGGTACCCATGTACCGCCATCGAGTTAACGAAGTGTCGTAGGTCTTGATTGGTGCCAGTCCATACCCTATTCGTCATGGCTTCCGTTATGTAAAATTCGAGCCAGATTTCATCTCTCTTCTTCACTCTCTCATGCATTAGTCTTTTCCAGGCGTCCGTAGATGGTAGTCCTCTCTTCGTCCGTAGGTCCTCAATGAAGAAGTTCTCCTTGGCAAGTTCGTACACTAGTCTAGATTTTGCATATTTTGATAATCCCAGGGTTGCTTTTAGGAAGCGCGACTTCACTGCCTCGAGCGTCCTCAAGTCCTCCAGGGTCAGTTTCTCCCAGATGATTTCTATCCCGTATGTGGCGATGGGCGCTATTTTCGCGTCAAATAATCTGATAGCAGTTCCCAAAGAGAGCTTCGTGAGTGATTTAATGTCATTTATGGCTTTAGTTGCCGCCGTTGCACGAGACTTGATGTGGACTCTGTAGGCTCTAGCTGTTGTTTGCATTGTCAATCCTAAGTATGTGAATGTATTTACTGTCTTGAGGGGATTCAATCCTAGGTATATACTAGGTATATCCTCTCCCATTCTCTTCACATAACCCCACCATCTGAGTCGACTCATAGGAACAGCTTCATCACACGTATTCATTATATTATTAACTATATGTTTCCAAAGAGTGTGCGAAATAAATGTATGCAACTAAAAAAAACACAAGAATTTAAGTTACGAGAAAGCACTGACTGTAGTGTATTGTGAGAGTTGTGTCTGACCTTAGTCTACAATGGTGAACGGAAAGTTATTATTATATTTATTGCATTCCTTGAAAACGAAAAGGAGAAAGTGGCGGTGGCAAAGAAAACTGTATGAAGAGAGATGCAATGCTTAATTGTTAAAAACGATTGGAAATAAAACACATGACAATTTTATATAGTTTACGAGAATGTCAGCTGAGGATTTTCAATGGTTATTGCAAAGTGTCAGGACTACGAGGTCGCATAGGCCTGCTTCGAGAGCAGAGGCAATCGGCTCATACTGTTCGGACCTTCCCCACTCATCGTCGCCCGTCCACACTGAGCACGAACAGAGCACGTACTCATTTTGATGTACCGATAACAGTCGTATTGGGCTGAGGCACGCGGATCCATTCGGTTCGCCCTGTACAAATCTGAGTAAAACGTTGTAAACGCATGCTCATTCGGGGCGAATGTTCAAGTGTATACGAGCCTTTACATTCTACGTATAGCCGAGTTCATTAGCTCCCAAGGTAACCTCTCCTCTTCCATTCTCTTCACATAACCCCACCATCTGAGTCGACTCATAGGAACAGCTTCATCACACGTATTCATTTCTAATAACTTTGCCTTTCTCTCATTATTAGCCTACGAGTACCTTCATGTCATTGCTCCCACATATTTGTCCCAACGATCATTCGAGCTACCCTCCTTCAGTTACTTCTAGCTTATGTATCAGATAGCCTGAACCTACCCTGCTTTCACTTCCATACAGCAAGGTTGGTCTAAATCAGTGGTCCTGAACCCGTAGAAGTCTGAGGACCACTCAGCCTGAAACTGAATCATGTGCGGACCACCCCTCCCCCCAATACACCTTATCACTTGTAACCCTTCCTCAATAACATTTATTTTAAAGATATTTCAATTCTAAACCTGATAGTCATCGCTGCGAATATATTCGGACGATTCTCGTTCAACGCACATCGTTTTTGAAATCCCCATTTATTGGCCACTTTTGTATACGTGCTGGTGGACCCTTTTCACCCGCGGACCACTCCTGAAGCACTCGCGGAACACCGGTTAAGAACCACTGGTCTAAATACTGTGCGATATAGGGAGAGTATCTTTGCCACACTAACTTCTTTCTTGCAGAATGCAGTAGATCCAAACTGAGAACTCGCGGCATTCATTTTTCCTCACTTCGACTTTGTCTCTTTCACTATAGCCTACAGTAAGCTTGCCACGGTGGGTGAGTGGTCAACGTGTTGGTCTACTAACCCTAAGCTTGCAGGTTTGCTCCTGGCCGTGGTAAGTGATTTTTGAAAGGCGGCAAAAATTACGACACCATGTCATTCGATGTTAGCATATCAAAGAACCCATTTGGATTCAGTAGGCCGTGTTCATAATGGCAGAATTAATCTCGGGAGTTTCCGCCAACACAAAGTTCCTCATTTCTCTACTAGAAAGCGCTATAGTGTTCAAGGAGCTTAGATATCTAACCTCCTTGACTTTCATAGTGCTTCAAGGAACAACGAAATTCGACATGCAAGCTACCCTCTAACTGCGGTGGCGTCTAGTAGCTAAGTTCTGAACTTGGCCTAGTAGTCGTTGACGGTGGCGCTTGGAGGCAAAAGTAGGAACTATTTGAAACATTCTAAGTTGCAGTACTTAAATTTAAAAAACAGATAACAAACACTAATACAGTCATCACAATTAACACCGGTTATCAGACAGATTCTACACACACCCAAAGTACACGGGGCTACATGACCGCGTTGTCGCAGCCCCTAAACTTAAGAACCAACCGACCAACCAACCAAGCTACTCTCTGGGTGTCAAATAACAAAGCTTGCACCCGGCACCCGGCACCGAGGCCATACGATGTTATTATTATTATTATTATTATTATTATTATTACTATACAGTAGGCCTACCATAATACCGAGAGAATACACAGTCCAAGTACTTAAAATGGTCCATCTGCTCCAATATAGTTCTTCCAGCCTGACATTCTGTTCAATAACAAATAATACATGAAATAATGTAAGCCTCCGTGGCTTAGGCGGCAGTACGCCGGCCTCTCACCGCTGGGTCCGTGGTTCAAATCCCGGTCACTCCATGTGAGATCTGTGCTGGACAAAACGGAGGCAGCCAGGGTTTTCTCCGGGTACTCCGGTTTTCCCTGTCACAATTTCATTCCAGCAACACTCTCCACTATCATTTCATTTCATCTGTCATTCATTTAATCATTGCCCCAGAGGAGTGCGTCAGGCCTCGGCAGCCGGCACAGTTCATATCCTCGCCGCTAGATGGGGGCTTCATTCGTTCCGTTCCTGACCCGGTCGGAGACTGGAAGCAGGCTGTGGATTTTCATTCACATGAAATAATAATATTCATTCATTCAATTTCGCTAATCGGCCAACTAGGGACCACAATAAGCCTCATTTTACATTCTGGCATTTGTTCTTTTTTCGCTTGATCCACATTGTCTTCATGAGCTCACTGTGTTTAGCACGACGTTCTTCTGTCCATTTCGCACCAGTTGTCCGTTTTTCGTCCCGGAAAGTCCCAAACGTCTTGATGGCTGCTCTATAAAGCTTTCGGTCTTGTGTATCTTCTGCTCGTATCCGCATTTCTTTCAGATCTTTCTGGACGTTAACGTACCATGGCATTGTCGTTTTTGGTTTTAAGTCAAGGATACTGAAGATACATTTCGTCCATCGGGAGTCGATCATCCGTCGTATATCACCGTAGATGCAAACTCTGCGTTTTCGCATTGTGTCAATTATCATCTCTATCTTAAGAGTATATTTCTTGCCTGGATTTTCTGATGTAGATGGTATTTTTGTAGTCCGGGCCAAGTATGATGTGTAGGATCTTTCTTTCTTTCTTTCTTTCTTTCTTTCTTTCTTTTCCCTCTAAATTCGTGAGCAAACATTTCTCGGATATTATAAGGCATGCAGATGCATATAGCGGTACTGGTTTGGTGAGAGTGTTGTAGTGATAATAATATTATTAATAATAATAAAATAATAATACAAAAAAAGATACGAGCCTTAGAGTAGTCGCATATGATGTGTAACATCTGACATGTTATTTTACTCGAATACTACACAGCTTGGACATTCTTAAAATGTTAATTTACCCTCAATTTTCATACTGGTACTATGATGAATGTATAGATTGAATTGGAGATATGCTACTGTCACATTTGTGGCGCAGCGGTCAAGCTGTTAGTCTCTCACCAAGGTAGACCGGGTTTGATTCCCGGTCAATACATGTGAGATTTTCGAATCGAAATGCCATGTCCTGTGGTTCGCATTTCACGTAAAAGGGAGGTACCGTGGATCATGATCGTGAGATTAACGGACACGCAAAACTACAAGCTTCCTTCCTTCCTTTTACATGAATAATTCATAATAACAAAGTGGCACACAACGTCGACAGTACTCTCAAATACTGTGAGCACATTCCTCAGTAATTATAACATTCATTATTCTCAAGACTCTCATACAGTTCGTCGTAAACAATCAAAACATGGCTTCCTACAATCATGAAATAACCTAGTCTCACATATGATGAAAATACAGCTTTTATTCCACTCATATAACAACATTCTGTTATGCATTTAATATTTGACTACTCACCCACAGCTTGACAATAATGCCGCTTACTTAAATGTAATTTGTCGTCTTTGTCCTACCCCATGTGATATTCAACCTTGAACGTGAAGCTTCATAAACTGCTCAATGACAAATGAAAGTCGGTGAAACTTTTGCCACTGTGCTCGTCAAACCAGTGTCTGCTAAATGCACTGCCTACTGTATTGCCATAACATTCTCGCGCTACACAGCACACACTGCCTTGTTTCCACTACACACATTTTCAATTGTACATCCAGCTGGCAGTGCGTCTTCACTTCCGTCCGATCCGCTTCCGTTCGATCCACTTCCACCCGATTCACTTCCGTCTCATTTTTCTGGCAGTGCGTCTTCACTTTCGTCCGATCCACTTCCGCCCGATTCACTTCCGTACCCAATTTTCAAAATCACTCCCACAAAACTATCCAGCAACCGAGCGGAAAGATGTTACACATCAATAATAATAAAACAGTCATCCCAATCAACGGTTTGTATAACTGAGTGTTGTTGTTGGTTTCCAGGGACAGCCGAAGACGCGTCGGTGGATCCTGCGGTCCACTACAACGCCTCGGCACACAAACCATGCTGTTGCTCGGACCACTACCACTACCCCTATCACCGCCGCCAGATGTTCAACCAGAGGCACCAGCTGAGGACTCTGCAAAACGGCTACCCTAAATCAGTGGCGGCGGCCAAGGCGGAGCATTACAACTGGCAAAGAAACCATCCTGGCGACAACCTCACTACATCTGAACTCTAAAAGGCGTCACCTTATGGCATTTGTGGATAATACAGAGAGTTTGCATATTAAGGCTTTCACGGCCCGGATTATTATATAAATAATTCATGCTTTTGGGCTAATGCCGTGTGTATTTTTAATTTAAACCATACGTTTCGGAGAAACCTTGCCTCCTTTTTCAATGGAAATAAACAATGTGGCCAAAGAAAGTATATCAATGAGATTACAAAAAATATAGGTACATTCCTCTGTTCGTCACCAGAGAGCAGCTGCCAGAAATCACTGTATGGACCATGGTGGAACGGTGGACAGAGTAGTAAGTAACGAGAATGTAAAGGGGGCGGTGTGAAAATATAGAAACTCCTCGAAGAATGAGGAGGGGGGGGGGGGAGGTGGAAGGGTTAGATGGATATAAGGAAACATAAACAAAAGGGAAGTGTATCTGAACGATACCTAACGTCATACAGTCAACGGCGAAAAAACAGATGGAAACTCCTCCAGTGACGAACAAAGGTGATCAAATCCAGGCTCTGAGCCCTAGAGGGAAAATGTACAATTTTAAATATGTGAAGAACAGAGAGACTGAGAGGAACTATCTCCCTAGATCCTTAATACCTGGTAGCCAAGTGTCACTTAGCTGATATCCAGTGTCTGTTAAAATTATTGGGATTTTTACGAATTTCAACTGCCTCCCTTATAATTCTAGACCAGTTGTGCTTAACAAGGGCAAGCGCAGCGTCTACCGTAAGCCAACTCACACTAACCGTTATTTACATGCGGACTCCCACCACCACCCAGCACAAAAACAAGGAATTATAACAACTCTAGCGAAAAGAGCGGAACGTATTTGTGAGGCATCAACTCTTCAGGAAGAGTTACATGCCTTACAAACCATGTTTAAGGGTAATGGCTATAATGAATCCACTATATATAGGTCCCTACATCCCAGAAGGAGGGATAGACAACCTTCTCAGAGCTCCGACGTGAGAGGAACTGCTTACCTCCCTTATATTCACAACACCACTGACCGCGTTGCTAAGATTCTCCGCAAGCACAAGATAAAAACAGTTCTCGGCACTATGACGAAAATTGGTCAACGTTTAGCATTAAACAAAGATAAATTGTCCCCAATACTTCAACCTGTGGTGTATGAAGTCCCATGTACTTGCGGGAAAGTCTACATTGGACAAACAAATCGGTCCTTTGCAACTCGCATCAAAGAGCATCAAAGGAACATCCGTCTAAACCAACCTGACAAATCAGCTATAGCTGAACATGCCCTGTTTTCAGGGCACGATGTTATGTTTCAAGGATGCCCATGCGCTTGCCCTTGTTAAGCACAACTGGTCTAGAATTATAAGGGAGGCAGTTGAAATTCGTAAAAATCCCAATAATTTTAACAGAGACACTGGATATCAGCTAAGTGACACTTGGCTACCAGTTATTAAGGATCTAGGGAGATAGTTCCTCTCAGTCTCTCTGTTCTTCACATATTTAAAATTGTACATTTTCCCTCTAGGGCTCAGAGCCTGGATTTGATCTCCTTTGTTCGTCACTGGAGGAGTTTCCATCTGTTTTTTCGCCGTTGACTGTATGACGTTAGGTATCGTTCAGATAGGCTACACTTCCCTTTTGTTTATGTTTCTTTATATCCATCTAACCCTCCCAACTCCCCCCCCCCCCCTCCTCATTCTTCGAGGAGTTTCTATATTTTCATACCGCCCCCTTTACATTCTCGTTACTTACTACTCTGTCCGCCGTTCCACCATGGTACATACAGTAATTTCTGGCAGCTGCTCTCTGGTGACTAACAGAGGAATGTATCTATATTAGCCTACTTTCGATTTTTGCAAAAAATGAAAGTAGACTTATGAGATCACTACAGGGCCAAAAATTGTGTGTCTGTCTGTGTGTGTGTATGTGTGTGTGTGAGTGTGTGTGTGTGTGTGTGTGAGTGTGTGTACTCTGAATGTCTGTCCCCCCTATCAATTCGAACACGGTGAAACCGAATTGAACGAAATTTGGTACAGAGGTAGAACAAGCAAAGGGCACCTCAGTGTCATGTTTTATATCGCCGCCATCTTTACCAAAACTGAATGGCGGTCAAACAAACGTTCAAAACGTAAAATCAAATAGCGACTAACCAAATTATCCGATCTCTACCAAATTTGGTAATAACATACCTTCATATAGGGCGCGTCTTGTGACCAAACTACAAGGTCATCCGCCGTACCATTTCAGGATGGCGGCCGTGCGAATTATGCAAACTTTATAATCCATATCATGGGACCCACCAGTTCCGATTATCGAGCCGAGAATCGATTTAACTGTTCTAAAGGAAGAGGCACGTTCGAAATTAAAAGTTTATTTTGTAATACTATAGTGCAGAAGTGATTTTAAAAAGCTGAGCCGTCTCGGTAAGAAGACAAGATGGCAGCGGATATCTTGTGCCTGACTTATATTTCACTAATTTGAGTATTGCATGCAATATAGCGTACTGATACAAAATAAATAAACTTTGTATGAAATGCTTTATATATAAATAATATACTCCACTGCTGAAATCGTTAGGTCTAAATCATTATTTGCTAACAAGTTCTATGTAAGTCATTTTATATAGTTGAATGTTCGTTGGCACAAATGGCTTCGTGGTAAAGCGTTGGTCTATCATTCATATGCCTATGGTTCAAACCCCGTCAGAGTTAAGTTTTTTGCTTGAAATTTTACATATTTGTTGCTTTGTAATGACTCAGACGTTTTAAAATTAAGCGTTATATTGTGCATATTACGGTGCAAAACATATATTTAATTAAAACATAATTTGCCAGCAGATTTGCTCGAGACATCTAGCAGCTAAAAAGGTAACTGCACGCCGGCCTACTTATTATCTTCCAGATTTTATTGAAAAGTTTCTTCTTATGGCCGCTAGAATGCACTCGCCCTGTTAGGATTATATTGTTCGATATTTCTCCACTAGATTTCACGACTGGTCTACATTGATAGTATACCATTGGCATTCTATGCGCATCGAATTTGAAGAATGACAAGATGATACTATGATACATTTTTACTTCTTATTTTAAAGGGTTTGTAACAGCCTATTGTGCGTTATTTGAAAATGTTATTTGAAGTAAAGAACAAAACGATTTCACATAGTAACTGAATTCTAGCCGCTGGTGCTAGTTCAGGTTATTAATACTTTTATTTCAAGCAAATAGCAATCGAAAATATCCACATAGTTTGTATACACACGTCTCTGTAGGGACATGGAAAGATTTGTTAATTCAATTAGGGTTGTGAAAGCCATGCACAACTAGACGTGTAAAGACATGCCTCAACTCAAAGTTGGATGTTGCCCACGGCAGGTCGATTATGTAATAATAACAATAATAATAATGTTATTTGTTTTACGACCCTTTTAACTACTGTTGCTTTTAGATACGCCGGGGTGCCGGAATTTTGGTCCGAAGGGGATCTTTAACGTGCCAGTAAATCTACTGACACGGCTCCCTCGCATTTGTGCACTCTCAAATGCCAGCTGACTGCGCCAGGATACGAACCTGCAACCTAGGGCCCAGCAAGCGAGAACGTTACCGCTGAGCCACGCAGCCAGTCCGGTCGATTATGTCTCCAGATCCATAACATTCTTGAGATACTTCTTATCTATCTTTCTTCAATGATGGTAGTAGTTTTTTTCTAGGTTGTGGCGTTTGGTAGAGGTAAATAGTTTCTAAGGTCTTCAACCAAGAAATGATTCTATTATACTCTTTGATAATAACAACGAGTTATAACTATACTCATACATTTAGGAGAAAGTAGGCTATATGTTCTTTACTGAACATCTTGTTTTTTGTAATCTCATTGATATACTTTCTTTGGCCACATTGTTTATTTCCATTGAAAAAGGAGGCAAGGTTTCTCCGAAACGTATGGTTTAAATTAAAAATACACACGGCATTAGCCCAAAAGCATGAATTATTTATATACAGAGAGTTATTCTAAACCTAAATACAAAACCTTAAAAATGTGCATTATTATAGAACAAACATCTGCAGATGCACCCACAGTCCGAAGGGTCTGTTTGCTTTTTTAAATTGTTTGTTTGTTTCTTTTTTTCTTTCTTTGTTTCTTTCTTTCTTTCTTTCTACTCTTTCTTTCTCTCTCTGTTCCTTTCTTTCTATCTTTCTTTCTCTCTTCCTATCTTTATTTATGCATGTGTTTATTGATTTAATTGTTGCTTTTTTGATTTATTCAGTTTCTTTTTATATAAGTATTTATATATTTATGTATATACCTGTATATATTTATTTATTTATTTAATTATTTAATTATTAATTACTTACTTAGTGTATTTTTATGATTTATTTCTTATATATTTATTCATTCTTTCATTTATTTATTTATTTATGCATTTTTTTTTATTAATTATATATTTACGTAGAGAAGAAGAAATATGTCCGTCTTTATTATCAGTGCATTCTTCATTAAACTTAACTCCGAATTTTGGGTCAGAAGAGTCAGAAGATACAAGAGTTATATTTTCAATTGATTTGTTTACTCTGCAGCTAGTCAGCCCAAATAAACATGATTTATCAGCAACATCCAGTGTGGGTTTGTGTATGACATTAAAATCAAAATACTGTTTAACGTTTAATTATATGTGAGCAACCGATAAAACAGCCTCAGATTAATCTCGTATTTTGGTATCAGTTTAGAGATACGGTACATTGTTGTAACGACATCCAAGGACCTTAAAATGTATGTCGTTGTAAATAAGTATCGTTGTAACGGAGATACATATTCGTCTAGTGAAAAAGAACAAATTAATTAGGCTTATTTTATTTTATATACTCACCTTTAAGCCTACGTGAGCATACAATACAATTAAAAGTAATCGTGTGACGTCAATCCACCCACTGCTGCTCATAAAATCTCCATATTTTAATTTGGCAAAGGCTTCTGCTTTCACCATGAGGAGAAGCTCACTAATGGTTACATTGTAGCTTCTCTGTTGCTTAAACCACGTAAGCAGTGCTTCATCCACGTCGCTCCGTTCAGGTTTTCGTAACCGCTTAATTTAAGATTCATTCTGTTCACATGCAGCAACAATGTTATCCGCGCTCTTCCAATTCGTTTAAACTGTGGAATTAGCTGGGCCAAATAGCCGACACGTCCTTTCTTTTTCATTCTTAAATCCATGAATCACTGAATCTCTTTCTTCCAACGTTAAATCGTTTCATCTACTGGCCATACTGAGCTAAAATGCGAGTATTTCATGAAAACCTGATATGGAAACTGACTTCAGGTACGTACTGTTAATGAGTTCTGTGGAATGCGCAAGGGTTGCACTGAGGCGGCGAATACACAGTCTTGGCTTTGAGGCAGGCCTGGCGCCTTGCAGGTTGTGTTCACAGGAGGATGCAGTATGTACTAATCACCGAAGAGGAGGGGAAAAAAATGTGAGACCCTGCCAGATTTCAACAACAGATTTCCATGTGCGTTGGTTCTTGGAAATTTTATTTCAAAATTAAGCTGAATATTACAGTACGTTCTATGCGAAGTACAAGCATAAACTTTTGTCGTATTAAGCGAGGCTGAGAAACATATTCCTTGTGAAGAAGACGTCCGTACTGAAGAAAAAATGACGTTATGGCTGAGTTGTCGCTGAATCCGATGTCGTAATAACAAAGTTGGTTACTCATCACCAAGGGAAAACGTTTTTGTTTTAAATAGTGGCTGATTTCCCGACTTCCCTAGTCTCGCTGCACTGCGCCGTCCTGTGCTGTCAACGAACAGCTCTCAGCCTCTAATCTTACACTGCGATTATTTTTATCAAATGATTAACCAATAGTCTTAATTATATCTTCTCTTAGAAAACTGACAGTAATGTTCTTTTTTAGAATTTCCAGTGACTGAGGAGCCTTGCTAAAGCAGAATGTCACACGTTCTGTTTGCTTTTGACTACGTTATTCTGGTTTTAATGGGAATTTAGTGCAGAAGGATTCAATGTATTTTATTGCTGATTGTCCGCTAATGAACTATTCAAAGATTCATGGGGCATGGATTGAAATCAACTAATTTAGAGGGCACATTCCAAAGTGAATGAGAAAAGAGAAAACGAACCCAGCTTATGTATGCCTAGGAATCTCCAATTTCAAAAAATTTCCCACGCAATTTCTTATGGAAAAAGTTGTGAGTCCTTAGGGGAGAAAATAACCCTAAGTAGGATAATACAATAAAATAAAACGTTTAAAAATTTTGACTGATTTAAATTATATTAGTCCAATAATTTGCACACCTCTGTACAATTCGTCCGCAGTTTTGATATTATTAAGTTTATCTTCAGACATGGAACAAATTGTATGCTGACAAACAGCATAATCCAATAAAAATAATCAATATTCAATTACTCGGAACTTTATCTTTAATAGTTTCTTGCGACAACTTGTTCAGATTGCTGATGATGACCATACTGTGGTCGAAACTAGTCCTAGTATATTAAATAATTAATGATACAATTATTTTTTACCGTCGACATGAGCCTCTATGGACTGCGTGTTAACAACCACTGTCATGTCAGTGTCTGCTTCTTGTTCGTTTGCCGGCTTTGACATCTTGCCAGTATCTCTTGAGCCCAGGAGTAGCGAACTGCGCACTGACTCCCTCATTTTTATGAAGCGCACCTGCGCCTCTTTACTGCGAGAATTAAAGGCTCAAGCAGCCATAACCTTCCTAAGAAGGCTTCCTGTGGGGGTCCGGGCGAGGACACCAAGAGCCCGCTGATGAGCCAGCTTGGCGTGCTAGGCGAAACCCCACACAAGGCACGGCACAAACCTAGAAAAATTGCTGAGTTTTAATTCGGTTGGTTGGTTCTTAAGTTTAGGGGCAGCGACAACGCAGCCGTGTACTTTGGGTGTGTGTAGAATCTGTCTGATAACCGGTGTTAATTGTGATGACTGTATTAGTGTGTGTTTCTGTTTTAATTCAAGTAAGCACTGCAGACGATCAATTTTCAAGTACGGTAGTTCCTACTTTTGCCGTCAAAAGCCAATTAGTGGAAGGTTCTTTAACATGCCATAAATCTATGATATGGGACCGGCGGCTTAACTTCCCCTCCGAAGGAAGGCATACTGAGGGATTTTTAACGCTCTTATCAAGCCGTCACCCAACAGTTGTTCAATCTGAGCATTGCTGATAAACAGGCTAACTTTAGCTACTGAGCAAAACACTCCATTGAAAATAGAAATCTGGGCGGTGCTCAAGCCGTGCAACGAACACCCGGCCACTACTCCTGTGATATGTTGTCGAGCTTCGCTTTTAGGTGTAGTGCACAGTATTTTTTGGGTTATTTAAAGAACAAAACTATCATTTGATCAGCTCATAAAGTGAAAATATATAAAATTGCGTAATATTTAATTTTAAATATCTACCGTAATGTTTCTGCTGAGAACATTTTTGTCGGTGTGCAACGCTGCGCCAGCCGCCACTACTGGGTTGCTTACAATACCCTCATTCTGTTGTAGAGTGTTTATTGGGACTGGGTCAGTTAAACTGTGACCTAATAAAAGTTTAGTGCTTTTCACCCCACAATGTGACCTAATAAGAAAAACATCACATATGGTGTTTAAAATCTACCATGTCACTAAATGAAACTCCGAATTCCTCCTGTTTCTCTGTGTTACAGCCAAACTTCTTAGATAACTAAGAAATGAATATGTGTGTGTGCCCAAAGAACGGGAAGAAAATATCACTGATTGACTGATTAAGAGTTAAAATATCGATACAAGGAAATGTGGGAACAATTTCACCCGAAATGTTCAATACAAGTAACTTAGTTAATAGATTAAATAATGTAATAGACATAAAGTGTTAAAATGTTCTATGTGCTACCAACTTCACATCTTACAAGACGTTTTGGCTGTGGACCTCAATAACTAGTGTTTACCGTCCATTGTATACTGTAACCAATATTTTGTGAGTCCCCCATGACAGTTTGATTTAGGCTATTAACATTGTTTATTTCTCTTCATATACATTTCATATCAACATGTTATCGAGTTGGCAATGTGACCAATTGCATTGGTCCGTCTGCAGTAGACGCAGTGTCACTATTTTACCTCATTAGCCTATTTTCGATTTTTGCAAAAAATGAAAGTAGACTTATGAGATCAACACAGGGCCAAAAATTGTGTGTCTGTCTGTGTGTGTGAGTCTGTGTGTGTGTGAGTCTGTGTACTCTGAATGTCTGTCCCCCCCTATCAATTCAAACACGGTGAAATCGAATTAAACGAAATTCGGTACAGAGGTAGCACTAGCAAAGGGCACCTCAGTGTCATCTTTTATATCGCCGCCATCTTAACGAAAACGTAATGGCAGCCACCCAAATGTTAAACGCTTAAATCAAATTACGACCAACCTAATCATCTGATCTCTACCAATTTTTGCAACATTATACCTTTATGTATGAAAAATCTTTTGACCAAACTAGAAGGTCATCAGCTCAATAAATTGAGGATGGCGGCCATGTTTGTGTGCAAATCGATTCCCCCAATATATTCAAACACGGTGAAAACGAATTGAACGAAATTTGGTACAGAGGTAGCACTAGCAAAGGGCTCCTCAGCGCCATGTTTTATATTGCCGCCATCTTGACGAAAACGTAATGGCGGCCACCCAAATGTTAAAAGCTTAAATCAAATTACGACCAACCTAATCATCTGATCTCTACCACAATTTGCAACATTATACCTTTATGTACGAAGAATCTTTTGACGAATTGAACGAAATTTGGTACAGAGGTAGCACTAGCAAAGGGCACCTCAGTGTCATGTTTTATATCGCCGCCATCTTTACGTAAACGGCAAGGTCATCAGCCCAATAGTTTGCATATAGCACCTCATATTCTTGTTTAATATCCGTATAACACGTTGTATTTAAACAAGCTACTACCACCAACATTCAATTATACTCCTTGAAAAGGGCAAAGAGTTATAATAATACCTATGCATTTAGGAGAAAGTAGGCTATATGTTCTTCACTGAACATCTTGTTTTTACTGTTATTATTATTATTTTTAAGAACTTTGATTCAGAAGACATGGAGGGACAAAATAAAAAATTATGAGTTATACCATCTTGTTCAAGTAGAACAATCTCTTAAGGGGGGACCTACACCTTTGAGTGTCAAAATTTGTCATTTTTCAATTATTTTTTTCTACGTTTATTGATTCTTCCTCTTCAAATCACTGCAACAATTTCTCTTATATGTATAATACTTTTGATGTTATGACCAAAAACGTGCAGGGGAGTTTAGGAAGTTTGCCTACAGATTGGTAACTTTGTTGCTCGTTTCCCGAAACTTGGATTTTCAAATCCGTTTTCTTAGTAACTGCCAGAGTTTTCAAGATAATGAAGTGAAATTTAGTATACATGTGTATCCTATAGGGAAGAATAATATGACCTAGAACTGATGTTGTGCGTGTCATAGTTTCGGTTTAAAAAAATATATTCAGTGAAAAAAATGCAAAAAAAGGACACACTTTTATATAAGCTTTTAATTTTTTTTCTTTATAGAATCCAATAATTCTAGGTCAATCTCTAGCTACCGCATTAGTAAATACAATGAAAAAAGAATTTTTGAAAAACAATGATATTTGTGTAAAATATTAGGGAAACGGTGGATCTGTGCACAATATGCAGCCGCCATTTTAAATGCCCAATTTGCGGAAATGCATTCGCCATATGACTTGTAAATACACGAACAAATTAGCAAAGGATAGTGTGATGAGCAGACCAAATTACAATTCTTTAGTACTTGCTGTTGCTAAGGAATAAAAAAGTGAAGTATACATGATTTTCGGATCCTTAAAGGTGTAGGTCCCCCCTTAATGATATCTGTGTTGAAGCCAGGCTGAAATGGTTCGGTCATTTCAAAAGAATGGACACACAAAGAACAGCTAGAGTATGGTTTGACGTTTGAGAAAGAAGTCAAAGGCAAGAGACCAAGGGGTCGACCAAGGAAGAGATGGATCGAGCTGGATTTGCAGCAGGTCGTGGAGGGGGAGACATTCTTGGAGAGAACTAAATGGAGAGCATTCATTCACCGCACCCGGGAAATTGGAGCCGGTTCTTGATGAAGATGATGATTATCATGACATTCATTTCACCATATAAGTGGGACAAGATGGTATGGCAACTTCTTTTAGGGTGGAACATTGGGAAACGAGCGAACTATGGAACAGGTCTCCAAGATGACGGCCTTCTGCATGATGATATGTAGACCAGGATGTATTCCCAATATTTCTAGAGAGCGAGCCAATGATTTAGAGATGATCCCGGTAGAAGAGATGACTATGGGAAGAACCACTACACTTTCCTGTCTCCACATTTGCCGTATTTCCTCAGCCAAGGGCAGATACTTGGTGATCTCCTCACAGCAGGTTTGTTGCAGAGTATGGAAAGAAAGGAAAAGACACTGTTTTTGGCTTGGCTAAAAGGAGACTATATTACTACTGACAGCATTAGTATGAATATGAAATGAAACGCGAAAGGAAATAAGAATCGACTCTAAGAACAACCCTATTACAGCATTTATGAGAAAGGTTCTCTTCCGCATGTTTTCAGGCCGGTTTGCTGGTATGATTTTATCAGTAACAACAGATCGGTCCCATAGCAACTTGTGAGTAGAATTTTCCAAAACGGCGTCAGGAATATACTGATAGTAAGGCAAAGTATTTTCAGATAATAAGTGCTTTTGAGCAAGGAGTAGGTGCATTATTTTGACCACTTAGTTGTGCCTTTTCATGTAATCAGTACAGGAGATTGCTTGGCAGCCTCCCGTGATATATTGGTTCTAGTTAGCATCTTCGGCGTGTATCATCCTGAATATTTGCCTTAACTATATATCTAAGATAGTATTTGATAGCCACAACTTGATCCTGGATTGCAACCATGAATCCTTCGGTCTCAGTGAATAGGTTCGCATGAGTCAACCAGCTGTTCGACGCATCAATGTTATTATTATTGTATTTTTTTCTTCACATATTCATTTTCATTTGTATGCTATAGTGGTAATGTGCATGTGGGGACATGGTATTAAACAAATGGCCGCTCTGTGCGAGGGTCAGACATTACCATCTAATGGCAGCACTAGTCATTCACAGCCTTCTTGTGAATGAAAGTATCTTTATGACTTGTTAACAACAATGAGAATCAAAGAGAAAAAGAAGAAAGGAAGAGACACTGCTTTTGGCTTGGCTAAAAGAAGAAGAGATTACTACTGACAGCATTAGTATGAATATGAAATGAAATGTGAAAGGAAATAATAAGTGACTACAAAATTGTCTACTGTAAGAACAACCCTATTACAGCATTTATGAGTTCATTACCCTCGTCATCACACTGAATACACTGTCCAGATCTTAAGGACACACTTCAGTGTATGATCGCTACGTGGTTTTCATTTTCTGCAAATGGCAGAAATCATGGAGAGGTACTGCTCGAGTCCAAACTCTGTGAACCTGAGTAGAATGTGGATCGCAGATGATGAGGAGAGATGTGGGGGGTTCCCGGCCCGTGCGAAGTAACAGAACCAAATACATTGGTCGGTCACTCACTCACTCATTCGCATCACCACAGTGGTTTAGGCAACGGCTCTATGCTAGCAGTATTATAATAGACAGGAATTCCAGATAACATGGCGGGCTGTGGACAGGCACTTCTCTTCTTGCCTCCCGCATCATAGTACAGTACAGCTGCACAGAAGAAACCCCTTTTGTTCCAGAAACCGTGCTATGGTTGGCTTTTAGTAAATCGTTAGAAAAGCAAAAGAAAAGCTTAACTCTAAATTTCAGAATAATTTTCACGATCAATTTGTCGGAAAACTCAAAATATATTTGAAAAGCGTTTTTCTCTAAATCGACGCATTTTAAAGAAAGGTTTTTTAAACAAGAAATGTAGAGGACATTGTCACCTACAATTTGTATCATTGAGGTCATGTCATACGTTTTGAAATGCATAAGCTAAGTGGCACCAAAGTTTCCAAAAAAGTGGTTTTTCACTTTTTGTCCTAGAAAAAATGTTTTGTTCACAAAAGAGCGAATCAGAAATGTGTTCTTCTCGAAATTGTCTACAACATTTATAGAAACATTTTTTCCTCTGAATTACCGTTCCAAGGTGTGAAAATTGTCCCGACACCGGTCCCTGTCTAAATTATGCCCACCGCTCTCTCCGCAGTAACAATAGTAGCCTTGACTACGCAGCGTTGCATTTGCTGCGCTATAACTTTGGAACGGTAAGTCGGAGGAAACAAACGTTTAAACAAATGTTGCACACAATTTTTAGAGGAACAAATTTCTGATTCACTCTTTATAAAAAAAAACATTTTTCTAGGACAAAAAGTGAAAAAACACTTTTTTGGAAACTTAAGCGCCACCTAGCTTCTGCAATTCAAAACGTATGACATGACCTCAATTAGACAAATTGTAGGTGACAATATCCTCTACATTTTTTGTTTTTAAACCTTTTCTTTAAAATACGTAGATTCAGAGAAAAATGATTTTCAATTTTTTTTTGAGTTTTCGACAACATGATACTACAAATTATTCCGAAATTTACAGTTAAGCTTTTTTTTGTGCTTTTCTAACAGTTTACAAAAAGGCAACCATAGCACGGTTTTTGGAGCAAAACCATTCCAGCTATACTGTACTATCACCTCACCCCGCAAGTTCATGGAGCTTAGACCCGAGCAGTACAACTACCAAGGTTAGTAGTACGACTGAAGAGAGTTCAAAGTCTATTAAATTGAAAGAGACTGCCACGTATATCATGCTCCCAGCAAGCCATTTTTAATAGTAAAGTATTATTGTTTCAATCATTCATTTTTCATTCTATGTACGTAGTTTTGGCCCTAAGACAAGTGTATTGCCCTGCAACCCGAGAGGGAAGATTCTCGTCTCTATAGAAATGTTAGTTGGGCATAATAATATATATTTGTGAAACTTTTAGATTATAATATTGTCTGTGAATTCCTTATGAAGTTACTAACACGGTGTAATTCATTGTTACCGTAAATAATAATTCGAGGAGTAGGTATAATAATACTCTTGATGAACATTGGAAATCAACAGGGTCGAGCAGTGTTTAACTTCTATTATAACTGAAGTATTTTTCAATGTACTCTTCAATTCCAGTGTAATATAAAATGTACATTTCTGTAATAAAACTGTTGTATTTATTCTCTTAACTGGATGATGAAAATAAAGAAATTTCTGATTATTTTGTGTATCGTTGATGAGAATACTTTTTAACTTTTCAACTGCAACAAGAATATATTTGTTGTTGTTGTTGATGTTACAGGCGAACCTTGCCTTATTGACTCGGAGTTATGTTTTTCCTTGTTATTTCAGTTTATAAGATGATATTGTGCGAATATTAACTTCTCTCTCCTCGGCTTTACTTTTACAAATCACTACCAGTACCATCGCGCTGTTCAAATAATATTTATATTCGTAGTTGTAATAACAGCCTCAAGCTATTGATTTTACGTACCATCCAACAACAGCGGCTTTTAGAGACGCCGGGGTGCGTGAATCTACTCACACAGCTCCCTCACATTTACGCACCCTCAAATGAAAAATGACTGCGCCAGGATTCGATCCTGCAATCTTGGATACAGCAGGCGAGAACGTTACTGCTGAGCCACGCAGCAAGTCAAATTGGTAGTTGTGTGTATGTAAATTCACATTTATACTAATGCCATCGTTACTTCCGACTCGGCGTTTCAGTGATACGCTAGAGCTATCTAGTGGTCAGAACAAGAATCATTTTATCCAGCCAATCACAGACAGCCATTCAAATCGATATATCACGACAAATCTAGTTGCGATTTAGCAGGCAACATCGCAAACGAAACTCGAATTGAATGGCTGCCTGTCATTGGCCGGTTACGGTTAGAGTGATTTCACTTCTGACCGCTGCGTAGCACTGAATCGTCAAGACGGAAGTAACGATGGCTGGTATCAATATAGTAAAAACTTAACTACTCTGCTCCGGGACATACCCCTATATCTTACTAGTTTCTTATTAGTGCTGTCTTGGCGTGATCTTAGCCCATTGTTGCCAACTATTGTAAGACCAATAAAAGTAGATGCCCACTCAAAAAAGGAGGAGATTACAGTAGATTTTCAAATTTTAGTGGATATCACCTATTGCTTAAAATCTTGCGAATGTTTTACGTATGTTGCACGTAATGCAATCACAAGGAACTGCTACTGATGTAACAAAATGGTGTAAACCGCACAGGTTAATTGACTGGGAGTGGTTTTTACGAAGAGAGCATGTCGTCATGCGAAGAAATTCATCGCGATAGTTAACCAGGTTGCACCAAATAACAGTAATTTTAACTCAGTGTTTCTTAACCATGGACGATCGCTCCATGTCTTAGTATGGAACTAAACTGATATTTTACCTCCGTTTACTTTTAATTACTCTCCTTTCATACGGTATTTTAAAATAATAAGATGTGAAATTCGAGAAAAAGAACTACGACATCTTAATGGAACATTTTAACAAGTAAGGAGATTTCCTGTGTTTCTTAAACTTTTGTAGTAGAAAAGTAGACATGACAACACTGGCTTAATCCCTCTCAATCGTCATTCTGTGAGATAAGTGACATAGTCCAAGCCCGTTTTCAATTGAATTTAATTTATTAGTCAAAGAAATGTCACTGAGACTAATGCACCCCTTTATGTAGCATATAATTATATTTTCTGGTTAAAATCATTGTAACTTTCGTGACGATCACCCTTTGTACTGACTCGTTATAAGTATTTTCTGACAACCTCTCGTCAATAATCCCAATACAATATAATATAAAAATGAATTTTTGTCTGTTCTTTCTGAATTTCCACGGAAATTTGCGTTAATAACGTGCGTTAATTGCGCGCAAAAACATGTTTGTCTGCCTGTATGTCTGTCTGTGTACAAGTTTGTACGCTTTTAACTCGAGAACTGCTGGGTAGATCGACGCACAATTTGGTACAGATATCCACCAGAGACACGACACTAATCATTGATGTAACCTTCATCGTACTTCTCATAAAAGTGAGGACATAGGGGAAATCGTTTCAAAATACGTGCTAAAATAGGCGAAATATCAAAATTATCCTAGATGGAAAATGAAAGCTTATTTTGAGCCACTCAATGTGAGAGACCAAGCTCGGTAGTCTATAAGGGGTCTCCGAAAACCTCATTTTAAGGCCCTAAATTTAACAGTGTCTGTGATATTCCCAGGAAACTAAATTCGCTGTGGTAAACTGATGAAGGAATGACGAGCCCCTAACCATTGCAACAGTAGCTCAATTGATAACGTCTGGCTATTAATACCGAAGACCGATCGAAGAACGGGTACTTCTGCGAGTGGATACATAAATTGAATTTTTTATTCGTTGGGCTTCATTCAGTAAAAAATTATAAATGAAAATCTAGCGCTTGAGTCTCCTTAATATCGTGCCGCGAGACAATGAGACTTGCTTGGAAAAATGGCACGGTACATGATTTACCAATATAGATGAATCTGACCATTAATAAAGTTTGTACGTGTACTATTAATAATCAGGTAATACTAATAAACCTATTATGTATATTCTGTGCACAATTATATAGGCTACTAGACCGTCAGTTGCCGCTGCAATAAAAGAAAATGCTAGGCAAGTTACTGACTGTTGAGGTTTACCCGGCGGCTCGACAAAATTGTTTTGTCCTGTGCCCCCGGCAAATTGTTTTACCTGGCGTCTCCGGCAAATTGCTTTGCCCTCGGGTTGTTACCTTAGTTGGGGTGACTTCGTCAGAAAGACGGTGGTAATTGTATATAGGACAAGACGTGAGTATTACGTGTTGTGTTGGAGAGAGAGATAGTGCTAAATGAAAAGAGAGCGCAGACAGACTGCTGGAAGGAAATGTCGGCTACTTAAATGCTGACGCCTGTTGACTATATTACAGAGACAATGGCCGTGCCTTGATTGAGCATGCGGTGCAGCGGAGTAGGACTCGTTGGTTAACGACCGGCGTATAAATGAATTGGCAAGAAATACAAAAGAGTACGGTAATTTAAAATAATGTAAAATATTTAATTACGGATTAGTGTGAACTGCGTGAAAACTCACTAGTTGAATTTAACAAAGTAAATAGTACAATGATGGATGATGATTACAATGTTTAGAGGTCTGGTTTTAGAAAGGATGATTCAAGATTATAAAAAACCTTAAGTACACACTCACCGGATCTGCTGTTAAACGGGTGGCACTTCTTCGTTGTTCAGTGTCGAGTGTCGGAGAGACCTCGTGCCCTGGAGTAGGCGGGTTTTTATTGGAAGCGTCAATGCTGTGTCAGAAAATCAGCACATTCTCGTGCTACTTTGGAAGGTTCCGAAAAGGCTGTCACATTCTTTGGGCCACTTGTGTTAAGGAAGTGCTGAAAAGATTGCAACATGTATGATGAACTAGCTAGCCATGCTTTGAGTGTAATTTGTGAGGCTAGATGGTTGTAGTTACTGTTGGTTCCTTATTGGTTTAGGCGTAAATAATGGGCTGAAGGGTGGTGAAAGGGGGCTGATAGGGGGTGGTTATCCCCAGTAGGAACCCCAGGGTATAACATGACGTTGATCTTAATTCCGTTATGTCGTTGTGACGATACCTGTATCTGAAGTTTGAAGTTGGATGTCTGCTTCCAGTGGTCTCGAACCGTGGTTGTTCTTGTAGATTCTCAGATTCAAGTAGTATGTCGATATTGTTATGCCCCGATGTCGGTTCAAGGTGAAACCGTATAGGGCATTCAACCCCAGTCCAACCTAGTCAGCAAGAACATCGCTTCCTCACTGAAAAGCTGCTGACTCTGGTCAAGAGAATTCAGTCAGGCACTACTGCATTGGCGGAAGCCAGACCTTCACAGAGGTCAAATGCCTGCCTATCGGGAGGTCGGGTAAGTTGGATCGTCGGACGCTCGTTGGCCAAGGGGCACGGAGCTGAGGCGGTATTTGAGTGCACTACCGCTAGCAAAGCTGAGGAAACAGGTGAGAACCATTTATTCGATTTTTTCAGGATTAAATTATAATCCATTCAATCCTTTCATTCATTCCCTTCCTCCCACGCCGAATAAACTGGGCTTTTATCTTTCCAACTCTTTCATTGGGGAGCATTCCCTGAATCCTGGAATCACGTCCCACTCTCAATTCCTTGTATAGTAGGGACTGCATTGTAATCCCTATCAGAAGCTATCGGTAAGGGCACGATAACGATCCTAGTACATAATCTTGCAGAACCCCTGATCGGCATATGGCGTAAGTCCGTACGATCAGGTGGGGGCTTAGATCATAAATACAATAGATGGCTGATGACGTCACATTTGTGAAATCAACATCTCAATCAGCTGACTAAAGGGAACTTCCGGGAACTGCGGATAGTTTGGAGCACGGAAATACTACACGTGACGATAGAATTGGGCTATTCTGTTCTATTCATTACCATACTAAGCCAGAATGGTGTATTACTGTGCAGCGTATGGATGTAAGGAGACGTTTAGGAAAAGATCGGGCATTTCTTTCCATAGGTAGTCCTAAATTAATTCATTGTAAAATAACCCTAACATTCTTGACTTCACTACTTGCATTTCTTTACGTTTCCTCTTAACTCCGAGACATGAAAGAAAAATAATTTAATCTGTAAATTTATTACAAATTATTAAAATTTACTCTATCCCTTACTCCACTGAACAGGCCTATGAAGCAAAATTAGGACCATCACAACATCAAATAGCCTTCCTTTTCAATCATGTTCAGTGTCAAATTGCGGGTTATGCTACTTATGTGACGATGTAGTCTTCGATAATAAAAACGCTGAGGTAATATTTGTCATCTTATTAAACGTATGGACAGTGCGTTTGGTTGAGGAAATTTTCAGATCATTCTAGTATACATTGCAGCCCTAAATTAGTCAATTCGTAGGATTTCAAAGTTCTGGATTATTAACTGCGAAGGTTTCTATGATTCGTGGAAAATGGAATTTAAAAGGAAACAGTTCATTGCTTGTAATGATTTCCGTTGTAGCAAATGTAATGCATAGTTGTTAAAAAGCAACGCTTACTAAATCAATAGACTTCCTTATTTCCATTTGCCTATGTTTTGTTCAACTTCATAAAATACTGAAGTGGAAAGTAACGCTGAATAAGAGCTAATCGTACGATAAAATTTTGTAAAATAATGCACCGGTAGCCTACTGAAATTAGCCAAAATACATTTTCTAATGATGACAAATAAATTAGGAAATGATGTAGTAATAGATTGAACTTGTTTGGAGCTCTCGGGCGTACAATTAAAAATGACCAGCTACACAAACACAATTCTCTTCAAAAATCAGTATGCCTAATTGAGAATTGGATTTGTTATTAATTATTTACAAGAGGGGATCCTGGATGTATGAGTATTACGGAACACGGCAGCCACTTTTTACACAAACACAATTCTGTTCAAAAATCAGTAGGCCTAATTCAGAGTTGGATTTGTTATTAATGATTTACAAGAGGGGATCCTGGATGTATGAATATTACAGAACACGGCAGCCAATGTTTACACAAACACAAATCTGTTCAAAAATCAGTAGGCCTAATTCAGAGTTGGATTTTTTATTAAGTATTTATAAGAGGGGATCCTGGATGTATGAATATTACGGAACACGACAGCCACTTTTTACACTAACACAATTCTGTTCAAAAATCAGTAGGCCTAATTCAGAATTGGATTTGTTATTAATTATTTACAAGAGGGGATTCTGGATGTATGAGTATTACGGAACACGACAGCCACTTTTAACACCAAATATGTTACATTCTTAACCTTTGCTACCTTCCGGTACGTAAAGAAACATGCGATGCTTTTCCCAATGTCGTATAAATTACGAAAATGTGTGTTTAAACCCTCATTAAAAATCATTTCCCCACCAACTCCTATCACCTTCCATTACGAGTTCCTCTGTTTTCCCTTCAGTCAGCTGATCCAGATGTTGGTTTCACGTCACAGTACAGGCGCAGTGTGGCAATGCGCACTCTATTGTATTTATGCTCGAAGGGTGGGGGTATAACCATATGCTTTTGCTGGTACCATTTCTAAAGTTTCCTATTAAGTCCAGACAAACTAACTCTCTCTGACTTCCTGTCTATCTTATTATTATTATTATTCTGTCGATTTTGGCCTACTGTGGACCGCGTTGAACAATCGGCCTACTTGCCAATCCCTTCTTCTCCTCCCAGAATTTCTTCATGCGCTCGCTGAGTCTCCTTTTCTCTTCAGACCAGATGACCTTGGTTTTTGAGCTAAAACCACTGCCAACTGGATGGCATCCCTCCTGGCTGCTTTAAACTGCCTGCCCATTCAACACTTGGAGGGGTACAAGTTATATATTAATTGCAGATTTCATTTCTGATTTACAAAAGAGCACGCAGCAGTACGGCATTCTAAAATCCAAAACACAACTTCGCGGAAAACAAACAACAAACGGTTGAACATCGTAATTCAGCGAGGCTCCAAAGCCTTTCACACTCAAAGCAATGGCTTCTTACCAAGGAAGTCAGACCGTACCTAACCTTACAGACAGTTCTACCCACAATGTGCCCAAGAAACCCCAGAAAAGTTAAGCTTCTGCAATACAGTTAACACCGAATAAAGAACAGGCTATTATTATTATCGACGCCATTAACATCAATACAAAACAAATGTCTGCAAATGTGACTTGAAAAGGTGGCGATCGCAGCGGGTTGGTGCTGCTCTTAGCGTCTATATTTGGAAACGAGGTTGTACGCCTAAACCAATGCTGTAATCGTTGAATGGGCAGGCAGTCTAAAGCAGCCAGGAGGGATGCGATCCAGCTGGCAGTGCCTAAAACCCTTCAAATTTATCAACCTTCGTTCGAAACAGTGATTTGTTGACAATATCTTCTTGAGTGATGCCAACTTCTTTGAGACCTGCTCGTGTTTCCTCAAACCATTTTGTCGTGGACTTTAATTTTCTAATGTAAGTGAATATCCTTTTGGTTAGCCTATTGTTGCTCATTCGTGAGAGGAGGCCATAAAATGTAATTCTTCTTACGCATCGTGTCCGTAAGTTTCTCCGCCTGGGTGTACAAGTCACTATTCCTCCGTCTCCTCCATAAGCCATCTGCTCTCTGTATTGGCCCCAATTATTTTCCTTAGGATTTTTGTTCTTTCATTTCTAACTCCTGCGTTTCTCCTGTCTATCTCTTACGTAACATTCTGAATATGTCCAATTCCAGGCATAATAGACTGACTTGTTCGCAGACTGGAATAAGGTATGAAGTATATTAGCGTAACCAAGTAATGGATAATGTTTAGGGGCCGTATTTTTTGGTAATAGCGATACGCGCGAACTTTTTTCATATCCTCTTTCTTGCATATATATATGGCCTTCTAGGTACTTAAGGTAGCGTATTTTAGCAAAATGAACTCGCGAAATATCACGAAATCGGATTATTGCGCGAATTGCACAAATAATCACGAAATATACTTCACTTGCTACGAAAATGCTAAATATTATCGAAAAACGCTCTCCAAAACACGTTTAAATGCTCTGAGGAATTGACCGTCGTGGTTTCCTTCTCATTTGATTGATAGTGCTGCGCCGGAAGAATGTGTATTCAGTTCCGCGATCTGTAAGGCTATCGGTTAAAATCGATATCTGCTTATCGATTACATCAAATGGCGTTGTGGTCTTAGATACAGCAGTGCGAGTTCGTGACTGATAAAAATTCATTGGCAAACATCCAGCATTTACGTATAAAAATGCCGAAAACTAAAGTCACAGCAGTTTTCTCGAGGGCCGAGGAATACAACAGTGAGGGGTTCTAAGTATTGGACGCTGCAAGAAAGATTCTAATGTGTAAATACTCCTATGTTCTTATTCCTTAGGAACGAAAAGACACGTGCGATAAACACTGCAGGGATTCAGAAACGCATACAAAGCGGAAGAAAGAAGGAAATGAACATAATTCTAAGCGGCAAATAACATTCGGTGATACTCTACACGTCGCAAAGAAGTTGAAGAACCCCCTTATCACATAATTTGTTAGATTTACCCCATATTATAAGGAAGATTTCAGATGAAGCATCGATCGTTATGACAATTTATTACGCAAAATACCCACCGAAATAGCGTCTTTTTTAACACCGAAATCAACAGTTTTATTTCACCAACAAACAAGATGTTCAGTAAAGAACATATAGCCTACTTTCTCCTAAATGTATGAGTATAGTTATAACTCGTTGTTATTATCAAAGAGTATAATAGAATCATTTCTTGGTTGAAGACCTTAGAAACTATTTACCTCTACCAAACGCCACAACCTAGAAAAAAACTACCACCATCATTGAAGAAAGAAAGATAGATAAGAAGTATCTCAAGAATGTTATGGATCTGGAGACATAATCGACCGGACTGGCTGCGTGGCTCAGAGGTAACGTTCTCGCTTGCTGGGCCCTAGGTTGCAGGTTCGTATCCTGGCGCAGTCAGCTGGCATTTGAGAGTGCACAAATGCGAGGGAGCCGTGTCAGTAGATTTACTGGCACGTTAAAGATCCCCTTCGGACCAAAATTCCGGCACCCCGGCGTATCTAAAAGCAACAGTAGTTAAAAGGGTCGTAAAACAAATAACATTATTATTATTGTTATTATTACATAATCGACCTGCCGTGGGCAACATCCAACTTTGAGTTGAGGCATGTCTTTACACGTCTGGTTGTGCATGGCTTTCACAACCCTAATTGAATTAACAAATCTTTCCATGTCCCTACAGAGACGTGTGTATACAAACTATGTGGATATTTTCGATTGCTATTTGCTTGAAATAAAAGTATTAATAACCTGAACTAGCACCAGCGGCTAGAATTCAGTTACTATGTGAAATCGTTTTGTTCTTTACTTCAAATAACATTTTCAAATAACGCACAATAGGCTGTTACAAACCCTTTAAAATAAGAAGTAAAAATGTATCATAGTATCATCTTGCCATTCTTCAAATTCGATGCGCATAGAATGCCAATGGTATACTATCAATGTAGACCAGTCGTGAAATCTAGTGGAGAAATATCGAACAATATAATCCTAACAGGGCGAGTACATTCTAGCGGCCATAAGAAGAAACTTTTCAATAAAATCTGGAAGATAATAAGTAGGCCGGCGTGCAGTTACCTTTTTGGCTGCTAGATGTCTCGAGCAAATCTGCTGGCGAATTATGTTTTAATTAAATATACGTTTTGCACCGTAATATGCACAATATAACGCTTAATTTTAAAACGTCTGAGTCATTACAAAGCAACAAATATGTAAAATGTCAAGCAAAAACCTAACTGGTTCGAACCATAGGCATATGATTGACAGACTAACGCTTTACCACGGAGCCATGTGTGGCAACGAACATTGATCTATATAAAATGACTTACATAGAACTTGTTAGCAAATAATTATTTAGACCTAACGATTTCATCAGTGGAGTATATTATTTATATATAAAGCATTTCATACAAAGTTTATTTATTTTGTATCAGTACGCTATATTGCATGCAATACTCAAATTAGTGAAATATAAGTCAGGCACAAGATATCCGCTGCCATCTTGTCTTCTTACCGAGACGGCTCAGCTTTTTAAAATCACTTCTGCACTATAGTATTACAAAATAAACTTTTAATTTCGAACGTACCTCTTCCTTTAGAACAGTTAAATCGATTCTCGGCTCGATAATCGGAACTGGTGGGTCCCATGATATGGATTATAAAGTTTGCATAATTTGCACGGCCGCCATCCTGAAATGGTACGGCGGATGACCTTGTAGTTTGGTCGCAAGACGCGTTCTATATGAAGGTATGTTATTACCAAATTTGGTAGAGATCGGATAATTTGGTTAGTCGTTATTTGATTTTACGTTTTGAACGTTTGAGTGGCCGCCATTCAGTTTTGGTAAAGATGGCGGCGATATAAAACATGACACTGAGGTGCCCTTTGCTTGTTCTACCTCTGTACCAAATTTCGTTCAATTCGGTGTCACCGTGTTCGAATTGATAGGGGGGACCGACATTCAGAGTACACACACTCACACACACACACACAGACTCACACACACACATACACACACACAGACAGACACACAATTTTTGGCCCTGTAGTGATCTCATAAGTATACTTTCATTTTTTGCAAAAATCGAATGTAGGCTAATAAGGCCCTTAACGTTTCCAGTATCACTTGGTAATGGAATAAAGTAGCTTCAAGTAATCAAGATGATTAAGTAGGGCCTACTTCTTAGGCTATAGTCTATATTGCTTGATGAGCACGTGATATCTCCCACTGTTATTCTACACTACATTCCCATCGCTTAACACCTTACCACATCATGTGGCACCGCTAGTATGAATCGTCCTGCCATTTGAAAGGCGCCATCAAGCTAAATTCAGTTATGCTGTCCGTTGGGAGAAAAAGCGCGACAAAACTTGTCCTTTCGAGAATGAGTTGTTCCTTCTTTCATTGGAGAATTGCTTTACTTTGCTTCATTGCGCTCGAAATACTGTAGGTTACCAGGTTCCGGGTGATGAAACTTGACTAGATATTGCATGCGTTGCATACTTAGCAATATTATATTAAGTATAGGCAAATCTCATTGAAATTACGTGTTTTACATAATAATGTTAAATTAATTATCCTACTACAGTATACAAGGCTAATGTAAATGAAATGACGCAGGGGATAAATAATTAATTGTTGTTGTTTGAGTCTTCAGTCTTTTGACTGGTTTGATGCAGCCCTCCATGCCTCCCTGTCCTGAGCTAATCTTTTCATCTCTACATAGCTACCAAGCCCTACGTTCGAGGCAATCTGTTTAACATATTCTAATCTTGGTCTACCCCTACAGTTCTTGTCCTCGATCCTTCCTTCCATAACTAAGTTTGCTATTCCTGGGTGTCTTAATATGTGTCCTACCAACCTATCTCTTCATTAGCAGTCGCCAGAAACATCCCTCCTCTCCCACTAGTCTTAATACCACTTCGTTTGTAACCCTATCCACCCATCTGATCTTCATAATTCTCCTGTATCACCAAATTTCAAACGCTTCAATTCTCCTCATTTCTGATGCACCAATAGCCCAAGTTTCACTTCCATAGAGTGCCACGCTCCAGACAAAGGCCTTCAAAAATGACATCCTCACACCTAAATCTATATTTGATGTCAAATGATTCATTTTCTGTAGAAATGCTTTCCTTGCCTGAGTTAACCTACTTTTTATATCCTCTTTGCTTCGTCCATCACTGGTTATTTTGCTTCCTAAGTACTGTACCCGATATTAGCCGGGGACTATCGGCTACGCTGACGTATTTATTTCATGTTTTTAGAGAGAAGGCAACAGCTATGGAAATTTTAGTCTCTTTGGACATCTGGCGAGAGAGGGCGCATCATAGGATCATGATAAGAAAGGAGGTCATTTATTCGCTTTATTTCCTTATTTCCAAGACTCCAAGAATATCTGAAGAGAGAGAGAACTCTATTTTATATTGCTTACAAGTTTTGAATTCTATCATAAGCAATACATGGAGGATTACGTATTTGATGCTCAAGTCTAGGGGTATGACGTCAGTCAGGACGTGACGTATACTACTACAGGGCTATTCCGTCAAGTGAGTTGCGAGAAAAGGGGGTGAGGATCGAGCCTTGACCAGCTGGCGGAAGCAGGAAAGAGTCTTGGACATGTGGAGTGGACTAGTGGGGTTTACCTTGGCTGTGCGCGCGAGTGAAATTGTCCGAGACTTCAAACAAGCTAGGTAACAATTTTACAACTTCACAGTATTCGTGTGATATAGAACTTGGTGTAAGCGAAGTGAAACTTGAGGTGTTTGAAACGAGGTCGTAACAGCATGGGGATAGACTTCGTGAATTTCGCAGCATACTCGGCCAACATGTATTGCCTGATAAACTAGTTCAGTTCAAGGGCATACGAAAGGCAACTTTTAAATGCATTGGCATTGAAATACAACGTTCAGTGGAACATGCTTTTTCAAGCTCATAACGTAATGACATTTTCACGTTACTTTCCGAAACTTTGTTCTTCATCCATTTATCTGAACATTTATGAGCGACCATGAGGCATCGGAACTTAAGAACTTTTCAACATTCCGAGTAACCATTAGCGACCATGAGGCATCGGAACTTAAGAACTTTTCAACATTCCGAGTATCCATTAGCGACCATGAGGCATCGGAACTTATGAACTTTTCAACATTCCGAGTATCCATAAGCGAACCACGAGGCGTTTGAACTTATGAACCTTTCAACATTCCGAGTATCCATAAGCGACCACGAGGCGTCGGAACTTAACATCTATTCCATGAGTTATAGATCAGTCAAGTGGACACTGACATTATCTGCAGACTTGAACATTATTCCATGCGCTTACGAAATGAATGCTTATACAACCACAGGGTGTTAGAAAATAATTCGCCCATTTTTACATATTTTTGTACGGCACTTGAACAGAAAACCCTTCAGCGCATCAATACACTGTTTTTTTTTTTCATCGTGTGTCTGGAATAGTGGGAAACATTGAACAATATAATGGGGCATCCTTCGTCATGAACAATATACTATTTTTGCGGAACATCATGGAGACTTGTTGCATCATGGACACTTACAACATTAAGATGGGGCTTTAAACGGAAAGGAGACATTATGGCTGAGCGAAGCGACGGCCCTTAGTTGAATCACGAGTGAGGGGCGTGCCCATTCGAAGGGAGACATCCGGCGTCGACGATCCTCATGAATATTAGGGTATTCGTCGATCTTCGTGAAGTCTTCGCGAACGCTAGGGTACTCACCGATCTTTGAAATTTGGATATCAAGCAGCTGTTCAACCACCAGGTATTGTGAGTGTACATGAGTATTTTTCCTTGATGTGGAGTAGACATGGACACACACGTGTAATGGGGCATGCATTATCATATTTGTTCATCTGAATGTGAGTGAAAGAGATTCTTTTCTTCTTCGTGGATATAAAGGCATATAGTTCATTTTATGCCGTATCAGCTTAGAACCATGGCTAGTCTTTTACAATGAGTTTTTGGATTAGATAATTTTTTTCTTGGTCGAATGTCGTTTTTCATTCATAGCTGATAAGCAGGTGTCAGTTTTTAGTCCACGCTTTGTCATTATCCTATTTGATTTATTTTCGAGCATGGTGATTTAGTGATTTCAGCAGTACTTTGAACTTCGTTGTTTGAAACAATTTAAATAATTTCAAATTTTTATTTATTTCTTCTAGTGAGGTATTTTGAATCAGATGTGGATTTCAGACAATGGATATGCTATGTGGAGCACGGCACTTTGTCCTGTTCTTTGGTAGTATTTGACAGACAGGCATATGTTTTTTTATTGGGGGATTTATCCAGATCTATAATATTCATGAAGTAATGCATACTCAAAGCATGTTCAGTTCATGTCAGCGATTGACATGTTGTTTTTGTGAGATATATTTAACACAGTTTTTGACCATTATGCTTGGAGGTCATGAGCAGTTCATAGATTAAGACGATTATTTGAGTGCTCGAATTCATGTGGATTTGCCAGTTTGATGTGTGAGTTTTGCCATTTGTTAGTTAATGTGACTGATTGGTTCGAGTGAACCCAGTTGATTATATTTGTAGATCCAGCCGAGTGCTGAGTGTTTTGTGAAATCATCATGATGATGTATTTAAAGTTGATTGAGTGGCCTGAGGATTTAATGAGTTGATGTTTGTGGATTTTTGGCATTTATGATGGCAGTTAATTTGTTCTTGAGTATTAGATATTTAAATCCGTTGAGGGATTTCGTTTACACACATACTCGTGCACTCTGATAGACGTCAAAATCTGTTGACTTTTCCGAAAGATGTTTGTCGAGGGTTCTGAGGATCCAGAAACAAGTCATGCTGTTTTCTGAATTTTTTATTGATATGATCTGGAGATATATATATGATTCATCTTGGATAATCCGCCCTGAATAATTATAAATGGATGATCTTAAGTATAAAATATAAATTAAATTAGTAATAATGAGTTAGCCTGATCTGATATTTAAATTAAATTAATACTAATGAGTTAGCCTGATCTGATATTTAAATTAAATTAATAATAATCAGTTAGCCTGATCTGATATTTAAATTAAATTAATAATAAAGAGTTAGCCTGATCTGATATACAAATTAAATTAATAATAATGAGTTAGCCTGATCTGAAATTTAAAATAAATTAATAAATAAATAAATAAATAAATTAATTAATAATAATTTAATCTGATCTGATATTGCTGAATAAAATTAATAATAAATTAATTGGTGGTGAAGTCTGAATAAAAAATAAATGATGATAATAATGGATAAATTATTACGGTGATAATAACAGATGACATTTATGATTACGAATTTCTTAGATGGTTTTTAAAGAATGATGGAAATAATTTGATTACCATTAATATTCGAACACTATCCAGTTTGATTATGTTGAAAAAATTTGTAAATATAATAATGAGAGTGAATAGACTATAATTTAACCTCAAACTCACATGATTTATATAGGGTGTATATGTGTGTATTTAGACAATGGTTACAAGTTCGCATGCAACATATATAATTATGCTTTAACTTTGATAGGGCTCAGTGGTCACGAGTGTCGTGTGTTCTAATGTTCAGTGCTTCGGTGACCCTGAGCACCCAAGAAAGACCTTTAGTACTTTTCTTTTTATGTGATCTCAGATTCTAGGGGAAATGGTTGGAATTGCAATAAACAGTTCATCATAATTTTTTTCGTTTCCACCATATTACTAGGTAGGATTCTCCTTGGGTATATTTTCTTGCATTTGACCAGACCAAGTGTAACGATTCGATCCCATAGCTGTTAGATATAAAGGGTTATTCATTCATTTATTATCATATTTATTATTCTTATTAATTAGTACATCGATGAGATGATTTTTATATCAGATACTTGTAAGCGGTTTTTATTATTATAGTCAGAAAGATTTTTATTAATATCCATTTGTAAAGAGACGAAGGATTGTATGTCACATAAATTGCAACTTGGTGCAATAGTTTAAACCCGGTGACGCAGTAGTTATTTCACAACGGAAGGCAGAGTCATTGTCACGGGAATATGGAAACCCATGGCTAAGGAATCACGTGTGGACCATCTGTATTCTTCTGGAAGGAAAAGAAGCTTGATATTTCACCTTATTGTGAAAGTAGCGCGTCACCACTGAATGTACGCTGCTAAATTATCTCAACTCATGGTGCAAGAAACGCGTCAATACTGTCTCGTGAGTGAATGTATTGAGAGTGGGAGATGTACTATGAAGAGAGGGAAGTCGAGTGACCACGTGACGGAAGAGATATTTGAACCCAAACCTGCATCTACAGAGTCATTAATGAACGACAAGTCATTAGTGACAGATTATTGAGAGGGAGCAGCGACTGAGGTCCACCGACTGCTACCTGAAAGCTCATTCATAGCTTTAGCATACATCATGTCTCGACATAATAACCACAATGTTGACAAGATATATATAAAAGCCGACAATGGCTTATAGTTCAATACTACAATAAATCTATAGATGGCAACACAATGGATCGTAGTATGCTGTATCTTACGATATAATACCACATTTTTACATACGTGACGGAATATTAAGGTGATCTGCCATAACCTTATATATGACGAATATTCGACTGGGTGAGCAAGCAATTAAATAGCTCTCGTCTCTATTAACATGTAACTTCAAGATAGATTCAATTCATTAATGTTTACTTTCTTTTAAATTAATTGCCGCATTGAGTAATTTTAAATTCAATTGTGTGACTATCACTATTCTGTTTTATTAATATTTTGTTTTTGCATTTAATAAATTCATTTTCTTTAACGTAATGCCTATTTATTTCATAGTGGTTAGTAAATACTATAGGCAAATCAATCATACTCCTTAAATAAGTACTGAATGGTTAGTCAACTCAGTTACGTCACGACCAGGGGTAAGTGGTCTCGAAATCTACTGCTGACTGCCGAGGATATATTTATAAATTTTGGTTCTATATCTTAAACATTGAACCTGGCGGCCTAATTATATCCTATTATACTATCAAAGGTAAGTCCACACCACAGTGTATATATTGTTTATTCTTATGATCATGTTTGTTTATTGACCCATTACATTTGTCACCACAGCGTAAGGCACTCTTAAAAATGTTACACAAGGCCTCAATAAATTTTTAGTTTGATTTAAATGTTGTCACAGTGCTATCTTTCCTCATGTCCCTTCCTATTAACTTAAGGCTTATCCTGGAAGGTTGTGCTTAATGGGAATCCAGGCGGATGGCGCCCTTTGCATTCATTAATTGATGTTGATTTCACCCGTAAACGACCCGGAGACAATTCGTCTCGTGCTACCCATACCTGATATTTTTCCCGTTAGTTTTTCTCTTCCTGGAATCCGACACAAGCCTTATTTTCTTTCATCATTTTGTTTTCAGTGTGTGTGTGTGTGTGTGTACCGTAACGTTTGGTGTGCGATGCTATGTCAGCTGGGTCGTCGCATACCATAACGGAACGGGTACAGTACCGGTAACAGAAGTCTTCTACTTCCTTTAGTTTTTCACATGCCAATTTGATGTCCATAGAGGATTCTGATTGATTTCGGCTGCATTCCAATATTTTTGTTTTACATTTATTAATTTTCTTCATGAATTATTTCCTCAAAACGGAGTCCATACCATTCAAAAACTCATTCAAATCCTCAGGCGTGTCGGCCAAGATGACGATGTCGTCAGCAAATCTCAGAGTTGAAATAATTTATTCTTGAATCTTCACTCCCACTTTAAATTTTTCTCCAATTTCCTTCATTGCTTGTTCAATGTAAAGATTGAAAAGTATGGGTGATAAGTTGCAGCCTTGCCGTACAACTTTCTGAATACCAGCTTCTCTCTCATGTCCTTCAGCTCGAATGACTGCTGTCTGGTTTCTGTATAGATTGTATATCACCCTCCTATCCCTGTACCTTATTCCAATGGTTTTCAAAATGTCAAACAATTTAGTCCAATCAACGCTATCAAAAGCCTTTTCTATGTCTACAAATGCCATGAACGATCACTTACCTTTCCTTATTCTACCTTCCAAAATCACCCTAAGACTTAGTACAGCTTCCCTTGTCCTACATTTCTCCTGAAACCAAACTGGTCCTCACCCTACTCCGTTTCTATCTGGCTATCCATCCTCTTGTTAATTATTCTTGACAGGATCTTTGAAGCATGAGTAATCAATCTGATTGTGCGGTTATCTTCACATCTGTCAGCTCCCACTTTCGTCGGTATAGGGATGATAACATTCTTCTTGAAATCGGAGGGTACCTCACCTGTCTCATAAATCCTACACACCAAGTGAAATTACCTGATCAGACCTTCATCTCTTATGCAGCGTAGCAATTCAATCGGTATATCATCAATGCCTGATGCTTTGTTCCTACTTAAGTCTTCTGATTCTCTGTCAAATTCTGATCTCAATATTAAATCTCCTTTTGCATTCTCATCAATTTGCTCCTCCCTTTCCATTACACGATTCTCAATCTCCTTTCCCTTATACACTCTATGTAAGCTTTCAATCTCTCAACCTTTCCTTCCCTACCTGTTACAGGCTTTCCATTTGTGTCCTTAATATTACAGCACTTAGTCTTCTTTTCCCCAAAAGTATTCTTAATCCTTCGATAAGCTGTGTCTACTTTTCCTAATTTCAGACAATTTTCTATACCTGCACATTTCTCTTTCAACCATTCTTCTTTCGCTTCCTTGCACTTCTTGTTAACCTCCTTTCTCAGACGTCTGTAATCTGCTTTCCCCTTTTCATCTCTTACATTCTTGTGTTTCCGCCTTTCATCCATCAATCCTAGTATAACCTGAGTGATCCACGGTTTTCTACCTATTCTTTCTTTCCTACCAATGTTTTCTTCTGCGGATTTTGTTATTTCATTCTTCAAAAGTGCCCATTCGTCTGCAATTGAAGTTTGTTTAGGGATTTGCATTAGTCCTTCCTGTATACTCTTCTTGAATCTTTCGTTTACATCCTTCTCTTCCAGCCTGTCTAATGCCCACCTTTTTGGCTTTTGACTTTTCTTCAGTTTCTTCAACTTTAATCTGCATTTCATAACAACCAGATTGTGGTCAGAGTTTATATCAGCACCGGGATAAGTTTTACAATCCAAAATATGGTTTCGAAACCTCTGCTTGACCATAATGAAGTCGATTTGGTAACGCCCTGTATTTCCTGGTCTCATCCATGGGTATATTCTTCTGTTGTGGTTTTTTAATAAGTTGTTAGCTATGACTAACTCATGCTCGGTGCAGAATTCCATCAGCCTGCTTCCTCGATCATTCCTTTCTCCTAATCCGAAATCTCCTACTATATTCCCTTCTCTTCCTTTTCCTACCACAGCATTCCAATCTCCCATTACTATAACATTTTCATCACCCTTGATATACCTCAGAATGTCATCTATTTCTTCGTAGACCTTTACAACATCTTCATCATCAGCTTGACAGGTAGGCATATAGACTTGTACCACTGTGGTGTACGTAGGTTTTAGTGTTGAACCACCGCCGTCTGCTATGCTCTAACGCCTCCCTACCTCACTCCAAACAGCGAACATGCAGGAGTACTAAAATTCTCCAAGCAGTGCTAGTAGGTTGATACTCCAGAGATTACGTCGACAGAACATAAGATTGGTATTTAAATTATATAAACATACCTGTCTGTATATTCCATAGGCATGACACAATTATGGAGTCGTAGTGAAAATTCTGTATGTAAGTAATACAAAATATCAACGCATCAACACCAACACTTGGTGAACACCACTGCACTTCTCACATTACACAACTCACGTAACAAACAACAAAGGTGTCAGATATTAAAATTAGGGACGTAAGCGGAATTCCGCGCTTGGACAGGTACACAATCGATTCCCTTACTCTTAATGGAGAACATCTGAAAAATGTCAATCAATTTAGGTACCGTATCTTGGAATTACCTTGCAAACTACTACATTTAGATGCCATATTCAAGAAAGAACAGCAGCAGCCACAAGAGCAATCTCAGCCATAAAGAACCTTCCAGCTCTGTCCCTAGTTACAGCAGTGAGACTTTTTAGCGCCGCCATATCGCCTATCGCAACGTTCGGATTAGAAAAGTAAAAATTCAGACTTTCACGACCGGCGTTGAAATAGGAATGTCTGTTTCGCGGGCTTATATTGGAACAACGAAAATAAGTATTGCCACTCGCCTCAAGGAGCACGAACGACACAACCGGCTAGGACAAACAGATAAATCCACTGTTGCAGCATACTCCCTACTCGCAGGTCACGACATAAGATATGGAGACACCGAAGTTCTGTCCACCACGGTGTCTTATCATGCCAGGCTACAAAGGGAGACCATTGAAATCCTGAACCATACTAACAGCTTCAATCTTAAGGAGGAAGCAGAACTTGTGAACAGAGCTTGGCTTCCAGTCCTTAATCCCCTCAAGCCTGCCCTCATTGACCGTCGTAGACGAGAAGATGCAACAGAAGAGCAGCCCTGTCCTTGATGCATTACATTTATGTGGTACGCCGTTGCTATGGTAGCCTCTATGTGTGGGTTGTTGACTATTTATTTAACTTCTGTTTAATTGTTTTACCTCGCTTAATGTAACCTGTGAACATGCTGAACGCAGTTTTCAGCGAAACGTCAGGACAACAAAATGTCCTTAGAACATGGCCTATAAGGCCGCGAAACAGACATTCGTACGGATTAGAACTGATCTGGGAACGTCTAACACTCAGTGACTTTGAAAAAATAGAACGAGTCAAAGCCCGCTTCCTCAAAAATGCACTGAGAGTGGGGAAAGCAGCACCAACAAAATGGTCTATAGACTAACAAAGGAGACCTACTACGCAAAAGACCTAAGGACCCATGTGCTTCTACCAGCCACAGAACATTACTCTAAACATCTGGAGAGGAGGAAAGCCAAAAGCGAAGATATAGATCCGGACTTCTTCTCTACAAGCACCATGGTGGAGAGGAACTGGATGAAGGAAAACCAGGAACTGAGACATGTCGTGACGAGACACGCCATCCACGGGTTTCATTACAGAGTGTGTGCAACTAAATCGTACCACAACCCAAGCGAAAGATGTGTATGTGAGCTGTATAACCAGAAGTGTGACCGGTACCACCAAATCAAAGTGCTCCAAAAGAACATTATCATTGACTGAGTACAGTAAGAAGTAATTTCTCTTCTTTTGGCCTTTCGGCCAAATCGATTCAACCTAGCAGCGCTACTCTCGGGAAGATCGTCAAGTAGGGGATGTTCGTTGCTTAGCACACAACTCGCGCTGAATGGGAAGGCGTTAGAGCATTGCAGACGGCGATGGTTGAACTGATTGCAGTAGAGTGACGCGAGGTAGGGAACGGAAAGCTAGCTGAAGTAAGAGGAGGGAGGGGCAAAAAGGGGAACACAGTGACAAACATATCAAAAATAAATGACACTCAAAATAAAGAAACTTTATTCGCTCTTCAAATGTTGCATAAAGATCGCCGATGGCGGCTTCGGTGGCGTAGTCGGTAGCATGCTGAGCCCAAGATAGCGGGTTCAAACCCGGCCGAAGCCGTCGGATTTTTAAGAGCGTTAAAAATCCCTCAGAATGCCTTCCTTCGGAGGGGAAGTAAAGCCGGCGGTCCCATGTCATAAATTTATGGCATGTTAAAGAACCTTCCACTAATTGCACCTGTGTGAAGCTAAATTGGATAGGCTAAGAATGTAAACAACGCTCTTAGGTTTCTACGTTCGTTGCCAAGAGCCGACTGCGGTGGCATCTAGTAGCTAAGTTCTGAACTTGGCCTAGTAGTGTTGACGGTGGCGCTTGGCGGCAAAAGTGGGAACTAATTGAAATATTATAAGTTGCAGTACTTAAATTTAAAAAACCAGATAACACACACTAATACAGTCATCACAATTAACACCGTTTATCAGACAGATTCTACACACACCCAAAGTACACGGGGCTACATGACCGCGTTGTCGCAGCCCCTAAACTTAAGAACCAACCAACCAAAGATCGCCGATGAAGTACCGAGAATGGTATCCGTTAGTAGTCGGAAGGGCAAAATATCTCGGCGATATTAGATGTCATTAACATAGCTCCGGCGCTGAGCTTGGTGCTGGAAAGAATTAGGCAAGCCACCTCTAGATAGCAGCATTGGTAGAATGATTGTCAAAATAATTGAGAAGAGAAACATAGCGCCAATAAACTAAAACATACTGAAAATACAATAAGGAAAGAGCCCTGGGACAAAAAAACAACGTAGGTTACAATGGAATCTCTCTTGGTGATTTTAAAAGAAGCAAGTTAAGAAGGAATATGAAAAAAAACAGAATCTCACATATCGGTGATGACTACGTAAATCCTATATTCAGGGAATATACAACCTAATTCTCCCTTTAAGACATTATCCAGCAATGTCATAAGGGATTCAAAATATAAATAGCATAGAAATGAAAAAACAAACCTAAAATTATTACCTTCAAATAATGGAGTGAAAGGAGCCCATTAGGGCACCAGACTCCAAGCATTTTTCTATCGCAATAGCGATAAACCGACAGAAAGAGAGTACTACTACGGCGAGACATCTTTCTTCTTAATAGTGAATTCGGAACGAATCTCTGCCCGAATCTCCATCGAGAAACAGCGCATTATATATCATCGTTCAAACTTACATCAAGAACATCCAGTACATCGCGAGCAACATTCTTCAAGCTGGTCTGACGTCATCACCTCACCTGACCTCGAGTCTCGTCAGAGTGACTTCGACCACGTGCTGGAGCCTGGCAGCCATTTTGCTGTCGACAAAATATCATACTACAATCTTCGAGCCCACTTCACTGGTTTTCATCGTTTCTTCGATATCATGGCCTGCAACATTACTTCGCTCAGGCTCTCATCACAGCTTCAGTCGTCACACCAGCCAAGCAACTCCAGCTTCACGTTCTACTACACTGCCAGTGAGCGGGGCTCATACAATACACAGCGTCCGCAGTACCTGGCTACCTTCGTGCTGCATTGAAGTGGTTATCGTACCATACTACCACTTGTCATTGCAGTATTTTTCAACTTTATTTAATTCTCCGCCGTTGACGTCACCATTCGTACTCCATTCACACACTCATACATCCATTCTACACTGTTCGTCTGGAGATATTCTCTCTTGACTTTTTTATACATTCTGCCCACTACATTCATCACATTCATTTCACACACTCATACATCCATTCTACACTGTTCGTCTGGAGATATTCTCTCTTGACTTTCTCATACACTCTTCCAGCTGGTCTGACGTCATCACCTCACCCATTTTACACTGTTCGTCTGGAGATATTCTCTCCTGACTTTCTCATACATTCTACCCACTGCATTCATCACGTTCATTTCATAGTTCATCTCCGGCTTCGCCCGCTCTTTTAAGGAGTGAACCCCGTATCATTCATCACGCCGTTTGCCTCGCTTAGTCACCGGCTTCGCCCGCTACGGTACCCACATCATTCCTCATACATCCCCACGCCTGGCCACCGGCTTCGCCCGCTCCTTTATTATTTCCATCTTCCATTGTACATACAGTGAGTCGCATAGCCACTGGCCTTACCCACTATACCAATAAATACCCACATTCTCCTTCGCCATGGGCAGAGGCAAGGGCAAGACCACTCCACCCACCCCTCCTCCCCCTAAGCTACCGCCCACCCGCTCCTCTAGCACCAAAGGTGCCATTCCTAAATCAACAACTTCTATTAACCCGGCTACCTCAACCACCCTGGGGACGCATCCGAACCTCCCACCGCTGGTCCCTAAAACTCCCAGCCGCTCCGATAAACGCCCAGGGTCCGACACCTCAGACACGGAGGGGGGGGGGCTCACCACTCTCGTCAACGGGTCCATGAGGGCATGGACGAATCTCAAACCGCTTCCAGACGCCATTGTAGCCCTCCGCCCACTACTCCTTTTCTCCCTGCACCCAACGACCCCCGACTCCCCGTCACGGGACCCGTACCCAACTTTACCCCCGCTACAGTTGCACCACCATCCCTTCCCCCGTCGTTACCTACATACGCCTCCAAGGCCTCCGAGCCACCATATAAACATGTCTTCCTGTTCCGTGGACACACCTTCTCCACGAAATACCAATTTACGGATGCACTTCGCCGCATACTTGGGCACTCCAACTTCTCTGCCACTGCAGCCACGAACGGTGTCTACGTGAAAACAAACGACGACGCCACCGCCGCCGTGTTTCATAGCCCGGAAGTGGTGCAGCAACTCGGCCCACAGGTGATTGCGGAACCTCTCCGGGCCAGACAAAATCCCCCTACCCTTCCTCCTCCTCAACGCAACCCGCACTTCTCGTGCGTGATTCGGGGCGTCGATCCCGATCTGACCGAGGAGGCGGTCTTGCAAGAACTCCTCCTGGAGCAGATCGATGCACGCAAGGCATTTCGCATCAGGAATGCGGACGGTCCCACGTGGATGGTTCGCATTCTCCTGGTGACCCAAGCGGAAGTGGACAGGCTTCTAACCAATGGCGTCTACCTCTACCGGTACCACCATCGTGTGGAACCTTCCAAAGCTCCCCCCCCCCCCCCCCCCCCCGCAGTAGCCTTGCGATGCAACCGCTGTTTGGTCTACAATGACCACACCACCGAACAATGTCGTGCTTCCCCACGCTGTGGCCACTGCTCCCAGCCATCTCACACCACCAACAAATGTCCCAACACCGCCCTCCCACCTCGCTGCCACCAATGTCAGGAGGCGCACTCCACATATTCACACAAATGCAAGTCAAAACCCGCTCCCATTCCCAACCGCCCCGAAACAGTTGCACCCATCAAGTCCATAGATCCCCCCACCCCTCAAGCGCAATCACAGTTCCCTTCCCCCTCCATTGAAGACCTCATCCGCTTCATGGTGGTATCCATCCACAACATCCTTCCCTATCAACGACCCCTCATACTTACCCAACTCCAGATGGCGGCACAGCAGATATTCGTAGTATGCTTCCAGCCATCATTCTCGGGGCCGCTAGCCCACTTCACCTTCTTCCCCCACCCCCGCGTCACCGCCGTATAACCCCCACATGGCAGCGCAACCGACAAGACAACGACCTCCACGGCATATCTCCATACTCTTTCATAATGTCTGCTCCTTTCACGCACGTCGTACCCTACTTAGCCATACCCTCGCCACTCATCACATCGACGTCGCTCTCTTGAACGAGACCTTCCTCCGTGGAGTTGACCACGCGCTCCTCCCGGGCTACACTCTCCTTCGAGCTGATCGCCCCCACAACTTAGGTCGAGGCGGATCCGCCCTAGCTTACCTCCCACGCTATCCCATCAGACACCACATTCCCCCCCCCTTCATTTTCCGGAAAGCCTTATCGCCACGGTCTACTTCCCATCCCGAGTTCTCCATCTCGCCACAATTTACACCCGTCCTCGCCATCCCCTCCCTAAAGTTTTCATAGCACACGTGGCCGAAACCTTCCCTCATTTCCTCATAATGGCAGACTTAAACCTCCACGACCGCTCGGCCCGGGAACTCCGCAGTCTGGATATATATCTCAACCACATTAACGCCTCGCTGGTTCCCCTCCCTAAGCCCACACGTCCCTCCTCCCAAACTACCCCTGACGCCGTAATAGCGCACAACTCGCTACTCCATTTGGTGCATGTCACCGTCCTTCCACTCATCGGGGGTGATCATGCCCCAGTTCTTCTGCAGTTCGAAGTTCCCACTCGTAACACCCCAACACCACCACCTCGGATGGTACAGAACTTTTGTGCGGCCAACTGGCCGGCCTACCGCACTTATATTTCCGAACAGTTGCAGACCAACACTCAGCCCTTGAGCTCGCAATCCTCTGTGGATGCATACACCAAACATCTCCAAGAAACCTTGCAACAGGCGGCACAGCGTCATATTCCTCTTACCCCATACACCCCTTCCCGACCCCCCATCCCCCCTAAGGCCCGACGCCTCCTCGCGCTTTCCCACTCCTATCATTCAACATTTCTCCGCACCAGGGATCGCTATTTCCTACAAAAGCACCGCCAGACTCTACGACAAGTAAAGTCGTACATCGAGGCCCATAAGAGGCTCACTTGGCATAAGACCTGCTCCAGGCAGAACGGCGTGTCTCCCTCACTCACCAAGTTCTGGCGGCATCTCAACTGCCTCACGGGTAAATCTACTCCTATGTCGTACCCCATCATCTACAACGACACCGCACCACCCGACGATCCTGCCAAGTTGACCATATTTGCTAATAGACTCGCTCGCGTCTTCCGCGATGCACCTCACCCCACATTTACATACGACGAAGACGAATTCATCGCCACAGTGCCTCTACGCCCACACCTTCAGCCTTCAACCACACATGCCTTCTCGCCGCACCCTCTCGATGTCCCTATCACCGAACTGGACATTTACATAGCTCTCTCACGCACGACCAATACCGCCCCTGGTCCTGATTCCATTCGCTACCGGCATCTCAAGGAGGCACCTCCATCGTTTCTCACAGCCTTAACTCATCTTTACAACCATCTTCTTCGCACCGGGTTCTACCCCACACCCTGGCGCCATGCCACGATGCTTCTATTTCCTAAAACTGACAAGCCCCTCTCCTCCCCTGATTCTTACCGTCCCATCTGCCTCACCGCTGTCCTCTCGAAAACCTTCGAGAAAATCCTCACCAAACGAATCCACACCCATCTCCGTCACCATCAGCTCCTTCCCCTCTCACAATGTGGCTTCAGACCCCATTTCTCCGCGCAGGATCAACTTCTCCGACTCTCTGCCATGGTAGCGGAAAACTACAACCGTCCAGCTCCAACTTTATTTATCGCCTTCGACTTCGAGAAAGCATTCGACACGGTCTGGCACGACACCCTAGTCGTCAAACTACATTACTTCGACCTCCCCCAAACCTACATCCGCTTTTTAAACACCTTCCTCCGGAACCGCACCGCAAGCATCACCATCAATGGCCACTACTCCCGCCCAATCCCCTTCGAACTGGGCGTCCCGCAGGGCTCCGTCCTTTCACCCCTTCTCTACGTATTATTCGTCGCTGACATCCCCCAACCCTCCCCTCCCATGCAACTTCTACAGTTCGCCGACGACACTGCTATCGTCGCACCGTTTGCCACTGTTCAACATATCAACACCCACGTCCAGCCCTACCTCGATCTCTTCACCTCCTGGTGTGGCAAATGGCATCTGCGCCTGAATTCAGATAAAACACAGACCATCCTATTCCGCCCACGCAGGCGATCTCTCGCCCCAACCCGCAATCCCGCAAATCTCACTCTTCACCTACATCACCGCCGCTTAGCCCCCACCCCTACCGTACGATACCTCGGCCTCCTTTTCGACCAATTTTTCACCTTCGCCCCTTCTTTAAAACCAAACTCCCTGTGGCACGAAAGCGGGCGTATCTTCTCCGCGTCTGGCTGGAACAACCTGGGGACTGAATGAGAAACTACTACTCCATACCTACAAAGTACTCATACGCACCTTTTTGGTATACGGCCATCCTGCGTGGGCTGGATTCCCAGACTGCCCCCTTCGACCATTTCTCTCAATGGAACGCCGCCTAGTCCGCGTTGCGATGAGACTCCCATTCACCTACCGCACAGCAGACCTCGTCGACAGAATGCCACTGCCTCCACTAACGACGTACATCGAGTTACTTCAACGTCGCTACCTCAAACGGGCGCAGGCAACCAACAACCCCATTGTGTGCCCTCTCCTAACCAAGCCGCTCCGTGCCCCGGTACGAACTAAGCTCGGCATCTACAGCCTCAGGGCACTTCTTCCAGCACCCGACTAACAACCTCATCTCCGATTATTTTTCTTACCAACGCCACTCCACTGGACACTGACGGCAACTTCGCCGGCTTCGAAATAGCGACAACAACCATATTTCGCAACATAATCAATTAATTCAACTTAAAAAAATAAAAAAAATAAAAAAAAAAGCCTTCATCATCTTCACCTTCACACACATTCACCGTCAAATTTCACATCGTTGACATCATCACTCCTCATTTACCCATTCAATTCATCCGATTTCAACCCCCCTCCCCCAATCTCAACTTGTTAAATCGCACCATCCTCACATCACCAGCTCTGCGTTTTTCTCCTTTCTTTCTTTCTTTCTTTCTTTCTTTCTTTCTGCTTTCTTTCTTCTTTCTCTCTCGCTCCACCAATACCACTCGCATCTCAACAAACATCATTCATTACTCCCTTCTCATCGACATCATTTAATTTCTTCAAACTACCAGCTATTTAATTCTTTCTTCCTCTCTCTTTACTACCATAACACTCCCCTTCTCATCTCACCGCATATATATTAATACTCCCTTCTCATCACCATCATAAAAAAAATTATAATAATAAAAAAAAATCACCTTATGATCTGGACTTAAACACAACCCCCCACAGTTTTATTTTCCCCAATAAACTTAAAATTCATATTAATCTCAGAGCGAGCAATAGAAGTTCCTTCGTCTGCTTTGGCAGTTGCGACAGTTGTTTTCCGTGGTTTCCGCGTTTTCTTTGTCTCATAAAATATCCGACATTTAAAATTATACATACGCACAACGAAGCAGTCACCCTTCCCCTCCACATCCTCCCTCCTGCATCTAACTCTCCCTTCTCAAAACAAAACTTCGCCCCCAGCACCATTCTCCAAATTTCCCCAGCAATGCCCCAACCAAAATTCTCACACACTTTCTTCCAAATCCTAAAACCAAACCCACCCATCACCAAAATTTCCACCTCTCCTAAACACCTTAACCCCCTGGCCCGAAGAGACGGCGAAACCGTCTAAGGGGGCCCGCCACCGCAGGGGCAATAGCCATGCGGCGGAATGAAACGACTGCACATATATATATAACGGCGAGAACACTTTAATCCGTTCTCACATCACGTAAGGTCACGTAGTATGGGCCGGCTGCGCTGCCAGTCGCTTCCGCCCTCTAAGTACGGTGGAACGCCCTATTTCCCGTATCGCTATCCGCCTTTCTCCAATACATTCAAGTGAAGACTTATACCGGCTAATGCCCCTGTTGGTGAGATCGGCACCCGCCGGTATCGACCTCCATCCTGATCGATAGGCGCAACTAGCGCCTTCAACTAACTTTTAAACAGTTCGTTTTATGATCTGTTCACGGCACAACGCATTTAAACAGTTCATGTATTTTGTGTTAAATAAATCAGTTGAGTTACATTTAAACGAGCGTTACATTTCATTGCCGCTTTAAAACCTCCAATAGGTTATGGACCCAGAACGATTGGCTCAGATTTAAATTAACTGAAAACTGGAAACAGCGGGATCAAGCGGACACACAAAGAGAAGAACGCGTCGAATCGGCAGACATCTTGCTCTCTCGAGAAACTTCTGGACATCGACAAAGCGAGAAGGAACAAACGCCATCTTCTCGAATATTGTGTGCTTGATCGTGAGTGAACAGTGAAAAAGCCAATCGCGAGTGTTTGGACAATAACACGCGACGCGAATTTTGGCTTATTGCGAGTGTTTTGGACTATAACACGTGACGCAAGAAAACGTGCTCAACGTGCGAGTTGTGTACAAACAGACACGACACGAAATTCCGTAGGCCTATTTGCGATTGTTCCGGACAATAGCACGTGACGCAAAGTGTATGGCCGGTTGTGAGTGTTTCAAACAATAACACGCGGCACAGCAAAATTATTGTGAACAATCGTGAGTGTTCCGGACATTAACACGCGGCATGATTGAAGTGAGACAATGAATTCAAACGGTGTATTGCGCATCGAGGCCTTAGGGCGCGATAATTACGACACCTGAAAAATGCAAATGCGCGCCATTCTGATAAAGAATGACGCGTGGGGTTAGGTCAACCGCCAGATCGTCAAACCCGAGCCGGGTGAGGACAATGCAGCCCAAGTGACCGAGTGGACGACTAGGGATGAAAAGGCCATGTCAGACCTAATCCTATCCATCGGACCAAGCCAGCTCAAGTTGGTGAAGAACTGCAGGTCATCAAGCGAGATATGGCAGAAACTTGAGGGTACGTTTCAGTCGAAGGGGCCGGCTCGCAAGGCCACGTTGTTGAAGAGTCTAACCTTGCAAAAGATGACTGAAGGTGGCGACATCCGTGAGAACCTCAACAACTACTTTGACTGTGTTGACAAGTTGGCTGACATGGACGTAGTTATTAACCCAGACCAACTTACCATCATGATGCTGTACAGTTTGCCGGCAAGTTTTGAAAATTTCAGAATTGCCATCGAGAGCCGGGACGATCTACCGAAGCCTGAGAATCTACGTACGAAGATAATCGAAGAACACGATGCCAGAGTTGCCTCGTCAACACCGATGGAAAATCAAGGCGCAATGTACGTGAAGAAGAAAGGTCCTTCAAGGAAACCACATTCGAAGCCTCAAAACAAAAACCACGGCTACTCCGGTGGTAAGAGTGACAAGGAGAAATCGTTTCCGTTCAAATGCTCGAAGTGCGGAATCAAGGGACATAAGGCAGTGGACTGCAATGTTAAGGTCAACAAAAATCAGCTGTCGGACGCGTCACTCTTATCAGTTGAGGAACCTGATACGTGCCAGATCGCGACGAGCAGCGTCGAAAACCTGTGGTGACTCGACAGTGGGTGCACGTCTCATCTGTGAGGTGATGCGACTGTGTTTACAGAGATGGACAAGGGCGAGACTGGCAAGCTGAAGTTAGCGGTCAGCACAACCGCAGAGATAAAGGTCCGAGGAACTGCAAAAATTGCAACAAGTGTAGACGGTAAAACTTGCAACGTTACTCTCAATGAGATTTTGCACGTTCCAGAGATCCGCACTAATCTCTTATCAGTCTCGTAGATGACAGACCGTGGTTTCTCGGTTGTTTTTGGCAAAGAGAAGGCGGAAGTTTTCGACCAGAATGGACTGACGAGGTTAGTTGCAAAGCGCAAGGACAATCTGTACTACGTACAGGGCACCACACTGGAAAAATGTCGAAACGCAGAGTCAGAAGACAAGTGCGACAAGTCTTTCCCCTCAAAGCGGAGTAAAAGGAGCCCGGTTTACGGGCACCAGTCTCCAACTTTTTGTTCCCGCGGCGCATTCACCTTCTTCCAAGGTAATATGCTCGCAAGGCATAAGAGTGGTACGACGAGTTTCATACTTTCTTCTCTTGTGAATACTAGGTTTGAACCAGTTGCTTCTTTGATTCCTTGGATATAGGATGTTCATTCCATATTCTCGATAGACCAGACAGTGCTTTCTTAGCCATAAGACCTATGTACACCATTTTATTCTTTTTCGGTATGTTCTTTATTTGCATGTCCATGGTTTAATTATCTTAGCATATTCCTACCACCGTTAACCAGAAATCTATAGGCGTGTTTTGGCGCTCCCTCTGGTTTTAACCTGGGTTAGGTTTGGTTACAGTTTGCAGTTACACTCGCCAAAAGGAAATTGGTTAAGAAAAGTTACCGTACAATATGGCGGCAAAAGATGTATTGGAAGTGATATGGTGAATAAATATTGGAATTGGAATTTCTATGGTGAATAGATGATGATGTCGACCAGATGTGTTTCCTACAATACATAGAGGGTGAAACGAAATTTAAACAAGAAGTTTCGTGACGAAATAAAGAGCCTACTTTTCTTAAAATTTAAGATTCATGCCAATTATTAATCTATATGGATCTATCTAGAATAATGACGAAATTAAGTTGGTAATATCGACATTTCTAATTAGTTCGAAGTACTGTATACCTGGCATAATGTAGCCTAATAGAGAACTACAGTTGGCAGCCCTGGTGACTGAATATATTCTTAGTTCCATCTCTTAAGATACAGAATACAAAATTTGGCTGAACTCCAATGGATAGCATGGACGTTACATGCAGATAAACATTGGATCTAACAGCGCGCGTAAAATCATGTTGGCAACAATGACATACATGTATTGGTCAGAAATAATCTGAAATAATATGATCTATTGTTGTGTCAATTTTGAATGAAATCCATTAGTTAGTATAGAAGTTACATGCATTTTAAAATTGGACCTATCAGCAGGCTTAGAATCATGTTGGCAGCACTGGCATAGGCCTATATTAGTTACTCCAAATTAATCTAGAATGCCAGGTACTATACGTGTGCAAAGTTTAGAGCTATTGGCTTGCATACTTTCTGATATATTGATATTAGGGTAACAAAAATAGAGACAGCTTTTTTAACATTTGGCAGCCCTGGTTACTCTTAAGAATCGGCATAGTCGTGTCTGTTATGGTACGCATAGCACACACGGAATTTGGTTGAAATCCAAATGATAGAATAGAAGTTACATGTATTTAAAGTTGGGCATCTCAGCAGGCTTTGAATCATGTTGGTAGCACTGACGTATATAAGCTACTCCAAATTAATATAGAATGTCAGGTACTATACGTGTGCATAGTTTAAAGCTGTCGGCTTGCATACTTTCTGATATATGGGTATTTGGATAAAAAAAATTGAGAGCATTTATTAACAGTTGGCAGCCATGGAGAATACGCGCAGTCATATCTGTTTATGTACACATAGCATATACGAAATTTGGTTGAATTCCAATCGATAGTGTAGAAGTTATATGCATTTAAAAATTGGACTTATCAGCAGGCTTATAATCATTTTGGCAACACTGCCATGTATGGCATCCTGGAAATTAAACCGCAATATTATTATATTTACGTGTGCCAATTTTGAAATAGCTCCCATTTATACCTTCCAAGATATTCAACATGGAGCTCAAATTTCAATTGCAATTTTTCAGCAGTTGGTAGTATTGACATTATTTTCAAATATGGCCGTGAGATATTCAGGTATAGGTCTTTACTCCTACCAAATTTTGTTTCGATTGCTCCAGCCGTTTAGGAGTTGATAGGGGGTGACACACACACAGTCAGAGACAGACAGACAGAAGGACTGACAGAGAGACAGACAGACACACATTTTCCCGATCTCATAAGTCTACTTTTTCCTCATTTTTGCAAAATGTGAAAAGTAGGCTAAAAATCGCAATGGCTCTGAATGCGTCAAGAGAACGGGCACTTAAGACCTTCACTGTAGGTCTATAGCCTAGCGAATATTGGATATCGTTGTACAGTGAAACTGATTTTCAAATTCATTTTAGGGTGACTCACGACATTTTTCATAGTCCCAGTAGTGTGCTCATAAGCGGCAGAAATGGTAGTTAAGAAAAAACTGGAATTTAATATGGTAGTATTTGGCAAAAGAAGGCTCAATGGTGACCATAGCCGATCGCTTCAACTGCGGAGGTACGGGCTAAATTCCTGGATCTGTCAAGAAATTTGAATTGTGGAGTGAGGGCTGGAACGGGGTACATTCAGCCTCGTGAGGCTAAACTGACGAGAAGAGGTTCAATTCCTACCTTAGCCATCCTGGAGGTGGGTTTTTCCATGGTTTCGCACTTCTACTCAAGGCAAATGCTGGGATAGCCACTGCCAACTCCTTCCCAATCCTATCCCCAATTTACAAATTAATACACACTCTAGTACAGCCATCACAATAACATATGGTATGAGCCAAATTCCACACACACACAAAAATACAAGGGGCCATATGACCGCGATGTTGCAGTTTCTAAAAATAAGCAACAACAACAACTGATGAGAATCGTAGCGCGCTACGAACGCTATAAAAAGAGCCACCATAATCTTTAATTAAAGAGCGTAGTCCCTATATCACCTGGCCAAGTAACGTCACAACAAGGCGGCTTCGGTGGCGTAGTTGGTAGCATGCTGAGCTTCTATGCCCAAGATAGCGGGTTCAAACCCGGCCGAAGCCGTCGGATTTTTAAGAGCGTTAAAAATCCCTCAGTATGCCTTCCTTCGGAGGGGAAGTAAAGCCGGCGGTCCCATGTCATAGATTTATGGCATGTTAAAGAACTTTCCACTAATTACACCTGTGTGAAACTAAATTGTATAGGTTATGAATGTAAACAACGCTCTTAGGTTGCTACGTTCGTTGCCAAGAGCCGACTGCGGTGGCGTCTAGTAGCTAAGTTCTGAATTAGTCCTAGTAGTCGTTGACGGTGGCATTTGGCGGCAAAAGTAGGAACTACTTGAAATTAAATGTCTGCAGTCCTCACTTGAATTGAAAACAGATAACACACACTAATACAGTCATCACAATTAACACCGGTTATCAGACAGATTCTACACACACCCAAAGTACACGGGGCTACATGACCGCGTTGTCGCAGCCCCTAAACTAAGGAACCAACCAACGTCACAACAGCTCGATTTCGAAATCGTCAAATATAAAATTGCAAAAACCACTAAGAATTTGATATTGTATGATTTCATTTGTTGCGTGCTGAGTGATTCAAGTTCAAATATGATTTCATATCTCGTACTTTCAACAGTAGTTTCAGATTATGTTTCAATTGGCGCTTCAAAAGTGATTAAAATTTCAGTAACCACAGTAGTAGCTTGGTTACTGATTTCAAGAGCCTGGTTATAACCAAACTATACCCGAGTTAAAACCAAAGCTCGCCAAAACGGTCTGGTTAGCTTTTGTATTAAGGTATTCCTCGACACTACTGAAGACATTTCATTACAAGTTATCTTATGTTCTTTAAATTGATATCACTGATTCCAAGAATATAAACTAGTGGATTTTTGCCAAAAAAGAAATTATTTTTTTGAGGGGGGGGGGGGGGCTTTTTCAAAGATTAACCAAAAAAATAATGTGCATTTTTAGGACGCGATATCTTTGCTCTTTTTCAACTTAATTGAGTCATTGTTGTCGCAAATTGATCTGCTGTATGTTCAGAATGTTGCATAGCAGAATCGTTTTTGTATCATTGTTTGAGGCAAATATATTAGCTTTGTTTTACAATTTACGTTATTTTGATTGAAAAAATAAATTACTTGTGGGGGCCGCGACCCCTAATTTCAATTTAACAGCTTCATTCTGCTTTACAACATAGCTGCAGTATTTGTCTATATTTTAGTTTTTAAATGATACTAATATCTGCATTCTAAGTGGACATTTTAACTGCCCAAGTCAAGACAAATATTGAGAAAAATGAAGTGAGAGAAATCGTAACTTAAAGTTGAGGTACACATTTAGAGTAAAGAGTCTTACTTTTCAACTCCTAAAAACTGCATTTTATTTGGATTTAGGTCAATATTCTGCATTCTCCGACCCGAGAGTATCTCCTACATTGTTTTAGTTCTGGAGTAGACTGTTTCAAAGCCAGATTAATGTGTGCTTTATCTGCTGCACCTATGTGTCAAAGTGACAGCCGCTGGAAAGCGTGCACACCCATCATTAAAGTGAATATACATGAGCTAAACAACAATAAATCTAGCATAAACTACATATTTCTGGAAACTCGAGAGGACATACTATCGACTAAGACAATTTAAAAAATTCGAAATATTTTCTTGAAAATGACTAATGGAAGGGTCGATGAGTACCTTAACCAAAGTATACCAAATGGAACGCCAAAACGCGCCTTATGTTTAACGAAAAATTTGCGATTTCCGTTGAAGGCAGGCTTTACTTTATCTGTACTAGTTGTTTTTATTAAATTACAACACGGATCTAACTTCCTGGACGTACAATGCATTAGTATAGATTGCGGCTCCATGGTTAGGCTATTGTCCGAAGGTTCCCGGGTATAATTCACGGCCGAACCATGGGATGTTAATCTCCTCGATTTAATTCCAATGGGCTGGGTACTGGGTGTTTGTGACGTATTCATCATCTCATCCTCGACACGACTCGCACTCGCCCACCGGCGTCGACTAGAAAGACTGACACCAGGCCTTCCTGGGGGCCAAAGTAATTCCTGTAGTGACGGGGAAAAGTAGTGCAAATCAAAAACCTCAATTGTACAGGAAATTAAAAAACCGTCTTGACGAATAAATTTGATGATAATTTCTCCTGATTAACAAATGAGTTTAGGCTCTATTCTTAAGCTAAATATGATGCAGTTGCACACTTTAAAAAATAAATAAGGAATACTGACTTATGCCAATTTTCCTCGGCACTACAGATTTCACTGGCCACGCTGGCCGAGAGCGCTAACGCGCTAGTCGTGCCTCACTGGCATCGGGAGAGCGTGAATTCGAATTCCACCTCAGCCGTCTAGAAAAGGGTTTTCATGGTTTCCCCTACTTTTCAACATCTACACCAACGACCAGCTTCGTCCGCAGGGGACAAAGAGCTTTATTTATGCAGATGATGTCGCTCTAGCAGTTCAAGGGGGAACGTTTGAGCTTGTTGAAGAGAAGTTATCCCATGCTTTACAAATCCTAGGTTGTTATTATCAACAGAATCAACTTAAACCAAATCCATCAAAAACACAAGTCTGTGTTTTCCACCTCAAAAACAGACAGGCGGCAAGGAAATTGAAAGTGTCATGGGAAGGTTAGCAATTAGAACACTGCTTCACTCCCAAATATCTAGGTGTAACTCTTGACCGAGCACCTACCTATAGATCACACTGTTTGAATACCAAAAGGAAGGTATCTGCAAGGAATAACATTCTACGAAAATTATCGGGTACAGCCTGGGGGACGCATCCTCTTATATTAAGAACTTCAGCAAATAGCCCTTTGTTATTCAGCTGCAGAATACGCCTGCCCTGTTTGGTGTCGATCTAGCCATGCTAATCAAGTGGATGTCGCCTTAAATGAGACCTGTAGACTAATTACTGTCTGCTTGAGATCTACACCACTTGACAAACTCTACTGTCTAGCAGGTATATCTCCTCCAGATATTCGTCGTGAGTGTGCATCCAGACTGGAGAAATCTAAAGCACAGAATCTGACAACCCATATTTTATATGGATATCAACCAGCAACACAAAGGCTCAAGTCAAGGAAAAGCTTTCTCCATTCAACAGAAAGCCTTAGTGAATCACCGATGAATTTCAGAATGGACTCATGGCGTTCCAGATCCAGGCACCTCGCAGGATGGATGATACCCTCTGAGAGCCTCCCTCCAGGTCACCAAGAAAGTTGGCCTACATGGAAGACACTGAACAGGTTGCGCCCAGGAGTCGGAAGAACAAAGAGCAGCATGCAAAAGTGGGGATTTGCCTGTGACTCCGCACTCTGTAATTGCGGTGAAGAGCAGACAATGAGCCATCTTCTTGTCTGCAGGTTGTGTCCAACTACATGCTCTCCCCAGAATGTAATTGATGCTACCACAGAAGCATGTGAACTTGCCGCATAATGGTCAGGCCAAATATAATTAAATTCATATTGGTGTGGAACAACTCAATGTTTATCAGAAATGACAATGTTTATAGTACCAGTTCTTGATTTTATCTCTTTTTTTTTGTAAATTGTAATTGTCTTGTTTCTCCTTTTTCTGTTATCTTTTGTTGTTTGTAATACAGGGTCATCGACACGATTAAATAAATAAATAAATAAATGGTTTCCCATTTTCATCACCAGGCAAATTCCGAGACGGTTCATTTCAACAGGTCCACAAGCGAATTCCTTCCAAAATCCCTTCTCTGATCTTTCCTTAATTAACCCAAGTCAACGGTCACCTGGACAATCGGCCTTTCACCATCCCCAGTTGTATCTGCTGACAAAATGCGCTCAGCTCCCAGATTGCGTCATACCGATGGTAGAAGAATGATCCCTGGGTGTCCATGTGTGAATCCGAGCTGGAGGGATAAGCACTACAGATTTCAGTTATATACTGTGATCGTTTGACCGCAGTCCCACAACTACATGGGCATGAATTGCATCATCCACCGAGCACAAGACTTATAAACGTCTCGGGGTCTATCTGGGCGCAAAAACAAATCAAAACAAAAAGCTAGCTTGACGGATATCGAAATTCATACTCCTTCAATGATAGAAGGAAATGCAATAATTAAATTAATTAAATATTTATTGCAGCTAATAGCCAAAGGAATGAAATGCAATAATTGAATCGGTCATTGTTAGAAGAAGGCACTAAGTCAATTCTTGTCGAAATTGCGATTTCCATGGATACGTATAGTATGAATGTCGACGCATCTAGCTATGTTAAATGGAACTAAGTCTGCCTGTTCAGTATGCTGTATCACTACTTGCTGAATTTAACGTTCAGTGTTAAAGAGAACTAAGTCGTCGAATTAGTTCCAGACTTTTGTGCTTCTATTTGCCCAGTACTGTATTGCTAGCATTGAAAATATAGAAATATGATATACTGGTATCTATAAATCTGTATATTTGTCATGGAAGTGAACTAACTACTTTTTAAAGAACTATTTCATTGTTATGGTGTAAGCTAAATTCATACCATTTCAGTTAGCTAAGGTGGGAGGATGTGAGGTTTGATGTCTTTGGTCTTTAAGTTTTGATGTCTTTGGTCTTTGACATTCAGATGTTTTCTTTGTGTACCTTGCTCATTGTGAATAAAAATATGTCCTCCTTTCTAATAGCCCCTTTTGATTTTGACCTGTGATAAAGTTGGAAACCCTCAAGAACATTTGGAATAAAATAAAAGCCATACGATAAATAAATAAATAAATAAATATTAAAGGGAACTACTGTAAGTCATTAATTTCTTTTTCTATTTTCTCCCTTTTTAAAAGGATAAATCCATTCAAATAGACCTCTCTAGAACAGTATTATTGCGGGCAATGATACTTGCACGTGACAGCAACTATGCTTTAAAATTAAGTGAGAGAAACAGTTTTTATCAATTATATCAATTCTTACAAAAATGACTTAGTGCCTTCTAACAATGACCGTTTCAATTCGTGAATGACACCAGTTTTTTTTTAAATATCTCAGTTTAATTTAACTGTCCACACACCCTATACCGAAATACAATATGTTCCCCAGGGAGAAAACTAAACTTCCAGATTTGAAAAATAAAGACATCCTACGCTCCCCCTGGGACCCTCATCTAACTGTATTAACCATATAAATCAAATAAATAAATAAATAAATAAATAAACTATAAGCAAAGATTTTAAAGATGCGCAAAATATTTACATGATGACGCCTGGGAAATTATCAGTCCATCCCAGCATCATTTAATTATACTTTTCGAAAACTGAACACTTTATCCTGGATGTGCAGAAAATTAATAGTCCATTCTGACATCAGAATTTGCTATTTACAAGAATATTCCATATTTCCGCAACTGTTTCAATGATCTAAATTTGTATACATTTTCACATATACAAATTCACTAATATGGACTCTCCATGTTCCCAAAGAAGATGTGAAATTCAAAATTTAAATTCATTAATCAACCATCCATTATTATTCCAAAACTCTTAATATGCTCAAGATATTCTTTCAAAATATTACCGTACAATATTCAATTCACTGTTCAGTCAAAATAAGTACACTCAAAGTTGAGCATTCTTCTTCTTCTACCTTATCCGATACGGACGTTGGCTACCACCTTCTTATCCTGTGCAATCCTGAAGAGTTCCGTGGAAGACAGCCCAAACCACGTTCTTAAATTATCCATCCAAGTTATTCATCTCCTTCCCGGTCCACGCTGACCTTCAATTTTACCCTGAAGTATTAATCAAAATTATTTACAAATTATGAAGATTTTCTAATCGATATCGGATCATGTAAACTCATGTTCATTTCAATATATTTTATTTTATTTTATTTTATTCCTGGTGAAAGAATTATTTTATTATTATCAAAGTGGGGTTTTACAATTTTAATGGGTCAGAAATATTTAATCAATCATCGGCATGATTCCTTTAGGTTTCTCAAACATGTAGACAATTATTTCAAACGGGACAGGGCAAGGTTTTCAGCAAAGCTAAAACGTTTTCGTCATGAAATACCAACTCATTCATTAAGTGGCTACACCAATGTTGGTAATTATACTGCAATCTCAGATAGTAGAATTTTTCTGATGACAGGCATTACTGGCTTTATTTGTGAGCGACTTCACCGTCCTCATCCATCTATTACCTGAGTATGGGGCAGTAATTCGACTCTCAAAACTCGGATTTACACATTTTACCAATTCATTTATTCACAACATTAATCAATTATTTTTCAATAACGACCACTCAGCTGCACAGGCTGGACTTAATGGCTCATTACTATTACAATATGGGACTATGTCACACTCATCTAACACCATCTAAAATACCATTATTATTATTATTATTACTGCCAGGCCCATTACATAGGTGTAATTCTAATCATTGTCTTCCCTATTACACTCCGGTCTCATGCAGTATTACCTCACACACATAGTTCCTCTACGTTACACAAATATCGGTTTCATGAACAACCTTCCGTTCCCACATTATTATTTCTCAAGACAATCATGCTTCCGGCATTTCATTATAATCAAAACTTCCGATGTTCTTAATTAGAATCCATTATTAAACTATTATTATCCAGTAATTATCACCAGGAATTATTGATTTATCGGAACAGGTTCCCAACATTATTATTATCAGCTTAGGCTTTCACGGCCGGCGTTCATAATTAAATACAAGCTTTTCGGGCTTGTAGGCCGTGGTTCAGACAGGATATCTCCCGACGTTTCACCGGAAACTGCGTCCGGCATTATCAAGGGTTCCGCTCCTTTCCTTGGTCAGCAGTGGAGTGAGGAAGAGGCTTGAAATAATGGGTAACGGTTTGTAGTGGGGTATTGTTTGAATATGACTGTTGGTTGGGTGGATCTTGGCGATGAACTAACGGCTGGAAGGTAGTTTTGGATCTTCAAATTAGCATGGTGAGCCGAGCGTTCTCTTCGCATTCCGGCTGGATCGTCTGATTTCACGTACATGTTGCGGGGTGCGGTGCGTGCTCCGGCTTCGGTGACAAAGCTTGTGAGAGTCAGGTGTTCCCTGGGCGACTGCCGGGCTGTAGCGGGAAGGTTCTTCAGGTTGACGTGTGAGTGATTTCTTGGCCTTGGTGTTCCTAAGAGCCGGGATCCATGTATTACGCACACGTTCAATTTCTTCCTTCCGATTGAAATTGTCGGGGGTGTTTGAAGATTTCTATGGCTTCCCGTTGCAGCCTGGCGTGGTAGTGTGTGGTCGTGGAGAGTATCTCCATGTCCCCGTACTGTACATCGTGACCGGGCAAGAGAGAATGCTCAGCGACTGACGATTTCTTAGTTTGACCCAGGCGACTGTGTGTTATGTTCCTGAGTATGGTGGTCACGCTCCTCTTCGTCGTTCCTATGTACACCTTCCCACAGGAACACGGGATTCTGTAGACACCTGCAGTGGAGTGTGGGTGGCGCTTGTCTTTAGCGGATCGCAGCAAGTCCCGGATTTTGGCGGTGGGTTTATAAACCGTCATCACCTCATAGGTCTTCAGTAATTTGCCTATCCTGTCCGTCACCTTCTTCACGTACGGCAGGAATGCGGTGGCCACCGGAGTTTCCTCAGAATCTTTCCTCGTGCTCCGGCACCTGGGATGAGAAGCTCGCTCAATCTCCTTATTGCTGTATCCGTTGGCCCATAGGGCCCTCTTTATATGTTTCAGCTCTTGGTTGAGGTTGGATGGCTCACAGATTCTCCTAGCACGGTCTACCAATGTTTTAATAACTCCGTGTTTCTGTCGGGAGTGGTGATTGGATGTCTTGTTTAGATACCGGTCGGTGTGTGTGGGTTTCCCGTATACGGTGTGCCCCAAGCGCAGGTCATTAGTCCTGGTGATCAGCACGTGTGCTTTAGACTGTCAATATCTGGAGCGATACACACAATCTTTAGAGAGGTTTTCAAAGTACTTCAGTACTACTATACTATAAAGTATCCACGATGCCTACGTGAGTACGGAGTATTACTCCCTCACAGACCTGAACTCACAAAGTCTGGCCCACAATCGCCGGCTATATCTATTCTTTCTGTGAGTTCGGAGTATTACTCCCACGCAGACTTGAACACACAAAGTCTGGGCCCATTTACGATGCCTAGCAAGGTAATTGGATTTTTAAGTCCAACCAACAATCGTCGGCGAAGTCCCCTGCTCTTTGATTGGTATCCTCAGATTTGAGTCGCCAAGCTAACCAGATCGTACGCGTCTCAGCTCTAGAGTCATTCTGTCAGCTCCACGCACACACCTGTTGCTCGCTGCTTGTCGCCACGCTGTCCACGTGGTGAAAATAGTTCGTGCTCCAGCCGTTCACGTATCTGCTAATACCAGGGCTGTTTTATAAGTAAGGGCCGTTTTTTTTTAAATAACCGAACATTTTATTTTGAAACCACATTTATTTTTAGGTTTTACATACCTTCCTCTAATTTTCTACATAGTTGCCTTGTTTATTTAGGCACTTGTCATACATTAAAACAAAGTTCTGAAATCCCTCTGCATAAAAGTTTGCCGCCTGCTCTGACAACCAAGAATTCAAACATGAGGAAAATGCATTGATAGAGTGGTTATCATGAATCTTCAGTCCTCGTGAATTTTCGTGTCAATTGCTGTCACCAAGTCATCTGTGATCACAGACCTGAGCGTTCATCGTCATGAACATTTTCACGGCCACTTTTGAACTCGCGTACCCATTTTCGCATTTTACCTTCCGTCATTGCATTATCACTATACACCTCACAATGCTGACGATGAATGTATGTAGCCGACATGTTTCTTGCACGCAAAAAACGTATCAAAGATCGTACTTCACACGCGGCGGGCGAATCAATAATCTTTAACATTGTAAAGATGCACAGTTCAGCGTACAGGTTAGCTACACAGCTGCAACTGACGCCTGCTTGTTCGCAAAGGATGCCGGGAGGAAGCGCGCACGCTTGTTGCGGCGTGCGCACTAACCACGGGCTAAAAAAAGCGGCCCTTACTTAAAAAACAGCCCTCGTATTTTCGGTCAGTTAATGGATTTTCTTGATTTCTTCGGCATAATTCCTATAAAGGGGAGTATTATTTTTATTACAACAGCTACACAAATAGGCACATTTTACATAAATCTGCCAGTTCAATACAATCTTGAAATACAACATCTGTATTAAATTAACTACCCTATAACAAATAAAATATTTCGTCCATACTAGAGTTATGTGGAATAGTCCCCATTACACAGGCTGCGTTTCCCTTTTGAATCGCTCTGCCAATTCTCTGCATTAAATAGGTCTTGGAACGAGGATCACCAGAGACTCCACCTATTATTCTTCCTAGCTTGTGTACTAGATTTATTGCGTCCTCACTCCAAGGACCCATTGTCTCCACGGCAAAGGCAACGAAAATGTAGTCCTCCTTGATCTTCCTATATTTGTTTTTCTTCCGAGTGACGGCGATCTCAGCTACAGATCCTGCTTCCTTTGACGATGATGAAATATAGGAAGGAGCCAACGTATCTGAGCACGTTGCATCCCAGACTAGGCATTTGCCATTCGACCACGGAATTATGGTCATCCCATCAGGGCGGCGACCGTCGTCTCTGCAAATTCCAGATGGTTCAAGAATTGACGGGAATTTTGCAGTAGCGAAAGCCCTCCGAAGCGTTTCATTTATAGAGAAATGACGAGAATGTCGACCAGCACTCCTTTTACAAGAGAGACCGTGTGTACCACGTGCGGAAACGACGTCGCCACATACACAAGTATGAGGTTTACAAAGCGTTGATCCAAGGCGGAGAGACATAGAAATCCTAAAACTATTGTTGTCCAGTAATGTCCCTATTGTTCTCGATGGGATGGCATTCAACCATGAATTCGATTCTTTCTTCAAACTAGCCAAATGAATAGCCTTTTCCTCATCTGAGTGAAATTCCAGGTTGTCCATTATTTTTTTTGCAAACGAGACCGTCCCAATTACGTTGGAACGCAGGAGCTGAAGGGATAGATGGATCGTTAAATTGGTAGTTCCATAATTCCAAGGCCTCAGCGTAAAAAGTGATTTCCTCAATGTCCGAAATAACTGGAAACATTGACTGGACGAGAGAGAAAACACTATTCGCCGATGACATGAAAGCTGGAAGCATTAAATCTTCAATTTTCCTTATTCCGATTCCACCGTAACGAACAGGGAGTGAGGCTATTGTCCAAGATCTATCATTTAAATTAGTATTAAGAGTTGACTCTAGTGTGCATTTCACAAAATTATCCATTCTCTGTATCGATGGTCTAATCTTCCATAGAGGAGTACTTCGGTGGTTCTACCTCTTCATTTATAATCATTACTATTCCTTCCTTCTTTCGTCATGACGATGCTATCTTCCTCTGGTGTCAGCTGGATGAAATATCCCAAGCTCAGATCCGCACGCTCTTCAAAACTCGTGGCTCATAAAAACAACATGTACCTTTCATCAATATGGGTACATCACATCATGTTGAATGTCATAGTAATCTCTATTGCTGGCAATTTACTATAGTGGCACATTCCGCAGTTACGTTGAATGAACTGAATTGTATGTATGTAACTGATGTTTAATGGCCGTAATATGCTTGTATTACACTTTGACCCGTGCGGGGTAGGAAGTCTTTAAATACATACAAAACAGCAATATTAGGATGCAATATTGTAGCTCTCTGTTGTTGTTGTCATGGTGTTAACGGCATGTATTCCGAGAGAGAGAATAGTTTCAAGCGACCTATTCAAGTCCCATTTGACGTTGTAATGGATTGTCAATGGATTGAATGGAACGTGAGAGAGCTCTCTGTACAATTTCATTACCGGGATTGAAGTAAAGTGCAATATACGGTACGGGGAGCAGGCTCATTGCGACAAAACAGTGAGCCAGTGCAATCGCATTAATCTGGCAGTCATTTCATTAATTATATCCCAGTCTTCCTATACGAGTCACGGGGGTGAAATTGTTACAGCTTCAGCTTCCTAATGGTAGTCATTATTGCTTTTTGGTGAGCGATACATTGGACCATATGTGTCAACGTTTGCCGTGAGTAACAGCATCTGTCCCAACTTGCACCGGAGTGTAGGGAGACATCTTACAGCAACGCAAGCAACCCCTAGAAATGAACTCTGTCGTGGTTACACTCCTCTACTGTAGAATACGCCTCGTGCTGTAGTGGTTAGCTGTCACTCAGGGGGCTGAGTTCGATTTCCGGCTCATCCAAGAAATTTAATTCTAGTTTGAGGCACTGAAACACTATCATTGATCCCTCAGTATGCCTTCCTTCGGAGGGGAAATAAATCCGGCGGTCCCATGTCATAGATTTATGGCATGTTAAAAAACCTTCCACTAATTACACCTGTGTAAAGCTAAATTGGATAGGTTAAGAATGTAAACAACGCTCTTAGGTTTCTACGTTCGTTGCCAAGAGCCGACTGCGGTGTCGTTTTGTAGCTAAGTTCTGAACTTGGCCTAGTAGTCGTTGACGGTGGCGCTTGGCGGCAAAAGTAGGAACTATTTGAAAAATTCTAAGTTGCAGTATATACTTAAATTAAAAAACAGATAAAACACACTAATACAGTCATCACAATTAACACCGGTTATCAGAGAGATTCTACACACACCCAAAGTACATGGGGCTACATGACCGCGTTGTCGCAGCCCCTAAACTTAAGAAGCAACCAACCAACTATCATTGACATGAAAGTCATCCGAGAGGTGTCAATTTTAAGACTTGTGCCAGTTCAGTGGACTGAGTTTATATATTACATCCCTAGAGGCTGAAATACTAAGATTGGCAGCGTTGGATTGGGCAGCCAAGGCGTACGATCTTAATATCCTTTCCTATGTTCGTTGTCAACTTTACAGAACATAAGCTGCATTTTTGAAATAATCCAAATGTAAAGAGATATGTACCGTAACATCTTTCTTCTTAGATATCAAGGATTATATTTTCACGACCGCATTCATGATTTAAACAAGTAGTTCCGTGAAGAATTAGTTGATTATTTGATATATCCTACTTTTGTTAATTGCCTCTATCAACACACAAAATTTCAGTTTGATTGCTGCGATAGATTCGTAGATATTGAGACCGTCTGATATATCGGTTGGTCGCCATGCCCGATTTTTAGCCTATTTTCAATTTTGAAAAAATAGGCTTATGAGATCACCTTTTGTCCATGTGTGTGTGCGTGTGTGTGATTCGTGTGTGGGTCCCCCCCTAATAAAATCTAAACAGCTGGAGCGATTTCAATGAAACTCGGTAAGTTCATAGCACTATTCCCGGCGACCTCGACCGTGCCTTTCAAATTTTGTTACGTCTCACCAATCCAACATGGCGGCTGTGCGAAATATTTCACTAGCATTCAATATCTCCGAAACTATTACCGATATCGCCCTGAAATTGTGTACGGTGATAAAGGGCACTACTAGAAGTTCACCTATGAGACATTAAAAAACCTGGTAACTACAAAACCAACATGGCGGCCAAGCGAAATTGAGACTTTTAAATAGACATTTCTCGCGATTTAACTATCCAAACGTAATGAAACATGGTACAGCAAATGTTTATACACATTGTAATGCACTGGAGTCTAATTTAGTTCAATTGTTTACATAACCTCAAAATGGCGGCTGTGCGAAATATTTCACTGACATTCTATATCTCCGAAACTATTACAGATATCACCCTGAAATTTTGTACGGTGATGAAAGGTACTGATACAAGTTTATCTATGTAACTTTCATAAACCTGTAAAGTACAAAACGAACATGGCGGCCAAGCGAATTTGACACATTTTAATAGACTTTTCTCGTGATTTAACTCTCTGAGCGCAGTGAAATGTGGTACAGTAAATGATTTTACATATTGTAATGCACTGGCATCTAGTTTAGTTCAATTGTTTACATAACCTCAAGATGGCGGCTGTGCGAAATTTTAAAATTAAGTTTTTACTTCTTGTGTCGTAATCATGCGATCGAAGTGAAAGTTTGAATAATGAAGCTACGCAATAAGTTTCTTTTCATGGTGCATAAATCTATGGCCTCTACATATAACAATCCAAAATGGCGAGCATCATAAATATTTTGACGGTTCTCAATATCTACGAATCTTTTACAGCAACCCGCCTGAATTTTTTAATGTTCATAGAGACTATGAACATATGTTCACCTATAGGACTTTCAGTAACCTGGTGAGCATAAATCCAACATGGCGGCGACGCGAAGTATAAATATTTAAATGGGCGTTTCTCGCGAATTAACTATCCGAGTGCCGTGAAACGTTGCACATTAAATGCTTATACAAATGTTGATCCACTGGCATGTAATTTATTTCAATTGTTTGCATAATCACAAGATGGCTGGTGTGCGTACTTTTAAAATCTCGTTTTTACTTCTTGTGTTCTAATCATGCGATTGAAGTTTGAATACCACACGTACACAATAATCTTAATGTAATAGTACAAAAATAACAAGATGTTCAGTAAAGAACATATAGCCTACTTTCTCCTAAATGCATGGGTATTGTTATAAGTCTTTGTCCTTTTCAAGGAGTATGATTGAATGTTGGTTGTAGTAGCTTGTTGAATTACAACGTGCTATAGGGATATTAAACATGAATATGAGGTGCCCTTTGCTAGTGCTACCTCTGTACAATATTTCGTTCAATTCGGTATCACCGTGTTTGAATTGACAGGGAGAATCGATTTGCACACATACTTGGCCACCATCTGCAAACTATTGGGATGATATTCTTGCAGTTTGGTCTGAATATGATTCCCACATAAAGATATGGTGTTGCAAAATTTGGTAGAGACTAGATTATTAGGTTGGTCGTAATTACATTTTTGCTTTTAACATTTGGGTGGCCGCGATTACATTTCCGTCAAGATAGCGGTGATATAAAACATGACACTGAGGTGCCCTTTGCTAGTGCTACCTCTGTACCAAATTTCGTTCCATTCAGTTTCACCGTGTTCGAATTGATAAGGGGAATCGATTTTAACACAACGATGGCCGCCATCCGCAAAATATTAGGTTGATGACCTATTAGTTTGGTCAAAGGATGCTCCCTCCATAAAGGTATGTTGTTGCTAAATTTGCTAGAGATCGGATGATTAGGCTAATCGTAATTTGATTTAAGCTTTGAACATTTGTGTGGCCGCCATTACGTTTCTGTCAATATGGCGGCGATATAAATCATGACACTGAGATGCCCTTTGCTAGTGCTATCTCTGTACCAAATTTCGTTCCGTTCGGTTTCCCCGTGTTTGAATTAATAGGGGGAATCGATTTTGACACAAAGATGACCGCCATCCGCAAACTATTAGGTGAATGACCTATTACATTGGTCAAAGGATGCTCCCTCCATAAAGGTATGTTGTAGCTAAATTTTCTAGAGATCGGATGATTAGACTAATAGTAATTTGATTTAAGCTTTGAACATTTGTGTGGCCGCCATTACGTTTCTGTCAAGATGGCGGCGATATAAAACATGACACTGAGGTGCCTTTTGCTAGTGCTACCTCTGTACCAAATTTCGTTCATTCGGCACCATGTTCGAATTAGTAGGGGGAATCAATTTTGACATAAAGATGGCCGCCATCCGCAAACTATTAGGCTAATGACCTATTAGATTGGTCAAAGGATGCTCCCTCCATAGAGGAATGTTGTTGCAAAGTTTGGTAGAGATCGGATGGTTATGTTAGTCGTAATTTAACTTAAGCTTTGAACATTTGTGTGGCCGCCATTACGTTTCTGTCAATATGGTGGCGATATAAAACATGACACTGAGATGCCCTTTGCTAGTGCTACCTCTGTACCAAATTTCGTTCCATTCGGTTTCACCGTGTTGGAATTAATAGGGGGAATTGATTTTCACACAAAGATGGCCGCCTTCCGCAAACCGTTACGCTGATGACCTATTAGTTTGGTCAAAGGATGCTCCCCCTATATAAGTATGTTGTTGCAAAATTTGGTAGAGATCGGATGATTAGGTTAGTCGTAATTTGATTTAAGCTTTGAACATTTGTGTGGCCGCCATTACGTTTCCGTCAAGATGGCGGCGATATAAAACATGACACTGAGGTGCCTTTTGTTAGTACTACCTCTGTACCAAATTTCGTTCCATTCGGTTGCACCGTGTTCGAATTAATAGGGGGAATCGATTTTCACACTAAGATGGCCGCCATCCTCAAACTATTACGCTGATGGCCTATTGGTTTGGTCAAAGGATGCTCCCTCCATAAAGGTATGTTGTTGCAAAATTTGGTAGAGATCGGATGATTAGATTAGTCGTAATTTGATTCAAGCTTTGAAAATTTGTGTGGCCGCCATTACGTTTCCGTCAAGATGGCGGCGATATAAAACATGACACTGAGGTGTCCTTTGCTAGTGCTACCTTTGTACCAAGTTTCGTTCAATTCGCATTCACCGTGTTCGAATTGATAGGGGGGGGGCAGACATTCAGAGTACACACACTCACACACACACAGACACACACACACACACAGACACACACACACACACAGACACACACACACACACAGACTCACACACACACATACACACACACAGACAGACACACTTTTTTCGCCCTGTGTTGATCTCATAAGTCTACTTTCATTTTTTGCAAAAATCGAAAGTAGGCTAAAAATCCATCCTGGCGACCATATGAAATATTTAGACGGTTCTCAATATCTACGAATCTGTTACAGCAATTAAACTGAAATTTTGTTTGTTGATAGAGACAATTAACATGAGCAGGATATATGAAAATAGGCTGTATAGTTCTTCACGGAACTACTTGTTATATATGTACTGTGCTATTACATGAAGATTACGTATTGTGTACGTGTAGTATTCAAACTTCAATGGCATGATTAGGACACAAGAAGTCAAAACGAGATTTTAAAATTTCGCATAGCTGCCATCTTGTGATTATGAAAACAATTGCAATAAATTTAATGCCAGTGGATTAACATTTGTATAGGCATTTACCGTACCAAGTTTCACCGCACTCGTATGGTTAAATCGCGAGAAACGACTATTTGAATATTTATACTTTGCGTCGCCGCCATGTTGGATTTGTGCTCACCAGGTTATTGACAGTCCTATAGGTGAACTTATGTTCATAGCCTCTATGATCATAAAATTTTCAGATTGATTGCTGTAAAAGATTCGTAGATATTGAGAACCGTCTAAATATTTCGGATGGTCGCCATGTTAGATTGTTATATGTATAGGCCATAGTGTTTTGTACCATTAAAGAAAAATTATTTCGTAGGTTCATTATTCAAACTTTCACTTCGCTCGCTTGATTACGACAAAAGAAATGAAAACTTAATTTTAAAATTTCGCACAGCCGCCATCTCGAGTTTACGTAAAAAATTGAATTAAATTAAATGCCAGTGCATTACAATATGTATAATCATTTACTGTACCATATTTCACTGCACTCAATGGTTAAATCGCGAGAAAAGTCTATTAACATATTTCAAATTCGCTTGGCCGCCATGTTCGTTTTGTACTTTACAGGTTTTTTGAAAATTACATAGGTAAACTTCTAGTAGCACCCTTTTTCACCGTACAAAATGTCAGAGTGATATACGTAATAGTTTCCGAGATATAGAATGCCGGTGAAATATTTCGTACAGCCGCCATCTTGAGGTTATGTAAACAATTGAAGTAAATTACATCCTAGTGCATTACAAAGTGTATAAACACTTGCTGCACTAAGTTTCATTGCGATAGGATGGTTAAATCTCGAGAAAAGTCTATTTAAAAGTTTCAAATTCGCTTGGCCGCCATGTTGGTTTTGTAGTTACTAGGGTTTTGAGAATCCCATGGCTGAACTTCTAGTAACGACTTTTATCAGCGTACACAACTTCAGCGTGGTATCAGTAATAGTTTCGGAGATATGGAATGCTGGTGAAATATTTCGCACAGCCGCCATGTTGGATTGGTGAGACGTAATAAAATTTGAAGGGCACGGTCGGGCTGGGCCAATATATTTCTATGACTTCGCCGAGGTTCATTAAAATCACTCCTGCCGTTTAGAAGTTATTAGGGGGGGTCATACATACACACACACACTCACACACACAGGGACGAAAGGTGATTTCATAAACTTTTTTTTTTTTTTTTTTTCATAAAATGAAAATAGGCTAGAAAGGGATTTAACTTGTTAGTAGCGGTTGCCACTCATCCCATTCACGCTAGAGGTCCAGGATCGATTCCCAGCTCTGCCAAGAAATGTAATTCTGTTTTGAGGGCTGAAACGGGGTACACTCAGAGTAGTGTGTTTTCGACAGTTCTGTGACCACCTCCTCCTCACCCTCCTCACAAGATGGCGTCGGCGCGATATCTCGCGAACCCATGGTTGGATTTTAACAAATGAGGTGCCGTTGAACTCGGGCTGACACCCCCTTTCCATTGGACAACATATTTCCACCCCAAAATAAAACCGACCCCTACTAGGGGTTGAAATTGTATTTTTTTAGAAAATCTCGCTTTTCATGTGCAACATGCATGCAGTTTAATGCTATAATGACATTAAACGTTGTTCCACATGAAACGCATGCATACAACTGGATGCCACTAACATTCAACAATTTTGTTTTTAGCCTACTTTTGATTTTTGCAAAAAATGAAAGTAGACTTATGAGATCAACACAGGGCGAAAAATTGTGTGTCTGTCTGTGTGTGTGTATGTGTGTGTGTGAGTCTGTGTGTGTGTGTGTGAGTGTGTGTACTCTGAATGTCTGTCCCCCCCCCCGTATCAATTCGAACACGGTGAAACCTAATTGAACGAAATTTGGTACAGAGGTAGCTCTAGCATAGGGCACCTCAGTGTCATACTTTATATCGCCGCCATCTTTACCAAAACTGAATGGCGGCCACTCAAACGTTCAAAACGTAAACTCAAATTACGGCTAAACTAATCATCCGATCTCTACCAAATTTGGTGACAACATACCTTTATATAGGACGCGTCTTTCACCCAAACTTCAAGGTCATCGGTCTTGCCATTTCATGATGGCGGCCGTGTGAATTCTGCAACCATTATAATCAATAGCTTAAGACCCACCAATTCAGGGTGGTTTAAGCTATCCTGAAGGTCGTGATCCGTTATTTATTATAATTTAATATTATAATATTATTATGTATGAGTGGATTAAAAGAGCTGAGCCGTATCTGCCACACGACAAGATGGCAGCTGTCCTCATGAGCCTGCCTTATATTTCAGTAGTTTTAGTATTTTGTATGTGATATACCCTACTGATACAATAATATAAACTTTGTATGAAATGATCTATAATGAAGATGTACTGCAGTGAAGAAATAGCTTATTTCAAGTCATTATTTGCCAACAGGTCGTATCTAATATATCAGTTAAGATCGCCATGATGTTAAGGATATGGTTAGCTCTAGGCTAGCGTGTTAGTCTGTCAAGCAGTTGACTGGGGATCGAATACTGCTACAGTTAACTTTTTTTTCTTGAATTCTTTTACAAATGATGTGCACAAGCTCTTTCCACAGATATTGAATAAAATGTCATTTAGCTCAAAGGGGAGGCTAATGTATACACTCGTTTATTAATAAAATCACAGTCCCAGCATTGCACATAAACAGAAGACATTAGGAAAAGGAGAATAGAAGAACTAGATACACGTTGTTATCAACCACAGCCTTCTTAATGTCTCTGTACGGTGCTGTCCTCTTGTGGATTATGTGGGTAATATTGTTCCAAACATACCGATGTGTAAATACCTGGCCTCCTGAAGTATGGCAATTTTGTAATACTGGTAGTTCAACTATTAGCCACGATCGCGCTCCGATTACCTTTAAACACTGCCAGCTGGATCGCCTCCCTCCTGGCTACTTTAAACTGCCTGCTCGTTGAACACCCAGAGGCGTACAAGATAAATATTAATTCACTGCTAGGTCGCAGCACCAACCTACTGTGATCGGCGCGGATTTTTAAAGGGGAAGGTACCCAAAACGAAAGATTCTTAAGTTTGCAGGCTGGCTTAATATAGAGATTAACGGACGTGAATGCATTACAATAAGTTAGTAGTTTTGTTGTTCAATCATCATAAAGTATATAATATTGATTTTGACACTTACTGGCTAATTATCAATATAAAAGAAAACAAACACTACATGGTGGTAGAGGTGGTTTTAGGGATGAGGACAAAGAGTTATAAATATACCCATACATTTAGAAGAAAGTAGGCTATATGTTCTTTGCTGAACATCTTGTTTGTTTTTTCGCATACCCACTCATGGCTTTTGTAAGAGGGCGGGCTTTTTAGAGATGGCGGCTGTAGTGTAACCTAACCTAACCCATTCCATGAGGGGTGATCAAAAAGTATTCCAAGCTACCAAACCTCCGATAACAATAAGTAGGCTATTATAAACTACAATTTCTCGCTAACACATTCCCATTTTACTAGAGATGTGTATTTATGCCCATCTATTACATAAAGCAGAAGAGTTTGTTTGATTGTTTGTTTGTTCCCTATACAAATCCATACTGACTAATTAAATTCGTTTGAACACCTGTTAACCCTTTATGGCAGACATGGGCAATCCTTTTATGAACAGGGCCAGACGCAATAAATAATAATCTGTGTGGGCCGAAAATAAAACAAGACATGTTTACAACAAAAGTTTGGTGCTGTATGTATGTTGTATGTATGCTGTATGCTGTATGTTATGGAATACAGGAAGATCTACAACTATTAAAGACCGTGGAACTGTCTTTGCCACGCGTGGACTAAAAAGCCATTCGAACTAAGCGCTGCCCGGTCTATTGAAGGCGTCCCGGCACCTTTAATACTGCCGCGCATAACATACAGTCTTATCTAGATTTGGCAACGTCACACAAATAAACATTGCACTGACCTCAGAAAGCACATAGGAACAATGGGGGGAGAAAGGGGAAACCAGTTTCGTCCAGTTAACACCCGGGTTCAGTCGACCAAAACTGGTGCTAGAGTGAGCACGAAACTGCTCGAAGTTCCAGCCAGGAAGACAACCGGATAAGTATCAGCCTATATTATTACAGTATAACCATAGTAGATTTTTTATAACCATATAATCACCCCAAACAGACAAACTCAGGATTTGTATAACCATTTATAGCATTTCACCTAACATTAGATATACTACATTTAGCATACACCGACAGTTGCATTACCAACACTGCAACTAAACAACTGTACATATTGTAAATATTGTTCACCTGTATTCTCAAACATAGATGTTATAGCCTAAGTGCAATGGATCTAATGATGATCGCTTGACGATCGAAACTGGTCATCCTAGTGTATTTATTAATCTCATGTAATTTATTTCAGGATTAGGGCATAACCAAGCTATTTTTGGGTTCATTCGTGTTGACCGACTGAAAAGCACCAAACTTTTGTTTACTTAGGCAACACTGAAAAATGGCTTCAAACCTCACAACATGTTTACAAATAGATTATAAACATTTTGTTTCTGAATTTTAAATGAAACAAAACTTATAGGCCACACCTTCTTCTTCTTCTTCTTCTTCTCCTTGGTTGTTTGAGGCCCCTTGAACCACGTGGTTCCTAACTCTGGAGAGCTTTCTTTTTATCCCATTATTCCTTCATTTATGCACTATGAACACACCTTCATTATTTGCTAGAAGTGGAAGGAGTATGTGACAAGTGAAACTGTGACTGTGCTTCTAAAAGTTTTTCACAATCTGGTTGAAACTGGGATGAGCTGATTCTTAGTAGCGCAGTTAAATGGTGGCCTGTGAATCTATTTCTGACGCTATTTTTGCTCATTGTAGAAACTCCTGTTCACAGATGTAGGAAGGTGTGAACATGGCAGTTATCTTCTGTGCATGAGATTTCATGTTTGGGAAGCTTTATTTTGGTAGGGCCTTGTGTAGAACTCAATTTTCAAAACTTTGAGGAATAGTTGCTTTAATTCATTGTTACAATGTAACTCAATCAGTTCTAGCTGCTACTCTTATTACACAAAACGCATAAAGACAATGACATTTGCAACGGTGGGTTGGTTGGTTCCTCAGTTTAGGGGCTGCGACAACGCGGTCATGTAGCCCCGTGTTCTTTGGGTGTGTGTAGAATCAGTCTGATAACCGGTGTTAATTGTGATGGCTGTATTAGTGTGTGTATGCCTATCTGTTTTTTTAATTCAAGTAAGGACTGCAACTTTGAATTTTTCAAATAGTTCCTACTTTTGCCGCCAAACGCCACCGTCAACGACTACTAGGCCTAGTTCATAACTTAGCTACTAGACGCCACGGTGTTGGGGTAGCGCGCCTGCCTCTCACCCGGAGGCCCCGGGTTCGATCCCCGGCTCCGTCAGGGATTTTAAAACTGACGTGAGGGTTGGAACGGGGTGCACTCAGCCTCGTGAGGACAATTGAGTAGCTGTCTGACAGTGAGTCAGCGCCCCGATCACGAAAACCAAGATTAACGGCCGAGGGGACCCGACGCGCTGATCACGCGTCACCCCAATATCTGCAGACCGAATGGCTGGGCAGCGGTCTCTTGGTCGGCCTTAGCCCGTCATGGGCTGTAAAGTGCCAGGGGTTCAATGTCATACGATGTTGGCATGCCAAAGAACCCATTTGAATTTAGTAGGCCGTGTTCATAATGGCAAAATTAATCTTAGGATTTACCTCCAACACAAAGTTCCTCATTTATCTACTAGAAAGCGCTATAGTATTCAAGGAGATTAGATATCTAACCTCCTTGACTTTCATAGTGCTTCAAGGAAAAACAAATTTCGACAAGCAAGCTACCCTTTGGGTGTCAAATAACAAAGCTTGCACCCGGCACCCGAGGCCATACGATAGTAGTATTATTATTATTAATGAGATTGAAACAGTTTTCCACTTTTGGGTACACAGAACAGAAAATATGACCTATGTGTAATTGTAGATAGTATAATTAGAAACTATGTCACGGGCCAGATTAGACTAGCACAAGGGCCGTATTTGTCCCGCGGGCCGTACTTTGCCCTTGACTGCTTTATGCGATAGTGGTCTCTATATTAACCACCTATCATAAGGACAGTTTATGCATTCAAAGATGCTGATAATTGAATCTTTAAGCCATATTTCGGAGAATTTTCATGCCAAAGTGCTAGTATTTCTAAAAATCAAATATACCTACGTACCTACTTGACGTAATGTGTTGGATAAAAAAAATTTAATCTAAACTAAAAACATTAACCATTAAAGTGTAAAAATAAAACAAAATATTGAAATAAAAATCATAAAAATAAAATTACAATAATAAAAGAAATATAAATATTAAAATAATGAACATAACTATAAAAATGTGAAAATAATTGTAAAAATCATATCGAAATTAATTAATTAATTCAATAAATTATTAAAATTAAATGTAATAATAAGAATGTTATTTGTTTTACGTCCCTTTTAACTAAACTGGCTTTTTAGAGACGCCGGGGTGCCGGAATTTCGCCCCGAAGGGGATCTTTAACGTGCCAGTAAATGTACTGACACGGCTCCCTCGCATTTGCACACCCTCAAATGCCAGCTGACTGCGCCAGGTTTCGAACCTGCAACCTTGGGCTCAGCAAGCGAGAACGTTACCCCTGAGCCACGCAGCCAGACTAAAATTAAATGTAGGCCTATAAGAACATAAATTGAAAATTATAAATAAATATATAAACATTAAAATTAGAGAAACAAAAATTAATTATTAATAATTATAATAATTAAAACAAATTAAAATGTAAAAACACGTACAAATAAAAAAATAATTTCGCCTTATAAAGGATTAATACAAATATATTTACGTCTTTAGAGAAACATGTTTAGGGGCAGATGATCTCGTAGTTCCGCCCCTTAAAACAACAATAACTAACTAAACATGTTTTTGGCCCTTCAGTGGGGCCTTCTTAAGCTTGTTAATTAGACATTAGGTGATACAACATAAATTAACAAATTTAGAAATGGACGTCCATCAAGAAGCTGAGGGTCTAAAACATGTTTCTATAAAGAAGTAAACGTAATTAGTATTAACAGCTGTTCAAACGGATTTAATTAGTTATTGAAGTTAATACGTATTATTAGGCATTTTCCAAAATGGTTTATGTTTTTGCCTCATAAATCCATACTGTTCCACCGATATGAACAACCTACGGATAACACTGTCGACTTGAAATTTGGATACACTGTCCATTCCTTAACCCTTTATGGGGCAGAATATTATTGAAGCTATTTTATTTGTCTTTATTTGAATTTCATTTTAATTATTTTAGACTAGTTGTAATTATTATTATAATTTTAAATTACATAAAAATTTAATGTTCATTTAAACTTTTATACTTTTCATTTTTATATTATTTTTATCTCAAAATTAATATTATAAAATTATTAAAATTATAATTTTATCAGCTTTTTCGTTGTTAATTTGTACAAGAAATGTTTTTAAATTCTATTTTTTTATAATATTTTTCTCACTTTTGATTTTAATTGTTTTTATTTAAAATATTAAGCACCTTAGGTCTAATATTTTGTTTTCAGAAATATTTATACTTCCAAATAAAAATAAAAATAAAAGATTCAACCATCAGTATCTTTGACAATATAAATAAATGTTGCCTGCTTATAGTAGGTGGTTAATATACAGACTACTGACCTATAAAGGGTTACATTTTAGTACATTATGCAACGAGCCTATAATGGCAATAATTAAGACACGAGTATGTTTATAAACAGAGCGAAGCGAGTTTTATAATTTCCATACGAGTGTCTTAATTACCATTATAGGCCAGTTTCATACGATTGTTTATGTTCGACGATAATTGCAACCGGCGGCGGCTTAAGGCCAGCAGCACGTCGGTAACTCGATAACCAACGCTCTGCTTCACCAGGATGACACCGCTTAATGGCCAGCGTGGATGGGCCAACTTACCTTTATTCAGAGGTCCGGGTCGCTTCCGCAGCAAAATCACCTCCAGATGACATGTCCCAACAGAAGAGCTCCAAAGGAGTGGAAGGAAGATGGAGAAGGGGACAACGCACAGGCTATCCTACAGACACCCCCCAATAACTATCGGAACTGCTGCCGACGAAACAATGCCACAACAGTTAATTAAAAAAAATTAAAATAAAATTTAATAGTTAAAAATTAGCAAACACCTCCACCAGAAACAGAACATGCATCAACCAGCATAATTTACAAGGAAGGCAAGAGACCGCTTAACATGCTTGTTTACAAGGCCAACAAAAGAAAAGACTTAAATTAAAATTAAAATGTTAAAGCCCAAAGATTAAAATTAAATTACATATACAGGCATAATGAAATGAGAAAGGGCTTGATAATTTACAGGGGAATGCAATATCGATCCGACATGCGGAGGTCCAGGCCACGCCAAAAACGAATTTTTTTTTAAATAAAATCAAATAAAATAAAATAAGATCAATAAAGAAATTCCCAATATTAGTGATTAAGAAAAACACAAGAACATTCACCAAAAAACAAACACAAGGTTAACCGACAAGGTAAAATAAAAAAATAAAAAAAATATTAAGTTAACACAACACGTTTGAGCTTCGCGGTCGGGGCCAAGAGACTGACCTCGAGACCAGGATGCATCTCGGCAAAACAAAATGTAAACATGGCCACTTAAAAAAAACAGGAGACCACATGCCTGATCGAAACTACGGCAAACAATTAGCATAAATTAATTTAGAATCCCCAGAGCGGAATGAAAGGCGGAAAACAATTACGTCTAAATATTATTAACATTAGGGCGGATTATGTTACGATGGATCTTACATTAGATCAAAAATATGACAATCCCAAGATTGCCAAATGAAAATAAATAATAATTTAAACGTAAAATAAACTTATAAATGTGTCTCCAGAAGGTACCAAAATAATAACAAATTTAATATATATAAGGAAACGTTATTAAAACATAAAAGAAATTTTAGGCCTTTTAGGCAAAACAAAACAGAAGATCAAACATTCATACAATGCCAAAATTGGAGCTCCCAAAATAAAATAATTGGATAAATAAAATAAACGTACCTTAAAACTTCACAGTGGAGACACAATGAAAATAAAAGAAACTAACACATTTTAAATAAAATAAAATATGGCACTATATTGCCTTGAACATGTCCGCCCAGCACATGCTTTGTTTTGGTCACGAGCACAGGTCTGCATCGAGATGCGATTACATTTCACACGTCCACTTCACGGCGAAACGATGAAATTCACAGCCTGAAGAGCACAGGCAATTTCCTAGTAGAATTGGCATTCATATTTTCTCTTGAATATATTTATATTTCGTAGAGGCTGGGGGCCAAGCCCCCCATCAGCGGTGACACCTTTCACGACCAGTCGGCTTGTTGCTTCTTCGACGACAGCTACTGGACTTCACAAGATGGCGGAGAAATTCCCCCGTCAGATGCCGAATTGCATTCATGTCTATATTTTTCGTCCAATCAAGGCTTGACACATCAATCAACAATGTCATAATTTAGTAAATAATTTAGCGGTATCATGAAGTATATATATTCTTTTGTTTATGATGTAGAATTATAATTGTCTTCACACAAGACTGGAATAGGATAAGTTTTAATAAGGTACAACCAACGCATTCTATTGGAGAAGCAGGAACCACGTGAAGACTTTCCAAAGTCCGACAGCAGCTACCATCTCGTGTTCACAGACGGAACCAAGCGACGAAGCGGTCATTTCAAAAATGTCAAGAATAGCATCCAGGGGTAAATACATGTTTGAAACGTTGTGACGGGCTCTTGCACGTAACAGTCTCCCTCCCTTAAGCGTGAACACCGTTCACGAATATGCCTAGGCATAGGTAGAACTCCATAACTTGTCGATTCACCAAGCATGTTTCCAGAAGATAATGTTCACCAGTTAACTCCAATTGATGGATGAAACCGCATCGTTTTGGTTAGGAAGAGTGCAGGGTCAGATTATCAGTGATGGGATAATTGATAACCTCGCAAACCACTTAGTCAACAGCATCACTGTGTCCAAAAATCTTCAGAAACGCAGAACACCAGCACCAGCATTGCTTTCAGAGTCCGAGACACGTTAGATACATTTTCAATAAGTCCAATTTAGTTCGCTTTAAACGAAGTAGGTGGAAGCAATGTGCAAGATATTATGTGACGCGTGGGCAGCCATTTACAAAACAGAAGTTAATCTTATTTCAAAAAAGGTTACAGAATTTACAATATCTTACTACATTTTACAAAAGAGAAACAAGTTGAATTTATGTGAATAAAATATTTCTGACAAAGCCCTAGATCCGTGTTTACAAAATTTCATTAACAAGTTTACCTTTTTACAGACTAGAAGTACCTTTCAAGATTACATGAGTTAAACGACAATACATTTAGAAGGAACTGCGGTAGAGGAATGACCACTTAAATTCCCCCAGGGAACATGTATACAAGATATCATGAGTTAGGTCTCCCACCGAGTCCAACTTACATGTTAGCATCTTCTATGAAACATCAAAATTAGGTACACTTTTACAATTTACCATTAAAATGGGAACTTACCAACATTTACAAGTTGTATCACCGCAGAGTTTGCATACCCAGTTCAAAATTCCAGAAGGAACAGATGCCTGAAGGCCTCAATGAAGGTTAGGGATACTCTACATTATACAAAATCAGTTTACAAAATTTATGGTAGCATTTCCTCATTAGACACCTCTCCACCTCGTTTAATGTGCGATAGATGCACTCTTGAAATTTTGTTTGCTTTGGGGATTCTAATAAGCAGAGTAACGGGAGTCAGGAATGCCTCTACATAACATGGGCCCTTGAAACGAGGGGTCAACGTGCTTGAAACTAGATTACTGACGCCCTTGGGCTCGAAATTGCGGACGTACACAACATTTCCAATTTCCAAATCAGTTGGCTTGCGACAGGCATTGTGTCGCTTGGCAAGTTGGTCATGTGACACCTTAATATTCTCTCTAGCCTTGTCGAATTTCGCCCTCATATCCTCGGGCGTGAAACTGTCTGGAAGGAGATCGTGCAGGTTCCACAGGTTAGACAACGGAGAATTGGCCATAAAGGAAAACATTAACGAAAAAGGGGTAGCTTGCGTGCTCTCATGCACGGCGGTGTTGAAAGCAAAATTGAGCCAATGCAAATTAGAATCCCACTTGCAATGGTCGCCGTGGTGGAAAGCAATCAGCGCAGAACGGAGATTACGATTGACTCGCTCAGCGAGAGACGGGTTAGGAAAATAGGGAGTGGTGGTTACATGCGAAATAGCATAATCAAATAGGAATTGACGGAACTGATGAGATACAAAGCTCTTGGCATTATCAGATACCAGGTACTGACATGGCCCAAAAGATGAAAAGATGGAATTAAGACACTTTATGACGAAACTGGTCGTAGCCTGTCTGGTGGGGAAAATCCAACTAAACCGGGTGAAACCGTCAGTGCAAACAAGCGCAAATTGGTTTCCCCGACCAGAGCGAGGGAACGGCCCAACATGGTCGATAAAAAGCCTCTCCATGGGTCTAGATGCCGGTTCAGATGACAACAGCCCAACCTTAGTAGAAACCGGAGGTTTGCTAATACTAAATGCAGCACAATTCCTAATGAGCCTCCTGATGTCGCCATCCATACTTTGCCAAATGAAAAACTGTCTGATTTTAGCTCGGGTCTTGAATACTCCTAGGTGGCCACCAATAGGAGATTCGTGATAGTAACGAAAGATTTCCGGAATGAGGACTGACGGGAGCACAATTTTAGGTAGACGGTCATGACGAGACGAACAACACAATACACCATCCTTTAGAGAGTAGGGCTTGATCACTTCACCAGAATTGATTCGGTCAATTAGGCTAGACAAGGAAGGATCTTCTTTCTGGAATCGTCTCACATCCTCAAAAAGCACAGGGGAATTGCTAAGAACGGCATTGACACAATTTACAGCAGATACAAGGTTTACGGGTTCACATTCTTGAATATCCTCTTCAGCTGTTTCCTCGTACATGCGGCTTAATGAATCGGCTACCGCATTTTCGGACCCACGAATATGTTGGACGGAGAACTGGAATGACAGAATCCTAGTTGCCCATCTGGCAATCCTACCAGTTTTACGGGGTTTCCCTAAGACCCAGCTCAAGGCTTGGTTATCGGTCTCAAGGAGAAACTTAGTGTGCTCAAGATACATACGGAATTTTTCTAGAGCGAACAACACAGCTAAACCCTCAAGTTCGTATATGGAATACTTCCTATCTGCGTCCGTTAAGGTACGAGAAGCGTATGCAATGGGTTGCCTACCCAGATCAGATTCCTGCAGTAGGACACAACCAACACCACGACCAGACGCATCAGTCTGCACAATGAACTGCTTCCCAAAATCCGGAATGGCTAACACAGGGGCGTTAGAGAGCGCAAGCTTAAGATCTTCGAAGGCTGCCTGCTGAGAGGGACCCCACTCAAACTTCACAGCCTTTTTGCGTAATTGATTTAGAGGAGCAGCACGGTCGGCAAAGTTACTGATGAACTTACGGAAGAAGTTCACCATACCAATGTAACGAGCAACACCCTTGGCGTTCTTGGGCGGTTTGAAATCTCTGATGGCCTGCGTACGAGACTGGTCCACGGAGATACCAGATTCGGAAACAATATGTCCCAAGAAGGAAATTTTGGGCTTGGCAAAGGAAACCTTGGACAATTTGACGGTAAGGCCAGCGTCACGCAACCGATCAAGTACAACTTTTAGATGATCAACGTGTTCCTCGAAGGACTCAGAATAGATCACCACATCGTCAAGGTAGTGGTACACAAACTTGAATTTAATTTCAGAAAACACCTTGTCCAGAAGTCTGCTCAACACAGCGGCTCCGGTGGATAGGCCAAACGGGACACGGGCATACTCAAACAGGTTCCAGTCAGTGGAAAAAGCAGTAACATGCCTGGATTCAGGAGAGAGGGGAATTTGGAAGTAAGAAGAATTTAAATCGAGGATCGTGAACACCTTCGCGTTGCGAAACCAACTAAAGCATGTATGAAGGTCCGGCAAAGGAATGGATTGCAAAACAACTTTTTGATTAAGAGCCCTATAGTCGACCACCGGCCGAAAACCACCGTTAGGTTTTGGTACAAGAAATACAGGGGAAGAGTAGGCAGAGATAGAGGGTTGGATTACACCTTCTTCTAACATCTTATCGATAATCTTACGAAGTTCAGCCATCTTGGGCGGGGCAAGGCGATACGGGCTGGAACGCACCGGCACAGAATCGGTTAGCTCAATCTTGTACTCCATCAAATGGGTTACACCCAACTTGTCCGTAAATACATCACTATACTCCTGACATAACCTCTTAATGGCATCCTTTTGAAGACTCGTTAAATTTTCCAGATCGAGATCCTCAATAGTCATAGGTTCACTAACAGAATTGACAGCAGGATAAGATTAAACCGGGTTAAATGATAATTTACTCTGCGGATTAAACTTAAACCATAAGTTGCGAGCACCAAAATCAAGAAGCATACCAACGTGTGACATGAAATTAGCTCCAATGAGCACAGAACAAGAGAGATTTCTGGCAACAAAAAATTTAAACTTCCAAGAAAAATTTAGAATATGAATTTTGACTGTTATGCTACCCAAAATATTTAAGTTTGAACAATTTGCCGAAATAAAAGATTCATTGTTAGGCTCTAACTCAGGAAATTTGCAAACACTCTTCATAGATAAAAACCAGTCCTCGCTTATAAAGGATGCGACACTACCAGAATCAAGCAATGCAGAAACGGGCTCGTCATTAACACAAATTTCATTAAACGGGGATATTCCTTTAGCCACAGGACAAACTCCAAAATCATTACTCACTCTAACACGATTACCATTAGATGACGAGGTCACCCGCACCACAGGTTTCACATTAAGTTAAGAACAAGGCTGACTTGCCACGACATTGCTCACCGACAGGTTAGGTAGGTCAGCGACATAAGCAGAATTAGCCCGTGAAGATTTAGTTTTCAACGAGATATCAAGACTATCATTGGTAGGGCGACCAGAAACTTCACAGGGTTTTCCCAAACTCTTATGCACAGAAATATCCTTGGAAGTAACACCCGAATTGGTCTCCACAACATCCCGTCATTGGCGATATACAACCTGGTTACTCGGACACACCTTCTTGACATGTCCCACGCCACCGCACGTGTGGCACTTAATGTTGGGTCGAGGATGAAACATACCCTTAGGCGGGGGACGAGACATCAAGGAAGGAGGGGGACAAGACATCAAGGAAGGAGGAGGAACATTAGCTACACGAAGGGAATCTGCATATTTCACAGCCATAGCCTCTGTAACGACCTGTTTCAGCTCGACAAATGACGAAGGCCTGGTACACATAGTCATGTATGACCTATATTGAGGCGAAAACCCATTTACAATCGACGATACCAACTGTCGTTCAGTTAAAGGGGATGCAAATACCTGGGCATACACCTTAATGTCACTGACATAGTCGCTAAGTGACTCGTCCAACCTTTGGACACGATAAAGGAACTTTTGCTCGAGAGTACTTAGGGCGCTCGCAGGGACAAAAAAAACACAACACTTCCCTAATAAATATGGCTAAGGACATGCGGAGGTGGATAGCTTCAATTAGCTTATCGCGCAGCATACCGGAAGCAACAGGATATAACAGTTGGAAAATCTGATTTTCCGACATCCCAAAAATCGAGGCATGGTTACCCAACTCGACCACTTGCTTTAAAAATAGGACCACTTGGGTAACGTCATCAAGATTGAAATGCTTTAACTTAGTTAAGAAACTAGAAATAGGGTGAGGAATCGACCCATAATTTACGGTAGGGGAGTACGTAGCATTAGGAAAAGAGACATTGTTACCAGGGTAGCCCTCTCGCACACCCTCTACAGGAAACAAAACATTTACATTACTAGAGAAGGAACCGGGATGCAATGGGTCGGCAGGACCCAGGAAATCATTAGGTGACCTAACATGAGAAGAATGACCGTAAGCAGGGTTAAGAGGTCTGGGCGAGCCAGAACTAGACAAAAGAGGGGCAGGCAAACCACTACTAGAAATCGATCCCAAAACCTCAGACCTAGTAAACAGAGGTGATTCACGTTCAACCCCAGAAGAACTCTCCAAATTCACAAGGTTATCCCTTAAGCCAATTAAATCGAAAACACTATTGTTGTCGGCCATTTTGGAAAACACAGAATACAGACAGCCAATATAGAAGGAAACAAATTTTAGGAATTACGAGGACAGTTTACACTTTCACAACAAAACCAAAACTACCACTTACCACCACCATAGATTAGGTTGACACTCGAACACAGCCACCACCTATAATACCAGATCATGCACAATGCTGTCCAGAACTGCATACGTCACCGCCTGCTTGGCTCGAGAACAGGAAGCTAAATTACAAAAATTGGCACAAAACATATGGCAAACAGCTTCGGACAGGGCTCCAGGATGCCTTCACACGAAGCATATAGGCTATCAGAATATTAAGAAATCCCCATTTCCCATGCCAAGAACACATGTCAGTCACTCACCGAGCATCTTTTTCAGTGGGGATGCTGCACACAAACAGGACAAAATACAGCAGCAAACGCCTCGCTTCTAAACAGGTCACTTACAGCGTATCACATGGATATAGAGAGGCAAACATGAAATAAAACAAACGACAAGGATTAGCAAAACATAACATTAAGTGCACTGCCATGACGAGATCCCACCAACAACCGCCCCATCAGCACTAGATGGGTCCATAAAACAGCCTGCGGGTATAGAGGAGGGGATAGTTACGGAAGTGAACTTGAGCGCGGTCTGCTACCAGAATGCAACCGGCGGCGGCTTAGGGCTAGCAGCACGTCGGTAACTCGATGACCAACGCTCTGCTTCACCAGAAAGACACCGCCCAACGGCCAGCGTGGATGGGCCTACTTACCTGTATTCAGAGGTCCGGGTCGCTTCCGCAGCAAAATCACCTCCAGATGACATGTCCCAACAGAAGAGCTCCAAAGGAGTGGAAGGAAGATGGAGAAAGGGACAACGCACAGGCTATCCTACAGACACCCCCCAATAACTAACGGAATTGTCGTCGACGAAATAATGCCACAACAGTTGATTTAAAAAAAAATAAAAAAAATTTAATAGTTAAAAATTAGCAAACACCTCCACCAGAAACAGAACATGCATCAACCAGCACAATTTACAAGGAAGGCAAGAGACCGCTTAACATGCTTGTTTACAAGGCCAACAAAAGAAAAGACTTAAATTAAAATTAAAATGTTAAAGCCCAAAGATTAAAATTAAATTACATATACAGGCATAATGAAATGAGAAAGGGCTTGATAATTTACAGGGGAATGCAATATCGATCCGACATGCGGAGGTCCAGGCCACGCCAAAAACGAAAAAAAATTAAATAAAATCAAATAAAATAAAATAAGATCAATAAAGAAATTCCCGATATTAGTGATTAAGAAAAACACAAGAACATTCACCAAAAAACAAACACAAGGTTAACCGACAAGGTAAAATAAAAAATAAAAATATTAAGTTAACACAACACGTTTGAGCTTCGCGGTCGGGGCCAAGAGACTGACCTCGAGACCAGGATGCATCTCGGCAAAACAAAATTTAAACATGGCCACTTAAAAAAACAGGAGACCGCATGCCTGATCGAAACTACGGCAGACAATTAGCATAAATTAATTTAGAATCCCCAGAGCGGAATGAAAGGCGGAAAACAATTACGTCTAAATATTATTAACATTAGGGCGGATTATGTTACGATGGATCTTACATTAGATCAAAAATATGACAATCCCAAGATTGCCAAATGAAAATAAATAATAATTTAAACGTAAAATAAACTTATAAATGTGTCTCCAGAAGGTACCAAAATAATAACAAATTTAATATATATAAGGAAACGTTATTAAAACATAAAAGAAATTTTAGGCCTATTAGGCAAAACAAAACAGAAGATCAAACATTCATACAAGGCCAAAATTGGAGCTCCCAAAATAAAATAATTGGATAAATAAAATAAACGTACCTTAAAACTTCACAGTGGAGACACAATGAAAATAAAAGAAACTAACACATTTTAAATAAAATAAAATATGGCACTATATTGCCTTGAACATGTCCGCCCAGCACATGCTTTGTTTTGGTCACAAGCACAGGTCTGCATCGAGATGCGATTACATTTCACACGTCCACTTCACGGCGAAACGATGAAATTCACAGCCTGAAGAGCACAGGCAATTTCCTAGTAGAATTGGCATTCATATTTTCTCTTGAATATATTTATATTTCGTAGAGGCTGGGGGCCAAGCCCCCCATCAGCGGTGACACCTTTCACGACCAGTCGGCTTGTTGCTTCTTCGACGACAGCTACTGGACTTCACAAGATGGCGGAGAAATTCCCCCGTCAGATGCCGAATTGCATTCATGTCTATATTTTTCGTCCAATCAAGGCTTGACACATCAATCAACAATGTCATAATTTAGTAAATAATTTGGCGGTATCATGAAGTATATATATTCTTTTGTTTATGATGTAGAATTATAATTGTCTTCACACAAGACTGGAATAGGATAAGTTTTAATAAGGTACAACCAACGCATTCTATTGGAGAAGCAGGAACCACGTGAAGACTTTCCAAAGTCCGACAGCAGCTACCATCTCGTGTTCACAGACGGAACCAAGCGACGAAGCGGTCATTTCAAAAATGTCAAGAATAGCATCCAGGGGTAAATACATGTTTGAAACGTTGTGACGGGCTCTTGCACGTAACAATAATTATAACTATTTTAGGTTCGAACATAAATATTCATAAATATCTGTCGAGACTTCGCCAGTTTTATGTACTGAACAGAGCGCATGGGACGCAGAGAATACCTTGTATTTGACCATGGCCTCATCAAATACCCCACTATGACACTATCCACGCAGTGAAAATTAAAATAGGAGGCCGTGGAAGTCAGCGCAGGTGCGATGCTATCCTCATCTAATTGGTCACACAACTGTTTTTTGAGGTCTGATTGGTGGGAGAAACTGTTTCATAATGAAAAATAATGTTATAATGACCCTCATTATGATACAGTTTTCTGAAATATAATATTAACATTTCGACATCGTCGAACATAAAGGCCTTTTAGGACATTAGCATAGGCTAATAAAGGGGTATCCAAGTTCACACCGTTCCGCCTAGCTCGTATATGTCGTGGCTAGAGAACGATTTTATGTTGAGGAGCTGGGATCAAATTTGCTACTCCCAGCCAACTCCCAGTTATGAGAAATGACCAATAAATGAACAGAAATATGGGATGATTTCTTTGCAACTGATGCGATGAAACTAGAGGACTGGAAAGGACCAAAATTTGAGCCACATTAATGATAATTGGGACATTGGTAGAGAGATCCGATGCAGAATTGAACAGCCTAGAACTTCTTTTCAAACAGTCAGAAATGATTTAATAAGCCGAGACCTGTCCATTGCACTGCGGACACGACTCCTCAGATGTTTCGTTTTCAGGATTCTGCTCTATGGCGTCGAAACATTGGCATTAAATGAAACCATGTGCAAGACGCTACAAGCATTTGAAATGTGGACGTACCAAAGGATGCTGAAGATAACTTGGACAGCCAAAATTACCAACGTATGAACAAAAAAAATGAAATTCTCAATACCATCAAGAGAAGAAAGCTAGAATACTTTGGTCATATGATGTGAAACAGTAAATACCAACTCCTTCAATTAATACTGTTTGGGGTGACAAGACTCGAACTGTTCAGAAGAGCTATGGACAAAAAACAGATCATGTTACTGATCGCCAACGTCCTGAGAGTACACGGCACTTGAAGAAGAAGATATGATGACCAGATTTGCAGTGCATGGTTTTCATCACCTGATCTGCAGCATAGAGATGTATCACCTACCAGGCCCAGAATGTAAATGCAATATTTATGTGGAGATAAGTGTCACAGATATCATGTAACGTGATGTAGGGAGAGACGTGTACCTTTGATACGGTTTTGCACTTGAGATAACTTAGGGAAATATAGACTCTGTATTTTTAGCCTACTTTACACATTTTGCAAAGATGAGGAAAAATTAGACTTATGAGATCGATCCGGGCAAATGTGTGTCTGTCTGTCCTTCTGTCTGTCGGTCTGCCTGTGTGTGTGTGTGTGTGTGTGTGTGTGTGTGTGTGTGTGTGTGTGTGTGTGTGTGTGTGTCCCTATCAACTCCTAAACGGCTGCAGCATTCGAAACAAAATTTGGTAGGAGTAAAGATCAATACCTGAATATCTCAATACCGTATTTGAAAATTATGTCAGTGCTACCAACTGCCGAAAACTCGCAATTGAAATTTGAGCTCCATGTTGGATATATTGGAAGGTATAAATGGGAGCTATTTCAACATTGGCACACGTATAGATAATAATATTTCAGTTTTATTTCCAGGAGGCCATTCATGGCAGTGTGGCCAAAATGATTTTAAGCCTGCAGATACTGTAGGTCCAATTTTTAAATGGCACAACAATAGATCATATTATTTCTGATTATTTCTGACCAATACATGCATGACATTGTTGCCAACATGATTTTACGCGCGCTGTTAGATCCAATGTTTAACTGCATGTAATATCCATGCTGTCCATTGGACTTCAACCAAATTTTGTATTCTGTACCTTAAGAGATGGAACTAAGAATATATTCAGTCACCAGGGCTGCCAACTGTAGTGCTCTATTAGGCTACATTATGCCAGGTAAACAGTATTTCGAACTAATTAGAAATTTCGATATTACCAACATAATTTCGTCATTATTCTAGATAGATCCATATAGATTAATCATTGGCATGAATCTTAAATTTTCAGAAAAGTAGGCTCTTTAGTTCGTCACGGAACTTCTTGTCTCCACTCTTTTTCATAAGGAACTAAAAGCTCCGAACCAGACTCGGAAATGACGAATTTATGTAACTTCTATGTTATGTATAAGTTAGTATTTATTCTATGACCATTGGCTGCATTAAATAAGCTACTTCATTCATAATAAAGGCGAAATATTGAGTTTGTCGTAGAAGGGCCAGACAAGCTCATTTTAAGCCTCATGATTCGAGAAAGAAGACCCGGCACGTCCCATAGGGACCCGGAAGACCACGTTTTATGTCTCTAGAACAAACCATTTTCGAGATATTTGCAGAATATTATTCCCGCTCAGGGAAATCTCCCTAAACAGCCAGCCGTTAGCCTACCATGGTAACTCATGAGCTCATTATGGCTTCGGTGGCGTAGTGGGTAGCATGCTGAGTGTCTATGCCCAAGATCGTGGGTTCAAACCCGGCCGAAGTCGTCGGATTTTTTAAGAGCGTTAAAATCCTTCAGTATGCCTTCCTTCGGAGGGGAAGTAAAGCCGGCGGTCCCATGACATAGATTTATGGCATGTAAAAGAACCTTCCACTAATTAAACTTATGTAAAGCTAAATTTGCAGGTTAGATTTCGTTGAAACGCTCTATCAAAGTTCCAACGTTCACCACTAGGTGTTAGTGACATCTGGTAGCGAAAGTTGGAACTACTTGAAATTGAACGGAACTTGTAGCTCACCCCATGGGTGTCCGCATTGAAGCAGCTGCAGCCTCTGGCGAGCCGAACATGTCCTCGGACACTCCCGGCACTAAACGCCATACGCTAAATAAATAAATAAATAAATAAATAAATAATAGGAGCTCATTCAACGATTAACACTGCAGCCATCCTACAAGTGGTTTTCGTTCCGTGGTTGCCCACTACTCAAGTCAACCCCTGACAGTATCCAGCCCATGACGGACTAAGGCCGACCAAGCGACCGCTGCCCAGCCATTTGGCCTGCAGATATTGGGGTGACGCGTGATCAGCGCGTCGGGTCCCCTCGGCCGATAATCTTGGTATTCGTGATCGGGGCGCTGTCTCACTGTCAGACAGCTACTCAATTGTCCTCACGAGGCTGAGTGCACCCCGTTCCAACCCTCACGTCAGTTTTAAAATCCCTGACGGAGCCGGGGATCGAACCCGGGGCCTCCGGGTGAGAGGCAGGCGCGCTACCCCAACACCACGGTGTTGCCCACTACTACTCCAGGTAAATGCCGGGATAGGTCTTACCTAATAGCCACAGCCGCTTCCATGCTAATTCTCGCCTAATCCAGATAACACATAACAATAACACATGTAACAAATAGATTCATCGTTCATACATCCAAATACACGTGGCTACATGACCACGATGTCTAAGCCCCTAACTGAAACAACAAGCTATTACATTGTGTGTCAGCCATGTAGATGGAAGTTGGAGAATAAAAATATCTCAACCCAGAGAGACTTGAACCCACGACCTCCAGCTTTGTACGCTAGTGCTCTGATCTCTGAGTTATGACGGAACACTATTCTTCATTGGCAGTGATCCATGAACGACGCTGGTCTACGCCACTGTCCTCTATTTTTAGCTTACTATTGATATTTGCAAAAATTGAAGGTAGACTTATGAGATCTACACGAGTCAAAAAAAAGTTGTCAGTCTGGGTGTGTGAGAGTGTGTATATATGCCTCCCCCCCATCAATTCAAAAACGACGCAACCAAATTGAACCAAATTTGGTACAGAGGTAGCACTATCAAACGGCACCTCAGTGTCATGTTTTATATTGCCGCCATCTTGACGGAAACGGAATGGCGGCCACTCAAATGTTCAGAGCTTAAATCAAATTACGACTAACCTAATCATCTGATCTCTACCTAAGATTGCAACAATATACCTTAATGTGGGAAGCGTCTTTTGCCCAAACTCCATGGTCATCATCCAAATAGTTTGAAGATGGCGGCCGTACATGTGTGAAAACTGATCCCCTCTATCAATTCAAACACGACGAAACCAAATCGAACCAACTTTGGTACAGAGGTAGCACTAGCAGAGTAAAACTCAGTGTCATGTTGTATATCGCCGCCATCATAATGAAAGAGAAATGGCGCCCACCCAAATGTTCAGCCAAACAAAATTACGACTAACCAAATCATCCGATCTCTATCGAATTTTGCAACAATACACTTTAATGTGGGAAGCGTCTGTTGCCCAAACTACAAGGTCATCAGCCAAATAGTTTTAAGATGGCGGATGTATGCATCATGCAATTATTATAGCCCAAGCGTAACTTACGGTTCAATAAAGACCTGCCTCACTAAATCCGTTTATCGTACGGAGGGTGGTCTAAACTGTCCTCAAGGAGGTGGCCTGTATGATATTAACATGTTATAATAGAATATCATTCCGTAGTAGTGACTAACAGTTCAGGCTGGCCGTGCCGCATCGTGCTGGGCCGTGCCGCCCCGTTGGATCAAAATGGAGGCTATTGTTTCCTCGCTAGTCCATATTTCAGCAGATTGATATCCTCTAAGGAATGTGCTGAACAAAATAATGCAAATTTAGTATCAAATGGTTTATAAAACCGGCATAAAACGCTAATGAAATCGTTCTTTCCAAGACAAAATATACAGTTAAGCTAAAGGCGGCTTCGGTGGCGTAGTTGGTGGCATGCTGAGCTTCTATGCCCAAGATCGCGGGTTCAAACCCGGCCGAAGTCGTCGGATTTTTTAAGAACGTTAAAGATCCCTCATTATGCCTTCCTTCGGAGGGGAAGTAAAGCCGGCGGTCCCATTTCATAGATTTATGGCATGTTAAAGAACCTTCCACTAATTACACCTGTGTGAGGCTAAATTATATACAGGTTAAACATTTGACTAACGTTCTTAGGTCCCTGCGTTCGTCGTCAAGAGCCGACTGCAATGGCATCTGGTAACTAAGTTCTGACCTAGTTGGTCGTTGTCGGTGGCGTTCGACGGCAAAAGTAGGAACTACTTGGAAAAATTGAAAGTCTGCAGTCCTTAGTTGAATTAAAACAAATACACACACTAATACAGTCGTCACAATTAACACCGGTTATCAGACAGATTCGACACACACCCAAAGTACACGGGGCTACATGACTGCATTGTCGCAGCCCCTAAACTAAGGAACCAACCAAAAGTTATGCTAAACCAGTTCTTAACCAGCAATGGCGATGTGTAGCTGCGGGCTAGCGTCTTTAACTCTTAACCTAGAGGTTAGTGGGTCGAATCCTACTGGTTTTAAATTCTTTACTTGTTTATTTTTTGTTTTTATTGATTTATAAACTATCACACGTTATAAAATAGTGTGTTGGTTGGTTGGTTCCTTAGTTTAGGGGCTGCGACAACGCGGTCATGTAGCCCCGTGTACTTTGGGTGTGTGTAGAATATGTCTGATAACCGGTGTTAATTGTGATGACTGTATTAGTGTGTGTATCTGTTTTTTAATTCAAGTAGGGACTGCAACTTTGAATTTTCAAATAGTTCCTACTTTTGCCGCCAAACGCCACCGTCAACGACTACTAGGCCTAGTTCAGAACTAGCTACTAGACGCCACCGCAGTCGGCTCTTGGCAACGAACGTAGCAACCTAAGAGCGTTGTTTATATTCTTAACCTATCCAATTTAGTTTCACACAGGTGTAATTAGTGGAAGGATCTTTAACATGCCATAAATCTATGACATGGGACCGCCGGCTTTACTTCCCCTCCGAAGGAAGTGTGTATTTGCAATCGAAAATATTATAAATAGACTACTTATAACACCAAATACTCGTATTTGAACACTCGACTACAGCGATAAAACTTCGTTGCCTTTGACCCGCGGTACAGACTGTTGTTGTTGTTTATGATTCTTTAGGGGCTTTGCGACATAATGGTCGCGTAGCCCCATGTACTTGGGTGTGTGTAGAAGTAGTCTGATAAACTCAGTCACTGTGATGTCTGTACTAGTTTGTGCAGTATTATACGAGGAAGGATTTGGATAGGAAGCTGTTGTTGTTGGTTCATTTGAGAGGCTTGGACATCATAGTCATTTAGCTCCGTGACTTGGGTGATAACCTGTGCTATTGTGATGGCTGTATTAGAATGTGTATTTATAATTTAGGTGAGGATTCAATCAATCAACGTATAATATAGCATGTTATATTTCAACAAGCTATTACAACCAACATTCAATTATACTCCTTGAAAAGGACAAAGATTCATAACTAGGGTTAGGATTTTTAGTTGCGCACTTTTTTTCTTAGGATAAATTAAAGCTGTTCGGAAAGATATCACACTGTGAAATTGTGTTTCTAGTTGCGAAAAGAGGCAATTTTCATGCATATTTTTCCCTTTTTTGGGGGGACTTTTATCCCCTTTTCCCCCAAATATCCACATAATCAGCCTTTTTAGCCTATTTTCAATTTTGAAAAAATAGGCTTATGAGATCACCTTTTGTCCGTGTGTGTGTGTGTGAGGAGTGAGTATCCCCCCCCCCTAATAATTTCTACACGGCTGGAGCGATTTCAATGAAACTCGGTAAGTGCATAGCACTATTCCGGACGACCCCGACCGTTACGTCTCACTTATCCAACATGGCAGCTGTGCGAAATATTTCACCAGCATTCTATATCTCCGAAACTATTCCCGATATCACCCTGGAATTTTTACGGTGATAAAGGGAACTACTAGAAGTTCACCTATGTGACTATTGAAAAACTGGTAACTACAAAACCAACATGGGGGCCACGCGAATTTGCGACTTTTAAATAGACGTTTCTCGCGATTTAACCAACCAAACGCAATAAAACTTGGTACAGTATATGTTTATACACATTTTAATGCGCCGACATCTAACTTGGTTCAATTGTTCACATAGCCACAAGATGGCGGATGTGCGAAATATTTCACCGGCATTCTATATCTCTGAATCCATTAGCGGTATCACCCTGACATTTTGTACGGAGATAAAGGGTACTACTGGAAGTTCATCTATAAGACTTTCCAAAACCAGTTAACTACAAAACGAACATGGCGGCCAAGCGAATTTGAAAATTTTAAATAGACCTTTCTTGGGATTTAATGTTCCAACAGCAATGAAATCTGGTCCAGGAAATGTTTATACACATTGTAATACACTGGTATCTAATTTAGTTCAATTGTTTACATTACCTCAAGATGGCGGCTGTGTGAATTATAAAATTAAGTTTTAAATTATTGTGTTGCAGTCAAGCGATCGAAGTGAAAGTTTGAATAATGAACCTACGCAATAATTTTCCTTTAATGGTACATGACTCTATGGCATATACATATAACAATCCAAAATGGTGACTATCCGAAATATTTAGACGGTTCTCATTGTCTACGAATCTATTACAGCAATCAAACTGAATATTTTAATGTCCATAGGGGCTATGAACATAAGTTCACCTATAGGACTTTCAATAACCTGGTGATCACAAATCCAACATGGCGGGAACGCGAAGTATAAATATTCACATGGACATTTCTCGCAATTTAACCATCCGAGTGCAGTGAAACTTGGTACAGTAAATCCATATACGAATGTTAATCCACTGGCATCTAATTTATTTCAATTGTTTCCATAACCACAAGATGGCAGCTGTGCGAAATTTTAAAATCTCCTTGTTACTTCTTGTGTCCTAATCATGCGATTGAAGTTTGAATGCTACACGTACACAATAATCTTCATGTAACAGTACATAACTCTAGGACCTACATATAGAAACTCCAACATGGCGACCATCCGAAATATTTAGTCGGTTCTCAATATCTACGAATGTATTACAGCAATCAAACTGAAATTTTGTATGTAGATAGAGGCAATTCACATAAGTAGGATATATGAAAATAGGCTGTATAGTTCTTCATGGAACTACTTGTTTCTTTTAAATTTAATTCCAATTTATTCTGTAAGATTTCGTGACTTACTTGACTTATTTCCTTTTGGTCCGTGTAGGAACATAGGGCAGCTACAAATTTCTTCCATATCACTCTGTTGTTGGCCATCCTTGTCTTTCCTTCTGAGACGACTTCTCCTCCTCCATGTTGCTCGCGGTCGTCCTCTGCGTCTGATGCCATGCGGGTTCACATCCTGGGCTCTTCTGGTAACATCGCCTTCTTCCTCCCGTAGTGTGTGCCCAATCCAGCACCAATTCCATTCCTTGATGGTCGGGACTACTGGGGCTTGGTTTGCAATTTTCCACAGCTCCTCATTGGATAACACTTTTGGACACCTGATGCCAATCATTATTCTGAGTCATTTATTGATGAACGTCTGCAGTTTGCTATTCATAGTCCATGTCTCACACCCATAGAGTAGTACCGGTACCGACTTCACATTACTCTGTTTTCCTGCTTATCTGCGTACTCCTCCAAATGGGTCTTAGTAGTGCAAACGCGGCTCTGGCCTTCTTGGTCGTGCTGTTGATATCCTCCGCTGCCGCGCCATTTTCACTAATAATGCTGCCCTGGTAGAAAAACGATGTCACCCTCTCTATCTCTTTCTCTTCTAGCATTAATTTCTCTTCTCTCTTGTAATTGGCCTGAATATGGTTCGTTTTATTAGAGTTTATCTTAAGGCTTACTCTACCAGGCTCTATACATGGTTTCAACTGTTAACCAATTGAAACTTTCATTTCCTAAGTTGAAGCATGTGACATACTTGGTTCATGCCCTTCACAGGGTTTGTGAATCCATAAGGAACGAATACGACATCGCAAATCAATTCATCTCTGCCCTGAAGAAGATTCAACTGATAGGTCCGAATGGTGTTATTGCCTACAGTGAAACCACTGGCCTGCCCCTTCCAAATTCCCCGGGGATTGTGGATTGAGTGTGCTGCTATGTTGGGTGAGAATTTTGACAAAATTAGACAGTTTGTGCTTTCTTTGGATTCAGTCAGGTGCAATTTCCAAGGCACAGCAACTTCTGTTACCGGAGAAAATACTTAATTTGCAGAGAGAACTATACTGTGTCAGTAGTTACAAGCAACTTACTGCAGTTATTAAACGATTAGAAGAACAAGGTCTGGAAAAGGAAAAACAATGGGATATTTGTACTTCCGTGAGGGAGCAGTTAGATGGCTTTGCCAAAGACAAACTTGAGTCTAGTCTTCAGAAGAATCCAGACATTGTAGAATTCGCTGAAGATAACTTGCACATCCAAAATTACCAGTGAAGAAGTTTTGCAGCATATGAACAAAATACCTGAAATTCTCAATACCATCAAGAGAAGAAGGCTAGAGCACTTTGGTCATATGATGTGGAACAGTAAAAACCAACTCCTTCAATTAATACTCCAAGGGAAATTTAATGGAAGACGTGGTCCGGGGCGAAGAAAGATATCGTGGCTCGACAACTTAAACCAGTGGTGTGGGGTGACAAGACTCGAACTGTTCAGAAGAGCTATGGACAAAACACAGATCATGCTGCTGATCACCAACATCCTGAGAGGACAGGGCACTTGAAGAAGAGGAGGAAGAAGAAGAAGAAGATTTGCCATTCCGAGTGAATACAAGGTTTGCCCCACTGGTTACTGTGGATGTCGGAAGAACCATTAGCAGACATTCTACCTCCTAATATAAACAAACTTACTTTTAACGAGTAGTTCCGTGAAGAACTATACAGCCTATTTTCATATATCCTATTTATGTTAAATGCCACTGTCAACATACAAAATTTCAGTTTGATTGCTGTAATGGATTCGTAGATATTGAAAGCCGTCTAAATATTTCGGATTTTTATAAATTTTTATATTTATGAAGGTCTTAGAGTTATGTACTATTACATGAACATTATTGTGTACGTGTAGTATTCAAACTTCAATCGCAAGATTAGGACACAAGAAATAAAGAGGAGGTTTTAAAATTTTGCACAGCTGCCATCTTGTAGTTATGTAAACAATTTAAATAAATTAGATGCCTGTGGATTTACATTTGTATAAGCATTTAACGTGCAAAGTTTCACAGCACTTGGATGGTTAAATCGCGAGAAACGTCCATTTAAAATATTTATACTTCGCGTCGCCGCCATGTTTGATTTGTGCTCACCAGGTTATTGAAAATCCTATAGGTGAACTCATGTTCATAGCCTCTATGAACATAAAAAAATCAGTTTGATTCCTGTAAAAGATTCGTAGATATTGAGAACCAGCAAAATATTTCGGATGCTCGTCATTTTGGATTGTTATATGTATAGGCCATAGAGTTATGTACCATTAAAGGAAAATTATTGCGTAGCTTCATTATTTAAACTTTCACTTCGATCGCATGATTACGAAAAAAGAAATAAAAACTTAATTTTAAAAATTTGCACAGCCGCCATCTTTAGGTTATGTAAACAATTGAACTAAATTAGATACCAGTGCATTACAATATGTAGAAACATTTGCTGTACCAAGTTTCATTGCGTTTGGATCATTAAATCGTGATAAAAGTCTATTTAAAACGTTCAAGTTCGCGTGGCCGCCATGTTCGTTTCGTAGTTAACCGGTTTTTTAAATTCATATAGATAAACTTCCAGTAGTTCCCTTTATCTCCGTACAAAATTTCAGGGTGATACCGATAATTGTTTCAGAGATAAAGAATTCCGGTGAAATATTTCGCACAGCCGTCATATTGAGCCTATATAAACAATTGAACAAAGTTAGATGACGGTGCATTACAATGTGTATAAACATTTACTGTACCAAGTTTCATTGCGTTTGGTTGGTTAAATCGCGAGAAACGTCTATTTAAAAGTCACAAATTCGCTTGGCCGCCATGTTGGTATTGTAGTTACCAGGTTTTCAAAAGTCACATAGGTGAACTTCTAGTAGTTCCCTTTATCACCATACAAAATTCCAGGGTGATATCGGTAATAGTTTCGGAGATATTGAATGCTGGTGAAATATTTCGCACAGCCGCCATTTTGGATTGGTGAGACGTAACAAAATTTGAAGGGCACGGTCGGGGGCGTCCTGAATAGTGTTATGAACTTACCGAGTTTCATTGAAATCGCTCCTGCCGTTTAGAAGTTATTAGGGGGGACACACAAAAATCCTCACACACTCACACAAACACGCACACACAGACACACGGACAAAAGGTAATCTCATAAGCCTATTTTTTTTTCATGAATGAAAATAGGCTAAAAATGTAGAGATACTTAATGTCTTGAAGTACAACAGCTTCATGTCGTTTCCTTCTTTTGATGAGTGATTTGATGTACCGACTTGTTTACAATTCAATAAACTAGAATAGAGGACAGAGAAAATTAGTGAATGAACCAGCACCTTGTTGCTCCTTTTTTTTACCTTATTTGAGCACCTTTTTCCTTCCTTTTCCACCTGAAATTTGCACCTAAAAATCCTAACCCTGGTCATAACTATACCCATGCATTTAGGAGAAAGTAGGCTGTATGTATCATAGACTTTTGAGCTTAAAAGATGTCCTCATTAACGGCCTCCCTTTACTCCAGGGTTGTGAAATTACGATGGTTAGTTGGTCTACTTTGAGTTATTAAGAACGATAGATTTGAGTGAAATTGTGTAAAAATTATCATGTGTATATGGTTGTTTCTGAATGTGGGCTCTAGTATCGTGATTCAAGTCTCGTCACTAAAACACAAAGCCAATAATGAGCCTGTGCACTTAACTAATAATCCAGATAATCTCACCACAGTACGTTTATTACAACTGCGTAATGAAAATACCTTAATGGGCCATCGTGTGTGTTTTTTTTTTTTTTTTTTTTAGCGTATGACTTTTAGTGCCGGGAGTGTCCGAGGACATGTTCGGCTCGCCAGTTTTTGTAGCTGCTTCGAGACGGACACCCAATGGGTGAGCTACAAGTACCGTTGGGGAGGGAAGGAGGGAAGTTGGAATGTAAGGACGAGGAGTTAGAAGGTAGCGGCTGTGGCCTATAGTTAGGGACCAACCCCGGCATTTGCCTAGAAGGAAGATGGGAAACCACAGAAGACCATCTTCAAGGTTGCCAGCGGGGGGATTCGAACCACCTCGCCTCCCGGATGTGAGCGACTGCCATCAGTCATGCCGTAACCACCACGGCTAACTCACCCGGTATCGTGTTTATAATAAAGCCTTCCTCTTTCAATCACTTCATGCTGTGCCAAGTCCATTATGAGGCATCAGTCTATTGTATTGACTTGTTGGCCGATTTAAACGGATAATATTTTCGACTATCTTAACTAGGGACGGCTGACTGTGTAGCGCAGTGCTAACCTTCTCGCCTGCAGTAGTCAAAATTGCGGGATCGAATACAGGCGCAGTCAGAGAGCATTTTAGGGTACCGGTGCTTAAATGCAAAGAAGCCGTGTTAGTAGATTAACTGGCTCGTTAAAGATCTTCTTCAGGCCAAAATTCCAGCATCTCGGAGTAGAAGGAGATAACAGTTCTAACGCACCGGGTGCTCAAAAAATAAGTACCCGCGCTGCGTTTATCGATATCTCGTGAACCAATAATCGGATATGGCCATGTGAGGTGTCTTATGACTCGGGGTGACGCACCCATTCCTATGGACGTTATATTTATTTAAAAAAAAAATGAAAAAATATTTTTTGGAAAAAAGGCTATATTTCCAAAACAGGGAAATACAGAACGTTGCGCAATGGCTCAAACGAAAGGTCCTTATATCCTTTATCGTTAGAACAAAACATTATTTTATTTTGTTTTAGATTGTTTTCCAAAAAAGTTGAATTTGGAAAGTAGGCTATAATTCCAAAACTAGGAATTTTAGAAAGTGGTGTGTTTGACTTAAACCAAAGGTCTTTACTCCCTTTACCCCCCAAAACAAGTCCCATGTCCGTAGGGCCCTCCTGCGTCACGAGGGATGATGAAAAGGTATCCACGCGATGAATGGCGATACTTACCGAAACAATGATCGTATTTGTACATATGAGGTGTCAAATGACTCGGGGTGACGTGACCTTTTGTATGGCGCATGAATTTACCCCAAATACTCAAAACGGCAAGGTCATCGACCTGGGATTTTATAAACCAATAATCGGATTTGGATGTGTGACATGTCGTAGAACACGAGATGACGCTCTTTTTGCTACGACGCGCTTATTTTATAGATTTACCCGAATTTTAACAAACTGCTAGCTCATCTGCTCATTATATTTTTGAACCAATAACGCTAGAGACTTTTGTGTGGGCTCAAACGAAAGCTTGTCATGCCCCTTTTGCTGAGGACCCTGGATTTAATCAAAATGTTATGCCAAGGGGCTTCACAACACGAGGGAGCCATTTTATTTATAAGCGAGTGTACTTGCCTTTAGGACACGTGACTAGGGGTAATACTTTAGCGGCTTTTTTAAACTAATTATTGATAAGGGAGTTACTTAGCATACAGCGTACGCCGTGAGCGTTAAAGCAGGCACCGCGACCGCATGTCGCAGCAAGGCAACCCGTTATCTCGAGAAACCATTATTCGAGAAGGTCATGTGACGGCTCGTTTTAATGGTATTTTTGGTTATTTTAGAATATTTTATGCTGAAAAACATAACTTTTAGATAATTAACGTGTTTTTGAGATATTTCGCGAACCAGTGATTGGATTTGTATGTGTGAGGTATTAAACGACACGGGGTGACGTCCCCTTTTTCATGGATGACTTGTAATATTTTATCAATTTTCTCCAAAACCAAGTTGAATTTGGAAAGTAGGCACTATTTTGAAAACTGGGAATCGGAGAAATTTGTCCAAGGGGTGAAACGAAAGCTTGTTATGTTCTCTTTGCAGAGGATCATTTATTTTTCTGAAATTTGTCAAAAGGGCCTAACTATACATTTTGAAAATTTTGATTTTTTGACTTTTTAATTTTACTTTATTATTTAATTTATTATTTATATAATTTTTATTTACCATTTATTTTTATTTTTAAAATTTTTGCCAAAAGGACGAAACTATAACATTTTAGCTATTTATTTATTTAATTGAGCTGTAGTAATATGTAACTCAAGAAGGTACGTTTAATTGAGAGATAACTCAACTATGCATTTTGTTTTACTGAAGAAACTGGCCTGAACATAGATTAATAATGTAAGTGATAAAGTCGGCTCTGTAGTCTTACAACGGTAACTAGCTGCGTTTAGCCTTGCCACGGCCTTGTGAGATACGACTTTGCTGACCAAACAGGGATTAGATTACAGACTAAATGACTTTTGTTATTGTTTCATGGTGTATGATCGTAGAGAGCGGGACGCCATGTTGGTTCCTGTACAGAACAACAGATGCTTACTGTATACAGGCGGCTTCGGTGGCGTAGTCGGTAGCATGCTGAGCTTCTATGCCCAAGATAGCGGGTTCAAACCCGGCCGAAGCCGTCGGATATTTTAAGAGCGTTAAAAATCCCTCAGTATGCCTTCCTTCGGAGGGGAAGTAAAGCCGGCGGTCACATGTCATAGATTTATGGCATGTTAAAGAACCTTCCACTAATTGCACCTGTGTGAAGCTAAATTGGATATGTTAGGAATGTAAACAACGCTCTTAGGTTTCTACGTTCGTTGCCAAGAGCCGGCTGCGATGGCGTCTAGTAGCTAAAGTTCTGAACTTGGCCTAGTAGTCGTTGACGGTGGCGCTTGGCGGCAAAAGTAGGAACTATTTGAAAAATTCTAAGATGCAGTACTTAAATTAAAAAACAGATAACACACACTGATACAGTCATCACAATTAACATCGGTTATCAGACAGATTCTACACACACCCAAAGTACACGGGGCTACATGACCGCGTTGTCGCAGCCCCTAAACTTAAGAACCAACCAACCAACCAACCTTACTGTATACAGAGACCAGTTGACCATTTTGGTTCCTGAAATTTATTAAAAATAACCTGCAGAATGTAAACTAAGTAATTTAATTTTTATTTATTTACAAGCTGTACCCGGCATGCGTTGCAATGCCAATCAAAGAAAGTGTTGGCGTTGAAATTCTGTTTCTTGAAGTGCTTTTGGATACACAACATGTTAACTGCCTCTAAGCCAGAAACCTTCCTTGGAGTGTCCGCCATATTTCACCCAAGTTTCACCGCTAACGGCAGAATGGTATATGACCTTATACGGGACTTTGTTGAAACGCTTCGCGCGTCGTCCCTCATTTTTTGAATCAACTTGTGCGCTGCATATTATATAGTGGATATACTAAGCCAGAAATTTTCCATGACGTGTACACAACATCTCACCCAAGTTTCATAGCTACGGACGAATGGTACATGAATGCATACGGGACTTGGTCGAAACGCTTCGCGTGTCGTCGCTCATTTGTTGATTCTACTCTTGCGCTACGTATTGTAATATGGATGTACTCAGCCAGAAACCTTCCCTGGAGTGTACACAACATCTCACCCAAGTTTCATCGCAATCGGATGAATGGTATGTGAATGTATACGGGACGTTGTCGAAACGCTTCGCGCGTAGTCACTCATTTGTTAAACATAAACGTGCGCTTCGTATTGTAAAATGGATTTACTTAGCCAGAAACCTTTCCTGGAGTGTACACAACAATTCACCAAACATTTATCACTATCAGACGAATGGTATATGACTTTATACGGGACTTTGTTGAAACGCTTCGCATGTCATCGCTCATTTGTTGAATCTACTGATGCGCTACCTATTGTAAAATGTATGTACTAAGCCAGAAACCTTCCCTGGAGTGTACACAACATCTCACCCAAGTTTCATCACTATCGGATGAATGGTATATGAAATTATATGGGACTTTGTTGAAACGCTTCGCGCGTCGTCGCTCATTTGTTGATTCTACTCGTGCTCTACCTGTTTTTAAAGGGATTTACTAAGCTAGAAACCTTCCCTGGAGTGCACACAAAATCTCAGCCTAGTTTCATCGCTATCGGACGAATGGTATATGAACGCAAACGTGACTTTGTTGAAATGCTTCGCGCGTCGTAGCTCATTTGTTGAATCTACTCGTGCGCTGCCTATTGTAAAGTGGATGTACTAAGCCAGAAAATTTCCCTGCAGTGTACACAACATTTTACGCAAGTTTCATAGCAATCGGACGAATGGTATATGAATGCATACGGGACTTTGTTGAAACGCATTGCGTGTCGTCGCTCATTTGTTGAATCTACTTGTGCGCTATCTACTGTGAAATGTATTCACTAATTTTGAAACCTTCACGTAAGTGTACACAACATCTCACCCAAGTTTCATCACTATAGGACGAATGGTATATGAACACATACGGGACTTTGTTGAAATGCTTCGCGCATCGTCGCTCATTTGTTGAATCTACGCGTGCGCTACCTATTGTAAAATGGATTTACTAAGTCAGAAACCTTCCTTGGAGTGTACATAACATCTCACCCAAGTTTCTTCGCTATCGGATGAATTGTATATGACCTTATATGGGACTTTGTTGAAACGCTTCGCGCGTCGTCGCTCATTTGTTGATTCTTCTCGTGCTCTACCTATTTTAAAGGGATTTACTAAGCCAGAAATCTTCCCTGGAGTGCACACAACATCTCAGCCTAGTTTCATAGCTATCGGACGAATGGTATATGAATGCATACGGGACTTTGTTGAAACGCTTTGCATGTCGTCGCTCATTTGTTGAATCTACTCGTGCGCTATCCACTATGAAATGTATTCACTAATTTTGAAACCTTCACGTAAGTGTATACAACATCTCGCCCAAATTTCATCGCTATCGGACGAATGGTATGTGAACACATACGGGACTTGGTTGAAATGCTTCGCGCATCGTCGCTCATTTGTTGAATCTACGCGTGCGCTACCTATTGTAAAATGGATTTACTAAGTCGAAAACCTTCCTTGGAGTGTACTCAACATCTCACCCAAGTTTCATCGCAATCGGACGAATGGTATATGAACGCATAGGAGACATACATACCCACCCACAGACAAACTATCACGTTACATTGATGTTTATATATATAGACTATTTAATTTTATAATTATTATTATTTCCTGTTAGACAAACTAAGGAACATGTTATTTGAATTGTAGCCGAAAAACAAGATGGTGGCCATAGCATAACTTAACCAAGCCTAACCTAACTTAACCTAACCTATGAGGTGTGATCAAAAAAGTTCCAAGATGGCGGTTATAGCTTAACTTAACCTAATCTAACCAAACCTAATCGAAGACAAACCAATGGCCTAAGTATAAAACTCGTGGGTGGATGCTGTCTTTGGCGATGTGAAAAGAAAAAAATCCTCTCGGCACGCTGGAAGGCGGAGGTAGATTTCACCGGGCAAATTAGGGGATAAGCCATAATAGGCAAAATATGCAGGTTTCCGTAGAAGGATCAGACCTCACTTGCATATACTCGCAAACTAGAACTGGCAGACCCGAAATATAATAATGAAGAGCCACTACCGGTTCAACTTCTTATAGGAGGTGACTATTATTGGGATGTCGTGAAGAACACATCACCAATACGCGTTTCGCCATCATTGGTACTCATCCCCTCTAAACTCGGGTGGATACTCAGTGGAGGTATGCCCGGAGTATCCGTAAATCGTACAACTGTGAATTTCATCAACATGCAACATAGCCAACCCATGGACGATGATAATCTTCGAAGCTTCTGGGACTTAGAAGCCATTGGAATCACCCCAGAACAAGAACGATCTGCGACTGCTAAAGACTCTGCCATCCTTGAAGAATTTCAAGCCTCATATTCCATTGAGAACCAGCGAAGAGTTGTTCGACTTCCTAATAGGTCAACTGTCCCTGTACCAAACAACAAACGCAACGCTGAAAGGCACTTTGACGCTCTTGAGGAAAGATTGGAGAAAGACGAGCCCTTTAATCTAGCATATGAGCATCAAATGCTGGATTACATAAAGAAATGTCGTGTAAAATTGGCCCCACAAGAAGAATCAGAAAACACCTTTTACTTACCACATCATCTGGTGAAGAAGGACAGACGGGGTTGCATCAAATGTATTGTGTTCGATGGGTCTTCTCATGAAACAAATGCTCTTTCGTTGAATGATGCTCTGGAAATTGGACCCAACTTACTACCCGAAACTATTGCTATATTGATGCGTTTTCGTTCCCACCCATTTGCCGTAATTGCCGACATCACGCAAGCCTTCTTGCAATTAGCCCTTCACCGTGATGACAGAGACTTAACTCATTTCTTCTGGTACCGTATCATTGATAATGGAACGGAAATCCCTACAACCTCTAGAGAGAGAGCCGTCTACAGGTTCACAAAGCTCCCATTTGGTCTGACGTGCAGTCCGTTTCTACTATCGGCTACAATCAGAGAGCTAGCAGCTATTCACCAAGCCCAGTTTGCTATCGCCGCGTCGCGCATAGCTCAAAACACCTTCATGGATGATTTCGCTTCAGGTGCAGATAACGACATCGACGTAATTGCACTGTACTACGAGCTCGCATTCCTCATGAGGCTAATCCAGCTTCCACTTGCTAAATGGGCAACAAATTCATTTCAGCTAACCGACATATGGAAGGCAGAAGGACGAAAGATCTCCCACAATGCTCATGTATTGGGAATTTCCTGACACACAGATACTGACACGTTTTCTCTCGCCCAACAGGAAGTTACAAGCAAATTGGAAACGGAGGTAGCAACTAAACGGACTCTGTTACAGGCCACTGCTAGTATCTACGACCCCTTAGGTTTGATTTCACCGGTATCTGTAGTGGGTAAAATTCTCTTCCAAGATACCTGGACACGCGGAGTTGCATGGTATGACGTCTTACCTCACGATCTGGCAACTCGATGCCGAGATTGGTTGTCCACACTACCTGACTTGCAACGCATCGCCAGACCAAGGTGGATAGGAACATCCAATAATGTTAACTCACAAATACATGTCCTCTGTGACGCGTCGGAGAGATCGTACGGCGCCGTTCTGTACATGAGAAACACCCACCACAAAGCACGCTCAAGTCCATCTGATCTGCAGTAAGAGCCGACTTGCGCTAGTTAAGAAGGTCACACTCCCTCGACTTGAGCTTCTGGGAGCGTTAATGGGGCTAAGACTTCTCCGGTACTACTGCAAGGCAACAAATTTCAATATCTGGGAGGCTATTCTTTGGAGCGAATCATCAGTTACACTAGGATGGATAAGGAATGACCCAAATCGTTGGAAAACGTTTGTCTGCAACCGAGTGACTGAGATTCAGGCCTCCACAACTCCATCACAGTGGAGACACTGCCCTGGCAAGGATAACCCAGCCGACCATTTGACAAGAGGAGTAAGAGCAGATAACCTGAACAAACTGACGGAATGGTGGTATGGACCGTTTTGGCTGACAGAAGAACCTACTCGGTGGCCATGTGACTTGCCTATTTTGACATCGCTTCCAGAAATAAAACTTTCACTGATCAAGTCATGCACGTAGAGACACAGGCTCCTTTGATTGACGCTACGAAATTCAGCTCATACGTGAAATGTCTACGTGTTACTGCTTGGATCCTCCGTCTGAAAAACATCCTCCTTCATCGAGACATTCCAAAGGGAGAACTTACAGCCAATGAAATAACAAGAGATAGTGACTACTGGATAAAAGCGGTACAAACTGAGTGCTTCTCCGCGGAGCTTATGGCCCTCGTGCAGAACGCTCCATTACCAAACAAGTCAAAAATCAAATGTTTCAATCCATTCTTAGATAACGGACTACTTCGTCTTGGTGGTCGTTTGCAACATTCTAAACTAACTATCGAGGAACGTCGCCCAATCATCCTGGATGGAGATCATCACTTCACAAGATTGTTGATACAGCACACTCACATTCGCCTCCATCACCTAGGAGTTCAAATGGTTCTTTCGGAACTTCGATCAACATTTTGGATATTAAGTGCACGACAAGCCATCAAAAAGGTATTATATCGCTGTCTTCCATGTAAAATTACAAGAAATCCCAGTGGGAAAGAAATAGAAGGCCCGCTACCAATGCAACGTGTAACTCCTCAAATACCTTTTGCTGTCACAGGCATCGATTTTGCCGGGCCGTTGTACGTCAGAGAAGGTCATGGAATGAAAAGGTGTTATATAACCCTTTTCACTTGTGCAACAATACGGGCCCTGCACTTAGAATTATGCAGTGATATGACAACGGACACATTTTTCCAGACCTTGCAGAGGTTCATCGGTAGACGTGGTATACCACACACCCAGTGGTTTAGTTTGACCGGAACGTCGTTCCGGAAAATATCTTCCCGCTTTAGAATGACGTAACAATTTTACATTCAGTAAGAAAATCGTTTATAATCTATACATAGCGCTGAAGCGTCACGGGTGTACTCTAGCGGACTAATATCGAACCTTACGGTTTCATGTTCATAAAATACGGTCGCTTTTACACTCCTGGGCGTTTTTCTGGTTCTCTAAGGTTGGCTACACTGCCATTGGATACAGAGAGCGGGAAGTGAGCACAACAACTTTCTTCCGATCGTTATGTTTGTGTGAATCCAAGTTTTATTTTATGTTTTGCTCGATGTGTTGCTGTGAAGCAGATATTACGGAATCTCTCTACAGTTAATGAACATCAGTAGCCCCGTAGTACCTTTCAAGTTTTCCAGTGACTGTGAAAGTGAGTTGTGAGTCACAACTTGTGACAATGAGTTTACTTAAGTGGCTGGGTTCAAAAAAACGTGCTGGGGATGAAGATGAAGAATCAAAAAATACTAAAAAGGTGTGTGATGGCTCAAGTAAAAACGAAACTGAATGGAGTTCCGAGAACATTAGTTTCATTAAAGACGTGAGTATAGAGATAGACCCTGGGTTAAATGTTGCTGAGACGTGTGATGCAGATTCAAGGAAGAATCTAGGTTATGGTTCTACACCTTCTACCATCGACTGTGAAATTCAAGGACCCACCTACCGAAAACAAGATTTTACAGACTGTTGGAACGAGTCTCAGTACCGTTACTTTTGTCAGAGAACGAGTGGTTATTTGCAGGAAATAAAAATTTAGGCTGGAATATATGTAAAGAGGAAAGTAAATTAGGATTAGGAGTTTCTAAAGGGGCAGGACTTAAGCTAATGAAAGCATGGGTAGAATGCAAGGTTCATCCCAACGGAAATAATATTAATCAACAACAAACAAGCCTTAGGAAAAAAAATATTTGAGCACAAAAATTCAGAATCTCACAAAAAAGCTATGTCACAAAAATCAGAATCCAATAAAAAGATATTTGAAAGTTGCTTGGACACTATGAATGTCAAACACCTAGAAACCACCGTTCGAGTATTTCGAACTGCATACTCAATTGCGAAAAGAAATAGACCCTTCGTAGACCTACAGGCTTATGTTGAACTTCAACAATTAAATGGTTTAGATGTGGGACGAGTTCTTCATACAAATTTTAGTTGTGCTAATATTATTGAACACATTTCACAGGAAATGAGAAATAAAATAGCAAAATCTATAACAGAAAATCAGAGGAAAATCAGTATTATGATTGACGAATCAACAACAGTTAGTGTAAAATCTGTGTTAGTATTATGTTTGAGATGTGCTCTTTCAGATAACTCTGAAGTTGTTTCCTTTTTCTGGGACTTGATAGAACTTGAATCAACTACAGCAGATGTTATTACTCGAGAGATATTGAAGAATCTTTCTTCATATGGGATGAATGAAAACTTTCTGGCAGAACATTTAGTTGGTCTAGCATGTGATGGGGCCTCTGTAATGTTAGGTAGAAACAAGACGTTCAGTAAAGAACATATAGCCTACTTTCTCCTAAATGCATGGGTATTGTTATAATTCTTTGTCCTTTTCAAGGAGTATGATTGAATGTTGGTTGTAGTAGCTTGTTGAAATACAACGTGCTATAGGGATATTAAACATGAATATGAGGTGCCCTTTGCCAGTGCTACCTCTGTACCAAATTTCGTTCAATTCGGTTTCACCGTGTTTGAATTGATAGGGGGAATCGATTTGCACACATACTTGGCCACCATCTGCAAACTATTGGGCTGATGTTCTTGCAGTTTGGTCTGAATATGTTTCCCACATAAAGATATGGTGTTGCAAAATTTGGTAGAGACTAGATTATTAGGTTGGTCGTAATTACATTTTAGCTTTTAACATTTGGGTGGCCGCGATTACGTTTCCGTCAAGTTAGCGGTGATATAAAACATGACACTGAGGTGCCCTTTGCTAGTGCTACCTCTGTACCAAATTTCGTTCCATTCGGTTTCACCGTGTTCGATTGATAAGGGGAACCGATTTTCACACAAAGATGGCTGCCATCCGCAAAATATTAGGCTGATGACCTATTAGTTTGGTCGAAGGATGCTCCCTCCATAAAGGTATGTTGTTGCTAAATTTGCCAGAGATCGGTTGATTAGGCTAATCGTAATTTGATTTAAGCTTTGAACATTTGTGTGGCCGCCATTACGTTTCTGTCAAGATGGCGGCGATATAAAACATGACACTGAGGTTCCCTTTGCTAGTGCTACCTCTGTACCAAATTTCGTTCATTCGGTTCCACCGTGTTCGAATTAATAGGGGGAATCAATTTTGACATAAAGATGGCCGCCATCCGCAAACTATTAGGCTAATAACCTATTAGATTGGTCAAAGGATGCTCCCTCCATAATGGAATGTTGTTGCAAAGTTTGGTAGAGATCGGATGGTTATGTTAGTCGTAATTTAACTTAAGCTTTGAACATTTGTGTGGCCGCCATTACGTTTCTGTCAATATGGCGGCAATATAAAACATGACACTGAGATGCCCTTTGCTAGTGCTACCTCTGTACCAAAATTTCCTTCCATTCGGTTTCACCGTGTTTGAATTAATAGGGGGAATTGATTTTCACACAAAGATGGCCGCCATCCGCAAACTATTAGGCTAATGACCTAGTCATTTGGTCAAAGGATGCTTCCTCTATAAAGGTATGTTGTTGAAAAATTTGGTAGAGATCGGATGATTAAGTTATTCGTAATTTGATTTAAGCTTTGAACATTTGTGTGGCCGCCATTACGTTTCTGTCAAGACGGCGGCGATATAAAACATGACACTGAGGTGCCCTTTGCTAGTGCTACCTCTGTACTAAATTTCGTTCATTCGGTTCCACCGTGTTCGAATTAATAGGGGGAATCAATTTTGACATAAAGATGGCTGCCATCCGCAAACTATTAGGCTAATAACCTATTAGATTGGTCAAAGTATGCTCCCTCCATAAAGTAATGTTGTTGCAATGTTTGGTAGAGATCGGATAGTTATGTTAGTCGTAATTTAACTTAAGCTTTGAACATTTGTGTAGCCGCCATTACGTTTCTGTCAATATGGCGGCGATATAAAACATGACACTGAGATGCCCTTTGCTAGTGCTACCTCTGTACCAAATTTCGTTCCATTCGGTTTCACCGTGTTTGAATTAATAGGGGGAATTGATTTTCACACAAAGATGGCCGCCATCCGCAAACTATTAGGCTAATGACCTAGTCATTTGGTCAAAGGATGCTTCCTCTATAAAGGTATGTTGTTGCAAAATTTGGTAGAGATCGGATGATTAGGTTATTCGTAATTTGATTTAAGCTTTGAACATTTGTGTGGCCGCCATTACGTTTCTGTCAAGATGGCGGCGATATAAAACATGACACTGAGGTGCCCTTTGCTAGTGCTACCTCTGTACCAAATTTCGTTCATTCGGTTCCAACGTGTTCGAATTAATAGGGGGAATCAATTTTGACATAAAGATGGCCGCCATCCGCAAACTATTAGGCTAATAACCTATTAGATTGGCCAAAGTATGCTCCCTCCATAAAGGAATGTTGTTGCAATGTTTGGTAGAGATCGGATAGTTATGTTAGTCGTAATTTGATTTAAGCTTTGAACATTTGTGTGCCCGCTATTACGTTTCCGTCAAGATGGCGGCGATATAAAACATGACACTGAGGTGTCCTTTGCTAGTGCTACCTTTGTACCAAATTTCGTTCAATTCGCATTCACCGTGTTCGAATTGATAGGGGGGGGGCAGACATTCAGAATACACACACTCACACACACACAGACACACACACACAGACTCACACATACACACACACACACACAGACTCACACACACACATACACACACACAGACAGACACACTTTTTTCGCCCTGTGTTAATCTCATAAGTCTACTTTCATTTTTTGCAAAAATCGAAAGTAGGCTAAAAATGGAGTTGGAGCACAGTTTTTAAAGTTATTTCCAGATATAGTAATCTGGCACTGTTTAAACCATCGCTTGGAATTGGCCGTTTCTGATACAAGGAATAAAGTTACAGGTGTTAACCATTTCCATTCTTTCTTTGACAAATAGTATTCTTTATACAGCATGTCTCCCAAAAATCAAAGGGAACTCAACATTTGTGCTGCTTCACTGGAACAAAGAGTTAAGAAGATTGTGAAAATATTTACAATAAGATGGGTAGTTTTAAGCCAGAGAACTGTAAAATCTGTCTGGGAAAACTGCAGTGCTCTAGTAAAACATTTTAGTGAGGCCAAAAATGACCACCAGAGAGACTCCAAAGAAAGGGCAAAATTCCAAGGTCTAGAAAATATGTTAACTTGTGTAGAATTTCTAGAAAATATTGCAATTATGTATGATGCTCTTGCTGAGTTAGCTGATTTGTCATTAGAGTTGCAGAAAAGAGAGACAAGTCTGACAGAGGCTCAAAATGCAATCAAGCGCACTATAAAAGTGTTTGAATCTATGTGTAACTCAGCTTCTGGAGAATACTACAGAACAGTTCTTAAAGCAGCAGAAAACAAAAAGTTTAGAAACATAGGATTACATGATTCTAAAAAAGTTGTAAAAATTGACAGAAAGCAGTTTTTCAGAAGTCTTGTGAACAATTAAAATAATAGGCTTATGGAAAATGTGTCCACATCATCTCATCTTGGTTCCAGCTCTAGTCAGCAGAGACATGAGAGAATGACAAAAGTTATCAGTGATTCAAAGATACTATACGAAAATAATTGGCCCTCCACTTCTACTTTGGATATCTGCTATGGTGATGAGAGTGTCGGCTATCTTTGTGACTTTTTCCACATGTCAGACAAGAGGAGGTACATTAATGCTTTTAGAAAGTATGTCGAGACCAAGGGAATTCCAGTGGAGCTGATGCCTTTAATCAAGACTGTGCAGACCATTCCCATCTCTTCAGCAGAAGCTGAAAGAGCTTTCAGTACCATGAATGAGATCCACACCGAAAAAAGAAATAGGCTGCTGGTTGAAAGATCAAGCGGACTTATTTTCATAAGCAGCGTAGGACCTCCTGTGCATTTATTTAACCCACAACCATATGTCAAGTCATGGCTACGAAAGGGGAGACGTTCAGCTGACGAAACAACTTGTCGGAAACACGAGGCCGCTGATTTTGACACCCAATACGATTCCATTTGGAAATTGCTGAGTTAATAAGGTGAGTTCCTGTAAAAAAAAATCCAAGTAAATCACTGCACACACCATTTACAGTGACAACGCCCAGACGTTTCATTCAGCGAACAGAGAAATAACGGACCTGTGGGCTGCCCTTTCGGCAAGGACGATACACCAGAATCTAGCTCTACAGGGAATAACTTGGAAGTTCATCGCCCCACGTGCTGCTTGGTGGAGAGGATTATGGGAGCGAATGGTTGGTTCCACCAAGCGATGTCTTCGGAAGGTCCTTGGGCGTTCCACCATCAACGAAGAAGGATTACGGACTGTGCTGATAAGTATTGAAGCAGCACTAAACTCGAGACCTCTGACACGGATCGCAGACAGAGGCGACGTTCTAACCCCAGCTCATTTCCTTATTGGAGATCGTCTCACTACAATGTCTACTGGACCAGAACCACGAAGTGGTGACCTTTTACGAGGATTCAGACTTCAGCAACAACAAGCCAACGACTTCTGGAAGCGTCGGAGCAAGAATACTTGTTGCAACTGCAAGGCTTCCACCAAGTGCGACAGCCTCATGGAAAAGGCACAAGACTTAGAGTGGATTACGTGGCCTTGTTACAGCAAGAGACGCTACCAAGGCACATGTGGAAGCGGGCACTACTTCGATGCATTTTTTCCATAGCTCCGGTATTACGGACCTCAAGGCTTCTTTACAGAGATCTCGCATCACCTCCATTGACCTTTCTCTCTCCGCCTGGTTACTCATATTCACTTTAGCTATTTTATTTTTCACGTAGGACCAAACCAGCTCTATGGGGTTGAGCTCACAATGAGCAACTGGCAGCCAGACGAGTTCGACGTCAGGACGAACATTCTTGATTATCTGTTCCAGCTTCTTTTTAGGTGCCCTGAAGTGAGGTTTGGCGTGAACAATTAGCTCTGCTTTCGTCATACTTTGATACTTTTGGATTCTGGGAGGAAGAGGAATATCTTTCATTGCAGCGGCACATCTCTTCACCGTGGCTATCGACCTTCCAATACACTTGGATACTTTTGGCTAAACCCTCTTATCATTATTACTTTCTCTCTCGCTTCTAAAAACATATTGCACTTAAAATCATGGCAAATTCTCCCTCCGTTTTTAACTGCGGTTTAGCTGGCATCTTGATCGATGTAGGTAATACAGACAGTGATAGTTGCTGCTTGTTGCTAATGACTCAACGAAGAACAAAGGTCAGAGTTTGGCGTGCGTATGAACGAGCGCGTAGCGAGTTCGAAATACGGTCGTCAACTGGCAACATTGTCAGGCTGCTACGGTACTATCGCCGCCCACAATGGTCCGATTAAATATCAATCCATATAAAATCGATAATCAAAAGTAGATAAAATGTAGTTTTACGTTAAGCCTTGCATTGCTATGAGCCTCATAACAAGCCATATTTCATACTGCTACGACCACCCAGGCCCGAGAAAAAGTTGTTTTACAAAATTCACAACAACTATTTTAAGAAACGTCAGATCAGATTAAAACTTCATATACGCGTTAACAATAAGTTCCTTTAAGACGTATTAAAGTTTCGTTACGATCAGATCAATACTTTTAACGTAACGATCTTTCTAAGTGAGCGCTCCGTAAACTTGGTAAGAAAAACCGGTACTTTTTTTGTTCAATCTGCTATAAAATTTTAACGAGATACAATGCAAAAATTTACTCTATATCGTTAAACGAGAAATAAAACAAGAAAAATTTTGGTGTAGGTTATTCTTATGTAAGACTAAGGGTAAAGGTTTTATTGACCTCTAAACTCGAGTATCTATACTTATTTCCCCGACAGTAGTGGAAGAACTGCGTCAAGGTCGAGACGAGAAAATAAGAACGGTTGTGCTCCGTATCTCAGAAGGCAAGCATTAAACACGGCCGGTCCAGCTGGTCATCCCCCTCGAGGTAGACCAGGGTGGGGAGGATGTTGGGGAATGCTAAAAGAGCACCACCGTGGACACATTATGTACTAAGGCTGTGTCCCAATACTCAAGTTGTCTGCTATTGACTAGCTGCTAGCTACTATGTGCTATGTGCTATGCACTACGGAGATTTGGGCCATGTCTGTTTGATCACAGCCTCCTTCATAGACTTGTTCTGAAACGCACTGGACTAACATGCTGGTACCAACCAAACCAACACTCAAGATGGCGGTGATCTGCTGCTCCTTGTAAGCTCTTTGCGCTTTCATCAGCTGTTTTAAATAAACAATACCTAAACGATACATTCATGGATGCGCCAAGAAGATAACTTTTTAGCCGAGCCCTAATTATGGTTTGTGTTTGGCTGTTTAAGAGAATACAGTTCAGGAGGAAGAGAAGAAGGGCAAATTGACAATTTGAGACGAGGCCCTTATTGTGCGCTGGAGACCATGAACCGAGTTGTCGTTGCAATTCTCACTCGTGATTACCACAGAACCAAACAACATATTCGCGTGAAAATAATTATCACAACAGAACAAGATATTATGCTTCCCTCGTGGGTTGTGGTTTGAAGCGTTGAATTTGGCAAAGAATATAGGCCAAGCATAAACTGGATTAAAGTCAAAGACAACCTACAATTTACATAACCTACAATTCCGATAAGCTACAATTTCTGTAACTTCCTTGTACAAGTCGACAAGTCGGCCAATCTAGCAAGCACTTTCGTTCACTAGCTGCTACAGACTTGATTGCTATGTGCTAAGCAGTATTGGATCACGACTTCTGACGTCACATCCGGAAAAGTAGTCGACTATCTAGTTCACTACGGCTGAAATTGTACTATTGGGACACAGCCTAATTTGTATCTTTGCCCCTTCTTTCATGATGTTCTTTGTATTGTTGTTAAAGTAGCTTTGACTAGAATGGTGTAGCTAAACTTACGGTACTGCTAACCAACTCCTCACAGAAGGATCAGACCTCACTCTATACACCTCATTACGAGAAAGTATTTTACAAAATTGGAGCTTAATTAACTTTTTTATAGCCTTTCTATGCATATTTTTAACATTTTATTGTCTTAAGAGGACGGTAACCTTCTTGTCATTTGGGGTTCATTTTATACTTGTGGTCACACTGTCCTTATGCAAGGTTTGGAACTGATGTGTAACTATCTAACAGTCTGTTACTTCTTCAAGTAAAATTGTATCTCCCGCAGAGATGTTGGTTGGTTCCTCAGTTTAGGGACTGCGACAACGCGGGCATGTAACCCCGTGTACTTTAGGTGTGTGTAGAATCTGTCTGATAAACGGTGGTAATTGTGATGGCTGTATTAGCCTGTAATTCAGGTAAGGACTGCAGACGGTCAATTTGAAGTAGCAGTTCCTAATGTTGGTACCAAATACTACCGTCAACGACACCTAGCTGTGAACTTGGCAACTAGATTCCACCGCAACCAGCAACTTGCAACGAAAGTTGGAACTTCCCCATCCGAAGTAAAGCATACTGAGGGATTTTTAGCGCTCTTAGAAAATCCGACGACTTCAGCCGGCCTTGAACCCGCGACCTTGGGCATAGAAGTTCAGCATGCGTCAGTTACGTCACCGAAGCCGCTTCCCACCGAGTCAGATGGAAAACTGAATGTGATCTCGTGCTATGGCGTTGTCATGGCAACCTCTGATAGCGCATCCCTCCTCATCAATTTAGAAGCGTTGACATGGAAACCTCTGATGGCTCTTGGCATTTTCTTATAATTCCGAAATTATTTTTCTCTTCCCTTGGCGTATTGTGGGTCATATCAAAAATTCTTTCAGATAATAGTTTTAGGTAATTATTAGGGGAATATTGTCCATTTTGTACGGTTTTGATATTTTGCCCATTAAGAGAGATATGATTAATGTTTCCTGAAAACCCCACTTTTTTCACCCCTTTGGTCAATGGTTGGTGTTATCAAGAATTTTTTTAAAATATATTTTTGGCACTTATCCGACACATAGTAGGCCTATGAACATTGAATGGATTCGATATTAAGAGAGTTATAGCGATACTTAACTTTTTCGAAAAAAAAAGTCCCCCATTTTGAACCCCTTCGGCCGATTTCGCCCATTAACGTACAAGACCGTGATTATAAAGGGATACATATTATGTAAAAAATTCAGAGTGATTTGTGCAAAATTACGGCAGTTATCGTGTCCACAAGAAACTGATATATATATATATATATATATATATATATATATATATATATAAAATATATAAACTTTTGAACTGACGGTGGTTTTTGAGTCTGGGGGATGTGAAACACGAAGATATATCGAAATTTTCAGGAAGTCGAAACATGGTACCCATTGCAATAGTTAGCTTTCTAATGAAATCTACCTAAAAGGGATGACGCTCTACCTATAGAGGGTGAGATAAAGCTAGCGCATGGGGCTAATGCACACACCCAAGTACACGGGGCACACACAACTATCCCTTGCTGAACTCAAGGAAGGTGAGATAAAACTAGCGCAGTGGTTTCTGGGCAAGATGGTCGCTAGGCACAACGAGCTCAGGATTACATGCACCAGTAATTTGACTATAAATGCTATACGTAAACCCTTATCGCAGGTGTATAAGGCTCTACACATATTATTATTGTTTTAAAAAAATATTTAACACACACACATCCAACTACACGGGGCTAATATTTAACTATATGGGTCTGATGACCGATTCAACCCTATTTTATTCTTATACTCTCAAGTACACGGGGCTAATAATCTATATATCCCTATGCTTTAGCTACATGGGTATTATGATTAACAAGAAACATGCACTCGCAACAAACTAAACCGTCTTGCCGGCAGTGCTCAGAGAGTAGCCAGGAGACAGAAATGCATCGCTAACAGAAATACAACAATTTTCGCTTGTCTAATGTTACCAGCTAACCAAGATTGACCATTTCATTCTGCAGTGGCGAGCACTCTCGGCTCTCGCTCGGGAGGTCTTAACTCGATTCCCAGCTCCGAGGACTAGTACGAACCAAACTAAGAAAGAAGGGCATGGTGGCGCAATGGTTAAGCTGTTAGCCTTTCACTAAGGTAGACCGGGGTTCGATTCCCGGTTAATAAGCATATCATATACATACAATAAAGCAGGGATAATGGTTAAGACCGACCTCACTTTCCTCCTTTTCAGATTATTACTTGGATTCCAAATACAAAGATGGACTGGGTTTGATTCCCGGTTAATGCATGTGAGATTTTTGAAGTGAAATGCCATGTCCTGTGGTTCGGATTCCACGTAGAAAGGAGATCCCGTGGCTCATAAACACAAGATTCACGGTTACGTTAAACTATAATCTTTCTTTATTGTTTTCTACGCAATGGACTTTCAACTTTTCCCATAAGGAATTGTATAAAGACATTTTCGAATTTGGAGATTCTGAGGGATACCTGAGCTGGGTCCAATTTGTCTCATTTTCATGGACTTTGGAATGTATCCTGTAAATCAGGTAATTTCAATTAATTGCCAACGAATCTTTGAATAGTTCAAGAGTGCACAATCAGTAATAAAAGACTTGAAGTCACTCTGGTCAAAATTCACACGAAAACAAGAATTAAGTAATCAAAACAAAACGTGTGGTATTCTGCATTAACAAGACTTGTCTTTTAGAGGAAACTGTAAAAACTTAGTTTACTATCAGATTCTATAAACAAAATGTTCAGTAAATAACGTATAGCCAACTTTCTCCTAAATGCATGGGTATTGTTATAACCCTTGGTCCTTTTCAAGGAGTATAATTGAATGTTGGTTGTAGTAGCTTGTTGAAAATTTCATACAACGTGCTATACGGATACTAAACATGAATATGAGGTGCCCTTTGCTAGTGCTACCCCTGTAAAAAATTTCATTCAATTCGGTTTCACCGTGTTGGAATTGATATGGGGAATCGATTTGCACACACACACATGGCAGCTATCTGCAAACTATTGGGCTGATGACCTTGTAGATCAGTCAAAAGATTCTTTATACAAAGAACAGGTCTCACATAAAGTTATGTTGTTGCAAAATTTGGTAGAGATCAGATGATTAGGTTGATCGTAATTTGATTTAAGCTTTTTATATTTGGGTGGCCAACATTATGTTTCCGTCACGATGGTGGCGAAATAAAACATGGCACTGAGGTGCCCTTTTCTAGTGCTACCTCTGCACCAAATTTCGTTCAATTCGGTTTCACCGTGTTTGAAAAGATAGGGGGAATCGATGTGCACACATACATGGCCACCATCCGCAAATTATTAGACTGATGACCTTGTAGTTTGGTCAAAAGATTCTTTATACATAAAGGTATAATGTTGAAAATTTGGTACAGATCAGATGATTAGGTTGGTCGTAATTTGATTTAAGCTTTAAACATTTGGTTGGCCGCCATTACGTTTTCATCAAGATGGTGGCGATATAAAACACGACACTGAGATGCCCTTTGCTAGTTCTACCTCTGTACCAAATTTCGTTCAATTCGGTTTCACCGTGTTCGAATTGATAGGGGGAGGGGGGGGGCAGACATTCAGAGTGCACACACTCACACTTACACACACACTCACACACACAGACACAGACTTTTTGGCCCTGTGTAGATCTCATTAGTCTACATTCATTTTTTTGCAAAAATCGAAAGTAGGCTAAAAAATGTTATTAAGACCATCGATTAAAAATTTGAAATAATTTTAGTGCATTGCAAAACATTTTTACTGTATTAAGTCACAAAACGTACGAATTAAATGTTGGAAAACTGCCATTGAGTCTAATAATTCGCACACCTCTGTAAACTCAGTATATTGTGCTCTGTGACCATACAATATTTGAGGTTGCTAGTAGTAATAATTTCGGAGATACTGAATGCAGGAAAAATATTTCACGCGACCGCCATGTTGAATTGTGACACTTGTTAAAATTTGAAAGGCACGGTCAAGGTCGGATAAGGTAGTAGCAAGACCTTATTAAGTTTCATTGAACTCGCTCTATCCATTTAGATCCATTAGGGGGCGGGTAGCACATAGGCCTACATACACACGGACAAAAGGTGATCTCATAAGCCTATATTTCATAAATGAAAATAGCTTGCCACGGTGGGTGAGTGGATAGCGTGTCGGTCTACTAACCCCAAGCTTGCAGGTTCGCTCCTGGCCGTGGTAAGTGATTTTTGAAAGGCGACAAAAATACGACACGCATGTCATACGATGTTGGCATGTCAAAGAACCCTTTTGAATTCAGTAGGCAGTGTTCATAATGGCAAAGCGGCTTCGGTGGCGTAGTTGGTAGCATGCCGAACTGCTGTGCACAAGATAGCGGGTTCAAACCCGGCCGAAGTCGTCAGATTTTTAAGAGCGTTACAATCCTTCAGTACGCCTTCCTTCGGAGGGGAAGTAAAGCCTGCAGTCCCATGTCATATATTTATGGCATGTAATAGATCCTTCCACAGACTAAACTTGTGTGGAGCTAAATTTCTAGGTTAGATATCGTTGTAACGCTCTATCAAAGTTCCAACGCTCACCACTAGGTATCATTGATATTAGGTAGCGAAAGTTGGAACTAATTGAAATTGAACGGAACTTGTAGCTCACCCTAGTGGTGTCCGCTTGAAGCAGCTACAGCCTCTGGCGAGCCGAACATGTCCTCGGACACTCTCGGCACTGAGAGTCACACGATAAATAAATAAATAATGGCAACATTAATCTCTGGAGTTTCCGCCAACGCAAAGTTCCTCATTTCTCTACTAGAAAGCACTAGAGTGTTCAAGGAGCTTAGATATCTAACCTCCTTGACTTTCATAGTGCTTCAAGGAACAACAAAATTCGACATGCAAGCTACCCTCTGGTTGTCAAATAACAAAGCATTATTTTTTTTATAAATGAAAATGAGCTGAAAATCAGGTACTGCATATTTTGCAAGCTGGTTGAAGCAGTCATGATTCAGGTTTATTACATTTCTTTGGTTACGGTGGCCGAGAGCGCTAACGAGCTACCACATGTCTCGCAGGCATAGGGAGACGTGTGTTTGAATCTCACCTCGGTCGTCAGTTTGACCGCTACGTCATAACGACGAGATAAACATCACAATATTACACATTACACACACTGAGTTGATGACCAAATTGTCCCTTTGTACACCTTAAAATCAAGACCCTAACAAATAATAAAACTGCATTAAGGCTTTCACGGCCCGGATTATATAAAACTGCATTAGTTTAATAATGTGTTACAGATTGTTTGTTTCAAGTGCAAATACAACCCCATCAATAGCATTATGTAATTAGGCTATACACAATCGAATATTGCGCAGAATACATGAAGGTTGGAATCCGAGTTTCAGTCTCGAGAAGCAAAAAAAAACTGAGAAGAGGTGCGTTTGATTTCCACGTTAGCTGTTTTTAGAAATAGCTTATCGTGGTTTCCATTTTCTCTTGGGGCTTGATGGCGCAGTGTTCAAGCTGTTAGGTTGTCACTAAGGTAGACCGAAGTTCGATTCCCGGTTTATATGCATGTGATAAACATACAAAAATCAGAGGTAATGTTTGAGAAAGGCCACACCTGTCTCTTTTTCAAATTATTCATTGGATTACAAATACAGTACACATGTTACTACAGATACTACAATTACATAGGTTAGCATATTATACAAAACTAGGATTTTTTTTTAAATTTTATAACAACAGGTACCCCTTTTCAATTGTCATGTGAATTATAGAACCAACAGCGGGTGACTGTATTTACTAATACGGAGAGCAACGTGATAGGTGATGATGGTCTAATCAGGTTATTTCGCTTGGTCTATGGGATTTATGAGACAGGTGAGGTACCGGTACCCCTCTAATTTCAAGAAGAATGATGCCGGTATCATCCCTATACTGAATAAAGTAGGAGCTGACAGATGTGAAGATTACCATACAATCAGCTTGATGACTCATGCTTCAAAAATCCTGTCTATAATAATTTACAAGAGAATGGAAAAACAGATAGAAACGGAGTTGGGTGAAGACCAGTTTGGTTTCAGGAGAAATGTAGGAACAAGGGAAGCTGTACTAAGTCTCAGGCTGATTTTGGAAGGTAGAATAAGGAAAGATAAGATGGCATTTGTAGACTTAGAAAAGGCTTTTGATAACGATGATTGGGCTAAATTGTTTGCCATTTTGAAAACGATTGGAATAAAGTACAGGGATAGGAGGGTGATCTACAATCTACACAGAAACCAGACAGCAGTCATTCGAGTTGAAGGACATGAGAGAGAAGCTGGTATTCAGAAAGGTGTAAGACAAGGCTGCAACTTATCACCCATACTTTTCACTTTTTACTGTTTCACCGAGGCACCTCCAATTTTGGATATTGGATCCAAACTTATGAGTTGAAACCCGTGCCAAGCAGCTAGATGATGAGAAAGAGATTGACCTACAGTCCCTTACTACAAAGAGAAGTGCAGCCTTCTAGATATACTTAGTAGAGCAGTGAGTATAGTCGATAAGTTCGTGGACTGGGCACATGGTGTCGTTGTGGTGCAATTCAGCAGATAGGTTGCGCCGCAGGATGGTACTTTGTGAGTCCAAGGATGATGTAACTATTATGTGCCATTAATATTCTCTTGTTCCAGCAGGAGCTGGGGAAATGTGCCTAAAATGATATAATATTTATATTGTTTGCTCGTTCTTTAAAACATTTATTCAGAATTTGTTTAGCACACATGTTTTAGAAACATTGACAGAATATCTTCTCAAAAACGTTCAAGAATCATTAAATATAATGCTATACTATTCACAAGAAAATAAATTTAAAAATGTAGGTACCAACGTGTCATTTTATCCGTACTGTTTGGGTAAAATGACATACATTTCACCATGTACATACGAAAAGTGAAGACACTAAACAAAATCCTCAGCAAGGTCTTATTATATATACCCTTACAATTGTTCCCATGGCTTACAAAGATCACACACAAAATGTTTAACACTTGCAGGAACACCAGCACTCTCACTGTGAGCCCACATCTTGCTTCTAGCACACTTAATCCACGATTCTCCTGAATGTGAGAAAATATCATTGCAGTAAATACAAACACAATCGTCATCATCTTCATCTGTACAGGGGTCTGAGTTATACGCTTCTGCACTGCTGAACTCGATTCTTTTCCGAGCTCTTCTAGTTGATCGGCGTTCCTCAGCTAATTCCTTCTGGTGTTCTTTATCTTCTAGAAGTTTTATATTGGGACTGCTGTTTAGGAGGCCGGAAGAACCCTGTGTAGTTTAACGTTTCTTTGGGAAACTTAACGCTGCTGTTGGAACTGATATTTTGAGTCTATTGTCTGATTTTGGTGTCCGAATGTTGGTCGTAGGAGCAGATTTCTCTTGAGGTGTTGAAGATGCATGCAAATCATGTGAACATTCCGGAAGACTTTCCTCTTGACATTCATTATTCAATAAGCCTACAGTGGAGGATGAACTTTGGTCAGTCTCTACAAATGTAGTTCTATCAGTTGTCTGAGCCGGAGCAAACAAATGTTCTTCAATAATGTCAGGATTTAATGGCCAAAGTCCTGACTTAGCAAATCCACTCTTAGCATTAGCCACACATGCTGCTTTCCCATATTCATTGGCAAAGAGCTCACTGATTTCGTGTATTCTTATAACAAAAGGAACTTACCGCTATAAGCAAAGTCGTATCTAAAATGGAACACACAAAAATTCCAGCAACCTTCTTTTCAGTTTTTGTTCACTGACTTTCAACACGTTTGATATTCAAGCCCGCCATTTTCAGAATACAGACTACGACCAGGGTGGGTTTTCAGCCATTTTGAAACTTCCAGATTATAATGAATGGGACCAAAAAATGACACGTCTAATAGCTGAAGTCAGAGAGTGCAGTGGGGTGGTAGGCAAAGTAGAAACACTCCATTTTCTTTAGCACATTTCAGCACCTGAACATGTTTGTGGCTCGAGTGACCATCAACAATGAGCAACAATTTATATTCTTTGTTTGCCTTAACAAAATTAATAAAATGCTGTAGCCACTTGAGGAAACTTTTCCAGTCATCCATCCACTTTCATGCGCAATGCCTAGAGTTCCCATAGGTGCTCCATCGATCAATTCCTGTTTCCAGTTTTTCCTGGGGAAGATATAAGCCGGAGGGACAAAGTTTCCTGCAGGGTTCATACACGCAACCATTGTAACATTCATCCCCCTCTCAGGTCTCAGCGCTTGTAAGTGCCCCCACTTGCTTTTTCCCAGTCGTTGCAAAAATCTTCCGAGAATTATGTACAGTTGAGAGAGCAGACTCATTAACATTATACATTCTTCCAGGCGATATTCCTTATTTATTTACGATATGTTCACATACCTTGTAAAATTTATCGACTTGAGGTTTATGGAACCCCATCGCACGAGCTGCAGAAGTGGCATCTGGCTTCCTTAGAGATAAGTCTGGATTGCGACTCCGAAAACCTTTCAGCCTTTTCCAGCCAGCCATTTTCTTCTCCTTATTAAATCTGTGGGGTATACCATTTTGTTCTGCAACCTGGTATGCTAGTTTCCTTACTTCTGTACTTGTCAAGCCAAACAGACGAGATTCTAGCAGCTTTAATTAATGACCTACTATTTCCTGCTCTAACTCTTTTTCAAATGTCGACTGGAACCTGCCTAATCCTTTGCTTATCCCCACAATTTATTTGTTTCGATTTCCAGCACGCCTTCTTAAAGGCGCTTACAGCATCGATGGCCTTTGCATGGCTTGTTCATCCCATGACTGGCGTGTAGTCTTTCTGATGTACGTCCCTACCATCTGCAAAAGAGACAGTAGGTCTACAATATAATGAGAAATGGATGTCCGCTTATGTTGTCAATACATTCTAAGAATGCTACTTAAATATTTTTAAACATGGAAGAAGAAAGGCACTAAATCTTCTTAGGCCAATATATGAGGCTAAAATGACATAATATGTCATTCTATCCTTACACTAATGGTATGTCGTTTTACCCTAGAGCAGGGGCATATATACAAATTTATTTCGGGGGGGGGGGGGGCTGACTGTACTGGAAAATTGTGGTATTCTCAGGGGATTGTCTCCGCAAAATACCCAGATATATCAACCAATATCTTAGAGCATATAACTTTGTGTAATTATTTTAGATAAGATTCATAGTTTGTATAGCCTACAATTATTGCTGCCAATACAAAAATGTTGTAAAATACAACACAACACACAAATAAAATGTTAACTTATACCTTAATGAATTTTCTATTATGGCCTATGGAGTATGAATGGCAAATATCTAAATATTTGTCAATTTACTAAGCAGAAAGGTAAACAGTTTCTTTTTTTTACAAGTTGATAATTTATTTCTCAAAAGTACCGTACTGTGGAATCCACAGTTTTGGCTCACAAGGCTGAGTGTACCCCGTTCCAGCCCTCAGACTAGAATTAAAAATTCGTGGCAGAGCCGGGAATCGAATTCGGACTTTCGGGGCGACAGCTAAGAATGCTAGCCACTACACTACGAGTTCGTAAAATTTCAATCTTAATATTGTTTATAACTTACCCAATAAGTTAAGATTAGGGTACAACCAAATTTACAATTATTTTATGCTCTTACAAAAGCAACACTTTCTAAATTTTATTGCCTTTTTCGGGGGGGGGGAGGGGGCTGGAGCCCCCTCAGCACCCCTCCCCCCCCCCCCCCCCCCACCCTTATATACGCCCCTGCCCTAGAGAGCAACTTGTAACAAAGTGAGAGGTTATGCAAAGAATAACAAAGCGATGAGACTAACATCAATACCAATAGAAGCGTTGAAAAACCTATACTACTAATTGTATATAGTTATAACAAAAGGAACTTACCGCTAACAGCAAAGTCGTATCTAAAATGGAACGCCTAGCAACCTTCTTTTCACTTTTTGTTCACTGACTTTCAACACGTTTGATATTTAAGCCCGCCATTTGCAGAATACAGTTTAGCCAACTTCTGCATTCAAAATAAACGACACTAGCGCCATTCACGAGAAAAAGCCACTATGTCGTTTTACCTGAGTACGGTATGTCATTTTAGGCACTTTGCCCCTAGTTGTGAGGATACCATTGAACTGTAGGTACAACCTCGACTTCAATGGTGCATACCAGTGCATACAGTGTCAGTACAGACTCCTTTGTGAAGGAATGTTGAACGCATTCGACGGAACTTGAGAATGGTGCAGTTTGAGCAAAGGGCAAATATAAAGTTCTCCCGAAAATTAGGCAAATCCGGTAGTGAAACGTTTCGGTGACGACGCATTGGGTCACAGTGCTGCGTTTAAGGAACACAAACGTTTTGAGCAGGGGAGACAGTCTGGAGGTGGATAAGTGTACTGTCCGGCCGCAAACGATGGGAAATGAACGCAAGATTAAAGAATTCGTTATGCTGGCGCGTGCCAACTGCTCCCAATCGATAGATTTTCTTGCATTTACCATCCAAGTGGAACTGTAAAAGTCAGTTTCCTGTCTCCTTATCATTATTATTATTATTATTATTATTATTATTGAAAAGAAGAACCCTTGTAAGAAACACTTTAGCACTGATTGCAACAAATCCGGGATATCAAAAGCTCTAACAGTGGCAGCACTGTTTTACTCACTGCGGTATAAGCACATATCACTTGTCTCTTGTTTTCAGAATCAGCTGATGCTGTAGTAATTCAACAGTTCATGTTGGCAGTTCTGTTCTGTTCCATTCTCACGCACTTTCCCTGCCGAGCGGTTATCGTTCGACTTTCTTGCCGACAGTAGCAATCAAATTTTAATCGTTCAGGAAATGAGTGCTATTAAAGAAGAAATTAAACAACAAGCTAGCTAGAGAATGTAAGTGTCGTGTTACTGCTGATCAAAGGAATGCAAGATGCGTCTGTGTTGCTTCGTTAGTCACGTGTTTTCTGATAAGCAAATAATATTGATCGATTCAAGCAAAGCCGGCATCATTTACGCTTCAAGGAGGTGTCGTTGCCGACAGTGAGTCACTGATTTAATCTCCGAAGTGTTTCATGACAGCCTACTAAAAACTACAGTTATGGAAGGCCCTGGAAATGGTATACCGTACAGTAAATCTGGCGACAAAGAACAAGACGAGGTTCGTGGTCTCACTGTACTCTTGGAACAAGTAGTTCTTTTGTGTCTTTATCTTGTCTCGAAATTATTATCCAGCTGGTTATTTATTTAGTGATAGCTAACCTTACGGAAATAGCATACTCTAGCCTATACAGTATATCATCATTCAGAAAGCTTTCTGAGCCTGGTTAACAGGGAGTGGCAGTGTCAGAAATCGTCTTGCAATGTACCATTGCTGAATAAGTAACACATATTCATAGGTTATAGTTTTCTTTATTTTACTCTCTGCAGGATTTGGCACTTATCTTATGTTATTATTTGTCCAGATTCATGTGACTAATCTACTCTAGGCATAGCTTAGGTCGGACTCATAATTTTTCTTTAATGTGGAAATAGAATAAAGGTATTGCAACACGTCTAATTTTGCCTGGTCTAGAAGTGGCCCTGGTGAAATTGTGGAATGTCTAGCTAGGCATACAGGCTATACAAACAGTTATCATGCGTAAGCCACTAGACAAAAACTTTTTCTTTGTGGCTAGAAAACTATGCGCTCTTATATTCCTTGTGGGTTAAAATGTCATAGTTGATGGTATGTATCACGAAATAGTCTGAAATTGACAATTTCACTGTAATTATTTTGCATCAACTCATTGTAATGAATTTGTGCTTTAGTGAAATTTTAAATTTCTGACTAAGTTAACTGATACACACTGAATACGGTATATGAAGTTTAAGACCACAGAGAATATACAAATCCAACCACAAGTTATGAGATTTTGTCTTGTAGTGTACGTTAGGTATGCACCATTACCGCTCCAGCTGTTGTCTCCCTAGGCTGGTGGCATTTTCAGCTCTTATGTTTCCAGATAATTAAAATTGTGGTAGTGGTTCACATGGCTGGCTCAAAGACTCTTGCTTTCAGGCTGACAGCATTTCTAACGCCGTCATTGGCATGTATCAGTTCATTAAAATGTCAGGAATTTACAATGTCACTGTAGCCTAATTTTGTAGCATGGGTTCGTTACAGTGCAACTAGACATCGATCAGCAGTTTTAATTACTCCAAAGATCGCCATAGGGACAGATTGTTATCTGTAACAATCAATTGAGTGCCATTTTACATAATGGATGCTTCTTGTATATTTTTGAGTGACATCCATTGTACGGACAATCTTTGGACCACCAACATTAGCTGTTCTGTGGTATCAAGTGATGGTTGGTTCCTTAGTTTATGGGCTGCGACAACGCGGTCATGTAGCCCCATGTACTTTGGGTGTGTGTAGAATCTGTCTGATAACCGGTGTTAATTGTGATGGTTGTATTAGTGTGTGTTATCTGTTTTAATTCAATTAAGGACTGCAGACAGTGATTTCAAGTAGTTCCTACTTTTGCTACCAAATGCTACCATCCACAACACCTAGCTGCAAACTTGCCTACTAGATGTCATTGCAACCTGCACCTGACGACGAACGTTGGAACTTACGAGCATTAAGTTAATCAAATCTAACCTACCAATTTTGCTTCACACCTTTGAAGTTAATGGAAGGTTCTTCTACATGCCATAAATCTATGACATGAGCCTGCCGGCTTTACTTCCACTCCGAAGAAAGGCATAGGCTACTGAGGGATTTTTAACGCTCTTAAAAAATCCGAATAATATTATCCATTTCAGGTCCGTATTGAATATGTTTACTAATAAAACTATCAAAACTCCGTCTTTTCAATACAATATTAATAGTCTATTTATACAATTGGGTACATGTTTCGCACAAACGTTAGGCATCCAATTCTGGGCAAGATATGTAGATGACGTTTTTGTTATATTAGACAATGAGGTCATAGATGAAATCACATTATTGGCGAAATTGAATGATATAGTCAGCAACACAAAATTCACGGCAGAATCGGAAATGAACAATTCCATAAACTATTTAGATCTAACTATAAGGAAAAACAACAATAGATTAAACTATGAAATATACAGAAAGCCAACGCAAACTGACACTGTCATTAAAAAGGACTCAAATCATCCGGAGAGCCATAAAAGGGCAGCTTTCATCAGCTTCGTGAATAGGGCAATCAACCTACCTTTAACAGAAGAAGCTTATAATCAAGAAATAGCTATAATATATCAAATAGCAGAAGCAAATGGTTATGATAGATCTTTTGTAAAGAACATTATCAACAACAAGCCTAAATCTAAGTTAACAAGGGAGAACAAGAAGAAGGAGATATATGCTGTTTTCACCTACACCAACAGGTTAACGCACAACATAACCAGCTCTTTAAAGAAATACAATATTAAGATCGCATTTAAAACTGATAATTATAATCATAAAATGTTTTTCAATTCTAAACAGGTCAATAGTTACAACATACACAGTAGTTCAGGTATATACAGATTACATTGTAACAATTGCCAAGCAGACTATATAGGTCAAACAGGACGTAATTTCAGCATTCGTTATGCTGAGCATTTAAACGCGATTAAACATAGGAAGTTTTCGGCAATGGGAACACATATGTTAGAAACTGGCCATAAATTCACTAACATTGAAAAAGATCTGGAAATTTTGCACTACGAGAATAAAGGATCTGTCATGAACATCCTGGAACAAATTGAGATAAACACTGCTCAAAGAGTCAATCCGTCCCATAATTTAAACTAGATTAATTTCGAAGCAAACGTCTTGTACGACACTTTGATTGAGACCATTACAAACAAAAGAAATTAAGCCAAATCGGCTGAGCATCGATCCTGAGACTCATAATTATATTGTTTGAGTTTAACAATAGCTGTTAACAATATTTATAACTTATTTCTGAGTCTGTTCTTCATGAAGTCGCTTTAGCACGAGGTTGCGCTGGTTCATATGTAGCTACGACTTCGCATGACTCGAGTCAGTAGGTTAGTGTGAGTTAGCAGCTTATAGAAGTTTTCATGTTTTCCACTTATACATTTAGGACAGTCATTTCAAATTTCTTTGTAGTTTCTCCGATTCTCTCAGATTGATTTAGCTGTTTATTCGGGTTAACATCATATTAGGAGATAACACACAACATTTTCAAAATTAATATTATCAGGCATAGAACTACAAGCATTTTTACACTCATATGGGCTTTGGTGTAATTTTACAACATAATATTATTTATTCTTTGGATGTCGCAAACTATCGTACTGTTTCATCTATGGAATATTTAGAACGTGATTTTGGTTCTTCTTTGGATGTCACAAACTATTGTACTGTTACATCTATGGAATATTTAGAACATGATTTTATTTCTTCTTTGGATGTCAGCGACTATTGCTTTGTTTCATCTATGGAATATTTTCATTGTATGTATTTGATAAGTGCGTAATATTTGTTTATGTCTTAATGCATATTTGGGCTGAGGAAGCACTAACGTTGGTGCGAAACATGTACCCAATTGTATAAATAGACTATTAATATTGTATTGAAAAGACGGAGAATTGATAGTTTTATTAGTACTTAAAAAATCCGCCGACTTTGGCCAGGTTTGACCCCACAATCTTGGGCCTGGAAGCTATCAAGTGACAAATAGTACATTATGCAATGAGCCTATAATGGCTATAATTAAGACACGAGTATATTTATAAAACGAGCATATGCAAGTTTTATAATTTCCATACGAGTGTCTTAATTACCATTATAGGCGAGTTGCATACGACTGCTTATGTTCGACTATAATTATTATAACTATTTTATGTTCGAAGATAAATATTAATAAATATCTGTCGAGATTTCGCCAGTTTTATGTACTGAACAACTCATGAGACGCAGAGAATGCCTTGTATTTGACCATGGCCTTCTCGATTACCCCACTATGACACTAGGCAACGCAGTTTAGAAGGCCTTGGAACTCCACGCAGATGCGATGCTAACCTTATCTAATTGGTCAAACAACTGTTTCTTGAGCTGTGATTGGTCGGAGAAATTGTTTCATAATGAAAAATAGTGTTATAATGACCATCATTATGATACAGTTTTCTAGCACCTAATAGCCAGGGTCGAACATAAATAACTTTATATAGGCTACATAATTAGACTACAGTGGACTGTTAAATAGCGACTACAAAGTTTTGCAGCATAAGGAAAGCTGAATTTTCTGGTCTGAAGGTAAGAGAGTCCAAGGCCAGCCCTATGTTCTATTATTCTTACCTGAAATCTTTCTGTAATAATATTTCATTTTGATTGTTTACAGAAACTTCTTCAACCTTTCAAGTACATCTTGCAAGTTCCTGGTAAACAGATACGAGCAAAGTTAGCACATGCTTTCAACTACTGGCTGAAAATCCCGCAGGATAAATTGAACGTTGTTGGTGATATTGTACAAATGTTACATAATGCTAGTCTACTGTAAGTTGTGGGTAATGTTTTCTACTTTGATTTATACGAGTGTGTCTGAGAAATTTAGTATCTAGTACTAGGCTACAGGGTCTTTATATTTGCTTGGGTAGGATATTCTCGCTCACGCCCTCCGCCAGTGACGGCTCAGTTGCCGGCTGCCGCGCACGCTTATGTTCGGCAGAATACGGTGCTTAAAGTCAGTATAATGCATTTTTACTCACCATGTTTACAGTAGATGCTGAAAATGTTCCCCATCCGCTGCCAAACATAATCGGCATCTTCTTATGAAGTTTCTGGTTAATTCGGTTAGTTTAGCTTCAGTAAGGAAATAACGACCTTAACGTCTATTTTTATTGTTGACTGAACCTGTACGTTTGAATCTCAAATTAGCCAGTTGTTTTATTGTGGGATTTATAGGAATACTGTAGGTCTTCCTGGAAATTTCACTTTAAACTTTTGTCTTGTTCTAGCGCACAATTTCCTGCACTTTATGTACGTTCAAGTAACGAATATTTCACATAAGGCATTACAGCATTATACACAATCACAATAAAATAACATGCTAAGAGATTCAAACGTATAGGTTCAGTCAATGATAGACGTAAAGGTCCTTATTTCCATAGTGAAGCTAAATTAACCGGAATAACCGGAAAATTCATAACTAGATGCCCATTATGTTTCGCAGCGGATGGGAAACATTTTCAGCATCTACTGTAAGCATTGTGAGTAGAAATGCATGATACTGATTTTAAGCACCGTATTCTGCCGTAGATACTCGCACGCGTCAGCCGGCAACTGAGGCGTCACTGGCGAAGCGCGTAACCGAGAATGTTGTCGCCAAGCAAATATGAAGACCCTGTAGTATATGAGAGCGGAATGTGACATTTACACTACCACTTATAATGATATAATGATTTTCATACCTTGTATCATATTCAGGGAGTCAATACAAATTGAAATTAATATCCATCAACATCTAAATTATGAAAATATGGGTCTTTATTTTGGTAACATTTCTTGCACATTCTACGACGACAGACACGTTTCGATTGACGTCACATTTCGCAGCCACTGTTTGTGGGATACAGACTACACCACATTACACTGGATAAAGATTATTGATGCGTGAGTACTCCCACTGTATGTGTAAAAACCCAGGAGTGCATATATATCTAACGCGGCCCGCGCTACCTAGTAATTATTGCTGAACTTGCCACAAATACCACCTACAGTAGCGTATGCGCAGGTTTGGCAATATGCTTCTCTTTCCTTAATTCACACGGATAATGGTGGACACAGCTCGAATTTGACTATACAGTATAAGTCGTGATCTAAAAAGGGATGAAGGTTGGGTTATAGGCAGCGGAGGAGTAAACATCCCTCATAGATCATTTCCAGAATTATTCATTATTACAAAAGGCATTTTCACTAGTGTGGAAAATTTTAACAGCATGTTCTGCTTTCGTATAGTGTTTCCAAAATTTTGATCAATTTGAGTGATTTCAATGAATTTTTGTAAGGAAGTATAGGCCTATATATAATTCTTTATTCAAGAAAATGAAAAAGGCTCCATGGCTTAGGCGGCAACACGCCGGCCCCTCACCGCTGGGTCCGTGGTTCAAATCACGGTCACTCCATGTGAGATCTGTGCTGGAAAAAACGGAGGCAGACAGGTTTTTCTCCGGATACTCTGGTTTTCCCTGCCAACATTTCATTCCAGCAACACTCTCCTCTATCATTTCATTTCATCTGTCATTTAATCATTGCCTTAGAGGCGTAGTAGCGCCTATAACAGAGAAACTTTTAGAAACCAGGCTAAGGTGGTATGGACATGTTATGTGAAGACCGGAGAATCATGTAGTGAAGAAGTGCCTTTCCATGACTACGCAAAAGAGAGGGAGCGGCAGACCTCAAACAACATGGATGACGAATGTCCAGAGGGACATGAAAGTATTGGGCCTATCTGCTGATGTTGCTTTCCAAAGAAATGAGTGGCGCCTCAGGATTAAGAAAGGCGACCCTGCGTAACGGGAAATGGCGAAGAGGAAGGAGAGATTGCCTTAGAGGTGTGCGACAGACTTCGGCAGCCGGCACGGTTCATATCCTCACCCCGTGGCTTATGATCTCGCGATTAACGGTCACATAAAACTACAATCTTCCTTTCTTTCATATCCTCACCGCCAGATGGGAGCTTCATTCATTCCATCCCTGACCTGGTTGGACGACTGGAAGCAGGCTGTGGATTTTCATTCAAGAAAATGACTGAAAATGTTCCCCATCCGCTGCCAAACATAACAGACATATCCTTATGAAGTTTCCGGTTACTCCGGTTAATTTAGCTTCAGGAAGGAAATAACGACATTTTCGTATATTTTTATTGTTTACTGAACCTGTACATTTGAATCTCTTAGCCAGTTGATTTTTTGTCCGATTTATAGGAATGGGTCTCCCTGGAAATGTCGTTCGGGAACTGAGCTGCCACTGGCGGAGCGCGTGAGCAAGAATGTCCTTGCCAAGCAAAAATAAAGACCCTGTATATGATTCCCATAGGCAACCTTCCTGCGGTCATTAGGAATTGAAATTACTGTCAATTACAGTATAACTGCTGCACCGGAAATATTTTTTATATTATGTAAATAAATGTGTTTATTTCTTGCTCATTCAACGACGGCAACCATGTTTCAGGGGCACACATTGACGTCATATCAAGTCCTATCACTGTTGCCAACATGTCCGATACAAAATACACCACATGACACATGTGATAAAAGAAATAATTGGCAAAACCATTGGCCTGGATAAGGATTTTTGATGCGCGACTACCCCCACTGTGCGTGACAAAAACCAGGGTTGTTTATATTGGCTGCCTAACAATTAAGTTATTGGTCCAGGCAAAAACCATTGGTGTGATGAAAATATTGGGCTAGGCAAAAACCATTGGTTTGGATGAAAATTATTGTTGCGTGTCTACCCCCACTGTACGTGACAAAAACCAGGGGTGTTTATATTGGCTGACGCAGCCCATGGGACCGCGCTTCCAAACAATTATTGGTCTAGACAAAGACCATTGGTCTGGATGAAAATATGGGATAATTTTGCATTGCGATGCGGCCGCGTATAAAATTCCCATAAAAACAAAATGGCGTCTACAATGACGTCACTCCTCTGGCAAGCTTACGGAAAAAGCCTGGGTAATAGGGGCTTTTGGGTGGGGAAACACAAAAACCTTCGAAACGAGGTGTGCATCGAAATCTGTAATTGACCTCATCATCATCATCTTGAGCAGTTTCCAACCGCTGGTCGGGTCTGCTTGGAACATAAGCCTCTCCATCGTTTCCTGTCCATCCACCATCTCTCGTCATTTACTGTGTCCCAGCACACTCCTCTTTCCTCCACGCTCTTCTTAACTCCTTTTGTCCATCTGTCCCTTGGTCTTCCCCTTGGCCTCCTTCCCATCATTTCCATTCCAAACATGTTCTTCGGTATCCTCTCCTCTTGCATCCTCCTCACATGTCCATACCATTGTAGCCTAGATCGCTCTATTCTATTTTGCAATGGTTCCTCTCTTACCATCTCTCTGACTCTCTCATTCCTTACTCTGTCCATTCTTGTCACTCCTACCCTACTCCTCTGGAACTTCATCTCCACTGCTTGTCCCTTTCCTTCATCACCCATGTTTCTGAACCATATGTCAAAATTGGCACAAAGTAGGTCTTGTAGATAATTCCTTTATATTTTTGTGGTACATCTTTATTCCATAACATCCCCTAACACTCTTGAAAAATCCATCTGCACACCTTCCCCTTTCATTTATTTCCATCCTATTGCCTCCCTTTTCTTCAATTATGCTTCCCAAGTACTTGAAGCATTCTACTTTCTGCAACTGCTGTCCTCCAAGTGTTATGCCCATATCCAGTCTGTTCTTCTTCCTTGTTGTGATGACCACTTCACTCTTTTGTGCTGAGAACTTCATCCCATATGATAACACTACCTTCTCCCACTCATCTAATTGCTCTTGTACTTCTTCCTCGTCCTCTCCCCATACCAGAAGGTCATCAGCAAACAACATTGCCTTCATTTTCCTTTCCCCAATGCTATTTACCACTTTTCGTATGATTTCATCCATCACCACTATAAATAACAGGGGTGAGAGGGCACTTCCGTGTTTCAGACCACTCTCCAGTTGAAACCACTCCGTTCTCTCTCTTCCCACCTTTACACAGCTTTTGCTTCCCTCGTACATTGCTTTCACTCTTGCCACTGTCTCCTTGTTCACTGCTTTTGCTCTCATTGCTTCCCATACCTTGTTTCTATTAATACTATCATATGCTTTCTCAATATCCAAGAAGGTCATCACCAGATCTTTCCCATATTCATAATGGTGTTCTTGTAGCTGTCTTACTGCAAAGATGAGGTCAACTGTTGACCTTCCTGGCCTGAATCCATACTGTTCTTCCCTCAGCCCATCTTCAACTTCTGTCTGAATTCTTCTCTCTAGTACCTTCTCAAATATTTTGGCGCAGTGGCACATGAGTGTAATTCCCCTGTAGTTCTTGCATTCCTTCCTACTTCCCTTTTTGAATTAGGGTATTATTATCCCTCTTTTCCAGTCCTCTGGTATTTTCTTCTCCCTCCATATCACTTTCATTACTCGAAAGAGCCACTGTGTTCCTATCACCTCTGCTGCTCTCACCATCTCCACACTCACTTAGTCTATTCCCGGTGCCTTTCCCCCTTTCATCTTCTTTAATGCTTCCTCCACTTCTTTCCATGTCAATTCCTTCTCTGAAATGTCTTGGTCACTGTCTGTTTCTTCCTCCACAATGTCCACTACGCTGGTTTTAGTTGGATTTAGGAGTTCCTTGAAGTATTCTCTCCAGATATCCTTTACCTCTTCCATACTTTCGACCTCCTTTCCATTCCTGTCCACCATTCTGACATTTTCCCCTGTATCTCTTCTCTTTGCCTTTATCATTCCATACAACACTTTCTTACTGCCATCAAAGTCCTCCTCCATCATTTCTGTCCATTTCTCCAGCCATTTCTTTTTCTCTTCCTTTACTACTTCTTCTGCTTCTTTCTTCCACTCTTGGTATTCTTCTCTTGTTCTGTCTGTCCTCTGTTGGAACCATTTCCTGAATGCTTCATTTTTCTTTTTCACTGCTTCCTTAGTTCTGGGGTTCCACCATGGTGTTTCCTTCCACCTTTCCTTTCCACTAGTTCTGCCACACACGACTTCCGCTGCTTCTACCAACACGTCCTTGAACCTATTCCATTCTTCTTCACCTGTTTTCGGATCATCCTTCGGTAATTTGTTCCTCACTAATATCTGGAACTTCTCCTTATTTTCATCCTCCTTCAGCTTCCATGTGCTTATTCTTCTTTCTTGGTTCTTAGTTCTCCTCTTTTCCTTCAGTCCTCTCACCTTGGCGACCAGCAGACGGTGATCACTGTCCAGGGCTTCTGAAGGTATTACCCTTATATCCGTGATACTCTTCTTTGTCTCCTTCCCGCATAGAATGTAGTCCACCACTGATTTCCTAGTCAAATCCCTGCTGTACCAAGTAATTTTATGGCTCTCTCTCTTCTTGTACCATGCGTTTCCAACCATTAGCCCATTTATCTTGCACAGTTCCAACAATCTCTCTCCTTCCTTATTCCTGTTTCCCCATCCTTCACCACCAATCACTTCCTCAAAACCTCTTCTATCAGTTCCGACATGGGCATTTAGGTCTCCCATGACTATCAGGTCTCTCCCCACTAACTGCTTCTGCAACTCCTCTTCAAACTCGTCCTTCTCGCCTTCTGTGCATCCCACCTGTGGTGCATAGACTTGCAGAATGTCCAGGTTTCTACCTTTCACAGTGATTCTGGCTCTAATTATTCTATCACTTACCCTCTTTACTTCCTCCCTCAGCCCTTCTCTCACCACCATTCCCACTCCATTTCTCTTTCCCTCCTCATTTCCTATCCAGTATAGCTGCAAGCCATTTCTCAGTTCTTTTCTTCCTTCCCCTCTCCATCTGGTCTCTGCCAGTCCGAGTACGTCCAGTTTTCTCCTCTCCATCATATCCACAATCTCCTCCACTCTTCCCGTCAATGTAGTTATATTCAAAGTTCCTATTCGTAGCCCATTTCCATAGCCAGGTCTGTTTCCTTTAGATCTGTCCTTTCCGAGGTCCGTTCCCGTTTTAAAAGTAGTTTCATATCCACTACTGGCTTGCTAGGCCTAACGTAGCTTCACCATAACCCTGGCAAGGGGCCTGTTTTTGGTCCGCGAGAGGTATTTTATTTCCCTCAAACCCTCCGGACAAGTCCGGCGAGCCCCCCCTATCCGCCACCTGGGACGCGCCCGATAGAGGAACAGGCAAACCCCTGTTGACCTACATAGCTCAATTAAAGATTCCGATGCATAGAAAAATTTCGCGATTTCAATTGATATTTTTAATTTTCCGCATCGAAATCTATAATAGGCCTACGTATGTCAATTACAGATTCCGATACACATCGTAATTCTTGTAATTTCATAATTAAAAAACCTTGCATCGAAATCTGCAATTGACCTACATAGCTCAATTAAAGATTCCGATGCGTAGAAAAATTTCGCGATTTAAATTGAGAATTTTAATTTTCCGCATTGAAATCTAAAATTGGCCTATATAGCTCAATTACATATTACGATACATATCGTAATTATTCGAAATTGATAAATTATAAAATTGTCGGCTTCTGTGATATTATCAACGACTTTACGAAATGCTTCTCTGGCAAGCTTACGGGAAAAACATTGGTTATATATTATTTTAGGTGGAGACAACTCAATAACAGAAATAAGCATTATAAAAAACTACAAAACCAATTTTGTATAGCAAGATATGGTTATGTATAATTTGATTTCTTTTTTCCAATGTTGGCTACAAATGAGCAAACACAAATACGATAACTTACGCTAAAACAACCAAAAACTAAAGCATTCTAATTTCCGTATAAAACATTGTGGTCAATAATGTTTTCTTTGGATACCCTCCAAACAACAGTTCGGTATTTTTATGTTTTCCAATATTGTCTGAAAATACTTAATTAGAAATCACCATCCATTACAGACTGTCTAATAACGCCTCACAAACATACTGTATGAAATGTAAAAACCGACCAATATATGTCTGGTACAAAAGACTGTTATATGCCTTTGCAAGTGTTCTTGTAAATGCCAATTTTTCTATATATTTTACCCAGGCGTATTCCCTGCCTCCCAACTTGCCTGACGTAATATTATCGTTTAGACAAATGGCATTATCTATGGCTTTAGAAGAATACAGTACAACTTTTCAATTAAATGCAAAAACCAAATTAATTATATGAACAACATAAAAAACAAACTCGCCGATAGGTCCCACAGTTCGTATTATTCCACATGTACAAGAAAAACCAGTATTTTTCAACCACACGTTAACTCGTGTAACACGTAATGACATTTTATTTGAATACGACAACTTCAGGAATTCAACAATTTTATTACAAATCGCCAACACAATCGTGCACATGACACTGCTAATATCACAATCTTGTTCTATAGGTTATTCACAAGAAGAATAATTGTTAAAATTACGTTTACCAAACGCTAACAGGTGAAAAAAATGGACGACCTGCCCCAACAAAACCGCGCGCGAAACTGACGTATTAATCAGCTGACAAGCATGCAAAGCGACTCCCGGCAGGCAAAGCGTCAATACGTCAGCCGCGACATCACGGTGACGTCACTGACGTCCCTAAAAATTCCCTAGACGCGGCCGCATCGCAATGTAACAATGAACCGAAAATATTGGGCTACATGGCGCTATTTTGTTTTGACACCGGATTTGAAATAGTACCGAATGCGTGGGGTTGGCAATACTGTACTTCTTACTAAATCAGGCGTATAATGGCGGACTCTGCTAGAATTTCATCTATATAAGTCGTGATAAAAAAAAGGATGGCGGGTGGGTTATAGACAGGAGAGGAGAAAACATCTATTATTATTATGTGCGAATGGACCAGATGGATCACGCAGTACTTTTATGATTCACCTTTCTGATATTCCATTTAGCCCTCATTCTCTCTCCGTGGGCCATCTTCCTTTCCTCTGTCCACTTGGTTCATGGTCTCTTGGGAGCATCATTCTCTGGTGTTACATTCCATCCATTTACCCTACATCGGAATAGGTTCCTGTCAAAGACTTCCACTGTCCTACTTGGGCCTTCTCCAAATTCTGTTTGACTTGCTGAATCTACGGTATATTCTTCAGTCTTTCTGCGTAGGTCATGATCTTGTGTGTAAGCCTAGTCGGTGGAAGTCTTTGAACATGTCCATAAAACTTAAATCTTCATTTTCTGAGGAAACATCTATTACTATATCTCCAGATTTTTTCCCGACCATTACCATAGGTATTTTGCCTAATTTCAGTAGTTTAAGAGTTTTTTCCCAAGAAGTCGGTAAAGTCAAATTCTACTCAACTTGGGCAGGGTCCCTCTCACACCCACTAGCAAACCATATACAGTGACTGAGTTCACTTGATATTTGTTCTTGATGTAACGGCTTGATTGATTTCAGCGAGGTGAAAAGTCATATCCAGTGGTTCAGATTCTGCATTAAAAAAAAAAAAAGAGGAGGTCCTATTTATAGTTTGTGACCATGTGGTTCAGAGCCACGTAAAACTTCGTACTTGCTTTGCCAACATCTGTGGCTTGTTTTCTATGTATGGTACACAACATGACGTAATAGCTGAAAGCATCTTTGGTGATATTATTATGATTCTTTACAGGATTGATGATATTCAAGATAATTCAATTCTCAGAAGGGGAATACCTGTGGCACATTCCATATATGGGACAGCTAGTGTAATAAATGCAGCAAACTACGTCCTCTTCCTTGCTCTTGAACGGGTATTGAGCCTAAATCATCCAGATGGAACGACTGTTTATACCGAGCAGTTACTGGAACTTCATCGTGGGCAAGGCATGGAAATTTACTGGAGGGATAACTACACTTGCCCTTCAGAAGAAGAGTATCGTCAGATGACAATACGAAGTAAGACTAATATAATTCTCATTCATTCAATTAAACTTGGTGTACTTACTATGGAGTTTTAATTAGTACTGTATCGTGATCCCAGAGAGATAGCTTTTAACCTCTGTTTTGTTTTTGAGGTCAAGAAAGGTTCGTAATGGTTTCTATTTTCTTGGGGCACTTTGCAACTTTACTTTTGCTTATTAATTCCATACAATATTTCTGTCTTGGAAAGGGACACTTTTCTTGTAGCCTTTAAGAGTCGGGAGTAGTCGCACACAACTGAACAATGTTAATAGTCGCAGGGGGCCCATTGGGCCCCATGTGTGAATATTAAATTTCTCAAACCTTTGTTGCTTAAATTAATTCTTATTACTATGAGCATAGACGTACATGTTCAAACTTTATTTAGAAACTAATAATCACTCACTCTTATACATTAATAATGGCAATGTTAAAGTATTTTGTATAACGGAAAGCGCACAGCTGTTACTCAATTGTCGCATATTCACTAATAACTTAATGCTGCTTACAGTTACTCTACTTATGAATTCTTCAAACAGTTCCCGAATAGGGACCAGTTTATCATATTTCTTCCTAGCATTCCAGTCATTTTTGTCATCGAAACGAATACAGGAGAGCAGAAACCTGAATCTACGCTGAGACATAACACATCGAAATATATCTATTCCGGTTCCATCATCAGCCCATATGTCATCAGTATTTACGTGAGAGACTTTCAAGATGCCAAAAAAAAAATAACAGACCAATTAGTGCTTTCATCTCCATGGGCAGTGGTTAAGCTGTTGGCCTCTCACCAAGGTGGACCGGGTTCGATTCCCGGTCAATGCATGTGAGATTTTCGATGTGAAATGCCATGCCCTGTGGTTCGGATTCCACGTTAAAAGGAGGTCCCGTGGCTCATGATCTCAAGATTAACGATCACGTTAAACTACAAGCTTCCTTCCTTCCATCTCCATGGGATCCGTTTCTTTTGCATCACGTTCCCGTTGATAATCTTGCTTCACTTTTTGAATTTACTTGTTTGTGTACTCCACTGTCTTATCAACCATCTCCTCTGTAATAAACAACACCCAGGCTTTATAGGGAGAATGAGCTTCTTTAGCACTTCCCTTTACTCCAGGCAAATGGGTTATTATGTTGTGACTGAGAGTTCGAACCTCCTTACGTGGTTCATCTGTACACCATTTATACAAAATGTTCTTTCCCACGACATGATTATGTCTTGTAGTAAGCAGCATGTTATCATCATCTGTTTCTTCTTCATGTTCTATTTCAGAAGCGTTTTGCACTGTGTTGCTGTCCTCTTCTCTAACCGCTGTTCCATTGCTTTCTTCTTCCAAATCACTCTCATTTCCTCCTAGCACATCATCTTAGCTCAGACTCAAGCATTTGGCATTTGGCGAATCCTTTCTTATTCAGTATTGTCCATTGTCAGTACTAGAAAACAATGAAATCACTTCTCAAGCTCAAATACATGAAGTTTTAACAGAAGTAATAGTAAATGAAACTAAACTTACCAGCATTAAAGCAAAGAAGAACAGTAGTCAACAAAGATGTAAGAAAAGTTTAGGTTACGTATCTAGTCGCACGGGGCCCAGTGAACCCCAGTAACACTGTACAAGACTAAGCGAAACTGAGGAGTAATAGTGCCGCACTGCACTGGAATGAACTTCAGGCAGCTACCAGGAGAGGACTCTCAGATCCTTAATTTACGCAGGAAGCAAGGACAAAAATACTTAGCATGGAGCCTGATGGAGCCCCACGCGACTGTTCTCGGGTTAAATAAGTTTATGTAAGATTCTTCTGGTATTATTCCATAGATAGTCAAATAACCAAAATATTTTTAGGCCTAATACCTTTCAAGTCCTGCAAGAACTTTGTTGAGAGAACGGTGAAATGTGGCTGGGGCGATGATGATGATGACAGACCGTATTACTTCATAAGTACTTCTGTGTAGGAGACCTGGTGGTACAGTTTTCAAACTGCTTGCCTCTCACCAAGGTGGACCAGATTCGATTCCCCATCAATGCATGTGAAATATCACGCCCAGTAGTTCGAATCCCACGTAAATTTGGAGGGCCCATGGCTCATGATCACGACATTAATGGTCACGTAAAACTACAAATTTCCTTCCTTTTCCTATGTGTGTCGAAATTGTTTGGATTTTACTTCCCTGTACATCAGGTTGAACATGTAAAAGGTCCAAAGTTCATAAGTACGTGCCATTCTCCATCCATTTACCGGTTTGTAAAGTCTCATCAATTCTGGCCATAAGGTAATGAAACAACTGCAGCTGAGGATTCACCAGCATTTTGTAATCAACGTCTAACCTTACCTTTGGAATAACCACCAAAGATGATCTTCGGTCTCTCTTATGTACAGGGTCATTATCTATGTGCGCCCCGATAAATACGGCAAGCTAAGCCGGTCGTGACTGGCGCAGATCGTGAGCGCTCATACCCGGTTCAGCCGGTGGTTGGCGCACAGTTTTACCAAACATGTTCAATAAATTAGGGATTTTTAAAAGAAGTAATACACAGGTGATAATGTGTTATAATAACACTAAAAATGGTGAAAATACATGCTTTTGAGCTCGCGAATTTTCGCAAATTTTGCATGAAAACTTGAATTTTAGCTTTTTTCTTTATAGTGCACTTCCGATAATTCGCGGCAATTAATGCACGAATTTCCGCGGATTTTTGAAAGCTGCGAATTATCTGCAGTAATGTTTTCAAGCCTATCAAAAAGAAAAGTATTGGTTAAAATATTGAAATGTATTTTAAGAACATGCCGAAAAAAATAATTATAATACTTTATAACATAGTATTGTAAGAGATACTATGTGGATTATACCAATATTAAAAACTAAGAGAAATGACTGTCATCACTTTCTGTTTCTTAGATAGTTTATTTTTTCTAATTTTAGATTGTATAATTCTGAAGAAAACAATATATGAGAACGAAAATTCATCTCGATTTTCTATATAAGAGATAAGTGTGACTATAGACACACTAGCTTGACAGTGGGAACTTTCGGGATTTCCGTTGCATCACTCCTTTACTTGACATGCACTGGATCTCAGTTTAACTCACCGACAGTCAAATTCCGTACAATATCCTCATCGCTTTCATGTCTGAAACCATGATTGTCTTTATCGAAGTCTAACAACTGAATGTCACTTTCTTCTGCATCTTGACATTCATCCAGGTTTTCCCTAATGCCATCGTAGTGAGACTACCCTGCCCATTTGAAATATCGTCGTCACAGAAGCCGACAAAGGCTTGTTTTTGTGCGAGTGCAGTAGCGGTAATTTTCTCTCATGACTTGACTGCATGGAGAGCATCCAACAAACACGGAATGATCGGAAACTTAACGATAGATAGCGGACTTCGCTTTCTGCATACTGCGACCTTTATCAATCTGGGCGGTCATCCTGGTGAGTTACTAAGTTATTGAGGTTTTAAGGGCCAGAACAGCAAGGTCACCTGCCCCTTCATCCTAGTGACTACTCGACGCGTGGTGTCATATAGTGCGCCTTTCAGACATGAATATCTAGATGGCAAGTATCCATATCCAAAAGTGCCACTGAATGTGTCCTGAACCAGTCTTAACCAGGTGGTCTTCTTGGTTTCATTCTGTAGTGTACCTGTCAGAGTACTTGAAAGATATTGTGCAATTTATGAATGAAGTAGTAGGGACAGATAACTCTGGTGTTGATTTCCTGAACAATGTTTCACATGACGAAATGCTTGAGATTCAAAGAATTTGGCACAGACATCACTGAACTCATCCCTTTATTAGAAGGCCAGTCTTATCAGACTGTTCACCTTCTAGATGGACATCTACGGAGAATTCAGCAAGCCCTTAAACTTACGGTATCAACATTAAGGAGCTGTTGGAGGGTTGTGGAAATGTGTTAAAAAGAGAGAAAATACATTCAGTTTTAGTAAAGGCTGGGTCCCATGCTCTTAGAATATTAATCAGCCTGAGATCCGTTTACCCTGGGAACAAGATTTACAAATGTGTGCGTTTGATCCAGCAGAAATAGTGCTAATGAACATCAATGAGGTCCTTGCAAAGAAAATTAAGAAGTTGCCATTCTGTGGAACACTGGAAGAAAGTGAGGTCATAAGAGGATACAACGAACTGCAAACTTTAATCAAGGAGCAGATGCACGACAGGACCAAGACAGACATTGTTCGAGTTTTGCAAGGAATGACATTTGTATTTCCCAAGTTCTCATAATCTGTGTTTAAAACCATTTGGATACCCTGTTCAAACGCTAACTGTGAACTTTTGTTTTTCAGCTTAAGTGATATGTGTCACCATTTGTCACAAGAGAATTTGGATCTCTTCACTGAAGTATACTTTGAAGGATGACTGAAATGTGTTATGTTATCCATGATATTTAAAAAACCCCACCTAAAATTTAACATTTTGAAAGTCCCGAAAAGTGCACTTGAAACCACCGAATTTGCCACTTTAAAATACCGCTTTCTTCACTGTGAAATCACCGGAAAATTCCTATCCCTATCAATAATGTGTATCAGTGGTCATAAACGATGCTGAAAATGTCCTCCCTCTCTTGCAACACACACCTGGCATCTTCTGGTGAAAGAATATCTGTCAACTCTTTTATTATTTACGGAGCCTGTTTCCTTGAATCATTTAGCGAGCCTCCTAAATTGTACTGGTATTAGGCACAGGTCTTCCTGGAAACATGATTTGAAATTTTCGTCTCGTTTCAGAACAAGATTTTCTGCTTTTCATGTACAAATTATGGATATACACACGTTCGTGCAATGTGAATTGGTTTCTAGGCATGACCAACAATCACAGTAATCACAATACTCACTAAACCTGCAACACTAACATCTAAGCTTTGTAGATACACGTTCATATGAATGACAAAACACATGTGAACTAACGATATGAGTCAGCGAAGCGCGCCATCCACCAGCTGAACCGCATACGCGCGCCCGCTATCTGCTCCAGTCACAGCCGGCTTAGCTTGCCGTGTTTACCGGGACGCACATAGGTAATGACCCTGTACGTTGTTAATGATTTCTGTCATACTGACATTCGTCAAGTTCTTTGTTCACTTGTTCTCAAAAGTGCAAACAAAACTTTTCTTGCCTGAACCCATTAGCGTCACTTGCCGAGCTCTGGTTGTGGGCTAACCTATTGGCTGTTTAATCATATGACGAACTCTACTCATGGTGACATTACTTAATTTATGTTCATAAAATATAACCTACTATAATCTTCAATTAATAATGGAAGGAGAGTCATGTGCTGTGGGGTAAACACTGGAGTTTAGTACTACTTGTAGTGGGACTATTGATGAACACTTTACATCCTTAGCGGATATTTATACCCTTGTGAAATTTAAATAACTTGTGGATTATTTTTGTCCATGTTGTTGGATGAATAAAAGATAGCCAACACAGTGAGTTCTCGTGATGTACTGTATTCTGCAAGAAAGAAGTTTGTGCAACTATATTCATGTTTTTGTAGGTATGTGTTTTATAACCTCTTACGTGCTTTCTAATGCACAATTTTCACTAAAGCCAAATTTGATATTGTAACTTCATTTGCTGCTTACACCAAAACGTAATTGATAAAAGGACCCAAGATGGCCTGAAACATGTCCTAATAAATTCATCATCATCATCATCTTGTACAGTTTCCAGCCCCAGGCTGGGTCTGTTTAGAACATAAGCCTCGCCACTTAGTTCTTTCTTCCCACCACCTCTCCGCTGTCACTCTGGTCCAGTCCTCGCCTCTCTTCTTGACACATTCCTCCACTCCTTTCAGCCATCTATCTCTTGGTCTTCCCCTTGGTCGTTTCTTCTGCATCTGCATCTCATGTATCCTCTTGGGAATCTTCTTCTCATCCATTCTCTTTAAGTGTCCATACCACCTCAGTCTTGATGTCTCAATCCTACCTTGCAAGGGCTCCTCTTTCACCATTTCCCTGACCTTTTCATTCCTCACCCTGTCTCTTCTTGTTATTCCGATCCTACTTCGCAGGAACTTCATTTCACCTGCCTGTATTCTGCTTATATCTCTTTTCTTCATTGTCCACGTTTCTGAAGCATACGTCAGTATCGGGATATAGTAGCTTCTGTATAACACTTCCTTGCTTTTTCATTTTCATCTTTATTCCACACTAAGCTCCTAATGCTTCTCAGAAATGCTTCTACCTGTCTGCCACGTTCCGTAATCTCTGTCATTTCTCCCATTTTCCTCCACTATACTTCCCAAGTACGTGAGACTTTCCACCTTCTTCAGCTGTCCACCTCCAAGTGTTATCCCACTCATTGGTCTGTCCTTTTTCCTGGTTGTTAACAGGATCTCACATTTACTGATGTTGAACTTCCATCCGTACTCTCCCACTGTTTCTTCCCAAGCCTTCAGTTGCTCCTGAATTTCCTCCTCCTTGTTTCCCCAGACCATGAGATCATCTGCAAACACCATTGCTTTCATCTTATTTTCTCCTATCTTTCCTGCTATCCATGTCATTACCTCGTCCATAACCACAATAAAGAGAAGGGGTGACAGCGCACTACCCTGTTTCAGGCCACTCATTTGTCTGAACCAGTCTGTTCTTTCCCCTCCAACTTTCACACAACTCACACTTCCACAATACATCTCCTTCACTCTGCCTACAGTCTCTTTTTCCACTCCCATGTTTTCCATTGCTTTCCAAACCTTCTCCCTACACACACTATCATAGGCCTTTTCGATGTCCAGGAAGGCCATCAACAGATCCTCTCCAAATTCGTAGTGGTGTTCCTGGAGCTGTCTCACTGAAAATATGAGATCCACTGTTGATCTCCCAGGTCTGAATCCATACTGTTCCTCTCTCAATTGGCTCGTATTCTACTTTGTAATATCTTTTCATATATCTTGACACAGTGAGGTATGAGTGTGACTCCCCTGTAATTTCTGCACTCCTTTCTGCTTCCTTTCTTAAATATTGGGACAATTAATCCTTTCTTCCAATCTTCTGGGGTCTTTTTCTCCTTCCATATCACCCTCATCACACGGTACAGCCACTGTTTCCCAACCTCCCCTGCTGCCTTCACCATTTCAACACTCACTTCATCCACACCTGGTGCCCTTCCTCCTTTCATCTTGTCTATAGCCATTTCCAGTTCTCTCCAAGTCAGGTCCTTTTCCATTCCTGTGTTGTCTTCTCCATCTTCCAATACATTGTCTTCCTCCCTATGACCATTTGGATTCAGCAAATCCTCAAAGTACTCTTTCCACACTGTCTTGAGTGTCTCTTTGTTGTGTACCTCATTTCCGTTTTTGTCCATCATTACCACATCCTCTCGCAGACCTCTTCTCTTACTTTTGACCATCCCATAAAGAACTTTCTTATTTCCTCTGCTGTCTTCCTCCATCATCTCCGTCCACTTTACCATCCACTTCTTCCTCTCCTCTGCGACAATCTTGTTTGCTTCTTTCTTCTTTATCTTATAATCTTCCCTTGCCAGATCAGTTCTTTCCTGGAACCACACTCTGAAAGCCTTGTTCTTCCTTCCCACAGCTTCTTTTACTGTCTCATTCCACCATGGTGTCTCTTTACACCGCTTTCTGTTGCTTGTTCTTCCACATACTGCCACTGCAACTTCTACCATTGTGTTTTTGAATTGCTTCCATTCCTCTTCCCCTGTTTTAGGATTGTCTGTTGGCATCCTTTCCCTTATTATCTTCAGGAATTCTTCCTTGACTTCCTTTTCCTTGAGTTTCCATACTTTGATTCTCCTTTCCTGGTACTCTGTCCTCTTGCTATCCTTAACAACTCCCAGGTTCATTACAAGTATTCTGTGGTCGCTATCTAAGGCCTCTGATGGTATTACCTTTATATCTCTGACACTTCTCTTCATTTCCCAGTCGTACAGCATGTAATCTACCAAAGATTTCTTTGTTAAATAACTGCTGTACCACGTTACCTTGTGGCTTTCTTTCTTCCGGAACCAGGAGTTGCCTACCACTAAACCGTTTCTCTTGCAAAAATCCAGCAACTTTCTCCCTTCTTCATTCCTGCTACCCCATCCTTCTGCTCCCAATACATTTTCATATCCTTGCCTTTCACTTCCTACATGTGCATTCAAATCTCCCATGACAATGATGCTCTGACCATTCAACTGCTGTTGTAGCTCCTCCTCAAAGTCTTCCTTCTCTTGAGCTGTACATCCAACTTGAGGGGCATATACCTGGGCTATCTCCAGGCTTCTTCCCTTTACAGTTACTCTGATCTTCATGATCCTGTCACTTATTCCCTTTACCTCTTCCTTCATTCCATCTCTCACAACTACTCATACTTCGCTGCTCCTTCATTCACTGTTCCCACTCCAGTACAACCGGTACCCTTTCCTCAGTTCTCTGCGACCTTCTCCTTTCCATCTTGTTTCTGCCATGCCCAGTACATCCAGTTTTCTTCTCTCCATCACATCTACAATCTCCTCCACCTTTCCTGTCAGTCTGTATGTTTAATGTCCCAACTCGTAGTCCATTAGCATATCCGGGTTGTCGTCGTTTGTATCCGTCCTTTCCGAGGCCTGTTCCTGGTTTGAAAGCAAATATGATATCCACTACTGGCTTGCTAGGCCTATCGTAGCTTCACCAGAGCCCCGTCAGCCGTCACTTTTCAGGGTTCCCATAGAGCCTTCACGGCTACCGTAGAGGTCCCGGGGCACACAAAGTCCCCACTGTACTTCACCCCTACAGGCATAATTGCAAACAGTCTTGTTTGTATTGACCTGGTGGAATTTTCACACTTTTTTTCTTAGGAGAAGAATTAAAACCAAAACATCTTAAAATTCGAAAGCCATTTCCAGAGAACGGATTTCTATGTAAATACATACTTACCATATTTAGGAAACTAAACTTAATTATATTTTGTATTACCTTTATGACCATTACAAAATAGAATAGAGCGATCTAGGCTACAATAGCACGGACATGTGAGGAGGATGCAAGAGGAGAGGATACCGAAGATGATGTTTGGAATGGACATGAAGGGAAGGAGGCCAAGGGGAAGACCAAGGGACAGATGGACGAAGGGAGTTAAGAAGAGTGTGGAGGAAAGAGGAGTGTGCTGGGACACAGTGAAAGACGAGAGATGTGGATGGACAGGAAACGATGGAGAGTCTTATGTTCCAAGCAGACCCGACCAGCGGTCGGAAACTGCTCAAGATGATGATGATGATGATGATGATTAGCTTTACGAATCATACCTGTGGAGTTGAAAAGTGGAGCATTTATTTTCCATATTTGTCCATATTTGAAAGTTTAGCACATACGTTCCATATTCATAGTCATTAAAATCAATATACCGTATTTGCTCGCGTATATCTCGCACTTTTTTGACCGAAAATATGCGTGAAAATTTTCGGTGCGAGATATACGCAGGGAATGACCGTATTCCCGAAAAAACGCAAAATTTGCATTATTGAAACAAGGCAACTGGCATACGGTATTCACCCTATTCATTGTCACTGCCTTCACTGCTGCCAATCTCCGAGGTACTCTCGCGAGCATCATTCTGGTCATCATCCCATACTGCTTCATCCTGACTTCCGTCCAATGCATTTGCGACGCACGTCTTCAAGAAGCTCTTCACAACAATGTCCGTCGACACCATTTATTTCTATTCGTTATGATTATGCGACATTAAGAACCTATATTGGAAATATCTGTTCCCGTAGGAAACAGGATGTAAAATTGTCCGATTGAGCTATGTACATTAACAAATTCACAAAGAAATTTGATACAATGGTCCGGTTAGCTCAAAACAGTTGCCAGCGTTTCGCCCCAGTGTACCAATGGGCTCTTCAGTTGGTTATGGTACACCTCACCAAGACGCGTGGCTAGTACATACTGTGAAGGCCGCTGCAAGGCACAAATGTTGCCACGAGCAGCGCCAATGTACTATGGAAGTCAATACTTCCTTTCAAAAATAATGTTAGCTTACCTAGCTAATCCATATTGGAAATATCTGTTCCCGTAGGAAACAGGATGTAAAATTGTCCGATTGAGCTATGTACATTAACAAATTCACAAAGAAATTTGATACAATGGTCCGGTTAGCTCAAAACAGTTGCCAGCATTTCGCCCCAGTGTACCAATGGGCTCTTCAGTTGGTTATGGTACACCTCACCAAGACGCGTGGCTAGTACATACTGTGAAGGCCGCTGCAAGGCACAAATGTTGCCACGAGCAGCGCCAATGTACTATGGAAGTCAATACTTCCTTTCAAAAATAATGTTAGCTTACCTAGCTAATCCATATTGGAAATATCTGTTCCCGTAGGAAACAGGATGTAAAATTGTCCGATTGAGCTATGTACATTAACAAATTCACAAAGAAATTTGATACAATGGTCCGGTTAGCTCAATATGGATTAGCTAGGTAAGCTAACATTATTTTTGAAAGGAAGTATTGACTTCCATAGTACATTGGCGCTGCTCGTGGCAACATTTGTGCCTTGCAGCGGCCTTCACAGTATGTACTAGCCACGCGTCTTGGTGAGGTGTACCATAACCAACTGAAGAGCCCATTGGTATACTGGGGCGAAACGCTGGCAACTGTTTTGAGCTAACCGGACCATTGTATCAAATTTCTTTGTGAATTTGTTAATGTACATAGCTCAATCGGACAATTTTACATCCTGTTTCCTACGGGAACAGATATTTCCAATATGGATTAGCTAGGTAAGCTAACATTATTTTTGAAAGGAAGTATTGACTTCCATAGTACATTGGCGCTGCTCGTGGCAACATTTGTGCCTTGCAGCGGCCTTCACAGTATGTACTAGCCACGCGTCTTGGTGAGGTGTACCATAACCAACTGAAGAGCCCATTGGTACACTGGGGCGAAATGCTGGCAACTGTTTTGAGCTAACCGGACCATTGTATCAAATTTCTTTGTGAATTTGTTAATGTACATAGCTCAATCGGACAATTTTACATCCTGTTTCCTACTGGAACAGATATTTCCAATATGGATTAGCTAGGTAAGCTAACATTATTTTTGAAAGGAAGTATTGACTTCCATAGTACATTGGCGCTGCTCGTGGCAACATTTGTGCCTTGCAGCGGCCTTCACAGTATGTACTAGCCACGCGTCTTGGTGAGGTGTACCATAACCAACTGAAGAGCCCATTGGTACACTGGGGCGAAATGCTGGCAACTGTTTTGAGCTAACCGGACCATTGTATCAAATTTCTTTGTGAATTTGTTAATGTACATAGCTCGATCGGACAATTTTACATCCTGTTTCCTACGGGAACAGATATTTCCAATATGGATTAGCTAGGTAAGCTAACATTATTTTTGAAAGGAAGTATTGACTTCCATAGTACATTGGCGCTGCTCGTGGCAACATTTGTGCCTTGCAGCGGCCTTCACTGTACTAGCCACGCGTGTTGGTGAGGTGTACCATAACCAACTGAAGAGCCCATTGGTACACTGGGGCGAAACGCTGGCAACTGTTTTGAGCTAACCGGACCATTGTATCAAATTTCTTTGTGAATTTGTTAAATTAAGAACCTATGAAAAATACGTCATATGGTCGTTAAGGATGATTCAAGGCAGAAAAGGAATTTAGAGTGCAGACGCTTAGCCAAGCTTAGCGATCGATACAATCGATCATCTTCCCTATCAATTCCTCGCTACATGCATGAGCGAGCTCGAACTTGCCGACCACGGCCTAAGACTAACGATGTACCGCGTGCTACAGGGTCATTCACTCAAAGTGCGGCCAGCAGCGCGGCGCGTAAACACAGCTCACTGAGCTTAGGGTCGAGAGTCCGAAGCACCAATCCAACAGCACTTCCTTCCTTATCTTAATTATGACATATGCTGTGACAGCAGCGCGCTGCGATATGCTCGTCTGACCTTTATAGCTGCACGTTCTACCTAGAGCGCTGGGCCGGCCAAACTTTGAGTGAAAGACCCTGTATAACACTCACGCCGCGCCTCATCGTTCTTTGCGCCGCATGTTCGCACGTGCTTGCACGCGGCCGAGCTCTGATGCGATGCAATGCGTAAGGACGAAATCATTGAGATTCGAGAAGACTGAACTGCGTTTCTCTGCGATGTAACAGAAGGCCTACTTGCGCATACGAGCATGTTGGTGCGAGTGGTTTAGCACAGATTTCGTTGATCTTCGAAGCCATAGTACAGGTACTGATGTCTACAAGGCAACTGCCGCCAAAACGAACAATAACATTGCGTATTGATGACTGTTGTGACGCGCTAATCGCGCTAAGGTATCGCTTCGGGTAAGTTCCTGGACAATGACGACTGTTGTGGTGCGCTAAATCAAACGTGTTTCTACCTCAAGGTTATTACGGCCATTTATATGACGGCGTCAGAAATGAATGCGAGATATATGAGACTAATTTTTCCCCCTGAAATTTCAAATTAAAAAATGGGGTGCGTGATATACGCGAGCAAATACAGTAGTGCATATTTCTGCTAGAAAGTATTACCGTATATACCCGAATGTAAGACGACCCCGAATATAAGACGAGGCCTAGTTATCAACTGCCTCTTACAGATTTTTCAAAAAAATACTCACTAACTCATAACTTGCACAATATATGCCCTCAAGGTCGTGCTTTCATTTTTATAACGTCTCGTGTTATCAGAAATCCCTCTGCCCGCTTTTCCAAGACATACTCTGTAATTTCTTTGTTCAAGAATGGGAGACGTTATTAAATTAAGATATGTTGATCACTCAATTACGGCTCGTAAAACTGACTGGTTGTTCTTGTAAAGATTGTTTTAAAACATATTTCTGTACGCTTTCGAACATATCATTTATCCGCTTAAAATGACGTGTATGCGTAAATCCTAACCTCAAAATGTACGCTGTTCGTATATGCTTGGTAATTAAACATAACAAACATATTTTAATCTTCATTAACGCATTGATTTGTTGCGAGTTACAAGATGCCAACACCACATACTACTTTGCAAATAATAATAACATTCTTTTTTTTTTATACCCTGAATATAAGACGACCCCAAATTTTTATAACACACAAAGTGGAAAAAAAACTCGTCTTACATTCAGGTATATACGGTAAATTCTAGTAAATTAGCAGTCCTGTCAGTAATGGAGAAACAAGTTAAAGATCTATATTTAAAGAATTCAATCAGGGTACAGGTAAAGTTGCCGATGTGGCATAAATGAAGATGGAGACTGTACTTTCAAAGTTAATTTTATTGTTGGATTTAAGCCAAGCCTCAATTACCTCTTCTGATGTTGAAGCAGTTTCAGTCAATACAAATCTGTCCTTAGAGACAATAAGAGAAGATTCACTTTCCTGCACTTAAAAAGAACATTTTGTAATCCATTGTTTTGGTAACGGAGAATAATCGATTTAAGAGTATTCTTCAAAGATCATACTGATATTATGAGAAGTGCAATGTTCTATTTCAAGTAGATCTACTTTGGTTAGCTTCTTTGAATTTGGATATTGAAATACAGTAGAAATTATAGGTTTTTGTAAATTTAAGTTCATATATAATTCCATATTTCAATAAAATAACTAAATATATGTCATTAATTATTTATTAGTCCATCAGGGCCACCGAGAGGATTTAAGGGCCCCTATGCAATGTTTTGCTTCCCCTCCTTGAAATAAGCCTACTTTTAATTATTAATATCCACTACTACAGCTATTCCTGGAAGACAATGCCATTTTGAGAAAAGCTTCTAATGCACAGTCATAATTTAGAAAAACATTCAAATCTTATTTCATAGAAAACGATTTGGGATTTTTGAGAAGTTGTAATACAGTTGACGTGCATAGGGAAATATTTTGCAATTCTGTAAGTCTTCGCTTTAATTAAGTTACCAGCACGTAATGAAAAATAAGTACCATTTTAAAACTCTGCATTAGTTTGATGCAGATTCAACTCTAATTAGCCTACACTATGTAACATAATTTTTGTCCTTGGAAAGTAAATGCTATTTTCTAACTGATTATGTCTGGAAAGGTAGGAAAACCATAATTATTCATGTCAAACTTTGCTTTTGTGAGCAGGACATTGATATTTGTGACATTAGTGTATTTTCATTTATTTTGCCACTTCTTTTAATCATAACTAGCAACGAAACAAAGAAGGAGAAAGATTATGTTGAATTCAATTAGAATGCATGGAACATAGTAAAATATATACCAGCATGTATTTAGAAGTGTGTTGCTTTTCCACATGAACAAAGCAAAGTTTATGGAACATAATGGCCATTTTTATACTTTTGGGGCATGGAACAATCCAGAAATAACACTTTCAACACAAGGACAAGAATTTTATTTTTCATTTTTGGGGTGGGAACAGAAGTGATACTCTGCTCTTCCTGGGGTAGAATAATGTAAATTCTTCTTCTTCTGCTTTTACAGCTTCATTAGACCACTTCAGTCAATCATTTCTTGGTCCGCTCTTTCAGTAAGTTTTCTTTCCGAGTTGCCCAGTAGCTTTTCATTCGCTTTGATCTTCTCAGGCGTTCCTCATCTGTAAATACCATTTTTACTGTATTACGTTTGTCTATTTTTGCCTGAAATCTTTTTTTTATGTCTTCCAGTTTTTTTAAATTTTTGTTTTGCAAGTCATCCAAGGTTATTTCTAATTCTTTCATATCTTCTCTAATTTCCTTAATCCATCATACTTGTTGTTTCAGATACCAAAGTTTCACTACAATATTTCTAGATTGTAACACATTTTTTTGTCATTTGCTGGAATCGAGCAATTCCTTTTACCAAATGATCGCACTATCATATATGCCTCTGAAGTGTTTTCTGCCTCATTTCTTTTGGCAGTTTAAAGTTCAGTAACATGAGATATCTTTTGCCGAGCTGTATACAAATCTACATCCTTACTCTGCTAAGCCTCGTACAGCATTCTACATAACACAAGAATAGCTACAATAAACTGAAACTATCTTGTACCACTAACGGGCCCTCATTGCTTACGGGCCCCTGTGCATTTGCCCCCCCCTTGTCCCCCCTCTCGACATCCCTGCATATAATTCCGTTCCCATGGGCCTGTTTCACAAGGCAACTTTTCACTTTACACTTTTCAATTCTTGCAAAGTGCAAAGTCTTTCTGTTCCACCATGATCTATGTATTACTTTTCAATTTCTTTGCAAAGTGAAAAGTCTTCGCGTAGGAATGATACGATCATGTTTATTCAATGAACAAACTGTATAATACTCCATGATTTAATGCTTTATTTTTCGTGGTGAACTTGAGGACTTTAGCAACAGTTCTTCAAATACCGTAGTTGATTTTGATGTCCCATGCATTGCTGCTATACCGTGCCGGGCACCATTTCCTAACCAATGTAAGCATATAAGAATTTTTTTCTTTTTCGGAAAGAGGTCGACTTCTTTATGCTGCAGGTTTCAATAAATGGCCAATTATTTCAAGAATATAATCAGCTTGTATTGGGGTAATATGAAACCACTCACGAAATTCCTTCAAAGTGAGGTTATGAAAATTCATCCTGTCTTTTTACGTCCTCTTGTTGGATTCTTCATCAATATCCTCACTTGATGATAACAAAAGCTCTCGTCGTAACTTATTTATAACCCTAAACCAAATTCTGCGCCGAGAAACTAGTGTAGAGACTTGTTCATTAACAGCTCTTTACAAAGATTTCTGAAAACTTTTCACTTCATTCCTTTGCACTTGGCATTTCCGCACCAATGGAGGAACACAACAGGCTTCCACAGGGGCAAGAGTCCTAACTTTTCACTTTTCACTTTGCAAGACAAATCTGAAAAGTGATGGTGGAACAAAATCTGAACTGAAAAGTGCAAAGTGAAAAGTTGCAAAGTTCATTCGTGGAACAGGCCCCAGGTCATTACAGAACCATTACAAACCCTGAGTAAATTCATGTAGGCCTAGTTTTATTTCATCAAGTGTTATGAACTAACCTTGCTTACTGCTTTTAGTTGTTAGATCTATCCCATATGTTTGTTTTCAGAAACTGGAGGCCTCTTCATGCTTGCTATCAGATTAATGCAATTGTTCAGTGAGAATAAGGCTGATTTATCTCGACTCACAGGAATTCTAGGACTATACTTCCAGATTCGGGATGATTACTGCAATCTTTGTCTGCAAGAGGTATGCTGTAACAGTAGGCCAACCTGGAATTATTTAGCTATTTTATTAATTCATTTGTTATTTGGAAATACCATAGGGCACAAAGCCCAAATGACAAGATTTATAACTGTGCATTCAAGATAGAAAAACAATGAGAAAGTCATTAGTATAGCCTAAACTGTAGGCGTATATCTGACCAGGGTAAATCGTACCAATTACAATATTCACAATAGTATCGTACATTAATGAATTATAAAAGAAATTCTCAAATTGTTTAACAGTGAACTTCCATAACTTAACCCCTCAACATACCGATGTCTTCCTATACTGATGCTTCGAACACGCGACACACCATCTCTGAGGTTTAGATTTCTCAGTTTTGGGTGCTAATTTCCTTATAAAATGTATTTCCTGTAACCTTGGAACCGTATTATCTGATGCGCAACGGCCTTGAATATTTCATTCCACGCCCAACCAAACATATTTTGTAAACAAACCTTTCACCAGCTGAACCCGATAAGATAATTGCTCAATGTTTGTTTCTGTCACATGTCTAAATATTATTAGAGAATAATATTAGAGACAAAACTTTCATCTGGATTATAGGCCTACTATATTTCAAGCCATGGCTGGATAATGCCATTGCGCGCGGCGTGATCAAATGGAGCATGACAGAATTGAGTGAGGGGAATAACATTTATTACGAAACAAACCAACTCGAAACATATTTCAGATAAAAGATCGAGCCATCGTCTCGCAAACGAGATACATACCATGCACAACTGGTTCTCGTAACATATGACAGAAAGCCGCACTAACTGATACCTACACACAGCGCTGGTGGAACTTTACAGAAATATTTCCAGCCAAAAAAAGGTGAATACAATAAAATAATCCGCACTCTGTATGCAAATAAAGCAAAGAACATCACGCGAAAAGACAAACTTCTCGGCTCGTGATTTCTTTATTTCATCCTGTGGAAAAGAATGAAGCAAACAAAATGAGAGATTATTGCTCAGACTTGCTTGAATTCCTTTTTATCCTTGCACAAACAACCATATTTTGACGAACTACAATTGTTATTTTACAACACCTATAAACCCCAACATTTCTTCTTGAAATCAAAACCATTTGCAGTTTGATAACTCCAAAACTCTTCTCGAAGCCATATATGGGTCTATACCACATGTACAGTCGGCGGCTATGGAAGAGAAGAGGGTCTATACCACGTATAGAGGTTGGTCTGAGGGGTTAAGCAAATGACTAAATCTTCCAGATGTTAAGTGCCCAGTCAAATTTAAGTTTATTTATGTGGTGAAGGGAAAGCAAAAACAGGTAACTGATAATTAAGCATTCCTCAATATTTGTGGGTAGCCTACATGCTCACTTAAATGAATCAATAAATTGCAAGGACTAATATAAAACAATGTTCCTTTTCTAATATACAACAATATTACTTTGGCCTACCAATTTTTTTGCTGATAAAACTGATGCTTCCTATTTCACACCCTTCTCCATACAAATATTTTTTCATTAAATAACATTCTGTGTAGGCCATCTTAAAAAGAAAGGGTTTTCCCACCAAACCAAGTTGTAGCCATAGTATAAACACATTGTTAGTGGGCATTTACAAGGTGAAGCATGAAATATGTATGTGGGGCTTGCCCTTTTTTACTAGGCTTTCCATACTTCCAGTATGATTTATGGGATAATAATAATTACATAATTATTTTTGAATTGCAGCCAATGGCAATAGCAGGGCATTTTAATTGAACACTCGTAGGCTCCCCAACAAATTCAATTTCATGTACAATAGTTCCAACTGTGGCTGCCAGATGTCACTGACACCCAGCAGCGAACGTTGGAATTTGATAGAGCGTTTCTATCCAAATAACCTATAAATTTTGGCTACAGACTAGTGGTAGGTTCTTTTACATGTCATAAATTTATTACATGGGCCCGCCCCCTCCGAAGGATACTGAAGGATTTTAAAGCTCTTTAAAATTAAACGACTTTTGGCGGGTTTGAACCCGCGATATTGGGCATAGCAGTTCAGCATGCTACCGACTATGCCACCGAAGTCTAAATATGAATAATACAGGTAACAATAAAATCATAGCTTCACTAGTATACAACATAGAATTATGAAAACTGACACACTTGCAGTAGATAGAGCTTCAATTTCATATATGAATGGGCACAGTATATAAACAATTGCCTAAATTGCTAAAAATGGCATATTTGTTATTTTTATAAAACACTAAAAAATCACAAATTGACTGGGCTGAATAGAAGTACAGCATTTTGATTTTAACTTAAGCAAAATAGGCTACTTAAACCTACAATAGAAGATGTATCAACACGAAGTTTATATTAACCTTCATACAAAAATTTAAAATGTATAACTTGTCTTTCATAAATTTAATGTTTTTGTGTTCTACGGTATATTCCAAGTAGCATATGCCATAACTATTTTCTGATAAAATCTCACAAATACCGTTCACTTTTGCATTTTTCCCTCCCAAAAATCGTACTTAAAAATACCTTTGACTCAATGTTTTTAGGATGGGTATCTTTTATTTAAATGCAAAAATTAAAAATTGGAAATTTTTAGATCTTACTGTCCATGAGCCTCCTTAAGGAAAGCATCAATAACATTAATAATAGGATTATAAAAGTACTGTTCATAATTTGTTTTTTCCTTGTCATTGTTACAGTATTCAGAAAATAAAAGCTTCTGTGAAGACCTAACGGAGGGAAAATTCAGTTTCCCAATCATTCATGCCATCAAGAGTCAGCCTGGTGACAATCAAGTGATGCGTATCCTTTATTAGAGCTGGACTACTATTTGTGATTTTGCTTATACAGGGTGTCTACCGGTAACAAAAAAGTAACGAATTATACAAATGGGTAACAAAAGTAACGAAAAAATAACGAATTTCACAAACGGGTAACGAAAATTTTCTAAATGTGGGTTGAATCATTTAAACTCGCACCGCTAGGCTTAGAGATTGTGATGGCGCGTGTTTCATACAAGCGGCGCCGCGCTGATCGTATAGTCCTAAGCTGTATTTCCCCGTGCCCGACCTCAAGGGCATACTGAGGATACCTTGAGTGGTATACATCGATTCAACATATATTTTCTGCATCAAGAAGACTTTTTAATTTCGTGTGAAATGTGCAAAGATCTTCGAGAAAGTTTTGGGAAAGAGAATTAGGACAAGGATAGAAGGAGGGATGAGGGAAGAACAACATGGCTTCAGAGCAGGAAGGTCCACAGAGGATTTGATTTTTGCTGTAAGGCAGAAACAAGAACAGCACTATGAGTATGGAACAGATCTACTGATGGCCTTCCTGGACATTGAGAAAGCATATGACAGTGTATGCAGGAACAAAGTATGGAAGTCTCTGGAGGATAGAGGAGTAGAGAAATGGACTATAAAGAGGATAAAGGAGATGTACAAGGGAAGCGTGAGCTGTGTGAAAGTGGGAGGAGAGAGATCAGATTGGTTGGAACAGAGAAACGGCCTGAAACAAGGAAGTGCACTGTCACCGTTACTTTTCATTGTGGTGATGGATGACATAATGACCCGAGTGGCACAAGTAATTGGGGAAGGAAAGATGAAAGCAATGGTGTTTGCAGATGATTTGATGATTTGGGGAAACAAGGAGGAGGAGGTACAGGAACCGTTGGACGTGTGGGAAGGAATAATACAAGGATATGGGATGAAATTTAGCATAAATAAGAGTGAGATGGTGATCACAACAAGGAAGAAGGAAAGAAACACAACAGGAATACCAATTGGTGGGGAACAGATGAAGAAAGTGGAGAGTTTCAAGTATCTGGGAAGCCTGATACAAGATAATGGAAGAAACGATAGAGAAATAAATGAGCAGGGGAGGCAGGCAGAAGCATTTCGGAGGAGTGTGAGAAGCATGTTATGGAGCAAGGATGTCCCTCAGAACAGCAAAAAGATCATATATCGGACGTACTATGTCCCTATCCTGACGTATGCCTCGGAGACCTGGGTTAGGAAAGGAAAGGAGAAGAGCAAAATACAGGCCAGAGAGATGAGGTTCTTGAGAAGCAGTATTGGAGCTACAAAGATGGACAGAATAAGAAATGAGAGGACCAGAGAATTAATGAAGGAGGAACCATTACAGGATGGTATAGAGAAATCTAGAATTAGATGGTATGGACATGTAAAACGAATGGAGAAGAGGATACCCAGGAGGGTACACGAGACGAAGTGGGAAGGAAAGAGACCGAGAGACAGGTGACTGAAGGGGGTGGAAGAAAGCGTGAAGAAGAGAGGAGAAGACTGGACAAGGGTGGAGGCTGAGAGATGGTGGGAAGACAGAAGACGTTGGAGAGGCTTGTGTTCCTAACAGACCCGGCCAGTGGCTGTAAACTGTGCAAGATGATGATGAAACATTTTACTGTGTTATTAGGAAACGTGACTATTCGCGAATACTTCCAAAACTAAAATAGAAACCTCTCATTTCTGTTATTTGGAGACTGTCAAATTAAAGTCCAGAAATAATTCAAAATAATTTAATGTCGTAATCTTGCAAAATGTTACCGTTTCGAAAAGAAATTTGCAAAAGACCTTCGAAATTAATAGAACTTATTTTAAAAATCAGTCTCGTATATTTGCGACATGGTTTATTATGGTTTATTTGAAATTTCGTTATATGTCGATTTTTCCTTCGAACTTTGGTTCCACGGAAATATAATCTAACCTGTTATTTTGGAAAGTCGTATAACTTGTATAATTCTTGATTCGTATTCGAAAGAAAACTTGCCCTCTTGTCGTATTATTCGTGCAATCCTTATAGAATAATTCGTAATATTGGATACCTACTTCGAACGTTCAACCTCCAAAATTGCATCCTCAAGACGGCTGGCTGACCACACGACGACTTGCCTACGGGATTCTCGTCAAACGGACCGAGATCGATGTCAGTTGCGTAAAATCCATGCGGGTGTGGCGCCGATTGCTTAATATCGCGAGGTTAACGTGAATCTCGTAAGACGGCCGAGAGCGATTGCGGTACATCACTGTATTTCTCCACATTCAATGACTGGGACAACTGGATTCTTGTCAAACGGACGGCAAGTGGTGCCGATTGCATAATGATGCTGTATTTTCTCGTGCCCGACCTCGAGAACAATGGAAATTTCGTCGAACGACTAAAAGTGACACCGATTATCTAAATCCTGATATTTCTGCATGTTCTGTTGTGTAAACTATGGGAATCTCGTCATACGGCTGAGACCAGCGCCGATCGTGTAACATCTCGATAATTCTCCGTACTTGACTGCAAAGACAGAATTCGGTGAAGATCACGTAACGTCGCATAAATTTCCTCGTGATCTACCGCGGGGAAAAAGGAAATCTTGCCAAACGGTCAAAAGCAGAGCAACCTCTTGGTAATTATAACATCGTCTTGTGCACTAGACGACATATTAGCTGAAACAACTGATTTGATAATAAATATCTTACTTACTCCTTGGCGCTGTCCGAGGCCTGTTCCCTTCTTGAAAGCAAAAGTCTTATCCACTACTGGCTTGCTGGGCCTATCGTAGTTTCACCAGAGCCCCGTTAGCCGTCACTTTTCAGGGTTCTTGTAGGACCTTCACAGCTACTGTAACGGTCCCAGGGCACACGAAGTCCTCACTGTACTTCGCCCCTACAGGCAATCCCCTACTTTGTGCCGTTGCCCGTCTCCCACGACGTGGACGAGGGGTTGGAAGGAATTCCAACAGATGAAGAAAGAGGGGTGGAAGAGGAATGGGCTAGATTTAAGAAGACACTAGTAGGTGCAGCAGAAGCAGTATGTGGAAGGACAAGTAGTAAGAAGAGGTGGAAGAAAACACCATGATGGAATGAAAAGACAAAAGATATAGTAAGGGAAAAGAATAGAGCCTTTAGGAGGTGGTATCAAAATAGGATGGTAGAGACAAAGGAAGAGTACTAGGAAGGAAAGAAGGAGGCAAAGAGAGTAGTTGCTGAGGAGAGAAGAAAGTGGATGGAAGAGTGGACAAAGATGATGGAGGATAGTGATGGTACAAAAAAGGTCCTGTATGGGATGGTAAAAATAAGAGCCGGGAGGATCCTATGTTAGAATGGTGAACAAAAGGGGACAAGATATAGCAAATAGGGAAGAACTGAAGAAAATGTGGAAAGAATATTTTGAAGGACTTCTGAACCCAAATGGAAACCACGGCGAGGAGGAAGAAATCGAGGAAGATGGACTGCAAACAGAAAATGACTTAACATGGAAAGAAGTGGAAGATGCAGTGGGGAAGATGAAAGGAGGGAAGGCACTGGGTGTGGATGAGTTGAGTGTGAATATGGTGAGAGCAGCAGGAGAGCTGGGGATACAATGGTTGTACTGAGTGATGAAGACAGCATGGAAGGAAAGGAAGACCCCAGAGGACTGGAAAAAGAGAATAATTGTCCCGATCTTCAAGAAAGGTAGTAGAAGAGAATGCAGAAACTATCGGGGAATAACACTGATGAGCCATTGTGCAAAAATGTTTGAGGAAGTTTTGGAAAGGAGAATTAGGACAAGGATAGAAGGAGGGATGAGGGAAAAAAACATGGCTTCAGAGCAGGAAGTTCCACAGTGGATTTGATTTTTGCTGTAAGGCAGTTACAAGAACAGCACTAACGGCTTCGGTGGCGGAGTCGGTAGCATGCTGAGCTTCTATGCCCAAGATAGCGGGTTCAAACCCGGCCGAAGCCGTCGGATTTTTTAAGAGCGTTAAAAATCCCTCAGTATGCCTTCCTTCGGAGGGGAAGTAAAGCCGGCGGTCCCATGTCATAGATTTATGGCATGTTAAAAAACCTTCCACTAATTACACCTGTGTGAAGCTAAATTGGATAGGTTAAGAATGTAAACAACGCTCTTAGGTTTCTACGTTTGTTGCCAAGAGCCGACTGCGGTGTCGTCTAGTAGCTAAGTTCTGAACTTGGCCTAGTAGTCGTTGACGGTGGCGCTTGGCGGCAAAAGTAGGAACTATTTGAAAAATTCTAAGTTGCAGTATGTACTTAAATTAAAAAAAAAAAAAACAGATAACACACACTAATACAGTCATCACAATTAACACCGGTTATCAGACAGATTCTACACACACCCAAAGTACACGGGGCTACATGACCGCGTTGTCGCAGCCCCTGAACTTAAGAACCAACCAACCAAGAACAGCACTATGAGTATGGAACAGATCTACTGATGGCCTTCCTGGACATTGAGAAAGCATATGACAGTGTATGCAGAAACAAATAATGGAAGTCCCTGGAGGATAGAGGAGTAGAAAAATGGACTATAAGGAGATTTACAAGGGAAGCGTGAGCTGTGTGAAAGTGGGAGGAGAGAGATCGGACTGGTTGGAACAGAGAAGCGGCCTGAAACAAGGAAGTGCACTGTCACCGTTCCTTTTCATTGTGGTGATGGATGACATAATGACCCGAGTGGCACAAGTAATTGGGGAAGAAAAGATGAAAGCAATGGTGTTTGCAGATGATTTGATGATTTGGGAAAACAAGGAGGAGGAGGTACAGGAACAGTTGGATGTGTAGGAAGGAATAATACAAGGATATGGGATGAAATTTAGCATAAATAAGAGTGAGATGGTGATCACAACAAGGAAGAAGGAAACGGGAATAACAATTGGTGGGGAACAGCTGAAGAAAGTGGAGAATTTCAAGTATCTGGGAAGCCTGATACAAGATAATGGAAGAAACGATAGAGAAATAAATGAGCGGGGGAGAAAGGCAGAAGCATTCCGGAGGAGTGTGAGAAGCATGTTATGGAGCAAGGATGTCCCTCAGAACAGCAAAAAGATCATATATCGGATGTACTATGTCCCCATCCTGATGTATGCCTCGGAGACCTGGGTTATGAAAGGAACGGAGAAGAGCAAAATACAGGCCAGTGAGATGAGGTTCTTGAGAAGCAGTATTGGAGCTACAAAGATGGACAGAATAAGAAATGAGAGGACCAGAGAATTAATGAAGGAGAAACCATTACAGGATGGTATAGAGAAATCTAGACTTAGATGGTATGGACATGTAAAACGAATGGAGGAGATGAGGATACCCAGGAGGATATACGAGACGAAGTGGGAAGGAAAGAGACAGAGAGGAAGACCGAGAGACAGGTGGCTGAAGGGGGTGGAAGAAAGCATGAAAAAGAGAGAAGACTGGACAAGGGTGGAGGCTGAGAGATGGTGGGAAGACCGAAGACGTTGGTGAGGCTTGTGTTCCAAACAGACCCGGCCAGTGGCTGGAAACTTTGCAAGATGATTATGGTGATGACTCCTTGGCGCTACAGCCCTCGTAGGACCTTGGCTCCCCGGACAATCTCACCCATTCTTCCCTGTTGACTGCTTTGTTTCTCCATCTTCTGACTCCCATCTTTCTCAGATCTTCCTCCACATTTTCCAGCCTTCTGGTTCTAGGTCTTCCCCTCACATGCCGTCCTCCTGGCTTCCCATTGAAGACCAACATCAGCAAAACAGAGGTCAGTGCCTTTCATCTGGATAATAGGAGGGCCCATTACATACCCTGTGTATAATTCAGAGGTCAACAGCTAAAATATTGCACCCAACCAAGATATTTGGGTGTTGTGCTGGATCGCTCTTTGACATACAAAGAACATCTCTGCAGTACAGCAGCTAAAATCAGAACACTTAACAACATCCTTCACAAACTCTGTGGTACAAGTTGGGGAGCAAATGCAACTGTTCTTCGCACAACAGCTCTCGCCTTAGTATACTCAGTTGCTGAATATTGTAGCCCCATATGGATCAATGGTGCACATGTAGGAAAAGGTGATGACCAGTTAAATGATACAATGAGAACAATATCGGGCACTCCCAAATCCACACCACTCGAGTGGCTACCAGTATTATCCAACATTCACCCTTCTCCCCTGCGAAGGCTAACAGCTCTAAAAGGGGAATGGTCAAAATGCGCTGCAAATGATCCCTTACCCGTACATCAGGTCTGTAATCCACAGAAGCAAGGGAGATTAAAATCTCGACATCCGTCATGGCAGCTAGGCAAGATGCTTGTTGAATCTAAGTTCAATATGGACGAAACTTGGCGAGAAGAATGGGCTACATCAACCCTGATGAGCTAGGATTGATCACCGACCCCTGAAGAAAACCTCCTGGTTTCCATCTTCCAAGAAGGATGTGGACGTCACTGAACAGAGTGCGGACCGGTCACGGAAGATGTAACTTTTGGCTCCACAAATGGGGGAAAATTTCTAGTCCTCAGTGCGATTGTGGTGATTCAGTGCAGACAATCCATCATATTGTGTCGGAATGCCCTTCGCGGTCTTTCGAGGGAGGATATGACTACCTGCAGAACGCAACTGATGATGCAGTGGAGTGGATTGCTGCTCTGGACATCCAACTGTGACTTTTGGTTTCATTTTCGATGTTACTAGATATTTATTACTTGTATATATTGTATATACTGTAGCATTACTGAATCCTCTGTATGTCATACGAAATATATATATATTGAAGACCTTCCGTAACCACCCTGTTCTGTCATTCCTTCTACATGTCCCAACCAACGCAGTCTACTACTCTTTATTTCCACCATTTCATCCGTCCGGTTTCCTTTGTCCTTTGGTTCCGTAACAAGTGTTCTTTATTTTTACGGGATAGAGTTGTTAGCCCCATGCCCAGCCCCCAACCTGGAGGACAAGTGTACCGCTCTTAGTCTGGCCCATCACCTTAGGCCTGTCCAGCTTGGGTGGCCGTGCCAGTAGTCGAAGCTCTCGCTGGTATAGCCCCAAGGATCGTTTGAGCTCGCAAGCCTCCAAACACCCGGCAATACCTGTTTGCCTTCTGCAAGGCGACGGTACCGGCGGGAGGAAATAAATACCTAGTATTTATTTATTATTTTTAGAACATTTATAACACCTTAAGTGAATTTTTTTACCACTTTAAACACAGTTCATTGTTGATTTTCTTCACCGGGTGATGTGCTCCTATGCTTGTAGACCGCAACATATCTTGAATTCAAAGGTAACTACGAGGGCTGTTTTTTAAGTAAGGTCCTTTTTTTTTAATTTTATTTACCGAACATTTTATTTTGAAACCACATTTATTTTTATGTTTTACATACCTTCCTCTATTTTTCTACATAGTTGCCTTGTTTATTTAGGCACTTGTCATACCTTAAGACTTAAGTTCTGAAATCCCTCTGCATAAAAGTTTGCCGCTTGCTCTGACGACCAAGAATTCACACGTGAGGAAAATCTATTGATGGAGTGGTTATCATGAATCTTCGGTCCTTGTACATTTTCGTGTCAATTGCAGTCACCAAATCATCTTGTCATCACAGACCTGAGCGTTCATCGTCATGAACATTTTCACGGCCACTTTTGAACTCGCGTACCCGTTTTTTGCACTTTATTTTCCGTCATTGCATTATCACCATACACCTCACAAAGCTGACGATGAATGTCTGCAGCCGACATGTTTCTTGCACTCAAAAAACGTATCACAAATCGTACCTCACACGCGGCGGGCGAATCAATAATCTTGAACATTGGAAAGATGCACAGTTCAGCGAACAGGTTAGCTACACAGCTGCAACTAACGCCTGCTTGTTTGCAAAAGATGCCGGGAGGTAGCGCCCACGCTTGTTGCGGCGTGCACACTAACTACGGGCTTGTTAAAAAATTCAGCCCTCGTAAAATTAACTAAAAGGTACCTAAAATGTAACTAATTTTTACTTCATCCTTAAAGTAGACACCCTGTTATAGTAACAACAGTTGAAGAAAATGTATGCAACTGTTTCATATGTATAACTACAGGGCCGCTGGGTCTTGCACAGCCTGCTGGCTGCGAGAACAACGTGTTGCATACTGCTGTCTGTCAATGGCAAAGAAAGAAAGTGTATTATTGTTAACTGCACAGTGCTTACTACTTGCAGATGTTCAAAGTGCTGTCCCTCAGTTAGCAAGCATTGCTGACACCTTCGAATGAAGTTGCCATTTACTGGATGCAGTTTGACTTGAGAACAAGGAGGCTACACATTATTTGTAACTGATCTTTTAACAAAAACTTAGGTTCACATGGCAAATGTGGCAGTTTGAACAGAAGATGGACTTACTCCAGTCTGCTGATCACTATGACTGATTGATTTCCAAGGAAATGTTTAAAGCTAGCACAGATTTCATCCCCCTTCTCCGGTATAAGGAGTATCGTTAAAACTGCAGTTTCTTGTTGAAACATCCCTGGTTTCCTTTACTTTCTTTACCTATGTGTGCGACACTTGAACACCTGGGAAAAAATGGAAAATTGTCTTCTTGTGCGCCCAGCACTATTTGCTTACAGAACAATTGCACAGGATAAATACGAGGACCATCGTGAAATTAAGTAAATTTGTTGGCAGACATTCTGATGGCACATTACACAGACAACAGAACAAGACGGTCAGATCTGCAACTCAACTATCGCTGGTGGTGCAACTCCATGTCTGTCTATGCAACTCGTTGAGCTAGAGCGATAGTTGTATCTCAGCAAAAATGAGACTGGTTGCAATTGTTTATCGCTGCGATTGTTTAGTTGTGAGTGTGTGCCCCTGTGTTTGAAACAATTTATTTTTGCGATTGAACAATTGCACGACTAGGAATCGCAAGTGGAGGCCTAGCCTAAACTATGATGTAACAGGGTGATTATTCACACAGGTAAAGCTGGAAAGGATTGCTAGCTATAATAAAATTCTCAAATGAGGAAATCAGTCATCTGCATGCCTCACAGTTATTTCACAAAATACAATATCAGGTATGTTTTGGTGAAATATTCTGTTTATGAAAGTTGGCCCTTTGGTAGACTATGCTTGTATTTTCCTTCTGTTGATTTCCATTGGCTATCAGTGTAGAGTACTTAACCAAGTCTCCAGATATCCTTCGCCAGAGAACACGTGATTTTGAGGTGAAGCGGTACTGCATCACTCTGCTGGATAAGTTTGGCTCCTTCGAATATACTCGTCAGACTTTGGAACAACTGGACAAAGATGCCAGAGCTGAAGTGGAACGACTTGGTGGCAACCCCTTCATGGAAGCTGTGATGGATGAATTGCTCAACTGGAAGACAGATGGAAAGGATTTGAAGGATGAATTGTAACGTGTATTAATATAGGTTTATTTAGTGCTCATTGCAGTGGATTCATGTGTGGTAATATATTCCTCGGGATCGTATTTAAACTCCCCAGTGTAATTCGTAGTATTGTACAATTGAGACTGTTTTGAGAAACGCTCGTTAGAGGCTAATATAACTCGAATTGGTAGACTTACTCTGGAGGAATAGGATTTAAAATGCAAATATTCTGTAGATCTCTAGTGATTTGTAAAAGAAACTGTATCAATCTTTCAAAGTAGCACCTTGAATTTTATGTATAAAAGACATGTTACTTTTGAAGCTAATCATTTTCTCCACTCAAAGGTCACTGTTCGTGATGTGCTGGGTAGAGCTGAACCCACAGGATTTAATTGCAACAAAGTACAGTACAAAGAATTGCTTTGGGTAATGAGTTGAGTAATAGTATAGGGGAGGGTTTATATAATTTTATACTGCAGGATTATTTTGGTATTTATGATTCATGTTTAATTATAGGAGTAAGCCAAATGAAATGAGTCAGCATTTCTCACAGCCAGTGATTCGTCTCATGGTGATGCAAGGCAGTGGGATACGCTGTGTGGAAGCAGACTTGCATTACTTTAAGTAAAATCTTATACTGCAATGGATGTTCCAGCAGTTGTGATTTAATTTGTGACACTAGGGGCTTTTCTCTCGATATTTATTGCCACTTGTCTACAGTGTTATATTTTGAATTTGCGGTGTATAGCATTTAGAAATGTAATATTTTGAGCTTCAATTTAAAATTTCACAGCTTTTCAAATTCAGTAGTTTTCTAGCAAATTCATTGGAAATAGAGATGCAGATAATATTGCATGCAGACTTTGAAGAATTAATCAGAAATATTAATTGTCTAAGGTTAAACTTTTAAATAATTAATGGATTAGTCTTAAAGCCAAATTAACTGATTAAAATGTTTAAAATGGCAAAGATTTTCCAGTAAAAAAAATATATCAGTAAGAAGCATACTTCCAAGAAACATGTAGCAAGTAGTTGCTATCTTAGAATGGGCCTAGACAGGATGTACCACTCATCTGCTGAGAAGTGCAGTTGATACAACTTGACGAAACCTGCACAGATGTGAGATAATTAGAAGAATTTACTATAATTGAAAAAATATGATTAAATCTACGGACAAGAGTCTCATATATTTTCCACTGCCATCAAACCCTTAGATCACGCTTGACTTCAAAACAACCACAAAACTAGCCGACATTAAGTTTATTAACGACTTTAAAACTAACAAATAGTCAAGAAGCACAACATTTTTGGGATTAGTTTAAATTGTTAATCTCTAGTTTGATGCATGTAAAAGTAGGAATTTCATAATGTAATTTTGTCAGTTAATTAATGTGCTGTAATAAATGAATTCAGAAGAAAGCAACAAACTCATAGTTACAGCCATGAGAAACACGTAAACTTAGAACAAACTTACTTGATTGTACAAACAGTGAATTTAGTAGGCTACTTAAAAAGTGTTGGCATTTTAGTTTCTTTCCTGAAAGAAAGGTCAAGGGGATGTCTGGTCATCCTAACAAGGGAAGTATAAGGTAAGACAGGTCGAAACCTATCTTGAAACCTTGTGGACGCAATCGTTGTACTATAAGAGGACAACGTGCTGAAAATCAGCTGCAAGATTAAACTGCAAGACTCCGAAATCGTACCTGACATCCTGGTAGGTAGACATGATGGCTGGAGGAGCTGGACATCCCTGAGGCACTCAGAGTAGTAGCGAGGCGTATATATTGACTGGAGTGTGCGGCTCCTTCCCACCGGCCTTGAGCACTTGGGCCGTCAGGGCTGTCCATTCCAACTTGTACGCCACTCGCTACCTCCCATTGATTTATATGAGAGATTCGCCACATGATTTCGGAGCCTTGCAGTTCAATCTGGCAGCTGATTTTCCTCACGTTGTCCTCTAATCGTAGAACGATTGCTTTCACAAAGTTCAAGATAGGTTTCGACCTGTCTTACCTCATACAGCTTCCCTTGTAAGGTATAGATTCATATTAAATACTATGTAGCTCGGCTTCTACACGAATTTGTCTACTTCCACAGCAAGAATATGCCCAACTTATTGGGCTAGCTCACTTTCATTTGGCTCATCTTTGCATACTTGAGATGCTTAATTCAGGAAAGAATTCTCCATATGCATTCCATTTCCTTTTGTTGCTCATTTAGTTAATAGCAGAATCTATAATTTTCAGGGTAACCAGGTGTCCAGCCTTTGGAGAACATGTCCTATTTAGTCCTTGTCCTCCAGACATGAATCTAATCATATTAGATTAAAGTTCTGTATTGATGTGTTAATAATAGCAATATTTTAAATAATTGCTCTGCCTGATCGTTACAGGAAAAAACAAGTGTAATTATTATTTGGACAAATTTTCGAACTATATCAGTACAGATGACGAGCAAAAATTTTAAAACACAATATGATGAACGATGTAGTCAGTCCCCAAGTCTTGATGAACAATACACTGATTATGATGAATAGTAAAGTCTGTCTTGAAGAACGACACTCGAAGATATTAAAGTGAAAGAAATCACTTACGTAGTATATCTCTTGTCTTGATTACTGTAATCACACAAGCTGTTGAAAATATGTGAACTTGATGCCAAGTGTCAATACTAATGCTAGCAACATTGCATCAAGTTCATATAATTTCTAAGGCTCATGTGGTCATTCAAGACTCAAAATATATGGCTAAAAGTGTTTTTTGACTTGAATATCTTTGTGGTGTTCTTAAAGATTCATCATTCATGATGTTCAGTGCTTTTTTTTATACATTAGCTTGCCATCTGTACTTCTTGCTAATGAAGAGCTGATATAGGTCGAAACATGTCCATATAATAATTACAAATGTTTGGCCTTTTTTGTTTGTTTCTTGGTTTGTATTGAACGGGTAGAAGAATGATTTAAAATATTGCTATCAGTCTGTCAAATTGTACGCCATTATTAATTATATGACTATTTCTTCGTAAAAAGATTCTTTATTTACCTTTACGAAGAGGAAGTTAATGTTTATGCAATAGGTCTACTTAGGTTGACAAAACTTGGTAAAGACAGATTCTGTCATTTTGTGTTGGTGATTCTGTCTATAGTTTTTAGACTTCAAGCCTGTTGCCATTTCTTGATGAATGCAGTATTTTCTCATTTGTCTGTAAGAACAGGCTAATGTTAAATGTGGCTTTTCACTAATGTCTCAAGTCCCATTCATGGCTGTGATTATATGTCAAGCTACTGAGTAATGATATTTGGGGCACAGCTAATGCTCGAGGATGTGAAATGTACTACTTATAGGGTGAGTACTGCTCAACTGACTAAGTGAGGAAAGTAGTGGCAAACTACCTCACTTGTCTAGTGTGCCTCAATATCTTGCTGTCGTGGGTTTGTGGGTTTCAACTCGCATAACCTACAGTGGTGCATTTTAAGTATACAACCAGCCTCTGGGCTCAGAACATAATACATGCTGTACATATTTTCTCTATGTAAGAAACTGGGATGCTTCCCAGAACTAAAATTTGGTAGTAGTATTTTGCATTGCCTAGCTTGACCTTATTGTTGAATGAGGTGTCGTATACAACTTCAAACATGACATGCATAAATTTCATATTTATGTGAAAGTCTGTGTACTTCTTAGAAACAGTAAAGCAAAGTTTATTTAATGAAAAATACAATTTTTAATGAAAAACAAAGCTGAAAAATACCGTATCTCCTCGCATAATCGTCGCTACCGCATAATCGTCGCACCCCACTTTTCAACACTAAAATAGTTTATGAAATTTCATCGCATAATCGTCTCATAGCATATTCCTATTTGTGCACCCGTCAGTTGCACAAACTGCCGCGAACTAATAACCAATCAATTAATATAATAAAATTGGTCCGGTCAACTCAAACATAAAATGCCAGCGTTTCGCCCCAGTGTGCCGTTGGGCTCGTCAGTTGGTACAGACACACCTCACCAATACGCATGGCTAGCACATACTGAGAAGGCCATCGCAAGACACAAAATACAAGTATTATTGACGTCACGAGCGATGCCAATGTGCTACGGAAGTCAAGCTCCCTTTCATAAAACAAAAACCTTACCTTGGCAATCCAAATAGGTTATGAATATTCCCGAATGGGAATATGATGTTATTTCCGTTTGAGCGAAACGCTGGCATTTTATGTTTCAGTTGACCGGGCCAATTTTATCATATTAATTGATAATTTATCTGCTCAAACGGAAATAACATCATATTCCCATTCGGAAATATTCATAACCTAGCTAATAACCTGGCGTGAAACTAGTCCCTGCCTCAGTGCATGTGGGCATGACCACATGATGTGAGCGGGCAGCATCGTCACATAGCACGTTCGTATTTATGCGCTGATCGGTTGCGCATCCTGCCGCGACTTTATAACCTGGCGTTACTTTGTCAGAAGAAAGTAATCACGTCTTCAGGCTTGCGAGCTATGAACCGCGATGCAAGCAGCCAGTATTGTCACTTAGCACATGCCGCGTAATTAAAAAACCAGGCGTGATCTTGTCAGAAGAAAGTAATCTCGTCTTCATGTCTGTGGGCTATGAAACGCGACGTGAGCAACCAGTATCGTCACTTAGCACATTCCGCGAGATTATAATCTGACGTGACCTTGTCAGAAAAAAGGAGCCTGTCTCTCTGACTGCAGGCTATGACTCACGACACATATTAGACTCTTGCTACGCGAACGGACGGCCTACGGCACGCTAAACTACTATTGCGCTCAGCGCCACTCCAGGAGAGTAAAACTTGAGTGGACCCGTCGCTTCCGTGAGTTGGCCTCGGAATGAAGAGATTCAATAAGCCGCCGTACGAAGCGCTGCTAGCCCCATTTTGCCGACGTGAAAACAGGCCCAACAGCTGCTATTGGCGGAAACTGCAAGGGACACACCGTGCCAATTTATCACATGCCACTTCCGCGAGAACATCACCACGGAGACTCGTGCGTGATGTTCCGCAAGTGTCATCCACAATGAGAAAATACAAGAATTATACGGTCATCTTGATGACACGGAATTACATAATAAACAAATAATAAAATTAAGAAAGCGCACATGTGTGCAGCAAATAATGATACAGTATATATTTAAAAATTGTGGTTTTCTTCTTTGAACTTCAATATTCTTCGCATAATCGTTGCACCCTACTTTTTCCCACGAATTTTAGGCTAAAATTGTGTGAGGAAATACGGTACCATTTTTTAATGAAAAACAAAGCTATAGGGAATAGCTTCCCTTGGAGCAGCTATAGAAGCATACTGTTATTATTTTTACATCCTTTTTCTCCATTTTGGGGTCGCATTAGCACCTGGTCACCCTGAAAGTATTATCCCCCTCATTGAATGCTGTTCATTATATATTTATACATTTGTGACAAATATGTAGCACTGAAAATAATTATGTTGTTGACAAAACAAAAGGTGGAATATTCAGGAAATCCCAAAGTTAAGACTTGGGTTTTCTGTATGATTAATTTTCTGTTATGGTTATTGTCCATAAATCTGAGAGTCAGATGAAGGTGTGAAGATTTTTATCAAGCTTTTGAGCAATACTATTTAATACTTTGTTATTATCTAGTTCTGACAATAACCCCTAGGACATACAGTACAAGCAACTCCGAGAGAAGTCTCAGAACTGCATTTGTTGATCACACAGCACTCCTTAGCTTCAGCCATTTTGTGTTGCAGTCTTGTTTGAAATACTGGGGATTTGGATTCATTTTGAACACATCCTCAGTTTGACAGTTGAGTGCCAATTGTATAGCTATTGCACATGGGGCAATGAGGTATGTGAAAGTTAATATTATGAAGTATTTTTGGACAGCAGTGTTGCCAGACTCAAATGGAAGTTTTAAATTATGCTGGATTTCCAATTACCCATCTGATGCAATGTCATTATCCTCAATCAAAGTACAAAAACAGGTTATTTCAAATTACCAATTATTGTTGAATATGACTGTGCCTTTTTTTTTCAAGCGGTGGCCAGCCGACTTAGTGAGACCTCTTCGCCGCCAACAATGCACTGCTTGCCCTTCAACTGTCTAATAAGCACATGGAGTACACACAGCTGTACTGGTTAGAAGCAGTATTGCTCACCGCCAGGTGGCTTCGCTGTGAGAAGCTTGCTAGCTGGCCATGACTTGAAACAAAAGCACTGTACTTGTGGCGTGGGCATTGTTTAAGTCTGGGTTTGGTACAGAACTCCTCCCATCTGAATTTCGATAACATCACATGTCTGCCACATGCTACATACCGTACTATGAAGAGAGACTGACCCCATATACAAACTTGCACATACAGTAGTATCTTGGTACTGACTCCCTTGGACAGCGGGATGGCGAGGTGTTGCAATGGTCAAGCTCCTTGCCTCTCACCAAGACCGACAGGGTTTGATTCCAGGTCAATGCACGTGAGATTTTAGAAATGAAATATCGCACCATGTGGTTCAGATTCCGCGTAAAGATAAAGGCCTCGTGGCTCATAATCGTGAGATTAACGGTCATTTAAAACTACAAGCTTCCTTCTAACTACAGGGTTTTAATTGGATGACATGTTTTGCTTGTTATGAAAACCTCATCAGATCTTGTTCACAAGGATTTTAAAACTTTTTTTTAAATGTATATTACACCTATGTACAACAATACATTTAAATTATTATACATATTTAAAAAAAAAGTAGATTCCTTTAGAAGTAGTCATAATTTCTCGGTATTGACGTTTCTATTGGTTATTTATGAACACTTTCCTCCAATCAATACAAACTTTTGTTTTATCTAAAAACTTATTTTAGTGGTACATGTTTTGATTATTGTATAATCTTCATCAGTCACTCTTAAAAGTACAGTACATACATAATCTCATTTAATTTGTTGACATAACATATTTTCAAGCAAACTCAATAATGATGTGCATTCACTTGTTAAATAAACCCTTTAAAAACCTACAAAGAGAATAAAACAAGCGAACAGTTTTTACCAGAACATAAGGGGTATTCTGTGGAACCGAGATGTCCCAAAGAAATGTAAAAATGTATTATATTCAACCTACTACAGACCCATACTAACATATGCAGCTGGAGCGTGGACTACTACAAAAAGAGAGGAGAGTAGAATACAAGCCGCGGAGATGAAATTCCTAAGAGGTACAGAGGGCAAGACCAGAAGAGATAGAGTTAGAAACGAAGAGATTAGAAAAAGGACAGGAATCTTGAAGCTGCAGGACAGGATAGAAACAAGACAGGAATCTTGAAGCTGCAGGACAGGATAGAAACAACAAAGTTAAAGTGGTATGGACATATGATGAGAATGGGAGAGGAGAGAATACCAAAGAAAACTTTCTGTGAAAAGATGACAGGGAAGAGACCACGAGGAAGGCCCCGAAAGAGATGGGCAGATACAGTGTGGGAGTGTGTAGAGAAGAGAGGTGGAAAACCTGAAGAAGTACTAAAAACAGGAGAGGAGTGGTGGAGAGACAGGAAACGTTGGAGGTCCTTAATTCACAACCCGACCCAGGAAGCTGGAAACGGGAAATGAAGATGATGATGAATGACACTTAAATCACTTTAAAATGCATCAGTAAGAATTATATTCTATGTTGCTTACTGTGATGTATTTGTGATGATTTGGTCACTTCTTTTCTGTTCGAATGGTCCATGAAATGGAAAAAAATGGCGAAACCCCACACAAGACATGGCACAAACCTAGAAAAATTGCGGAGTTTTAATTCACCGGCCGTGAAAGCCAATATACCATCTTTTTTGGAAGCCTTCATAGGGAGGTTAAGGCTGCTTGAACTATTAGTTCTCGCAGTAAAGTAGTGCAGTTGCACTCTATACAAAGGGAGGTAGCGCACAGTTCGTTACTCCAGTGGGGGTCCGGACGGGGACACCAAGAGCCCGCCGATGAGCCAGCTTGGTGTCCTAGGGGAAACCCCACACAGGACATGGCACAAACCTAGAAGAATTGCTGAGTTTTAACATCCAATAATGTTAACAATTGTGCAAAAATAAAAAGAACCCAATCAATTACAGAATATGCAAACCAAGGCACCAGAATGCAAAATTGAAATTACTTGAATAATTTGTATTGTAATTAAATTTTCCTTTTGTCTTTTTATGGCCATTTGGCTGCAATAAATTTATTAACAATACTACTGCCCTACAATGCAATTAACTTGGAACCGGGAACGTACGATTTTGCCAACCTTAGTTATAAAAAGTTTTGGGGACTACTGTGTTTGGATTAATTTACATGTTACTGCAGTTGTATGATCTGGCAACATTGCTGGTTGGGTTGTGTTTCAATGCTTTGAGAAATGTTCGGCTTTCAAATTTGTGGTAGAACTTCACTATTCAGGGTTACATGTACTGTATTGACATAATTATGTGTCTTTTTATATTGTGTTCTTTTACTGATTACCACACAGAAGGTATCAACCTTTTTCAGTTGTCATACATGTCTTTGTTGTGGTTTGGGTGCTAGCTACGCTGTGGAATCAGGACAATAAACATAATTCACAATTTTCGTGTTATGTATGAATTTTTTGTAAGTATTGTGCTGTGGTTGTGATTAATATGTATTTAATAATGTGTTAAATAATTTACTTAGAAAATCTTGATGATGATTATCTAGATAGCTAGGTTTGTGTATAGTACTTCTTGTAGATTATATGCAGCTGGTAATTCTCTTCCACTCCATAACTAGGGAATAAAAAGGAATAAAGAAATAAATAATTTATTCTCTCATAAAGAGATTCATCTCATAACTTGCTATTACAGTGCACTCCTGATATTTCACAGGTAGTTAAATCCCTTTGCGATTAATTCATGGGTCTGCTAGAGTGCCTTTGTCAAGTTACAATTTCAACACTTGAATATTTGTCACTGAAGAAAGGCCCTGGCAGCATGATATAAAACGTAACCTTAAATTCGAACAAACTTTGCGGCCTTTATCAATGAAGGGATTTTGGGTTTTTCATTCCAAGGATTATGGAATATTACACAACCTAGACATGCAATTTATCAAGACCAGGACCTAAAATAAAAGTAATCAATAGTTATCAATATTGTTTGAAAGGTAATCGGATAAATCATCGCTAAGAACACACATCTAGTTAATGTACACAATAAGAAGTGCAGCACAATGAGCTTATTATGACGAAAATTATTAATGAAACAATAGTTTTTGTGGAAAATAGCGGAGAAATTTGAATTGCATTCATAGGATCAGAAACATCTTTCAAATTATCTGTGTTTTGAATAAAGCAGTAAGTAACATGGAAATATATAACTTTGGGGCAATTAGGAATTCATCAAATTAGGCAGGATTTTGAATGATTTGATTTCAATTAATTGCAGCTTTACTTGATGAAAAATGATGTAATTACTTTTGTACCATTATAATATAGCACATTTTATTGTTGAATTTACCAGGAGTGTCATTCACTTAAGTTTTACATCCTGCAGTTAATTTGTGGATTTCGATAACCCACCAAAGCTACAATAAATTATCAGGAGTGCAATGTATCTTTTCATACTTTTTGATTTGCTTTATTCTGGTATCATTATGAAAATTTCATAATTAACATGAAAGTGTCAAGTTTGTGTCAATTTTGGATTGGGAATTTTAAAATTTAAAAGTTTCATAGCTGCCATACAAATACAAATTTTAGTAATAATACTGCTGTGTATTAACACACAGTTTAGTAATAGTACTGTCCAACATATAAACAAGGTTTAAAAAATATTTAAAATTCTATATTGTGCTTCACATTTAATATTGAAATAGGCTAATGGCACATCATTGGTCCAGAGTTCTCATAGGAAATTCATGTTGATGAAAATGACAAAAAGGGTGTTCTATTCTTAGACATGAAAATTATTGTTAGCCATAACAGTTAAGTATGGTAATTTTCACTAATTGCAAGTGAACCTTGCCCAGATGAATCCAAAGGGGGCTTGAAAATACATGGAGTTCACACAAAATGCAACCTACTTCAAGTTACAGCAGGAGGAAACTGTTCATCTTAAGTGGAAGTGGAAGGTTGGTTCACCCCCAGCAGACTGCAATAATTGTGTTCTGTACATTTAATTTATGCAAGCGAAATTGGAAATAAAAATTATAAAATATTAATTAGGTTAGAGTCCTTTTGAACCGTGCGAAATATTTGCATTCACATGGTGGCCACTATTGGAAATCCTGGAAAACTCCTGGATTTTTATTAGGTCTGGAATACTCCTGGAAAATGACAAAAAAAAAAAATTGAAAACTCCTGGAAAATAGCCACTGTTAATTAATTATACAAATCTTTCCATCCACTGCTAAAATTCCCAGTCCGCTCTTTAGTCCTCGATGTCATGATATCGTGGAACGGGTAGCAAGGGCCATCTAGCGGTCGCTCTGCAAACCCTGCTAGGCTGCCATGCGCGGCTTCCCACTCTCCTCACCCCTCTCCCTACACCTGCGCGGTGTGACTGCTGCATCCGTAGCACCCTCACTTGACGGTGTCGCTGTAAACAAATGTGTTGCGACGAACTGGTCGCTTCGGCCTGCGTTAAGGAGGAAGTTCTGAACCAAACTAACATCCAGTTAATAGACCCCAAGAAGGAACACAATTTGCTTACTGCGAAGCAAATCCATCTGAGTTATGCCGTGAAAGACAAGATCTACAAGTGCCGATCAAAGTTATCCACCAAAGATGTTTTGAATTTCCGCTCTTTTTTTTTTAAGCGGATATTTGATTCACAAAGGCTTTTTTAAAACAACAATTAAATCATTTGTGTGTAGGCTTGCGTATCAATAACACAATTTTTGTCAACCAACCACAACTGCTTTATTTTGGTCTTGAAGTAGGCAACCGATAATGCCTCCCCCGGGACTCGCGCTTATTTTAAATCTGGAAACATGAGAATTACTTCTGAAAAATTCCTGGAAAACTCCTGGAAAATCGTTGACCGATTTGAGTGGCCACCATGCATACATCTTCTTCTTAAATAAAAATCACACGGGTTTCAATTGAGCGATTGTTGATTATGCAGGCAAGGAAACACCTGGAAGAGCATAAAAGTTACGATAACACTTTTCAATGTGCCTAAGAATGGTGGGGGATAAAAATTTATGAGCAGAATGAACAGATACCATTTAAAATACAGCAGTTCAAAACATCACGATACTTAAATTGAATGACCCAGGAAAGAACTATCAATTAGGATGTTAACCTACTCAAAACGTCAGTAATTAAAGTGAAATATGTCTTAACATTTCCAAACACTGCCTTGACCATGAAAGTATTTTTCATTGAAATAAAATTCCGGTGCACTCTGAACCATAATACCTATCCCAATTCTCCCCAGAGTTCCACCACTTTTTCCTTACCTATAAAATAACATTGCTTATCGGGACCTTGAAATAAAATTCCGGTGCACTCTGAACCATAATATCCACCCCAATTCTCCCCAGAGTTCCACCACTTTTTTACCTATAAAAAAACATTGCTTATTGTGACCTTTAAATAAAGAACTACTGCTTTGCCGTAACTGAATTCGTTCTTGTAAAGGGGGCATGGTGGCTCAGCGGTCTAGCTGTATGCCTCTCACCAAGGCGGTCCGGGTTCGATTCCCGGTCAATGCATGTGAGATTTTCGAAGCGAAATGCCATGTCCTGTGGTCCGGATTCCACGTAAAAAGGAGGTCCCGTGGCTCATAATCACAAGATTCACGGTCACGTAAAACTACAATCTTCCTTCGTTCTTATAAAAGTACCGTAATATCGTTTCCCTGGCTTTAGTAGACAGTCTGTGGCAATAGAACTGTTGCAATTTTTATGTGTGTGTGATAATAAATTGGTGCTCTCCTTTTTTTTTTTTTTATACTACTGTAAGTAGATCTTATAGACTTTGTTTTTAATATTGTACAGTGATATGTTCTTATTTTTGGTTCCTTTACTGTGTAAAGATGACATTCTGTTAGGGTTGTTGTTGTTGTAATTTATATAGTTATTATTTAGTTATTGTCTTTATTTAATGATAGTAAATGTTTTCTTGAGTCTCTGGTTTGTACTTGTGTCTGTTTTATTATTGAACCCAATTGATTGTAATATGTGACTTATCATAATAGTCTTGCTGTACCTCTCTCTCACTAGGAGATTTGGGTGAAGTTGATCAAGCAGGCAAAGTCAATTTCTAGAGTATTTCATTCAACTCTCATGCTCTTATCAGTCACTAATATATTTGGAAGATTTAATTTGATCATAGGAAACAAAAGTGTCTGTGATGTGATCTTCAACAAGAATGAGTTTCTATTGTTGAATGGAGGTTTGTAATTTAAAAAGAAATTGAATTTTAGTTTTGTTGGCCCGTATGGGTAATTTGTTTATACAGTATAATTGATGAAACAGGCTTCCTATGATGGCTTGGCAGACACAGGTTAGCAACTTTACAAATATCTATACTGCAAGAAGTAATTTATTGTAACTGGGTGTGGAGAAATCGATCAGAGTACAAATACAAAATGAACATGAATATTATTACCATATAAAACAATATGCAAATATATTCCGTCAATCAATACATAACAAATGTTAAAACTATGTTAACACTTACATTTGTGGTACATGTTTCGGGGCTATAACTGCTCCCTTCATCAGCCACTCATCGTCTCACTGACATCGTGCGATCACAAAGATATCACTTAAAAGATGCTCATAACTAGGGCTCGGATCGATATGCTCGATAAAATCTCCAGATACAGTGAAACCCCTCGTATCCGAACCCCGGAAATCCGAAATCCCGGGTAATCCGAACGAGGATCTTTCGACAATTTGCAGTTTGAAAAAATACACGCCAAAAAGAGAAACTTATTTATTTAGTCATAAAACAATCATATACTCTGCATTACGGCAGCATTTTACATAATTAGTTGAAAAATGAACAAGAAGTACAGTTAGCATGGTGTAAAAGTGCTTACATAGACAATTATCCCATCCAGGATTGAGAAACGGAAACGTTGGTTATTATTATTCCGTAGCTAATCACTTTGCTAAAACAATGAAATAGCAATAGAAACACACAAAATATCACTTAATCTATCACTTGTAATCAGTTATCTTCAATATTGCAGAAGTGACGAAAACCTTCCCGTGAAGGCAATTGCGCGCCAGCATCGCACTAAGATGTCATCGTTTGGCGTGGCTGCTGCGTGTTGTTCTACGACGCGCAATGCGATGTCAACAGCAGATGCAGCTTCAGTATAAGTCAAATTGTCTGCCGAAGTTTCTTCTTCCTCACTGTTAGCTACATTGCCGTCAAGTTAACTTTGGACCAGACTCACTATTTCATGTTCGCTGTTTGCGCCAAACCCAGCCCAGCCTGCCTCACTCAATATAGGCTACAGTCCTATACCGTAACGAGGGCTGGTCATTATGTTATGGATATATTTCGGCTAATCCAAACAAATTGAAATCCGAACAGGCTACAGCCCCAATTAGTTCGGATTTGAGGGGTTATACTGTATGCTCGAAAACCATGTGTTTTATGCTCTATAGATATGCTCGAAAAAAACATTATATGCTCGAAAAAAACATTATAAACCCGGTTAAATATGCAGAATATGCTCGAAAAACACCGTTAAAAACTATAGAAAGGAAAGTGAAACGAAAACACCAATAACATACCTTTAAATAAGTTACGAGCTTTATTGTCTAATTGTATGTATGATACACTGCAATATACTCGCATTCAAGTTTTACAAGTACTGTATATATAAGAGAAGTGCTCTTATAAAAGATACGGTTGAAAAGTTCATTTACAAAATATTCAGAATTAGGCCAGTCAATGAAGTAGACCTGTATTGGTCTGTACAACAAGAAATTTTCTATGTTTTCAGTTTGGAATGATTTTCTTAAATCAGTCAATAAAAGTTTCAATGAGGAGAACGACCTCACAAAAGGTTAAAAGCCTGCGGTTCTATTATTCGCACCAGATAGGCTTTTCAATAATTATTTCTGTTTTCGAACCTTAAGGATTGTCAGGGCCCGAATTCGGGGGAGAATTCGAAGAAAAACAAACTATTTAGATGAAAACCACAAGAATATGCATTTATATGCTTCTATTCTGAAAACCGCGGTTTTATGCATTTATATGCTCGATAAATTTCAATTCTGTTGGTCCCAGATAGGTGAAATTACCACCGAAAGGCTTCTTTCAATGTGTACTATTCAGGGAAAAAATATGCTAATATGCTCGAATCCGAGCCCTACTCATAACATACAACCATTAAAAACAAATAAGAACCACTATATTAAAAACACATGGGTAAAACCTATACCACTAAAAACTATGAAATGTCTGTCGACTTGTCCAAGTGAAATTATATTTCATCTTCTACGAAGAAACTTTGTCCAATCAACTGTTTTGATCTTGTATATGCCCTCTCTCTCCTGGGGGCGTGGTGGCTCAGCAGTCTAGCTGTATGCCTCTCACCAAGGCGGTCCGGGTTCGATTCCCGGTCAATGCATGTGAGATTTTCGAAGTGAAATGCCATGTCCTGTGGTTCGGATTCCACGTAAAAAGGAGGTCCCGTGGCTCATGATCTCAAGATTAACGGTCACGTTAAACTACAAGCTTCCTTTTTGTATATGTTCTCCACTGACGTATATGATGTAACAGGGTCCTTGAATAATTGTACAGGAAAAATCTTCTAAGAACTGGTCCTTACGGACCATGAAGGGATATCATAACTATATCTGTATCGTAGGTAGCAATGGAACAACTGTAAAGAATAGAAGAGAACCCATTCTTGTGAATAAACTTTGTGATAACTATCAGTTAAGCTCTTGAAAAATATAATCTTTATCCTAAAAATCATAGCATGAGGCTTACAATTTGTGAATATTGACTGGTGACCTTGAGGTTAGTCGGCAGTCTGCCATTATTTTTATTTATTTATTCCTGCTGGTTTGTCTTGTTCAACCCTTCTACTGCAATTCCAACTGATAGGGTATCCATGGCTCTACTCTTTTCTAACCTGATGCTCTCTTTCTTTTGAGGTTTTTTTCTTCTCTCCCTGTGATGGGGGTTCAAATACACTCATGGCATCTCTTGACATTGTAGGAAGGGGCAGAGTTTCTCTAGCCCAACACCAAATGGAGCAAAGTGGTCTTTTTCCATGGGGTCTCACAATTACTAAGCTGGTAAATTGACACAGTCCCTAGATTTTCTTGCTGTTTTAATTTTTCTAGACTTACAGGCAGATACTCTACTCCTCAAGATTTTTACAAAATTTTCCAGTGATTTTTTGGTATAAATTCACATAAAATGCCATAAAAGTAATGATTGACTTCACCCAACTCCAGTATGCTTTCAGCCGTGGTTCTTGGAAAATTCTCTGTTGACAAAATCAGTTATGTAAGACTTTATTAATAAACAGGGTGTCCTGCATCCTTGAGTCTTGTGGAATTTGTTGAAAGTGTTTTATGTTCTCAAATTTTGGGGAAAAGTCACAGTGTTATAATAAATCATCAAAGTCAATACGGACCAAAAATGAAGGAAGTAAATCCCACAAAAGTTATAGTTCCGACTACAGTAACACCGTGCGATGTTTTGCAGGGCCATCAGAGTGTTGCATAGATTCGGGTATCCTCAGAATTCAAGGCTTGGGGAATAAAATTATACATAGCAATGTAGATATCAGATACATTTGTGGATAATTTCTTGATAACGGAAAAATGGAATTCCCACTGCAAGTTTGAATCTCAGTGAAACATGGTAGTGTCCTATCCTATAACATACTTTATGTTCGACCCTGACTATTATATGTCAGAAAACTATCATAATGATGATCATTATAACACTATTTTTCTTTATGAAACAGTTTCTCCCACCGATCACTGCTCAAGAAACAGTTGTTTGACCAATTAGATAACGATAGTATCGCTCCTGCGGTGAGTTCCACGGCCTTCTAATTTAAATTTCACTGCGTGGCGTAGTGTCATTAGAGGAGGCCATGGTCAAATACAAGACATTCTCTGCGTCTCATGTGCTCTGTTCAGTACATAAAACTGGCGAAATCTCGACAGATATTTATGAATTTTTATGTTTGAGCATAAAGTAGTTATAATAATTATCGTCGAACATAAACAGTCGTATGCAACTCTCCTTTAATGGTAATTAAGACAAGAGTATGTTTATAAAACATACGAGCGTTGCTCGTTGCATAATGTACTATTTCTTGCGAATTACATTGCCACAATTTACATTTGTTTATTCCAATTTGTTGCCCACTGTTTAATAATTGTTGGTTATTTTATTTTATTTCTCAACGTATCCATACATTATATTTTGGCTTGACAATATCCAAATTATTTCATACGTCTTGCATATATAAAATACTAGGTCAGTTTGGATTAAGATTATGTACTGCATTACCAAATTGGATAGCTAACTTCAACAGAACGATCCAACTAGTAAGAGTCTTCTGGTTTATTTCAAGGTTAGACCCCATCAATGTGATACGGACTGCCGTATACATTAAGGTTGATTTGTAGTCATATTACGTCCGATCGTGATATAACTGGAAGATACATCATATAGCAGCGACGTCCGATTCACTGTAATTGAACCATTCATATGTTTTTAATTCTTTTTGTGAGCTTTCTTTTTATTTAAATTTCTAATAGTGTTTTGTAAGGATACCTATTTTATCTTTGTAAACTTTGGTTCGGAACAAAGTGAAAAGCAGAGAAGAAACAAAATTTGTGAAGACTGAGACAGGGCAGCTTTTGACACAGAAAGAAGAAATACTGAAACATTGGGAAAACTATTTTGACAAATTACTGAACATTAAATCCAAAGTATTGATAGAGGAAAGAAAGGAGGATAAAAGGACTGTAGAAATTCAAGGTGAAGATATAACAATGTTAGAGATAGAAAGTGCCATAAAGAAGATGAAGAGTGGGAAAGCAACAGGAGTGGATGAGGTAGCTATAGAGATGATTAAAGCAGCTGGACCCATAGGGATGCAATGGTTGTACAGATTGTTTCGGGTGATATGGAAAAATAAGTACCAGAAGAGTGGGGTAAAGGTCTAATAATTCCGGTCTTCAAGAAGGGAGATAATGAAGACTGTAACAACTACCGAGGAATCGCCCTCATCTCACATGTGGCAAAGGTGTTTGAACGGATACTTGAGGGACGACTGAGGATGGTAGTGGAAAAGGAAATGGAGGAAGAACAATATGGATTTCGAAGAGACAGATCAACTTTTGATGTTATTTTTACGATGAGGAATGTGATGGAGAAAAGATGGGAATACAGAAAGGATTTGGTGATGACCTTTATAGATATTGTGAAGGCATATGATAGTGTGCCAAGACAACTGGTTTGGGATGCATTGATAAGAAGGAAGTAGGTAGAGTTGAAGTGGAAATGATTAAAGCCATGTATCGTCAGTGTGTGTGTAGCGTGAAGACCAAGTTGGGACAAACAAACTGTTTCAATGTAGAAACAGGTTGTAACGTGTTTTTCGAGGGGTTTTTATGCCACTGGCATAAGTCAGTAGGAAGCCATTCTATATTTATTTACGCGGCAAATTGTTCAGCCAAGAGAATTTTTCATGTTAATTTATTATTATTATTAATTTATTATAATTATTATTAAGATATTTTCGGAGCATTTTATAAAAATTATAAGCATACAGATAGGTTTTCTATGTCTTAGAAAACGCTCTCAAGCAAATTATTACGAACGACGATATCATAGAAAATTATCTGATTACGGAATTTTACGGAGTTTTGTCAGTTAGGGTATTTGAGAGAGATGACTCACTGGGAATTCAAATACAAGCTGATTCCTGTCGAGAAGTATGACGCAAGCTTGGGTCGCATCGTCAAGAAAAGGCGAATTGTTGGGACGGAAATCGACTTCTCCCTCTCGCGCGCCGTGTGTAATGAACCAGAGGAGGGGAACTAGCGGCGTGCTCAGCCAATCAGTGGAGACAACGTAAGCTGGAAGACGGTACCATGGTGGGGGAGCCAACGTGTGTATATATCGTTCGACGCGCCGTGAAACGTGGACAATCTGTGTAGTTCTTGCCGAGTACGGTTATACGCGGGAGTCGCTCCGATGTTCCGTGGGACGAGGACTATCTGTATAGAACTTCCCGAGTATGGTTTACGCGGGAGTCGCTCCGATGTTCAGTGGAGTTAGCGACTATCTTTGTGAAACTTAACCAGTGTGGTTATACGAGTGTTTGGGTCCGAGGTAAGGACCATAGAATTTTCTAATCTACCAGAATATCATCAAATAACGAAGAAGATGGCGACGTCCAGGAGACTGTGGGAAGCACACAGCATCATCCAGTACGAGGGAAATGCTTTAGCAATTTCCAGTGGTAAGCGCAAATGACGCAGAAATACGCAATCTCTCATTTTTCTTTGTTTTACATTTCAAATTTCAGTTACTTCATAGCTTGGAAATAAGAGTAAAATCAATTTATCAGACTCCGTTTTCACGTAATTTTCTATCGGTAATATTAAAATCGCAACGCTCCAATTTAAATTTTAAACTTATTATTATTATTAATTTTGCTATACTTGTTTTATATAATAAATTCATTTCTTTTACAATGCAATCTTTGCTTTCAGTAGGTAGCATTAGATATAGACCAATTCCTTCTCCTGATACAATTGTTTGTTGGGTTAATGATCAAATCATGCCACGATCTGAGTGAATAGAGTCTTGAAGGTGTTCTGCCAGAGCTAGACGTTGTTAAATACAAATTTAGATTTCAACATTGCATTGAGGTCTTGGCGCCCATTCAAACAACATAGCTTAGGCAAAGGTCAACAGTAACATTTATCTCCCAACAGTGTGGGCTAGTAAGACTGCTACATTTGTCGCTCAAAGTGAGGGCTAAAGAAACCATTACATTTGGCGCCGACAACTTGGGGCTGAAAACCTAATAACATTTGTGGAAGGAGAAGGGTATATATTTCTGTGCCTGTATTTTGGGGGTTATTAGTCTGTATCAGTGTATATCATTATGGGGGATGAGAAAGAAAGACAGATGAGGTTACGTAGTGGTCATCAACGGGAGAGTGATGATACGAGCAGTATGTCGAGTGATGGTAGTACCGGGGTAGCGGAGGTAAATCCCGATACTGAAACCGGGAGTGTAGGCGGCCAACCAGAATTAAAAACTTTACTTCTCGAGTTCATGTATCAGAACAAAGTTAGTAGTGATGCCTTAAATGCAAAATTAGAACAGAATAATGCAAAATTAGAACAAAACAGTAGGCAAAATAAAGAAAGTACAGAAGCCTTAAATGCAAAATTAGAACAGAAAAATGCAAAATTAGAACAAAACAGTAGGGAAAATAAAGAAAGTACAGAAGCTTTAAATGCAAAATTAGAACAAAACAGTAGGGAAAATAAAGAAAGTACAGAAGCTTTAAATGCAAAATTAGAACAAAACAGTAGGGAAAATAAAGAAAGTACAGAAGCTTTAAATAAAAAATTAGAACAGAATAATGCAAAATTAGATAAGAACAACAAGGAAATTAGTGTGAAAATGGAGCAGATTAGAGGAGAAATCAGAGGAGTAATGGAAGAGAAGGTTAAAGAGATCATTGCAGATGTAGACAAGAAATTAGGAAAAGTACAGGAGGAGTTGGAAATTAGAATCAGTACACAGGCTGAAAATTTAAAAGAACTAGTGCAACTGGAAACACAGCAGGTCAAAAAGCAATTGGGGGGAGAAATTGACAAAATTCAGGTAGCAACTAAAGAGGTTAAGGAACAGCTGGGGGGTAGAATTGAGAAAGTCCACTCGCAAATAGTAGCAGAAGTAAATGATTTAAGAGAGAGTAATAGAGAGAGCATTAGCAAGATTGAGGAGAAACAAGCAAAGCTATATGATAAAGTAGAAGAATCCGAAGGAAACATTAAATTAACAGTAAACAGTATAGAGAGGAAGGCTGAGGAGAAAATCGCATAATTAGAGTTAAAATTAAAAGCTAGGATCAGGCAAGAAAATAGTCAGAATAGGCCAGTTTTTGTGAATAGCACACACAGGGAGGTAGAACTGGGTAAGTTCAGCAATCGACAGGGGTGCCCAATGGAGTTCATGAACACTATAGAAAATAAATTCGGGGAGAGGTTGGAAAATGGTAGTATTGAGTGGTGCCAGGTAGTTGAAATTTTAGAACAAGTGTTTGTGGGGGAAACGAGGAATTGGTTTGCTGTCTACAGAGACAAGTTTACTGATATCAATGATTTTAAAATGAAATTCTGTGAAAAGTTCTGGAATGAGGTTATTCAGTCGCAGCATCGTGAGGGAGTAGTGTGTGGTAAATATAACCCTAAAGGAAGCTCCACCATGACCGAATACTTTTTAGGGCAGGTATTAGTGTGTAAATATCTGGATGGCTTGAAGGAGGAAAGTGATGTGGTAAGGTTGCTACTTAGGCACTTTCCCTATAGGATCAAGGAGGCTGCTTGTATCCAGAATGTAAAGACTATATCACAAGTAGAAAATTTGTTAAGCACATTTGATGCACTAGGGAGAGGGGGTTATGAGGACAATTTCAATCGGAACCAGGGTAATAATAATAATAGACCTAATGAAGCCAGGCATCAAGAAGTTCAAGGGAACGGTGGCGAAGGGGCCAACGCTCAAAATAGAAATAATAATAATCAGCTAAATCAGAACAGAGGAAATGGCTATGGTAATCAGTATCAAGGGAGGAACAATGATTTCAGGGGAAATCAAGGGAGGAACAATGATTACAGGGGAAATCAAGGGAGAAACAATGATTTCAGGGGAAATCAAGGGAGAAATTATAATGACAATAATTACAACCAGAATAGGGGTCAAGGAAGAGGACAGCCTAGTGGTAGTAATATACAGCCAAACAATGACAACACAGCCCAGAACAACCAGACCAGTTCAGTAGTTAGTAGTACTACGGCCAGCTGTAGTGGTTCTTTAAACGCGAACCAGGCTGCGAAGTAAGGTCAGAATCTCAGTCTGTAGCATGCCCTGTCCATACAATTATACAGGAACCCTATGACCTAAATGTAAGAAATGAATTATTACATGAACTAAATGATGAAGGTATTATTCAGGAAGTGGTTAGTAAGAGCCCCATAGTTAAATTTAACGTGTCCGAGGCGTACACAGATGTTTTAATTGATAGTGGTTGTATGAAGAGTTGCATAAGTAGTGCATTTTATGATAAAATGAAAGGAACTGGAGTAAATTTTGAGGAGATGCCAATTAAAAGCACTTTTGTTATCACAGCTGTTGGGAAGAGGTCTAAAGTAATTTCTAAGCAAGTTTTAGTAGACATTAAAATTAATAATCATGTAGAAAAGCAGATTTGTCTTGTAATTCCAAATTTAGTATTCAGTGTTATATTGGGTTCAGAGTGGCTAAGTAGAGTGTCTGGTAACTTATGATGTAGGGAGTTTGAAATTTAAATGGGGAGATTCTGAAGTAGAAGTAGCGTTCAATGACCATATTCAGAGGAGTAGTATTGTAGGTGTGATTTGTACTCTAAATGAGATATCGCCAGCCGTAGAGCGGGGTTCTCCATGTTTTGTGGGCAGTGTGATTACGAACGGAAGTCTAGAGGACTCGTTACGTGATGCTGCATTTCAGGGTAATATAGAGGTGGAACAATGTGTTCGGCTCTATGATGTGTTATTGTGTAATAGGAGAGTTTTTGAGGATCGCATTGGTATGGCCAATTGCTATACACATTCATTGAAAGTTATTGATAGGTCAGTATTCACAGGACATAGATATCCTGTACCTTTCGCTTATCAGAGTGCAGTTGAGGCACAAATTAACCAGATGCTTGAAGATGGGATTATTGAGCACTCGAACAGTCCATATGTTAATTCTTTGATCACGGTACCCAAGACCGACGGCACTGTTCGTATTTGTTTAGACGCTCGTTTGGTTAACAGTAGAATTAGTTCAGATCAGCTGAAATCTATGTCAATAGAAGAATTAATGCAAACATTTGAGGGGAAGAAGTATTTCACTTGTGTAGATTTGAGTTCCAGTTTTTGGCAAGTGCCACTTATGTACGAAGATAGACCATTTACAGCTTTTAGTCATAAATATAACCTTTATCAATTTTGTAGAACACCTTATGGGTTAAAGAGTAGTTCAGCAGCTTTAATTAGGGCTTTAAACATCGCATTAGGGGATGACACAGGAGAGTTTGTAACCATTTACATAGATGATATGGTAATTAGTTCACGCAGTTTTGAGGAGCATCTACGTCATTTAAATATAGTTTTTCAGAAGTTAGATCAGGCAGGGTTCACTTTGAAGCTGTCTAAGTCGTCATTCTGTCAGTCAGAAGTGACATTTTTAGGTCATAGAGTGTCGAGTAGAGGTGTAACACCAGAAGAAAGTAGGGTTAATAAGATACTTAACGCAGAGGTGCCACAGAATGTTAAACAGTTAAAAACTTACCTGGGAATTTGCAACTTTTTCAGGAGGTTCGTTCTTAAATACTCAGGGTTGGTAGAACCATTCAGGGAATTGCTTAAAAGTGGGACTCGGTGGAGATGGGAGTCCAAGCATGATCAGGCTTTTAGAGCGCTGAAGGAAGGTTTTGAGAAAGCTGTAGTGCTGAAATATCTGTTAAAAGATAAGGAATATGTGGTTATGACAGATGCTTCACATATAGGCATTGCTGGAGTATTATGTCAGAAAGATGATGAGGGTAATCTGTGCATTGTATCTTTAGCCTCGCGAGGACTGACTGCAGCAGAGAAAAGATACACGATTACTGAGTTAGAGCTTTTAGGTATTGTTTTCAGTTTAGGGAAATTTAGAATGTATTTAGTAGGGGGGAAATTTGAGATCCACACAGATCACCATGCATTACTGTATATGAGGACTTGTAAACTCAGTTCTAACAGAGTCAGTAGGTGGATTCTTGCTCTGCAGGAATACGAATTCACAGTAAAATATATTAAAGGTAAAGATAACATTCTTGCAGACATGCTATCGAGGGACACTAATTTATGTAGGGATTATCCTGTGGTTAAATTAGAGGATGGTATTTTAATATGTGCATGTGTGGACAGTAGCAACAGGGCATCGTTACAGACACTGAGAAATACGCTAGGTAGAGCAACGTGATGACGTTCATTTTAAGGGAGCCACTTGCAAGGTTGGAAGCAGGTGACGCAGAAACATTTATAGTTTCCAAACGTATTGGGAAAACAGCATATGTGCTGGAGAATAGTGAGGGAAACAGATTATACGGGACGTATAATATACATAGTCTACGAAAATATGTGTCATAAAGCGAGTGTGTTTAGCTGGCGAGCCAGCCTATCAAATGAGTAAGTGTGGTATTTGGTGCGTGGGAGGATCTGGTCTTCCAGGCAGGCGTATCAGAAGTCACACAGGGGGGTAGTATGTAAGTAAATGAGAGTTTTTAAGGTACAGGGAAATATGATGGGATTGTCGGATGCTCTTGAGCACTAAAATGTCTCGATACACCAAGGCCAGAATTTGGTAGCGCTGGTGAATTCCCATTTGCCTCCAAGAGATGGGTGAGCGCTTGGACAGGGTATTTTTGCTTAAGGCGTCCACGAGGCAAAAGATGGGCCATCAGAATGCGAGACAGTCCTTCATGAAACTCATACATATCAGCACACGTGATTTCTGTTTACGGCCTCGCCATGTAAGATTTGTAAGTGTGTAATTTAAGGTAATTTGTACAAAGGTATTATTTGTGTGAGGAGAAATGGTCTGTGTTGAGAACTAGTATTAAGTAGAATATGGTCTACGGGAACTTAACAAGACAGGGCGATTACGGCACAGAAATATTTGGTGTTATATGTAATGCACATTTACTGTTTTTTTTTTTTCAGAAGTCAATATTAATTTAATCTGCTTTAAAGAGAGATTAAGTATTATGGTCACGAGGCGCTGCCACAATAGTGTGATCGTGTGCTCAGTGATAAGTGGGATTAATTTCACAATAAGGAAGGAACCTCCAGTGAAATTAGAAAGTTCTAGGGAGATATACATATATCAGAACACCTTCACTGCGTGTGATATGACATAAATACATAGTGCTCACACATTAATTATATCTATTTCTCCAACATAGAGAAATTTGAGAGGCGGAAATATCCGTGGAACACTATTCTATATGTAAAACATTGGACTGGTTGCAAAGTGCAATCCATAGTGACAACAAACTTTGACGCAAAGTGCGTGAAGAAAAATTATGAGTGTATATATCTGTAATTTAGGGTTTTGCCTGTTCCTCTTTCGGGCGCGTCCCAGGTGGCGGATAGGGAGGCTCGCCGGACTTGTCCGGAGGGTTTGAGGGAAATAAAATACCTCTCGCGGACCAAAAACAGGCCCCTTGCCAGGGTTATGGTGAAGCTACGTTAGGCCTAGCAAGCCAGTAGTGGATATGAAACTGCTTTTAAAACGGGAACGGGCCTCGGTAAAGACAGATCTAAAGGAAGCAGACCTGGCTATGGAAATGGACTACGAATCGGAACTTTGAATATAACAACATTGACGGGAAGAGTGGAGGAGATTGTGGATATGATGGAGAGGAGAAAACTGGATGTACTCGGACTGGCAGAGACTAGATGGAGAGGGGAAGGAAGAAAAGAACTGAGAAATGGCTTGCAGCTATACTGGATAGGAAATGAGGAGGGGAAGAGAAATGGAGTGGGAATGGTGGTGAGAGAAGGGCTGAGGGAGGAAGTAAAGAGGGTAAGTGATAGAATAATTAGAGCCAGAATCACAGTGAAAGGTAGAAACCTGGACATTCTGCAAGTCTATGCACCACAGGTGGGATGCACAGAAGGCGAGAAGGACGAGTTTGAAGAGGAGTTGCAGAAGCAGTTAGCGGGGAGAGACCTGATAGTCATGGGAGACCTAAATGCCTATGTCGGAACTGATAGAAGAGGTTTTGAGGAAGTGATTGGTGGTGAATGATGGGGAAACAGGAATAAGGAAGGAGAGAGATTGTTGGAACTGTGCAAGATAAATGGGCTAATGGTTGGAAACACATGGTACAAGAAGAGAGAGAGCCATAAAATTACTTGGTACAGCAGGGATTTGACTAGGAAATCAGTGGTGGACTATATTCTATGCGGGAAGGAGACAAAGAAGAGTATCACGGATATAAGGGTAATACCTTCAGAAGCCCTGGACAGTGACCACCGTCTGCTGGTCGCCAAGGTGAGAGGACTGAAGGAAAAGAGGAGAACTGAGAACCAAGAAAGAAGAATAAGGACATGGAAGCTGAAGGAGGATGGAAATAAGGAGAAGTTCCAGATATTAGTGAGGAACAAATTACCGAAGGATGATCCGAAAACAGGTGAAGAAGAATGGAATAGGTTCAAGGACGTGTTGGTAGAAGCAGCGGAAGTCGTATGTGGCAGAACTAGTGGAAAGAAAAGGTGGAAGGAAACACCATGGTGGAACCCCAGAACTAAGGAAGCAGTGAAAAAGAAAAATGAAGCATTCAGGAAATGGTTCCAACAGAGGACAGACAGAACAAGAGAAGAATACCAAGAGCGGAAGAAAGAAGCAGGAGAAGTAGTGAAGGAAGAGAAAAAGAAATGGCTGGAGAAATGGACAGAAATGATGGAGGAGGACTGTGATGGCAGTAAGAAAGTGTTGTATGGAATGATAAAGGCAAGGAGAAGAGATACAGGGGAAAATGTCAGAATGGTGGACAGGAATGGAAAGGAGGTCGAAAATATGGAAGAAGTAAAGGTTATCTGGAGAGAATACTTCAAGGAACTCCTAAATCCAACTAAAACCAGGGTAGTGGACATTGTGGAGGAAGAAACAGACAGTGACCAAGACATTTCAGAGAAGGAATTGACATGGAAAGAAGTGGAGGAAGCATTAAGGAAGATGAAAGGGGGAAAGGCACCGGGAATAGACGAAGTGAGTGTGGAGATGGTGAGAGCAGCAGGGGTGATAGGAACCCAGTGGCTCTTTCGAGTAATGAAAGTGATATGGAGGGAGAAGAAAATACCAGAGGACTGGAAAAGAGGGATAATAATACCCATATTTAAAAAGGGAAGTAGGAAGGATTGCAAGAACTACAGGGGAATTACACTCATGTGCCACTGCGCCAAAATATTTGAGAAGGTACTGGAGAGAAGAATTCGGACAGAAGTTGAAGATGGGCTGAGGGAAGAACAGTATGGATTCAGGCCAGGAAGATCAACAGTTGACCTCATCTTTGCAGTAAGACAGCTACAAGAACACCATTATGAATATGGGAAAGATCTGGTGATGACCTTCTTGGATATTGAGAAAGCATATGATAGTATTAATAGAAACAAGGTATGGGAAGCAATGAGAGCAAAAGCAGTGAACAAGGAGACAGTGGCAAGAGTGAAAGCAATGTACAAGGGAAGCAAAAGCTGTGTAAAGGTGGGAAGAGAGAGAACGGAATGGTTTCAACTGGAGAGTGGTCTGAAACAGGGAAGTGCCCTCTCACCCCTGTTATTTATAGTGGTGATGGATGAAATCATACGAAAAGTGGTAAATAGCATTGGGGAAAGGAAAATGAAGGCAATGTTGTTTGCTGATGACCTTCTGGTATGGGGAGAGGATGAGCAAGAAGTACAAGAGCAATTAGATGAGTGGGAGAAGGTAGTGTTATCATATGGGATGAAGTTCTCAGCACAAAAGAGTGAAGTGGTCATCACAACGAGGAAGAAGAACAGACTGGATATGGGCATAACACTTGGAGGACAGCAGTTGCAGAAAGTAGAATGCTTCAAGTACTTGGGAAGCATAATTGAAGAAAAGGGAGGCAATAGGATGGAAATAAATGAGAGGGGAAGGTGCGCAGATGGATTTTTCAAGAGTGTTAGGGGGATGATATGGAATAAAGATGTACCACAAAAATGGAAAGGAATCATCTACAAGACCTACTTTGTGCCAATTTTGACATATGGTTCAGAAACATGGGTGATGAAGGAAAGGGACAAGAATAAAATACGAGCAGTGGAGATGAAGTTCCAGAGGAGTAGGGTAGGAGTGACAAGAATGGACAGAGTAAGGAATGAGAGAGTCAGGGAGATGGTAAGAGAGGAACCATTGCAAAATAGAATAGAGCGATCTAGGCTACAATGGTATGGACATTTGAGGAGGATGCAAGAGGAGAGGATACCGAAGAAGATGTTTGGAATGGAAATGACGGGAAGGAGGCCAAGGGGAAGACCAAGGGACAGATGGACAAAAGGAGTTAAGAAGAGTGTGGAGGAAAGAGGAGTGTGCTGGGACACAGTAAATGACGAGAGATGGTGGATGGACAGGAAACGATGGAGAGGCTTATGTTCCAAGCAGACCCGACCAGCGGTTGGAAACTGCTCAAGATGATGATGATGATGATATCTGTAATTTAGGGTGATTTCATTTATGTAATATGTATTTTGGATGGGGATTATTAACGTGTCTGGGATAATCGGATAATGGACCGTCGTCACGGTAAATCATCCGATGATCCGAGGCGAATATGTAACGTGTTTTTCGGGGGATTTTTATGCCACTGGCATAAGTCAGTAGGAAGCCATTCTATATTTATTTACGCGGCAAATTGTTCAGCCAAGAGAATTTTTCATGTTAATTTATTATTATTATTAATTTATTATAATTATTATTAAGATATTTTCGGAGCATTTTATGAAAATTATAAGCATACAGATAGGTTTTCTATGTCTTAGAAAACGCTATCAAGCAAATTATTACGAACGACGATATCATAGAAAATTATCTGATTACGGAATTTTACGGAGTTTTGTCAGTTAGGGTATTTGAGAGAGATGACTCACTGGGAATTCAAATACAAGCTGATTCCTGTCGAGAAGTATGACGCAAGCTTGGGTCGCATCGTCAAGAAAAGGCGAATTGTTGGGACGGAAATCGACTTCTCCCTCTCGCGCACCGTGTGTAATGAACCAGAGGAGGGGAACTAGCGGCGTGCTCAGCCAATCAGTGGAGACAACGTAAGCTGGAAGACGGTACCATGGTGGGGGAGCCAACGTGTGTATATATCGTTCGACGCGCCGTGAAACGTGGACAATCTGTGTAGTTCTTGCCGAGTACGGTTATACGCGGGAGTCGCTCCGATGTTCCGTGGGACGAGGACTATCTGTATAGAACTTCCCGAGTATGGTTTACGCGGGAGTCGCTCCGATGTTCAGTGGAGTTAGCGACTATCTTTGTGAAACTTAACCAGTGTGGTTATACGAGTGTTTGGGTCCGAGGTACGGACCATAGAATTTTCTAATCTACCAGAATATCATCAAATAACGAAGAAGATGGCGACGTCCAGGAGACTGTGGGAAGCACACAGCATCATCCAGTACGAGGGAAATGCTTTAGCAATTTCCAGTGGTAAGCGCAAATGACGCAGAAATACGCAATCTCTCATTTTTCTTTGTTTTACATTTCAAATTTCAGTAACTTCATAGCTTGGAAATAAGAGTAAAATCAATTTATCAGACTCCGTTTTCACGTAATTTTCTATCGGTAATATTAAAATCGCAACGCTCCAATTTAAATTTTAAACTTATTATTATTATTAATTTTGCTATACTTGTTTTATTTAATAAATTCATTTCTTTTACAATGCAATCTTTGCTTTCAGTAGGTAGCATTAGATATAGACCAATTCCTTCTCCTGATACAATTGTTTGTTGGGTTAATGATCAAATCATACCACGATCTGAGTGAATAGAGTCTTGAAGGTGTTCTGCCAGAGCTAGACGTTGTTAAATACAAATTTAGATTTCAACATTGCATTGAGGTCAAGGCGCCCATTCAAACAACATAGCTTAGGCAAAGGTCAACAGTAACATTTATCTCCCAACAGTGTGGGCTAGCAAGACTGCTACATTTGTCGCTCAAAGTGAGGGCTAAAGAAACCATTACATTTGGCGCCGACAACTTGGGGTTGAAAACCTAATAACATTTGTGGAAGGAGAAGGGTATATATTTCTGTGCCTGTATTTTGGGGGTTATTAGTCTGTATCAGTGTATATCATTATGGGGGATGAGAAAGAAAGACAGATGAGGTTACGTAGTGGTCATCAACGGGAGAGTGATGATACGAGCAGTATGTCGAGTGATGGTAGTACCGGGGTAGCGGAGGTAAATCCCGATACTGAAACAGGGAGTGTAGGTGGCCAAACAGAATTAAAAACTTTACTTCTCGAGTTCATGTATCAGAACAAAGTTAGTAGTGATGCCTTAAATGCAAAATTAGAACAGAATAATGCAAAATTAGAACAAAACAGTAGGGAAAATAAAGAAAGTACAAAAGCCTTAAATGCAAAATTAGAACAAAACGTAGGGAAAATAAAGAAAGTACAGAAGCTTTAAATGCAAAATTAGAACAGAATAAAGAAAAATTAGAACAAAACAGTAGGGAAAATAAAGAAAGTACAGAAGCTTTAAATGCAAAATTAGAACAAAACAGTAGGGAAAATAAAGAAAGTACAGAAGCTTTAAATAAAAAATTCGAACAGAATAATGCAAAATTAGATAAGAACAACAAGGAAATTAGTGTGAAAATGGAGCAGATTAGAGGAGAAATCAGAGGAGTAATGGAAGAGAAGGTTAAAGAGATCATTGCAGATGTAGACAAGAAATTAGGAAAAGTACAGGAGGAGTTGGAAATTAGAATCAGTACACAGGCTGAAAATTTAAAAGAACTAGTGCAACTGGAAACACAGCAGGTCAAAAAGCAATTGGGGGGAGATATTGACAAAATTCAGGTAGCAACTAAAGAGGTTAAGGAACAGCTGGGGGGTAGAATTGAGAAAGTCCACTCGCAAATAGTAGCAGAAGTAAATGATTTAAGAGAGAGTAATAGAGAGAGCATTAGCAAGATTGAGGAGAAACAAGCAAAGCTATATGATAAAGTAGAAGAATCCGAAGGAAATATTAAATTAACAGTAAACAGTATTGAGAGGAAGGCTGAGGAGAAAATCGCATAATTAGAGTTAAAATTAAAAGCTAGGATCAGGCAAGAAAATAGTCAGAATAGGCCAGTTTTGGTGAATAGCACACACAGGGAGGTAGAACTGGGTAAGTTCAGCAATCGACAGGGGTGCCCAATGGAGTTCATGAACACTATAGAAAATAAATTCGGGGAGAGGTTGGAAAATGGTAGTATTGAGTGGTGCCAGGTAGTTGAAATTTTAGAACAAGTGTTTGTGGGGGAAACGAGGAATTGGTTTGCTGTCTACAGAGACAAGTTTACTGATATCAATGATTTTAAGATGAAATTCTGTGAAAAGTTCTGGAATGAGGTTATTCAGTCGCAGCATCGTGAGGGAGTAGTGTGTGGTAAATATAACCCTAAAGGAAGCTCCACCATGACCGAATACTTTTTAGGGCAGGTATTAGTGTGTAAATATCTGGATGGCTTGAAGGAGGAAAGTGATGTGGTAAGGTTGCTACTTAGGCACTTTCCCTATAGGATCAAGGAGGCTGCTTGTATCCAGAATGTAAAGACTATATCACAAGTAGAAAATTTGTTAAGCACATTTGATGCACTAGGGAGAGGGGGTTATGAGGACAATTTCAATCGGAACCAGGGTAATAATAATAATAGACCTAATGAAGCCAGGCATCAAGAAGTTCAAGGGAACGGTGGCGAAGGGGCCAACGCTCAAAATAGAAATAATAATAATAATCAGCTAAATCAGAACAGAGGAAATGGCTATGGTAATCAGTATCAAGGGAGGAACAATGATTTCAGGGGAAATCAAGGGAGGAACAATGATTACAGGGGAAATCAAGGGAGAAACAATGATTTCAGGGGAAATCAAGGGAGAAATTATAATGACAATAATTACAACCAGAATAGGGGTCAAGGAAGAGGACAGCCTAGTGGTAGTAATATACAGCCAAACAATGACAACACAGCCCAGAACAACCAGACCAGTTCAGTAGTTAGTAATACTACGGCCAGCTGTAGCGGTTCTTTAAACGCGAACCAGGCTGCGAAGTAAGGTCAGAATCTCAGTCTGTAGCATGCCCTGTCCATACAATTATACAGGAACCCTATGACCTAAATGTAAGAAATGAATTATTACATGAACTAAATGATGAAGGTATTATTCAGGAAGTGGTTAGTAAGAGCCCCATAGTTAAATTTAACGTGTCCGAGGCGTACACAGATGTTTTAATTGATAGTGGTTGTATGAAGAGTTGCATAAGTAGTGCATTTTATGATAAAATGAAAGGAACTGGAGTAAATTTTGAGGAGATGCCAATTAAAAGCACTTTTGTTATCACAGCTGTTGGGAAGAGGTCTAAAGTAATTTCTAAGCAAGTTTTAGTAGACATTAAAATTAATAATCATGTAGAAAAGCAGATTTGTCTTGTAATTCCAAATTTAGTATTCAGTGTTATCTTGGGTTCAGAGTGGCTAAGTAGAGTGTCTGGTAACTTATGATGTAGGGAGTTTGAAATTTAAATGGGGAGATTCTGAAGTAGAAGTAGCGTTCAATGACCATATTCATTCATTTTCAGTATTGTAGGTGTGATTTGTACTCTAAATGAGATATCGCCAGCCGTAGAGCGGGGTTCTCCATGTTTTGTGGGCAGTGTGATTACGAACGGAAGTCTAGAGGACTCGTTACGTGATGCTGCATTTCAGGGTAATATAGAGGTGGAACAATGTGTTCTGCTCTATGATGTGTTTTTGTGTAATAGGAGAGTTTTTGAGGATCGCATTGGTATGGCCAATTGCTATACACATTCATTGAACGTTATTGATAGGTCAGTATTCACAGGACATAGATATCCTGTACCTTTCGCTTATCAGAGTGCAGTTGAGGCACAAATTAACCAGATGCTTGAAGATGGGATTATTGAGCACTCGAACAGTCCATATGTTAATTCTTTGATCACGGTACCCAAGACCGACGGCACTGTTCGTATTTGTTTAGACACTCGTTTGGTTAACAGTAGAATTAGTTCAGATCAGCTGAAATCTATGCCAATAGAAGAATTAATGCAAACATTTGAGGGGAAGAAGTATTTCACTTGTGTAGATTTGAGTTCCAGTTTTTGGCAAGTGCCACTTATGTACGAAGATAGACCATTTACAGCTTTTAGTCATAAATATAACCTTTATCAATTTTGTAGAACACCTTATGGGTTAAAGAGTAGTTCAGCAGCTTTAATTAGGGCTTTAAACATCGCATTAGGGGATGACACAGGAGAGTTTGTAACCATTTACATAGATGATATGGTAATTAGTTCACGCAGTTTTGAGGAGCATCTACGTCATTCAAATATAGTTTTTCAGAAGTTAGATCAGGCAGGGTTCACTTTGAAGCTGTCTAAGTCGTCATTCTGTCAGTCAGAAGTGACATTTTTAGGTCATAGAGTGTCGAGTAGAGGTGTAACACCAGAAGAAAGTAGGGTTAATAAGATACTTAACGCAGAGGTGCCACAGAATGTTAAACAGTTAAAAACTTACCTGGGAATTTGCAACTTTTTCAGGAGGTTCGTTCTTAAATACTCAGGGTTGGTAGAACCATTCAGGGAATTGCTTAAAAGTGGGACTCGGTGGAGATGGGAGTCCAAGCATGATCAGGCTTTTAGAGCGCTGAAGGAAGGTTTTGAGAAAGCTGTAGTGCTGAAATATCTGTTAAAAGATAAGGAATATGTGGTTATGACAGATGCTTCACATATAGGCATTGCTGGAGTATTATGTCAGAAAGATGATGAGGGTAATCTGTGCATTGTATCTTTAGCCTCGCGAGGACTGACTGCAGCAGAGAAAAGATACACGATTACTGAGTTAGTGCTTTTAGGTATTGTTTTCAGTTTAGGGAAATTTAGAATGTATTTAGTAGGGGGGAAATTTGAGATCCACACAGATCACCATGCATTACTGTATATGAGGACTTGTAAACTCAGTTCTAACAGAGTCAGTAGGTGGATTCTTGCTCTGCAGGAATACGAATTCACAGTAAAATATATTAAAGGTAAAGATAACATTCTTGCAGACATGCTATCGAGGGACACTAATTTATGTAGGGATTATCCTGTGGTTAAATTAGAGGATGGTATTTTAATATGTGCATGTGTGGACAGTAGCAACAGGGCATCGTTACAGACACTGAGAAATACGCTAGGTAGAGCAACGTGATGACGTTCATTTTAAGGGAGCCACTTGCAAGGTTGGAAGCAGGTGACGCAGAAACATTTATAGTTTCCAAACGTATTGGGAAAACAGCATATGTGCTGGAGAATAGTGAGGGAAACAGATTATACGGGACGTATAATATACATAGTCTACGAAAATATGTGTCATAAAGCGAGTGTGTTTAGCTGGCGAGCCAGCCTATCAAATGAGTAAGTGTGGTATTTGGTGCGTGGGAGGATCTGGTCTTCCAGGCAGGCGTATCAGAAGTCACACAGGGGGGTAGTATGTAAGTAAATGAGAGTTTTTAAGGTACAGGGAAATATGATGGGATTGTCGGATGCTCTTGAGCACTAAAATGTCTCGATACACCAAGGCCAGAATTTGGTAGCGCTGGTGAATTCCCATTTGCCTCCAAGAGATGGGTGAGCGCTTGGACAGGGTATTTTTGCTTAAGGCGTCCACGAGGCAAAAGATGGGCCATCAGAATGCGAGACAGTCCTTCATGAAACTCATACATATCAGCACACGTGATTTCTGTTTACGGCCTCGCCATGTAAGATTTGTAAGTGTGTAATTTAAGGTAATTTGTACAAAGGTATTATTTGTGTGAGGAGAAATGGTCTGTGTTGAGAACTAGTATTAAGTAGAATATGGTCTACGGGAACTTAACAAGACAGGGCGATTACGGCACAGAAATATTTGGTGTTATATGTAATGCACATTTACTGTTTTTTTTTTCAGAAGTCAATATTAATTTAATCTGCTTTAAAGAGAGATTAAGTATTATGGTCACGAGGCGCTGCCACAATAGTGTGATCGTGTGCTCAGTGATAAGTGGGATTAATTTCACAATAAGGAAGGAACCTCCAGTGAAATTAGAAAGTTCTAGGGAGATATACATATATCAGAACACCTTCACTGCGTGTGATATGACATAAATACATAGTGCTCACACATTAATTATGTCTATTTCTCCAACATAGAGAAATTTGAGAGGCGGAAATATCCGTGGAACACTATTCTATATGTAAAACATTGGACTGGTTGCAAAGTGCAATCCATAGTGACAACAAACTTTGACGCAAAGTGCGTGAAGAAAAATTATGAGTGTATATATCTGTAATTTAGGGTGATTTCATTTATGTAATATGTATTTTGGATGGGGATTATTAACGTGTCTGGGATAATCGAATAATGGACCGTCGTCACGGTAAATCATCCGATGATCCGAGGCGAATATGTAACGTGTTTTTCGAGGGGTTTTTATGCCACTGGCATAAGTCAGTAGGAAGCCATTCTATATTTATTTACGCGGCAAATTGTTCAGCCAAGAGAATTTTTCATGTTAATTTATTATTATTATTAATTTATTATAATTATTATTAAGATATTTTCGGAGCATTTTATGAAAATTATAAGCATACAGATAGGGTTTCTATGTCTTAGAAAACGCTATCAAGCAAATTATTACGAACGACGATATCATAGAAAATTATCTGATTACGGAATTTTACGGAGTTTTGTCAGTTAGGGTATTTGAGAGAGATGACTCACTGGGAATTCAAATACAAGCTGATTCCTGTCGAGAAGTATGACGCAAGCTTGGGTCGCATCGTCAAGAAAAGGCGAATTGTTGGGATGGAAATCGACTTCTCCCTCTCGCGCGCCGTGTGTAATGAACCAGTGGAGGGGAACTAGCGGCGTGCTCAGCCAATCAGTGGAGACAACGTAAGCTGGAAGACGGTACCATGGTGGGGGAGCCAACGTGTGTATATATCGTTCGACGCGCCGTGAAACGTGGACAATCTGTGTAGTTCTTGCCGAGTACGGTTATACGCGGGAGTCGCTCCGATGTTCCGTGGGACGAGGACTATCTGTATAGAACTTCCCGAGTATGGTTTACGCGGGAGTCGCTCCGATGTTCAGTGGAGTTAGCGACTATCTTTGTGAAACTTAACCAGTGTGGTTATACGAGTGTTTGGGTCCGAGGTACGGACCATAGAATTTTCTAATCTACCAGAATATCATCAAATAACGAAGAAGATGGCGACGTCCAGGAGACTGTGGGAAGCACACAGCATCATCCAGTACGAGGGAAATGCTTTAGCAATTTCCAGTGGTAAGCGCAAATGACGCAGAAATACGCAATCTCTCATTTTTCTTTGTTTTACATTTCAAATTTCAGTAACTTCATAGCTTGGAAATAAGAGTAAAATCAATTTATCAGACTCCGTTTTCACGTAATTTTCTATCGGTAATATTAAAATCGCAACGCTCCAATTTAAATTTTAAACTTATTATTATTATTAATTTTGCTATACTTGTTTTATATAATAAATTCATTTCTTTTACAATGCAATCTTTGCTTTCAGTAGGTAGCATTAGATATAGACCAATTCCTTCTCCTCATACAATTGTTTGTTGGGTTAATGATCAAATCATACCACGATCTGAGTGAATAGAGTCTTGAAGGTGTTCTGCCAGAGCTAGACGTTGTTAAATACAAATTTAGATTTCAACATTGCATTGAGGTCTTGGCGCCCATTCAAACAACATAGCTTAGGCAAAGGTCAACAGTAACATTTATCTCCCAACAGTGTGGGCTAGCAAGACTGCTACATTTGTCGCTCAAAGTGAGGGCTAAAGAAACCATTACAAGGTCTCCGACAAGGGAGTGTATTGTCCCCCTTACTTTTCCTCTATGTCATGGATGGAATCCATAAACGAGTTAAACTGAAAATGGGAAGTAAAGGGACAAAGGCCTTACTCTTCGCTGATGACATAGTGATATGGGGGGACGATGAATTGGAAGTCCAAGAACAAGTAAATGTTTGGAACCAGGAGATAGAAGAGCATGGAATAAAAATTAGTGTGGAGAAGAGTCAGACAATGGTAATAACAAGAAATGTGCGAGATGGTAGGGGGAATATTGCAGTAGATGGAAAACCATTACAAGTTGTGAAAAGCTTCAAATACTTAGGGAGTGTCCTAACAGATGATGGAAGGATAAGTGAGGAAGTTGGTAAGAGGATCCAACAAGCAAATGGGTTTTGTCAGAGTGTGAGGAGTCTGGTGTGGAACCAGGAAGTTCCCGAGAAATGTAAAAAGATCTTGTATTCAACATACCGTATTACACACCTATATTGACGTATGCAGCAGGCACGTGGACAACAACTAAACGAGAGGAAAGTAAAATCCAGGCAGCAGAGATGAAGTTCCTTAGAGGTATAATTGGAAAGACCCGCAAAGACAAAATCAGAACCAAGAAATAGGGAGAAAACAGGATTCTCAAAGTAACAAGACAAAATCGAGATCAGTAAGCTAAAATGGTATGGACATATGATGCGAATGGGAGAAGACAAGAGTCCCGAAGCGATTATTTACTGAGAAAGTCACGGGAAGCGCCAAAGGGGAAGGATTTTTTTTTTCTTTCGTGTAGCCTCCTGAGAGGCCGAGTGCAGGTCTTTCTAGTCGACGCCCGTGGGCGACCTGCGCGTCGGGATGAGAGATGGAAAGGATGAAGATGAATGAAACTGGGCAAGGATGTGGAAGGAAGCGGCCGTGGCCTGTCAGAAGGTACTGTCCCAGCATTTGCCTGGTGTTGAAAATGGGAAACCACGGAAAACCATTTCAAGGACAGCCGACGGTGGGGCTCGAACCCACGCGTCTACCGAGTCAGCAGAGAGCTTGGCCCCTTGACCTAACGCGGAGCTTTAGCCCGCGTAGCCACTACTGTCGGTAGGGGAAGGATGAGGTGAATGGATGCAGTGAGGGAGAGCATTGAGAAACGAGGAGTGAGAGTGGAGGATGTACTGGAAGAGGGACGAGAGTGGTGGATAGACAGAAAAGTATGGAGGTCCTTGATTCACACCCTGACCCAGATCACTGGAACCAGGAAATGAAGAAGAAGAAGAAGAAGAAACTTAGTTTTAAGATTATTTTAATTCAATATACACTGACGAGGGTGTCATTGAACACCGAAACATGTACGTTGAAGCAGTGATTAAACCACATTGTTTAGTGTTTGACAAGGTGGTGTTGAATAAGATAGTATTATCAGTCAACACGGATATTAATTATTACCATTATCATAATGGTTAATGTTAGGCATTTTATTTGCACTGCCTACGTTGATATCTGAGGTGAGCCTTACCGTGGCACACATCCTCTTGGAGTGTGTGAACCTGGCCGATCTGGGAAGGACTCCCAAACTGCCTAACACTCTCTCCCTTATTCTCCGTGATGATGGGCCGTCAGTAGACTTCGTCATCCGGTTCATAAGGGAGAGTGGTTACTTTTTTAAGTTTTAATGAATCATTTAGCCTTTAGAGCCCTGTGCAGATACACAAGATATTATTCTCATGGCCTTTATTGACAAGCACACCTGAAAATGCCTCCAAATCAGTGGATAATTACTTTACATTTAATTCAGGTTAAGTCTGTTTTACATTTTTTTTATTGTGTTCATCTATTTTATTGTTCACTATGCCTTATTTGTTTTATTGTTTTTTACCATCCGCCTTTTATTATTTTTATTCAAATAAGGCACAATTTTTGGGGCTCACTGTCTGTTTCATATAAAACATTTTCGTTTTATCCATGACAGTAAGCTGTTTTTATCTTCATCCTTTCATTTCACGCCATTTCATTTCATTAGGGGCCGATAACCTAGAGGTTAGGCCACTAAAAATAACAATTATCATCATCAGCATCATATCTGAGGTGACACCTGACTTGTCATGTACTGTCATGGCTCACTTTGATTAAGTGATGGTAATTCTACACACATCAAAAATAGTTTTGCATCACCTCGGTTCCAAGAGTTCCGGAACCTTTAAATACAAAGGGAATAGAGATCAACACAAACAACATTTCAGCTCGTTTTATTGCTCATGAGACCCACACATTGCATGTTGTACCATCATACAGCTAGACTTTCAGCATTTGTGGTCCAGATTGCAGTACACACCACTACCTCTAATACCCAGTAGCACGTCCTCTTGCATTGATGCATGCCTGTATTCGTCGTGGCATACTATCCACAAGTTCATCAAGACACTGTTGGTCCAAATTGTCCCACTCCTCAACGACAATTCGGCGTAAATCTCTCAGAGTGGTTGGTGGGTCAAGACGTCCATAAACAGCCCTTTTCAACATATCCCAGGCATGTTCGATAGGGTTCATGTCTGGCGAATATGCTGGCCACTGTAGTCGAGCGATGTCGTTATCTTGAAGGAACGCATTCACAAGATGTGCACGATGAGGTCGAGAATTGTCGTCCATGAAGACAAATGCCTCTCCAATATTCTGCCGATATGGTTGCACTATGGGTCGGAGGATGTCATTCAGGTATCGTAAAGCCGTTTCGGAGCCTTCCATGACCACCAGTGGCATACGTCGGCCCCACATAATGCCACCCCAAAACATCAGGGAACCACCACCTTGCTGCACTCGCTGGACAGTGTGTCTAAGACGTTCAGCCTGACCAGGGTGCCTCCAAACACGTCTCCGACGATTGTCTGGTTGAAGGCATATGCGACACTCATCGGTGAAGAGAACGTGATGCCAATTCCGTGGGGTCCATTCAGCATGTTGTTGGGCCCATCTGTACCGCGCTGCATGGTGTCGGGGTTGCAAAGCTGGACCTCGCCATGGACGTCGGGAGTGAAGTTGCGCATCATGCAGCCTATTGCGCACAGTTTGAGTTGAAACACGACGTCCTGTCGCTGAACGAAACGCATTATTCAACATGGTGGCATTGCTGTCAGGGTTCCTCCGAGCGGCAATCCGTAAGTAGCGGTCATCCACTACAGTAGTAGCCCTTGGGCGGCCTGAGCGAGGCCTGTCATCGACAGTTCCTGTATCTCTGTACCTCCTCCATGTCCGAACAACATCGCTTTGGTTCACTCTGAGACGCCTGGAAACTTCCCTTGTTGAGAGCCCTTCTTGACACAAAGTAACAATGCGGACGCGATCGAACTGCGGTATTGACCTTCTAGGCATGGTAGAACTACAGACAACATGAGCAGCGTACCTTCGTCCTGGTGGAATGACTGGAACTGATCGGCTGTCGTACCCCCTCCGTCTAATAGGCCCTGCTCATGCATGGTTGTTTACATCTTTGAGCAGTTTTAGTGACATCTATGAACAGTCAAAGGGACTGTATCTTGGATACAATATACACAGTCAACGTCTATATGCCGGAGATCTGGGAACCGAGGTGATGCAAAACTTTTTTTGATGTGTGTATATGATTAGGTAAATATTTGATTTGGTATTTTTAACAATCATGTGATGGGGGTGCAATACTAAACTGAATGTGAACAAATGAACTAAAAGTATATTAACCATTGCGTGCACATCCAAATAATATTGGCCGGCTGTGCGGCATATACTGTAAGAGTCTTGCCTACTGTGCTCATAGTTGTGGGATCGAACCCAGTGCAGCCCACTGACATTTGAATATGCTTAGATGTGAGTTGATTTACTGGCACATTATGGCAAAATGACAAAACAACGCAACAGTTGTCCCATTTTTTCACCACTGAAATTATACAAGTAATTTCAATATCCACTCATTTGTAGGCATTTTCAGGTGTGCTTGTCAATAAAGGCCATGAGAAAAATATCTTGTGTATCTGCACAGGGCTCTCAAGGCTAAATGATTCACTAGACCACGTTCCACTTGATATATTTCTGCATGGCAGTTTTCCCTATACCATGTTCTACATCAAGATGTCTCAGAAGTGTACTTTTCATGTAAATATAATAAACAATGCATGTTCCACATGAAGATATTGCTGAATGTGGGTTTTTCTTTTAACATAAACAAAATGAAGATGTTTGGCAAGGGAAGTTTTCCCCGTACGGTATTATTCCTGTTAAAAATCTCTCATGAAAGAATACTGCACTTCTTTTAGGTAGTATTTCCCTTTGCACATATTCTTCAGGAAGATGATAAAGATGAGAAAATATTCCCTCCCTTATACTCTACTTTGAGATTTTTTAGCAGACTGGTTTTCCCTATAACTTACCTTGCTTTACATCAATATGTTTTAGAAGTGTAGTTTTCTGTGTAAAGTTGACTATGGACAGATGTTTTACTATAGGATGTTTCTGAGTCATTGCCTTACCTACACCAGATACCACATCATAATGTTTCACAAGGGAAGATATTGCTAGTCACTACTGTACCAGGTACTACATCAAGATGTCTTATTAAGGAAGATTTCCCCATAATGTTCCTCTGCAAAATCTCACATGGAGGAGTACTTCTTTATACCAAGTTACCATTCAGGCAATATTTCCCTTTGTCATGTTTTTAATCAAGGAAATTATTTCCTATACCATGTTCTACTTTGGGATGTCTCTGTAGGCTAGTTTCCCTATACCGATTCTACATCAAGTAGTCACAGAGGTGTAGATTTCCATGTAAAGATGACAAACAACACATATTCCACATTTGGATGTGTCTGAATACTCGTCTTGCTATACCAGATACCACATCATGATGTCTGACAAGCGTAGACTTCCCCATTCTGTTCCTCTGTAAAATTTCTTATGAATGAGTATGTCTAAATACCATGTTCACATTGAACCAGTATTTCCTTTTACCATGTTCTTAACCATGATGCTTTAGAAGGGAAATGATTCGCTAGACATTGTTCCACTTTAAGATATTTCTGTATGCTAGTTTTCCCTATACCATGTTCTACATCACGATGTCTCGGAAATGTAAAGATAACCAACAATGCATGTTCCACGAAATTATGTTACTAAATGCGGGTCTCGTGTTTTACCATGAACAGAAGGATGATGTCTGGCAACAGAAGATTTCAGAGTGCTGTTCCACTTAGAAATCTCTCATGAAAGAGTACTTTATATACCATGTTCACATCGAGGCACACATTATTTATGGCCATAATACAGATGGGAAATTATTTTCTATATGGTATGCTCCACTTTGTGATGCTTCACCAGGCTGGTTTTCCCTATACCTACTCTACATTATAATGTTTCACTTAATCGGGTCATGGAGTAACACTGTTACCAATCAGTATCAATGGTTAATAGGCAATCTTTAGTATACATACAATCAAGTTTCTATTACCTGCATCTCTCACACAGTATCCACAACTACCTTCATGAGGGAACTACCCCTCACAATTCTTAGTATTCCTCTGCTCCATTCTGATCTTCTTGCATTTTCTTAAAACATATTTTCTACATCAGCATATATCAAGACATCCTATGATCATACATCCAAAACATTTCATCGTATTCCTTTTCATTCAAAGTCCTCCCACATGTACATTCAAAGAAGAAATAAATAATCCAATCCACTCTCAACAAGCCTACACATATCCTTTCCAACAAGCAGATTTCTCTAACCATTCTCCACAAACCTACTACATTTCTTTCTATTCTCAACAAAAACAGATAACCTCTCCATTCTTATTCTTTTTTCACAGTCACTTTTCAAGCATTAAGCAGACACAAAACAACACACTATCTTAAAAGGAATATTTCAAATACCTAGGAGTAGTAATGCAAATGCAAGGGAACGTATTCACGCGACATGTCAGGGATAGAACAACATCCGCCATAAAAGCAATGCAAGACATAATGCAACTGGGAAATCTATCTTTACAAACCGCAATGAATTTATTCAGAACGAAAATAACTCCAATAGTGACATACGGCATTCAAATAACTTGGGATCATTTGACACAAAGTAACCTTCGAGAGATAGAAAGAGTTAAGTCTACTTTTCTAAAGAAAATTCTGCACTTATCAAAATACACGCCATCTCGTCTAACGTACGTACTAGCAAGGGAGACTTTCTTCATAGAAGACCTGCGTTTGGAGAACTCCCTACCATCAACAGTGCAATACCAGAGACTGATCGAAGAACTAAACCTCAAGCGTAATGACATATGGCCTGATTTCTATTCCACAGAAGCTCTTGTGTCGACGGACTGGATGAATGCCAACTTTGAACTGCGGCATACGATCACCCGTTTTGCAGTCCACGGTTTTCATTTTAAGATATGCACAGCAAGAGGATTTCATGACCCAGGCCCCCAATGCACCTGCTCTCTGTGTGGTAGTGCTTGTGATAGATATCACGCCATTTCCTGCGCCCAGAGGAAAGTATCGCTAACACGCTTCTGCTGCGAATAACTATATATATAGCAAACAGAACCTGTCAGACACTTTGTATATAGACACTTTGATGAGTAAGATTTAAGTTATTAGTATTAGTTTTGTATCTCGGCATGGCTATTTGCTGCAATAAATGATTATTATTATTAAAAGGAATATTGAATAACCCACATCAAAGAAACTTCATTGGGCAAAGCCCCTTGCTACCTCACTCCTGACCCACCACAAGAAATCCCATAGCACACAGCACTTAACTCCCTGCAGCAGCCCAGCATGAGGTAACCATTTTTCTAACCTAAAATCTAAATATAATACTAACAGAAAACGTGGGGGTGAACACTGTAACCAAATAAATTCGGTTACAACATCAAGGTGTGTTAGAAGTGTAGTTTTCCTTGAAATGATGACTATTGATGTAAGTTTGGTGGCGCTGCAGATGATGCCATCCTTTGTATAAAAATTTTTTAAAACTGAAATTACCTGAATTAATAGTCGGGAGAATATCTGGAGAAGGTTTAGTATTAGATTTTCACTCCTCCGCTGTCATAGACCCACCAACCCTCCCTAATAGTAGCACGACTTATATACCGTAGTTGAAATTGGAGCTCTGTCAGCCATCTTTGTGAATGAGTCCATAATGCCAACCCCACGCATTCGATACTATATCACATCTGGCAGACCAACGATTTTGCCTAGACCAATATTTTCGTCCAGACGAATGGTGGTTGGGTTAGCTAACAGATATCACCCCTGGTTTTTGTCACGCACAGTGGGGGTAGTCATAATCTTTATCCAGGCCAATGGTTTTGCCTTTTATTTCATTATTCATGTTGGCAATGTGTCACGTGGGTATGACGTAGCGTCCGATGTAGATGTAAAATGGTGGACGATGTTCAAATGAACACGACCAAAAATGCTTGCTTTACATAAAAAGCAATTATATTTCCGTTGTAGGCAGTGGGAATTCAAACAAATGGAACTTGCTAGGACTCCCAGAAAGATATTTTAATCATACATGATATATTTTCAATAAGCAATCTTGTTAACATTGATGAAAAGGGAGGATGGTGTCATCTGCAGAATTAATGTGGCGCTGCAGATGACACCATCATTTGTATAATGAGAAAAGAGACATATTCCGCATAAAGATGTTTCTGAATGCGCTTCTTACTTTTACCATGAACAACATGAAGATGTCTGACAAGGGAAGTTTCACTCGCTCTATTCCGCTTCAAAATCTTTCACGAATGAATACTTCATTACCATGTTCGTCGTGCAAATGGGAATTTATTCCCTACTCTACATTCCACTTTGAGTTGCTTTAGTAGGCTAGTTTTCCCTATGCTTTGCTCTACTTTAGATGTGTCAGAAGTGCAGTTTTCCATGTAAAAATTGGTATCGATGCTTGATCCACATTAAGATGTTTCTTAATGCTTGTTTAATCTCTACCTATTACCACATGATTTTTGGCAATAGAGGATATTGCTAGTCACTCGTAGACCAGGTATGACATCAAGATGCATGACAAGGGAAGATTTACCCAGACTACAGCATTCTGATTCAATATCTCTCACGGAAGAGTACTTCATTTTACGATGTTCTCATTGAAGTACGGTAGTATTTCCCTATGCACATGTTCTTCACGGAGATGATACAAATGCGATTGTATTCCCTGTACCGTACTTTGTTCCACTTTGAGATGTTTTAGTAGTCTGGTTTTCCCTATATCAAGTTCTACATCGAGATGTCAAAGATGTGTTATTTTTTCTTTCATCTAAGGATGACAAATGACTCGTGTTGTAACGTGTTTTTCGAGGGGTTCTTATGCCACTGGCATAAGTCAGTAGGAAGCCATTCTATATTTATTTACGCGGCAAATTGTTCAGCCAAGAGAATTTTTCATGTTAATTTATTATTATTATTAATTTATTATAATTATTATTAAGATATTTTCGGAGCATTTTATAAAAAATTATAAGCATACAGATAGGTTTTCTATGTCTTAGAAAACGCTATCAAGCAAATTATTACGAACGACAATATCATAGAAAATTATGTGATTACGGAATTTTACGGAGTTTCGTCAGTTAGGATATTATGGGAGACATGAATCACTGGAAATTCAGTTACAGGATGATTCTTGTCACGAAGTATTACGAAAGCGGGGTTGCAGCGTCAAGAAAAGGCGGATAGTTGGAACGGAAATCGACTTCATCATTCGCGCGCCGTGTGTAATGAGCCAGAGGAGGGGAAGTAGCGGGGTGCTCAGCCAATCAGTGGAGACCACGTAAGCTGGAAGTCGGCACCAGAGTGGGGATGAGGCGAGTGGATATATCGTTCAGCGCGCCGTGGAACGAGGACAATCTGTGTAGAACTTGCCGAGTATGTAGCACGCGGGAGTCGCTCCGATGTTCCGTGGAGTGGGGGACAATTTGTGAAAGACTTGACTAGTTCGGTTGCAAGTGTGTGTCGCTCCGATGTTCCGTGGAGTGGAGGAGATCTGTTTAGAACTTAACCAGTGTGGTTGTACGAGGGTATGGCTCCGTTGTTAGGACCATAAAGCCACCGAATCTACAAGTATATCATCAAATATCGACGGATATGACGACGTCCAGGAGACTGTGGGAAGCACACAGCATCATCCAGTACGAGGGAAATGCTTTGGCAATTTCCAGTGGTTGCGCGAATGACACAGAAATACGCAATCTCTCATTTCTCTTTGTTTTATATTTCATATTTCAGTAACTTCATAGCTTGGGAATAAGAGTAAAATCAATAATTTATCAGACTCCGTTTTCACGTAATTTTCTATCGGTAATATTAAAATCGCAACGCTCCAATTTAAATTTTAAACTTATTATTATTATTAATTTTGCTATACTTGTTTTATATAATAAATTCATTTCTTTTACAATGCAATCTTTGCTTTCAGTAGGTAGCATTAGATATAGACCTATTCCTTCTCCTGATACAATTGTTTGTTGGGGTAATGATCAAATCATACCACGATCTGAGTGAATAGAGTCTTGAAGGTGTTCTGCCCGAGCTAGACGTTGTTAAATACAAATTTAGATTTCAGCATTGCGGTGAGGTCTTGGCGCCCAATAAAACAACATAGCTTAGGCAAAGGTAAACAGTTACATTTATCACCCAACAGTTAGGGGCTAGCTAAACTGCTACATTTGTCGCTACTATCATGGGGCACTAATTAACGTTACAATTGTCGCTCAACGTGAGGGCAATAGAAACCATTACAATTGGCGCCCAACGTGGGGATGAAAACCTAATAACATTTGTGGAAGGAGAAGGGTATATATTTCTGTGCCTGTATTTTGGGGGTTATTTGTCTGTATCAGTGTATATCATTATGGGGGATGAGAAAGAAAGACAGATGAGGTTACGTAGTGGTCATCAACGGGAGAGTGATGATACGAGCAGTATGTCGAGTGATGGCAGTACCGGGGTAGCGGAGGTAAATCCCGATACTGAAACCGGGAGTGTAGGCGGCTAACCAGAATTAAAAACTTTACTTCTCGAGTTTATGTATCAGAACAAAGTTAGTAGTGATGCCTTAAATGCAAAGTTAGAACAGAATAATGCAAGATTAGAACAAAACAGTAGGGAAAATAAAGAAAGTACAGACGCTTTAAATGCTAAACTGGAACAAAACAACGCTAAATTAGAACAAAACAGTAGGGAAAATAAAGAAAGTACAGACGCTTTAAATGCTAAACTGGAACAAAACAACGCTAAATTAGAACAAAACAGTAAGGAAAATAGAGAGAGTAATGAAACTTTAAACGCCAGATTTGAACAAAACAGTAGGGAAATGAGTGACAAATTCGAACTGATTAGAGGTGAGATCAGGGGGGTGATGGAAGAAAAGGCTAAAGAGATTATTGCAGATGTAGACAGAAAATTAGGAAAAGTACAGGAGGAGTTGGAAATTAGAATCAGTACACAGGCTGAAAATTTAAAAGAACTAGTGCAACTGGAAACACAGCAGGTCAAAAAGCAATTGGAGGGAGAAATTGACAAAATTCAGGTAGCTACTAAAGAGGTTAAGGAACAGCTGGGAGGTAGAATTGAGAAAGTCCACTCACAGATAGTTGCAGAAGTAAATGATTTAAGAGAGAGTAACAGAGAGAGCATTAGCAAGATTGAGGAGAAACAAGCAAAGCTATATGATAAAGTAGAAGAATCAGAAGGAAACATTAAATTAACAGTAAACAGTATTGAGAGGAAGGCTGAGGAGAAAATCGCAGAATTAGAGTTAAAATTAAAAGCTAGGATCAGGCAAGAAAATAGTCAGAATAGGCCAGTTTTTGTGAATAGCACACACAGGGAGGTAGAACTGGGTAAGTTCAGCAATCGACAGGGGTGCCCAATGGAGTTCATGAACACTATAGAAAATAAATTCGGGGAGAGGTTGGAAAATGGTAGTATTGAGTGGTGCCAGGTAGTTGAAATTTTAGAACAAGTGTTTGTGGGGGAAACGAGGAATTGGTTTGCTGTCTACAGAGACAAGTTTACTGATATTAGTGATTTTAAAATGAAATTCTGTGAAAAGTTCTGGAATGAGGTTATTCAGTCGCAGCATCGTGAGGGAGTAGTGTGTGGTAAATATAACCCTAAAGGAAGCTCCACCATGACCGAATACTTTTTAGGGCAGGTATTAGTGTGTAAATATCTGGATGGGTTGAAGGAGGAAAGTGATGTGGTGAGGTTGCTACTTAGGCACTTTCCCTATAGGATCAAGGAGGCTGCTTGTGTCCAGAATGTAAAGACAATATCACAAGTAGAAAATTTGTTAAGCACATTTGATGCACTAGGGAGAGGGGGTTATGAGGACAATTTCAATCGGAACCAGGGTAATAATAATAATAGACCTAATGAAGCCAGACATCAAGAAGTTCAAGGGAACGGTGGCGAAGGGGCCAACGCTCAAAATAGAAATAATAATAATAATAATAATTAGCTAAATCAGAACAGAGGAAATGGCTATGGTAATCAGTATCAAGGGAGGAACAATGATTTCAGGGGAAATCAAGGGAGGAACAATGATTACAGGGGAAATCAAGGGAGAAACAATGATTTCAGGGGAAATCAAGGGAGAAATTATAATGACAATAATTACAACCAGAATAGGGGTCAAGGAAGAGGACAGCCTAGTGGTAGTAATATACAGCCAAACAATGACAACACAGCCCAGAACAACCAGACCAGTTCAGTAGTTAGTAGTACTACGGCCAGCTGTAGCGGTTCTTTAAACGCGAACCAGGCTGCGAAGTAAGGTCAGAATCTCAGTCTGTAGCATGCCCTGTCCATACAATTATACAGGAACCCTATGACCTAAATGTAAGAAATGAATTATTACATGAACTAAATGATGAAGGTATTATTCAGGAAGTGGTTAGTAAGAGCCCCATAGTTAAATTTAACGTGTCCGAGGCGTACACAGATGTTTTAATTGATAGTGGTTGTATGAAGAGTTGCATAAGTAGTGCATTTTATGATAAAATGAAAGGAACTGGAGTAAATTTTGAGGAGATGCCAATTAAAAGCACTTTTGTTATCACAGCTGTTGGGAAGAGGTCTAAAGTAATTTCTAAGCAAGTTTTAGTAGACATTAAAATTAATAATCATGTAGAGAAGCAGATTTGTCTTGTAATTCCAAATTTAGTATTCAGTGTTATCTTGGGTTCAGAGTGGCTAAGTAGAGTGTCTGGTAACTTATGTTATGATGTAGGGAGTTTGAAATTTAAATGGGGAGATTCTGAAGTAGAAGTAGCGTTCAATGACCATATTCAGAGGAGTAGTATTGTAGGTGTGATTTGTACTTTAAATGAGATATCGCCAGCCGTAGAGCGGGGTTCTCTATGTTTTGTGGGCAGTGTGATTACGAACGGTAGTCTAAAGGACTCGTTACGTGATGCTGCATTTCAGGGAAATATAGAGGATGAACAGTGTGTTCGGCTCTATGATGTGTTATTGTGTAATAGGAGAGTGTTTGAGGATCGCATTGGTATGGCCAATTGCTATACACATTCATTGAACGTTATTGATAGGTCAGTATTCACAGGACATAGATATCCTGTACCTTTCGCTTATCAGAGTGCAGTTGAGGCACAAATTAATCAGATGCTTGAAGATGGGATTATTGAGCACTCTAACAGTTCATATGTTAATTCTTTGATCACGATACCCAACACCGACGGCACAGTTCGTATTTGTTTAGACGCTCGTTTGGTTAACAGTAGAATTAGTTCAGATCAGCTGAAATCTATGTCAATAGAGGAATTAATGCAAACATTTGAGGGTAAAAAGTATTTCACATGTGTAGATTTGAGTTCCAGTTTTTGGCAAGTGCCACTTATGTACGAAGATAGACCATTTACAGCTTTTAGTCATAAATATAATCTTTATCAATTTTGTAGAACACCTTATGGGTTAAAGAGTAGTTCAGCAGCTTTAATTAGGGCTTTAAACATCGCATTAGGGGATGACACAGGAGAGTTTGTAACCATTTATATAGATGATATGGTAATTAGTTCACGCAGTTTTGAGGAGCATCTACGTCATTTAGATATAGTTTTTCAGAAGTTAGATCAGGCAGGGTTCACTTTGAAGCTGTCTAAGTCGTCATTCTGTCAGTCAGAAGTGACATTTTTAGGTCGTAGAGTGTCGAGTAGAGGTGTAACACCAGAAGAAAGTAGGGTTAATAAGATACTTAACGCAGAGGTGCCACAGTATGTTAAACAGTTAAAAACTTACCTGGGAATTTGCAACTTTTTCAGGAGGTTCGTTCTTAAATACTCAGGGTTGGTAGAACCATTCAGGGAATTGCTTAAAAGTGGGACTCGGTGGAGATGGGAGTCCAAGCATGATCAGGCTTTTAGAGCGCTGAAGGAAGGTTTTGAGAAAGCTGTAGTGCTGAAATATGCGTTAAAAGATAAGGAATATGTGGTTATTACAGATGCTTCACATATAGGCATTGCTGGAGTATTATGTCAGAAAGATGATGAGGGTAATCTGTGCATTGTATCTTTAGCCTCGCGAGGACTGACAGCAGCAGAGAAAAGATACACGATTACTGAGTTAGAGCTTTTAGGTATTGTTTTCAGTTTAGGGAAATTTAGAATGTATTTAGTAGGGGGGAAATTTGAGATCCACACAGATCACCATGCATTACTGTATATGAGAACTTGTAAACTCAGTTCCAACAGAGTTAGTAGGTGGATTCTTGCTCTGCAGGAATACGAATTCACAGTAAAATATATTAAAGGTAAAGATAACATTCTTGCAGACATGCTATCGAGGGACACTAATTTATGTAGGGATTATCCTGTGGTTAAAGCAGAGGACGGTATTTTATTATGTGCATGTGTGGACAGTAGCAACAGGGCATCGTTACAGACACTGAGAAATAGGTAGGTAGAGCAACGTGAGGACGTTCATTTAAGGGAGCCACTTGCAAGGTTGGAAGCAGGTGACGCAGAAACATTTATAGTTTCCAAACGTTTTGGGAAAACAGCATATGTGCTGGAGAATAGTGAGGGAAACAGATTATACGGGACGTATAATATACATAGTCTCCGAAAGTATGTGTCATAAAGTGAGGATGTTTAGCTGGCGAGCCAGCCTATCAAATGAGTAAGTGTGGTATTTGGTGCGTGGGAGGAGATGGTCTTCCAGGCAGGCGTATCAGAAGTCACACAGGGGGGTAGTATGTAAGTAAATGAGAGTTTTCGAGGTACAGGGAAATATGACGGGATTGTCGGATGCTCTTGAGCACTAAAATGTCTCGATACACCAAGGCCAGAATTTGGTAGCGCTGGTGAATTCCCATTTGTCCTCAAGAGATGGGTGAGCGCTTGTACAGGGTATTTTTGCTTAAGGCGTCCACGGGACAAAAGATGGGCCATCAGAATGCGAGACAGTCCTTCATGAAACTCATACATAACAGCACACGTGATTTCTGTTTACAGCCTCGCCATGTTAAGGTAATTTGTACAATAGTTTCATTTGTGTGAGGAGAACTGGTCTGTGTTGAGAACTAGTATTAAGTAGAATATGGTCTACGGGAACTTAACAAGACAGGGCGATTACGGCACAGAAATATTTGGTGTTATATGTAATGCGCATTTACTGTTTTTTTTCAGAAGTCAATATTAATTTCATCTTTTATAAAGAGAGATCAAGTATGATGGTCAGGAGGCGCTGCCACAATAGTGTGATCGTGTGCTCAGTGATAAGTGAGATTAAGTGTCACCATAAGGAGGGGACCTCAAGTGAAATTAGGAAGTTCTATGGTGATATAAATATATCAGAACACCTTCAATGCGTGTGATATGACATCATAAATACATAGTGCTCACACATTAATTATGTCTATTTTTCCAACATAGAGAAATTTGAGAGGCGGAAATATCCGTGGAACACTATTCTATATGTAAAACATTGGACTGGTTGCAAAGTGCAATCCATAGTGACAACAAACTTTGACGCAAAGTGCGTGAAGAAATGTTATGAGTATATATATCTGTAATTTAGGGTGATTTAATTTATGTAATATGTATTTTGGATGGGGTTTATTAACGTGTCTGGGATAATCGGATAATGGACCCGTCGTCACGGTAAATCATCCGATGATCCGAGGCGAATATGTAACGTGTTTTTCGAGGGGTTCTTATGCCACTGGCATAAGTCAGTAGGAAGCCATTCTATATTTATTTACGCGGCAAATTGTTCAGCCAAGAGAATTTTTCATGTTAATTTATTATTATTATTAATTTATTATACTTATTATTAAGATAAAGCCTCCGTGGCTTAGGCGGCAGCACGCCGGCCTCTCACCGCTGGGTCCGTGGTTCAAATCCCGGTCACTCCATGTGAGATCTGTGCTGGACAAAACGGAGGCAGACAGGTTTTTCTCCGGGTACTCCGGTTTTCCCTGTCAACATTTCATTCCAGCAACACTCTCCACTATCATTTCATTTCATCTGTCATTCATTTAATCATTGCCCCAGAGGAGTGCGTCAGGCCTCGGCAGCCGGCACAGTTCATATCCTCGCCGCTAGATGGGGGCTTCATTCATTCCATTCCTGACCCGGTCGGAGACTGGAAGCAGGCTGTGGATTTTCATTATTAAGATATTTTCGGAGCATTTTAAAAAAAATTATAAGCATACAGATAGGTTTTCTATGTCTTAGAAAACGCTATCAAGCAAATTATTACGAACGACAATATCATAGAAAATTGTGTGATTACGGAATTTTACGGAGTTTCGTCAGTTAGGATATTATGGGAGACATGACTCACTGGAAATTCAGTTACAGGATGATTCTTGTCACGAAGTATTACGCAAGCGGGGTTGCAGCGTCAAGAAAAGGCGGATGGTTGGAACGGAAATCGACTTCATCATTCGCGCGCCGTGTGTAATGAGCCAGAGGAGGGGAAGTAGCGGGGTGCTCAGCCAATCAGTGGAGACCACGTAAGCTGGAAGTCGGCACCAGAGTGGGGATGAGGCGAGTGGATATATCGTTCAGCGCGCCGTGGAACGAGGACAATCTGTGTAGAACTTGCCGAGTATGTAGCACGCGGGAGTCGCTCCGATGTTCCGTGGAGTGGGGGACAATCTGTGAAAGACTTGACTAGTTCGGTTGCAAGTGTGTGTCGCTCCGATGTTCCGTGGAGTGGAGGAGATCTGTTTAGAACTTAACCAGTGTGGTTGTACGAGGGTATGGCTCCGTTGTTAGGACCATAAAGCCACCGAATCTACAAGTATATCATCAAATATCGACGGATATGACGACGTCCAGGAGACTGTGGGAAGCACACAGCATCATCCAGTACGAGGGAAATGCTTTGGCAATTTCCAGTGGTAAGCGCGAATGACGCAGAAATACGCAATCTCTCATTTCTCTTTGTTTTATATTTCATATTTCAGTAACTTCATAGCTTGGGAATAAGAGTAAAATCAATAATTTATCAGACTCCGTTTTCACGTAATTTTCTATCGGTAATATTAAAATCGCAACGCTCCAATTTAAATTTTAAACTTATTATTATTATTAATTTTGCTATACTTGTTTTATATAATAAATTCATTTCTTTTACAATGCAATCTTTGCTTTCAGTAGGTAGCATTAGATATAGACCTATTCCTTCTCCTGATACAATTGTTTGTTGGGTTAATGATCAAATCATACCACGATCTGAGTGAATAGAGTCTTGAAGGTGTTCTGCCCGAGCTAGACGTTGTTAAATACAAATTTAGATTTCAGCATTGCGGTGAGGTCTTGGCGCCCAATAAAACAACATAGCTTAGGCAAAGGTAAACAGTTACATTTATCACCCATCAGTTAGGGGCTAGCTAAACTGCTACATTTGTCGCTACTATCAATGGGCACTAATTAACGTTACAATTGTCGCTCAACGTGAGGGCAATAGAAACCATTACAGTGTTCCACATTAAAATGTTTTTGAATGCTCGTCTTGACATCTTGATGTCTGATCAGGATTTTGTTTACATACTCTACCTCTGCCAAAATTCTCATGGAGGAATATTTTCTTTGTACCATGATTACATCTTGAGGCAATATTTCCCATCGTGTAGAATGTAGATGATACAGATGGGAAATGATTCCCTATACTATGTTCCACTTTGAGATGCTTTACTCAGCTGGTTTTCCCTATACCATGCTTAGCATAAAGATGTGTCCAAAGTATAGTTTTCCATGATAAGATGACTTGACAGATGTTTCACAATAAGATGTTACTGAACGCTTGCCTTACCTATACTAGGTACTATGTCATGCTGTTCAACAAGGGTAAATATTGCTTGACTGTCCTGTATCAGTTGCTACATCGAGATGTCTGCAAAGGAATTTTTCCACATACTGTTACTCTGCAATTTCATTTTTTTACCAAAAAATACTTCTTTGGTACTATGTTTACATTTAGGCTATATTTTCCTTTGTCATGTTCTTCATCAAGATGCTTCAGAAGGATGTTATTCCCTAGACAATGATCCACTTTGGGATGTTTCTGCATTCTGGTTTTCCCTATAGCATATTTCTTATGACGACTCATGATGGAATATCCCCTACCAAGTGTTTGGGTCCAGCATTGCCGGCCTAAGTGTTATACGCGTGCATTGAGAATGCACGAAGACTGGGTTGTCTTATCATATTCCCATTCAAGAGCCGAGCACTCTTTAGCTGCGCGACTTGTATGCCCTTTGAAGAGTAATTGTAAATGTAACACTCTTTTTGGATTGACGCTCTAAACTGAGTGGAGAGTAATATACTGACAGACTTTCTATTATAAGTACTGTACTGTATAAAGGACGTTTCCTATCTCAAAGTGTCCAGGTGTCTTAGCCTGCCTTTCCTACCCTACGGATCCACTCCGGTCGGACGTCGATTGGCAACCATGCAACCTCAGCAGAGCTGGGCATTACTTTGCCAGTCGTTTCTCTTATCCTTCCTGATATCCTCCCCTGGTCAGCTCTTGTTCTCTGTAATGGCTGTACTAGTGTGTATATTTGTAAATTAGGGATAGGATTGGGAAGGAGGCGGCCGATGCCTTATGTTAAGAACCATCCAAGCATTTGCCTAGTTGGGGGAAACTACGGAAAACCACTTCCAGGATGGCTGAGTTGGAAATCAAACCCTCCTCTGTTTCTCAGCTTTGCCTCACCAGTATACACCGTTCCAGCCCTCATACCAGAATAAAAACACTGATAGTCAGTCTGAAAGACTAAGACTTCATATCATTTTAGATACTACAAATGCTGCGTGTATATCATTTTAAATGCTGTGTGAACTCAAAGTCCGTTAGCAAATAAAAATAAATAAATTTAAAAAAAAATGAAAAAAAAGCAAGTGCAAACCAAGGTCAAAGGAGGTAGCTGGCTGGATGACGTCACACTCACCGGAGCGCGCGGGGAAATAAGGAAGCTCAAGCAGTACTATAACGTCACACACCTCAGTGCATTTTTGGTACATTTCGTCCCGTCACCGTAACGTAACGCCAGACCCCAGCGAAGTCGACATAATCATTTAAAATGATAAAATGTCTTCGCAGTGCCGGGAATCGAACTCGGACCTCCGTCGACTGCCAAGAACGTTAGCCACTACACCACAAGGCGGTCGCACTCCAATGTACCAGCCTGATAAGGCTAGAGTAGAGAGTAGCAGTCAAAAGATATTGCCATTATACTGTTAGGCTATATACCGTAATGCATGCCTCAACAATGCATTTGATATTATATTTCAAAGAATATGAGTCGTTATTGAAACTACTGTTAAATACTATTTATTGCCATCACTGTGTTCTCAAGACAATTTTCACTTTTTGTTTTGTTTTTAAAGACAGTTGTAAATTTCAGAGAGATCCGTCCTGTCGTTGCAAAATCAGTTGAATAAGTTGTGCCTATACCTGATATACTGAGCCTGCAGACTACTCGATGAGTGTTGCGAGTGTATGGCATATGGCTCAATTGCCATCACATCGTATGCGTTAAACTTCAACTAACAGGAAGGCTTTATTTTCAAATGCCTATTGGTATCATATATCAACATTCTAAGAGGAAGATTTTGGGACTAAGTAAAAGGATGTCAGACAGGAATACAGGGTGACTCCTAAAGAGGTGCACAAGATGTCAGAGTAAAATACAGGGTGACACTTAACGAGGTGTACAGTATGTTAGATTCAATTCAAATACAGGGTGACCCTTAAAGAGGTTTGCAAGATATCAGATTCAAATAATAGGTGACCCTTAAAGAGTTGTAAAATATGTCAGACTCAAATACAGGGTGACCCTTAAAGAGGTGCCCGCGCGGGAAGCCTAAGTTAATGGGTAATGGAGTCTGTTGAAAGAGTCCTGGGGCTTCGAACGAAGCGAGAAGCCCTCCTGAGCCTTTCTTACATGTGTAGCATTTCAAATGTTTAAGGGGTACGCGTACCCCCACGTTCCCCCTTAAAAAAGCACTGATTATAATTATAGGCTATCGTGGGTAGGTCTAGTTGGCACAGTAGCTGACTGACCATTGTTCTACCTAAAGAACTCAATCACCCAAGCAAGCATGCTTGTATCCATGGGACAGTCTTCCGGTGACCAATATTAACTGCTACATATCTTACGTAATTACTCATTAATCTCGATCATCCCTTAATGGAAATGAAATAACTAAGGTACCATTTCCAGTATTGCCTAAAACTACAACAATACAATATCAATTCATAAATCAGAAGAATATTTTTGCGGGAGTAATTTGGTTATTTCTCAAGAACTAGACCCGAATTACACGAAACTTGTTTACATATACTTGTATATTATATTTCCGTGTCCGGGAAAGACACTAAATTCTTCCTTTCCAGAGCTCTGCAGCTCTTATCCCTCGGTATGTGGCCAACATAAGGTCTTCCTGGCTCAGGTGTCATTACGATCTTGTCACGTAAGCAGGTGTTGTGGAGTCTGGATTTCTCCGCAATCACATCGTGGATCTTCTGCATAGCCTCACTTCTCAAGGTTGCTACGACACTTAGGCACTCCTGTTCTCATCCGGTTTAAGGTCCTCCAGGTGGTATAAGGCAAATTATTCCACTGCTCAGTTCTCCTTTAGGGGTAAACCCCTCTGGTACTATTTGTTTCCAGAGTGGCACACGCCGGACGTCTGGTTTGGCATGGAGGGGTACTGTTCTCTTAATAAAACTCTTCCTGGATCTTAGGCGAGGAGTGGTCACCTTGTGGTTGAACATAGAATGTCTGGGATCTGTCTCAAGCTTTTGTCTCTCTTTCTCAGCTGCCACCTCGCGGCGAATACTTGTTTTCATATAACTTACGAATTTCTTTCCAAATCTTCTCCCAGACCCGTCCTCAAAATATCATAATAAATCATTTATAGCATTTGAACATCCAGCTCAACATTTCTAGTGACAAATTTCTTAATGCAACAAAGACTCGTTAAGTCCTCCTGCGGATGTGAAAAAAAAACTTGACGGGTAATAATAGTCTGTTTTATGATTTCTAAATATTGTACTGGTGAAATTTTAGGAAATATGAGCAGTGTTTCATTACAGCGAATTAATCGCCGCGATATTTGAGAATTTTAATATACAATATTAGCTTTCACTCCAGCAAATCTTCTAGGTTTTTGATGGGTCCATAGCGGGGTTTCGCTTAGGTCCACAAAGTCAGGTTCACCAGAGGGCTCTTGGTACACCCTGCTGGGGTAGTGGACCATGTACCATGTCCTTTATAATTATGAAGCGCATCGCACTTTGCAGAAAGCTAGAAGAAATTGTTGGAATTAAATTACATGGCTGCGAAAATCAATATTCCATCTTTTGGTATGAGGTGATAATGTTGAAGGAGCTCTTAGTCCCCCCCTCCATGTGCAATGCGCTTCATATATGGGCCGTAGACCCCTTGGATACAAGATGGCCTGGTGTCCTGCTTGGATATGCTATATGCATGCGAAGCGAGATTAAGGGTTTGAGTTTAGAGAATGTCATTAAATTTGGCTCACGTCAGGGGTTAGGTTTCTTTAGTTAGCTCCTCTAGTAACCTCATTAAACACTGTTCGTGCATTGAGGAGCTCAGATCAGGGTTTACTGGCAGCCAAAACAAGTCTAGGCATATTATAAAATCTTTAGTGCAGAGGATATATACATTTGTACATTGAGTAACTAGTTCTATGAAATGCAATTTTGTCTTTTGTGTTCAATGAATTTGTGACTGCTAATTATTTCTTATTCATTTTTAATTTGGAAGATTGTAGATAGATTTTCATAATAAATGTTAATGAATGCTGTGTGAGGTGTATTAATTATTGTTCCTTATTGGTTATTGCTGTACTTCCCACTGCGTAGCCGTGCGTGTTAAGTCGCGCATAAATTACTTCTCGGGCGAGCTGGAGGTCCGGAGATCGAAAACTCGAATTACGGCTGCTTTATAATTTGGAGTTCGAGGTTAATTAAATCTTCGAAGCATATTTATTATTATTTTATTTATATATACAAAAACAGGAACGCAAGTACTTTATATTTTAATGTCCAATATTCCCATCCAATCCAGAGCCTCTCTAATGGCCTCTGGAAAATCAAACCAATCTCCAGGGTAGGCCAGGGCTGGATTTACTAATAGGCCCCGGCCTAGGGGCGCACCCTGCTGAGGGGCGCAAAATTAAAAGTTCTTTTTTACAGTTCAAAAATAGACTAAACAGACTTTCACAACTTATGATTTTTAAACCAATTTCGTATAATTTTATGATTTAAATTAAACTATCCAAAATTTTGACACTTTTACAATTTATATTGTGGCCAACATTTACCAACAAATGTTTTGCAAGAGCAGAATTTTCGACTTCGGCTTTAGATCAGGAATGTTTTATTATTTATTAGGAGATAATTTAAGATTTGAATATTAATATCAGTTTAATTTGAATAATTAATTATGCATAGTTGTACGTTGCATGATGTAGTGTAGGCTATCTGAAAGTGTATTGTAACGTTTTTGGGGTTCGTTAATAACTGGTCAGGCTTATAATGCACTAATACTTTATTTACACTAATATTATTTACACAACTTAACACTAAATCAAATTATGCCTACTCACTTGCATACACACACAGAACCTCACTCTATATAGCTATTAGTCACTACAGTTGTAATACTAAGAGTTGAATTCTGACAGTTCTTAGAGGGAGGTCCTTTTACTGCCTACCGGGGTGGGTTAAAGAGAGGTGGGGGTATGGTTGTCATGGAAACGGGGTGGGGCGACTGCGGTTGCCATGCAGATAAGCCCTCTGGCCAGCTCATGTTGAGGAGGAGTTTGTAGGAGTTGCCAAACCTCGCACTTCTGAGTTAGATCTTGTCACAAGCAGTTCAGTGTGAGTGTTATTCTATTTGTGTTTCTGTTTGGAGGCCGTCATTAAGTATCTAACGGTATTTTAAATACTAATTACGTAGACCTACAATTATTGTATTGCAATATATATTTCTAGCATTATGAATACTCCTCGAGGGAGAGGGAGGCCCAGAACTCGTCCACCTCATGAAAAAAATACCGCCGGTCATGGTGTGACAATTCATCACCAAGGAAGAGAAATTATATGTGCCGCAAGGGAATTCTTTGAAGAGGAGGCTAAGAGTTTTTCGGAAAGGAATATTCCTTTAATTCCATTCCAGAGAGTTCAAGAACGCACTGCGAAAGCTCTTAGAGTTAGTAAAAGTACTGTGACAAGAGTTACGACGGAGAAATATTTCAACTCAGACGAGGGTTCATCTAAACTGTCCATGCCTGGAAAGAAGCGGCCTAGAACCTCCAGAATTACAAATCTGGATCCGTTTAAAGACGATGCTATTCGCCGGCACATATATTCTTACTACACCAGGAGGGAACATCCAACAATTCAAAAACTGTTATTTACACTTCCGAACGACTTATTTAAAGGCAGTTACTCTTCCTTACTGAAAGTGGTTCATAACCTTGGTTTTGAATATAAAGCTATCAACAGTAGGAAGCTGCTGATGGAGAGAGGTGACGGACTGAGCCAGGATCGAACCTGCCAAGTTGAGCTCAGAAAGCCAGCGCTCTACTGCCTGAGCTTTTCAGCCCGACCTCTGTTAAAGAAAACCGAACATAAGACCAAGTCAGTCATGGTCTGGCCAGGTAGTCTACAAGAAAACACAGCGGTCAGAATGAACGAACAAGCCAGCCGGAAGTGAGAAGGGTAGGGTATGGAATGCAGGAATGTGGCAACCGCGTGAAATGGCAAGTGCAATGCTCCTCCCTCCAGCACTAGCTGTCAGACGTCAACTCTAAGTATTACGACCATAATTATGTACACTGATCTCTGCAAGTCAGTATCTCTTGTAGTCACTATTTATCTTCCACAGTCACTATTTATCTGCATTGTATGTACACTGATCTCTGCAAGTCAGTATATTTTGCAGTCACTATTTACGTTATTTATTTTCACTGCACTGTCCACATTTATTTCCACTGGTCGCTCGGCACGGCACACACTGTCAGCGCGAACTCAAACAGGACTGAGACTCCCACGCAGAACTGCTCTGTCCACATTTATTTCCACTGGTCGCTCGGCACGGCACACACCGTCAGCGCGAACTCATACAGGACTGAGACTCCCTCGCAGAACTGCTCTGTCCACATTTATTTCCACTGGTCGCTCGGCACGGCACACACCGTCAGCGCGGACTCATACAGGACTGGCTGGCCCGTCGCAGTTTGCAGGTATATATGCAGTCAATCCCCGGCCCAGAAAGTTCTCGGTGTTAACCACTTCTAGTAGCATCGAGTCTGTTCTCGTGGATTCTCTCCTAGTACCGCCCAGTCTTTTCTAGTTGGCTGCTCTCGAACTGCACGTTGCATCTAGTAGTTTCCAGAAACAGAACAGTCAGTAGCCCGCAAGCCAATAATCTTCCTGACTCGTAGCGCTATTGTATCGGTGGTGGCCTTGGGAGGGGCTACCCTAATTAGCCCTGGCCTGATTGGCTGCCGGGCGCTCTCCATACACCCCGACCGCTTGCCACCCCGAGACAAATGGCGACCGCTGGGCAATTGCATGAATCTCTCAGACCTGGTGCACGTTACAGTATAATGAGTCTTAAATGGTTTAAACTTATTTTAATATCTCGTTGGCCTATTTATTTATTGGCTACTGTAGTTTATATATACAAATTTAGAAACAGTTGATTCTCTCATTATTTTAATTTATTTCATTGATTTTACTTCACGATTCATTAGAATAAAAATAAAAATTACCTTCACAAAGACCTTTCTGAGGTCTAAATTCTCCCTCCCTCACAATGGTATGAAGAGGAGGCGGCAAAAGCCCACGGGCCTAGGGGCGCATAAAATCTAAATCCGGCCCTGTTGTTTATATGATAATAATGTTATTGGTTTTACGTCCCTTTACTACTCTTGCTTTTAGGGACTCATGGGTGCCAGAATTTTCCCCCGAAGGGGATCTTTATCGTGCCTCACATTTGCGCACCCTCAAATGCCAGCGGACTGCGCCAGGATTCGATCCTGCAATCTTGGCCTCCTTGTTTAATAGAGTGCTCTAGTTACTATAGTTACCAGTAAGATTGGTTATTATTGTTTTAAGAGGCGGAACTACGAGTTCATCTGCTCCAACCAGTAAGATTGTTTTCGCTGTTTTGACCAGAGATGGTTGGTTTCTTAGTTTAGGGGCTGCGACAACGCGGTCATGTAGCCCCGTGTACTTTAGGTGAGTGTAGAATCTGTCTGATAACCGGTGTTAATTGTGATGGCTGTAGACTATTAGTGCGTGGTATCTGTTTTAATTCAAGTAAGGACTGCAGACTTTATATTCAAGTAGTTTCTACTTTTGCTAGCAAATGCTAACGTTCACAACACCTAGCTTGCGGACTTGGCTACTAGATGGCATCGCAGTCAGCACCTGGCGGCGAACGTTGATACTAATAGAGCGATATCAATTCTAACCTACAAATTTTGGCTTCACACAAGTGTAGCTAGTGAAAGGTTCTTTTTCATGCCATAAATCTATGACATGGAACCGCTGGCTTTACTTCCCCTTTGAAGGAAGGCATACTGAGGGATTTTTAACGCTCTTAAAAATTCGATGACTTCGGCCGGGTTTGAACCCGTGACCTTGGGCATAGAAGCTCAGCATGCTACCAACTACGCCACCGAAGCCGCCAAATATGCCCAGAGACCTTCTGGATGTAAGTTGTCCTATTGTCCTGCTCTTATAACAGAGTGCTATAATTCCCAGCACAGTAATAAGCAAGATGTTCTTGTGAACAAACCCAGCTTTGCTCCGCGCGGTCGATAAGAGTTCACAGGTGCGCCCTTGTTCTCCTCAAGCAACAGGTCGAGCCCGAGGATTATAGGCGACCACAAGGGACTCACCTCAGTGGCTTGTTCTGTGCAGTACAATAACAGGGTCTTACATCGGCAATAGCACTCGAGGCGAGATTCAGCAAGGCCAAGCAATATAGGTTAGTTGTTTTTATTTTAAAAGTCTACCGCAGACATTCCCAACCGATGTACTGTGAAATATCGTCATCTTAATGATAATAAGGATATGAATGATGGTGATAATCATAATAATAATATGCTATCAGTGGCGTACTGACGGGGGTTCAGGGTTTAACCCCCCCTCCCCCCCAGATACATTTGTTTACTTGAATCCCTATATTGTCTATGACCTGTTTTACATTACCACCTTCTTTACTCCTGTATATATTTTAAATGTGATCACGTTCCTCACTTGGTAAATGTCCTGCACTCTACTCGCAGTGAGACTCCTCCTTCAGAGTTGGAGCTAGACGGATCAGTTTTGTTTTTGATGTGTAACATCTTTCCACTAAATTTCTGGATATTTTTGTGGCAGTCGGTAGCTGGACATTTTTGTCGGAGTGATTTTGGAAAAGGGATGGAAGTGGATGGAACGGGAATAGATGGGACGGAAGTGCACGGGATGGAAACAATGAGCGCGCGTGGTGGCGGAGATCGGTACAACGACGAACTGCAGGCCATGTGGCTATGGGGACTGTATATCGCATACAGTTTAGTTCAAGGTTTGGAGACCCCATTTAAGATATTCCTACAATAATTCAACTTCAAGTTGTCGTTCTTTGGTGTGAAAATATTCATTACATCATATTTGCTGAAAACAATTACGATTTATTAAATCTTCATACTTTTGAGGTATTCTTATTTAATGTAAGCACTCGATGTACTGTCGGCCATGAGGCTATGTGGAATCTATATCGCATCAACAAACACTCCAAACAACGTAGGAATTCAGTATATTAACACCGACTACTAACAATAATTGAAACTTCGTTGGTCTAAACGTATCACTGGGAGAAACACATTTAATATACCTTCTACACGCCTAATTTTTAATCGTGTCTATACTTGGCAGTGCGCTTCATCGGCAAAAAGAGGCCATTTTCAATAACGTCCCTGGCATGGGTTCACTAAATGGCCGGTATAGAGCGCAGCTTGCATCAAGTAGGCAGTGGATTGCTTCCGCCACGGCAGACCGGATACGAGCTGCACTCTTTGCATACCGTAGTTCAACTAGTTGAAGGTAGATGTCACTTCTGCAGATCCATTGGAAAACTTTATTTTAATTAAATATATATTTTCCATTGCAGAATGCACAATATAACGCTCAATTGTATAACGCCTAAATACTCAAAAAACAGAAAATATAAAAAATCAAGCAAAAAAATACGACTCTCTTAGGATTAGAACCCCAGCCGGCCAGATGAGAGACCAACGCTGTAACCACAGACCTAATTATGTCCTCCCATAATGAATGTTATCAGTTGATTAGGATACAACGTCTTAGTCAATAATGACTTTGACTAAACGATTTCTTCACTGGAGTATATTTCAAGCAAAGTTCATTTCATACAAAGCTCCTATTATTTTTATATCTGTAGGCTATATTGCATGCAACTTACTCAAATTAGTGAAATATAGTTCAGAACGAGAGATCAGCTGCCATCTTGTCTGCAACCGAGACGGCTCAGCTTTTTGAAGCCACTTCTGCACTATAATATTACAATATACACTTTTAATTTCCCATTGTAAAATGCACAATATGTTATCAATCGTTTAAGATACAACGTCTTAGCAAATAACAATTATGATTTAATACGGTCAGGATTTGGCACTGGAGTTTTACAAGTATCGTAGTTATTTCAATGACCAACAGAGTTCACTGTCAACAAGGGATTTGCGCTTCCAGGACACACATTGTGACAGACAGTTGGCAACAGTTATTTTTGTCTTTTGTGAGAAAAGAAGGACAAGGAACAGTGCATCCAAGATGGAGTCTTTTGAGTGTTATTTGTAATGTGTGTGCATTTTTTCTTGTGAATAAATATCTTTTCATTTTCCCGAATAAGTACGAAGTGACGTTTCTGTTCGTAACATCTGGCGACCGTGACAGGACATAGAAAGGAAAATGAGCGATACTCGAAGTTTGATCAGAAAACGTGGTGTATACCGTGCATCGTTCACGAAAATTGTAGCTTCACTTCAAGTTTTGTTGGAGAAAGAAATAAAGGACATAGTCGCTATCCGAGGAGATTACGCCTTAGTGGAAGAGAAGGCTAACCTCATAAGTAATCTGGACCAGGAGATCTTCCAACACCTCATGGAAGATGCGGTGTCAGAAGAAGACCTGATCACAGAAGTAGACGGAGTAGATGACTATAAACGCAAGTTTCATATGTTAGCAGCGGCTGTTTCCGATGCTCTTGCAATGGAGAGAAAACGTGAAGACGAAGTCCAGTCAACAGTAAGCACCAGTAACACTCATAACCTAAAAAGTAAATATCGCCTTCCAAAGATCGAATTCCGAAAATTTGGTGGAAATCTACGAGATTGGTTAGGTTTCTGGAATCAATTTCAAAAGATTGATGAAGATGAAGGGTTAGATAATGCCGATAAATACGAATATCTTATCCAAGCAACATTGCCAAACTCCAAAGCTCGCGACATCGTTGATAGTTTTCCAGCCACAAGTGGAAATTACCCTAAAGCAATACAGAAACTTAAATCACGTTTTGGCAAAGATTCTTTGTTGGTGGAAGTCTACACTAGAGAACTATTGACAATGATGAATTCTTGTAGTAGTCTTGACATCTTATCATTATATGACAGACTCGAAACTCAACTTGGTGCTTTGGAGAGCCTAGGTGTAACTTCCGAGAAATATGCAGCAATGTTATTTCCTATGATTGAATCATGCTTGTCTATAGATGTGTTACGTGCCTGGCAGAGGAGTGGCGGTGGGAAGGAATGTGAACCTAGTGAACGTCTTAAAGGTTTGATGAAATTCCTGGAGAATGAAGTAGAGAGTGAGGAAAGGATCAAACTGGCCATCCCAAGTAAAGGTAACATCAATGTGAATCCTGACAAGTCAAAAGGTACGAAGAAAATTGACATTTACAGTGAATCGCCACCTACCGCAGCTGCACTTGTGGATTGTAATCTTAAACTAAACTGTATATTTTGTGATAGGTCCCATGCTAGTTCAAACTGCTCCGTGGCAAAGCAGATGGCTTTAAAGGAGAGAGTCTCAATTGTGAAGAATAAGAGAGCATGTTTTCTCTGTCTGAAGAAAGGACATGTTTCAAAGATGTGCAGAAGTCAGTTAAAATGTGATTCCTGTAGCAAAAAACATAACAGCCTAATATGTCTAGGCCCAACACATTCCTCTGAAGCTACCAATGAGAAACTTCAGTCTCACTCTTTGATTTCAAATGAAGAACGTAGTGGTGTGCAAGGTGTTATTTTGCAAACATTAAAGGTGAAGGTCATTGGAGAATCCTCTGCAATGGAGGTAAGGGCTCTACTGGATACTGGCAGTCAGAGATCTTATATGCTTGAATCAGTGGCACAGAAGTTAGGTTACAGTAGTCATCGCACAGAAATGCTACGCCATTCACTATTTGGTGGGGTAGTCACCGAAGAGAGACAGCATATGTGCTATAGGATCTACATAGAGAGTTTAGGAAAGCCTTATGCCTGCAATTTTGAAGTCTTAGGGCAACAAGTAATTACAGGGTACAATACTATGTTAAAGGGCCCATGGTTGCAAGAACTAAGAGCAAAAGGGATACAGAATTATGATACTGAAGGTCCCATTGAACTATTAATAGGCGCTGATGTCGCTGGAAAGTTAATGACTGGACAAACGTGTACACTAAGCATTGGTCTTGTATGTATTGAGACTCTGCTGGGGTGGACTGTGATGGGTAAAGTAGTTTCCGGAGATCAATCAAGCATGACCAACCTCGTCACTTCTCTCTTTATCAGAGATGCTTCAGTTGAAAATCTGTGGGAACTGGACGTGCTAGGTATCAGCGATCCTGCCGTAAAGAAAACTAAAACTGAAGAAAACTTTGCAACAATGGAGCACTTTCAGAAAACCGTGTCTATTAATGGAGAATTTAGGTATGAAGTCCATTTACCCTGGAAAGAAAACAAATCATTTCTTGTATCTAACAGGGTCATGGCTGAGAAGAGGTTAGTCAACACAAGGAAGAAAGTGGAAAATTTTGGACTAGGCGAGACGTATGAAAATATTTTCAACGAGTGGGAAAGGAGTGGTGTTATTGAACCGGTTCAGGAGGATGAAAACTTCAGACACTATCTACCGCATCGAGCTGTTGTGAAGGAAAGTAGTTCAACGACACCTGTTCGTCCTGTATTTGACGCCTCAGCGAAGGAAGCGGGAACCCCTGCTTTGAACGATTGTTTGTATGATGGCCCCAACCTGATTGAGCTAATCCCTGCTATTCTTCTTAGATTCCGAGAGAGGAAAGTAGGAATTATTGCAGACATTGAGAAGGCCTTCCTTCAGATAAGCATACGGAAAGAAGATCGAAACTATATCTGCTTCCTGATGTGGCAGGACGTTGGGAATAATTACAAGATCTTCAAGCATGCCAGGCTGGTTTTCGGCTTAACTTGTAGTCCGTTTCTCCTGGTGGCGGTCTTGGAGTATCACCTGAAGAAGTACTTGGAAAACCCGCAATTCAATCCCCTATTCATTGAGAGACTTCTACAGAGCTTCTACGTGGACAACGTTGTCACTAGCCTTGACAGGGAATCGGAGGTGGGCGAGTTTATCAATCAAGCTAGTAGGATATTATCAGAAGGCAGTTTTAATTTGAGGGGATGGCAGTTCTCTCAGGATGATGACCAGTCTGCTACCCTTTCATCTGTTTTGGGACTGTTATGGGATCGACAGGAGGATACACTTACTTTAAATTTGCATTGGTTGAATAGCCTTCAGGTGGGAGAAGTGACGAAAAGGACAATTCTGTCACTCGCACATCGAATTTTTGATCCAGTTGGTGTGACATGTCCTGTCTCCCTTTGTGTTAAACTGTTGATTCAAAGAACCTGGAAGACTCATATAAGATGGGATAGTGCAGTTGATGAGAAGTCCAGAGACGAGTTTCTGGCCTGGGTAAAGGATCTACCTCACCTGGTAGAAATCAAGATTCCTCGATGGTTTGGAAGAAGTGACCATGTGCAAATTCATGTCTTCTGTGATGCCAGCCAACTTGCATACGCAGCAGTAGTCTTCATAAGATGCGATTCCAACAATCAAGTGAGTGTACAGTTATGTGATGCAAGATCTCGTGTGGCCCCCCTCAAGGAAGTGACAATCCCCAGATTGGAATTGCTGGCAGCTACAATTGGTGCACGGTTGCTTAAATGTGTGTTGGAATCTATTTCACTGGAAGTTCATGAGTTTTTTCTCTGGTCTGACTCGTCCACAGTTCTAGCATGGATCTGCAGGACTGAGAACTGGTCGGTGTTTGTCCGCAATCGTGTGAATGAGATCAGGAATTTGACCAATTTAAACTGCTGGCGACATGTTCCAGGTTCATTGAATCCAGCTGATTTACCGTCACGTGGCTGTTCTGCTTCGCAATTAGTAGCCTCTCGATGGTGGGAGGGACCTGCCTGGTTGTACGAATCTCCAGATTGTTGGCCTCAAACAAAAGTGGTGTATGACGAAGAGAGTATCGCAAAGGAAATGAAGAAAAACCCTGTGAATTCTATGACTGCAACCAATGAAGGTCCCCTCTGGTATGCCAGGTATTTTTCCAGCTATCACAGAATAAAAACTCAGCAATTCTTCTAGGTTGTGCCGTGTCTTGTGTGGGGTTTCGCCCAGGACACCAAGCTAGGCTCATCGGCGGGCTCGTTTCTGTAAGAATTGTCTTAGACGTGAGAGGATCTCGCAAGAAAATCTGCAAGTTGAAGAGTTAGAAAGGGCTGAAATTAGACTCATTTCTATAATTCAACGAGAAAGCTTCCACGGATTAGTTGATAAACGTCTATCTTCACTACATCCATTCCTGGAAGATGGTGTTCTCAGGGTTAAAACGAGACTACTACTGCGAGAAGATTTGAAGCAATTCAGGTTCCCAATGATTCTCCCGGTGAACCATGTCATCACCTCTCGCTTGATTATGGATGAGCACGTGAAAGAAAATCACATTGGAGTAAAACTTCTTCTTAATCATCTGAGACAACGCTTCTGGATCATCGGTGGAAGGAGGACAGTTAGAAAAATTATAAGAAAATGTGTCAAGTGCCGGAGGCATGATGGACAACATACCGAAATCGCTCAGGCCCCTCTGCCCCTGGACCGCATACGGGAAGCCTGTGTATTTGAAGTGATAGGAGTGGACTTGGCAGGTCCGGTGTTCCTGAGGGATGAAAGTAAAGCTTGGATTGTAGTTTTCACATGTGCGGTGTATCGCGCTGTTCATCTCGAAATGGTTACTTCTCTCTCCACAGAGGCGTTTGTGCAAGCGTTCCGGCGGTTTGTAGCAAGAAGAGGACGCCCCTCTGTGATTTACTCAGACAATGGTACAAATTTCACGGGTACAGATAACGCGTTTCAAAGTGTTGACTGGGAGAATATTTCCAAACACCATTCGGTTGAACGTATTACTTGGAGATTTAATCCCCCTAGTGCTCCTTGGTGGGGAGGCTTCTGGGAAAGGTTAATACGTCTAATTAAACAGCTTCTGAAACGAGTTTTGGGTAAAGCCTGTCTAACTTACCAAGAAATGCTTACCCTTCTCTGCAGTATAGAAGCCACCATAAATGCAAGACCGCTAACATATCTGACCGATGGATGTGAAGATATAAGTCCACTCACCCCTGCCTGCTTTCTACAAGAAATTAAGACAACTGGAGTTCCAGAATGTGATGCATTGGATGCTATAACCCTGAATCAAAGAAATCGTCATCTTCTGAACCTAAGAATGGCATTGAAAAAAAGATTCCAGCAGGAATATCTGGGACTTTTGGCACTCGGTAAACCGAGTTGTAAACCAACTCTTTTGTTCAAGAGAGGTGACATTGTCCTAGTTGGATCAGATGGCACTAAGAGGATAGATTGGCCCCTTGGAAAAATTGTGGACTTGTTCCCTGGAACTGATGGTAATACAAGACTTGCAAGGGTTGTTACATCAAAAGGAGAACTCTTGAGACCGATACAGCGACTCTACCCACTAGAAGTACCTGATGAAGACAGCACACCTTTAAGGACTGGCTTGAATAAGAAAACGGCTACTGCTTTAGGAGAGCCGACTGGAACTGGTGTTCAACCCCCAAAGACTACACGTTCGGGTAGAACTGTCAACGTTCCTGCAAGATATGTGGAGTAGTTGAGGATGTCTTGTTGAGGATGTCTTTCCTCAACGGTGGGAGGATGTGACAGACAGTTGGCAACAGTTATTTTTGTCTTTTGTGAGAAAAGAAGGACAAGGAACAGTGCATCCAAGATGGAGTCTTTTGAGTGTTATTTGTAATGTGTGTGCATTTTTTCTTGTGAATAAATATCTTTTCATTTTCCCGAATAAGTACGAAGTGACGTTTCTGTTCGTAACACACATAGTAGGATAACATGTCACATGTTACACATCATATGCGTCATGCGACTACTGTAAGGCTCGTTTTTTTTGTTTTTTTTGAAGTGTGCAATCGTTAATTTTATCACATCGCCTTAATTGTGTGTATCCGTTTCGTTAAAGATAATTTGAGAGTTTCTGCAATTTATTCCTACCAATGATGCAGATAAAGCCATTAGGATAGGCACATTTTGAGAGCCGATAGTAATGACAGTAAGGACATGAAGAGCAAAACATTATATTTCTTTCACATAATAAAGGTCATCAACCCCTTTAATAGTGTAGGCCTACACAATTACCCTTCTATAGTAATGAACCCCCCCCCCCCCCAGAAGGAAATCCTGCGTACGCCACTGAATACTATTACTCGATTTCGTAACTGTATAGTACAATTAATGCTGCTATAATTCCGTATTGTTTTGCTACCCTTTTCAACATCATACTTGTGGTGAGTTGGCTACTGTTTTTGGGATCATAAAGGTGTCTTGTCGGTAGACTTTATGGAGGAGCGGACAACAATACAAGGGAAGTTTATTACGAAACTTAACGTCGCCTCCACAGAGCGCTTCTAATCAAACGAAGAGGCATGCTCTCGTCCGGCCTGGTTTTGACAATTATGCACAACCGTTCTGTGCCAACGTGACGAAAGACCTCAATAAATACAAGTGGGAAGTTTTCGACCATCCACCGTTTAGTACAGACCTTACACAGGGTGATTTCCACCTCTTTCGAGCATTGAAGGGGTGGTTGAGCGGACACCGCTTCGCCACCAACGAAGAACTTCAGACGTTGAAATGATATAACGTGATAAATTACTCAATCCGAGCGCAGAAAACATCGTACAGAAAATGCTAATACACATTGCAATGCACTAATTTTCTTGCTTCTTCTTCTTATTCTCCTTCTTCTTAGTGAATGGGTCTCTTAGGACCACCCTTCGTCTTCCTTTTAGCCCAGAATACTATCATACGCAACGAGTGGGTGTGTTTTCGGACCATGTATGTTGTTATGTTTTCACTCTTCTTCCTCGAAACCCCTTGTCTGTGTGATTTTTAGCCTATTTTCATTTATGAAAAATTAGGCTTATGAGATCACCTTTAGTCCGTGCGTGTGTGTCCCCTCCAAATAAAATCTAAACGTCTGGTGCGATTTCAATGAAACTCGGTAAGGACATAGTAGCATGTTGTTCGACCCCGTCCGTGCCCTTCGAATTTTATTGCGTTTCACCAATCCAACATGGCGGCTGTGCGAAATATTTCACCGGCATTCTATATCTCCGAAACTATTGCTGATATCACTCTGAAATTTTGTGCAGTGATCAAGGCCACTACTAGAAGTTCACCTATGTGACTTTCAAAAAGCTGTTAAGTACAAAACGAACATGGCGGCCAAGCGAATTTGAAACATTTAAATAGACCTTTCTCGAGATATAACTATCCGGGCGCAGTGAAACTTGGTACAGCAAATGTTAATAGACATTGTAATGCACTGATATATAATTTAGTTCAATTGTTTACATATCCTCAAAGTGGCGGCTTGCGAAATTTTAAGATTAAGTTTTTATTTCTTGTGTCCTAGTCATGCGATCGAAGTCAACGTTTGAATAATAAACCTACAAACAATCTTCATCTAATACCATATAACTGTATGGCCTACATATATAAAAATCCAACATGGTGAACATTCGATATATTTAGATGGTTCTCAATATCTACGAATGTATGTTGATAGAGGCAATTAACATAACTAGGATATACTGTATGAAAATAGGCTATTTAGCTCTTCATGGAACTACTTTCTCTGATTGCTATTCGGTCTTGTACATTTAGTGACTCCAATTCTTTGAGATCTTTCACTGTTTGTTTGTACCGATTAGGTCTGGCCATCGTAATCTTTAAGAATGTATGAATTCTGTGTGTTAGCTTGTTGGAATCCATTATTTCCATGAGCCCCATGAATAGGATTCTTCGCATGTGCATTGAATCAGTGAGTTTGGGAATCTGTTTGTAGATTTCTGCATTAGGTTTTGGATATCGTATTCCATTCTTGATTCTTGGTCCTTGAATTTTCCTCATTATCTTTAAAGATACAAAAATGTCGAATTGGTATCTTCAAAACAGGAAGGTAAATCCCTATCTTGAAGAGTTAAAAAGTGAAGGAAAAACAAGATGTTCAGTAAAGAACATATAGCCAACTTTCTCCTAAATGTATGAGTATAGTTATAACTCGTTGTTTTTATCAAAGAGTATAATAGAATCATTTCTTGGTTGAAGACCTTAGAAACTATTTACCTCTACCAAACACCACAACCTCGAAATAAAAACTGCTACCATCATTGAAGAAAGAAAGAAAGAAAGAAAGAAAGATAAGAAGTATCTCAAGAATGTTATGGATCTGGAGACATAATTGACCGGACTGGCTGCGTGGCTCAGCGGTAACGTTCTCGCTTACTGGGCCCTAGGTTGCAGGTTCGTATCCTGGCGCAGTCAGCTGGCATTTGAGGGTACACAAATGCGAGGGAGCCGTGTCAGTAGATTTACTGGCACGTTAAAGATCCCCTCCGGGGAAAAATTCCGACACCCCGGCGTCTCTAAAAGCAACAGTAGTTAAAAGGAACGTAAAACCAATAACATTATTTTTTTTTTCACGCGAATTGACCACTTAGGATCACGCAACAACTTTATTTCTTTTTCTTATTCTTTGCCTGGAGTTTCCTCTGTCTCCAATATTCCTTCATGCGTTCACTGGCATTTTTAGCCTATTTTCAATTTTGAAAAAATAGGCTTATGAGATCACCTTTTGTCCGTGTGTGTGTGCGTGTGTGTGTGATTCGTGTGTGTGTCCCCCCCTAATAAAATCTAAACGGCAGGAGCGATTTCAATGAGACTCGGAAAGTTCATAGCACTATTTCCGGCGACCTCGACCGTGCCCTTCAAATTTTGTTACGACTCACCAATCCAACATGGCGGCTGTGCGAAATATTTCACCAGCATTCAATATCTCCGAAACTATTACCGTTATTACCCTGACATTTTATATGGTGATAGAGGGAACTACTATAAGTTCACCTATGTGACTTTTGAAAACCTGGTAACTACAAAACCAACATGGAGGCCATGCGAATTTGCGACTTTTAAATAGACGTTTCTCGTGATTTGACCAACCAAACGCAATGAAACTTGGTACAGTATATGTTTATATACATTGTAATGCACCGACATCTAACTTCGTTCAATTGTTTACATAATTACAAGATGGTGGATGTGCGAAATATTTCACCGGCATTCTATATCTCTGAAACTATTAGCGGTATCTCCCTAAAATTTTGTACGGAGATAAAGGGCACTACTGAAAGTCCATCTATAAGACTTTCAAAAACCGGTTAACTACAAAACGAACATGGCAGCCAAGCGAATTTGAAAATTTTAAATAGACCTTTCTCGCGATTTAATGTTCCAAGCACACTGAAACCTGGTACAGGAAATATCTATACACATTGTAATCCACTGGTATCTAATTTAGTTCAATTGTTTACATAACCTCAAGATGGCGGCAGTGCGAATTTTAAAATTAAGTTTTTATTTCTTGTGATGTAGTCATGCGATCGAAGTAAAAGTTTGAATAATGAACCTACGCAATAATTTTCCTTTAATGGTACATGACTCTATGGCCTATACATTTAACAATCCAACATGGCAATCATACGAAATATTTAGACGATACTGAATATCTACGGATCTATTTTAGCAATCAAACTGCATTTTTTAATGTTCATAGGGGCTATGAACTTAAGTTCGCCTATAGGACTTTAAATAACCTGGTGATCACAAATCCAACATGGCGGTGACGCGAATTATAAATATTTACATGGACGTTTCTCGCAATTTAACCATCCGAGTGCAGTGAAACTTGGTAGAGTAAATCCTTATACGAACGTTAATCCACTGGCATCTAATTTATTTCAATTGTTTCCATAACCTCAAGATGGCAGCTGTGAAAAATTTTAAAATCTCCTTGTTTTTACTTGTGTCCTAATTATGCGATTGAAGTTTGAATACTACACGTTCACAATAATCTGCATGTAACAGTACATAACTCTAGGACCTACATATATAAAATCCAACATGGCGACCATCCGAAATATTTAGTCGGTTCTTAATATCTACGAGTCTATTACAGCAATCAAACAGAAATTGTGTATGTTGATAGTGGCAATTAACATAAGTAGGATATATGAAAATAGGCTGTATAGTTCTTCACGGAACTACTTGTTTCTTTGGTCTTCTGTCCAAGTTCGTCCACTTCTCTTAGGTCTTCCTTCATCTTGAAACCCTTCCAGATTGTTCACTTTGCTCTTAAATACATTTCTTTCTAGCATTTGAGATTCTGTGATGTTTAACTTTTCTAAATCTTTCCTAACTTCCTTAATCCATGTTGTGGTGGTCTTTTTCTTCCAGAGATAGTCGAATATTTGTTTAGTTAATCTATGGTCGTTATTTCTATAGAAATGTCCGAGGAATGTCAGCTTTCTCTTCCGCATAGACGCGGAGATTCTTTCCACGTTCTGGTAGACTTCTCCGTTGCTTCTCAGTCTCCATCCATCTTCAGTCTGAATTGCACCCATGATTTTTCTAAGAATTCTCCTTTCCATGACTTCTAGCTTTTCGAGGCTATAGTTCATCGAGAGGCATTCACTGGCAAAGAGGCACTCTGTTTTTACGACAGTGTTATAATGCCTTATTTTGGCATTCCAGGAGATGCACTTTTTGTTGTAGATATTTTTTGTTAATCCATACGCTCTTTCCATTTTTATAATTCGATCTCCAACAGCTGCTTTTTCTAACCCATTCTCCTGTATAGTCTCTCCTAGGTACTTGAACTTTTTTACCCTTTCAATCCGTCCTATCTCCGTGTCAAGGAACTTTGGTCCATGTTTGTCATTTGTCATAAATTTTGTCTTTTCAACTGATATCCTTAGTCCTGTTTGCCTAGCGATCTTTTCCAAGAGGTTGATTTGTATGACTGCTTCTTCCGTGGTTTCCGATAGTACTGCAAAATCATCTGCAAACGCCAGGCAGTTGACTTTAATTCCTACCGACTTCCTCCCGAGGCAGATTGGGTTTATTCCTCGACTCTCCAATTCCGAGTTCCAAATTCTCACAACCTTCTCTAGGACACAGTTGAAAAGGATTGGTGATAGGCCATCCCCTTGCCTGACTCCTGTCTTAATTTCGAACGGCCGAGAAAGCTCTCCCATGAACTTCACCCTGGAAGTTGTGTTTGTTAGGGTCTCTTTGACTATATTTGCTAGTTTGGTTTTGATTCCAAATTCCCTTATGATCCTGTCTAAGGTCTCTCTGTCCACTGAATCAAATGCCCTTTTTAAAGTCTATGAAGGATACCACAATTTTCTTATTACTCAGCAGTCTGTGACGGATTATTGATTTCAAGTTGAAGATCTGCTCAACACAGGAGCGTCCTTTCCTAAACCCTCCTTGGTACTCGCCTAGTTGTTTGTCCAGCGTATCTTATATTCTGCTTAGAAGAATATTGGAGAGAATTTTATAAGCAATTGAAAGGAGGGACACACCTCTGTAGTTGTTCACGTCTTGCTTATCCCCTTTCTTGTGGAGCGGATGGATCAGCGCTGTTTTCCATTCTTCTGGAATTTTCTCGGTTTCCCAGACTGCACCAAGGATTCTGTGAAGGTCGTCTAGAATTTCTGGCTCAGCCCATTTAATCATTTCTGCTGTTATCGAATCTTCTCCACTTGCTTTGTTGTTCTTTAGGTTCTTGATGACATCCCTGATCTCTTCTTTTGTTGGTGGTGCATCCTCTTTTGAGTTTGCTGGTGAGTCTGCTATTTCTAATCTAGAAGTGGGGGTTGGACAGTTCAAAAGATCTTGAAAGTATCCAGCTAGTATTTCGCAGTTTTCATGGTTGTTCAGTCCAATTTTTCCCTGCTCATTTCTAAAACTCATACTTGGGGCTATTATTATTATTATTATTATTATTACATAATCGACCGGACGTGGGCAAAATCCAATTTTGAGTTGAGGCATGTGTTTACACGTCTGGCTGTGCATGGCTTTCACAACCCTAATTGAATTAACAAATCTTTCCATGACCCTACAGAGACGTGTGTATTCCAACTATGTGAGTATTTTCGATTGCTATTTGGCTGCAATAAAAGTATTAATCAATATCCTGAACTAGCACCAACGGCTAGAGTTCAGGTACTATGTAAAACCGTTTTGTTCTTTACTTCAAATAACATTTTCAAATAACTCACAATAGGATGTTACAAACCCTTTAAAATAAAAAAGTATAAATGTATCGTAGTATCATCTTGTCATTCTTCAAATTCGATGTGCATAGAATGCCATAGGTATACTAATCAATGGAGTCCCAAGTAGACCAGTCGTGACATCTAGTGGAGAAGTATCGATCAAGATAATCCGAACAGGGCGAGTGCATTCTAGCGGCCATAAAAATAAACTTTTCAATAAAATCTGTAAGTTAATCTGTAAGCCGGCGTGCAGTTCGCCGCCAGTTGGCCATGGTAATTCACTTTTTTGCTGCTAGATGTCTCGTGAAAATCTGCGTGCGAATTTTGTTTTAATTAAATATATATTTTCCATCGTAATATGCACAATATAACGCTTAATTTTAAAACGTCTGAGTCATTACAAAACAATAAATATAAAAAAAATTCAAGCAAAAACACCTTACTCTGATGGGGTTTGAGCCATAGCCATAAGAGTGATAGGCCAACGCTTTACACGGACCCAAACGTGCCGACGAATATCGTCCGATATCAAATTAGTTACATAGAACAAGTTAGCAAATAATGATTTAGACTAAACGATTTCATCAGCGGAGTATATTATTTATATATAAAGCATTTCGTACAATGTTTATTTATTTTGTGTCAGTACGCTATATTACATGCAATACTCAAATTAGTGAAATATAAGTCAGGCACACGATATCCTCTGCCATCTTGCCTTGTAACTGAGATGGCTCAGCTTTTTAAAATCACTTCTGCACTATAGTATTACAAAATAAACTTTTAATTTCGAACGTGCCTCTTCCGTTAGAACAGTTAAAACGATTCTCGGCTCGATAATCGGAACTGGTTGGTCCTATGATATGGATTATAAAGTTTGCAAACTTCGCACGGCCGCCATCCTGAAATAGTACGGCGGATGACCTTGTAGTTTGGTCACAAGACGCGTCCTGTATGAAGGTATGTTGTTACCAAATTTGGTAGAGATGGGGTGTTTTGGTTAGTCGTTATTTGATTTTACGTTTTGAACGTTTGAGTGGCCGCCATTCAGTTTTGGTAAAGATGGCGGCGATATAAAACATGACACTGAGGTGCCCTTTGCTAGTTCTACCTCTGTACCAAATTTCGTTCAATTCGGTTTCACCGTGTTTGAATTGATAGGGGGCGGGGACGGACATTCAGAGTACATACACTCACACACACACACACAGACACACAATTTTTGGCCCTGTGTAGATCTCATAATTCTACTTTCATTTTTTGCAAAAATTGAATGTAGGCTAATATATGATAGTCCGAAAATTCCTTTATGACATCAGGATCAAGAATGTGCAGGCTAAGGCAGCGTCGGCAAGTGGAAGTGAACAGCAGTCGCGTAGACCCTGCAACGCCTGACGCGAGTTCACAGGCAATGGATGTCGACAGTGCGATAGAACCAATAGAGTGTGACAAAATACAAGCAGATGAACCAATAGAGTATGACAAAATACAAGCAGATGAGACGATTGAGAAACAATATTTAGCTTTTACAACTCATTGGCGTTTGGCGACGGAGCAAACACCCCACTTTAACAACACCACCTGGGTGAGACATTTTTCTGTCGAGGGTTCGAACAGCAAGGTCATCTGCCCCTCGTAACAGGTTAGTTATAATTTAGAGGTGAGTGCCTAAATATGAAAAAAAAAATCTTGGCCCAGCACTTAAAGAAATTACTCAGTTTTAATGAACCAAACCAGAGGCTACCCGTAGGCCATCCTTCTCAAGTACTGTCCAACACGCATCCACCATTTAAGAAAAGAGGATTCAATTGTGGCAGAGCTGCTAAAAATGGCAAATTAAGGTACTGTATTCTGAATAAGTTATATTGATTGAACTCTTTGCAGAGATATGGAAAACTGTTGGGGTACCCTCTGAGTGGCAATCGGGGAAACGAGAAGGACGTTACTGGGGGTATATACAGTGCTTTTTTCTTTAAAAAATTAAGGGGTACTCTCAGTCGTAGTCGACAAAACATCGCGATCTTACAATTTTCGGCAATTTGCAAAATCCGGTCATTGTTTGTGTTCGAATCTTTAACTTTCAGTTTTTTCGATGCCAGGGAGGATGTTAAATAGTTCGTTATTTTCTTCATCCTTCAAAACTAACCGCACGCACAAAATAGCAACCTACCCCACCTACAAACAATAGCCTACGTGCTTATAAGAATGGAGTGCCGAGTTGCCGACCAAAAGAAACTGATTCGATAGATCGATTTAAATTGAGTATTATTCCAAATAACCTCCAGCTGTTGTGAACAGCGCGTTGGCGCCAGCTGATCGATGAACTTTCAAGTCGGAAGTTATATTTGCCGGACTAGATACAAATGTACCAATATTGTTTCTTAACCAGTTTTCAAATGTTTAAGGGGTACGCGTCCCCCGCGTTCCCCCCTGAAAAAAAAAGCGTTGGGTATATCAATAGTGAGGTGTACCATAACCAACCGAAGAGCCCATTGGTACACTGGGGCGAAACGCTGGCAACTGTTTTGAGCTAACCGGACCATTGTATCAAATTTCTTTGTGAATTTGTTAATGTACATAGCTCAATCGGACAATTTTACATCCTGTTTCCTACGGGAACAGATATTTCCAATATATCAATAGTATCCAAACAACATACCTCTCTTCTTCCTTAATTTCCACAATCCATCTAATATTTCTATTACTGTTTCATGATGTTTCTATTATTTTCCTGTTGATTCTGCTTTGCGGTGTCATGATTAAATGTCCAAAGGATGATATGCGTTTTTCCTAATAATTGTGCTCATAATTATTATTATTTACATCTGTGGAGCGCAATAGAACTTATTTCGCTAATAATGTATTTTTCTTCTCCCAAATCTCTCCATCTGGGCACTAAAAATATTCCTCCGTTCTTTCTTGGTCCCAGTAGTAATTTTCTCTGAGAAGTCATGGTTATTTATTAATGTTCTGAACTGGACTCGATATTGTATAATTTCCTCCTTAGTGCCAATGTTTTGAAGGTATTTTTCTATTTCACAAAGCCAGTTGTTCTTGACTTTCATTGAGAGCAAGGTTTTGGTGAGCTTGTGATTGTTCATTATGAGAATGTGGCCGTAAAAATTTTCGCCTTTTCCTGAAGGTGTCAGTGATCTGTACAGCATACTGATAAAGATCCTGAGACTTCCGTTTCATCCAGATTCCTTCTGAGAAGACTGGACCAAGAATTTTCCCCAATATGTTTCTTTCTCTATATCTTTAAGAAGAGATCTGCCTCCAATGATCAAGATTTCCGATACGTATAGCGCTTCAGGTTTGATTACTGTGGTGTAATGTCTTAATTTTGCTTTCTTCGATATTGATTTTTTTGTTATATCTGTTCCAGGTGATTCTAGAAACCTTCTGTAATTTTGAAATTCTCTCTTTGTTTGCCTATTATTGAAAATCCACAGTCTGCTTCCAGTCGACCGACCGGGTCAGGGATGGAATGAATGAAGCCCCCATTTGGCGGTGAGAATATGAATTGTGCTGGCTGCCGAAGCCTGTCGCACTCCTCTGATTGTTTGCCTATTATTATTATTATTGTTATTTATTCGTTAATTCCCCATAAAGAGAGCCTTACAACACAATCAATTTTCATGTTTTATTCTGGCCCTTTCTTCTTTTCTCCCTAAAACCTCTCATATATACACTATGCTTCCCCTTTCTCTCCTCCGACCATTTCTTTCCCGGTTGTCTCTCTTTGGGAGTTTGCTCAAACTTCTGTTGTCTAAGCTTTTCTCTGTATGTGCTCCTGTCTGCCATGTCTTCTGTAGAGATGTTTAGTTTCTTGAGGTCTTCCACGGTTTCCTTTACCCAATTGTTTTTTAGTGTACTATTCGTAACTATATTAAAAATGTTCTTGGTCAGTCTGTCTTCGGTCATCCTTTGTATATGTCCGTAAAATTTTGCCCTTCTTTTTCTTATGTTGTTTGTAATCGTCTCTGTCTGTTTGTACAGTTCTATTGTCGGTCTCTTTATCCATATTCCCTCTTTCTGAACTGGCCCGTAGATCTATCTCAGAATTTTTCTCTCTGGTTTTTCTATTCCTTGATTTTTGTTCATCCTTGATTGTTGTAGTTTCTGAAGCGTATAAGGCCACTGGCAAGACTACTGTACGATAGTGTTGAAATTTGTCATTGATAGAAATTATTTTTTAGCCTACATTTCACATTTTGCAAAAATGAGGAAAAAGTAGACTTATGAGATCGATACGGGAAAATGTGTGTCTGTCTGTCTGTCCTTCTGTCTGTCTGGCTGTGTATGTGTCCCCCCCTATCAACTCCTAAACGGCTGCAGCAATCAAAACCAAATTTAGTATGAGTAAAGATGTGCACCGGAATATCTCACGTCCATATTTGAAAATGATGTCAGTGCTACCAACTGCTGAAAAAACGCACTAGAAATTTGAGCTCCATGTTGGATATCTTGCAAGGTATGCATGGGAGCTATTCCAAAATTGGCACACATGCAGATAATACTATTTCAGTTTAATTTCCAGGAGGCCAACAATGACAGTGTTGCAAAAATAATTTTTAGCCTTCTGATAGGTCCAATGTTTAAATGCATATAACATCTTCACTATCAATTGGATTTCAACTAAATTTTGTATGTAATATCTGTACATAAACAGATATGACTGAGCGTATTCTTAAGAGCCAACCAAATACCAATATATCAGAAAGTATGCAAGCCAACAGCTTTAAACTATGCACACGTATATTCTGACATTTTCGATTAATTTGGTGTAACTTATATACGTCAGTTCTACCAACATGATTATAAGCCTGCTGATAGTACCAATTTTTAAATACATGTAACTTCTATACTATCAGTTGGATTTCAACCAAATTTCGTATGTGCTATGTGTACCATAACAGATATGACTATAAGTATTGTTAAGAGCAATCAGGGCTGCCAACTGTTAATAAATGGTGTCTATATTTTTTTACCCTAATATCAATATACCAGAAAGTATGCAAAGCCAACAGCTCTATACTTTGCACACGTATAGCACCTGACATTCTAGATAAATTTGGAGTAATTAATACAAGGCAGTGCTGCCAACATGATTCTATGCCTGCTGATAGGAACTAAGAATATATTCAGTCACCAGGGATGCCAACTGTAGTACTCTATTAGGCTACATTATACCAGGTATATTTTGAACTAATTAGATATTTCGATATTACCAACTTAATTTCGTCATTATTCTAGATAGGTTCATATACTGTAGAATTGGCATGAAAAGTAGGCTGTATAGTTCTTCACGGAACTTCTTGTTTACTGTCGTGGTTCCGTGTAAGTTAATATGCTTTCAACAATTTAGCGATCCTGTCTTTATTGGATGCCAAGTTCAGTCCTGTTTTCTGTATAATCTCTCCTAGGTATTTGAAACTTTCCACTTGTGTTATTTTTCCATGCTTGGTTTTCAGTGGGTGCCTGTTGATTTTGTGTCCATGAACTGTGCTTTTTCGTATGAGATTTGTAACCCTGTTTTGGCAGAGATTTCAGGTAGCGTCTCTAGAGCTTCCTTGGCTTCTTTTCTATTATTTGTTATAATCGCTACATCAACGGCAAAGGCCAGACATTTAATGTTGACTATTATTATTGTTTATACAGCACAGTGCCTGAGAGAGTCATAATTCATTGTCTTATAATCCATCACACATTGTTTCTTATGAGCCAAATCGTTCCTTTTTTATGATCCAATGTATTCTAAACGAATAATATAGCTTCACTACTAATTCAGGAATGCCAGCGATATTATTTTTCTTCTTTTAAAAATATAAAACTTTTCCAATAAACCATAGCTGCTATCATAATCCTGTGTTATTACTTCAATAAAATAAAATATGATAAAGTACATCAATGCATATTTGATTATTGTGGTATTCCAACTCGGGGACTCATATAATGAGTTTCAGTACTTTCAAAGGGAACAAAATTCATTACATGAGTTACATAACTCGTCTGGTATTGATCCCCAGCCTGTGTCTCCTAATGAATTTAACTTCAAAGATTATTATTATTATTCCTCTCAATACAAATAAGTTTCAACGTGCCAACTACGCATACAAGAGACCACCTAGGCCTGGCTTATAAGAACAGAAACGGATAGAACCCTCAAATGAACATGAAAGAATAGCCATACCACTCCATTCTAGAACAGCGGCTTCGGTGGCGTAGTCGGTAGCATGCTGAGCTTCTATGCCCAAGATAGCGGGTTCAAACCCGGCCGAAGCCGTCGGATTTTTTAAGAGCGTTAAAATCCCTCAGTATGCCTTCCTTCGGAGGGGAAGTAAAGCCGGCGGTCCCATGTCATAGATTTATGGCATGTTAAAGAACCATCCACTAATTCCACCTGTGTGAAGCTAAATTGGATAGGTTAACAACGCTCTTAGGTTTCTACGTTCGTTGCCAAGGGCCGACTGCGGTGGCGTCTAGTAGCTAAGTTCTAAACTTGGCCTATTAGTCGTTGACGGTGGTGCTTGGCGGCAAAAGTAGGAATTATTTGACCAATTCTAAATTGCAGTATTTAAATTAAAAAGCAGATAACACACACTAATACAGTCATCACAATTAACACCGGTTATCAGACAGATTCTACACACACCCAAAGTACACGGGGCTACATGACCGCGTTGTCGCAGCCCCAAAACTTAAGAACCAACCATTTTAGAACAAGTTTAATTTTGATAAATTATCAGAACAAGCATTCTCAATTTTCTGACATGAGTGTTGTTGTAAACAAACATTCACGTTTACCAGAAATCCTTGTATTTTCCAAAGACCATCCAAGGAATATTGTGATTGGTTTTGGTCTGTCACCCCCATTGGTTATCCACTAAGTAAAAATCCACTTGGTTGGCTAATGATTTCGGGGAGACTGGTAAGACCTCGGTTATCCCCACTAGGCTAACCACCTGTATAAAAGATGATGTATTGTAACAAATCGCTCTCTTGCAACTCTTGCTACCTTGTAACTCTGTATCTTAAGAATAACCAACTGCTTCAGTTGGCTGTTAAGCGTCATGCCTCAAGACTTGTAAATAATTTCAAATGTATTAGTTATTAGTCAGCCAATAAACAGCATATTTGAAATCTTCGCTTCATTTGAAATATATATTACTCAGGCATCGTGTTGAACCTCGCTTGACAATCTAGCAAGGTAACCACGAACTTGTTAAGCAGTGAACTTAACTCACGTACTGCTCGTTAAGTTCGCAAGAATAACTGTATATCAACTTAAGTATCAACAGAATATTGAGAACTAGGTCCTGTTTACATGAGCTGGCTGCGAGGCTCAGCGGTAACGTTCTCGCCTGCTGTTCCTAAGGTTGCAGGATCGAATCCTGCCGCTGTCAGTTGCTATTTGAGAGCGCGCAAATGTAAGAGAGTCGTGTCAGTAGATTTACTGGCACGTTAAAATGTTGGGGCAAAATTCTGGCACCCCGGCGTCTCTGAAAGACCAGAGTAGTTAAAAGAGACGTAAAAACCGACGACATTGTTATTATTATTATTATCAGTTTACGTGACGTCAACTGGTAATATAGTGTATCCACCATAAGAATTTAATTATATAACATTGAGTGTACACAATACATTCATTTCCACATTATTTATTATTTAATTAAGCGTTCTTCTTTCACTTTTATTCGGAACAAATCCAAATAATATTTTCAACGTTTCATAGAAAGATTAATGAAAGCCTCAAAGATTTGAGGGAGTTTCATTTTGTACTTTAAGGTTTAAAATCGTATTAATGCGATTCAAAAAACATTAACCTAAAATGTTTCTTCCTCAGACTTCCATAATAACAGTTCCAAAAGATATTAATCGTGACCTTCACAAGACCCATTTCGTTTGAGAGTTCTAGGAATCAAGACACTAATGTGTATTAAAGTACATTATGCAACGAGCCTATATTGGCAATAATTAAGCCACGCTCGTTTTATAATTTCCATACGAGTATCTTAATTACCATTATAGGCGAGTTGCATACGACTGTTATGTTCGACGATAATTATAACTTTATTATATGTTTTAACATAAATATTCATAAATATCTGTGGGATTCAGTAACTTCAGTTAGTGAACAGAGCGCGCTGGGTGGTTTGCTGACTGAACAGAGCGCTTGCGTGGGTCAAAGAATTTCGAAAGCAGAGACAATTTACTTTGCTTGGCAACGCTATTGTTTACAGCCTGCATGATGTCTAGTGCCGATCAGAACTAGCATTCACTAATATTGTCACCGAAGTCGTTTGAAAGCCATGCGCTGTGTAGAAATTGGGGTTGGGGATATTAAAGTACAGTGCTATTTCTTGTCTCATATTCACCAGTTTATTTACGCGAACATATGGCACTTTCCATATCGGTAATTTATGGAGAAAGATGCTGTGTTGCTAACTTCTGGACGTAGACTCATAAATTTCTTGCATATGTCATGGTATTTTCTTGTTACCGTAAAGGTTCGTGCTGATTTTGTCTTTGTGTTTGGGATTGTAATTACAATGGTTGATCTGATATCCAATTTGAACTTTCAAATCATGAAATTCATGTCCGAAATGTTGGATTTTGAGCGCATGCGCGAAGGTATCCTTACCTAATTGGTCAATGAATGAGCTCTGATTGGCTGGAGAAACTGCTTCATAATGAAGAATAGTGTTATAATGACCCTCATTATGGTACAGTTTTTGGACATATAATATTTACATTTCGACATCGTCGAACATAAATCATCATCATCATCATCATTCTCTACGGCTTATCCCAATTAATTGGGGTCGCCGGAGCCAACCCGGCTCATTATGGTTTTGGCCGGGGATTTAAGACCGGATGCCCTTCCTGACGCCACGTGATTTTTCAGGTGAAAATTCCACCCCGCTGTCACCGGGATTCGAACCCCGGCCGTCCGGGTGAAAGACGAGCAGCTAAGCCACTACGCCATCACGCTCCCCATCGTCGAACATAAATGTATTTATATATTGAATTATAACTTAAGACATTTGCTTTCTGATTTGAATACGAGTATTTCTTTTTTTTTTTCATAATTTAAAGACGTCCATTTCGAAAGAGTGTTTATTTATTTGTAATTCTTGTCATTTTAAACTCAGCAATTCTTCTAGGTTTGTGCCGTGTCATGTGTGGGGTTTCGCCTAGGACACCAAGCTGGCTCATCGGCGAGCTCTTGGTGTCCCCACCTGGACCCCCACAGGATTAGCGAACTGCTCGCTACCTCACTTTTTATGAAGCGCACCTGCGCCTCTTTACTGCGAGAACTAAAAGCTCAAGCAGCCACAAACTCCCTATGAAGGCTTCCAAATAAGATGGTATATTGGCATTCACGACCTTCATAGGAAGGTTATGGCTGCTTGAGCTTTTAGTTCTCGCAGTAAGGAGGCACAGGTGCACATCATAAAAAGGGAGGTAGCGCGCAGTTCGCTACTCCTATGGGGGTTCGTGCGGAGACACCAAGAGCCCGCTGATGAGCCAGCTTGGTGTCCTAGGTGAAACCCCACACAAGACACGGCACAAACCTAGAAAAATTGCCGAGTTTAACATATGAAATATTAAGCTGAAGAAGGTACCACTGAAGGACCTTAAACATATTAAGTATTAGCCGGTGTCAAACAATTTAATAAGATAACGAAGTTAATACGTAGAACCAAGCATCATCCAATATGGTAAATATTTTATCTCATGAAGGGTTAACATCAGCACAATGTAAGCACCAAATTTTGAAAAAAGGATAAAAATAGTTTCAACTCGAATTATGGAAATTTAAAATTTTGCTTTGTGTGTTTCCTTGGAAATGTATATAATATTGTTGTACAAAATCTATGACGGGCAGGGTTATTGATTTGGCTCCTTACGCTGTATGTTCCCCCTTAAGAGTTTTACCGAGACAGCGGCTTCGGTGGCGTAGTTGGTAGCATGCTGAACTGCTGTGCTCAAGATCGCGGGTTCAAACCTGGCCGAAGTCGTCGGATTTTTAAGAGTGTTAAAATCCTTCAGCATGCCTTTCTTCGGAGGGGAAGTAAAGCCGGTGGTCCCAAGTCATAGATTTATGGCATGTAAAAGATCCTTCCACTAACTAAACCAGCGTGAAGCTAAATTTCTAGGTTAGATTTCATTGAAACGCTCTATCAAAGTTCCAACGTTCACCACTAGGTGTCAGTGACTTCTGGTGGCGAAAGTTGGAACTACTCGAAATTGAATAGAACTTGTAGCTCACCCCGAGGGTGTCCGCTTGACAGCTCCAGCCTCTGGCGAGCCGAACATGTCCTCGGACACTCCCAGCACTAAAAGCCATCCGCTAAATAGGCTAAATGGCGAGACAAAAGCAAATAGGCTACAGGTAGTAGTACATCGGACTCTAAAATAGTGCGCTAATATCGTCTTCAAGGAAATCTGACAAAACCTCAGTTAAAAATAGCTGATCGCCTTAAATTCATTAAATTCATAACTATGTCCACTTCCGGGTGCAGCGGCTAGCATTCCGGAGATCCGGGTTCGATTTCCGGCTCTGCTAAGAAATATAACTCTGGTCTGAAGGCTGAAACGGGGTACACTCAGCCTCTTGAGACAAAACTGAGAAGAGGTGGGTTCGATTCCCACCTCAGCCTTCTTGGAAGTGGGTTTCCGTGGTTTCCCACTTCTACTCCAGGCGAATGCCAGGATAGTTCCTCACTTAAGGACACGAATGCTTCCTTCCCACTCCAAGCCTCAATTACGAATAGATACATTACTACAGGTCATCAGACAAATTCTACACATACCCAAGTAGACGGTGATCACTTTCGTGATGTTTATAGTGTGTTTTTTTTTCATGCCGCATTTGTCGGTCAAATGCTTTTGAGACCACCGAACTATTAATGTATTTAATCACATTTATGTTTAATATATAATGTAATTCTCGAGTGATTACTCGTAACAAACAAAATTTCTAAGACACATACCTCAGCCTGTTCATAGATGTTGACTCTCCGAGCCACAAGTTCACTACTGCAAGGTGCTGCTTCTCGCTAGCCGCTACGTGAAGGACTGTCGTCACATCTCCGCTTCGGCCAATCAGACGCCGCCAGCCAGTGGGATTTCTAGATGGTTCTACGCCCTATTTAAGCAGCGGTTCTCCTCTTCAAGATCCTGTACGGCATTACTGCATTACCGCATCACTTCATGGAGTCTTCCAAAGCTTCGTTCCATGGGGCAAATACCTGACGGTACGCTTCTACAGTAAGACGGTGTAATCAGCACGTCACACCGATACGCTGGAGATTACTACGCATCAATGTCACAACTAGATGAGCTGTTGCAAGGCTCAGATCACAGTTCTCACCGCTACGCAAGATGAAAGCTTGCTTATTACTTTCGCTATTCAGTGATATGCTAAAAATTGTACTTTGGTTCTAAAGAAGAACCTTTCTTCAAGCAGATACTTTATTTCGAGATGCTGGACATCGCAATCACAAAGTGTAGTGTTCTTAAACTACAAACTACAGCTGCCAAACCATCAAGCTCTGGCCACGGCCGACCTGCAGCACTGAAATCTCTCTAGTCAACATAAATAGCAACGGAAGATAAGTTACATTCTTTTATTTTCTATTTAATCACTTATCTTCTATGTTTTGAATGGTTTTAATATTGCTTGCAAGTGCAATTATTTCCAAAAATAGTGTGTCTTTCAAATGAACTCTTGTAAATAGCACCAAGTTGTGCCAACCTACTAATTTTTAAACCCAAAGGGTTTCCAGTAATGTATAGTATTTATCACCTGTTTCAAACAACAAATAAAGTTTATATTATATTAATGCTTAAATGTTCAGTGTTAAAATTGAACTTAAAGTTGAGGATAAAGAACCAGGCCGCACTCCCCTAGCCCAAAATATTCAGTCTAATAGCTCCTTTCACAGTAGTTATTTTGTTCAGGCATTTTGCCTGATGCTTTCTCCCGTTTATGAGAGCGAACTTGGGCTGTTCTTCACATAACCATATGGTGCCGATAACCGGGAGAGCTTTTTGTAAACATTTGTTGAAGCAAGTCTGTATATTGAATCTTTCTCAGAAATTAATATTTGAACTAATTAAAAATGTATCTCTCATACAGAACATTAAGTGTATACATTGCTCAAAAATTGTGATTTCTAATTCTTTTGGAAAGTTTCAGCTCGGAGTTCATGCTTGGCACTGGAAGAGGAAACACAAAAACAAGTTCCACATTTAACCGTTGGAAGGGCTGCTTTCTCTCTCTTCTGGCAGGCAGTTGTACGAGTTCACAGGGAAGTCGTGAGTAACTTCACAACAAACTTTCACAATGCCAATTGACGAAAAACTCATTAATGCGAGGGCTTCGGTCAAGGGCAAACTCACGCGTTTTCGCACTTTTCTATATGAGCTCACGGAAAAAGAACGTAATAGTGACATAATTTCTCAAAGACTGAAAGGTTATGAACAGGCCTTTGAGAAATATGATGAGATACAAAGTAATATTGAGACACAATATCCCGACCAGCAAAGTGACCGCTGTGAGGTTGAAAATTTATATTATATAGGGTTCGCAGACGCAAAGCAACTTTTAAGAAGTTTAACATTGCAGGAAAAGCAGGAGAAAACTCCTTCAGAATCTTCTTCTCTTCCTTCCCGTGTTATATTACCGAAAATAGAATTACCTAAATTTACCGGAGATGAAACAACATGGGAGCCATTTTTTGAATTATTCAATTCATTGGTTCACGAAAACGATTCTCTTTCTTCAATACAGAAGTTTCATTATTTGCGTTTGTCCTTGCAAGGCAACGCACTTAAACTCATCCAGGAGCTTACGTTGACAAATGAAAATTATGAAGTAGCTTTGGCACTTCTCAAAGATCGGTTTGGGAACACTCGTTTAAAAACTCAACGTCACATACAGGGTTTATTCAATTTACCTATTGTTCAAGCTGATAATCTTGCCTCGCTTCGTAATCTAATCGATGCTGCAGAACTTCATATTCGTGCGCTTGCAAATTTGGACCAACCAGTTGACCATTGGGATCTATTTTTGATTCATCTTATTTCTGCTAAATTAGACACTAACACTTTGAAAGATTGGGAAACAGATCTGTCGCAACTTTCATTGTGTACCTATGAAGCTATTATTAAATTCTTAAAGGCGAAATGCCAAATTATCTCTGCTGTAGCCAGCCAAAAGAGTAGCTCCACCTTTAAACCTCCTTCTAATAGTAAGGTCATCAGCCCTACTCAGAGAGTACTAAGGTCACATGCCTTTTCTACCAATATTCGGTCTCCCAATCAAGTACAAGCTTGTGTTTTGTGTCAACAACCACATAACTTGTACCAATGCGCTCAATTTAAATCTTTATATGTGGATGAAAGACGCAAATTAATTACCACCCACAAGCACTGCTTTAATTGTCTATCAGGGACACATATGATAAGCAATTGTCATTCTGAACGGTTATGTTTTCACTGTAAAGCAAAGCATCATACTCTCCTGCATAAACATGAAAGATCGCGGTCATCAGCAACCAATAGTTCATCCGCTAAATCTAATTCTGAGACTTTGCCGAATAACGCTCAATCTTTTACTCAAAGCTCTGTTTCGTTCAGTAAAACTCAAGTTTTATTGTCCTCTGTCCAAATTCTGGTGAAGAATGTTCACGGAAAATGGGTTTCTGTAAGAGGATTGTTAGATAATGCTGCAACTAACAATTTTATCAGTGAATCGCTAGTTCGCAAGTTAGGTCTACAAATATGCCCTACTTCTATAGAAGTTACAGGAATTAATGGTTCTAAATCGCAATCTCTGAGTTATGCTAAAGTGGATGTAAAAGATTCCAATAATTTCGGCATTCATTTAAATTTAGATTTTTTAATTATCAATTCTATAGGTAATGACACCCCCATTACTTCTTTTCAAGTCCAGAATTGGAATATTCCGCATCATTTGCAACTTGCAGATCCAAATTTCAACAGAGCTTCAGCTGTAGAAATTCTTTCAAGTGCCAGCATTTTTTGGCAATGTTTACATCCGGAAAAGGTTAAAGTTGCTCGTGATGTTTTCTTTCGTAGAACCGATTTTGGTTGGATTGCCACTGAGCAAATATACCGCAACCCCGTTCAACAGATATCTCATTGTTATTTTGTTGGTGCTGATTTAAATCAAGAATTAATTAAGTTCTGGGACATTGAGGATATTCAAGTCACCTCACCTCATTCTTGTAATAATGAGATCTGTGAAACATTGTACGTAGAAACCACTGTTCGCACTACTGAAGGCAGATTCGTGGTTACTCTTCCTCGTATTTCTAACCCCCCCCTATTATTACAGAATCACATTCCAGAGCTCTCAAAGCTTTATTCGCAATTGAAAATCGCTTTAAAAAAGATGCTCTCTTAAAAACTCAGTATACTTCCTTCATGGAAGCATACGAATCAGCGAATCACATGGAAGTAGTTCCAAAATCTGAAGAAATTAGTAATCCTCCTAAGGAAATAGTATATCTTAATCATCATCCGGCTTGGAAAAATTCTTCCACCCGAGAACAGATAAGAGTGTTTTTTAATGGGTCATCTCCAGATGCTAATGGTGTTTCTCTCAATGACACTCTGCATTCTGGACGCGCTATTCAGACAGATCTTACTTCAGTTTTACTTAACTTTCGTCTAATCCCCATTGCTGTCCTTGCTGACATTAAGCAAATGTATAGGCAAATTCTAGTAAATTCAGAACAACGTGATTTGCAAAGAATTTTGTGGCGAGACGACAATGCAAAACCTATAAAAATATTTTGTTTACGAACAGTGACATACGGTCTTAAGCCGTCTGCCTTTCTCGCAATACGATCTCTTCATATGTTGGGCGAACAAGATGGTCATCTTTTTCATCCTCTTGCTTCTGAAGTATTGAAAACTGCATTCTATGTAGATGATTTTCTGTATTCTTTTCCTAGTATCTCTGACGCACTTCTTGTTTGTGAAGATTTAAATTCTCTTCTTTCTGGTGGTGGGTTTACCCTTCATAAGTGGAACTCGAATTCAACCGAATTTTTATCTAACTTTTCACAAGTAACTCCTGTTGACAAATATGTTGCGCTTCCTTCTGAGGAATCAGCTATTAAAACCTTGGGTGTTTTTTGGTCTCCTGTTTCAGATACCTTTTCATATCAGGTACACTTATCTGAGTTTCACCCTCAAACGAAAAGGCAATTATTATCAGAAATAGCAAAAGTTTTTGATCCCTTGCAGTACATTGCTCCGGTGGTTATTACTGCAAAAAATTTCTTACAAAAACTTTGGTTATTGAAAGTTGGTTGGGATGAAAAGGTACCCTCCCCCCTTTTGGATGAGTGGTTAAAATACCGCAAGAGTTTGTTAGATCTTTCTCAAATTTATATTCCCCACACTTTAATTTCCGACCTTTCATGTCAGTATTTCGATTTGCACGTATTTGCCGATAGTTCTGAAAAGGCATACGGTTGCTGCGCCTACTTAGTAGGCCACCCTTCCAATACTTTACCCGGATTTTCCAAATTAATTTGCGCAAAATCAAAGGTAGCCCCACTCAAATCCATATCTTTGCCTAGATTGGAATTATGTTCTGCTGTGATGGCTGTGGAATTAGCCAGTAAATTAAAAATCAGTTTAAATTTGAAATTTTCGAGCACATGGTTTTGGAGTGATTCTTCCATCGTGTTAGCTTGGCTTTCAAAACCTTCTTCGCATTGGACCACTTTTGTGGCTAATCGCGTTTCTAAAATACAAGAGTTGTCTCATTTTGACCTATGGAATCATGTTCCGGGGAAAGAAAACCCCGCTGATATAATTTCACGTGGCTGCTTGCCCAAGAAATTAATTTCTCTTAAATTATACTGGAATGGTCCGGCGTGGCTCAGTCAGGATTTTTCTTGTTGGCCTCGTTCATCTAATCCGCTCGCAGAAGATGTTCCTGATGCTCGCATTGTCACCGCTTCCCTTTTTCTAACTTCTATTGCTACTAGTCTTTTTCAGCGCTACTCTTCATTTAATAAATTAATTCGTGTGTTAGCATATTTATTTCGATGGAAATTTCTTGTTCTTGATCAGCCTGTGAAACCGCAACCCTTTCTCACTAAAATGGAATTGGAATTTGCTACTCGTAGAATCTTGTTTCTTATGCAACAAGAAGTATTCTTTCTTGAGTATCAGACGCTTTTAAGCAAAAAAGCTCTGCCAAAGTCTAGTAGGCTGTTACCTCTCACCCCTTTTTTTGGACCAAGATGGATTAATAAGAGTGGGGGGCAGGCTAGAAAATTCTAGTTACTCAGATGAGAAAAAACATCCCATTATTCTCCCTTCTAGACATCCTATTACTACTCTCATCGTAAAGAAATTTCATTATCAGAATTTGCACGCTGGCATCCGCACCTTGCTTTGCTTAATTCGTGAGCAATATTGGCTCATTAACGGTGTTCATGAAGTTTCTTCTGTTATTCGGAAATGTATACCTTGTTTTAAGTCCAAGCCCCAGCCAATCACGCAAATTATGGGAAACTTACCATATTTTCGTTCCGAACCTAGTAAGCCTTTCGCCCTTACGGGTATCGATTATGCTGGTTCTTATGCCTATCAAATTAATTCCCCTTTATCTAAGCGAAAGTTGTTAGGTAAACTTTATATTTCTTTATTTGTGTGCATGGTGACAGGAGACATTCACCTTGAGTTAGTTACAAGTGCTTCTACTTCTTATTTTATAGCAGCCTTTTCTAGATTTGCCGCTAGAAGTGGTGTTCCCTCTGAGGTTTTCTCAGATAACGCACATTTTTTTGTTAGTACCTTTGATCTTTGGAAAACTGCACATACCTCTCCTTCTGCTAAGGAACAGTTTTCTAATTTTTCTCATGCTAAGGGATTCAAATGGCATTTCACTCCCCCTTACGCCCCCCATCATGGTGGCCGTTGGGAATCTTGCATAAAGCTCACGAAGAGACAGCTGAAGAAAACCCTTGGTTCAACCATCCTTTCCTATGAGGAATTCAATTCCCTCATTATTCAGGTTGAGGGTATCGTAAATTCTAGGCCGTTTACGCCTTTGTCTAACGATCCCAAAGATCTTCTTCCGTTAACGCCTAGCCATTTTTTAATAGGCTGTTCTTTAGCTTCTACGCCTCCTTTGCTGAGTCGACGCTGTGATCTCGGGTTACCTATTTTCTGGAGAAAGCTAGAATCTTTGCGAAGCTCTTTTTGGCACCGTTGGAAGCTGAAGTATCTCAGCTCACTTAACAGAAGAGAGAAGTGGCGGCTTTCCCAGCCTGATGTGCGAGTGGGAGATATGGTTCTTTTGCGAGATCCAAGTCCCCCTCTCGTATGGAATATTGGTAGGGTAACTCACTGCCATCTGGGTCGTGATAGGCATGTGAGAGTTGTAGATGTTCTCACTAGTAAAGGTGTCTATACTAGACCAATTTCTATGGTTGCTATTTTGCCTGTTGAGGCTTAGTGTCATCCTCTTTCATTGTTGTTCATGTTTTTTCCAACTGATTCTTTGATTGTTTTCTTTCGGGGGTCTCGGAGCATGATCACTTTCGTGATGTTTATAGTGTGTTTTTTCTTTTCATGCGGCATTTGTCGGTCAAATGCTTTTGAGACCACCGAACTATTAATGTATTTAATCACATTTATGTTTAATATATAATGCAATTCTCGAGTGATTACTCGTAACAAACAAAATTTCTAAGACACATACCTCAGCCTGTTCATAGATGTTGACTCTCCGAGCCACAAGTTCACTACTGCAAGGTGCTGCTTCTCGCTAGCCGCTACGTGAAGGACTGTCGTCACATCTCCGCTTCGGCCAATCAGACGCCGCCAGCCAGTGGGATTTCTCGATGGTTCTACGCCCTATTTAAGCAGCGGTTCTCCTCTTCAAGATCCTGTACGGCATTACTGCATTACCGCATCACTTCATGGAGTCTTCCAAAGCTTCGTTCCATGGGGCAAATACCTGACGGTACGCTTCTACAGTAAGACGGTGTAATCAGCACGTCACACCGATACGCTGGAGATTACTACGCATCAATGTCACAACTAGATGAGCTGTTGCAAGGCTCAGATCACAGTTCTCACCGCTACGCAAGATGAAAGCTTGCTTATTGCTTTCGCTATTCAGTGATATGCTAAAAAATGTACTTTGGTTCTAAAGAAGAACCTTTCTTCAAGCAGATACTTTATTTCGAGATGCTGGACATCGCAATCACAAAGTATAGTGTTCTTAAACTACAAACTACAGCTGCCAAACCATCAAGCTCTGGCCACGGCCGACCTGCAGCACTGAAACCTCTCTAGTCAACATAAATAGCAACGGAAGATAAGTTACATTCTTATATTTTCTATTTAATCACTTATCTTCTATGTTTTAAATGGTTTAAATATTGCTTGCAAGTGCAATTATTTCCAAAAATAGTGTGTCTTTCAAATGAACTCTTGTAAATAGCACCAAGTTGTGCCAACCTACTAATATTTAAACCCAAAGGGTTTCCAGTAATGTATAGTATTTATCACCTGTTTCAAACAACAAATAAAGTTTATATTATATTAATGCTTAAATGTTCAGTGTTAAAATTGAACTTAGAGTTGAGGATAAAGAACCAGGCCGCACTCCCCTAGCCCAAAATATTCAGTCTAATAGCTCCTTTCACAGTAGTTATTTTGTCCAGGCATTTTGCCTGATGCTTTCTCCCGTTTATTGAATTGAATTGAATTGAATTTATTCATAAATAACTGCCACTGAGGCTAAAGAGCCCCTTTATGTAGCGTATACAATGTTCTGGCTTGAAGTTATGTAATAAAAAAAACCTAGCTCAACAACTAAGAAAAACTAAATATAAAATATACTTATAACTAAACGAGCCAATTACCAGACACTTCATACAAAATGAATTATACATTCATTACTGTACAAATTAGAATATAGAATAATTAAATAAAGAACCTACCTAATAATGTATTATATCAATTAAAAGAAAACAAATTATAGTTCAGTAACAAAGGGTACAATTTTTATGTAAGTATAATATGATCTATTATTAAAACAATTACATGAGTGACATGATTACTAGAACTCAGGGGCGGCCGCTCCTTATGTGCTGAAGTGCTGCAGCACACTGCTTTATTTGAAAATACATTATTTTAATAGTAGGCTTATTATCTACAAATACAACGCTTTAAAATAGACGTCAAGCAAAGAGTAGGAAATATTTATACTCCCCTCACTACGAGGTACAGAACAGATACGGTACGAGGTATCTAGGCGTGCGCTCCACTCCGTGCACGGCGTTAGCTGTGCAGATCACAGCCCAGCGAGAATTTCCAAGTTTATTGGCAGCATACGTGAATTTTGTCTTCTGCGCATGCGCGCCCAACTTTTCCCTTGTGTTCTGGATGTGCTGTACGCTGCCGAAGTCAACGTCACTTCCGCTCCGTTGCTAAGCAACTGGAGCAATACGACATGGCTCCCTTGCAGCTTGCTTCGTCTATGAGCCGTCATTATTTCCTATTTGTATCGTATAAAACTGTACATGCATGGATGTTCAGAGGCAAGAAAGCATAGCAAAGTATATTTTACACAGTAATTTAACGTAGTTGTCCAATAAAGTTGTAAAATATTGCATACGAGATGCACATTACATCTTAGAGCATAGGTTGTAGAGATGTGGCCTACGATATTTAACTTAAATTAAGTGAAAACACGAAAATATAACATTTCTGGATATTGTGAATCACGTCCCGTATGAATGATCAATACTACGGAAAATATAGAACCGTAGGCCCTACCAGTAAGTGACGAATAAAATGAACGTAAGGTCTATCAATGCATAAGGGAACAGTTTAAAATATTTTGCATGAGAGTTTAGGCCAAATCTCATCAACGGCTATAGAAGAAACAAAGACTGCATTTCAATACAATTTGTGTGTTTACCACAACGCCTCATTTGTTTGGAAACAAATCAAATTATACCTTAGGTTTGAGTTAAGAAATTAATTTAATGAGGTAGGCCTATACTAAAAAAAAACATTATCTAGAAAATATGTATGCTACCCACCCCTTCATGGTTCAAAGTCATTACTTGACCAACAGAACTAAATAAAATCAGCCTACATTCCTGTTAGGGGCTAATGGCCTCAATAACCACCAACACCACCTACCTGCCATTTGGTACCGTATTACATAATTCACCACAACCTGTGATAAAATGACCTGTTACAACTACAATTAAACTCAGTTGCTCAATAACAAAAAAGGCCTATTGTGAGGGGAGAAAAACACATGAACACTTCTGCAGGAGCATGTAAGTTGAATCGCAGGTGAGTGGCCTACTTTCCAATAATATACCAGTACTTCCTGATATCTATTAAAGATGTTTGGTATAAACATTGCAGTTAAGTATTAAGCCTCGATATTTTGAATCGAATTATAGTTTATTATAACTCATAATAACTTAAAGGTACAATACTGTAGCATTCCATAAATTCATTGAACTAGCCTAATTTTACTGTCCAATGTTTGAAAAATTGTCCAGATAAGTAATGCACAAGAAAATGACTAAGTACACACCTATGTTATTATATTTCCACTTTTTTGATAACTTTATAGCATCACTGACTTTTTCACTAATACTTCATGCTGGAACGATTAAAACATTTTCTAACAATCTTGACATAATGCCATGATAGCCTGGTTCGCTACTATCCTCATCACCTCATCTCTTGACACCACTGACTTTTTCACCGAAACTTCCCTGACAATCACAACAAGACTTGCCACTCCATCACTTCAGCAATAAGCAGTATTCATTGGCTTGAATAATGTCACTATACGGTACTGTAACTTTGTTGCAGGGTGTAGGCCTAGGCTACTGCCAGGCCTACAAGATAATTGTTCTCTGAAAGTGCAAAAAATAAAATATTTAGGCAGAAAATTTCAGTGTGGGATAGGCCTAATTGTTATTTGGAAACAAAATTCACTGCTTAAATAAATTAAGTGAAAAATCACCACTCAGAAGAGTTGTAGGATAAAATTTATTGCTGTTAGTGAATCAGCTGTAAGGTTATGTATGTTGTCGTTTATAATACTTATAGTACAAACCATATTTAATTATAACTACACTCCCCACATGAACCGAAAAACCCTTTATGTGACATATATGTCCTAAATATCGCACTATATTAGATATACTGTATCCACTAAATGATGTTATACATAAATATTTATAATTTGTAGTACGCGCCATTCAATTCTTACCTCAGGAGTGAGGTCAACTTTATTCATACTATCTCGCAAAATTCTCGTACTTTATCCATAACATTTTACTTGTATTTAGTAGCTCCAACACCGTAGATGATCTTTACGGGAGGAGTTTGCCTTATTTCACGCATATAGGGATGTAGCGGGAGAAAGTTCGCGCCAGAAAGCGCTCGTGTAGTACTGGGTAAGCGCAAGGCGATCGTCTTATGTTTCTCCCAGTCAGCTGCGACGAAAGTGTAAATTGTGACCGAGTTTTCTAAGCTAAAGTAAATTATATCTTCTCTAATTTTACTCCAAGACTATATTAATTAATTCTATAGGTATATCTCCTAATATATGATAAACGATTTTCAGCGTTTAAGCGTTCAACAGCTGCAAAATGAGCTACGGACTAGAGGCACTAAAACCAACCGGAGGAAGGAAGAATTAATAGCCTATAGCGGTAATAACAAAATTCTAACACGCTTTATTATTCAAATAATGAATATGAGACAGCATGCTTTCTCCTACAGATTACAATTACTAGAGTATTGTAGGCCTATATTGATAAATATATCTCCAAAAGACTTAAATCATAAATTGAGATTTAAATATTCACTTGCTCCCCCTGCTTACAGATTTCGATTCATGTATTTTTTTAGGTTGATAGCTTACATGAAACTGTCGTGTTTTAAGGTAAACATAATCAAAGAAAGTTGATACCGGTAATTAAATGTGTACCTCGAAAATGCATCGCAACGTTTGGTTCTTATGTAATTTTGTCAATTTCGCAATAAGAATCGTTCCCTTACCCCTGGGAAAGGACTTGAGGGTACCATTTTTTTTAAAGTTTGAGAATCCCTGCTTTAGGGCCATGAACTGTTTCCATTCATCTGACTATGTCTCAAGAATGTAGAAGTCAGTCGCTACCACATTCTCCGTCAGGCAGATGGAAGTTGACGATTAATTCCGATTTCAAGAAACCAACCATAATACGTTTGTGACTGTTAATGTTGCGACATTTATTCTTGAAGTATTTGACCGAGTAGCCTATTGATGTCTTTGAAAATGGGAGTCAGAAATGTTACTTGCATTTCTTCGTGTATATTGACGATTTCTTCCCGTACTTCAATGGAGATGATTTCTGCAGATTCCGATATTGTAGGCTTATCGTGATAATCCGGCAATTTTCTTGTGTATGGCCTCTTCCTAAATAATTACTTTTGTTGTGTTCGTGGTCCACGGAAAAAGCGGTAGAACAGCGCCCGGTTTTTATCTTGCTCTCTCACCTTCAAATAGGCCTACAAACGCATAAATTCAGTGGATGTTATCGAAATGTCTAATCAGTTTATAGGTACAAAATAGGAATTATTTTCCATTGTAAGTCACACTTATCCAACACAGTTTTCGTGAAGTCATCGGGTTGTAAATGATGGAAACACACTTTAATATATTCGGTCAGATTTTTCTCACCGAAATGTTTCCTAAAAGCATGTGACCTTTTCTTCCTCATTTCTTTATTTTGTGGAAATTGGTGAAACGAAAACGGGCTTCCCTGATTTTTACAAAGAGGAACACTGCAATAGCTCGGCATAGTTACGAAAATAACAATTTAAACAACTTAAATTCGTGGATATTAGCGGCATGAGAACATAGGAGACAAATGAAGAGCGCCTTGCGCCTACCCAGTACAACAGCAGTGCGCTCTATCGGTGCTAGTTCTATACATCCCTATTACACCTTTTTATCCACAAAATTCAAGACGCTGCGCAGCGTTAATGCAGCTTCCTATGTATAAAAAACCTAGCAACCAGTTGTTTGGGTCCAATGTGGCTGCGCCCATGTGGTTGCTAGGCGCGTCACTTCGGCAGCGTGTTGGGACAACAGCTAAGACCAGTCATCACAGCGATTCTTTGTTCGACCACAGAGAGGCAGCACTGGTCACCAGGAATGTGAACGTGGCCAGTGGCACTATCTGGACACAGCAATAGGATTTAAGAGGGAATCGCTCAAAGAAAATGGGGTAAAAAAGCAGAGGAAGCCACCAGCTGTTCCCGCTAGAAGGTCTTTTTCAATACACCCAACTTAATTATTCTATAGCCACATTTTGTAAATCGATGTACTATAAAAATTATAATGTTTATGTCGTCAAAATAAGGACATGATTATTGTGATGCCTAGTTCATAAATTTCACTATTGCAAAATAACCTGTGATTTTGCATTACGGCGTTGCTGGTTTCATTTTAATGCTTTTGGTAATACTGAGTAGTACTGTTTTTGCGCGGTCACACCAAGTGTTTCGTGAATAATTTGTAATTGCAGGTGTTATTACCAAGTACAATCAGTTGCAGTCAAGAACAGCTGATGCCGTGAAGATAAAATCCGCTGTGTCACGAGAACACACGAGAAGCCCACGATCGCTTCCAAATCTTGGATCACCTGGAAGCAGCAAAACTGTTAGATTCCACCAACTTTGAACGATTTTCCAAAACGTTTCCAGATAAAAAAAAACTAGGTGTAACTGTTCATGCCTATAGCATGCTGGAAAAGAAAAGGCTCAGAACAGAACTATCGGTTCTGTACTGTAGGCCAGATTTTAGGAATATTGGTGGGGCAGTCCCTCTTCTGCATTTCATAATATCCAGTAATCTGCAAGGTACGTTCTGCCAAACAAGCAAGCTTCTGAGGATATTAGTAACAACACCCATGACTAATTCAGAGCCTGAGAGGTGTTTCTCATCGCTGAAGAGGATCAAGACCTTTCTGCGGAACATCATGGCACAAGAAAGACTAAGTGCCTTCGCTATGCTCTCCATTGAGAAGAAGACGGTCTCCAGTATAGAGGGGTTCAATGCCAGGGTGATTGACAAGTTCTGCAGCAAGAAGAGCGACGTATGGACTTCATTTTTCGTCACAGAGTGAGTGTTTCTGTATGTTTATATAAAAAAAATATTGGAGGGAGGGTCAGGCCTACAGCACACAACTAATTTTCTACACCAGCCGCCACTGCTAGAACTACTATCAATTCCACGGAAGTTGTATCTTGGATACTAAAAATATTATAGAAAGCTGTATGGCACGGATATATTTCAAAAATTTTGTATGGAATATTTATATTTTTGATTCGTATTCCTCCAGGAATCTTGATATTAGGTATTTCTTGAGTTGTGTAGTGTTAACAGAGTTTGTAAATGAGTTAAGGTGGAATGTATTAAAGAGCCGTGAAGCTGTGCAAAGGAATGATTTATTGTATTTAGTTGTACGGTGGACAGGAATCTGTAGAGTGGAATCAGTAAATCTATTTTCTCTGTGGTGGACGGAGTTCATTGGTTTAAACACATTATAGAGATAACCAGGAGTTTTTGTACACAATATTTTCTGGGTTAGGATCGCAATTGACAGCTGCCTACGTTCACGAAGTTTCAACCACTGCATTTGCACATAATAAGGTGTAATGTGTACATCACGTCTGACGTCTAAAATGTAACGAACGCATGCATTTTGAACTCTCTGTAATTTTATGTTAAGTGTTTCTGATAAGTCGTGGATCCATATTCGATGATAGGAAGTATCAAAGTTTGGATTAGAAGCTTGCGCATTTTTGACGGCGTGTAAGGGATATTCCGCTTCAAGATATGCATTGATGATATAGCTTTCTTTATTACAGCAGCGGTATGCTCTCCTCAAGATAAGGTTCTATCAAAAATTACTCCTAGGTTGTTCACAGAGTTGCTGTAGGGGATATCATTGTCTAGTAATTTTATTGGTGGTAGTGAGTTAAGATCAACAGAGTTAAGAAGTTTAGTATAGCCAATGCATATAAGTTGAGTCTTAGAAATGTTTAACTGGAGGTTATGGTTTAGGGTCCACTGATGGAGGTGAGCGATATCTTCGTTGAAAAGTTCTATATTGTGAGGCGCATCAGAGGGACTGAAATGGAAGTAGGCCTGTACGTCATCAGCGTACATATGACAGAGACTGTTTTTGAATACACTGGACATATCATTTATATAAAGCGAGAAGCACAGTGGCCTAAGAACTGACCCTTGGGGTACACCACTTTTTACTGATTGCCAATTCGATGAGGAGCCATCAAAGAAGACCACTCTCTGTTGCCGATCTGCTAGATACGATTCAAACCAAGACAATGCATTCCGCGATAAGCCAATGGAGTGTAGCTTCGCAAGGAGCAACTCATGGCTTACGCAATCGAAAGCCTTACTGAGATCAAAGAGGCATAGAATTGTAAGCTGTCTTTGGTCAATTGCTGAGCGTATGTCGTCCGTTATTTTTAAGAGCGTGGTAGTTGTGCTACGACCTTTCTTAAATCCGGATTGATGAGGATTTAGGATGTGGAACTCGGTCAAATATTCACACATTTGTTCATGAATTATTCTTTCTAGAACTTTGCTTAGAGCACATAGTATGCTAATGCGCCTGAAATCACTGCAAGACGCAGGTATTATCTTCTTAGGCACTGGGCGTATATTCGCACACTTCCAGAGCGTCGGGTATACTCCGTTTTGTAAACAGAAGTTGAACAAGTGTAAAATGGCCGGCAGGAATATATAGAGACAATTTGAGAGAAGGGAGATTTGAATGTTATCCGGACCTTTGGCTTTAGTACGAATAGACCTAATCGCTTTCACTATTTGTTCTGGGTATACGTATTTGAAGTAGACCTTTTCATGGTTTGGCGGCGGAAGAAGTCTATAATGCTCTGCGGTCTGGGATATTCTTGTTGTGTTACTGTTGGGAACTACGTTTAAGTAATGATCGCTCAGCTCGGAGGGGGAAACTGGCATTTGGATATCAGGTGGCTGGCACCTATTCCAAGGGATTTTGCAGCTCTCCAGGATGCTGCAGAATTCTCACAGTGTCTGAAGAGGTTATATGTGTACTTAACTTTAGCATTTCTGATCGCTTGTTTTGTGTTATTCCGTAGAATTCTGAATTTTTCATAGTCATCCGGAAGTTTTGTCTTTAAAAATTCCTTGCGGGCTCTGTCGCGAATCTTTATCAAGTCTTTAATTGTTCTGTTAAACCATGGAGTTGAATGGTGTTTAACGTTTACTATCTTTTGAGGGGCATGTTTGTCATACAGAAAGTAGATGTTTTGGTTAAAGAGACTGAGCTTTTCGTCTACGTTGTTTGTTTTATAAAACTGCTCCCAAGGGAGTAATTCTGCATCCGCACTAAAATCACTTGAATTAAATTTACTAAAGTCACGCACTAGGTATGTCTTGGGTTTTGCTTTAGGAGCAGATAAAGGAAATACAGCGTACAAGAGGTCATGAGCTGAGAATCCAGGAGCAGGCTCCTGTCCATATTCTATAACAAGATCATTGCAGTTGGAAGATATTATATCGAGAATGCTATCGCTGGTAGCGGTGTGGAAGGTTTCAGTGAATGGCAAACATTGTGAGAGCGAACTTGGGCTGTTCTTCACATAACCAGACGGGACTAAATTATCACGATGTCCAAGCCCCTCAAATGAAACAACAACAACAACTAAATTCATAACTACTCCCCCGGTCAAGCTGGAACGGGTAGATAGTGGTTATAATAATCATTTTATTAATGCAGCCGTCGCCTCATATCGTAGCGGTCAGCATGGTTAGCTGCCGCCCTGGAGGTCCTGGGTTCGATTCTTGGCTCTGCCACGAAATTTGAAAAGTGGTATGAGGACTGGAACGGGGTCTACTCAGTAGAGGGGGTTCGATTCCCACCTCAGTCATCTTCGAAGTGGTTTACTGTGGTTTCCCACTTCGTTCGGGCAAATGCCGGGATGGTATCTGCTGTAAGGTCACGGCCGCCTCCTTCCATCTTCCTTGTCTATCCCTCATGAGGCCCCTGTTCGCTCTGCAGGTGAGGCCGCCTGGGCGAAGTGCTGATCACACCTCCCCAGTTGTATCCAATCTGACCAAGTGTTCCCAGCTCTATGACACTGCCTGGAAAGGCGGTAGTGGCGAGTTCCCTCGCTGACTTCGTGGGAACCACCTACAGTACCTGGAGGGTAAAATTGACCAAAAAAATTAATGCAGCCAATGGCCATGTACTTTCTTTTCAGGACGGGCCAGGGAAGGGATTTTGGAAGGAAATTGGTGTGGACCCATTGAAAGGAACCGTCCCGGCACTTGCCTGGTGGTGAAAATGGGAAATCACGAAAACCATTTTACGACGGCCGAGAGGGGGGGGGGGGAGGGGGTTGAACCCACGCTCTCCCAATACCAGCGAGGCATAATAATATCGTATGGCCTCGGTGCCGGGTGCAAGCTTTGTAATTTGACACCCAGTGGGTAGCTTGCATGTCGAATTTCGTTGTTCCTTGAATCACTATGAAAGTCAAGGAGGTTAGATATCTAAGCTCCTTGAACACTATAGCGCTTCTAGTAGAGAAATGAGGAACTTTGTGTTGGCGGAAACTCCCGAGATTAATTTTGCCATTATAAACACGGCCTACTGAATTCAAACGTGTTCTTTGACATGCCAAAATCGTATGACATGCGTGTGGTATTTTTGCTGCCTTTCAGAAATCACTTACCACGGCCAGGAGCGAACCTGCAATTTTGGGGTTAGGAGACCGACATGCTATCCACTCATCCACCGTGGCAAGATACCAGCGAGTCATGAGGTAGCGCGTTAACATTCTCGACCACCACAGCCGATAGGGGTTAGATAGTTATGAATAATTGAAAGACTCCCCCTCTCCCACTAATTTTTATTAGGGACACTCTCCATATGAAATTCCTGGACACGTGCATGAATCTACTCGTAGATACCATCTGAATTCACAAGCAGGATATAACGTGTCCCCTCACCCCACGTCATCACTTGTACATTCAAGGTACGGAACACGTACCATAATGATTGGATATTAAGCATGGTATAATTTGACCTTTTGTCGAACCCGTGGATATTGATTGAGCGAATAGACCGCTCACTCCACTGTAAAATTGTAATTAAAATAAAATGAAAACATGTTAAAATGACGATAATAAAATTACACGGGCGCTCCGCTCCGGTCGGCAGACGTTACGTGTGCATGCTTGTTGAATTCGTAATTTTCGAAGCAAAACAAATTTAAATGCCTCGGTACTGAAATTCATTGGAATGGGATGGACTAGAGTTGGAATTTCAGCATCACTAATCCAAGGTGCAACAGTTTATGAAGGTGCGCTTCTTGTACTAATGTTCACGTAAAGACGATATTAAAAACAAGATGTTCAGGAAAGAACATATAGCCTACTTTCTCCTAAATGTATGGGTATAGTAATTATAACTAGGGCCCGGATATTGTTGCTGTAAAAACGTTTAAAATTGCACTTAACATTTTAAAAAATGACTGTAATAAATGACCTAAAAATTCGAAAAATGCACTATAAAATGGAGAAAATGGTCTTAGGCTATAATATTTTTTTTTATTTAGTCAATTTACCCTCTAGGTTGGTGGTTTCCACGGACTCAGCGAGGGAACTCACCACTACCGCCTCTATGGGCAGTGTCCTGGAGCCTGGAACATCTGGTCAGGAGGGATACAACTGGGGAGGTGTGATCAGCACTTCGCCCAGGTGGCTTCACCTGCAAAGCGAACAGGGGCCTCATAAGGGATGGGAAGGGGTGGAAGATTGGGATGGATAGGCGAGGAAGAGGGGAGGAGGCGGCCGTGGCCTTTGGAGTAGGTACTGTCCCCGTTTACCTGGATAGTAGGCTGTCAGATATCCGCCCCCTCAATCGGATTGCCAATTATCAATCGCACCGGCTCAGCTACATCAATGAAAATGGCACTGACAGATACTATCGAGATAAGAGCACAGAAGTTCACAGGAAATCATTGTGGAACACACCAAAATAGACGGGGGTTCATACTTACCGTTACTTACCTCTTAATTATCTCGGGGTTTGAGTTGACAACAGGATCACTAAAGTCTGTTCACACAATAACCTCCACCATGACATTTAAAAATGAACCAAGACGAAGACGAGAACTTTGAACTGTACAAAAGCTTTATTTCTAATAAAGGGTATGATTTTACTAACACAACAAAATCAACGTGGCTATCAGTAGCCCAAGTCAATCTGACTACGTCCTCCAGTAGGACTTGCAAATTTTTATCATACAACATGATATAAAACAATTTTAGCTCCCAAGAGCTCCAAATAACGTAATATTCATAACACTATTGGATTGGAAAAGGATGTCAGGGTGTGACATATATAGAGCATTTGGTTTCCTTTTAATAAACATGAGAATGGTATTTATAGTCGCAAGGCCAGAGTGTGTACGACCTCACTCTCTGAGAACCAGATGTTGGCACAGCTGCGGGCTACCCTCCAGCCTGTTGCATACTGGTCAAATGCACTCCCTTCTCACATGCTATGTTACGTAAGAATACAGCTTGTTCTCTCAAGCTTTTAAATGTCTACAAGACAACTCACATTAATATTTACGCAAATCTTTCAAGTACTTTGCTCACATCCTATTGGATCATTATGTTAATTCCTTAAACTTGTTAAGTTCAATCCAAATGTTTAATTAGCTCTTAAATGTTTATAACAAAATCACAAAATTATTTATAACAATTAGAAATTGTTTATAATATTTGTCAAAGACAATAAAAATATTTTATACACGCCTTTAACATCACTCTCGTTTCACATTATTTTCAAAAATATTTACAGCAATTATTTACAATATTAACATTTAAATTGTTTAAATTATTAATTTAAGAAATACATTAACCACAGGTTCATTCGGTTGGTAATTTTCATAATCGTGTTTAATATAATCGACCAATGAAGGTTAGTTATACATATTAATGTCACAATCTAGTTTAATAAAGTTTTTAATAATGATTTGTGACGGCAACCTTCATTCAAAATCTTATCTCAAATTCTTTCAAAACTCGTGTTAATTATAACAGTAATTCACTTGATTAATTTTCAACGAACTATGACAATCTTATTCCAGCGGAAAATCCTTCGCTAACAAGTTAATGCACAATCTGCATTAAAAATATGCCCAAAATCATCATATATTAATCTAAATGGCATTAAAAACTTCCACATAACTTACAAAACTTCCACAAATAATTCTTTAACATTTATTCCTGTGGGAACCTCCTTCATATCCAGGGCATTATACCTCAGCGACTTTCAACACGCGCTGCACTAGCGATTATACATTTATAGTTCCACTTAAAAACTTTTATAATCATTAATTGTTTCAAAACTGTTTTTCTATTTAACATGCGTGGATTTCATTCATGAACCGAAATGAAGTCAAAACTTGCCAATCACAAACAAATTTAATAGTGAATACGCTTATATACGCCTGTCTGGTCTATCAAAATTTAAGATTAACATCTTAAAAGAAATTGTAGTATGAAAATACTATCATCAAATAAAGTGCGACTAAAATGCAAAGTAGTCGAATAGAATCCAATTAGACTGGGGAATGCAAACATCGTTATATAAATCTCTAATTGAGAAAAAACTCCTAACAAAAGTTCTAGACTTTAATGCATTCAATAATTCATTATTAACATTACTCTTTCACAAAAGTGTCTATGATGCAATGTTCATTCATAACTGACGATAAATGTCTGTGTTGCAATCAATTCAAATAACGACTAGTATTTCCAAGATCGTTGACAACGTAAGAGATTTTAACGCTCTAAAATCATTTAAATGTTCTTCCTTCTTGATGATGACAGAAAATTGGTCAAAGTAATTAAACTGGGGTAGAATTACTTTAATAAAATGACACGCTGTCTGAATTTAAATCTGCCATAAAAATCATTAACTTACAGTCAAATCGTGACTACAAAAAATATTAATTACTGAAAATTCTAAATATCAGTCTCAACTGATTCAAAATCGTTAACTATGCCCATGACATAACAATGTCTTAATAAATCGTCGAAAAATGCAAAACTCATCAAGGTGTACTGAGAATAAGAATCTCAACAAGAAAATAGGGCAAAAACATGAGGATAAAAATATGGGAAAAATGGTTGCTCAAACATCATTAATAAACTCAATTACAATAAACGTTCACGACTACCTTATCTGCCGATTGACGTTCCAGTGGAAAATTCCCCAAAGAAGACTGCTGATGGATCCATTTCACCACGTTAAAGCTGAGCTCCATCCTCGAAATAGGAAATAGCACCCTCGGAAAATCGAACTGCTTCCTTCTCCGTGAATCGCTCTGCTCCTCGAAGACGAATAGACATCCTTCCGGCAATAATCTTCTTTGTGAGTCGGGACATCCCTGACCTCTCTTGAAAAATTCCCTGAAGTTCCAGTAGACAATCGCCATGAAGTTTTGTAGAAATTTCCGAAGAAATTATTCATATTCAGAGTATGAAATTGTTTCTATGGCTGTTCGATGGTATTCAGCCTTTAATTACGAAACATGGGTGTAGATGGTATTCACCGCATGTTCGCTTGTGTGGAATAGCAATTAGCGAAGTTCCATGTCGCTATCTTACTCCGTTGAAATATGTCCCAATTGCAATAAGCCCTTTAGCCTTCCATCTGCTCTTCGGTTGTAGTGTTAGAAGAACAAACTGCCGTATTCAATTGCTCCATTATACTGGTAGCGTTGTGTAACCAAGCAATCTGAAGTCTTTCTATTCCACTCGCAGCGTCAGCCGTTGCGTTGATTCTGGCTATACAAAAGTGCTTCTCTTGTGGCGAGATAATCACTTTTGTCAGTCGTATAAAACTGCTAATATCTTTTAAACTAATCGGTCGAAATTGTTCAGCTTTTCTCTATTACTTTATGAAGCACAGCACAATACAATTAGCTTATCGGTGACCGCTAACTGTTCAAAGCTAAACTCGTAGAAGCTTTCTAAGGTCCGTTTCAACTTCACCTAGTTTGACTTGGATCTCGTTAATATAGTGGCCTCGCCACGCGTTATAAAGACGATTCTTTTCACTGCTGTTCACTTCGACGTCTCACTATAATGAATGTATAAGAAAAGAACTTTCACAATAGACTTCGATGATCTGAGAATGAGATCTCAGAATAATCGGAGAACGAAAGAGACTCCTCTCTTCTGCGCAAGCCCTTTTATTAACATCTCGAGGGGCGTTTCCATCCCTTCCAAAGCGTGATACTACGTCATCGCTAGAAGTTCCAACTTCGTTAATACATGACGGATTTTCAAAATTCAAAAACTGAAAATAAATTTCACCAAAATTCCAAATCAATGCTTTTACTGCAAATGGATTTCCACAATTCTGCATTCCAAAAGTAATAAAAATACCATAGTTTCAGCAATCTCCGTCTTCCTTTAAACTATCGTTGATTGGTTCAAGCCTCTCCTCCAATAGCATAGTTTCTTCCTCAGCAGAATTCCTCGTTTCCTGCGACTGCGTCGTAAATCTTGGAACATTCTCGACTAAATGCTGACGTCACTGAGAATCTCAGCTCAAGTAGCCTGCTGGTATAACATTTACGTCATCCGTGCTTACGTCATGACTACCCACGTCATAACTATGACAGCCATAACTCTCCTAATAAATTTCAATATAGCCACCGTGGTCTCAACATAATTCAATTACGGGGGCATTCTCCTCTCACCACCTTTTAAAAACAGTTGCAAATTGTTTTTAAACCCAATGTTACAAGTATCTCAACTCTCTTGAACACGAAATTGAATTATTACTGGCTTACTCTAGGATAGTATCTTTTTAAATTTCCAGCATTGAACTTGCCGTAAACGACATTATTCTCATCATCGTAGAGTTCATAACAGTTGTTTCCATAAGCGTTCGTAATCCTAAACGGCCCCAGGAACACTAATCCAAATTTGGGGTAGATTTTCTTGGTCATATCAGCCTTGACAGGTCTGCGTAATAATACAAGATTTCCAACTTGAAAGTGTGTACCAAAACGTTTTCCAGCTACTCTCTTCAATCGTTTCTCTGCTGCTTTCTGGAGTTGTTCCTTTGCCTTGTCAATCCTCTGCTGCCTTCCTATGTCGGGATCTCTAGGTATGTGGTTGAATAGATTATCCCACGGCCTTTCTGGGTTTCTTCCTAGATGAAGTCGCATTGGCACTTCTCCTGTGCTCTCCTGCACTGTAGAGTTCAGACATTCCTCAATAAGGGGTACAAATCTCACCCAACCAGAATGATCATTTGGACAGAAAATTCGACAGAATTTCGAAAATTCAGCCATATATCTTTCTGAGGAATTCGATTCAGGGTAACGCACGCTTGAAAATAAGTGCTTAATGCCAAGCCTTTCCATATCCGCTGCAAATTCCACGGACGTAAACTGCGTTCCATGATCTGACAGTAGATATTCCGGTATACCAGCTTTAGGAAATACAGCATTTTCCAGTCTGCTTACTACGTTCCTCGTGTTAGCTTTCTGCATGGGACTCATTGTAACAAATTTTGAGAAAACATCCACGGTCACCAACAAGAACTGGTTACCCTGGTATCCCTTCGGACAGGGGCCAAATATATCCGTCGCCATAAGTTCGTTTGGCTTAGAAGGAATCATCGCCTTCGGTTTTCCCTTTAGTAAAGCAGAAGCATACTTTGCTCTTTGACATTTGTCACAGGATCTAATGACCTTGGCAATACTGGAACGCATGTTAGTCCAGATAAATCTCTCTTTAAGTGTATTAAGAGTTTTATCTAAACCGGCATGTCCAGTTGCGTGATGAGCTACCCACACTAAATTAACAACAAGTTTAGGTGGCACGACTATTCGAAGTTTTGTATGCGCAGAGTCAGCATACTTGCATACGATGTCTCCACTCAAGACAAAGTGTCGTGAATTTCTCCGTGTAGCTTCATAGTCAACATCCGTATTGTCCATGTAACCCTTGAGGAACCTGTACATTTTCCTTATTGGAGCGTGTCTCGTCTGTGACACACCGATTCGGGCTAACCTCCTAACGGTTTCTTCATCTTCTTGCTCCAATTGTACATGGTGTATCTGCACATTTTTAATAGGGTTACGTGATAGAGCATCAGCCAGTAAGTTATCTTTCCCAGGCTGGTGGATGATAGTAGCGTTAAACTGTTGGGTGAACAAAGCCCAACGTGTCAATCTATCACTTGACATGTCAGTTTGCAACATAAACTGTAGTGCTTTATGGTCAGTAATAATGATGACCTTATGTCCCAGCAGGATTTTCTTCCAGGCTTGTAAAGCTGTCACAAAAGCTAACGCTTCAAGCTCTGTCGTGAAGTAGTTTTCCTCGTGCTTTTTCAACTTCCGACTAGTGAACGCAATGTAGTGCTTGTTGCCTGCCTCGTCTTTCTGGTATAAGACTGCACTAATGCCTATTCTCGATGCATCAGACTCAATATAAAACACCTTCTCAAAGTCTGGGTACTCCAGTTTCACATTATTTTTGAGCATCTCTTTTGCTTTCTCAAAAGCCTCGTCTGCAGCGGTACTCCATTTCCATCTGTTGTTCTTCTTGAGTAAGTCATACAGAGGAGCCATAATTTCCGAGTATCTTGGACAGTGGCTGCTAATAAATTGGCATGCACCTACAAATTCTCTGACTTGTTTCACCTTAGTTGGTTTTGGAAATCTCGTGATCGCATCTACTTTTTTCATGTTTGGATGATATTTATCTTTATCAATAGTATGCCCCAAGTAATTTATCTCTTTCTTCAAGAATTGACATTTTCCAAAGTTCACCTTGATGTTGGCCTCCCTTAAATTCTTGAACAACTTTCTCAAGTGCACTAAATGTTCTGCGGCGCTGGGTGAAGATACGATTAAATCGTCAATGTAGCAGATTACATTTTCTTTCACTTCGTCAGTGAGCTTACTATCAAGTGCTCGAATAAGTGCTGGTCCACTGTTAACCATTCCAAAAGGCATTCTGGCAAAGACCCATGACGTCTGGTCAAATAGGAATCCAGTGTACTGCATACTATCCTCTTCTAGTTGAACTTGATAAAATGAAGACGTCAAGTCAAGAACGCTGAAACATGCTCTTCCTTTGAATTTCCGAAGCAGATCTCTAATCTTGGGTGGTCTGTCGTTTTCTGGAAGAATCTTCAAGTTGATGGTCCTGGCATCGAGACAAAGACGTATCTGACCATTACTTTTCTTCACTACTGTGATGGGGTTTATATAAGACGACGCCTGTTTTCTAATAATCCCGTCTACCTCCATTTTTCTGATTAACCCTCGTACTTCTTGATAGTATTTCTCAGGAATGGGGTATATTCTTTTCTGGTAAGGGGTTTCATCTGTCAGCCTTATCTTGTACTTATAATCCTTAATCAATCCAGGCTTTTCATCGAAAATATCTTGGAATTCCTTTATCAGATCCTCAAATTCCCCCTGAATTTCTTCAAATCCTTCAGTTTTTCTACTGGGTATTTCTTCTAAATTTTCCACTTCATTAATGATTGTATTCAAAATTTCTTCCCTAAGGTCTATTTCCAGACTGTTTTTCACGTCCTGTTCTTCTATCTCTTCTGTGATTATGTACCCATCATTAAAGCTAATACTTCTGTTCTTCATGTCAATAATAGCTCCGACCTTCGATATAAAATCGATTCCAAGCACCATATCAAAATTGATCTTGCTCACCACAATGAAGATCTGTTCATAATTCCTTCCATTGATCTCAAAGTTCAATAACACTTGAATCTTGCATTTCACTGCCTTATCTTGGAATATCCCTCTCACTTTGACGGTAGAAACAGGTAGAACTGTCATGTTCTCTCCTCTTAGCAGACTTTGATAACATTCCTCTGAAATAATGGAAATAATAGCACCAGTATCCATCAGGGCTTTGTACTGCTGTCCATCTATCCGTACAGCAATAATAGGTAATGCACATGGTCTTTCCTCTTTAACAATACCCCTCTCTTCTAGTAAATCTTCATCGGTAACTTCGTATATCTCATTAATCGTAATCAGGTGTGGTGTGGCAATGTATTTACAGGTTCTCACTGACGTTGAGAAATCGGCGTTTTTTTTGTGTTACCGACCTCAAAATTCTGCTGGCTCGTAGAAGGCCCAGGATCGATTACAACATCCTGCCTTTTCTTTTGATTGTCAGCTTCTTTATCCCTTAATTCTTTTAAGTATTGCTGGCTTTCCTTCTCTCTTTGCTGATACTGATCAGGTGTCATAACCTGACCTTGAGTATTCTGGTTTCTATTTTGGTTTTGGTTATTCCTATTATAGTTACGGTTATACCCATTATTGTTGTAATATCTGCCTCTTCCATGGTAGTTTCCTCGGTTGTAGTTCCAACCTCTTCTCTGTTGATACGGTCGGTAACCTTGTGATCTGTAATTTCTAAACTGATTATTCCTGTGAGGACCTACATTGTCAGTTTTCTCCTGCTCTGGCTTGTCAGTTTGTTGGACTTGGTCCATGTATACCGTATTGATTTCTTTAAACTCCTGCCTTTGACCTTTCTGTACTACGTTAGGCATTGGACTTGTGTAGTCCAACCTTCTCAGTAATTCATCCATGCTGGATAAATCCCTGATGTTGGACGAAATTATATGTCTTCTCACCTCAACTGGCAGCATACGAGAAATCGCATCTATTAGTTGCTCCGTGGACAATGGGGGTTGCAAAAATCTCAAGCGGGACAACTGACTCGTAAAGAAATCAGCGTACCGCGTTGGAAGAGTACCTGAGTATTTTCTTGAATACACCTCCGCTCTTAACGAATTCTGCGCTTCTATGGACCAAAATCGTTTGATTAATGCCTCTGCAAACTCGTCAAAGTTACTGAATGTGTATCTAAATGCGCGAAACCATTCAAGGGGTCCTCCAATCAGATATCTCTCTACTATCTTCATCTCTCTCTCTCTGGGAATGTGAGCTTCGATGAAATAATCTTTGAGATTCCTTACATACTCTATAGGTGTCAAACTATCAGTGTTACTGAATTTTTGTGGTTTGTCTTCGAAATTCCTAATGACCGTCACGTTCCTCGGATATGAATCCGGATAGTTTTTCCCACTATCTCGATAGTTCCACTCAGGTTCCATATTCCTCTCGTCATCCTCCTCTCTGAATCTGGATACACGTTCTTCAGGAGTCACGTCTCTTTCTTCTGGATCTAGGTTACATCTTCTGGTATAATTCCTATTCAATTCGCAAGCTAAGCCTTCTGTATCCTTGTCGGTGATTTCTGTTAAGACTTTCTTGACTATCTCTTCTTTGTAGTTCTCCATTAAACTAGCCTCTCCTAACTTCACATTTTTCAGTTTACTCGTCGTTTCATTTACATCCGAGACAACTTTATGAATTTGATCCTCTAATGTAGATTTTAAAGTTTGCATATCCTGATCTAGGTGTGTTCTATCGTCAACTTGTTTTTCGGATAGCGAATTTATCCTGACGCTTAAATCTTTCCTAATCTGTACTACTTCATTGTTAATTTCTATCTGCGTACTTGCAAGTTTTCTTTCAATCCTTTCCTGAATTTGGGTTACATGTTCCCCACTTGACTTATTCCACTCGTCTTTCCATACCGCTACGTTTGCTGTTAACATTTCTGCTATGTCTAATTCGATATCCTCTTTTAATACTCTATTGTGGTCTAATACCTGGGTTCTCATGACCTCTACATCATACTTCAACTCTGCTAAAGACGTTGTTGTTCTAACTGATTCATCGAATAGTCTAGTCGCTAATGCAGTTATATTACGCGTACAAAGAGTTTTTGAGTTTTCGATTTCTTCCCTGACTTTATTTACATCAGTTTGGACTTTAGTCATATCTACGAAAACTGTGTTGACCTCTACCTGAATCTTAGTTATGTCACTTTGCACCTCAGTTATATCCGCACGAATGTTATTAATGTTTACCTGAACATTGGATACATCAGTTCTAGCTTTTTGAATTTCTTTTTGGACTTCCTCGACCTTGTCTTGGACAGTCGCTACATCGTTTTTGACAACAACTACTTCGGCTCTAGCACAAGAAATATCCCCTCGGACATTAGCTACATCTAGATTTAACATTGTAAGGTCTTTCTGTACCTTAGACACATCAAATTTAACATCATCAACACTTTTATGCACAATAGACACATCTTTATGGACATTAGACACGTCTGTACGCATGTCCGTTACAGTATTCTCAATTCCTAGGGTATTAATCTGTAAACGCGACATATTATCCTCCAAATTAGCAGCACTAGTCTGAAGAACCTTCAAACTTTCACCCATGCTAGCTTTCAAATTACTAGCATTCTCCTCCATTCGACTAGTATTCCTAGCTTCCATCTCCTTCATACTACTATTCAAATTAGCAGACATATTACTAGCATTCTCCTCCATTCTTGCATTCAAATTAGCAGACAAATTACTAACATTCTCCTTCATGCTTTCATTCAGCATCTGCTTCATACTACTAGTCATGCTTGCTTTCAAATTAGCAGACATCTCCCTCGCACTTTCATTCATGCTAGCTTTCAATTCTTCTAACATCAACCTCATACTTTCCTCTGCCATTACAATATTATTCAAAAATGGACTGCTGTAGGGACATACATCAATAGAGCAAAATAACAACATTTGAGCAACACTTTTCACCATATATAAATTTTGATCAACTTTCTGTCTTAAATCTAACTTATAACTACCTTATAATTAACCTTCGACGATACTTCATGTTGAAACAAACTCAAGCACATGTTCAAATTTCGTTGGCTCATTTTAAAATATCCTAACACAAATAATTTACATTTACAATCCAAATAATTTAATTTTATCTTTAATATGACTGAAATGTCATAAGCCGGTCAAATAAAATAAGATTCCAGATTATAGGCGATTTTTCTAAGTTTCCAGCCTATTTAACCTTTCTCAAGTTGTATAAGATCTGATCTTTTCTGAGTGTAATTTTCCTAATACAATACAACATTTAATTCCTATATAATCACACTCTTAAATACTACAATTGGCCTAGACATCTAACAAAGAATCAACCTCTTTATTTGAGTCTAATCGAACCTCACGTTTTAGGTTTGCCACTCTTTCTGGCGTTCAACCTGGTGATCCAGTTTTGTCGAATTCGCCCCACGTATTAAGGTCGCCAATCTTTCTGTCCCCGTTTACCTGGATAGTAGGCTGTCAGATATCCGCCCCCTCAATCGGATTGCCAATTATCAATCGCACCGGCTCAGCTACATCAATGAAAATGGCACTGACAGATACTATCGAGATAAGAGCACAGAAGTTCACAGGAAATCATTGTGGAACACACCAAAATAGACGGGGGTTCATACTTACCGTTACTTACCTCTTAATTATCTCGGGGTTTGAGTTGACAACAGGATCACTAAAGTCTGTTCACACAATAACCTCCACCATGACATTTAAAAATGAACCAAGACGAAGACGAGAACTTTGAACTGTACAAAAGCTTTATTTCTAATAAAGGGTATGATTTTACTAACACAACAAAATCAACGTGGCTATCAGTAGCCCAAGTCAATCTGACTACGTCCTCCAGTAGGACTTGCAAATTTTTATCATACAACATGATATAAAACAATTTTAGCTCCCAAGAGCTCCAAATAACGTAATATTCATAACACTATTGGATTGGAAAAGGATGTCAGGGTGTGACATATATAGAGCATTTGGTTTCCTTTTAATAAACATGAGAATGGTATTTATAGTCGCAAGGCCAGAGTGTGTACGACCTCACTCTCTGAGAACCAGATGTTGGCACAGCTGCGGGCTACCCTCCAGCCTGTTGCATACTGGTCAAATGCACTCCCTTCTCACATGCTATGTTACGTAAGAATACAGCTTGTTCTCTCAAGCTTTTAAATGTCTACAAGACAACTCACATTAATATTTACGCAAATCTTTCAAGTACTTTGCTCACATCCTATTGGATCATTATGTTAATTCCTTAAACTTGTTAAGTTCAATCCAAATGTTTAATTAGCTCTTAAATGTTTATAACAAAATCACAAAATTATTTATAACAATTAGAAATTGTTTATAATATTTGTCAAAGACAATAAAAATATTTTATACACGCCTTTAACATCACTCTCGTTTCACATTATTTTCAAAAATATTTACAGCAATTATTTACAATATTAACATTTAAATTGTTTAAATTATTAATTTAAGAAATACATTAACCACAGGTTCATTCGGTTGGTAATTTTCATAATCGTGTTTAATATAATCGACCAATGAAGGTTAGTTATACATATTAATGTCACAATCTAGTTTAATAAAGTTTTTAATAATGATTTGTGACGGCAACCTTCATTCAAAATCTTATCTCAAATTCTTTCAAAACTCGTGTTAATTATAACAGTAATTCACTTGATTAATTTTCAACGAACTATGACAATCTTATTCCAGCGGAAAATCCTTCGCTAACAAGTTAATGCACAATCTGCATTAAAAATATGCCCAAAATCATCATATATTAATCTAAATGGCATTAAAAACTTCCACATAACTTACAAAACTTCCACAAATAATTCTTTAACATTTATTCCTGTGGGAACCTCCTTCATATCCAGGGCATTATACCTCAGCGACTTTCAACACGCGCTGCACTAGCGATTATACATTTATAGTTCCACTTAAAAACTTTTATAATCATTAATTGTTTCAAAACTGTTTTTCTATTTAACATGCGTGGATTTCATTCATGAACCGAAATGAAGTCAAAACTTGCCAATCACAAACAAATTTAATAGTGAATACGCTTATATACGCCTGTCTGGTCTATCAAAATTTAAGATTAACATCTTAAAAGAAATTGTAGTATGAAAATACTATCATCAAATAAAGTGCGACTAAAATGCAAAGTAGTCGAATAGAATCCAATTAGACTGGGGAATGCAAACATCGTTATATAAATCTCTAATTGAGAAAAAACTCCTAACAAAAGTTCTAGACTTTAATGCATTCAATAATTCATTATTAACATTACTCTTTCACAAAAGTGTCTATGATGCAATGTTCATTCTTAACTGACGATAAATGTCTGTGTTGCAATCAATTCAAATAACGACTAGTATTTCCAAGATCGTCGACAACGTAAGAGATTTTAACGCTCTAAAATCATTTAAATGTTCTTCCTTCTTGATGATGACAGAAAATTGGTCAAAGTAATTAAACTGGGGTAGAATTACTTTAATAAAATGACACGCTGTCTGAATTTAAATCTGCCATAAAAATCATTAACTTACAGTCAAATCGTGACTACAAAAAAATATTAATTACTGAAAATTCTAAATATCAGTCTCAACTGATTCAAAATCGTTAACTATGCCCATGACATAACAATGTCTTAATAAATCGTCGAAAAATGCAAAACTCATCAAGGTGTACTGAGAATAAGAATCTCAACAAGAAAATAGGGCAAAAACATGAGGATAAAAATATGGGAAAAATGGTTGCTCAAACATCATTAATAAACTCAAATACAATAAACGTTCACGACTACCTTATCTGCCGATTGACGTTCCAGTGGAAAATTCCCCAAAGAAGACTGCTGATGGATCCATTTCACCACGTTAAAGCTGAGCTCCATCCTCGAAATAGGAAATAGCACCCTCGGAGAATCGAACTGCTTCCTTCTCCGTGAATCGCTCTGCTCCTCGAAGACGAATAGACATCCTTCCGGCAATAATCTTCTTTGTGAGTCGGGACATCCCTGACCTCTCTTGAAAAATTCCCTGAAGTTCCAGTAGACAATCGCCATGAAGTTTTGTAGAAATTTCCGAAGAAATTATTCATATTCAGAGTATGAAATTGTTTCTATGGCTGTTCGATGGTATTCAGCCTTTAATTACGAAACATGGGTGTAGATGGTATTCACCGCATGTTCGCTTGTGTGGAATAGCAATTAGCGAAGTTCCATGTCGCTATCTTACTCCGTTGAAATATGTCCCAATTGCAATAAGCCCTTTAGCCTTCCATCTGCTCTTCGGTTGTAGTGTTAGAAGAACAAACTGCCGTATTCAATTGCTCCATTATACTGGTAGCGTTGTGTAACCAAGCAATCTGAAGTCTTTCTATTCCACTCGCAGCGTCAGCCGTTGCGTTGATTCTGGCTATACAAAAGTGCTTCTCTTGTGGCGAGATAATCACTTTTGTCAGTCGTATAAAACTGCTAATATCTTTTAAACTAATCGGTCGAAATTGTTCAGCTTTTCTCTATTACTTTATGAAGCACAGCACAATACAATTAGCTTATCGGTGACCGCTAACTGTTCAAAGCTAAACTCGTAGAAGCTTTCTAAGGTCCGTTTCAACTTCACCTAGTTTGACTTGGATCTCGTTAATATAGTGGCCTCGCCACGCGTTATAAAGACGATTCTTTTCACTGCTGTTCACTTCGACGTCTCACTATAATGAATGTATAAGAAAAGAACTTTCACAATAGACTTCGATGATCTGAGAATGAGATCTCAGAATAATCGGAGAACGAAAGAGACTCCTCTCTTCTGCGCAAGCCCTTTTATTAACATCTCGAGGGGCGTTTCCATCCCTTCCAAAGCGTGATACTACGTCATCGCTAGAAGTTCCAACTTCGTTAATACATGACGGATTTTCAAAATTCAAAAACTGAAAATAAATTTCACCAAAATTCCAAATCAATGCTTTTACTGCAAATGGATTTCCACAATTCTGCATTCCAAAAGTAATAAAAATACCATAGTTTCAGCAATCTCCGTCTTCCTTTAAACTATCGTTGATTGGTTCAAGCCTCTCCTCCAATAGCATAGTTTCTTCCTCAGCAGAATTCCTCGTTTCCTGCGACTGCGTCGTAAATCTTGGAACATTCTCGACTAAATGCTGACGTCACTGAGAATCTCAGCTCAAGTAGCCTGCTGGTATAACATTTACGTCATCCGTGCTTACGTCATGACTACCCACGTCATAACTATGACAGCCATAACTCTCCTAATAAATTTCAATATAGCCACCGTGGTCTCAACATAATTCAATTACGGGGGCAGTACCATCCCGGCATTTGCCCGAAGACGAAGTGGGAAACCTCGGAAAACCACTTCGAGGATGGCTGAGGTGGGAATCGAACCCCCTCTACTCATTTGGACCACCCGAGGCTGAGTAGACCCCGTTCCAGTCCTCATACCACTTTTCAAATTTCGTGGCAGAGCCGGGAATCGAACCCAGGACCTCCGGGACGGCAGTTAACCATGCTGACCGCTACGCTACGGAGGCGACCTATAATAATAAACTCACCAATATTTCAAAAATGACATCTTAAGGTCAAACGGAAAAGTCAATCAAAATAGATTATCTTGTATCAGCTACTAGCTTCTTCTTAACTCTGAGAGACGTAACTCCCTCATATAAAGCTGTGACATGACTAAATTGGAAAAAAATAATAAAAAAAACACCTTAAAAGACCGATTTCTCTAAAATGTGACCAAAAAATTACCAAACTTAAAAAATGGTCTTAAAATGGAAAAATAGCAAAAAATGCAAAAAGATGCAAACTAAAAATGACATATTTGAAGACGTGGCCCGTCCTGAGTTTCTATGTACTTCAGCATTGTTTTAGACAGCCCTGTAAAAAGATGACATGTCATCAACATCCGGGCCCTAGTTATAACTCTTTGTTCCTATGAATGTGCATAAGTAAAGTACAGTTTTTCACTCTCACAGACTAGGAATGTCCTGAACTAGCACCAACAGATAGCGTACAGGTACTATGTTGGATCGTTTTGCTCATTAGTTCAAATAAAATTTGCAAATAACACACAGTAGGCTGTTAAAAACGCTTTACAATAAAAAAGATACAGTCAGTCTGAGAGACTATACTTTATATCATTTCAAATGACGCATGCTACAAATGATAGAAAGGCTCAGGAGGGCTTCTTGCTTCGTTCGAAGCCCCAGGACTCTTTCAACAGACTCCATTACCCATTAACTTAGGCTTCCCGCGCGGGGAACGGAGAGCGGGAGGTGCACCCTGCTGCATGACGTCACGCACTCGCCTTCTCCGTATCGCATAACGCCAGACTCCGGGAGTAAACTCAGACTCAACAGACTCCATTACCCTTTAACTTAGGCTTCCCACGTGGGGAATGGAGAGCAAGAGGTGCACTCTGCTGCATGACGTCACGCACTCGCCGTCTCCGTATCGCATAACGCCAGACTCCAGGAGTAAACTTAGACTCGGTGCATATGCACTGAACAACATGATGACATCATACACGCCGTAACCGTAACGCATAACGGTAGACCAAAGCATAACGATGAAGTCGACAAGATCATTTGAAGTGATAAAAATTTATCGTATTATGAACTTCATTTCATTCTTCAAGTTCGATACGTATAGAGTGCGAACGGAAGACAAACCATTGGAGTCCCATATAGAATAGTCATGACATCTGGCAGAAATGTTTTGCGTCAGAGATATTTTTATGCACTTACAGTACTGTCCGCGCATTATGTCTCTGCCTCTGACGACTGTTGTATTTCTAAGAATATGAAGTGTCATCGACTTGTCAATTTCTCTCCTATTTACGGGACATTACCCCTCATATTGAGGCTCGGGAGTTGACGATACGGTATACTCGGTCGACTTAGCCTGATGCAGTCAGCACCTGTCAGCACATTTCATTAATACTTGCCAGACTATTGTCAGTCAATGTATGTAGTTCTGCAGTACTGTTGAATTATTTTTGCAGTATTTTATGTGTTAAGCTGGTGTTTTTTAAAATTACATCTGTAAGTAAAGTTATAAGATAGCCTCCGTGGCTTAGGCGGCAGCACGCCGGCCTCTCACCGCTGGGTCCGTGGTTCAAATCCCGGTCACTCCATGTGAGATATGTGCTGGACAAAACGGAGGCAGACAGGTTTTTCTCCGGGTACTCCGGTTTTCCCTGTCAAAATTTCATTCCAGCAACACTCTCCACTATCATTTCATTTCATCTGTCATTCATTTAATCATTGCCCCAGAGGAGTGCGTCAGGCCTCGGCAGCCGGCACAGTCCATATCCTCGCCGCTAGATGGGGGCTTCATTCATTCCATTCCTGACCCGGTCGGAGACTGGAAGCAGGCTGTGGATTTTCATTTTCAAGTAAAGTTATAAGATGCCACCTGTCATCTCTAAAGTTAAAACCAAGAAACTGAACAGCCAAAGTAGGGAGATGGTGGTTAATGTGCTAAAATTCATGGAAAATGAAGCGGCTTGCGGTGATTTCAATATTCCTGTTAACCAAGCACAGGCTAGGACCACGGTGGCCACAGGTGTATCTAAAATAACGGTGCGTCTCATAAAGAAGGAGTTGGGCGATATTGAGAAAGGAGAATCGAACTCGTTTACCACTCCTGATAAAACTCGTGCGAGAAGTAATACTGTTACTAATTTCGACGAGTTTGACCAGTACGTATTAAGGAGGACTGTTCATGGCGATGTAAATTATAATAATTATAAATACAATAGTTATTTGAGAAATGTTTTGCTGAGAATAGTACAGTCAATTGACCTTTCCTGTAAGTGGTGACGTACGTCTCCGGCAGGGATATAATGCGAGCACAGTACAAGCCCTTAAGTGGTATCGCATGGGCCACCACAAAGTTGGCACCAAGGCCTACTGGATGCGAGCTGCACTCTCCTCTATCAGCCTAGACAATGAGCCTTTCTACTTGAAACCTACTTCACCGCTGTTTTTTTTTCTCGCGGCTATCCTTGGTGTTGAGTACATTCTAGCAGCCACAAGAGGAAACTTTTGGATTACACATTTGGCAAGGGTTCCAACAAGCCCGGTGTAGAGCGCAGCTCGCATCTAGTCGGCTGTGGTTGGCAACGCTTAGTTCATCCAATTGCTGGTAGATTTCTCTCGTGCAGATCCGGTGAAGAACTTTGTTTTAATTAAATATATATTTTCCATTGCAAAATGCACAATATAACGCTTAATTTGACAACGTCGGAGTAATTACAATACAATAAATATAAGAAAATCTAAGCAAAAAAATAATAATGTTTTGTACTAAATGATTTCTTCAGTGGAGTATATTTTTACTATAAAGCATTTCATACAAAGTTTATATTGTTTCTATCAGTAGGCTATATTGCATGGAATACTCAAACTAGTGAAGTATAGGTCAGGCTTTTTAATGCCACTCCTGCCGTGTAATCTTAAAATAAAATATCGAACAGGCCACGTCCTGTTGGACAGTTTAAACCATTCTCGGTTCGATAATTGGAACTGGTGGTTTCTTGGTTATAGATTATAATGCTTGCATAATCCACACGGCCGCCATCCAGAAATGGTACGGCTGATGACCTTGTAGTTTGTACGCAAGACGCGTCCCATATGAAGGTATATTGTTACAAAATTTTGTAGAGATCGTATTATTAGTTTAATCGTAATTTGATTTTACGTCTTGAACGTTAGGGTGGCCACCATTCAGTTTTGGTAAAGATGGCGGCAATATAAAACATGACACTGAGGTGCCCTTTGCTAGTGCTACCTCAGTACCAAATTTCATTCAATTCGGTTTCGTCGTGTTTGAATTGATAGTGAGGGGGGGGGGGGGGGGGGGGAGGGGAGACAGATATACACACACACAGATAGGCACACACGTTTTAGCCCTGTGTAGATCTTATAAATCTACTTTCAATTTTTGCAAAGATTGAAAGTAGGCTAAAAATCAGCGTCTCATTTCATCCCCTGTTAGGAGGGATTGCTGCTCTTTTTCTTGTATTATACACACATCAAAAAAAGTTTTGCATCACCTCGGTTCCCAGATCTCCGGCATATAGACGTTGACTGTGTATATTGTATCCAAGATACAGTCCCTTTGACTGTTCATAGATGCCACTAAAACTGCTCAAAGATGTAAACAACCATGCATGAGCAGGGCCTATTAGACGGAGGGGGTACGACAGCCGATCAGTTCCAGTCATTCCACCAGGACGAAGGTACGCTGCTCATGTTGTCTGTAGTTCTACCATGCCTAGAAGGTCAATACCGCAGTTCGATCGCGTCCGCATTGTTACTTTGTGTCAAGAAGGGCTCTCAACAAGGGAAGTTTCCAGGCGTCTCAGAGTGAACCAAAGCGATGTTGTTCGGACATGGAGGAGGTACAGAGATACAGGAACTGTCGATGACAGGCCTCGCTCAGGCCGCCCAAGGGCTACAACTGTAGTGGATGACCGCTACTTACGGATTGCCGCTCGGAGGAACCCTGACAGCAATGCCACCATGTTGAATAATGCGTTTCGTTCAGCCACAGGACGTCGTGTTTCAACTCAAACTGTGCGCAATAGGCTGCATGATGCGCAACTTCACTCCCGACGTCCATGGCGAGGTCCAGCTTTGCAACCCCGACACCATGCAGCGCGGTACAGATGGGCCCAACAACATGCTGAATGGACCCCACGGAATTGGCAGCACGTTCTCTTCACCGATGAGTGTCGCATATGCCTTCAACCAGACAATCGTCGGAGACGTGTTTGGAGGCACCCTGGTCAGGCTGAACGTCTTAGACACACTGTCCAGCGAGTGCAAGGTGGTACCGACAGCAGTGGCTATGCTCGCTAAAGCGCGGCATTAGGTCATGGGGCCAAGCTCTCTGCTGACTCGGTAGACGCGTGGGTTCGAGCACCACCGTCGGCCGTCCTTGAAATGGTTTTCCGTGGTTTCCCATTTTCAACACCAGGCAAATGCTGGGACGGTACCTTCTAACAGGCCACGGCCGCTTCCTTCCACATCCTTGCCCAGTTTCATTCATCTTCATCCATTCCATCTCTCATCCCGACGCGCAGGTCGCCCACGGGCGTCGACTTGAAAGACCTGCACTCGGCCTCTCAGGAGGCTACACGAAAAAAAAAGCAAGGTGGTGGTTCCCTGATGTTTTGGGGTGGCATTATGTGGGGCCAACGTACGCCACTGGTGGTCATGGAAGGCTCCGAAACGGCTTTACGATACCTGAATGACATCCTCCGACCCATAGTGCAACCATATCGGCAGAATATTGGAGAGGCATTTGTCTTCATGGACGACAATTCTCGACCTCATCGTGCACATCTTGTGAATGCGTTCCTTCAAGATAACGACATCGCTCGACTACAGTGGCCAGCATGTTCGCCAGACATGAACCCTATCGAACATGCCTGGGATATGTTGAAAAGGGCTGTTTATGGACGTCTTGACCCACCAACCACTCTGAGAGATTTACGCCGAATTGTCGTTGAGGAGTGGGACAATTTGGACCAACAGTGTCTTGATGAACTTGTGGATAGTATGCCACGACGAATACAGGCATGCATCAATGCAAGAGGACGTGCTACTGGGTATTAGAGGTAGTGGTGTGTACTGCAATCTGGACCACAAATGCTGAAAGTCTAGCTGTATGATGGTACAACATGCAATGTGTGGGTCTCATGAGCAATAAAACGAGCTGAAATGTTGTTTGTGTTGATCTCTATTCCCTTTGTATTTAACGGTTCCGGAACTCTTGGAACCGAGGTGATGCAAAACTTTTTTTGATGTGTGTATATTAATATTTGAATTCCAGTCAATGGCCACAGCAGGGTATTTTAATTGATCACTCGTAGGCTCCCCATTAAGTTTAATTTCAAGTACGGTAGTTCCAAGTTTGGCTACCAGAGATGCCACTGTCACTGACACCTAGCTGCGACCGTTGGAACTTGATAGGGCGTTTCTAACCAAAATAACCTACAAATTTAGCTACACACTACCTTATATCTATGAAATGGGACGCCGGCTCTACTTCCTCTCCGAAGGAAGGCATACTGAAGGATTCTAACGCTCTTAAAAATCTGATGACTTTGGCCGGGTTTGAACCCACGATCTTGGGCATAGCAGTTCAGCATGCTGCCGACTACGCCACCGAAGCCGTTCCTTTTTCTTTTATGTTGTTGTTGTTGTTGCTTATTTTAGGGTCTGCGACATCGAGTTATATAGCCCAGTGTATTTTTGGATGTATGTGGAAATACAGTACTTTGCTATTGTGAGGGCTGTACGCCTACGTATTTGGATAGGATTGAGAAGGAGGCGGCCGTGGCCTTAAATTAGCAACCATCCTAGGAATTTCCTGGAGTAGAAGTTGGGGAAAACCACGGAATATCACCTCCAGGATGGTTGAGGTTAGAATCAACCCTCTTCTTCTCAGTTTTGCCTCACGAGGTTGAGTGTACCCCGGTCCAGCCCTGAGACCAGAATTAAAATTTCTTGGCAGGACCGGGAATCAAACCAGGACCCTCAGGGCAACAGCCAAGAATGCTAGCCGCTACACCACGAGGTGGTTTTGTTTCTTTTAATTAAAATTAAATATTTACATCCAACCATCAAGAGTAAATCGTTTTGAGTGTCTTGTTTCCGATCGTAAGTGCGTTTCTTACAAAAATACGTAGACTACAATTTTTAATTAATTACGTGATTGGTAACGTTGCTTAGATACACAGAATCGATCACCTCGTGGAGTAGTGACTAGCATTCTTGCCTGTCGCCCGGGATCGATTCCCGGCTCTGTTAAGACATTTTATTCTGGTCAGAGGGCTGGAACAGGGTACACTCAGCCTCGTGAAGCAAAACTGAGTAGAGGTGGGTTCGATTCTCACCCCAGACATTCTGGAAGTGTTTTCCCGTGGTTTCCCATTTCTACTCTAGGCAAATGCCGGGATGGTTCCTAACTAAAGGCCACGATCGCGTCCATCCCATGCCTCACGAGACTGAGTGTACCCCGTTCCAGACCTCAGACCAGAATTACATTTATTGGCCGGGAATCAAACCAAGGCCTCCGCGGTGACAGCCATGAGTGCTATCCACTACACAACGAGGCGGACTGTATGGAATTTGTATGCTAACCTGTGTTTCTGTGGTAATAATAATAATAATATCGTATGGCCTCGGGTGCCAGGAGCAAGCTTTGTTAATTGACACCCAGAGGGTAGCTTGCATGCAAAATTTCGTCGTTCCTTTGAACGCTATGAAAGTCAAGGAGATTAGATTTCTAATCTCCTTGACACTACAGCGCTTTCTAGTAGAGAATGGAGGAACTTTATGTTGGCGGAAAATCCCGAAATTAATTTTTCCATTCAACACGGCCTACTGAATTCAAATTGGTTCTTTAACATGCCAACAACTTATGACATCCATGTCGTGATTTTTGTCGCCTTTCAAAAATCACTACCCACGGCCAGGGGCGAACCTGCAAGCTTGGGGTTGGTAATCCGTCACGTTAACCACTCACCCACCGTGACAAGCGTTTCTGTGGTGATTGTAATATAAATTATTAGGGATTGGCATTGAGATGAGCGTCCCGGGACTGGAAATAACGTACCAACTCGTAATTTGCCCACAAAGGATAGCCGCTGTCAGCGCCAAGATTTGAACCTTGGATCTTTGGACTTCAAGCTCCCCCTTGTATTCGTTGTGCGTGACTTGACGCGCACGGCTACACAGCAGGATATTATTATTATAAGAGCATTGTGATTTATCTGACATATTTTCCGGCCGAGAGGCACAGACATTTGCACTCTGGTGACATTCTTATGTCTCTAGGCTACCTTCCATTCTCTCTAACCGGAATTTATGAGGATCTTCATTACGGCCGACCTGGATCACTAATGGTCTGCGCAAAGTCTGCCGCCACTTCGCTAGAATCAGCAGACTCTTATGCATAAAGAAATATGGAAAGTATGCTGACATACAGTACTTGGCCTTATGAGGCATCATCACTTCAACCCTACTGTTGAAGAATGGCAGCAGAGATATGCTGTCTTCTATATTACTGTATTATGAGTTATGAAGACTTTGTGAGATGAAAATTCTCCTACTGCATCTTATTGCAATATTAATGATAATTAATAAATCACACAGGTCTACACGATTATTCCTTTCTTGGTTTTGATTCTTTTTGATGTGTAACATCTTTCCACTCAGTATCTGGATATTTTTGTGGCGCTCGGTAGCTGGACATGTTTGTGGGAGTGATTTTGGAAAAGGGACGGAAATGGATGGGACGGAAGTGCATGGGACGGAAAAAAAGCGCGCGTGGTGGCGGAGATCGGCACAACGACGTACTGTAGGTCCTGTGGCTATGGGGAATGTATATCGCATACAGTTTAGTTCAAGGTTTGGAGACCCCCTTTATGATATTCCCACAATAAATCATCTTCAAGTTGTCGTTCTTTGGTGTGAAAATATTCATTTTATCATATTTGCTGAAAACAATTACGATTTATTAAATCTTCATACTTTTGCTGTATTCTTATTTAATGTAAGCACTCGATGTACTGTCGGCCATGTGGCTATATGGAATCTATATCGCATCAACAAACACTCCAAACAACGTAGGAATTCAGTATATTAACACCGACTACTAACAATAATTGAAACTTCGTTGGTCTAAACATATCACTGGGAGAAACACATTTCATATACTTTCCGCACACCTAATTTTTTTTATCGCGCCTATACTTGGGAGTGTGCTCTATCGGCTAAACGAGGCCATTTTCAATAACATCGCTGGCATGGGTTCACTAACTGGCCGGTATAGAGCGCAGCTCGCATCAAGTAGGCAGTGGATTCCTCCCGTCACGGCAAATTACAATTATGATTCATTACGGTCAGGATTTGGCACTGGAGTTATACAAGTAGTTATTTCATTGACCAAAAAAGTTCACTGTCAACAAGGGATTTGCGCTCCCAGGACACACATAGTAGGATAACCTGTAACATGTTACACATCATATGCGACTACTGTAAGGCTCGTATAATTTTTAGCCTACTTTCGATTTTTGCAAAAAATGAAAGTAGACTTATGAGATCAACACAGGGCGAAAAAAGTGTGTCTGTCTGTGTGTATGTGAGTCTGTGTGTGTATGTGTGTGTGTGAGTCTGTGTGTGTGTGTGTGTCTGTGTGTGTGTGAGTGTGTGTACTCTGAATGTCTGTTCCCCCCTATCAATTCGAACACGGTGAATGCGAATTGAACGAAATTTGGTACAAAGGTAGCACTAGCAAAGGACACCTCAGTGTCATGTTTTATATCGCCGCCATCTTTACTAAAACTGAATGGCGGCCACTCAAACGTTCAAAACGTAAAATCAAATAACGACTAACCAAATCATCCGATCTCTACCAAATTTGGTAACAACATACCTTCGTATAGGATGCGTCTTGTGACCAAACTACAAGGTCGTCCGCCATACCATTTCAGGATGGTGGCCGTGCGAATTATGCAAACTTTATAATCCATATCATGTGACCCACCAGTTCCGATTATCGAGCCGAGAATCGTTTTAACTGTTCTAAAGGAAGAGGCACGTTCGAAATTAAAAGTTTATTTTGTAATACTATACTGCAGACGTGATTTTAAAAAGCTGAGCTGATTCAGTAATAAGACAAGATGGCAGCGGATATCTTGTGCCTGACTTATATTTCACTAATTTGAGTATTGCATGCAATATAGCGTACTGATACAAAAGAAATAAACTTTGTATGAAATGCTTTATATATAAATAATATACTCCAGTGATGAAATCGTTTAGTATAAATCATTATTTGCTAACAAGTTCTATGTAAGTCATTTTATATAGAACGATATTCGTTGACACAATTAGCTCAGTGGTAGAGCGTTAGCCTGTCGCTCAAATGCCTATGGTTCAAACCCGATCAGAGGTAGGTTTTTGCTTGAAATGTTATATGTTTATTGTTTTGTAATGACTCAGATGTTTTAAAATTAAGCGTTATATTGTGCATATTATGGTGTAAAATATATATTTAATTAAAACATAATTCGCCAGCAAATTTACTCGAGACATCTAGCTGCCAAAAAGGTAACTGCACTCCGACCTACTTATTAACTTCCAGATTTTATTGAAAAGTTTCTTCTTCTGGCCGCTAGAATGCACTCGCTCTGTTAGGATTATATTGTTCGATATTTCACCACTAGATGTCACGACTAGTCTACGTGGGGCTCCATTGATTACTATACCATTGGCATTCTATGCGCATCGAATTTGAAGAATGACAAGATGATACTACGATACATTTTTACTTTTTATTTTAAAGGGTTTGTAACAGTCTATTTTGCGTTACTTGAAAATGTTATTTGAAGTAAAGAACAATACGATTTCACTTGGTAACTGAATTCAAGCCGTTGGTGTTAGTTCAGGTTATTAATTACTACTTTTATTTCAGGCAAATAGCAATCGAAAATATCCACATAGTTTGTATACACACGTCTCTGTAGGGTCATGGAAAGACATGTTAATTCAATTAGGGTTGTGAAAGCCATGCACAACCAGACGTGTAAAGACATGCCTCAACTCAAAGTTGGATGTTGCCCACGGCAGGTCGTATATGTAATAATAATAATAATAATAATAATAATAATAATAATAATAATAATAATGTTATTGGTTTTACATCCCTTTTAACTACTGCTGCTTTTAGAGACACCGGGGTGCCGGAATTTTGGCCCGAAGGGGATCTTTAACGTGCCAGTAAATGTACTGACACGGCTCCCTCGCATTTGTGCACCCTCAAATGCCAGCTGACTGCGCCAGGATACGAACCTGCAACCTAGGGCCCAGCAAGCGAGAACGTTACCGCTGAGCCACGCAGCCAGTCCGGTCGATTATGTCTCCAGATCCATAACATTCTTGATATACTTCTTATCTTTCTTTCTTTCTTCAATGATGGTAGCAGTTTTTATCTAGGTTGTGGCGTTTGGTAGAGGTAAATCGTTTCTAAGGTCTTCAACAAAGAATAGTTCTATTATACTCTTTGATAATAACAACGAGTTATAACTATACTCATACATTTAGGAGAAAGTAGGCTATATGTTCTTTACTGAACATCTTGTTTTACACGTACATTGTTCATCTGAATTCAGAGGTTCCATTACTTTTGTCCTATCATATACCATTTGTTTTTTATAATTGCAGTAATTCTGATTAACAAGATATTGCAAAATTTCACAATATCTCTACTGTTGGCTGATAAAACGTGACTATTCTACTAGAGTGAACTAGAGAAAAAGCAGTATGAGAAGTTTTGCATCCAAGTGGCAACGGTTACATTGACTTAATCATACAAGTGGACACAAACTGGTTTTTTCTTTGATATGAATTTATTAAAATATGTCTTAAGTGTTTATTATTTTCATGTACTAACCCTTTACAGGGCAAAAGACTGGGGGTATATATTTCTTTCACATTTGAAATTGGGGGTGATAGATGAGTATGAATATGCAACAGTTTTATGGGGGTGGATTCTATTTTATGAAATGTGGCGTGGGAAATTATTATCCCACTGCCCATACCCGACAGTATGTTTTCATAAATGAGCAATGGGGTAATAATTTCCCACCTCAAAATTATGATGATACTGTGTTTATCACTCAATAGTGAGATTTATTTAACAGGATATAATATATAAAAACGCCCATCACGCTCTATAATTAAAAAAAAACCACGTTACTCCCACGAAAACTGCATAAAAATTCAAAAGTGATTTTGTGATGTTAAAAGTTAATATATTCGAATATAATTCACTAATCTCAAAATAGTATTTAGGCTACTAAAAACACAGAAAAATAATTTAAAAAATCTTCTATTCTATGGCAAACACCCTGTGCAGGATAATTATTTCCATTCTAGCTGAAATATATTTACTCAAGTAACTAAAACCATTATTAACATTGCATTTCAGTTATATACCAACGTTTACAAATCTCTTATCTTCAATAAAAACACCTTCTTCTGTAAAACAATGCATTTCTTTCACTCAACACAACCGAACTGGCGAGCACGTGTACTGTGGAGACAGGGGCGGTTCGAGTGGGGGGGTTGGGGGGGTGTCTCACCCCCCTCAGGTATTTTCTCAGTCGGCAAATACGACATCAGTCGGCAGTCGGCAAATCCTGAAGAATCCGTAACATTTCCCAAAACAGCATTTAAAAAGCAAAACGGGGCATGGCCATATACGATTTGGTCCGATTTAAAAATAAATAAAAAATATTATACTGACAGTCGGGATTTTACCGACAGTCGGCACAAACGGACGCTGCAACAATTCCATACAGCCAGACAATAGCCCAGTGCGGCAAGAGAAAGAGTCGGCAAAATGACCATTTTAAAAGTTTCACTTCCAGTCCTCGGTGCACCGGCTGCCACTTGCCATTTCGTTTCTTTGTATGGAAACTGAAGAAAGAATGACAGATGAGCAATATGGGACCAAAGACAAGGGATGAACTCATCGGCACGTTCCTGGGTGGGTGAAAAGTCCCGCGTTCATTATGCAGAGCGACTCAGCTACACAGCGAAGCGAGCCCAGCATCTGTGCCATGTGGCTAGACAAGGTGTTGGTGAGCGCAATGATAACTTCAGGTCAAGCCAACTCATTGAGATGTTGTCGGAGGAATGTTATGACCTGTTACCGCTTGCTTCGGCGCTTCCTCAGATATCCGCGCTATTGCGACAAAATTGACAGGTTTATGGTTCCAAGGTTCCTCAAGGGGTGTGATGCTCACTAAGGTCAGTGCAGTGGTCACCGAGAATGAGAGAAAGCAGTCGTTCCTAAACCAGCAACTTCCACAGTTATAACTAGGTGCAAATACAGTGGCAGTGGGACGTGAGTTTTCGCCGACATGGAACATTTTCACGGAGCATCGCGCACCCATCAAACGTAAGGAATAATAGTACAATAGAAACATGCGTATTTTCAGCCATGTTTATGTTTAATGGTGTTAACAAGAAAAAAAAGTGAAGAATGATCGCACGCTGGAGTACGTCAGTGGCACAAACTGAAAAGTCGCGGTAAGAAGAAAAAGGGCAAATTATAAGAACACTTCACTTCAGAAGCTCATCAAGCAACGATGGCAGATTTTTGCCACTTTGTTAATGGAAAAGGCAACGAAGACGTTCGTTCTCCTTGATAAACTTTTACGGACGATCAGAATTGAGGAAGAACAAGCCAAGGAGCTCCACAAAAACGTTATCCATATACTTATTAACACATTAAGAACCCTTTGACGGCAAGGTTTGACTATCCGAGGTCACGAGGATGGAATCACTCAAGATAATGGAAACTTCACGCAAATTGTGAAGTTACCTTCACGGCCTAGTCCGGTCATGTATAGGTGGTTGGAAGAAGTGAATATGCGGAAGCACAACGTTACGTATATGAGCAAGGACTCTCAAAATGAATTCATCCATCGACTTGGAGAGAAAACTCGTGAAATAATTGCAGAAGAGATCAAGAACGCTGATATGTTCTCCGTTATAGCAGATGCTACTCCCGATATGTCACATAAAGACCGCCTCTCGTTGAATATCCGATACTTCTTCGAAAAAGATGAAGAGCTCGTTCCTGTGGAGCGTATTTTAAAAATAGACGCTGTTTTAACAAAAAAAATGGAGAGGAGTTGGCTGAAAAAATATTTTTAATTCAGAAGGACTTACTTCCACTCGATAAACTTGCGTTTCAATCGTACGACTTTCCTAGTAACATGTCTGGTATATACAACGGCACTCAAAAAAGCTATCAGAGAAGTGCAAAATAGATATTCCGTACGTTCCATGCGAAGTTCACAGGTTAAACATTTTCGTAGAGACAGCTTGTAATGCTAGCGCGCTTATCCGAGAGTTTTTTGACACTCTTGAAGCATTGTACTTTTTTTTTCGGGTAGCACGAAACGACATTTAAGCTTCCAGAAAGAGCTGGATAAAATTGAAAATTCACTTCAACTTAAGAATTTATCAAAAACAAGGTGGACTGCACGCGCCTAATCGGTGAGAGCTGTTTCTTCGTCTTATGAAGAAATAGTCACATCATTGGAAACAATGAAAACCTCATTCGATTCTGAATTTGACAGTAAAATCCGAACTTTTGCGTCAGGCTTGCACAAAAAGTTTGATTTTATCTGCGGCATATACTTTACCATAAACATCATGTTTAAAGTTAAGAACGTAACCGAGCATTTAGAAGCGGAGGAGCTGAATGTTGTAGACGCGTTGCAGCTGATTCAGAGCGCTTTGAAGTCTTTTGAAGATATCAACGATGGCAAGATGAACGCTTTGATAAAGAGTGCATCGTCATTTGCGAAAAGTATGCAAGTAAATGTGGAGGAAGACTTCTTAAAGCACCGCAGGACCCGGCGACTTGCAAAGAAGTATGACGTGCACGCTGAAACGACAGCAGAAATTTCTTTCCGTACATTCTACAGAAATGAGTTCCGAATACTTGTGGATGTATTTACTACAAGCGTGCAAGACAATCTCGCAAAACTAATTTCTTTGCTAGAGTCATTCCACATAATTTTCAAGATACCCGCTGACAAAAAGAACTGCACCATCGAGCGCGTCCGATCTATAAAGCAATCACACCCAAAAATCATCCTTCAAGATGAAGAACTCGTGCTGGCTGAGCTTGAAATCCTGCTTGAAGCCAGTAAACAGTGCTCATCTCCTAAATAGATCGCAAAAGTTGCTGTTAAATTAAAGAGGATTATCCCGTTTGGTTATCAAGTAGTTCGACTGATTTTAACATCCCCAGTGTCTTCTGCTTCTTCCGAACGGTCCTTCAGCAAGTTGAAGCTCATTTTCAATCATTTGCGGACATCGATGGGTGACGACAGCTTAGACTCCCTCATGATGTTGTTCTCAACGATAGATAAGGTCGACGACATTGAAATTACGGAGATTGTGGAGAAGTGGTCCTTGTTAAAACATCGTAGAGTAGGGATTTAGAAAGAATAACTAGATTTTTTAATTCTTGTAATATAATATTTAAACACTTATTTTGTTCATTTATCAAATTTTCCTACGATTCAAAATTCAGGAACTAATTAAAATACATTTTAAATGAAAGCCGTTAATTAAGTATAGGCTATTTGCCTTGTGTATTGTTTGCCGCCACTGCCCCCCCCCCCCCCCCCCCCCGACAGCAGTGGCTACGCTGGCGTTAGGTCATGGGGCCAAGCTCTCTGCTAACTCGGTAGACGCGTGGGTTCGAGCCCCACCGTCGGCCGTCCTTGAAATGGTTTTCCGTGGTTTCCCATTTTCAACACCAGGCAAATGTTGGGACGGTACCTTCTGACAGGCGACGGCCGCTTCCTTCCACATCCTTGCCAGTTTCATTCATCCATTCCATGTCTCATCCCGACGCGCAAGTCGCCCACGGGCGTCGAATAGAAAGACCTGCACTCGGTCTCCGAGGAGGCCCCCACCCCCCTCACAGACACCCCCACCCCCACCCCCAACCTCTCCCTCCCGTTGCTCAGTTTTCAAGCGAATAGTCGGCAATGTTAAACAGCCAGTCGGCATTTTTTAAATGCTCACCCCACCTAGATGTACAAGGTCGAACCGCCCCTGTGTGGAGACCACTGAGATATATGCTTCCCACCTTTGGTTTCTGATGACAGTATACATCAATATTTCTCTGCATCTAGCTTGAGGATGCATGTGGAACTGCTTGAAATGAAAGGGGTGGGAAGATTCTCTCCCTAACACCGTTCTATAAATACATGGTGGGAAAATAGCGTCCCAAGGACCTATAAAGGGCTAAACTCTGCCTGCGATAAAGAAACAATAGAATGCATATTTTCAAGTTCACGCATCTTGTAATGATTTCTTTAATATATACTTTTTAGGTAGATTTCATTAGAAAGCTAACTATTGCAATGGGTCCCATGTTTCGACTTCCGGAAAATTTCGACATATCTTCGCGTTTCACATCCCCCAGACCCCAAAACCACCATCAGTTCAAACGTTTATACATAATTTATGTATATATATATATATATATATATATATATGTATATCAGATTCTTGTGGACACGATAACTGCAGTAATTTTGCACCAATCACTTTGAATTTTTTACCGAATATGTATACCTATAAAATCTCGGTCGAGTTTGTTACTGGGCTAAATCGGTCGAAGGGGGTGAAAATGGGGGGCTTTTTTTTTTCGAAAAAGTGAAATATTGCTATAACTCTCTTAATATGTGAAATATCGAATCCGTTCAACGTTCATACTAAGTGTCGGACAAAGCACAAAAATTTATGTTTGAAGAGTTTTTTTATAGCACCAACCATTGACCAAAGGGGTGGGAAAAGTGGTTTTTTCGGGAAACATTAATCATATCTCTCTTAATAGGCACAATATCAAAACCGTACAAAATGGACAATATTCCCCTAATAATTACCTAAAACTTTTGTCTGAAAGAATTTTTGATATGACCCACCATTACGCCAAGGGATGAGAAAAATGATTTCGGAATTATAAGAAAATGCCAAGAGCTATCAGAGGTTGCCATGGCAACACTACTAAATTGATTAGGGATGAGCCATCATTGTTGCCATGACAACGCACTTGCACGAGATCATATTCAGAATTCCATCTGACTAAGTGTGAAGCGGCTTCGGTGACGTAACTGGTAGCAAGCATGCTGAATGTCTATGCCCAAGGTCGCGGTTTCAAAGCCGGCTGAAGTCGTCGGATTTCCTAAGAGCGCTAAAATCCCTCAGTATGCTTTCCTTTGGAGCGAAAGTTCCAACGTTCGTTGCGAGTTGCTGGTTGGGGTGGCATCTAGTAGCCAAGTTCACAGCTAGGTGTCGTTGACGGTAGTACCTGGTAGCAACATTAGGAACTACTGCTTGAAATTGACCGTCTGCAGTCCTTACCTGAATTAAGACAAATACAGCCATTACAATTCACACCGTTTATCAGATAGATTCTACACTCACCCAAAGTACACGGGGTTAAATGACCGCGTTGTCGCAGCCCCTAAACTGAGGAACCAACCAGAGGTAGATTTCATTAGAAAGCTAACTATTGCAATGGGTACCATGTTTCGACTTCCGGAAAATTTCGACATATCTTCGCGTTTCATATCCCCCAGACCCCAAAACCACCGTCAGTTCAAAAGTTATATATATATATATATATATATATATATATATATATATATATATATATATCAGTTTCTTGTGGACACGATAACTGCCGTAATTTTGCACCAATCACTTTGATTTTTTTACCGAATATGTATACCTATAAAATCTCGGTCGAGTTCGTTACTGGGCTAAATCGGTCGAAGGGGGTGAAAATGGGGGGCTTTTTTCGAAAAAGTGAAATATTGCTATAACTCTCTTAATATGTTACATATCGAATCCGTTCATCGTTCATACTATGTGTCGGATAAAGCCCAAAAATTTATGTTTGAAGAGTTTTTTATAGCACCAACCATTGACCAAAGGGGTGGGAAAATGTGGGGTTTTCGGGAAACATTAATCATATCTCTCTTAATAGGCACAATATCAAAACCGTACAAAATGGACAATATTCCCCTAATAATTACCTAAAACTTTCGTCTGAAAGAATTTTTGATATGACCCGCCATTATGCCAACGGATGAGAAAAATAATTTCGGAATTATAAGAAAATGCCAAGAGCTATCAGTGGTTGCCATGGCAACACTACTAAATTGATGAGGGATGAGCCATCAGACGTTGCCAAGATAACGCACTTGCACGAGATCAGATTCAGATTTTCATCTGACTAAGTGTGAAGCGGCTTCGGTGACGTAACTGGTAGCATGCTGAATGTCTATCCCAAGGTCGCGAGTTCAAAGCCGGCCGAAGTCGTCGGATTTTCTAAGAGCGCTAAAAATCCCTCAGTATGCTTTCCTTTGGAGGGGAAGTTCCAACGTTCGTTGCGAGTTGCTGGTTGCGTTGGCATCTAGTAGCCAAGTTCACAGGTAGGTGTCGTTGACGGTAGTACCTGGTACCAACATTAGGAACTACTTCTTGAAATTGACCGTCTGCAGTCCTTACCTTAATTACAGACTAATACAGCCATCCCTTAATACATGGGGTTACATGACCGCATTGTCGCAGCCCCTAAACTGAGCAACCAACCAAAATCTCTGCGGGAGATATAATTTTGCGTGAAGAAGTAACAGACCGTTACATAGTTACACATCAGTGTCGAAACCTTGCATAAGGACAGTGTGACCACAAGTATAAAACTGGACCCCAAATGACAAGAAGGTTACCGTTCCCATAAGACAATAAAATGTTTAAAATAAGCATAAAATGACGAAAAACAAAGTTAATTAAGCTCCAATTATAAAATATCTTCTCGCAATAAAAGAGGTCTGATCCTTCTACGAAAACCTGCATATTCTGCCTATTTTCGCCTATCCCCAAGTTTGTCCGGTGAAATCTACCTCCGCCTTCCGGCGTGCCGAGAGGACTTTTTTAAAAACGTGATGTGATACAGGAACATAGAAGACCTTTCTGTAATTCATACACTTTCGATATACAAAATCAGTTATTGAATCCAAAAGAGGTCTCAAAAATTTTATTTTGTAGACCTGTGTAATAATAATAATAATAATAATAATAATAATAATAATAATACAAAATATACAGAGCTTTCAGAACTGATAAGGAAGCAATGGCACATTGCACAAGTAAGGACAGTTCCTATGATTACTGTATCCCTAGCACCGGCGTGATTCCGAACTTGAAGCAATCTCTCACAGATTTGAAGTTAGACCTAGGCCTTTTTAAGTTGATGCAGAATACAGTCATACTTTCGATGTGTCTCATAGTAAGGCTGTTCATGGGTAATCAATAAAGCCCTGCGTGGATGTGGATATCCGTGGATAAACCCGCGGATATTCGCAACATTTTTCGCCATGCGGATATAGTTTGCATAGCTGTGCGGATAGCGGGTAAGCTGCGGATAATGTTTGGAGTAAATTTGCGGATAGTTTTTAGAATGCAATCCGAAGTTGCTGAATATCATTATATCCATGCAATCATCATCTTCATCAATCCTCTCCGGATGTTCCGGGAACAGTGTACTGACTATTTCGTCCATAGTGTGTGCATCCATTATCGGATTAGAAAAAGTTCCAAGTCTCTTCAATACAATCTTATATCCTAGTCCCCAAGGATCGTTGTCAAATTGTTTGACCATTTCTCACCATTTGTCAGCTTTACTTCTTTTAATTGCATCCCGAAGCGCCTTTGTTGCAAAATATATAATAATAATAATAATAATAATAATAATAATAATAATAATAATAATAATAATAATAATAACGATTCATTCGTGATAGCTTAAATGAGCCATCTATTACAGTGGTTCCTAAACTTTCCTCCCGATTCTCCACTTTGTAAACTTTATAAACCCCATGCCCCCGTTATAGCTATTAAAATTATTTTCATAAAATGGTATATCGAGAATAAAATGGTGTTGAAGAATAAATGAGAGGGTTTCAAATTTAACAAGTAGTTCCGTGAAGAACTATACAGCCTATTTTCATATATCCTACTTATATTAATTGCCACTATCAACTTACAAAATTTCAGTTTGATTGCTGTAATAGATTCGTAGATATTGAGAACCAACTAAATATTACGGATGGTCGCCATGTTGGATTTTATATATGTAGGTCCTAGAGTTATGTACTGTTACATGAAGATTATTGTGTACGTGTAGCCTTCAATCTTCAATCGCATGATTAGGACATAAGAAGTAACAAGGAGATTTTAAAATTTCGCACAGCTGCCATCTTGTGGTTATGGAAACAATTGAAATAAATTAGATGCCAGTGGATTAACATTCTTATAAGGATTTATTGTACCAAGTTTCACTGCACTCGGATGGTTAAATTGCGAGAAACGTCCACGAGAATATATATATATATCGCGTCGCCGCCATGTTGGATTTTTGATCACCAGGTTATTGGAAGTCCTATAGGTGAACTTAAGTTCATATCCCCTATGAACATACAACAATTCAGTTTGATTGCTATAATAGATTCGTAGATATTCAGAGCCGTCTAAATATTTCGGATGGTCGCCATGTTGGATTGTTCAATGTATAGGCCATAGAGTCATGCACCATTAAAGGAAAATTATTGCGTAGGTTCATTATTCAAACTTTCACATCGATCGCATGATTACGACACAAGAAATAAAACTTAATTTTAAAATTCGCACAACCGCCATCTGGAGGTTATGTAAACAATTGAACTAAATTAGATACCAGTACATTACAATGTGTATAAACATTTCCTGTACCAGATTTCATTGCGTTTGGAACATTAAATCGCGAGAAAGGTCTATTTAACATTTTCAAATTTGATTGGCCGCCATGTTCGTTTTGTAGTTAACCGGTTTTTGAAAGTCTTATAGATGAACATCCAGGAGTGCCCTTTATCTCCGCACAAAATTTCAGGGCGATACCGCTAATAGTTTCAGAGATATAGAATGCCGGTGAAAAATTTCGCACATCCGCCATCTTGTGGTTATGTAAACAATTGAACGAAGTTAGATGTCGGTGTAATACAATGTGTATAAACATATACTGTACCACGTTTTATTGCGTTTGATTGGTTAAATCGCGAGAAACGTCTATTTAAATGTCGCAAATTCGCGTTGCCGCCATGTTGGTTTTGTAGTTTCCAGTTTTTCAAAAGTCAGATAGGTGAACTTCTAGTAGTTCCCTTTATCACCGTAAACAATTCCAGGGTGATATCGGGAATAGTTTCGGATATACTGAATGCTGGTGAAATATTTCGCTCAGCCGCCATGCTGGATTGGTGAGACGTAACAAAATTTGAAGGGCACGGCCGGGGTCGTCCGGAATATTGCTATGAACTTACTAAGTTTTATTGAAATCGCTCCAGCCGTTTAGAATTTATTAGGGGGTGGGGACACACACACACACACACACGCACACACACACGGACGAAAGGTGATCTCAAAAGCCTAGTTTTTCAAAATTGAAAATAGGCTAAAAATAATTATAATTATTAATAATAATAATAATAATAATAATATCGTATGGCCTCGGGTGCCAGGTGTAAGCATTTATTTGTTATTTGACGCCCAGGGGGCTGCTTGCATGTCGAATTTTTTTTGTCCTTAGAGTGCTATGAAAGTCAGGGAGGTTAGATATCTAAGCTCCTTGGCACTATAGCGCATTCTAGTAGAGAAAGGAGGAACGTTTTGCTGGCGGAAAACCCTGAGATTAATTTTGCAATTTTGAACACCGCCTACTCAATTCAAATGGGTTCTTTAACATGCCAACAACGTATGACATGCGTGTCGTGATTTTTGTCGCATTTTTAAAAATCATTTACCCTGGCCAGGAATGAACCTGCAAGCTTGGGGTTGGTAGTTCGACACAATAGCCACTCACCCACCGTGGCAAGCAATAATTATAATTAAAAATACGTATAAATGTAAGCACAAAAGCAGAAATCCTAGACAAAATGTGTTATGCCAACACTACTTTATGGTTGTCAAACATGGTCCTTGACAGAAAAACTGAAAAAGCAGCTACAGGTGTGTCAAAGAAGAATGGAGCGTAAGATCCTAAACGTTTCTCTAAGAGACAGAATCAGGAACGAAGAACTAAGAAGAAGGACAAATATACGCGACGTAGTAGAAAGGGCAGAAGCCTAAAATGGAAATGGGGAGGACACGTATCACGCATGGATCACCAGAAATGGACGCATCGCACCACAATGTGGGACCCGAGAGAAGGACGAAGAAACGTGGGACGCCAAATGGGCAGACTACTTTAGAGCTAAAGCGGGAAACCAATGGTCGAGAGTGGCAAGAGACAGGGAAGCATGGAGACAGCTGGAGCCAAACAGGAATCAACATGCACCAAACAGGACAGAAAGACAATGACAGGGAGTGCTACAAGATAAAAGCTCCCACGGATGCTTACCTTCGAAGCTTAGTCACGAGCACGTCCCTGTGCAAACAGGAGGCCTTTGCCCTTACGGGATGTCTATAGGCTAATTTTATTTATTATTATTATTATTATTATTATTATTATTATTATTATTATAAACCTCAAGAACCAGGAAACTTTCAACCTTCCTCTATCTTTTACAGCTTGTAAATATAATTATATTTGAATTGCAGCTAATGGCCATAGCGGGGTATTTTACTTCAACGCCCAAAGGCTCAATTTCAAGTATTTCCATCTTGGGCTACCAGAGATGCCACTCCCACTGACACTAGCGGCGAACGTTGTAACTTGATAGAGTTTTTCTAACCAAATAACCTACAAATTTAGCTACATACTGCCATTTGTAGTAGTATGTTCTTTTACATGCCATAAATCAATCACATGGGCCCGCCAGCTTTACCTTCCCTCCGAAGGAAGGCATACTGAAGGATTTTAACGCTCTTAAAAATCCGACGACTTCGGCCGGGTTTGAACCGGCGATCTTGAACTTAGCCGTTACTTTTAAAATAATTGTAAATAATAATTTAATTGTAAATATTATGTTATAATAACGGGCAACATGCTAGTTTCTCATCATTCGCATTGTGGTGGTGAAAATCCAATTCTTGGAATAAAGCTGGATGTTACGGGTTTGATCCCAAAGGAGTCAGACATTTCAATTCCCTAACTTCTATTTTTAAGGCTTGGCTTATTTGTGCATTACACATCTAATATCTTAAAGCCTTTATTTCTCAACAATAATAATAATCGGAAAAGACGATTGAAATTTTACGGGCACATTATCAGAATAAACAATGGCAGATTGACTAAAAGAATTCTCAACTTGGCCCTCTCACTAAAAACCAAGAACAGCTGGCTACGTGAAATTGAAACAGATCTCCAGGAAATCAACATTTCAGACAATATTATACAGGACAGATGCAAATTCAGAACCCTAATCGACAATCACCAATTTGAAGACAAACCCAACACCAGGGCCACCATAACTTGGACAGAAGACCGAAGAAAGGCGCTCAGCGAGAGGATGAAGAGATTTAGGAAGGAAAAGAAGGCCAGCACATCAGCTAAACAGGTTCAACCGTGCTCCTGAGTCGGGCATAACGATGCAAGAAGCAAGAAGAAGAAGAATAATTTCTGTGTCTACAAATATCGGGAAGCCACGTCGCTAGCTAATCCTATCACCATAACCGGAAAGCGATTGAGGGGACTAAATGAGTTTGGCAGCCGTTCTTCACGGAGGGAGGTCGTCATTTTGTGCAGATTTAGGCTATGTCAAGGTCACTCACTCATAATTGACAAGAACTTTTAATTTGTAACTGTGGAGCTGTATCCTCCGTGGCCCACATTTTAACCAAGTGTGTGGATATTACAGGCCTACGAAGAAACCTTGGCCTGTACGAAGTGCTCAATCTCATGTTGGCCGATGACGCGGTGGCTGCTGATCGCGTCTTCCGCTTTATGGGAGACAGTGGGTTACGGCAAGAATACTAAGTATACATCTAACTATCGTGACTCGAAAAACACAAGTTCCATTTCGATTTGAAATTGATTTGGTCTTCTATTTTTCAAGGGTATGGAGTATTTTGTTAATTTCCTTACCTTTTTGTTCATTAGTACAGTATAACTGGGCGTACTATTTTTGTGTTATTTATCTCATAACAGCTGATACCAGCCCTCAACCGGTAAGGTCAATGCTCCGATTACGTAACAACTTCCCCTCCGCACATCGTCCCACAACGCCCCGCCCCGTTTCCCCGCGACTTCCACCCCACCTTCTGTTTGAATAGTTTCAAAAAAAATCTCAAAACATTGACTTTTTAATGATTAATTTTCAATTTAAAGATAGGTGACAATTTTTTTTTACATAGCGAGCTTAGAATAGTCTCTTCTATCACCAGTGTAACGGACTTCCATTATATCAATTACATCCTGTAGTATATATATAAATTATATATAAACTTTTGAACTGGCGGTGGTTTTGGGGCCCAGGGGATGTGAAACGCGAAGATATGTCGACATTTTACGGAAGTCGAATCATGGTACCCATTGCAATAGTTAGCTTTCTAATGAAATCTACCTTATATATATTTAATTAAAACAATATTTGCCACCAGATCTGCACGAGACATCTAACAGCAACCAGATGAACTATCATCGCCAACTGGTAGCGAGATGCATACCGGCCCAAGGAGGATATATGGGTAGAGCTGCAACATAATGCAAAATTTTGACCCCAACCTATTGCTCGACGCAAATAGTTCCAACTGACAATATGAGATGGCGTGACGATGCACTCTCGAGCGCGATCCGTCCCCGACCTGGTCTACTCGCTCCTCTCCCCTCCCGGCCCGTGCCTACCCCACCCTTTCCCCTACTCTATCCCCACACCTCTACTTTATATTCCTTTCTTTCTTTCATATTTTAGTAATTGGTCTAATAATAGGCGATTTCTTCCCCCTGTGATATCAGGTAGAGAAGAAAACATATGCTCTATCAGAATAGTTGTGGATGTTTCCACAAAGCACATAGCATGACATAGGCCTACCCCACAGATATGTACAAATAGAAAGAGTAGGCTACTATACTACAATATTAAAAATGAATTGTAAGACAAAATTACAGCTGCACTTATCACACACCAGTATTATTTAATTGTCCGTGCTGTACTTCCTATCAATCGAATTAAGAAATATCACGTTTGAATTACGGGAAGCGTTGGAACAACCAGCCACCAGCTCTTACTTTGAATTATATCGATAGTATCATATATCGATTTCGAGCGCAGTGTATCGACTAAAATCGATGTGTGATTCAATATAATTCAATTTCTTCGTATAATATTGTTCGAAACCGATTGTATTCCTTTCTAAGCACTGCAATATGTATTTACTATTGATATATATTCAAATATTAATTAAATATACAACATTAACAAGAATACTCACCAATTTTCCGATTTTGCTGCCATCTATAGAAGTACAACACAACTACATCGTCGTACGCGACGACAGCTAGCGTTTTTAACGTTGTCAGCAGGTACTACTACAAGGCAAGCTAGCGTTGGTACCAAAACACCCTATAAAGTTTCATCCGGTCGTACCGGCCCAGTAGGTAATCTGTGCACCGGCCTGCACGCTGTAACAGCTTTGATTGAAAAGTTTTCTTTTATGGCCACTAGAATGCACTCGCCCAAATTAGGATTATCTGATGTGAAACTTTTCCGCCAGATCATGGTCTATGTGCGACTCAATAGGGATGTATAGAACTAGCACCGATAGAGTGCACTGCTATTGTACTGGGTAAGCGCAAGGCGCTCTTCAGTTGTCTCCTCTGTTCTCATGCCACCATGCCACTAATATCCACGAATTTAAGTTGTTTAATTTGTTATTTTCGTGACTATGCCGAGCTATTGCAGTGTTCTTCTTTGCAAAAATCAGGGAAGCCCGTTTTCGTTTCACAAATTTCCACAGTCGCTTTTTCGAGGACCACGAACACACACACACAAAAAAAGAGAAGAAAATTGCCGGATTACCACGATAAGCCTACAATATCGGAATCTGCAGAAATAATCTCCATTGAAGTACAGGAATAAATCGTCAATATACACGAAGAGGTGAATGTAACATTTGTGACTCCCATTTTTAAGGACATCAATACTCTGACAAATACTTCAAGAATAGACCTGAATGTCGCAACATTAAGTCACAAGCGTACTATGGTTGGTTTCTTGAAATCAAAATTAATCGTCAACTTCCATCTGCCTGTCGGAGAATGTGGTAGCGACTGACTTTTATATTCTTGAGACATTGTCAGATGTATGGAAACGGTTCGTGGCCCTAAAGCAGGGATTCTCAAACTTTTTAAAAATTGTATCCCTAAGTAATTTCCAAGGGGGTACGGGAACGACTCTTAATGAGAAATTGACAAAATGACATAAGAACCAAACGTTGCAATGAATTTTTGAGGTATAGGCCTACATTACCGGTATCAACTTTCTTTGAGTATGTTTACCTTAAAACACGACAGTTTCATGTAAGCTATCAACCTGAGACATGAATCGAAGTCTATAAGCAAGGGGAGCAAGTGAATATTTAAATCTCTATTTATGATTTAAGACTTATGGAGATATATTTATCAATATAGGCGTGCAATAGTCAAGTAATTGTAATCTTTAGGAGGAAGCATGCTGAATAATAAAGCGGTTTAGAATTTTGTTATTACCGCTGAATTAATTCTTCCTTCCTCCCGCTAGTTTTAGTGCCTCCGGTCCGTAACTCATTTTTCAGATGTTTAACGCTTGAACGCTGAAAATCGTCCATTAGGTTATATACCTATACAACTAATTAATATAGTCTTGGAGTAAAATTAGAGAAGATATAATTTACTTTAGCTTAGAAATCTCGGTCACAATCTATACATTGCTCACAGCTGACTGGGAGAAACATAACACGATCGCCTTGCGGTTACCCAGTACTACACGAGTACTATCAGGCGCGAACTTTCTCCGGCTACATTCCGATTGGTTAGCCTACCGTTGGCATTCTATACGCATCGAATTTGATGAATGACAAGTTGATAATTAATACGATAAATGTTTATTTTAAAGCGTTTGTAACAGCCTATTGTGTGTTATTTGAAAATGTTATTTGAACTAAAGAACAAAACGATCCCACACAGTACCTGTACTCAGGGCCGTGGAGAGAGAGTACGGGCCCTAGGGCTAGGACTAACGGGGCCCCCTCCATATTGTTTCGTGCCCGTGACATCGTGTAAATATAAAATTTGCTTTTTTATTTGTAAAGCCCACTAAAAAAAGTTGAATTTTTTAATTTACTTTTTTTTGGAACGTACTAGCCTAATTTTGTTCATTGTAAATTTACAATGTCGTTTCTGTTGTATCTGACCGAAAATTTTACTCACTCTCATGACAAGAACAAGTTCAACGCCTTTCACAATCTTTCCGCTAAACATTGCGAAGCTTCATAAATGTAATTCAGCGGCTATTAGTTGAAATGTTATTTAGAAACTTTCCTCCCTATAGTGGAAACTTTACTCTTTTCTCTCAAGGGCAGATGACCTCGTAGTTCCGCCCTTAAAACAACAATAACTATCTACTATTTCTCGGACCGCGAAGATATGACGATAATTGTTATTTACATGTTCTCATTGTAGTATTTTGTAGCATATTCAATTGATTCAGATACATTGAATTTAATAAAATGTCAAATTTGTTGGCCAATACGTAAAATTGGATAATTTTTTCTACTTTCGCGGGCCCCTCAGCAAGACCGGGCCCAGGGCTACAGCCCCGTTTGCCCCTCCCTCTCGTCGTGCATGCCTGTACTCTATCTGCTGGTGCTAGTTCAGGATATTAATTAATTCTTTTATTGCAATCAAATAGCAATTGCAAATTAAGAATGAACATGTACACTAAAATTGCGCTGTGGGGATTTGAATTGCATAGTCTTTGATTGATTGTTTTCTTTTACTACAGAGCTCTAAGTGGTAGCGTTCACATGCTTGTCCAGATAGTCGGCATTCACACGTCACTTTAGGGTCATGGAAAGATTTTTGAATGCAATTAAGGTGGTTTTTATTTATTTGGCGTATGGCACATGAAAAATTAAATTATCACATACATGATATTCTATAATAGTTCCAGCTATTGAAACATAACTTCCTGCATATATCTATATACCAATATTCATGTTCTTTATGTAGCATACAGTATCTGTTGTTACAGTTAAAAAGTCCTTGAAGTCCCCACAATATGCATGGTTTGGGCACTCGGTCACTAAGTGATGAATTGTCTGTTTCTCTGCACCACAGTCACATTTCGATGACGGGACTATTCCCCACTTGTAGAGAGCGTCTGCACATCTTCCATGGCCAGTGCGGATACGATTGAGGGCTGTCCACACAGAGCGAGGTTGATCAAATCCTGGTGGCTTTTCCAGAATACAGGGCATGCTACGACATCGTTCAGGGCAGTGTTGATGCCAATTTTGGCTCCATGAGAGACGAATGTCGAACTTCTCTTCTGACAAAATTCTGGCTGTGGAAATAGCAGGGTTCCTTGATCTGAACCGTTTTCGCTCCGCATAGGCTACGTCATTTAACAAAGGCAGCTGCGGATTATCCATGATCGTCTGATATTCTCGTACGAGAGCACTCTTCCTTCTAGCATCAGGTGGTGGAATATGACTTAGAATGGGTAGCCAGTGAGAGGGAGTAGATCGTATGGTCCCACTAAAAAAGCGCATAGTCTCATTCAACTGCGTGTCTACTTTCTGTGTGTGAGCGCTGTTTATCCACACTGGTGCGCAGTATTCCGCAACTGAATAAACCACACCAAGAGCTGAGGTTCGTAGTGTGTCTGCTGAAGATCTCCAGCCAGTACCACACAGTTTATGCTGGAGGTTGTTCCTACTCCTCAACTTGGCAGCTACCTTCGTGAGATGTTCCTTGTAGGAAAGTGTCCTATCCAAAATGACCCCAAGATATTTAGGGCAAATGTTATGATGAAGTCTATTTCCCTCAAAGTACACATTGAGAACACTGTTTGAAAATTGACTCGATAAATGGCAACAGAACAATTCTGTTTTAATTGGGTTGAGTTGTAGTCTCCACTGGCGAAAGAACTTGCCTAACGTATCCAAATCTGAAGTTAGGACTTGTTTAGTTACTTCAAATATACTGTTCTGAGTAGCGATGGCCCAGTAATCTGCATAACCAGACGTGTAAACACATCCCACAACTCAAAGTTGGATGTTGCCCACGTCCGGTCGATCAAGTCTCCAGTTCAATAAAATTCTTGAGATATGTCTTCTCTTTATTTCTTCAATGAATGTAGTAGCTTTTCCGAGGTTCTGGTGTTTGGTAGAGGTAAATAGAAACTACGGTCTTCAGCCAAGAAATGACTCTATTTTACTCCTTGATAAAGACAAAGAGTTATATCTATACTCATATATTTAGGAGAAAGTAGGCTATATATTCTTTACTGAATATCTTGTTTACAGTTTGAACTCTTTTCATTGGCAATTATATTTTCTAGCATAATAATTGTATTAACATTATTTAATTATATTCTACTAATATTAAAGAAGTGATTCCATCCATGTTTTGATATAAAAACTCACGTGAAATATTTACAACAACGTTTTGCTCGCAATTACTTTAGTTCTTTATATATCCGAAACTGGTACATTTTGTTAATTAATTAATATTAATTTAATTATTATTGGTGTAATCTCTCTCTCTATATATATAAATGAAAGTTTGTCTGTTTTTTCTGAATTTCCACGGAAATTTGCGATATTTGCGCGTTTCAGACTGTTTTATGATGGATGCGCGCGAAAATAAAAATTTTGTCTGTCTGTCTGTTTGTCTGTGGACAATTTTGTATGTCCTTATAACTCGAGAACGGCTGAGTGGATCAACGTAAAATTTGATACAGATATCCTTCAGAGGCACGACACTAAAAATTGATGTAACTCTTCTCCGTACCTCTCATAAAAGGGGCCCTACCCCCTTAAAATACATGCTGAATTAGGCGTAGAAGGGTGAAACAAAGCTCATTTTCAGCCCCTCAATGTGAGAAAAGAAATTCGAGGGCCCTCCACAATATAAGGCCCTAAAACCAACAGTTTTTGAAATATTCCAAGAAAACTAATTTCACTTAATAAATTAATGAAAGAATGCATGCCCGTAACCATGGCAACTGAATCTCAGAGGTCCATCTATTTCTATAAGACGCAATGCAATTCCATTTATTACATTACTGTGAAGGTTTGCAAACGGCTATAAGGTTATAACGGATCCAAATTAAGCTGATATATTCATCAATACATACAATGCGCTTAAGGGGCCAAGGGGTACTCTAGAATTTTTTCACGCGATTTACACGTGCAGGTGTGGTACGGAAGATCTATTATATCCCTTCTCTATTATATAAAAATGAATGTTTGTCTGTTTTTTTCTGCATTTCCACGGAAATTTGTCATATTTGCCCGTTTCAGACTGTTTTGTGACGGATGCACGCAAAAACATTTTTTTTGTCTGTCTGTTTATGGGAATTTTTTGTGTCCTTATAACTCGAGAACGGGTGGGTGGATTAACGTAAAATTTTATACAGATATCCATCAGAGGCACGACACTAATCAGTGATGTAACTCTTCTCCGTACCTCTCATAACAGGGGGCCTACCCCCTTAAAATACATGCTGAAATAAGCGTAGAAGGGTGAGACAAAGCTCATTTACAGCCCCTCAATGTGAGAAACGAAACTCGGAGGCCCTAAAAGGACTCCGAAAACCACATTTTAAGGCCCTAAAACCAACAGTTTTTGAGATATTCCCAAAAAACTAATTTCACTTAATAAATTAATGAAGGAATGCATGTCGGTAACAATGGCAACAGAATCTCAGAGGTCCATCTATTTCTGTAAGACGCAATGCAATTCCATTTATTACATTACTGCGAAGGTTTGCAAACGGCAATAAGGTTATAACGGATCCAAATTAAGCTGAAATATTCATCAATACATATAATGTGCTTAAGGGGTCAAGGGGAAGGCTACTCTAGAATTTTTTAACGCGATTTACACGTGCGGGTATGGTACGGAAGGTCTATTATATCCCTATCCCTATATTGTTATATTATTATTATTATTACTATTCTTTTAATTATTATCATTATTATGGCGTACAACGACGAGACAAAGCTCATTTTCAAACCCTTGGTGTCAGAAACAAAACTCGGGGTCCCTCAAGAGCCGTAAAGGGTCCCCGAAAACTATATTTTAAGGCTCTAAACCCAACAGTTTCTTAGATATTCCCAGAAAACTAATTTCATTTAATAAACTAAAGAAGGAATGCAAGCCACTAACCATGACAACAGTATCTCAAGAGGTGGCATCCAACTTTCCATCTATTTCTGGAATAAGTAATGCCACTTCATTTATTACATTTCTGTGAAAGGTTGCAAATGGCTATAAGGTTATCACGGGACCAACTAAAACTGTAAAATTCATCAATGCACTTAAGGGGTTCAAGGAGTACCCTAGATTTTTTTCACACGACTTACACGTGCGATATGTCGTACAGAAGGTCTATCATATCTCCAAACAGCAACATTATTTTCTAAAATTCCTGATTTGAAATAGTAGACTGTTTTTTGCTGATTTTAGGAATTTGGGCCATTGGAGGCTAAAAAAAACTGAATTTTCATGCACCACAAGCCTTTATAATTTAGTAAAGGGGTCTTCCTCTGGACGCGGATTTGACACAACAGTGAGGGTCGGTTTTTATGTGACGTAGTGCGTTTCGTCTACGAGGTTTTCAATTTTATTTTCACGTCAGGAAGTACTCGTTAGGTAAATTGGTTTCAGAGCATATTTCAACTAATCATTTATCTTTGTCGACAAACAGGTTCCAAGCCCCTAACCATTGCAACAGTAGCTCAATTGATTACGTCTGGTTATTAATACCGAAGACCGTTCGAAGAATGGGTACTTCTGCTAGTATTCTACTAATAATTAAGAAGTAATTTCTTCCATGTTTTGATATAAAAACTCACGTGAAATATTAACAAGAAAGTTTTGCTCGCAATTACTTTAGTTCTTTTTATGTCCGAAACTGGTACATTTTGTTAATTAATTAATATTAATTTAATTATTATTAGTGTAATATATTTATTAAATATCAATTAGTATTCATTTAGATAATAATTATTTACAAAATTCATGCTATGATTTCCTGATATTGTTTGATATTTTCCTTATAGAAATTTAATTGAGTGAATTTGTCTACTCAAGGCACTTCCACCACCCCTGGCTCCTCAGCAAGTCCAGGCCCTAGGGCTGCAGCCCCACTTGCCCTTCCACTCGTCAGACCTGCATTGAACACCAGCGCCCAGCCATTTGACGGGACACGACGTCATCCTCATAAACTCTGTAGAGACAGCGATAAATATCTGAAACACTAGTCCCAAGCGCACATTCATAGCGAACGACAGCACCGCACTTCCATTCGTGACCACGTTTCCAGACACGTCTATCTACCATACTGGTTTGCACTCGAATGAACGTGAGCACACTGATCTGCTGCTTCTCTCTTTGCTTTATCACTCAGCGCATGCGCAGAGCTCCTTTGCTCTTTCTCTTGCAAGAATTGCAAGGGCTGTAGCCCTACTTGCCTCTCCCTTTCGTCAGACCTGCATTGAACACCAGTTCATACTGTATATGAACTTGGGCACGCTGATCTGTTGCTTCTCTCTTTGCTTTATCACTCAGCACATGCGCAGAGCTCCTTTGCTCTTGCTCTCGCAAGAATTCATGAAAGATTGTCCTTTGTCATGGCGATGCTCCTGACGAAGCTTCTATTTGGAACGCCCGTTTGGCAAGTGGTCTGTGCAAACACTCCTGTATTGTAGAGTAATATTTATAAAATTCAATCTAGAATGTCAAATATTAAGTTAATTTATTTTGTATAAATAAAATAATTATTAATGATAGTTATTTATTACAGTAGTTGTTGATTGATCTGACTATCTCAATCACAAGTACGCCAACACAGTATGCGGTTTTATGTATGCACATGACTTTAATTTGGCAATTTATTTTCAGTGGAAATTGAGTCTGAAAACCAATTAAAACAAAAATAAAAATTGTAAAATGCATTTTAATAAATGAGTTGGTGATATTTCATGTTCTATATTTTAAATGAGCCAGGATATAAGGTTGACCAAACTAGCTAGCGTAGCTGAGCAGTCATCGTGAGTGTTATTTCTGTGATAATTAAAATCAAATGTATTATATTAATCATTTAACAATTTCAAATATTTAATAACAGACTGGTAGCGTGGCTCAGCAGTAACGTTCTTGCATGCTCTCCCCACGGTTGCAAGATCGAATCCTGGCGCAACCAGGGTGTCCAAATGCGAGGGAGCCGTGTCAGTAGATTTACTGGCACGTTAATGATCCCCTTCGGGGCAAAATTCCGGCACCCCGGCGTCTCTAAAAGTCGCAGTAGTTAAATGGGACGTAAAACCAATAACATTATTATTAATTTAATAACACGGTCCTCTTTAATATTTTTGCCTCGTGTTCACATTGTTCTTCTGACTCCTAAAGTGGTATTATTTTTGTCCAATCAAACATATAGTACTTCTCAATAATTTTTAATAATTGGTTTTATATGTCACGATATGTCCAATGAAATAGAACCACAAATATTCTATGATTTTACGTGCTGTTATTGCACCTGCAAATAATTTTAATAAAGAAGTCAAACAAATATCGAATCAAATCCAGCCCAGCGGGTTGCTCACACAATCAATGAGTATTATTGAAACTCAGCACCAAAAAATTAGTGAGAATATAAATGATACTCGTCAGCACGAAGTACACTTTTTGCTGACGATGTATAAATAATCTCTTAGATGTTTTGAAGCTGATTTTTGAGAGTCAATAGTTTGTGTTATAACCTTTGTGTCAACACAAAACACCAAATGCAATAGAAATGAATGACGCACAGAAACAAGAAGCTCCTGCAGCACGCCTGGTGGTATGCCGGCCAACTACCTGTATGAACATATTAGCTCCCAAACATTAATGTTTTTAATTTTCATTTAATCGGGTCACTCCAATCCACAGTATTTCCTTTAACAAAATTAGTACCAACTGGAGACTTTGGATAGGACGGTTTTATTCTGAGCTGTGTACACCGATGTCGTATGACCCATATCTATCATACTAATATATACAAATGAGACGGTGTGTGTCTGTGTGTTACTCAATCACGCAAGAACCACTGGTCCGATTTACATGAAATTTTATATGGAAGTAGCTGATGTACCTGGTTAACATATAGGCTACTTTTGATTTCGATACTTTGCACTATTTAAAGATGGGGACCATTTTCGTGACGTCACTACACTCTTTGGTTTCAAACTTTCATATTTCCATTTCAAATAAAAAGAGAACGCTAAGAAATAACAAACTTTTGATGGCATATGCGAGGTTTGAAATTTAATTTTCTATCAGAAAGGTCTCTATCACTTTTCGTGTATCTCCAACGGTTAGCGAGTAAAACCTAAATTTGTGCTATAAAACACGGTCAACGCCGAGCGGTGTAGTTGGACAAAATGTTCCATCCTTTCTCTCCCTCTGCGCAGCACCTCGTCTATCTCCTGTTTTAACTGTCACCTTCACATTTTAATTTATTTATAACCCGTATCGAAGCACGGGCACTTCAGCTAGTTAGTATATAAAGTTACTCATAGCAGATAGAACGAAGATGAATCGAAGAAACTTTTTTCAGCATTAAATGAAACTATATTTAAATGAACATTAAACTGACAACCAAGAATATATAACTACAATTTCTTTAATGAGGAGAAGAGTAAAACATGAATCTAATTACATTTTATTGTCTGGGGATGCTTTGATCTCATTTTTCACAAGATATTTATCACCGAGAACTCTGGCTATTTTATTAATGTGGCACATTGTTGTCAGACTAATTGATATCATAACATTACCGGATGAATTTGCCATTGCGTTACGGCGTGCTGCAGGCAGTCGCTCACATCCGGGAGGCGAGAAGGTTCGAATCCCCCCGCCGGCAACGTTGAAGTTGGTCTTCTGTGGTTTCCCATCTTCCTTCCAGGTAAATGTCGGTGTTGGTCCTTAACTATAGGCCACAGCCGCTACCTTCCAATTCCTCGTCCTTACAATCACACTTTCCTCCCCCAGACAACTCCACACATGACGGTACTTGTAGCTCACGCCATGGGTGTCTGCATAGAAGCAGCTACAAACTCTGGTGAGCCGAACATGTCCTCAGACACTCCCGGTACTAAAAAGCCATACGCTAAAAAAAATAAAAAATAAAAATAAAAATCATAACATTATTACTGCACAGTATACGTATTATGGAAATATATGATTTAATGTTCGACCCTGACTATTATATGTCAGAAAACTGTACTATAATGAGGCTCATTATAACACTATTTTTCATTATGAAACAGTTTCTCCCACCAATCAGGGCTCAAGAAACAGTTGTTTGACCAATTAGATAAAGGTTAGCATCGCACCCGCGCTGAGTTCCACGGCCTTCTAATTTAAATTTCACTGCGTGGCCTAGTGTCATAGTAGGGTAATCAAAGGGGCCATGGTCAAATATAAGGCATTCTCTGTGTCTCATGCGCTCTGTTCAGTACATAAAACTGGCGAAATCTCGACAGATATTTATGAATATTTATGTTCGAACATAAAATAGTTATAATAATTATCGTCGAACATAAACAGTCGTATGCAACTAGCCTATAATGGTAATTAAGACACTCGTATGGAAATTATAAAACTCGCATACGCTAGTTTTATAAACATACTCGTGTCTTAATTATAGCCATTATAAGCTCGTTGCATAATGTACTATTATATGTCCCTTGCTAGGTAAGGGTCTCCCAAGCTGGTGGTGGCTTCGGTGGCGTAGTCGGTAGCATGCTGAGCTTCTATGCCCAAGATCGCGGGTTCAAACCCGGCCGAAGTCGTCGGATTTTTAAGAGCGTTAAAAATCCCTAAGTATGCCTTCCTTCGGAGGGGAAGTCAAGCCGGCGGTTCCATGTCATAGATTTATGACATGTTAAAGAACCTTCCACTAATTACACCTGTGTGAAGCTAAATTGTATAGGTTAAGAATGTAAACAACGCTCTTAGGCCCCTACGTTCGTTGCCAAGAGCCGACTGCGGTGACGTCTGGTAGCTAAGTTCTGAACTAGTAGTCGTTGACGGTGGCGTTTGGCGGCAAAAGTAGGAATTACTTGAAAATTGATCGTCTGCAGTCCTTACTTGAATTAAAACACACTAATACAGTCATCACAATTAACACTGGTTATCAGACAGATTCTACACACACCCAAAGTACACGGGGCTACATGACCGCGTTGTCACAGCCCCTAAACTTAAGAACCAACCAACCATCCCAAGCTGGCAGGCCACACTCTGTAACCTTATTTTGAAGGGTACGATTATGCCATTGACGTTATGTCAAAATTTGACATTCGTTATTTATATCATGTGTTATTTCGGCAGTTCATTAGCCACAAGTTATTAAGTGTAGGTTTAGTCCATAAAATGTATTATCATGATTAGGTTTTGTTACGGTATTAAGTTGACAGAAGTCTGAGGCTGTTTTTGTAATTAACTAGCGCTTGAGCACTAAGGGTCATTTCAGAGCTTACGTCTTCTCCCAGAACAGCACGATGTGATGAAATACTTTACCCACGTAGTCAACAACAAAAGCCAAGAGACAAGCGAGCTGTACTGAGAAGGGGTGCGCCGAGTGACAAGGGTGCGGGAAGTGGAAAGAGGAGGCCTGAACAATGGAGACGGTCGCGGAGCGACTTAGGACGAGACTCCTTTATGTGAAGAAGGGAGAACTCCGGGAGACTTGGTTGAAGACAGTCGCAGGAGGACAGTTTTGCAGGAGTTGTATTGAGGACGTATGCCAGTCCGATACATTATGGTGTTGGCAGTGTCATGCGCATAACATCAAAAGAGTGGTTAAGGGACTTACAATCCACCACCATTATTAATTCTGAGTAATCCAAATACCACAGAATTAATAGTAGCCTGTTATTTACAATAAATTCCACGTATGAAGATGGACTTCTACCGCCTACAACAGCAGCTTTCTCTTGGCGAGAGACTCTTCAATAAAGCCAAATCATCGTTTGGTAAGCTCATTGACTTTATGCACAAGCTCTCTTTCTTCACTCTTGAATAAATCAACCTAAATTATTAAATTCAGATCTAGATTAAATTAAATTCATAACGCCTCCGTTTTCTTGCAACTTTTGCCTGTCTTAAATTCTTTTGTTTACTTTCTACGTTAAGTCATTAATTTATGCATTTTGCTAATTTGTTTGTTTTTGATGCCATTAAATTTTTATTTAAAGTAAATGCAGTCTGTCTCCTTTCTAGATGATACAAATAGATATAATCCATCCTCTTTTCCCCGAAGCAAATGTTATTCAGGTTAATGACTACGTCATACCACGACTTGAGTCGATGGAGTCTGGTGAATGTTCTACCTGAGCTAGGACGTAAAGTTATTTATGATTTATTGGGTTATCGCTCTCAGATCGAACCCTTGGCGCCCAACACTCTTACATATAACTTCAGATCCGGTGACCACTGATGGGTCATATCAAATGGTAAGTCAGGTAAAAAAAAAATTGATACAGAAATTAATAATCTGGCAGGTTTTGGTCTTATATATTGTTCCAAATTTACATACACAACCAAAAGTGCCGTTACATTGTCGCCATAAACGTGGGACGAAAACCTGATAACATTTGTGGAGGGAAAAGTGACATATTTCTGTACCTGCATTTTGGGGGATTTTATATATCAACGTGAGTCAGAATGAGTGATTCAGAAGACGATATGTTACTACGTAATCAAAAAAGTCCTCTCGGCACGCCGGAAGGCGGAGGTAGATTTCACCGGACAAACTTGGGGATAGGCGAAAATAGGCAGAATATGCAGATTTTCGTAGAAGGATCAGACCTCATTTAATGCGAGAAGGTATTTTATAATTGGAGCTTAATTAACTTTGTTTTTCGTCATTTTATGCTTATTTTAAACATTTTATTGTCTTATGGGAGCGGTAACCTTCTTGTCATTTGGGGTCCATTTTTATACTTGTGGTCACACTATCCTTATGCAAGGTTTCGACACTGATGTGCAACTATGTAACGGTCTGTTACTTCTTCACGCAAAATTATATCTACCGCAGAGATTTTGGTTGGTTCCTCAGTTTAGGGGCTGCGACAACGCGGTCATGTAACCCCGTGTACTTTGGGATGGCTGTATTAGTCTGTAATTCAGGTAAGGACTGCAGACGGTCAATTTCAAGCAGTAGTTACTAATGTTGCTACAGGTACTACCGTCAACGACACCTAGCTGTGAACTTGGCTACTAGATGCCACCGCAACCAGCAACTCGCAACTAACGTTGGAACTTCCCCTCCAAAGGAAAGCATACTGACGGATTTTTAGCGCTCTTAGAAAATCCGACGACTTTGGCCGGTTTTGAACTCGCGACCTTGGGCATAGACATTCAGCATGCTACCAGTTACGTCACCGAAGCCGCTTCACACTTAGATGGAAATCTGAATCTGATCTCGTGCAAGTGCGTTATCTTGGCAACGTCTGATGGCTCATCCCTCATCAATTTAGTAGTGTTGCCATGGCAACCACTGATAGGTCTTGGCATTTTCTTATAATTCCGAAATTATTTTTCTCATCCCTTGGCATAATGGTGGGTTATATCAAAAATTCTTTCAGACAAAAGTTTTAGGTAATTATTATGGGAATATTGTCCATTTTGTACGGTTTTGATATTGTGCCTATTAAGAGAGATATGATTAATGTTTCCCGAAAAACCCACTTTTTCCCACCCCTTTGGTCAATGGTTGGTGCTATAAAAAAAACTCTTCAAACATACATTTTTGGGCTTTATCCGACACATAGTATGAATGTTGAACGGATTCGATATTTCACATATTAAGAGAGTTATAGCAATATTTCACGTTTTCGAAAAAAAGCCCCCTATATTCACCCCTTTCGACCGATTTAGCCCAGTAACGAACTCGACCGAGATTTTATAGGTATACGTATTCGGTAAAAAATTCAAAGTGATTGGTACAAAATTACGGCAGTTATCGTGTCCACAATAAACTGATATACATATACATACATAAATTATATATAACTTTTGAACTGACGGTGGTTTTGGGGTCTGGGGGATGTGAAACGCGAAGATATGTCGAAATTTTCCGGAAGTCGAAACATGGTACCCATTGCAATAGTTAGCTTTCTAATGAAATCTACCTCAGGTTGTTTCCTCAGTTTAGGGGCTGCGACAACGCGGTCATCTAACCCCGTGTACTTTGGGTGAGTGTAGAATCTGTCTGATACACGGTGTGAATTGTAATGGCTGTATTAGTCTTAATTCATGTAAGTACTGCAGACGGTCAATTTCAAGCAGTAGTTCCTAATGTTGCTACCAGGTACTACCGTCAACGACACCTAGCTGTGAACTTGGCTACTAGATGCCACCCCAACCATCAACTCGCAACGAACGTTGGAACTTCCCCTCCAAAGGAAAGCATACTGAGGGATTCTAGTGCTCTTAGAAAATCCGACGACTTCGGCCGGCTTTGAAACCGCGACATTGGGCATAGACATTCAGCATGCTACCAGTTACGTCACCGAAGCCGCTTCCCACTTTGCCAGGCGGCTTCGGTGGCGTAGTCGGTAGCGTGCTGAGCTTCTATGCCCAAGATACCGGGTTCAAACCCGGCCGAAGCCGTCGGATTTTTTAACAGTGTTAAATATCCCTTCCATCGGAGGGGAAGTAAAGCCGGCGGTCCCATGTCATAGATTTATGGCATGTTAAAGATCGTTCCACTAATTGCACCTGTGTGAAGCTAAATTGGATAGGTTAAGAATGTATACAACGCTCTTAGGTTTCTATGTTCGTTGCCAAGAGCCGACTGCGGCGGCGTCTAGTAGCTCAGTTCTGAACTTGGCCTCGTAGTCGTTGACAGTGGCGCTTGGCGGCAAAAGTAGGAACTATCTGAAAAATTGTTAGTTGCAGTACTTAAATTAACAAACAGATAACACACACTAATACAGTCATCTCAATTAACACCGGTTATCAGACAGATTCTACACACACCCAAAGTACACGGGGCTACATGACCGCGTTGTCGCAGCCCCTAAACTTAAGAAACAACCAACCAACCACTTAATCAGATGGAAATACTGAATCTGATCTCGTGCAAGTGCGTTGTCATGGCAACGTCTGATGGCCCATGCCTCATCAATTTAGTAGTGTTGCCATGGCAACCACTGATAGCTCTTGGCATTTTCTTATAATTCCGAAATCATTTTTCTCGTCCATTGGCGTAATGGTGGGTCATATCAAAAATTCTTTCAGACAAAAATTTTAGGTAATTATTAGGGGAATATTGTCCATTTTGTACGGTTTTGATATTGTGCCTATTAAGAGAGATATGATTAATGTTTCCCGAAAAACCCACTTTTTTCCACCCCTTTGGTCAATGGTTGGTGCTATCAAAAAACTTATTTGACAAATATTTTTGGCACTTATCCGACACATATTATGAACTTTGAATGGATTCGATATTGCACGTATTAAGAGAGTTATAGCGAAATTTCACTTTTTCGAAAAATGCCCCCCATTTTCACCCCCTTCGACCGATTTAGCCCAGTAACGAACTCGACCGAGATTTTATAGGTATACATCTTCGGTAAAAAATTCGAAGTAATTGGTGCGAAATTACGGCAGTTATCGTGTCCACAAGAAACTGATATACATATATATATATATACATATATATATATATATACATAAATTATATATAAACTTTTGAACTGACGGTGGTTTTGGGGTCTGGGGGATGTGAAACGCGAAGATATGTCGAAATTTTCCGGAAGTCGAAACATGGGACCCATTGCAATAGTTAGCTTTCTAATGAAATCTACCTAAAACAGCTAGGGAGTAAGATGACGAAGGAGAAAGAGGATGAAGCGCATAGTAAGTTAGTAGAGGAAGGTGAAAGCAGCACAGGGATGATGTCGGAGGTAAATCCCAGTAATGCTAGTGAGAAAGAAAGTCCGGGAGATATGAAGAGCATGTTTGCGAGTCTTATACAGGTATTAAATACGAAATTTGATCAAAACAGTAAAGAAATTAGTAGTAAACTAAACGATAAATTGGAGGAAAACAGTAGGGAAATTAAAGAAAGTAATAAAGAACTTAACAGTAAATTGGATCAAAACAGTAAGGAGATGGATAAGAGATTTGAGCAAATTAAGGGTGAAATCAGGGGTGTGATGGAAGAGAAGACGAAAGAAATCCTAGCTGACATGGAGAGTAGATTGAGGAGGGTGCAAGATGAACTTGAGAGTAAAATAAGTAAGCAAGCTGAGGAATCTAAAGAGTTAATACAGCTAGAGACGAAGCAAATTAAGAAACAATTGGGAGGAGAAATTGAAAAAGTTCAGAGTACAGCTATGGAGGTTAAAGAACAGCTGGGGGGAGAAATTAAAAAGATTCAGGGAGTAACAACGAAAATTAAAGAACAGCTGGGCGGCAAAATCGACAAGGTTCAAGCAGAAATTAGTAAAGAAGTTGAAAATTTGAAGAAACAGAGTAAGGAAAGTATATGTAAAATTCAAGAAACACAGGATAGGCTGAATGATCAAGTTGAAGCAACAGATGGGAGCATATACGCAAAAGTTAGTAGTATAGAGAAACGAGCAGAGGAGAAAATTGTCGAGCTTGAAAATAAATTAAAGTCTAGAATAAGACAAGAAGCAGGTCAGAGTCGAACGACATATATGAATAGCACGCATAAAGAAATAGAGTTAGGGAAGTTTAGCAATCGGCAAGGATGCCCCATGGAGTTTCTAAATACTATTGAAGTGAGGTTTAAAGAAAGATTGGAGGACGGAAACATCGAATGGTGTAATGTTGTTGAAATATTAGAACAGGCCTTCGTAGGGGAAACCAAAAACTGGTTTGCAGTTTATAGGGACGGTTTTGAAGATATCACAGACTTCAGACATAAATTTTGTGATAAGTTTTGGAGTGAGAGCATACAATCACGGTATCGTGAGGGAATCGTGTGTGGAAAATACAACGCAAGGGGTAATCTCAATATGACGGAGTATTTCCTGGGGCAAGTGTTGGTTTGTAAATACTTGGATGGACTGAGAGAGGAAAAAGATGTGGTAAGGCTCCTGTTAAGGCATTTCCCTTACCGAATCAAAGAGGCGGCATGCATACAAAATGTAAAAACTGTCACGAAAGTAGAGAGCCTACTAGGTACCTTTGATGCGCTAGGGAAAGGTTCAAGTGAAGAAACAGTCACTAGAAACCAGGGCAATTATAACAATCAGTCTCAGGATGCAAGAAATCAAGGAACGCAGGGAAACAGTGGCGAAGGAGGCAATTATCAAAATAGGGGTCAGAGTGGAAACAATTACCAAAACCGGGGTAGTAATTTTGTGACGCCCTATCAAAACAGGAATAATTACTCGCAAGGCAGGAATTATGATTCGCGAGGAAATAAAGGTAGGGGTAATGATGGACGCAACGGACACGGGCAGGGTAACTACGGTAATAACCCTAATGTTAATCGGAACCGAGGATATGGGAGAGGTAATCCCGTAGGTAATAATGAAAATAGTAACCAACAGAATGTGAATAGTAATAGCCAGACCAGCGTTGCGACCACTTGTGAAGCTAGAGACAATAATAGTAATTTAAACGCGAGCCAGACTGCATCATAAGGTCAGGATCTCAGTCTGCAACGTGCCCTGTTTTAACCCTGATACAGGAACACTATGACCTAAACGTAAGGAATGATTTGTTAAGTGAACTATGTGACGAAGCAATATTACCAGTGGCGGGTAATATAAGTCCGATCATTAAGCTACACGTGTCCGGGACGTGTACGAATGTGTTAATAGACAGTGGCTGTGTAAGAAGTTGCATAAGCAATGCTTATTATGATAAATTAAAGGGAACTGGGGTTAACTTCGAAGAATTGCCAATTAAGAGTACTTTTGTAATCACAACCGTGGGTAGGAAGTCTAAAATTATATCAAAGCAGGTGTTAATAGAAATAAATATAAACAGTCACGTAGAGAAGCAAGTGTGCCTTGTAATTCCAAATCTAGTGTACGACGTTATTTTGGGTTCTGATTGGCTGACTAGGGTGTCAGGAAACATATGTTATGAAGAGTGCTGTATTACATTTAAATTTGGTGGTGCTGAAGTGGTGATGCCGTTGAATGAACAATATAGGAGTAGTGTAGTAGGAGTGATGTGTACGTTAAATGAGATGTCTCAAGCTATAGAGCAAGAGTCAGTAACTTTTGTAGGCAGTGTGGTTACGAACGAGAGTCTAGATGACTCGTTACGTGAAGCTGCGTTCCTTGGAGATGTAGAGGAAGATAAGTGTATGCTTCTCTACGATGTTTTGTCAAATAATAGTAGGATATTTGAAGATCGAATTGGTAGAGCCAATTGTTATGTCCACTCATTGAACGTTGTTGACAATTCGGTATTTACCGGTCACCGCTATCCTGTGCCTTTTGTCTATCAGAAAGCCGTAGAAAGTCAGATCAATCAGATGCTTCAGGACGGTATAATTGAGTATTCTAACAGCCCCTATGTAAATTCACTTATTACAGTACCTAAGGCAGATGGAAAAGTCAGGATATGTTTAGACGCGCGTTTAGTTAATGCACACATTTCATCAGACCAATTAAAATCTATGTCTATAGAGGAGCTAATGCAAACTTTTGAGGGAAAACAATTTTTTACGTGTGTTGATTTAAGTTCTAGTTTCTGGCAAGTTCCTCTTAAAGTTGAAGATAGAGCCTTTACCGCTTTTAGTCATCAGTACAATCTGTACCAATTTTGCAGGGTACCCTATGGATTAAAGAGCAGTTCAGCAGCGCTGATAAGAGCACTGAACATAGCTTTAGGTGATAACACGGGAGATTATGTAACTATATATATTGATGATCTTGTAATTAGTTCGCGTACTTTTGAAGAGCATTTGGTTCACTTGGACACGGTTTTTAAGAGACTATATAAAGCAGGGTTCACCCTGAAATTGTCAAAATCTACGTTTTGTAAGTCACAAGCAACTTTCCTGGGTCATAGTGTGTCACGTTCAGGGGTAACTCCAGAAGTAAGTCGGATCAACAAAATCCTCGATGCAAGTGCGCCACAAAATGTTAAACAGCTGAAGACGTATTTAGGAATCTGTAATTTTTTAGACGATTTGTGTTAAAATATTCTAAGTTAGTAGAACCATTCAGGGACCTCTTAAAGCAAGGAAGCAGATGGAGATGGGATGTGACCCAGAAACAGGCAATATTGCAGATAGTGTAGCTGTTGAGCAGGTAAATCAAAATGGTAAATACCTAGGTATTAATGAGGTATCAGATGTGGTCAGTATCATTGATCTGTGTGAGATTAACTGTTAAAGAGGAGAGGGAATCGAGATGAAGGGAGAACTGATATGGAGCATGGCACTTAAAGGAAGTTATATCTAAAGGGACAAACAGGACAGAAATATGATGGATTGTGTGTATTTCTAGTGTTGTTCTTTTTTCAGTGATATACACGTAATGACATATGAGAGAGAGTTTGGATGATAGAGTCATATAGCACAACCAATTTACTAGTGATTGTGTGTGTGATTGACCTTACACAAAGCACTCAAAATGGGAATACCAAAATCAACGAACTTGCAATACAAGGTGGTTTGGGAAATCAAACTGCAGATCACAAAGTGAACTCGTGTGATTTAAAATAAGAGAATGTGACAAAGGGCAAATAAGAGAACACATATATATCTTTTTTTCTTACACATATAGGTAAAATAAACAATGAGCGGTAATGACCGCAGGTCAATAAAAAGAAAACAATAATCTATATGCGATTGAGACATAATAGCCTAAGCAAAAGCATTGGTGTTAAACCAAAAGATGAAATGTTGATTGTATATATAAATGTCTATAAGGGTAATGTATTATGTGTATTATGTTATATTAGGATGTTAATTTACACGTGTCTTAGGAAGATCACGCGGAATATAGTAAACAATAGTCTGCGTGATTTTCCGGGACGAATGTAACCTTATTTTGAAGGGTACGATTATGCCATTGACGTTATGTCAAAATTTGACATTCGTTATTTATATCATGTGTTATTTCGGCAGTTCATTAGCCACAAGTTAATAAGTGTAGGTTTAGTCCATAAAATGTATTATCATGATTAGGTTTTGTTACGGTATTAAGTTGACAGAAGTCTGAGGCTGTTTTTGTAATTAACTAGCGCTTGAGCACTAAGGGTCATTTCAGAGCTTACGTCTTCTCCCAGAACAGCACGATGTGATGAAATACTTTACCCACGTAGTCAACAACAAAAGCCAAGAGACAAGCGAGCTGTACTGAGAAGGGGTGCGCCGAGTGACAAGGGTGCGGGAAGTGGAAAGAGGAGGCCTGAACAATGGAGACGGTCGCGGAGCGACTTAGGACGAGACTCCTTTATGTGAAGAAGGGAGAACTCAGGGAGACTTGGTTGAAGACAGTCGCAGGAGGACAGTTTTGCAGGAGTTGTATTGAGGACGTATGCCAGTCCGATACATTATGGTGTTGGCAGTGTCATGCGCATAACATCAAAAGAGTGGTTAAGGGACTTACAATCCACCACCATTATTAATTCTGAGTAATCCAAATACCACAGAATTAATAGTAGCCTGTTATTTACAATAAATTCCACGTATGAAGATGGACTTCTACCGCCTACAACAGCAGCTTTCTCTTGGCGAGAGACTCTTCAATAAAGCCAAATCATCGTTTGGTAAGCTCATTGACTTTATGCACAAGCTCTCTTTCTTCACTCTTGAATAAATCAACCTAAATTATTAAATTCAGATCTAGATTAAATTAAATTCATAACGCCTCCGTTTTCTTGCAACTTTTGCCTGTCTTAAATTCTTTTGTTTACTTTCTACGTTAAGTCATTAATTTATGCATTTTGCTAATTTGTTTGTTTTTGATGCCATTAAATTTTTATTTAAAGTAAATGCAGTCTGTCTCCTTTCTAGATGATACAAATAGATATAATCCATCCTCTTTTCCCCGAAGCAAATGTTATTCAGGTTAATGACTAAGTCATACCACGACTTGAGTCGATGGAGTCTGGTGAATGTTCTACCTGAGCTAGGACGTAAAGTTATTTATGATTTATTGGGTTATCGCTCTCAGATCGAACCCTTGGCGCCCAACACTCTTACATATAACTTCAGATCCGGTGACCACTGATGGGTCATATCAAATGGTAAGTCAGGTAAAAAAAAAATTGATACAGAAATTAATAATCTGGCAGGTTTTGGTCTTATATATTGTTCCAAATGAACATACACAACCAAAAGTGCCGTTACAACTCGTTGAGTAGTTACATACATTTTGATATTGTTTTACCTTTCAGCGTTCAGTCCAGTCTGCAAGGCTCTGCTTGCAAACAAGTTGCCTCCATTATCTCCTATTAGCAGATAGCACTGCGGCCTTCTCTTTTTCTACATATCTCACTTTGAAATCGTTCAACACTTAATGTAATCATCGCCTCTTAACTATACCTCTTCTTTTATTACCGTATAGAGTACAGCTGCACTCATTACCCTCTTAGATAATCTCTCCTACTAAATACTCGTCGGCTGGCTGCGTGGCTCAGGGGTAACGTTCTCGCTTGCTGGGCCCAAGGTTGCAGGTTCGTATCCTGGCGCAGTCAGCTGGCATTTGAGGGTGCGCAATGTGAGGGAGCCGTGACCGTAAATTTACTGGCACGTTAAAAATCCCCTTCGGGGCAAAATTCTGGCACCCCGGTGTCTCTAAAAGCCAGTGTAGTTAAAAGGGACGTAAAACCAATAACATTATTATTATTATTACAAATACTCGTCACATGACCCCACCATCCGAGCCGGCTTATACGAACAGCTTCATCTAGCGTGTTCATTTTTAGCTTGGAATTTATCTCTTCATTACGAGTACCCTCTTGCCATTACACCCATCTGTTTGTGCCACCCCCCAGGGGTTCACAACTAGTGGGACGTGGGTTGGCGACCACGGCCCACCAACTGTGTCCGGCATTGCTTCCACTTACTAGTGCTGGGCTCCTCTCCATCTTCTTTCCTGTCGACCTCTCTTGGTCAACTCTTGTTCTCTTCCGACCCCAGCGGTATTAGGGTATCCCAGGCCTAGGGTGTCTTTCACTTTCCCGCCTTAATTGGCCCTTGTCTCATCTTTCCTGTTACTCACATTTTAGGAGGGGTCAGCCTTCATTTTCTTTTCATGTAATCTCCTGCCTTCTGCTCAAGGCCCTCAAGGAGGCAGGGTTTATGTAGCCCCACCACTTCTGGTGCACCCTGGATATTGCTACACTCTCAAGGGTTCACGGTTTGTGAGTTTGGGAGTTGGCTACCCCAAGGGATTCCTGAGCTGGGTCCGTGTTCTCCCCTTTTTCCTCTGACTTTTTGGCGGGCCCTCTCTCTCCTCTTTCCCTTACCTGCCTTTCATGGCTCTCCTTCCTTCCAAGTCCCTCAATTCTCATTCTTCGAGGGTTGAGGACATTTCTTTTATTTCTGTCCTTTATTTGCCTTATCCTTTATATGTTTACCATTTCTTTTTCCAATACGGAAGTCTGTAGTTAGTATTAGTTATAGTTTTCATTCTCATCTTATCTTTCACTATCATTACAATCATTAGGGGCCGATAACCTAGACATTAGGCCCCTTAAAACAACAATTATCATCATCATCATCGTTGGTGCCAGCAATTATTCGTGCAACCCTCATATCCGTTACCTCTAGCTTATGTATCACATATCCTAAATCCACCCAGTTTTCACTTCCATACAAAGAGTTTAGTCTAAATATTGAGTGAAGTAGGGAGAGTTCCTGTCTATTGGAATGGGGTATAAATGTGTTGATCGACTGAAAATTAATCAATTAATTGTTAATTAGCCACCAGTGATAATTTCAAAGCTTTCTATATGATGTAACCGGGATTATTTTCTCGCAGTCATTGTCCTTGCCGTTACAAATTGTTCAATTTTCGGTATCATGGTTTTCATGGCACTCAGATGCAGCAAACACACAGAGTAAATTCAGGTTCACTAGTAGGCTATGGTGACGAGAATTTACACATTTGGACGTAGATAACAACGTTGTTGGAGTCTTCAGTCTTTTGACTGGTTTGGTGGAACTATCCATGCCTCTCTGTCCCGAGCTAATCGTTTCATCTCTACATAGCTACCACATTACCATACCCTACATCCGAGGCAATCTGTTTAACATATTCTAACCTTGGTCTACCCCTGCAGTTCTTGTCTTCGACTCTTCCTTCTATAACCAAGTTTGTTATTCCTGGGTGTCTTAGTACTGCATGTGTTCTACCTACAAACCTATCTCTTCTCTTAATTAGCAGTCGCGAGAAACATCTATTCTCTCCTCTCCTTCCAAGTATGCTAGTCACTTCGCCAAGAGGTGGTCTAGCTGCAATATATGAGCAGCTCATAAAGTACTGTTAACATTCCTTTGGGGAGTTGACTACACTGAATTATGGCTTGGTGATAGCATTCACATTTTCACAATGATGTGATATATGCTGAATGATTTATCATACGAGTAATTAATGGTAACCCTCTCCCCCCTCTTGTTCTGACCTCATGAGTTATTGGACCATTTCAGTGAGTGGAGCACAACTCAACACAACATGTTTACCCTATTTTCATTTATGAAAAATATTGGCTTATGAGATCACCTTTTTTCCGTGTGTCTGTCTGTATGTGCGCGCGCGCGTGTGTGTGTGTTTGTGAGGATTTTTGTGTGCCCCCCCTAATAACTTCTAAGCGGCTGGAGCGATTTGAATGAAACTCAGTAAGTTCATAGCACTATTCCGGGCGACCTCGACCATGCCCTTCAATTTTTTACGTCTCTCCAATCCAACATGGCGGCTGTGCGAAATATTTCACCAGCATTCAATATCTCCGAAACTATTACCGATATCACCCTGGAATTTTGTACGGTGATAAAGGGAACTACAAGAAGTTCATCTACGTGACTTTTGAAAACCTGGTAACTACAAAAGCAACATACGGCCAAGCGAATTTGCGACTTTTAAATAGACGTTTCTCGCGATTTAACCAACCAAACACAATGAAACTTGGTACAGTATATGTTTATACACATTGTAATGCACCGACATCTAACTTCGTTCTTATTGTTTACATAACCTCAAAATGGCGGCTGTGCGAAATATTTCACCGGCATTCTATATCTCTGAAACTATTATGGGTATCGCCATGAAAATTTGTACGGAGATAAAGGGCACTACTGGAAGTTCATTTATGAGACTTTCAAAACCCGGTTAACTACGAAACGAACATGGCGGCCAAGCGAAGTTGAAAGTTTCAAATAGACTTTTCTCGCGATTTAATGATCCAAACGCAATAACACTTCGTAATGTAAATGTTTATACACATTGTAAAGCACTGCTTTCTAATTTAGTTCAATTGTTTACGTAACGTCAAGATGGCGGCTGTGCGAATTTCGAAAATTAAGTTTTTATTTCTTGTGTTCTAATCATGCGATAGAAACCAACATTTGCATAATGAACGTTCACAATAATCCTCATCTAATAGTACAAAACTCTATGGCCTACATATATTTAAATCCAACATGGCGGCCATCCAAAATATTTAGATGGTTCTCAATATCCATTAATCTACTACAGCAATCAAACTGATATTTTGTAATTGTATAGAGGCTATAAGCATAAGTTCACCTATAGGACGTTCAATAACCTGGCGCGTACAAATCCAACATGGCGGCGACGCGAAATTTAAATATTCAAATGGATGTTTCTTGCGTTTTAACCATCCGAGCGCAGTGAAACTTGATACGGTATATGCTTATACAAATTTTAATCGATTGGCATCTAATTCTTTTAACTTATTTGCATAACCACAAGATGGCGGCTGAGCAAAGTTGTAAAATCCAGCTTTTATTTCTTTTATCCTAATCATGCGATTGATGTTTGAATAAAAGACCTACACAATAATCTTCATGTAGTAGTACATAAATCTAATGCTTATAATATAAAAATCCAACATGGTGACTATCCATAATATTTAGACGGTTCTCAATATCTACGAATCTATTACAGCAATCAAACTGACAATTTGTATGTTGATAGAGGCAATTAATATTAGTAGGGTATATGAAAATAGGTTATTTAGTTCTTAACGGAACTACTTGTATTTTTTAGACTGTCGTAGAGATAGCATGCTGAGTTTCTATGCTCAAGGTAGCGGGTTCAAACCCGGCCGAAGTCGTCGGTTTTTTTAACAGCGATAAAAATCTCTCAGTATGCCTACCTTCGGAGGGGAAGTAAAGCCGGCAGTCCCATGTCATAGATTTATGGCATGACAAAGGACCTTCCATTAATTACACTTGCGTGAAGCTAAATTATAGGTTAGGTTTGACTAACGCTCTTAGGTTCCAACGTTCGTCGCCAGGAGCTGACTGCGATGGCATCTAGTAACCAAGTTGGTCGTTGACCGTGGCGTTTGGTAGCGAAAGTAGGAACTACTTGAAAATTAAATGTTTGTAGTCCTTACTTACACACACTAATACAGCCTTCCCTCCCTATATTATTCTGCTAAGGTCCCATTCCAGTTTTGTACCGAAAATAAGGTCCTAATAACACCAACCTACACATATGGGGTACATACAGGTTCCGCATAACCCAATGTGTGCGCGAAACACACTCACTTACTCCTTAAATGCCTCACAATTAAATAAATACCATTTTGCACTCGAGAAAAGTCTCATAAAGTCATAAAATAAACTCATGAATGAATGGCAAGTCATGTCGTTTCCAGGCAACAGTAGCTCTTGACGAGACACGGCCTACTGGATGCGAGTAGCGCTCTCCATTACCGGTATAGAAAATGAGGCTCTTTACATGAAATCCCGTTAGTTACTCTACTGCTCATACAGCACTGTCAACCCAGTATAGCTTACAAAACTTGACACTATTTGTACCGCGGCGTACTGCTAGGCGAACCTGCCACTACAGCGCAGGGCAGTTCGGCGGCATTGACAAGATACCTAACCTATATGTCTTTCTGTATTTCCAGACTGTATTTATGCTTTGCATTTCTTGCATTGCAATGGCATGTTTACTTCTCATGTGCCTGAACATACGTGAACAAGGTAAGACCTACAATTGACTACTACCAAATATCAGATTTCTAAACAATACGGTTACTCATTCATTTCCCTTGCAGTGGCCGACACGCTGCGTTAAATATGCCAAGGAAAAAGCCACTAAACTATCGTACTGCAAGAGATAAACGCAACCTGCAGAAACATGATGAAACAACAGGTAGTAAAACTGTGCCCTCATCACAACCAAGCCCGAAGCCAACTGCATTGGTGACTGGCAGTGTTACATCTTCTCCGACAACGACTGCACATCCATCAACTTCGGGACTTAAACATGCTAACAGCATCCCTTCTACGTCAACCGATCAAACAGCTCCAAACAATCCAATCAATTCACCATATCCTGTCGAGCTACTTTCAGGTGTCACATCACCAAACAGGAGGCGTAGAAGGACTCAATCCATTCAACCTCAGCCAAGCAGGTCACGACAAGAATTAGTGTTCGTCCACCAATTTCTTACCACACACAAATGCCAACTCAGGACGAACAACAAAATTTGCCTGTGACTGTACCGCCACAAGATCTGATTGCCTTGGCAATTAACCACAGGTGGATTGAAGAACTCCTACCAATAACTCATTGTGCTGCAAGATTATGTGTCAGCATTGTGCCTGACAGTGACATTGGCAGTATGAGCAAAGTTTGTATGTATTGCGGTGCATTGCTATTCAAATCAGAGGTTATGGAAACATCGTCCAAGATTTTCTGCCATAAGGGTAAGATACATTTGCCATCTTTAGATGTACCTCCCGTGTTAAAGAACCTCATAGAAAGAAATAACACGCAAACACAAGAATATTTTGCTAATGTTAGGCAATTTAACAGTGTATTAGCTTTTGCATCTGTTCAGGTGCGAGCAATACATTTTCCGCCAATGGGTCCATATTGCTATAAAATTCATGGGCAAATTTATCAGTCAGTGGGCACATTGAATGTACCTCAGGGATCTGTCCCAATGTATGCTTCATTATTGATTCTGAAGAAGAATTACAAATACGTATGGCTCATGCAGCTAACAAAGACTGCTGTCCTGTCGTAATGAATACTTTACAGACAATGTTAAAGGAATGCAATCCATACGCACAGCTGTTCACGTCTGTAGGAACAATGGTAAGAGACTTCCAAGACATTCAATTACATTTCACTGTGAATAATGCCTTTGATAGGAGGAGATACAAGGATCCCACAGCACCGGGTGAAATTGCTGCAGTATTTACCTCATTGGATGGTGCACCACCAGGTAAATTTAACTTCACTCTATATCACAAAGCAACGAGACGATTTTCCACGATCAACAACCTCAATCCCCATTCAGATCCCAAGTGTTATCCACTTCTGTTTCCCTGTGGTGATGCTGGATGGAAACCTGGTATGCCTCACGTTCAAGTACGTAGCACAGTGGCTCGAAACACAACGACTCAGTTGCAATATTACTGCTTGAGGTTAGCTGTCCGTGATGGTTTCAATTTATTGCACTATTCAGGTAAATTGTTTCAGCAAAATGTTGTTGATTGCTATTGTAAAGTAGAGGGGGAAAGAATTGCGTATATAAAATCACATAAGAAAGAATTGCGCGCTTTCTTTATTCGTATCAGGAGCACCAATCACAAATATATATCACAAATGGTAAACAGTGAGAATCAAATTCAAATAAAAAATAATAATGTTAATTAATAAAGACACAAACTATTCTAGATCTAATATTAAGTGAGGACATAAACATACAAGTCAGTTGTACAACACACAAACATTTGACTGCCAGGTAGCTCGCAACAAAATTAAATGTTCTTTGTCCAGTAACGGGCGACGTCAATAGTATTCGGGTTGGCAAATGTTAAGTCTTCCATTGTGCATGTTGCTGGACATAGTGGGCACTGGTAAAGATGTTGGATTGTCTGTAGTTCCCCACAATCACAGAGGAGAGAGTCACTCGGAAAACCCCATTTCTGCAAGTTCATCTTGGTTCTTCCAACTCCAGTCCGCAGTCTGTTGAGCGCCTTCCATGTTGCCCAACCTTCCATATGGCCCGGAGGAAGGCTTTCTTTTGGGGTCATCCAGCCGGACAGATGACCAGTTAATTGCGCGCTGAAAGCTATAAGGGCCTTCTTGATTATATGCTGAACGACAACCAAGGCTTCCAAACAGGCATCCCTGTCATATTGCCATCAACGTTTATAGGTGGCCCACGAAATATGATTCAAAATTACCAGGACGCCATGTCAATTGTCAGTAGATTTGGGAAACCTGATCTCTTCGTTACCGCTAAATGCAATCCCAAGTGGAAAGAAATTACTGACAATCTTCAGCCATTTGAACAAGTATCTAATAGGCCTGATTTGGTCACAAGAGTTTTCCACGCTAAACTCGGACTCATTTTAAACGATCTCCTGAAAGGATACGTTCTCGGAATTGCCATTGCAAATATTCACGTGATCAAATTCCAAAAACGCGGACTGCCCAATGCGCATATTTTGCTCATTTTACGAGAGGCCGATAAAATTAGGGATCCCGAAGCTGCTGATTCTATAGTTTGCGCTTAAATTCCTGACCCAAATGAAGACTTGCAATTATATGCCGTAGTTTATCAATCCATGATACATGGACCCTGTGGTCATTTAAATTTTCAGGCACCTTGCATGGATGGCGACAAATGTACTAAAGTTTTCCCTAAAGAATTCGCTTCAGAGACAGTCATGAAAGTGAACGGTTATCCTCTGTACCGTAAGTGGAATGACGGTCGTACAGTTCTAAAAGGCAATTGCGCCCTAGACAATAGGTGGGTTGTACCTTACAACAAACGGATTTCGAAAAAATATAATGCTCACATTAATGTAGAAATATGTTCAAAGATCACTTCCGTTAAATACCTGTACAAATACGTGTACAAAGGCCACGGTTGAGTGCCCATGCGTTTGGCAGCAGCACGGGATCCAGGGGAACAGCTGAATCATGACGAGGCATAAAGATTTATCAACTGTCGCTACGTGAGTCCTCCCGAGGCAATGTGGCGCCTCCACGAGCGTCCTTTGTACCAAAATTCGCACACAATAGAGCGGCTGCCTGTCCACTTACCACAGGAACAGATAGTGTACTTCCATGTCGGCGATGATCCTATACCTGACTTGGGAAATGAGCGAAACACAAAGTTGACTGCATTCTTTCAACTGGGCCAAGACAATGTTTGCGCGAGGGAGTACTTATACTCGGAGATACCACAACACTTTGTTGGGGGAAATAACCAGTGGATGCCAAAGCAAAGGTTCACCAAAACTTTGGGTATAATCTAGACAGTCAATCCAACCGATAAAGAGCGCTTCAGTTTGCGCCTTCCTATCCCTCATGTCAAGGGACCCATCAGTTACGAATCTCTCCGGACCGTCGAAGATGTGGTCTTTCAAACTTTCACCTAGGCGGCAACTCGATTAAACTTGCTGCATAATGACAGAGAGTGGTTTCAATGTCTCTCGGAAGCTTCGACGTTTCAAATGCCGAGGTAGCTACGGGATCTCTTCGGTACCATTTGCGTATTCTGTTCGCCGGTAGACGCTCTGCAACTTTGGGACACTTTCAAAGGACGTCTGGCGGAAGATTACTTGAGGGACTGTGAACCTGACGTTGCATCTTCAAGAGCTCCCCAATCCAGACCCAATCAACCGTCAAGCCGACGCAGAAAAGGGACACATCATGTACAACCAATTAAACGACCAGCAACGAGCAATTGTCGATGAGGTTCTAGCGAGCGTTCATTGCGACGCACACAATTCATTCTTCGTCGATGGTCCAGGCGGAACTGGCAAAACATTTGGCTACCAGTCCCTCATACACACACTTCGTGGCCAGGGAAAACCTGTTCTGTCTGTGGCTTGGACTGGAATAGCGGCGAGGTTGCTTGAAGATGGCCGCACTGCCCATTCCGTCTTGAAATTTCCCGTTCCCATTAAGGACACGCCTGTCTCCTCAATCAGACCTAATTCCATTGAGGCGCAGACAATTAGAGACGCAGCAATCATATTATGGGACGAAGTTTCAATGGTCACTAAAGAAGCGCTGTCTTCATTGCATCGACTCCTGACGGACATCACAGGGCTAAACATTCGTTTCGGAGGAAAAATTATCGTTTTGGAGGGGATTTCCGGCAGGTCCTTCCAGTTGTGAGGCGCGGAAATAGAATCACCATCGTAGAGGCGTGTGTCAAGTCCTCGCCACTCTGGTCGCAAGTAGCACTTCGCCACCTTACCACCAATATGCAGGCAGCCGGTGACAAAGAATTCTTTCATTGGTTACTCCAGATGGGAAATGGAACCTTGCCACCACTCGACACCGTCAACCCCACCAGTATTCGAATACCCAAGCAATGCTATCGCTCCCCTCAGGACTTAGTACAACACACTTTCGGAAGCCAAATCAATGCGGACAATATACACACCTTATTAGGTACAGCAATCATCTGCGCTAAAAATGAACATTGCGGAAAAATCAATGATCAGATCGTTCAGAACTTACTTGCTGCCGAAAGCAAAACCTACCTCAGCTTGGATTCAGTTCAAACACAGGATCCACTAGATGTTCAAATATATCCGACCGAGTTCCTAAACAGCATTGACCCCTCAGAACTGCCTCCACACAAATTGACTCGTAAGATTAATACCAAAATTATGCTCATAAGAAACCTCAACTCCAAACGCGGATTAGTAAACGGATTACGTCTAATCGTCACACAGTTGAATGATCACAATATTATCGCAAAACCAGTAGGTTCCAATGAATTAGTTATAATTCTTCGAATTAAATTGACGCCATCCGATCCAACTATACAATTCAAACTATGTAGAAAAGAGTTCCCTGTAGAGATTGCCTTCGCAATGACAATAAACAAGGCCCAGGGTCAAACTCTAGATAAAGCAGGCATTTACCTACCAAATCCAGTATTCTCACACGAGCAATTATATGTCGCTTTCTCTACGGTTCAATCCTTTGCAAATGCAAAAATTGCTGTAGAAGAAACTCCCGAGCAAACAATGACCGATGAATTCGTTGTAACATTGAATAATGTCTACAAAGAAGTGCTGTAACAAGAACAAAACACTGTTATACATATTTCTTGGTGTTCTTCTCATGTACATATGCCGTTTAACATCAATAAATACATTTCTTCAATTTTTAAAACTTCCTTCTCCCACATTCTCCCCTACTACCCCATACCTACATTCACGTTGAGAAAGCTCGCATGGGCGCACTAGTCACAATTAACACCGCTTATCAGACAGATTCTACCTACTCACCCAAAGTACACGGGGCTACATGACCGCGTTGTCGCAGCCCGTAAACTGAGGAAACAACCAACCAACTGTCGCTGAAACGATAGGTAGCAAATTTAGCTCTAGCCTATTAGTTTTGGAACGAAATAGACTATATGTACCGGATTAATTGCGGCTGTCTTATAAAAAGGCACTTAGGAAGGTTAGGCATTAATAGGACGGACTGCACCTTCATATGGACAGTTTAGTACAGGTTTGTTGTACAAAATAGTTCCATTTGGTACAATTTGATTTCTGTCACATAAGAAAACATGGATAACACTAAAATATTCTTAGAATGAAAATAAAATAAAAATAAAGAACTCTTGGCACGCCGGAAGGCGGAGGCAGATTTCGCTAGGCAAAGAGAAACATTTAGAATTCATTAAATTTGCCGATTGTTGTCTACCTACATGTTTACCATACCAAAGTCCGGCTCCATGGCTAAATTGTTAGCGCGCAAGGCTTTGGCCCGATGTGCCCCAGGTTCAATTCCCGGCCAAGCCATCAGGAATTTTAATCTCCTGAGGTTAATTTCCGTGGTTCGGGGACTGGGTGTATATGACGTCTTGATCATCACTTCATCCTCATTACGACGCGCAGGTCGCCCACGGGCGTTAACTGGAAAGACTTGTACTCGGCCTCTCCGGAGACCAGACGTTCATTATTATTATTAGCATACATAAAAACCCATCTTCTTATAATTCCGGAAACATATTGTCAATAAGGCAACGCTAAAAGATGGCTTCAAAACTATCTTTATATCTTCTTACATCATATGCCGACTTTTCATGAAGTGCCTAGGATTTTCATGAAATGACGGATTTCCCTATCTGACTACGCGACATAATATACAGAGTGTTTCTAAATTCCCATTACAGACATTGAGGGCTTGTAGTGGGAACCAAGACGGTTAAGTTTAGCATAGGAACTGTGTCCGGAAACGTACCGTGTTCCCGGTACCCGAAAATAAACATTACAGCAAACGTTCATAGCTCCCACATTTTCGTCTGGGTCCAATTACAGGTGGGGCTTGACGTGATGACCACCAACGTTAACACAGACAAGGTACCTCCATAACATATTCTGGTACACACGATCAGCAATCCCTCGTCCTCCAACATCCACCGCAGCCATAACCCGCGCCAGTAGGTCTTTCTCGGATTCCACAGGGGTCTCGTAAATCAAGGTTTTCATGTGACCCCACAGGTCTAGCGGTGTCAAGTCGGGTGAACGTGCAGGCCAACCAATAGGGCCACCACGATCTATTCACTGTTGCCCAAATCTACGATGCAGATAATCTCGGACCGCAATCGAAAAATGAGGTAGTGCGCCGTCGTGCTGAACCCACATGTTTTGATGCACATACAGTGGCACATTGTCTAAAAACTCTTGCAGTAAATCTTCAAGGAATACCAAGTAAGCTGCACCCGTGACATTTCGTGGAAGAAGGCATGGAATGTCAACAAACCTGGGACATCAAGTGATCATTCAATGACGTACGTATTCTAGTCAGTGGCGCCGAAAATGTGGGAGATTTGAACGTGTGCTCTAGGTTTCTTTTTGCCGGTAGCGGGAAGACGGTACGTTTCCGGACACAAGTTCCTATGCTAAACTTAACCGTGTTGGTCCCCACTACAAGCCCTCAATGTCTGTAATGGGAATTAGGAAACACCCTGTATAGGCTATACACACGCACAAGGGGCTAAATGACCACGATGTCAAAGTCCATCGTAGCGGCTTCGGTGGCGTAGTTGGTAGCATGCTGAGCTTCTCTGCCTAAGATCGCGGGTTCAAACCCTGCCGAAGTCTTTGGAATTTTTAAGAGCGTTAAAAATCCCTCAGTATGCCTTCCCTCGGAGAGGAAGTAAAGCCAGCGATCCCATGTCATAGATTTATGACATGTTAAAGAATCTTTCACTAATTACACCTGTGTGAAGCTTAATTAGGATAAACATTTGACAAACGCTCTTAGGTTCCGACGTTCGTCGCCAGGAGCCAAATATGCGATGGCAACTGGTAACCGAGTTCTGAACTAGTAGTTGTTGACGGTGGCGTTTGACGGAAAAATTAGGAACTACTTGAAAAAATGCAACGTCCGCAGTCCTTACTTGAATTGAAAACAGATAACACACACTAATACATTCATCACAATTAACACCGGTTATCAGATAGATTCTTCACACACCCAAAGTACACGGGGCTACATGATCGCGTTGTCGCAGCCCTTAAACTAAGGAACCAACCAACCAAAGTCCCTCGAATGAAAGCAGCTACAATAACATTTTAAAACTCATCAATTCTTCCAGGTTTATGCCGTGTCTTGTGTGGGGTTTCGCCTAAGAACACCAAGCTGGCTCATTAGCGGGCTCTTGGTGTCCGTGCCCGGAACCCCACAGGAGTAGCGAACTGTACTGAACCCTTTACCCTCTGATGGATAAATGATTCGATGTTTTATTTCTTCAATTAATAAATATTTCCACCAGCATCATGAAAATAGCCAGACGGAGATGAGGAAATTTCAAGCATTGGTTGGAGACAATGGGGACATACCCGCAGCAGTTTGACAAAAGGCTAAATACTTAAGATTGTGAAAAGAAAGACCTAGCAATGATTCAGAAGGACAGGTGGTGGCCACCTCAAAATAGAAGCGACGCGCAGTGAGACACCCTTCTGGTATGTTCATTGTAATATTCGCGCCTAGAAAAAATATGATGCAGTAACGTGAGTGGCTGATGAAAATACTAGACACTCCTACGAAGCCAAGGTCTGATAAAAACCGCCAAGTTACAGAAAATATGGAACCAATGAGAGAAGAATGCTTACCAGCGCGGCAAGTCTAGCTTGGGTACGCGATGGCTAGCATTAACGCGGGAGATCGCCTAGACAAAATCTCTACGATCGATTCTAGGATTAATGGGCATATTATTGACCTGCGCTATCTTTCGAGTTCAGTGATATTTATTTCATTCCTGTACCACTATTATTTTGAGAAATTTTTATATAATTTCCCCCACTATTAATACCTAGGGCCGGTTCATTTATAAGTGGCGTGAAGAGCCAAGACAGGGCTTATTACATTTGTTCGTCTGAGGACGGAAGCTATTACTTTTGTTCGTCTGAGGACGTAAGTTATACGTTTGTGTGTCGAGGACACAGAAATTATTATAAATGTGTTAAATTCAGTGATAGATAGTCACAGTACTATATTTTGTAGGGGCAGTATCTTCGATAATTCGCCAACAGACAGTTCCGGGGAAAGTAGTACCTGAAACGGCGAATTTAGTAGTCAGATATCAAGTGTATAATAATCTAACTTTTTGAATCAGCACGAGAGATGACATCGCTTATCCTGAAGGAAGTCTGGAACTATCAACACTCCGTCCAGATGGCTGAGATGAGCTAAGAAGCATTCCGATGGGAGATGGCAGCGGATGTCCTTTGACGGGTGACGGCTGGCCGAGGATGAGTACTGAATAATATTCTTATTATCTGATAAATTAACTTATGGTGTATGGGACATATTTTGTTTTGTAAATAATTTGCTTGTGTGATTAACGTAGTATATTTAGTTTTGGTCTGACACACCTTTTGCATGGAAGCAGCTCGCATATATGTTATTAGTGGAAGGTTCTTTTGTTTGTTGTTTTAACTAACGTAGCTATGTGGACGACCGTGTTTGCATATGTTACGCAGTGCGGTTGAAAACGTCCCTCGGAGATATGTTGTGTTTCAGAAGTAGGACTGAAATAATATAATTACACACTAGATTGGAGGGTAATTAATTTTTTTTTGTTTATTATTGATCAGATTCAGTGAGATTATTGCCTTTGGAGCAATGTGATTTGTGACGAAGAGCAGTCAGCTCTATCGTAGGTTTTAATATATTTTTTTAAATTGTTTGTGAGCATCTATTCAGCCGATCTGTGTGAGAAACGTCATGTCATTCCCAGAAGTGTGTGTGTGTGTGTATTTTGTGGTCATTACAAGCGGGAATTTCAGCGTAGACTGATTTATGTCAGCTTGGTGCCAGGTCCATATTGTTACCTTGCGAGGGCAATTGTGGATATTTTGATTAATGTCCGACCATATGTTGAGGTGGTTGAGATTTTGTTGCTGTTGATTCTTTGAGATAACGGCACAGCTGGTCAGTTATTTTTACACACTGGAGTTGGGACAATGACCGGTATTGAAGAGGAGGGGAGCTATTTCACAAGACGGACTGAAGGTTGCTGGCGAGGTCATTAGTGAGGAGCGCTTGTTTGGCTCCGTAATTACTTGAAATACAGAATGAAGAACTGATCAATGGTAAAATTGTTTAAATAAATGGGAGTTGCCTACGAATCACGATAATCTCCGAAGCGTTACCTTAACATGCAGTTTTGTTCATATAAAGTAATCTTAGCCGGTCAGGCTTTTGTTGTTTTTGGTTTAGTCCATGTTTATATTCCATATCAGTGACCCGTGAAGTCACGTGCAATGCTGTATTTCCTTGTTTGTGGATTGAGCAATTGGCCGGTGTTGGCAGCTCATTTTGTCCAGTGCGTCATCGCACTAATGAGGGTCTCGAGAGAGATTCCTGTAAATAATATATTTTAGTGTGTGTGTCAGCATTACAGTTTTAAGGGTTTTTATTAGTGTCATGTTCCATATCCGTAAACGTTGATTTACGAGATGATTGTTCGTAAGCATCGTGGCTGTTAACCCGCTGTAAACGAACAGTCATCCAAAGTACTCATTCCTCGTATTTAGTCATTATGCGTACATAAAATCAAAATGCAAGTTAGTGGAACTAGGATCCACATTTTTATAAGGGGGAGATCCGTCTGACTCTTCAGCATTGATAGATATTCTTGTCATGGGAAAAATTCAGGGAGGATTTTTTATTATTGTTGTTTATATTCGTTTTATGCACTATTAGTCATTAAATCATGTTATTATTTTACATCTTGTCTCCTTTCTTTCTTAATTATAGTTTAAATCCTATGACCCTTACCTCAGTAGAGCATGTTGTTTGGCGAACGTAAATATCACACTAGGAACTGAGCGCGACCCCTTGATCAAGATTCTTGTATATAAACACTGCTATTCTGAAGGGTTCATAGGAGATAAACTGGCGCGGCCAAGCGTGGGGCGGTTCACTGTGGTGTAACGCCAAATATTTTGCACATGTCAATGTAAGCGTAGTTGGGTTTTCTAACTGACGCAACAATGAAGGTGTAATTTTGTTGCTGGTTCGCTGCTGGAACACATTTAAGTGGCGTATTTGAGTAAAACTGACATGCCGCAAGTGCAGGCAGATATGACAGTATTTTAATCACCGGAAAGTGATATTTTTTTTAAAATAATTGAGGCGAGGGTGATACCGCCAAAATGTGTGAAAGATAAATTAAAATCAGGAGTTTGCAATGTAAAATATGGTTCACGTTTTTGTCTATTGAATTAAAATAAATTAATATACGTGATACCGGGTGCCCAATGATTAAAGTTAAAACTAGATTTGTTTAGAAAGTCAAAGTCATGAAAATGTTTGGAGGCTGGTAGCCTTAAATGACAATTAATACTTTGTTAATTAGTCAGTGTTAATATCAGATCAGGATAACAATTTAATGACTAAATATGTGTTTGGGTTTAAATTGAGTAAAATTAGAACCACTCAGAGATGCAATCGACTAGTGGGATTAAATGTAAAAATAAATGAACTGAGTTGGGTAAAGAAATTAAATGTGCATTGGATTGTGTGTGTGTGTCAAAGGGCATTGCTTTATGCCATTTCCCTAATGTCTCATATAATGTGTGTAACATGGCAACGGTGGAACAGATTCAAGAAATCATTGAGAGCGCGTCGAGGAGAACACTGGAATTGTTGGACACTAAATTGGCGAAACAAAGTGAATCACTAAACACAAAAATATCTGAACAAATAAACGCGAAGTTATCCGAACAAAGTGAATCACTAAACAATACTATGTTAGAACAAAGTGAAGCATTAAACGCGAAGTTATCAAACAAAGTGAATCACTAAACAATACTATGTTAGAACAAAGTGAGTCTATAAACAAATTGTCTGAACAGAGTGAATCGCTAAAAACTAAACTATCCGAACAAAGTGAATCATTGCGGACACAATTAAATAACAGTAGGATTGATCAAAATGAATATCAGGCGGAACAAGCTAGATTATTAAAAAGTGAAATTAATGACACTATCAATTCGCAGTTAGAGGCGCAGAATGTTAAAAACACGAACCAATTAGCTTCGTTAACCACAGAGATGAAAGATCACACTAATCAACAGATGGTATTGCTGGCCCTAGATGTTAGTAAAAATAATGAAAAGCAATTAGATCAGATTAAGAAAATAGAAAGTGTTTTTGATCAAAAACTTAGCATTCTGGATGAAACGGTGTTAGCTAAATTAGAGCAAATTGAACTAGCGTGCACTATGAATACAAGCGAGGTCAAGATAGCTCAGGATAAGTTAGAAGGACGATTTATGGAAATGGAAAAGAGCGGCAAAGTCATTCAACAACAATTATCAGCTGTAGATGAAAATATATCCTGCATAATTAAAGATATGGACCGTCTCGAAATAAAATCAGCGGAACAATGGAAAAGCCTAGAAGCGGATCAGAATCAATTAAGGAGTACCATCGACGAAAATTGCGCGAGATTGGAAGAATGGAATAGCCAGATAGAAAGCAATCAGGATGACACTAAAAGCCAGATTGAGGAAAAAGTAAGCACAATTAAGGAGCAGATAAGGAATGATTGGCGAAAAATGAATATCGATTCTAAAGAGGAAAGATCAACCATCCTTAAGACAGTAGGCGAAAATCATACTCGTATTCAAGCACTAGAGCAAGAAATTAAGAGTAAACTTAAAGAGCAAACAGACAGGATCATTAAAGCCGAACTGAGGTCATTAGAAAAATCCTCGATATTTAAAACAGGAACAATGAGAGATAGGCAGGACGACTCAAATAGCCCCGGGGAGGAAAGCACAGCAGGGAGTCAAGCTCAGACAGAGAGCCCATTAACAGCAAACACGGAAGGGTTTCACAAAAATATCGAAAGGAGTTCCACGCCACAAGATGGTCATCAGCCCACACAACTTATCCAAGTAATTCGCTCGAACGATTATATACCGCAGAAATACACGGAGAATTCAGGGGTGACACCTAAAGCATTTATTAAAGAAATTGAAGACCATTACAATGACACTGGGGTACCTGAAGCACGTAGATTGAGGATGATGGAGAGATTTTTATCAGGTAATGTCCTTACATGGTTTTTAAGCTTCAAATATACATTTGGAACTATGTCAGATTTCATATTAGCGTTTCTGCGCAAGTACTGGTCGCCAGCAATACAACAGAGTCTAAGGATGGAACTTTACTCTAGAAAATACCAAACCACCCAGCAAACGAAATACTCAGATTTCTTTAACATGCAAACGCTAAAATTTCGCGACCTTGATTACCCTTTAAATGAAGCGGATCTGGTGATGACAATAGCGCGGCAATTACCAGTCAACGTGCAGCAAGTACTAGTCGCAGCGAACGTTAGTACGGCCTTACATGCAGAGCAGATATTACGCCAGATAGATGAGACTACATCTCAGAATCATTATAGAGGAGAAAGACAGCTGGAGTTAGTCAATACGACAGAGGTCATAAAACCTCAGACCATACCAGCGTAACGAGAATAACTATAACAATAGGTCATATCAAGGCAACAATAGATATCAACAGAGAGGATATCAGCAATGGCGTGAAAATCGAAGAAATGACAGGCCTTATGGAAGATACGGTGATTACAATGCTAATCAAAGATGGAAAGCAAGAAGAGATCAAAATCAAGGAGAGGCGCGTAATTATCGAAATGACTGGGATGATAGGCACGCTCAATCACAAAATTACCTAGAGGAATTACACGCTAGTCAAGGTGGAGAGCTAGGAAGATGGGAAAAAGCCATTGGGAACATGAAGAATCCAGACACACATACTGAGGAAGCTGGAAGTCTACTGAGACAAGAGGAATATCAAGGGCATGGGCGACAAACGGATGATGGGAGTCGCACCGGAGCTAAAAAAATGCTAAATTTGGATAAAGAAGACAGTCTACAAACGCAACAGTCGGAAGTTGAAGATGGATGGATAGTAGCGAACATACAAGAATGGATTGCTTTGCCAGAAGACTGCCTGGAGGAGACGGTGAAACCACGGAACGATGAAACTAGGCAGTTACCCATTATTTACGCGAGGATTGGTGGAATTAATATAAGATGTTTATTGGATACGGGGTCGCAGTTCAGTCTGGTATCGGAGGCCTTGGTTCCAGAGTTGGGACGGAGTCAGAATATTCCTGTAATTCCCGTACCACAGCTCAAAGTGAGGGGCGTCATTCCTGAACGCACCGTCACTTGTAAACGTCAGGCATACTTAGAGCTGAACATATTGGAACATACTTTTGGGCAAACATTCATTATCATGGCAAAGATGAATTTCAATATAATTCTTGGTGCAAATTTTATTTGTGACTATCAAGCAGTGATAGATTTGCACAAGAATACAGTCAGTTTTAGAGAGTACGATCAGCTGAAGAACGTGGGATTGCATATGGATGAAATCACCACCGGAAGAGATGTAAATTCTTGGGCATTGGAAGCAATATCGGAAGAGACGGAAGAGGAGATACGAAAGGCAGAAGATAACATCATAGAAGGAGCTGTTGTGGAACTAGATGAGGAGAGTGAATCCCAGGAGATATGGTCTTTATTAACGGAAGGAGACGACAGTGAGGCACAATTTGAAGAGTTACTACAGGAGCGGCTCAATGACATTCAACTTGGGGGTGAACACAGAAGACAATTGGAAGAGATTTTAAGGAAGCACAAAACAGTATTTGATACAGTACCTGGAAAAATATTAAATTTCAAATATTCAATGCAAGTCGAGGATTGGTCACCGTTCAAAAGTAGGTTGTACCCAATTCCTGAAAAATATCGCGGTCAAGTTAAGGTCATTATAGATGAGATGTTACAAGCTGGAGTGATAAGGAAGACACCTACACCTTATCTAAATGCGATTTTGGCAGTCACAAAACCAAATGGATCTATTAGACTTTGTTTAGATGCCAGAAATCTCAACATGAGACTCATTTATCCTGAGTATGACAGAGCGCCAATTATCAGAGACGTACTAAAAGGCTTTAAGAACAAGAGCATCTATACATCAGTTGACTTGACGTCCAGTTTCCACCATATTGAATTGGATGAGAAGTCACAGCTTCTAACTGGCTTCTTATTCGATAACCAAACGTTTTGCTTCGTCCGAATGCCCTTCGGAGTCAAAACAGCGGGCTGTGCTTTAATCCAAGCCCTGGACCGGAATCTGACCGAGGAAGTTAAGGAGATGACGGTACGCTACATTGATGACATTCTGCTGGCATCCGACAACATTGAAACTCACATGGAAAATTTAGATAAATTATTAGGCAACCTGAATGCATCAAATTTCAAAGTAAACCTGAAGAAATCGCATTTTTTCAAGAGCGAGATCTTATATTTGGGTCACATCATTGACAAGGAGGGGGTGAAGCCGAATCCAGCTAAGATCGAAGCGATAAAGAATTTCCCTACACCAACGAGAGTCAAGCACATTCGGGCTTTCTTAGGCGTAACGGGATTCCTTAAGGAAAACTGTCCAGGTTACACGGAGACTGTAGCTCCAATGCAGGAAATGCTAAAGAAGAATAATAAATGGTTATGGAATGCGGAGTGTGAGAAGGCGTTCCAAGCAACAAAACAGCTATTGGAAAACTGCATTAAATTAGGATACCCAGATTTCAAGCACAAATTTATAATCCAAGCGGATGCTTCACTAATTGGTATAGGTGCTATGCTCTACCAAGAAGATCCAGCTAACCTGCAACATAAAACATATTTGGCATTTGTCAGCCGAAAATTGCGTAAGCACGAGCGCAATTATACTGTAACGGAACTAGAATTGTTGGCCATACTTCATGCGCTTGAACAATGGAAAAGAATAATTTATGGCTACCACATTGTTGTCGGGACTGATCACAAGGCATTAACATTCTTGTTTCAGACGTCGATGGCAAGCGAACGTGTGACACGTTGGTCTATATATATTCAGCAGTTTAGCATTGAGATTGAACATTGTCCAGGGAAGATGAACGTGATTCCGGATGCACTCAGCAGGAACCCAGAGCCTGATAATGAAGAAACAGCGATGGTACAACACTTGGAGTTAACACCGAAGGACCGGGAATTCTTGGAGGAGTTACGTGAGATACAGTGAGAACAGGAAGCGGAACCATGGATGATGCTATTAATTCAATACTTCAGAAATCAACTACCTACAGGAACACCTGCATTTCGAGAAGCGAAAGCCAAAGAAGGAAGATATGTTTATGTCAACAATTTGCTGCACAAATGGGTAGATAATGACCACACCAAGTTACGCATATTAGTACCTGCATCGTTACAGCGATGACTAACATGGCATACTCACGAAAGTTACGGACACGTCGGAGTAGATAAATGCGAAGTGACAATAGGAGAGACATTTACATGGCCACGTATGAGAACAACTATATGTGACGTCATTACGACTTGTGATCCTTGTCAGTGGACAAAGCCAAATAACTATTTAATGAGGCAATATCCTAGACCATTGCTACCTCAGAAACCCTGCGAGCTACTGGCCCTAGACTGTTTCGGTCCAATTCCGAAAGGAAGGCGAGGTTGCCGGCAATTGCTAGTGTGCATTGATGTATTTTCTAAGTTTGTCGTATTATTCCCTATTCAGAAAACTACATCGAAACAAGTACTCAGTCGTATTCGAAATAGAGTTATTCCAATCCTAGGAAAACCAGAATTTATATTGTCAGATCATGGCAGTTATTTCACAAGCGCCGAATTCAAGAAAGATATGGAGGACATGGGTATAAAACACGTTTTAAGCAGTATCCGACATGCCCAAGCTAATCCAAGTGAGAGAGCAACAAAATGTGTAACATCATACTTGAGAATCTTCATTCCAAATGAACATCACAAATGGGTGGATAAAATTAAGGATGTAGAGACATGCATGAATTCTACCAGACACGAGTCAACAGGGCAGATCCCTATGGTCTTACACAAAAACGAGTATCCAGTGATAACGTGGAAAAGCATCATTAACTGCCCACAAGATCCCATGATAGCACCTGACCTGCGAATTGAGAGAACGAGAGCCTACATGAGAAAACAAGCAGACCGCAGATTACGGCGAGTGAGAAATAAGAGGTTTCACAGTGATCTTGAAATCAACCAGGTCGTTTTGGTGAAACGACCCGCTACATCGGATCCAGAGAAGAAGATCTTCAGCAAATTCTGCGAAAAGTTCATAGGACCCTATTCTATTGTAAGAAACCTTGGAAATAATGCATACAGAGTGAAAGAATTAAGCACAGGAACAATGTCGGTCTACAACGCTGCCAACTTAAAAAAGTATCGTAGAAGTGAACCATGAGAGCGCCGAAATAATGATGCAGTTTAAATATATGGACGTCCAATATCAACCAAGTGAACGGCGAGCAGTTGAGTACGGCACGTGAAGAAGGAAGTGGAATTGGTGTTGACAAACATTAACGAGACGAGCAGAGTGTTGCCTAAGGCACCAGCGCGTCATGCAAACAGTTGGAGGGGCGAGGTCCAAGCAGGAAAATGAGACGAGTAAATGCTATTCAAGACAGGAGCGGCTAGTCCAAGTAATAGAAAAGGGGTGATTCTGAAATAAAACAAATTGGCCTACGATTTTTTTTTTAAATTATCGACTTTCTCCGAAGTTCGAAATTTTGTGAGTGGGGGAGTTGTGAACCCTTTACCCTCTGATGGATAAATGATTCGATGTTTTATTTCTTCAATTAATAAATATTTCCACCAGCATCATGAAAATAGCCTGACGGAGATGAGGAAATTTCAAGCATTGGTTGGAGACAATGGGGACATACCCGCAGCAGTTTGACAAAAGGCTAAATACATAGGATTGTGAAAAGAAAGACCTAGCAATGATTCAGAAGGACAGGTGGTGGCCACCTCAAAATAGAAGCGACGCGCAGTGGACACGCTTCTGGTATGTTCATTGTAATATTCGCGCCTAGAAAAAATATGATGCAGTAACGTGAGTGGCTGATGAAAATACTAGACACTCCTACGAAGCCAAGGTCTGATAAAAACCGCCAAGTTACAGCAAATATGGAACCAATGAGAGAAGAATGCTTACCAGCGCGGCAAGTCTAGCTTGGGTACGCGATGGCTAGCATTAACGCGGGAGATCGCCTAGGCAAAATCTCTACGATCGATTCTAGGATTAATGGGCATATTCTTGACCTGCGCTATGTATCGAGTTCAGTGATATTTATTTCATTCCTGTACCACTATTATTTTGAGAAATTTTTATATAATTTCCCCCACTATCAATACCTAGGGCCGGTTCATTTATAAGTGGCGTGAAGAGCCAAGACAGGGCTTATTACATTTGTTCGTCTGAGGACGGAAGCTATTACTTTTGTTCGTCTGAGGACGTAAGTTATACGTTTGTGTGTCGAGGATACAGAAATTATTATAAATGTGTTAAATTCAGTGATAGATAGTCACAGTACTATATTTTGTAGGGGCAGTATCTTCGATAATTCGCCAACAGACAGTTCCGGGGAAAGTAGTACCTGAAACGGCGAATTTAGTAGTCAGATATCAAGTGTATAATAATCTAACTTTTTGAATCAGCACGAGAGATGACATCGCTTATCCTGAAGGAAGTCTGGAACTATCAACACTCCGTCCAGATGGCTGAGATGAGCTAAGAAGCATTCAGTTGGGAGATGGCAGCGGATGTCCTTTGACGGGTGACGGCTGGCCGAGGATGAGTACTGAATAATATTCTTATTATCTGATAAATTAACTTATGGTGTGTGGGACATATTTTGTTTTGTAAATAATTTGCTTGTGTGATTAACGTAGTATATTTAGTTTTGGCCTGACACACCATTTGCATGGAAGCAGCTCGCATATATGTTATTAGTGGAAGGTTCTTTTGTTTGTTGTTTTAACTAACGTAGCTATGTGGACGACCGTGTTTGCATATGTTACGCAGTGCGGTTAAAAACGTCTCTCGGAGACGTGTTGTGTTTCAGAAGTAGGACTGAAATAATATAATTACACACTAGATTGGAGGGTAATTAATTTTTTTGGTTTATTATTGATCAGATTCAGTGAGATTATTGCCTTTGGAGCAATGTGATTTGTGACGAAGAGCAGTCAGCTCTATCGTAGGTTTTAATATATTTTTTTAAAATTGTTTGTGAGCATCTATTCAGCCGATCTGTGTGAGAAACGTCATGTCATTCCCAGAAGTGTGTGTGTGTGTGTGTATTTTGTGGTCATTACAAGCGGGAATTTCAGCGTAGACTGATTTCTGTCAGCTTGGTGCCAGGTCCATATTGTTACCTTGCGAGGGCAATTGTGGATATTTTGATTAATGTCTGACCATATGTTGAGGTGGTTGAGATTTTGTTGCTGTTGATTCCTTGAGATAACGGCACAGCTGGTCAGTTATTTTTACACACTGGAGTTGGGACAATGACAGGTATTGAAGAGGAGGGGAGCTATTTCACAAGACGGACTGAAGGTTGCTAGCGAGGTCATTAGTGAGGAGCGCTTGATTGGCTCCGTAATTACTTGAAATACAGAATGAAGAACTGATCAATGGTAAAATTGTTTAAATAAATGGGAGTTGCCTACGAATCACGATAATCTCCGAAGCGTTACCTTAACATGCAGTTTTGTTCATATAAAGTAATCTTAGGCGGTCAGGCTTTTGTTGTTTTTGGTTTAGTCCATGTTTATATTCCATATCAGTGACCCGTGAAGTCACGTGCAATGCTGTATTTCCTTGTTTGTGGATTGAGCAATTGGCCGGTGTTGGCAGCTCATTTTGTTCAGTGCGTCAACGCACTAATGAGGGTCTCGAGAGAGATTCCTGTAAATAATAGATTTTAGTGTGTGTGTTAGCATTACAGTTTTAAGGGTTTTTATTAGTGTCATGTTCCATATCCGTAAACGTTGATTTACGAGATGATTGTTCGTAAGCATCGTGGCTGTTAACCCGCTGTAAACGAACAGTCATCCAAAGTACTCATTCCTCGTAGTTAGTCATTACGCGTACATAAAATCAAAATGCAAGTTAGTGGAACTAGGATCCACATTTTTATAAGGGGGAGATCCGTCTGACTCCTCAGCATTGATAGATATTCTTGTCATGGGAAAAATTCAGGGAGGATTTTTTTTAATATTGTTGTTTATATTCGTTTTATGCACTGTTAGTCATTAAATCATGTTATTATTTTACATCTTGTCTCCTTTCTTTCTTAATTATAGTTTAAATCCTATGACCCTTACCTCAGTAGAGCATGTTGTTTGGCGAACGTAAACATCACACTAGGAACTGAGCGCGACCCCTTGATCAAGAATCTTGTATATAAACACTGCTATTCTGAAGGGATCAGTACACTACCTTCCTTCTTATGAAGCGCACGTGCGCCTCTAACTGCCGACAGCAGTGGCTACGCTGGCTAAAGCGCAGCTTTAGGTCATGGGGCCAAGCTCTCTGCTGACTCGGTAGACGCGTGGGTTCGAGCCCCACCGTCGGCCATCCTTGAAATGGTTTTCCGTGGTTTACCGGAGGAGCGTGATGGCGCAGTGGCTTAGCTGCTCGTCTTTCACCCGGACGGCCGGGGTTCGAATCCCGGTGACAGCGGGGTGAAATTTTCACCTGAAAAATCACCTGGCGTCAGGAAGGGCATCCGGTCTTAAATCCCCGGCCAAAACCAGAATGAGCCTGGTTGGCTCCGGCGACCCCAATTAATTGGGAAAAGCCGAAGAAAATTAATGTTCCCATTTTCTACACCAGACAAATGCTGGGACGGTACCTACTGACAGGCCACGGCCGTTTCCTTACACATCCTTGCCCAGTTTCATTCATCTTCATCCATTCCATCACTCATCCCGACGCGCAGGTCATCCACGGGTGTCTACTAGAAAGACCTGCACTCGGCCTCTCAGGAGGCCACACGTAAAAAAAAAAAAAAAAACCTCATCCCTACAAATGCCTCCATAAAGATGGTATATTAGCTTTCATGGCCCATGGATTAAAACTCAGCAATTTTATGTTTCAAGTTGTAACGCAAACAGAAAACCTGTCCAATGCGTATTTCGAATATAACCAGAAATGCACGAAGCAACGCATTTAACATGATTTGGAAATTAGCTTGTGCTTTAGCGGTTTATTAGTGTCACTCACCCACAAAATGCTATTGTAACTGCGAATTTCCCTCTGCAATTACTCGCATGCCCTGAAAACATGTGTCCGTACACGCCAACGTCAAATTGTGAATTCATTTTAAATGAGGAAAATAGAATGCATACGTAATATGCACAGGAATGGTTTGTTTATTTCTATATACTCACCCCTCACGGAGAGTTGTTGTTGTTGTTGTTGTTATTTCATTTTAGGGGTTTGGGTATCGTCGTCATTTAGCCCCCTGTACTTGGGTGTGGGTAAATGTCGTTGATTTTTTTTTTTGGCGCATTGTGATATCGAGGTCATGTGGCATTTTTCTGATAATCTGTGTTATTGTTGTTATGGCTGTACTAGAGTGTGAGTACTTGTAAATTGGGATTAGGATTGGGAAGGATGTGGCCGTGGTCTGAAGTCAGGATCCATTTGCCTGGAGTAGAAGTGGGAAACCACGAAAAACTACTTCCAGGAGGGCTGACGCGGGAATCGAACCCTCCTATTCTCAGTGTTGCCTCACGAAGCTGAGTGTACCCTGTTCCAGCCCACACATCAGAATTAAAAATTCTTGGTAGAGCCGGGAATCGAATCCGGACCTCTGGGGCGACGACCAAGAATGCCAGCCGCTACACCTCGAGGAAGTCAGGTATGGGTAACATTTATCTGCTGTTGTAGCAGGTTTGATGCTAACAGCTGCTCTGATTTCTTCAGTTTACATTCCATAATTTTTGTTTTCCTTTTTTTTTCATTATCAATTCGTCCCTCGAGACAATGGCCATAACATTTAGAAACCCATTCAAATCCTCTGGTTTATCGGCCAAGATGATAATGCCAAATCAATAAGAAATTCAATTAACTAAAGATGGCATTATGGCTCAGTGGTCAAGCTGCTTGCCTTGCACCAAGGCTGACATAGTTAATTTAAGTGAGATTTTCGAGGTGAAAACTTGCGTCCTGTGGGTCAGATTTCCATATAATATGGAGGTTTCGTGGCTTACAAAAAAAATGTATATGGGGAATAAAAAATCTGTAGGACTGCTAGAAAGATGCTTCCTCCCTGATAAATGAAAGATTGAACTAAACTATAATGATTAAAGAAATTTCTATTAGGCTGTTAGCCTCCCTGATAAATGAAAGAATCCTAATAATGAATAAAGGTTAAACAGAATCTGCTCTTTGTTTTTTTTGAAGGAAGAAGGAAGATTGTAGTTTTACGTGACCGTTAATCTTGTGATTATGAGCCACGGGACCTCCTTTTTACGTGGAATCCGAACCACAGGACATGGCATTTCACTTCGAAAATCTCACATGCATTGACCGGGAATCGAACCCGGACCGCCTTGGTGAGAGGCATACAGCTAGACCGCTGAGCCACCACGCCCCCCCCTGTTTTTTTTGAAGGTGTGGTGGTCCTGAAAAGGGCCGTTGAAGCTGGCTGGCAGGCAGGCAGGCAAGAAGGAAACCATAACCCCTTACATGGAGCTGGTGTACTTGGTGACAGCCTTGGTACCTTCGCTGACAGCGTGCTTGGCCAGCTCTCCGGGCAGAAGGAGACGCACGCGGCCCAGAATATCTAAGGGCATCACAGACCTGTTATTGCTCAATCTCGTGCGGCTAGAAGCCGCCTGTCCCTCTAAGAAGATATGTTGTCGCCGGTAGCACGAAGGGATACCGGATGCGACTATTTAGCAGGCTAGAGTCTCGTTCGTTATCGAAATTAACCAGACAAATCGCTTCACCAACTAAGAACGGCCATGCACCACCACCCACCGAATCAAGAAAGAGCTCTTAATCTGTCAATCCTTCCGGTGTCCGGGCCTGGTGAGGTTTCCCGTGTTGAGTCAAGTTAAGCCGCAGGCTCCGCTCCTGGTGGTGCCCTTCCGTCATTTCCTTTAAGTTTCAGCTTTGCAACCATACTTCCTCCGGAACCCAAAAACTTTCGTTTCCCGGGAGCTGCCTGCCGAGTCATCGTAGGAACTTCGGCGGATCGCTAGCTGGCATCGTTTATGGTTAGAATTAGGGCGGTATCTGATCGCCTTCGAACCTCTTTCGTTCTTAATTAATGAAAACATACTTGGCAAATGCTTTCGCTTCGGTTCGTCTTGCGACGATCCTAGAATTTCACCTCTAACGTCGCAATACGAATGCTCCCGCCTGTCCCTATTAATCATTACCTCGGGTTCCGAAAACCAGTGTGTTTTTGCTTATACATTGTACATTAAGGGAACCAACCAGTGTAGATTAGTCAACAATGCAACTGTCTGACAAAAGCTTCATTCGTAGGTAATCTTGGCTCCTAGTTTCACAGTTTTTCAGTAACATTCATCGGCGTAGTCGGTAGCATGCTGAACTGCTATGCCCAAGATAGCGGGTTCAAACCCGGCCGAAGTCGTCGGATTTTTTAAGAGCGTTAAAAATCCTTCAGTATGCCTTCCTTCGGAGGGGAAGTAAAGCCGGCGGTCCCATGTCATAGATTTATGGCATGTAAAAAATCCTTTCACAGACTAAACTTGTGTAAAGCAAAATTTGTTAGGTTAGATTTCGTCAGAACGCTCTATCAAAGTTCCAACGTTCACCACTAGGTATCATTGATATCTGGTGGCGAAAGTTGGAACTACTTGAAATTGAACGGAACTTGTAGCTCACCCTTTAGGGTATCCGCTGGAAGCAGCTACAGACTCAGGCGAGCCGAACATGTCCTCGGACACTCCCGGCACTAAAAGCCATACGATAAATAAATAAATAAATAAATAAATAAATAAATAAATAAATAAGTAACATTCATAGCTGAGTGCTAGTCAAGTATTTTACTGTATATTTCAATAATTATGGACATATGAAAGAAATAAAAATATTCTGAAAATTTTGGAAAGTTCACCTAGTTAGGTACCTTTTTCTCTGATGTTACTGCACATAATTGAATGAAAGCAATAATTTGTTATCTAAAGATATTGGTAAAGCTTATAAACTAAACTTATTGTTTACATGCACAGTATTAGGTTTAGATTTTACGAATATTTGATTTCGTCATTTTTAAGCCAAGATATCAGAATTTTTTTTTTAAATTTTGAATATTTTAAAAATCTATTTATTTATTGATTTATTGTCACTTTAACTCTGAGAGTAATATCGCGACATACAGAATTATGAGTAATTTATAAATACATTGATTACAAAAAAATTAAAATAATACATTATATAAGTACACATGTTAATACGGCATTGAATAGATACGTTTGTTAGAATTAAATAATGTTTTTGCAATGGTTGTATTCATTATGAATATCAACAGTTAATCTTTTCTTGGCAGTTCTCGAATACTGGTGGAGGTGACTTTGAGATGATATGGACGTGAGTCCGCTTACTATGACTTATCCGAATTCTGGTAAGGAGCACTTGCGGGTTCAAACCCGGCCAAAGTTGTCGGATTTTTTAAGAGCGTTAAAAATCCCACTGTATGCCTTCCTTCGGAGGGGAAGTAAAGCCGGCCGTCCCATGTCATAGATTTATGTCATGTAAGAGAACCTTCCACTAATTAGGCCTACATTTGTGTGAAGCTAAATTATAGGTTTGATTTGACTAATGCTCTTAGGTTCCAACGTTCGTCACCAGCAGCCGACTGCGGTGGCATCTAGTAACCAAGTTCAGAACTAGTTGTCGTTGTCGGTGGCTTTTGCTAGCAAAAGTATGTACTACTTGGAAAATGAATGTCTGCAGTCCTTACTTGAATTAAAAAACAGATATCACACACTAATACAGCTATCACAATTAACACCGGTTATCAGACAGATTCTACACACACCCAAAGTACACGGGGCTACATGATCGCGTTGTGTGAAATTAATTAGCCTATTTAGTTTTAATCCCATTACTTTCATTTTTCTTCAGAGCTCTTAACTCATAAGTACTTATACGTATGCAAAATATCAACTTGATCTGGAACATAGTTCCTGAGAAAACGGTACATAACCTGGAACATTTAAAGTTTTGATAACTGTTCTTTCTTTATATTATTGAAATATGCTATACATTTCTATAATATTTTACTAACACGTAGCCATGAATGCTACTAATAAACTGTAAAAATTTGAACTTTCTATACCCTGTATTCCGGAAGAAGGAATCTGAAGGTTTGGCGGGAGCGATATAAAATGACTATCAGTGGGCTCCTATTGGCTGGAGTTTGAGAGCTAGCATAACACGTTGCCAGTGCGTGTTTATTCATTCTGATGATGATTATGATGATGATAGGGACAGTGAAGGAATGGAAGGTGTCGAATCCTTGCCAAATGACTGAGGATTGAGTATTTATTGGTGTCAGTTCGCTTGCGGCAATCGATAATAGAGCACAGGTGTGGTTTGAATTCTATTGTTTCCCGTCATAATGTTCAAATTAACGCATGTAATCCAATACAACTCGATAAGGCAAAATCACGGCAACAATATCGCCACAGCGTGGCTTGTTTGAGTGCTCAATGCTTAACATTACCGGTGAATTATCACGAACACGATTAACTGTGACGAGTCACGATGCAGCGTTTCTATGTCAATTATACTGGGAACGACCATCACTCAGATTTCTTTCGTCTTGAAGGATAATCTTCAATAATACATGCTTATTGCGCGGTGAGTGGTGATATGTTCATCGGATTACTTTGTATTAGCTGTAGAGCGTTTGCCCTCTTTGCCATATTTATTGAATTGAATTGAATTTGGTAGCAAATGTAGGAACTACTTGAAAAAAATCGTCTGCAGTCCTAACTGAATCGCAGATGACACACACTAATAAGCCGTCACAATTAACACCGGTTATCAGACAGATTCTACACACACCCAAAGTACACGGGGCTACATGACCGCATCGTCGCAGCCCCTAAACTAAGGAATCAACCAATCATCTATTTCAATGTTCTCGGCGTTGACTAAATATAGACTTTTAGAATACACGGCTATATTTCGTATATTTGTATCTATATAATGGGCGAAGTATTGCTCTGTGTATTATTGAAATCAACTGATTTACAACAACAATAAAAACTTGGCAACACAGCCCAGCTGTTTCAAGCTCCAACCATATCCTTCACGTTCTTTCTTTCAAAATACAGGGTATAGTTGGCATGGTTACCTAGGAATGAAGCTACTCGTATTATTAAGCAGTGACATTGTTGGCTAATCTACACTGCTATACCAGGTTCCCGCCATTTGCACTTTTAACTGAAATATGACAAACACTGCGTATTTTGCAATGATTGTAATTATTTGCCAGATTTGAAAGTGTCTGTTGTGCAGTACATGACAACAATAAATTTCTGTTTAATTTATAATATAAAAAGCACAGGTAATATGTATGGAAATTCGCTTGTTTATTTTAATTTAACATGCACCCATGAAACACGGCAGTTCTGTGAAACTCATTATGTGCGTTGAATGGTCTGATAATTTACTGGCAGGTACGATGCATATCAACTTAAGTACACAGAGGACGAATAACACATTTCCACGCATGAATCAGCCGATAGTACATTATTAAAGCTTGGGATGTTTATTAAACATGGTAACATACCAGAAATGTTCATCGCTACAGGTATCATTGGGAACCATTTTTCTTGAATTAATAACAACACTTCGTCCTCCTTCATCGGTTGTGCTGATCTCAAACCTGAAATTAGTTTATCCCCACAACCTAAAGAGTTCTACATATTATTGCTTTCATCATAGAAAGTGATTTTTACTACATTTACAACTTTTAGTTTAACATAATTATTTATTTAATCGTGTCAGAAGCAACATCAGTCTCAAGAAAAAGTACATCACACATGGTATTTAGCTGGTACTATATACAATCTCATCAAAACAGTCAGTGAAACTATATACTACTATATGTTACTATGTGACCAGTATTTTGCCACATCACGTGCTTCTGGGGTTGCCTCCATCAAGTCCTTCATCGTGCACTTAGCAGGAGATAATCTGCATACAAGAAGGTGATCCATGGTTTGTTCTTCCCCGCACTCGCACATGGTGGTGTCGGAAGTGTATCCCCATTTCTACAAATTCACCTTGGACCTACCTACCCCACTTCACAACCTGTTCAGTGTTCTCCACGAAACCCATCCATTGTCATGTCCCGGAGGTAAACTTTCATGAGGGATAATCCAGCCTTCAAGGCCTTTAACTCTCCTTTTCCATGATGTTAATCTAATTTTTCCGGGCAGTTCCGCGAGGCATTTGCAGAATGGAGGAAGCTTTTCCTTGACTTGAGCCTTTGATTTGATGGTGTGTACTCATATAGAGGATGGTTTTCTGAGTTGTCTGCCTCTGTTCTTTCAACTCTGGCTGCCACGTCACGTCTGATATCTGGTGGGGAAGTTGGATGTCATCTTGAACACCTTCCCCTTGACAAAGTTATCGAATTATACACCAACATTATTATGTGTGTACAGTTTTAAATCATACAGTGGTGATATTACAATTTTATCTTTAGTTGAATATTAATATATTGTTGTTACTAAAATTTTAGTATTTTATCGTTATTAGAATTTTAGGATTTGTTTGCTAGTAGAATGTTAGTATTTATGTTTGTAGAATTGCTTTATTACTTTATTCTGAATGGGAGTAGCAACCTTTCAGAATAAATCAATTCTTTACTTGTCTAATAGGCGGTAAATATATTGATAATATTAGCCAACTAGTGGCTAAACTGCGTTCTGCTGCATGACTGAAAGTAACGGGAAACTAACAGCCGTATTGCTCTTACCGAGGATATGCACCCCTCTATGCATTATCACATGTGATGATGGCCTCCTCTCTTGTAAAATTTCAATCTGGAGGTAAACTACTCCCCCGTTCCGATCTCCGGGTGGGGACTACTCGAGAGGGGGTTAACATCACAGAAGTGACAAAGAGGAAATCTGATATTCTACGGATCGGAGCGTGGAATGTTAGAAGTTTGATAGGCAATGGAAGGTTAGAAAACTTAGAAAGGGAAATGGGTAGGCTGAGGATGGATTTGGTTGGGATTAGTAAAGTGCGCTGGCAGGAAGATCAGGACTTTTGGTCGGGAGACTAAAGGATCATTAGCACTAAATCAAACAACGGCTAAGAAGGGCTTGGGATCATATTGACTAGGAAACTTGGACAGCAGGTAGAATATTATGAGCAATATAGTGAACGGATTATTGTAGCAAAAGTCAATACAAAACCAAAGGGAACGACAGTGGTACAAGTCTACATGCCCACCAGTCAAGCTGATGATGAAGATGTTGAAAAGGTCTACGAAGAAATAGATAAAGTTTTGAAGTATATCAAGGGTGATGAAAATGTTACAGTAATGGGAGATTGAAATGCTGTGGTACGAAAAGGAAGAGAATGGAAAATAGTAGGAGAATTCGGATTAGGTGAAATGAATGATCGAGGAAGCAGGCTGATGGAATTCTGCACCGAACATGAGTTGGTCATAGCTAACACCTTATTCAATAACCATAATAGAAGAATATACACATGGATGAGACCAGGAGATACAGGGCGTTACCAAATCGACGTCGTTATGGTCAAGCAGAGGTTTCGAAATCAGATTTTGAATTGCAAGACATATCCCGGAGCTGACAAAGACTCTGACCACAATCTGGTTGTTATGAAATGCTGACTTAAGTTCAAGAAATTGAAGAAAACCCAAAAGCCAAAAAGGTGGGCAATACAAAAACTGAAAGAGAAGGACGTGAACAATCGATTCAAGACGAGTATAAAGGAAGGACTAATGAAAAACCGTGAACAAGCTACAATTGCAGAGGAATGGGCACTTTTGAAGAATGAAATAACAAAATCCGCAGAAGAAAACATTGGCGGGGAAGAAAGAATAGGTAGAAAACCGTGGATCACGCAGGATACACTAGATTTAATGGACGAAAGACGGAAGCACAAGAATGAAAGAGATGAAAGAGGAAAAGCAGAATACAGACGTCTGAGAAATGAGGTTAACAAGAAGTGCAAGGAAGCAAATGAAGAATGGTTGAAAGGAGAAATGTGCAGGTATAGAACATTGTCTGAAATTAGGAAAAGTAGATACAGCTTATCGGAGGATTAAGAGTACTTTTGGGGAAGGGAAGACTAAGTGCTATAATATTAAGGACTCAGATGGAAAACCTCTAACTGATAGGGAAGAAAAGGTTGAGAGATGGAAAGCTTACATAGGGTGTTTGTATAAGGGAAAGGAGATTGAGAATCATGTTATGGAAAGGGAAGAGGAAATGGATGAGGATGAGAAGGGAGATTTAATATTGAGATCAGAATTTGACAGAGCGTTGGAAGATTCAAGCTGGAACAAAGCACCAGGCATAGATGATATACCAATATCGTTGCTAAACTGCATAGGCGATGAAGGTCTGAGAAGGTTATTTCACTTGGTGTAGGATTTATCAGATAGGTGAGGTACCCTCTGATTTCAAGAAGAATGTTCTCATCCTTATACCGAAGAAAGTGGGAGCTGACAGATGTGAAGGAGGATGGAAATACAGAGAGTTGGGTGAAGACCAGTTTGGCTTCACGAGAAACGTGGGAACAAGGGAAGCTGTACTAAGTCTTAGGTTGATTTTGGACGCTAGAATAAGGAAAGATAAGAGAACGTTCATGGCATTTGTAAACTAAGAAAAGGCTTTTAATAACGTTGATTGGAGTAAGTTGTTTGACATTTTGAAAACGATTGGTATAAGTACAGGGATAGGAGGGTGAACTATAATCTATACAGAAACCAGACAGCAGATATTCGAGTAGAAAGACATTAGAGAGAAGCTGGTATTCATAAAGGTGTAAGGCAAGGCAGCAACTTATCACCCATACATTTCAATCTATACCCTACATTGAACAAGCAATGAAGGAAATTGGTGACAAATTCAAAGTAGGAGTAAATATTCAAGGAGAAATAATTTCAACTTTGAGATTTGCTGATTACATCGTCATCTTAGCCGACACACCAGAAGATTTGAGGGAGGTTTTGAATGGCATGGATTCTGTCTGGAGAAAAGAATTCACGATGAAAATTAATAAATGTAAAACAAAACAAAAATAGAGTCGAATGAAGTTGGATGTCGAATTGGCAGGTGAAAAGCTAAAGGAAGTAGGTGACTTCTGTTACCGGTACTTAGGAAGCAAAATAACCAGTGAAGGACGAAACAAAGGGGATATAAAAGGTAGGTTAGCACAGGCCGGGGAAAGCATTTCTACAGAAAAGGAATCTGTCGACATCGAATATAGATTTACGTATTAGTAAATCATTTTTGAAGGCCTTTGTCTGGATCGTGGCGCTCCATGGAAGTGAAACTTGGACTGTTGGAGGAGCAGAAAAGGGGAGAGTGGAAGCGTTTGAAATGTGGTGTTACAGGTGAATGATGAAGATCAGATGGGTAGATAGGGTTACGAATGCAGAGGTATTGGAAAAGGATGATAGACACATTCGTGTCTGATCCCTCTATGGTTATAGCTTGACCTGGCTATTTACCATAAGCCGTTATTTAAGGAATTAGATTCCATCGCAGTCAATACCAAACAGCAAACACATTTCGTCACTGTTACCTATGCAAAAATTTACTTCATCGCAACCACGAGGGAAGATGTTCGTCTACAAAGGGATCCAGCGCCACATCGCCACGACTAACCAGAGGGTCCTGAGTTCGACTACGGTGAGCCAACTGAATGACTTACCCAAAGTCTCTATTTTCAACTGACTGTTGTTTGAGTCTTCAGTCTTTTGACTGGTTTGATGCAGCTCTCCATGCCTCCCTGTCCTGAGCTAATCGTTTCATCTCTACATAGCTACCACACCCTACATCCGAGACAATCTGTTTAACATATTCTAACCTTGGTCTACCCCTACAGTTCTTGTCCTCGACCCTTCCTTCCATAACTAAGCTTGCTATTCCTGGGTGTCTTAGTAGTTGTCCTACCAACCTATCTCTTCTCTTCATTAGCTGTCGCCAGAAACATCTCTCCTCTCCCACTCGTCTTAATACCTCTTTGTTTGTAACCCTATCTACCCATCTGATCTTCATCATTCTCCTGTAACACCACATTTCAAATGCTTCAATTCTCCTCTTTTCTGCTGCACCAATAGTCCAAGTTTCACTTCCATAGAGCGCCACGCTCCAGACAAAGGCTTTCAAAAATGACTTCCTAATACCTAAATCTATATTCGATGTCAGCAGATTCCTTTTTTGTAGAAAAGCTTTTCTTGCCTGAGCCAACCTACTTTTTATATCCTCTTTGCTTCGTCCATCACTGGTTATTCTGCTTCCTAAGTAACAGAAGTCTCCTACTTCCTTCAGCTTTTCACCTGCCAATTTGATCTCCATAGAGGTTTCTGATTTATTTCGGCTGCATTCCAGTATTTTTGTTTTACATTTATTAATTTTCATCATGAAATCTTTCCGTAAGACAGAGTCCATACCATTAAAAAACTCATTCAAATCCTCAGGCTTGTCGGCCAAGATGACGATGTCATCAGCAAATCTCAGAGTAGAAATTATTTCTCCTTGAATCTTCACTCCCACTTTAAATTTTTCTCTAATTTCCTTCATTGCTTGTTCAATGTAAAGATTGAAAAGTATGGGTGATAAGCTGCAGCCTTGCCTTACACCTTTCTGAATACCAGCTTCTCTCTCATGTCCTTCAACTCGAATGACTGCTGTCTGGTTTCTGTATAGATTGTATATCACCCTCCTATCCATGTACTTTATTCCAATCGATTTCAAAATGTCAAACAATTTAGTCCAATCAACGTTATCAAAAGCTTTTTCTAAGTCTACAAAAGCCATGAACGTTCTCTTATCTTTCCTTATTCTACCTTCCAAAATCAGCCTAAGACTTAGTACAGCTTCCCTTGTTCCTACATTTCTCCTGAAACCAAACTGGTCTTCACCCAACTCCGTTTCTATCTGGCTCTCAATCCTCTTGTAAATTATTCTAGACAGGATCTTTGAAGCATGAGTAATCAAGCTGATTGTACGGTAATCTTCACATCTGTCAGCTCCCACTTTCTTTGGTATAGGGATGATTACATTCTTCTTGAAATCAGGGGGTAGCTCACCTGTCTCATAAATCCTACACACCAAGTGAAATAACCTGATCAGACCTTCATCTCCTATGCAGCATAGCAACTCAATCGGTATATCATCTATGCCTGGTGCTTTGTTCCTGCTTAAGTCTTCCATAGCTCTATCAAATTCTGATCTCAATATTAAATCTCCTTTCGCATCCTCATCAATTTCCTCCACCATTTCCATTACATGATTCTCAATCTCCTTTCTCTTATACAAACTCTCTATGTAAGCTTTCCATCTCTCAACCTTTTCTTCCCTATCTGTTAGACGCTTTCCATTTGTGTCCTTAATATTACAGCACTTAGTCTTCTTTTCTCCAAAAGTATTCTTAATCCTTCGATAAGCTGTGTCTACTTTTCCTAATTTCAGACAATTTTCTATACCTGCACATTTCTCTTTCAACCATTCTTCTTTCGCTTCCTTGCTCTTCTTGTTAACCTCATTTCTCAGACGTCTGTATTCTGCTTTCCCCTTTTCATCTCTTACATTCTTGTGCTTCCGCCTTTCATCCATCAATTCTAGTATATCCTGAGTGATCCACGGTTTTCTACCTATTCTCTCTTTCCTACCAATGTTTTCTTCTGCGGATTTTGTTATTTCATTCTTCAAAAGTGCCCATTCGTCTGCAATTGAAGTTTGTTTAGGGTTTTTCATTAGTCCTTCCTTTATACTCTTCTTGAATCTTTCGTTTACATCCTTCTCTTTCAGTCTGTCTATTGCCCACCTTTTTGGCTTTTGACTTTTCTTCAGTTTCTTCAACTTTAATCTGCATTTCATTACAACCAGATTGTGATCAGAGTTTATGTCAGCACCAGGATATGTTTTACAATCCAAAATCTGGTTTCGAAACCTCTGCTTGACCATAATGAAGTCGATTTGGTAACGCCCTGTATCTCCTGGTCTCATCCATGTGAATATTCTTCTATTGTGGTTATTGAATAAGGTGTTAGCTATGACCAACTCATGCTCAGTGCAGAATTCTACCAGCCTGCTTCCTCGATCATTCCTTTCACCTAATCCGAAATCTCCTACTATCTTCCCTTCTCTCCCTTTTCCTACCACAGCATTCCAATCTCCCATTACTATAACATTTTTATCACCCTTGATATACCTCAGAATTTCGTCTATTTCTTCGTAGACCTTTTCAACATCCTCATCATCAGCTTGACTGGTAGGCATATAGACTTGTACCACTGTGGTGCAGGTAGGTTTAGTATTTATTTTTGCTACAATAATCCGTTCACTATATTGCTCATAATATTCCACCCGCTGTCCAAGTTTCCTACTCAATATGAGGCCAACCCCTGCTTGGCCATTGTTTGATTTAGTGCTAATGACCCTATAGTCTCCTGACCAAAAGTCCTGTTCTTCCTGCCAGCGCATTTCACTAATCCCAACCAAATCCAACCTCAACCTATCCATTTCCCTTTCTAAGTTTTCTAACCTTCCATTTCCTAGCAGACTTCTAACATTCCACGCTCCGATCCGTAGAATGTCAGATTTCCTCTTTGTCACTTCTGTGATGTTAACCCCCTCTCGAGTAGTCCCCACCCGGAGATCCGAACGGGGGACTAGTTTACCTCCGGATTGAAATTTTACAAGGGAGGAGGCCATCATCACATGTATTTATGCATAGAGAGGTGCATATCCTCGGGAATAGCATACAGCTGTAGTTTCCCGTTGCTTTCAGCCGTGCAGCAGGACGCAGTGTAGCCATTATTTGGCTTATATTATCAATATCTTAACCGTATATAAGACTAGTAAAGAATTGATTTATTCTGAAAGGCTGCTACTCCCTTTCAGAATAAGTAAAGAGCAATTCTACTAACAAAAATACTAACCTTCTACCGTACTAACAATTAAATACCAAAATTCTACTAACGAAAAAATACTAAAGTTCCACCAACAACAAATACTACCACTAAAACAGTCTGTCACCAGGCACACTCACATGCAATCACACATCACAGTCTACTGGAACAATGAACTATAACTAATAAACAATGCAACTGCTACCAGACACACACACACACACACCACAGTCTAATAGAACAATGATATATATCTAATAGACAAACTAACTACCTACTTACAACTACAACTAACTACATACTTACTGTACTGTTATTTGAATTGACAATATTTACAAAATGCAATTTAGATAGAAAATACTTACAAATTTCTACTATCATTTACATTTAGAGCAAATCGAGAAACTCCAATCTCGAGGGGTGATAAGGTTAATCTATAGTGAGCGCCTGCATCTATACCTAGCAGTACTAATTTCGGCGATGACGACAATGAAAACGATGTCAGCTAAGATAAAAAATGACTGAATCGCTAAGGAGTGCCAGCCGTTTATTGTGCTAATAAATAGTACAAATAAAACTGACTTCCTGTCTATGAATATACCCAAATGAGATGGGTTATTCCCCAATTCTGAAAAAATCACATGAGATTAATAAATACACATAGATTACCAGTTTTGGTCATCAAGCGATTATCATCAGACTCACCACACTCAGGCTACAAAATCCATGTCTGAAGGTATGGGTGAAAAGTAGCCTGTACAATACAATCTGAATGGTCCATTTACAACAACCACATATTCACTCCAAACAGGCAAATTCCAGAGGTCAATCACCACTTCCAGTATCTCAACAATACATCACATAGACCACAACTAACAAATACTGACGAGTTGCATTATTTCAACTAATCTTCTACTGACTTAACGGCACGTAAATTCACGCTTTTTCATTAACTTAATTTTTAGAATCATCTTCACTTCAGTATCTTCGCCGAGCCATTGTCAAGTAAGTAAATTCATTCTCTTATTATTATTATTATCATTTATTGATTTATCGTTATTTTCTTGTGTTTTAATATAGTTAAATTCTATCTTTATTCGATGCAGTCCTTTTCATTCTTCGGTTTCACCGTGTTTAAATTAATAGGGGGGAGCGACAGACATCCAGAGTACACACACATACACAGACACACTCACAGACACACAATTTTTGGCCCTGTGTAGATATCATAAGTCTACTTTCATTTTTTTGCAAAAACCGAAAGTACTATAGGCTAAATCGAAATTTTAAAATTTCACATAGCCGCCGTCTTGAGGGTATGTGAACAATTGAAATAAATTAGATGTCAGTGCATTGAAATGTAAATACACATTAGATGTACCATGTTTCTCTGCGTTCGGAGAACAGTCTAGTTAAAACTTTCAACTTCGCTTGGCCGCCATGTTCGTTTTGACTTAACAAGTTATTGAAAATCACATAGGTGAACTTCTAGTAGTGCTATTTATCACCGTAAAAAAAATCAGGGTGATATCAGTCATAGTTGTGGACATATAGAATGCCGGTGAAATATTTAACACATCCGCCATGTTGGATTAGTGAAAGGTAATGAAATTTGAAGGGCACGGTCAGAGTTGGACAAAATAGTACTATTGTATGTCTTTACCGAATTCCAATGAAATGGTTCCAGCCGTTTAGATTCTTTAAGGTGGGTCACACACACATACTCCCACACACAAACACACACACGGACAAAATGTGATCTCATAAGCCTATTTTTAGCCTATTTTCATTTTATGAATAAAAATAGGCTTATGAGATCACCTTTTGTCCGTGTGTCTGTGTGTGCGTGAGTGTGATGGTGTGTGTGTGTGTGTCCCCTAATAACTTCTAAACGGCTGGAGAGATTTCAATGAAACTCGGTAAGCTCATAGCACCATGCTGGATGACCCCGACTGTGCCCTTCAAATTGTATTGTCTCTCACCAATCCAACATGGCGGCTGTAAGAAATATTTCACCAGCATTCAGTATCTCCGAAACCATTACAGATATCACCCTGAAATTGTGTACGGTGATAAAGGGTAATACTAGAAGTTCACCTATGAGACTTTCCAAAAACCTGGTTACTAAAATACCAACATGGCGGCCAAGCGAAGTTGAGAATTTTAAATAGACTTTTCTCCTGGTTTAACCATCCAAACGTAATGAAACTTGATACAGAAAATTTTTATGCACATTGTAATGCACTGGCGTCTAATTTAGTTCAATTGTTTACATACCCTCGAAATGGCGGCTGTGCGAAATATTTCACCGGCATTCTATATCTCCGAAACTATTACAGATATCACCCTGAAATTTTGTACGGTGATAAAGGGACCTGGTACAAGTTTATCTATGTAACTTTCATAAACCTGTAATGTACAAAACGAACATGGCGGCCAAGCGAATTTGAAATATTTTAATAGACTTTCCTCGTGATTTAACTCGCTGAGCGCAGTGAAATGTGGTACAGTAAATGATTATACATATTGTAATGCACTGGCATCTAATTTAGTTCAATTGTTTACATAACCTCAAGATGGCGGCTGTGCAAGATTTTAAAACTAAGTGTTTATTTCTTGTGTCGTAATCATGCGATCGAAGTGAAAGTTTGAATAATGAACCTACGCAATAATTTTCCTTTAATGGTACATAACTCTATGGCTTATTCATATAACACTCCAAAATGGCGATCATACGAAATATTTAGATGGTTCTCAATATCTACGAATCTTTTACAGCAATCAATCTGATTTTTTTTATATTCATAGAGGCTATGCACATACGTTCACCTATAGGGCTTTCAGTGACCTGGTGAGCACAAATCCTACATGGCGGCGACGCAAATTATACTAATTTAAATGGACATTTCTCGCGATTTAACCATCCGAGTGCAGTGAAACTTTTCACGTTAAATATTTATACAAAAGGTAATTCACTGGCACCTAACTTATTTCAATTGTTTTCATAAGCACAAGATGGCAGCTGTGCGAAATTTTAAAATCTCGTTTTTACTTCTTGTGTTCTAATCATGCGATTGAAGTTTGAATACCACACGTACACAACAATCTTCATGTACTAGTACATAAATAAAAATCCAACCTGCTAACCATCTGAAATATTTAGATGGTTCTCAATATCTACGAATCTATCACAACCTTCAAACTGAAATTTTGTATGTTGATAGAGGCAATTAACATAAGTAGGATATATGAAAATAGGCTGTATAGTTCTTCACGGAACTACTTATTTCATAAATGAAAATCAGCTAATAAGCTTTGGTGTAGACCAAATGTATTCAGCATAGGCGTGTGCTTAAACATGCTAAATTGTGAAATTGAAATATAATTTTATTAACCAGTGAGTAGCAGCCTACATTTATTTGGCTGTTGGTAGGTGTTGAGTGGCCCCCTCTCAGAAGTGGGCAAGTGATTAGTGATGCCAACGTGGCGCTGTGCGGTGTTTAGCCGCAGACATAATGAATGTGTACGGTTATGCCTGCCACATGTATCACTTGACGCAAGCCGCAGTATAAATGATGTGATGCTATGAACATAGCGTGTTTTCATACCACCCAGTAGCTATGGCAACAGCGAATAACCACAAAGGATTAAATTATGCTTTATGGATATCATCGTACCCCATCAAAGCTTATGAATTTTTTCATGGCAAACTAATATCGATTGATCTACAGGGTGTTTGTTGCTCGTTGCATTAATCTCGCAATTGTTTGTTGGCACAAGATCGAGAAAATGTGTCTTTTCACTGATACATCGGTATCATTTTAGTTTGAGAGGCTGCGGGCCCCACCGAAATGTTCCCGAAATTCATTAGCCTTTATGAAGAGCGGCAATTTTTGGCGTTCTTTAACCATAATTTTCTTTCAGCCTTTGATTGTATCATAGCAAATATACACACATCAAAAAGAGTGTTACATCACCTCGGTACCAGGATCGCCTGACCCCTGACGCTAAATGTCGATATAGCATCATGAACACAGTCCCTCTGAACGTTCCTAGATGTCACTAAACCTGACCAACGCTGTACACAACTATGCATGAGCAGGGCCTATTAGACGGAGGGTGTACGATAGCCGATCAGGTCCAGTCATTCCACCAGGAAGGAGGTACACTGCACGTGTTGTGTGTACATAGGTCTGCCAGAAGGTCAATACCACCGTTTGATCGTATCCGCATTGTTATGTTTTGTCAGGAAATGAAGTTTCCAGACGTTTCCGAGTATATTATGTATAATAATAATGTTATTGGTTTTACGTCCCTTTTAACTACACTGGCATTTATTATGTATTATATTTCCGTGTCCGGGAGACCCACTAAATTCTTCCTTTCCAGAACTCTGCTGCTCTTAAAAGATGCCTGTACACTAGAGAGTGATTTTCATAGAGCAAGTCTAGCTAGACCGCTCTAGCTAAACTGAGTGCGTGTACGCTGTAGAGTAATTTTCCCTAGGTAGAGCATTCGTAGAGCAGACATAGACCAATCTACCTAGAGCACTGTCTGAACCTGTGTACACTGTCAAACGTAAATGCACTAGCTAGAGCTTAGAGCGGTCTCCGCTAGCGTTCTCTATCACCTGTGTACACAGTAGAGGAGCTTAGAGTGCCCTAGCTAGAGCTACTCTACGCTCTAGCTAGGGCAAAAGCTCTCCGGTGTACAGGCATCTTTATCCCTTGGTCTGTGGCCAACATGTCTTCCTGGCTGCAGGTGTCATTCAGATCTTGGCACGTGGGCAGGTGTTGTGGAGTCTGGATTTCTCCACAGTCACATCTTGGATCTTCTGCCTAACCCCACTTCACAAGGTTGCTACGACACTTAGGCACTCCTGTTCTCATCCGGTTTAAGGACTCCGAAGTCTTAGTTTTGGCTCAGGCGCCAGCGTCTGGTGTGGTCCAGGTACCGTCGCGCTAATGCGCTACTCTTCCTGGTGTATGTTATTGCGATGGGGTAAATTATGTTAATTTTTATGAAACTCTTCCTGGAACTAAGGCGAGAAGTGGTCACCTTGTGGTTGAATATAGAATGTCTGGGATCTGTATCAAGTTTTTGTCTCTCTTTCTCTGCGGCCACTTCGCGTCGAATAGCTGGAGGTGCAATGCCAGCGAGAGGGTGGATCTTCTGCACAGGAATAGGTCTCAGACATCCAGTAACAATACGGGTGGACTCGTAGAGCAACAGTATGTCCACTTGTTTGGAATGGGCAGGTGCTCCCCACACTGATGATCCGTACTCTCCTACTGCGAAGCGAAGTCCCAAAGCTGTTGAACGTAGGACCTGCGGTTTCGCACCCCAAGTTGAACCCATCAATTTCCACATTATGGTAATCCTTGAGCTGATCTTGCACTTCAATTCTCTACAATGTTTCCTGAAGCGATGCTGTTCGGACATGGAGGAGATACAAAGACACAGGAACTGTCAACGACATGCCTCGCTCAGGCCACACAAGGGCCAGGACGGCAGTGGATGACCGCTACTTACGAATTTCAGCTCGGAGGAACGCTGAAAGCAACACCACCATGCTGAATAATGCGTTTCGTGCCGCCACAGGACGTCGTGTTTAGACTCAAACTGTACTGCACGATTCGTACCTTCACTCCCGACGTCCATGGCGAGGTCCACCTTTGCAACCCCGACACAATGCAGCGCGGTAAAGATGGGCCCATCAGAATTGGCATCACACTCTCATCACAGATGAGTGTAGCATATGCCCTCAACCAGACAATCGTCGGAGACGTGTTTGGAGGCGGTTTAGTCGGGATGAACGTCTTAGACACTCTGTCTAGCGAGTGCAGCAAGGTGGTGGTTTCCTGATGTTTTGGGGTGACATCATGTGGGGCCGACGTAATCCACTGGTGGTCATGGAAGGCGCAGATACATGAATGCCATCCTCCGACCCATAGTGCAACCATATCGGCAGAATTTCGAGGAGGCATTCGTCTTCATGGATGACAACTCTAGCCCGCATCGTGCATATTTTGTGAATGTGTTCCTTCATGATAACGCCATCGCTCGCTGAGAGTGGCCAGACAAACCCCATCGAACATGCTTGGGATACATTGAAAAGAGCTGCTTTGGACGAGATGACTCACCAACCAATCTGAGAGATCTACGCCGAATCACCGTCAAGGAGTGGGACAATCTGAACCATCAGTGCCTTGATGAACTCGTGGATAGTATGCCATGACGGATACAGACATGCATCAATGCAAGAAGACGTGCTATTCGGTATTAGCGGTACTGGTGTATGCTGCAAACTGGACCGCAACTTCCGAAAGGCTCGCTGTATGATTGTACAACTGGCAATGTATGGTTTTCATGAGCAACAAAGAGAGGTGAAACGTTGTTCGTGTATATCTCTAAACCATTTGTGTGTCAAGGGGCAGGACCTCTTCACGCCAAGGTGATGCAATACTTTTTAGATTTGTGTAGTTATGAATATTAGTAAACTCTCAAACAAGACTGAGTGGTGTAGGCGTGCTCCACGGCTGGATTGAATAGCTGAACAAAGCCGTTATATACAGGTTGCAGCAATTTCAAAAAGTCATATCACCCGTTGTAAGTGAGTTAAATTAACAATTCGACCTGAAAACTAATCAGAAACTCATCGAGTTTTAGTTTTAGATGTGACTGTACTCCCTCCGTGACTTTAGCTGATGTGCAGAATGAGTGCGCGACAGGAAGCTGCCATGCCGGTTCTATTCAATGGCTTGACTTGACACCCCTATTTGACACCTCTGGCCTTTTTCTTATGGGGATACGTAAAAGATTGTATTCAGTGAACCTGTCAGATATCCGCAACATTGAAGACAAAGCATCACCGATGCTGTTGCTACACTCACGCCTGAGATGATCCAGTTCCCTTGGGCCGAAATCGACTATTGACTGGATGTTTGCAGAGCAACCAAGGGAGCCCACATACGAGGGCAGATCAAAAAATGAGTTGCACTTCCCAGTTATGGACATTTATTACACCACCTATACAACAACAACACGCCTATAACGATATACAATGTAAAGTCACTTTTCCACATAGTTTCCAAGAGACTCCAAACATTTCTGTGAACGCACAACCAACTTGTCGATGCCGGATGCATAGAAAGTTCCTCCAGCGTTCTGCAACCACACGGAGACAGCGGCCTTCACCCCCTCATCGGTCTGGGAAAGTCGACCACCTGTCTAATGATCGCATTCACACTGTTGATATTGGCACGGGTCCTGGACGTTGCGGGCCTGCCCTCGCGATATCCGTGCGTCCGGCTTCGAATTGCTGACACCACTTCACGATCCCTTGCCGGGAAATGGCCCGCTCCCCATACACAGTACTAATTTCACGATGAATGTCCGTGCAATTCTTCCTTTAGGCCCATAGGAATCGGATTGTCGCACGCACCTCATATTTGGAGTGAACGTCCAGTCGACGCGCCATTGCATTTGGCCGCTATTCACATCATACAAGACAAGACACCACAGCGAGCTGCCTAACAGACGTGTGGGCAGTGTCTGTCCCATTCTCCGCTAAGTCCACGTTTGCGACACACAGCGCGCTGCTGCAGCGCGTTAGTGGAACTAACTTTTTGATCCACCTTCGTACAAACATTATCAGGTATGAGAAAAACAAATGTTTGAGTTGATGAATTTAACAAAATAGTACTCGTTTTAATATCTCTAATAGTTCGTGAGCAATGATGTTTTAAAAGTGCTGAAACCATTTTCAAGGACCATGTATATTTAAAACGCTAAAGTGTATGTTTCACGAAACTCAAGCTCTTAAACCAGAGAGAGTTAGAAGGTGCGGTGTGTGCCAAAATATTCCAAATCGTCTCAATAGTAGAGGGTAAACCTTTAATTTCTTGAAAAGTCAACGGAAATATATTTATTTGTTAACTAGCAGGTACCCGCGGCTTCGCTCGCGTCATAGTCATGTCATATTGTTATTCAAAGAATTGCAGGTTTAACCCCATTAACACCCCTTTAGAACCTGAATATCCAAAAATCCCTCCTTAGTGGACGTTTTCGACACACAACAAACAAATCCCCAAAATATCATTCTTCTAACTTTAATAGTTTTGGTTGGTCGATGAGAGTGAACATCCAAAAATCCTTCCTTAGTGGACGTTTTTCTTCCAGAATTTCACCTCTCCCCATAGGCCCCTTATATTGGATTTATGAAAAAAAAAAACGGTCGAACACCTATTTATTTTATTTATTTATTTATTTATAAGCTGATTGATTTTTCCGAGTATCAAATACCTCGCCTATGTCGTTTAAGAGATACACGCTCCGTTAGGAATCCATCAAGCCCCACTTTTCACCCCTTTCACCTCATAATATACACCACATCGAAAAACCCTCAGACACGTGTCATATGCCGAGTATCACATCCCCCAATGAAACCAATCGGGAGATATCGCTATTCAATGAAATGCAGGTCTACTCCCTTAACAATCACCTGAAACCAAAAATCCATGGGACGAAAAAAAAACATCAAAATATCATATTGGTTTCGGATCCTAAAAGACGTGAAAAATATAATAAAAGTATTAAAAAGAGCTATTTTTTGAAATTTCATTCGAATCAATTTTTATGTAATTCCTGGGACTTGGAAATTTCCGTTCAAAAAGTACAAAATCATTAATAAATCCCTAAGTATTCGTCGTATGATGAAATAGCAAGAGACAAAAAAGTTATAATTTTGTTATTGTCTACAACATAGGCCATGTATAATTTTACATATTACCTCTTTCCCCCCCCAGAATTTCACCCCTCCCCATGGGCCCCTTAATTTGGATTTATGAAAAAACGGTGAAACACCTATTTACTTATTTTTTATGCTGATGTTTTTCCGCTGAGTTTCAAACTCCTCGCTTATCTCGTTTAAGAGATACACGCTCCGTTAGGAATCCATCACCCCCCCCCCCCCCACTTTTCACCCCTTTCACCTCATAATATACACCAAATAGAAAAACCCTAAGACACGTGTCTTCTTATTAGCCTACTTTCGATTTTTGCAAAAAATGAAAGTAGACTTATGAGATCAACACAGGGCGAAAAAAAGTGTGTCTGTCTGTGTGTGTATGTGTGTGTGTGAGTCTGTGTGTGTGTGTGTCTGTGTGTGTGTGTGTGTGAGTGTGTGTACTCTGAATGTCTGTCCCCCCTATCAATTCGAACACGGTGAATGCGAATTGAACGAAATTTGGTACAAAGGTAGTACTAGCAAAGGACACCTCAGTGTCATGTTTTATATCGCCGCCATCTTGACGGAAACGTAATGGCGGCCACACAAATGTTCAAAGCTTAAATCAAATTACGACTAACCTAATCATCCGATCTCTACCAAATTTTGCAACGACATACCTTTATGCGGAGAGCATCCTTTGACCAAACCAATAGGTCATCAGTGTAACAGTTTGCGGATGGCGGCCATCTTTGTGTGAAAATCGATTCCCCCTATTAACTCGAACACGGTGCAACCGAATGGAACGAAATTTGGTACAGAGGTAGTACTAACAAAAGGCACCTCAGTGTCATGTTTTATATCGCCGCCATCTTGACGGAAACGTAATGGCGGCCACACAAATGTACAAAGCTTAAATCAAATTACGACCAACCTAATCATCCGATCTCTACCAAATTTTGCAACAACATACCTGTATGGGGGGAGCATCCTTTCACCAAACCAATAGGTCATCAGCGTAATAGTTTGCGGATGGCGGCCATCTTTGTGTGAAAATCGATTCCCCCTATTAACTCGAACACGGTGCAACCGAATGGAACGAAATTTGGTACAGAGGTAGTACTAACAAAAGGCACCTCAGTGTCATGTTTTATATCGCCGCCATCTTGACGGAAACGTAATGGCGACCACACAAATGTTCAAAGCTTAAATCAAATTACGACCAACCTAATCATCCGATCTCTACCAAATTTTGCAACAACATACCTTTATGGGGGGAGCATCCTTTGACCAAACCAATAGGTCATCAGCGTAATAGTTTGCGGATGGCGGCCATCTTTGTGTGAAAATCGATTCCCCCTATTAATTCGAACACGGTGCAACCGAATGGAACGAAATTTGGTACAGAGGTAGTACTAACAAAAGGCACCTCAGTGTCATGTTTTATATCGCCGCCATCTTGACGGAAACGTAATGGCGGCCACACAAATGTTCAAAGCTTAAATCAAATAACGATTAACCTAATCATCCGATCTCTACCAAATTTTGCAACTACATACCTTTATGGAGGGAGCATCCTTTGACCAATCTAATAGGTCATTCACCTGATAGTTTGCGGATGGCGGCCATCTTTATGTCAAAATTGATTCCCCCTATTAATTCGAACACGGTGGAACCGAATGGATCGAAATTTGGTACAGAGGTAGCACTAGCAAAGGGCACCTCAGTGTCATGTTTTATATCGCCGCCATCTTGACTGAAACGTAGTGGCGGCCACACGAATGTTCAAAGCTTAAATCAAATTACGATTAACCTAATCATCCGATCTCTACCAAATTTTGCAACTACATACCTTTATGGAGGGGGCATCTTTTGACCAATCTAATAGGTCATTCACCTAATAGTTTGCGGATGGAGGCCATCTTTATGTCAAAATTGATTCCCCCTATTAATTCGAACACGGTGGAACCGAATGGAACGAAATTTGGTACAGAGGTAGCACTAGCAAAGGGCACCTCAGTGTCATGTTTTATATCGCCGCCATCTTGACTGAAACGTAATGGCGGCCACACGAATGTTCAAAGCTTAAATCAAATTACGATTAACCTAATCATCCGATCTCTACCAAATTTTGCAACTACATACCTTTATGGAGGGAGCATCCTTTGCCCAATCTAATAGGTCATTCGCCTAATAGTTTGCGGATGGCGGCCATCTTTGTGTCAGAATTGATTCCCTCTATTAATTCAAACACGCTGAAACCGAATGGAACGAAATTAGGTACAGAGATAGCACTAGCAAAGAGCATCTCAGTGTCATGATTAATATCGCCACCATATTGACAGAAACGTAATGGCGGCCACACGAATGTTTAAAGCTTAAATCAAATTACGACTAACATAACCATCCGAACTCTACCAAACTTTGCAACAACATACCTTTATGGAGGGAGCATCCTTTGACCAATCTAATAGGTCATTAGCCAAATAGTTTGCGGATGGCGGCCATCTTTATGTCAAAATTGATTCCCCCTATTATTTCGAACACGGTGGAACCGAATGAACGAAATTTGGTACAGAGGTAGCACTAGCAAAGGGCACCTCATATTCATGTTTAATATCCCTATAGCACGTTGTATTTCAACAAGCTACTACAACCAACATTCAATCATACTCCTTGAAAAGGACAAAGAGTTATAACAATACCCATGCATTTAGGAGAAAGTAGGCTATATGTTCTTTACTGAACATCTTGTTTTTAGCCTACTTTTCACATTTTGCAAAAATGAGGAAAAAGTAGACTTATGAGATCGATCCGGGAAAATGTGTGTCTGTCTGTCTGTCCTTCTGTCTGTCTGTCTGTCTGTCTGTCTGTCTGTCTGTCTGTCCATCTGTCTGTCTGGCTGTGTGTGTCCCCCCCCTATCAACTCCTAAACGGCTGCAGAAATCGAAACGAAATTTAGTATGAGTAAAGTTGTATACCGGAATATCTCACGTCCATATTTGAAAATGATGCCAGTGCTACCAACTGCTGAATATACGCACTAGAAATTTGAGCTCCATGTTGGATATCTTGGAAGGTATGCATGGGAGCTATTCCAAAATTGGCACAATTGTAGATAACACTATTTCAGTTTAATATTCAGGAGGCCATACATGACAATGTGGCCAAAATAATGTGAAGCCTTCTGATAGGCCCAATATTTAAATGCCTATAACTCCTACACTATCAATTGGATTTCAACCAAATGTTGTATGTAATATGTGTACATAAACAGATATGACTGAGCGTATTCTTAAGAGCCACCAGGGCTGCCAACTGTTAATAATTGCTCTCTCTATTCTTTTATCCAAATACCAATATATCACAAGTATGCAAGCCGACAGCTTTAAACTATGCACACGTGTAGTACCTGACATTTTAGATTAATTTTGGAGTAATTTATATAATTCAGTTCTACCAACATGATTCTAAACCTGCTGATAGGGCCAATTTTTAATACATGTAACTTCTGTACTATCAGTTGGATTTCAATCAAATTTCGTAAGTGCTATGTGTAATATAACAGATATGACTATAAGTACTCTTAAGAGCAATCAGGGCAGCCAACTCTTAATAAATGCTGTCTATATTTTTAGCCTACTTTCGATTTTTGCAAAAAATGAAAGTAGACTTATGAGATCAACACAGGGCGAAAAAAGTGTGTCTGTCTGTGTGTGTGTATGTGTGTGTGTGAGTCTGTGTATGTGTATGTGTGTGTGTGAGTCTGTGTGTGTGTGTGTGTGTGTCTGTGTGTGTGTGAGTGTGTGTACTCTGAATGTCTGTCCCCCCCCCTATCAATTCGAACACGGTGAATGCGAATTGAACGAAATTTGGTACAAAGGTAGCACTAGCAAAGGACACCTCAGTGTCATGTTTTATATCGCCGCCATCTTGACGGAAACGTAATGGCGGCCACACAAATGTTCAAAGCTTAAATCAAATTACGACTAACCTAATCATCCGATCTCTACCAAATTTTGCAACAACATACCTTTATGGGGGGAGCATCCTTTGACCAAATCAATAGGCCATCAGCGTAATAGTTTGCGGATGGCGGCCATCTTTGTGTGAAAATCGATTTCCCCTATTAATTCGAACACGGTGCAACCGAATGGAACGAAATTTGGTACAGAGGTAGTACTAACAAAAGGCACCTCAGTGTCATGTTTTATATCGCCGCCATCTTGACGGAAACGTAATGGCGGCCACACAAATGTTCAAAGCTTAAATCAAATTACGACTAACCTAATCATCCGATCTCTACCAAATTTTGCAACAACATACCTTTATGGGGGGAGCATCCTTTGACCAAACTAATAGGTCATCAGCGTAATAGTTTGCGGATGGCGGCCATCTTTGTGTGAAAATCGATTCCCCCTATTAATTCGAACACGGTGCAACCGAATAGAACGAAATTTGGTACAGAGGTAGTACTAACAAGAGGCACCTCAGTGTCATGTTTTATATCGCCGCCATCTTGACGGAAACGTAATGGCGGCCACACGAATGTTCAAAGCTTAAATCAAATTACGATTAACCTAATCATCCGATCTCTACCAAATTTTGCAACTACATACCTTTATGGAGGGAGCATCCTGTGACCAATCTAATAGGTCATTCGCCTAATAGTTTGCGGATGGCGGCCATCTTTGTGTCAGAATCGATTCCCCCTATTAATTCAAACACGGTGAAACCGAATGGAACGAAATTTGGTACAGTGATAGCACTAGCAAAAGGGCATCTGAGTGTCATGATTAATATCGCCGCCATATTGACAGAAACGTAATGGCGGCCACACGAATATTCAAAGCTTAAATCAAATTACGATTAACCTAATCATCCGATCTCTACCAAATTTTGCAACTACATAGCTTTATGGAGGGAGCATCCTTTGACCAATCTAGTAGGTCATTCGCCTTATAGTTTGCGGATGGCGGCCATCTTTGTGTCAGAATCGATTCCCCCTATTAATTCAAACACGGTGAAACCGAATGGAACGAAATTTGGTACAGAGATAGCACTAGCAAAAGGGCATCTCAGTGTCATGATTAATATCGCCGCTATATTGACAGAAACGTAATGGCGGCCACACAAATGTTTAAAGCTTACATCAAATTACGACTAACATAACCATCCGATCTCTACCAAACTTTGCAACAACATACCTTTGTGTAGGGAGCATCCTTTGACCAATATAATAGGTCATTAGCCTAATAGTTTGCGGATGGCGGCCATCTTTATGTCAAAATTGATTCCCCCTATTAATTCGAACACGGTGGAACCGAATGAACGAAATTTGGTACAGTGGTAGCACTAGCAAAGGGCACCTCAGTGTCATGTTTTATATCACCGCTATCTTGACGGAAACGTAATCGCGGCCACCCAAATGTTAAAAGCTAAAATGTAATTACGACCAACCTAATAATCTAGTCTTTACCAAATTTTGCAACACCATATCTTTATGTGGGAAACATATTCTGACCAAACTGCAAGAACATCAGTCCAATAGTTTGCAGATGGTGGCCAAGTATGTGTGCAAATCGATTCCCCCTATCAATTCAAACGCGGTGAAACCGAATTGAACGAAATTTGGTACAGAGGTAGCACTAGCAAAGGGCACCTCATATTCATGTTTAATATCCCTATAGCACGTTGTATTTCAACAAGCTACTACAACCAACATTCAATCATATTCCTTGAAAAGGACAAGGAGTTATAACAATACCCATGCATTTAGGAGAAAGTAGGCTATATGTTCTTTACTGAACATCTTGTTATATATTTAGAGATGTTAGGGAGAGAATCTTCCCACCCCTTTCATTTCAAGAAGTTCCACATGCATCCACAAGTTAGATGAAGAGAAATATTGAAAACCCATTAATTTGATATTGTCATCAGAAACCAAAGGTGGGAAGCTTATATCCCAGTGGTCTCCACAGTGCACGTGCTCGCCAATTCGGTTGTGTTGAGTGAATGCAATGCATTGTTTTACAGAAGAAGGCGTCTTTATTGAAGATAAGAGATTTGTAAACGTTGGTATATAACTGAAATACAATGTTAATAATGGTTTTGGTTACTTGAGTAAATATATTTCAGCTAGAATGGAAATAATTATCCTGCACAGGGTGTTTGCCATAGAGTAGAACATTTTTAGCCTACTTTTCACATTTTGCAAAAATGAGGAAAAAGTAGTCTTATGAGATCGGGCAAATGTGATTCTGTCTGTCTGTCCTTCTGTCTGTCGGTCTGTCTGGCTGTGTGTGTCCCCCCCCCCCACCCCTTACAACTCCTAAACGGCTGCAGCAATCGAAACAAAATGTGGTAGGAGTAAAGATCTATACCTGAATATCTCACGGCCATATTTGGAAATGATGTCAGTGCTACCAACTGCTGAAAAATCGCAACTGAAATTTGAGCTCCATATTGGATATCTTGGAAGGTATGAATGGGAGCTATTTCAAAATTGGCACACGTATAGATAATAATATTGCAGTTTAATTTCCAGGAGGCCATACATGGCAGTGTTGCCAAAATGATTATAAGCTTGCTGATAGGTCCAAATTTTAAATACATATAACTTCTACACTATCAATTGGATTTCAACCATATTTTGTATGTGCTATGTGTACATAAACAGATATGACTGGGTGTATTCTTAAGAGCCACCAGGGCTGCCAACTGTTAATAAATGCTCTCAATTTTTTAAATCTAAATACCCATATATCACAAAATGCAAGCCGACAGCTTTAAACTATGCACACGTATAGTACCTGACATTCTATATTAATTTGGAGTAACTTATAATACGTCAGTGCTACCAACATGATTCTAAGCCTGCTGATAGGTCCAATTTTAAAATGCATGTAACTTCTATACTAACTAATGGATTTCATTCAAAATTGACACATTAATAGATCATTTATTATTTCAGATTATTTCTGAACAATACATGTATGTCATTGTTGCCAACATGATTTTACGCGCGCTGTTTGATCCAATGTTTAACTGCATGTAACGTCCATGCTATCCATTGGACTTCAACCAAATTTTGTATTCTGTACCTTAACAGATGGAACTAACAATATATTCAGTCACCAGGGCTGCCAACTGTAGTTCTCTATTAGGCTACATTATGCCAGGTATACAGTATTTCGAACTAATTAGAAATTTCGATATTACCAACTTAATCTCGTCATTATTCTAGATAGGTCCATATAGATTAATCATTGGCATGAATCTTAAATTTTAAGAAAAGTAGGCTCTTTAGTTCGTCACGGTACTTCTTGTTTTTAATGATGAGTTTATATGCCGAGTATCACATCCCCCAATGAAACCAATCGGGGGATATTGCTATTCAATGAAATGCAGGTCTACCCCCTTAACACTCCTTTAGAACCTGAATATCCAAAGATCCTTTCTTAGTACGCGTTTGCGGCCCTTGAGGAAGCGGCATACCAAATTTCATTCCAATCCGTTCGGTGGTTTCTGAGATTTCGTGATGAATGAATCAGTGAGTGAGTGGTATTTGAGCTTTATATAGTAGATAGATAAGCCCCTGCCAGAACATCGTCGCATCTAGCCTGCATAACAGTAAAGCTGGGCGGGTGTTATATATACATGGGGCGTCCACAAGTGACCAATCGTAACAAATGAGCAGTGATGAATTGCTCTCTGATTTCATAAATATCGTCAATCTCTACTCAGTATAAACCAAAGTCCCCGATTCTTGGATGTTACGGGTAAACTCGAGAACCACTGGATGGATTTTGATGTGATATTCACCATTCTGTAAAGGATATATCGAGGATGATTTCTGTAGAAAATAATTTATTTATGATCAAAGGAAGCCGAGCAGTAACCATTTAAGTGGAAAAGTCGAAAAAAACCTGGCGTCCGGGCGCTTTTTAAGCTTACTCTGGGCAAACCGTTAAAAATATTTACAGTAAATACTATGGGTGTAAGATTTGTTCAGCATGAAAAGTTCTAAAAAAAGTCCGCGAGAGCATATGTCTATCTTCAATAAATCGCCCACTCTAAGTGTTTTTACGTTTTAATTTCTTCCAACCATGTCCATTCAACTACTGAACTGAGTGACAGTTTAAGAGCTAGCTAAGGGCGAGTCTATCATCCCTGTTACAGCCTAGCTAGCAAGCGAACCTATTGCCCCAGATACAGCCAGCAGCAAACCGTTGAGTCGTGTTGAGTTAAGACTTCTGAGAAGAGTGGTTGTGTTTGGAGTTTCCCTGAAAGTGCAACTTGGGTTTTCTTCATATCACCTGTGAAACACAGTCAAGTTAAGATTGGACAGAAGGGGGAATTGAGTATCATTCACTTCGCCATTCCCTGGAAATGCAACTCTCATTTCGCCTATGAACTTTTCGTTCCGCAAAATTCACAGTCAATTTAAGATTGGACGGAAGGGGGTTATATTACGTAGCCTATATTAAATTATACTGATTGGCGTATAATATCTACTTAGTACGGGTAATCTCGGGAACCACTGAATGGATTTTGATGCGGTTTTCACCATTTTGTAAAGGATATCTCGAGGAAGGTTTCTGTAGACAATAATTTATTTATGACCAAAGGAAGTCAAGCACTAACGATTTCAGTGAAAAGGTCGAAAAAAAACTGGTGTCCGTGCGCTTTTTAAGCTTACGCTGGGCAAACCGTTAAAAATATCTATATTGGCAACTCCAGCTATCTGATATGACATCTAGCGGTAAAAATGAGAAACTTACCAAGTAGGGTACATTTGTCACGTGGTGACTGTTTGTATATGGTTTCTTGTATTCGTAAGCAGATCGAGGTAAATTCTTCGTGTCTTTATACATAAGTAATAAGTTTTACTTGTTGATGGAGTGTAAAATGAGTAAAAGCAAAGTATATTGCTCAGTTTACGGCTGTAAGTCGATGCATAAGAGGGCTGCGGATATACGTTTTCATCACTTTCAAAAGATGTACATAGCAATAGCCGAAAGGTGACGATACCAAATAAATACGGGCAACAGGAACGGGTTGTTCACTGTTACGCCGAGCCAAGCCGAACCTAGACAGCCAAGCTTACACCAGCCGACGACAGCCAAGCTTCATCAGTCAGGTATCCTTCCCCGCTCGCTAGTTCATTTCCAATAACCCTACCAACCGCCATCACCTCGCTCTGCGATATCCAAGCCCCCACTACGAGTCATATAGGCCTAATTTGACTTCGCAGGGTAAATATCTACTCTGCGAGAACCTGCTACTCCGATATTCAACACCAAACCTTCCTGCTAACCATCCAAATCACACAATTCCTGTGTCCCCCGAACTTGAATACAAGTTAAACTCACCTCTTCACCCTACCAAGCAGCAAATAATTTCTAGAGTCTATGGTACAGTGAGCAAACTCAAATATAGCTTTTAAACGTAACAGCGCCATGACTCGAACGGCTCAAAAATAAATACCAGCGGACAACTGATGCTTGATAATATGCAATTGACACATAAAATCCAGTGGAACACACAAATTAGATCACGTGTATCGCACAGTTATACATATATAAAATCAAAAATAACACTGCCATTATTTTAGGGACCACATTTACTGATTATAATCGAAAAATAAAAAGTGTTCCATATCAAACGTATGTTATTGAGTATTTTTACCCTACTTATCCAGACCGACCGCAGCGCCCCAAGTGTTAGTTTGAGTTGCCAATACTATGAGTGTAAGAATTGTTCAGCATGAAAATTAAAAAAAAACGCCCGGGAGAGCATATCTCTATCTTCAATACTTCGCCAACTATAAGTGTTTTTACGTTTTCATTTCTTCCAACAAACTCCAGTTACTGAGGCGACAGTTTTCGAGCTAGCTAGGGGCGAGTCTATCACCCCAGTTAAAAATTAGCTAGCGGACGAGCTTATTGCCCCAGATACTGCCAGCAGCAAACTGTCGAGTCGTGTTGAGTTAACAACTTTAGAGAAGAGTGGTTGTGTTTGGTGTTTTCCTGGAAGTGCAACTCGGCTTTTCTTCATTTCGCCTGTGAACATTTCGTTCCGCAAAATTCACAGTCAAGTTAATATTGGACGGAAGGGGGATTTGTGTTTCATGCACTTTGCCTTTCTCAAATTACGTCTGACAAGAATTTGTTGCACATGCATCTCCATGATAATATAATTAATTATTAGTCCAGTCAGTGATTTTAACCCATTATGCCGAGACGTAAAACGGATATTGGTCGTTGTTCATTGACATTGAAAAATAAAGCGCTTATCACGTAATGCATTCATAACTGTTGCCGGGCGAAGCCGGGTCGGGTTGCTAGTTTGTTTATAAAGTGCAATTAAAGAAACAAACAAGACGAGAGCCCCTGCCACAACTGTGTCACGTCAAGCCCGCATAACAGTAAAGCCGAGTGGGTGGTTTCTACATATGCGAGAATTCTCGCATGGGTCCTCTAGTTATTCAGGAAATCTTCGCTTGAATACCCTAACCTCCACATACTGTATAAAGAGTTCCATACGTCCACGTTTCTGCAGATTTTTCGATCTTGTTCTTTATTGGTAAGTTTTAATTTACCCAAGTATATACTTCTTCTTCTGCCGTTTAGACCGACTGTACACCACGTTAATTTGATTTCAGCTTCTGGATCTTTATTTTTGCCCAATACTCCTTCATTCTATCGCTCTGCATTCTCCTCCTTTCATCAGTCCATGGTGCCTGGATCCGTGATGTAGGGTGACTCTTAAAACCGTGAAATTCTTAATTTTGGCTTTAAATCCTTCCCTGTTGCTGATTTTAGCTTCACATGTTGCCATTTCTTCTAGGTCCATCTTCACCTCCTGTAGTTCTCCTGGTTGAAAATAATTTAATTATCCGGCAGATTAATCTACCTGGGTCCATTCTCTATATATGTCAAAAGAACATGACCCTTCTTTTCCGGGTGGTGGTTGAGATTGGTTGGTCGGTTCCTCAGTTTAGGGGCTGCGACAGCGCGGTCATGTAGCCCCGTGTACTTTGGGTGTGTGTAGAATGTGTCTGATAACCGGTGTTAATTGTGATGGCTGTATTAGTTTGTGTATCTGTTTTTTAATTGAAGTAAGGACTGCAACTTTGAATTTTTAAATAGTTCCTACTTTTGCCGCCAAACATCACCGTCAACGACTACTAGGCCTAGTTTAGAACTTAGCTACTAGACGCCACCGCAGTCGGCTATTGGCAACGAACGTAGGATCCTAAGGGCGTTGTTTACATTCTTAACCTATACAATTTAGCTTCACACGGGTGTAATTAGTGGAAGGTTCTTTAACATGACATAAATCTATGACATGGGACCGCCGGCTTTACTTCCCATCCGAAGGAAGCCATACTGAGGGATTTTTAACGCTCTTAAAAATCCGATGGCTTCGGCAGGGTTTGAACCCGCGATCTTGGGCATAGAAGCTCAGCATGCTACCGACTACGCCACCGAAGCCGCTGGTGATTGAGATTTTATCCAATCTGAGGTATACTTTTTGGTTCCCTTTTTTTCAATCTAATATCGATGATATCATTTTCAACTTTATTTATACTTATTTTTCGTTTCTTTATTTTATTGTTTCCAACCTTGCGCCTCTTTTCGATAATCATCATCATCATTTATTGTACTCAATAGGCCATGAAGACCCATGGCAGTTGACAGAGAATATACATTACATTACAAAATATATTCCATAATATAACAATTAGGAACAAAAATAAATTAAAACGAGATGTCCAATCATACATGAGAGGTATGTTTCTGGTCACAATGTCAAATATTTATTGCAGATGCTGTTCCACCACCTTCTATCTGTAGCATCACCGAGGGAAGCTGTAGGTTTTATTTCTTCCAATGTCACCATCATTATATCTCTCCACCTTGTCCTTGGACGGCCTTTTAGGAGTTTGCCAATCAGCCGGGAGTTAAAAACTCTGTTAGGAATAGGTGCTTCTGCTCTAATAACATGCCCTAGCCACTGAAGTCATCGTTCATTGATGGTTCTACCAATAGTTGCTTTTTTAAATAGTTGGTATAGGTCTTCCTACTGCCTCCTGTCCCATCTTCCTTCGTCCACATTGAAAAAATGCCCTTTATCTGGATTTCTAGACTGAATATGATGATATGTGATGCTTACGTCATGCATAGCGAACCATTAATTAACGTTATTAAAAAAAAAAGGTTGCTTCTGCGTCCATGAATGTGTACGCTTCCGGGTGCATGCCTATATTTTTTCAGTGTACTAATGGCACCAATAACTTCTGACGAGAACACTTCCTTGGCACGCCGAACATTCATTTTTTCAAATTTAGTGGGTTCGATGTGTTTTTTAGTGAGGTGTCTGACCGGTTTGACGATCTCACCCTTTTGCAAGCAAGCAAGCTTGTAGTTTAACGCGACCGTTAATCTCGAGATCATGAGCCACGGGACCTCCTTTTTACGTGGAATCCGAACCACAGGACATGGCATTTCCCTTCGAAAATCTCACATGCATTGACCGGGAATCGAACCCGGACCGCCTTGGTGAGAGGCATACAGCTAGACCGCTGAGCCACCACGCCCCTCACCCTTTTGCATTGTGTATAGTAATGACAAGTATTTCCCTGAAATTATTCCAGTACCATCAGTCATCTCTCGTTACAGAAACTGCGTTCTAATGTTTTTTTTAGAATGTGACAATGATCAAAACTAGGGAATACATTCCTAGACTCGTCGTATGGGTGATTGACCATTGGTTGCAAATTCCCTCCCCCTAAATGCCTCATCATTGTAGTGTTAGTTTTGTGATTATCAGTGACAGTTATTATAATTATGAAGCCGCATTGTTCAACCTCGAGAATAACGTCCAGCAGGAGTTTATGTAAGTCCCGTCCTGAAAGCTGCTTTGTGAAAAAGAAGGCACACGGTATCTGATAATTTGTCGAAAGATCTCTTAGAACAAAACACAACACACGATTAGCTGCTACTTGTTCCCTGCTGTAATTTTGATCCTCTCTTTCCTTTTTGAGACGGTGTTGGAGTAGTGTCCTTGTACCCGAAGAAGGTGCAAGGTATGTCTAATTTCTCTTAGATTTATTAGCACGCTATTTTATTTTGTGATAAAATTTTAATTTTGATAATGCGGAAATTATAATGATAATAATTATATAGTGTCACTAGCAACCCGCCCCGGCTTCGCCCGGGAACAGTTATGAATGTGCAAGGAATTCCTGTCAGACGTAATTTAAGAATGGCGAGGTGCAAGCCAAATCCCCCTCCCGTCCAAACTAAAAACACTTATAGAGGGCGATGTATCGAAGATAGAGATATGCTCTCGCGGACTTTTTTGTAGAATTTCTCACGCTGAACAATTCTTACACTCATAATATAATGATATTTTTAACGGTTCGCCCAGCGTAAGCTTAAAAAGCGCACGGACGCCAGGCTACTCTTTCGACCTTTTCACTGAAATCGTTACTGCTTGGCTCCCTTTGGTCATAAATAAATTATTTTCTACACAAATCTTCCTCGAGATCACCTTTACAGAATGGTGAAAGCAGCATCAAAATCCATCCAGTGGTTCTTGAGATTACACATTTAATATACGTACTGTACAGCTGATTCCCTATCGCGCCTATAATGGGAGGGGAGTGCGTTCTACCGGCAACGAGTAGAAACTTTCCAATTACATGTTATACATGGGTTCTGACTGGGAATGTCAAGGCCGGTATAGAGCGCAGCTCGTATTCAGTCGGCCGTGGTGAACTTCTAGTAGTTCGCTTTATCACCGTTAAATATTCCAGGGTGATATCGGTAATAGTTTCGGAGTTATTGAATGCTGGTGAAATATTTCGCACAGCCGCCATGTTGGATTGGTGAGACGTAACAAAATTTAAAGGACACAGTAGGGGTCGTCCGGAATAGTGCTATGAACTTACCGAGTTTCATTGAATTCGCTCCAGCCGTTTAGAGGTTATTAGGGGGGACACACACCATCACACACGCACACACGGACAGACACACGGACAAAAGGTGATCTCATAAGCCTATTTTTTCATAAATGAAAATAGGCTAAAAATCCGTATTGACGTTGCTCAACATAATCCTGTTCGACGCAACTCACAACTGTAGAATAAGACAATATCAACTCAATCATTGTCCTCATCACTAGGCTGAGTGCACCCCGTTACAGCACCAAGCCAGTTTCTAATACTCCTGACGGAGCCGGGAATTCGAACCCGGGGCCTCCGGGAGAGAGGCAGGCACGCTAACACCACGGGGCCGGCAAACGTTAGACTCAATAATGTAAAATTGAAGTAACCAAGTCCACTTACCTGCTGGACTAGAGAGACGATCGATTGTTGAAGGAATGCAGCATCGAGGTTGTCTACCAGAACTAGTCAGGGTTGAGCTGGACGATGCTGACGCAATCCAACGACTTTCGGTTCAATATTCATATTTCAGCAGATAATACACCAATATCATCACAAGCCGTTTCACTCATTGCTGATCATCGTGATCCCTTGAACTAAGTGGTGCCATCCCAGACGGTTAGCAGCTTTTCTTAAAGCCTGCTGAAGAGGTAAAACGGCCATGTTCTTAACTTAGTCCAGAGGTGTCCATACAGCACGCCGTCGCTCTTCTGATTGACTGACTGATAACCTTGATTTTTCACCACAACCACCACCACCACCACCACCACCACCACCACCACTACCACCACCAAAATGTCCAGGAAGAACACTTGTTTGGCCTGGCGAAATCTCTACATTTCCAACGATTTGATTTTCCTGCAGGTCCTGTCGCATTATGTCTAAAGGCTTAGACCCTGAAAGAGAAATCTGTCGTCGAATTTAAATGGCTAGGACAGTGTTTAATAATGTGAGATCATTGGTGCTTTGCAATTATGACCTAGGTCTAAAGATTTACCTGGCTAGGATTCTTGGCTGTCACCGAGGATTCCTGGGTTCGATTCCCTGCTCTGCCAAGAAATGTCATTCTGGTCTGAGAGCAGGAACGGTGTACACTCAGCCTCGTGAAGAAAATCTGAGAAGAGGAGGGTTTGATTCCTACCTCAGCCATCCTGGAAGTGGCTTTCCGTGGTTTGGGATGGTTCCTAACTTAAGGCTACGGCTGCTTTCCACCCAAATTCTACCTTAATTACAAATAGGCTACACACACTACTACAGACATATCAGTGATACAGGTTACCAGACAAATTCTACACACACCCAAGTACACGGGTCTACATGAAGATGATGTCACGAAGCCCCTAAATCAATCAACAACAACATAAATATTATGATATGATTATATGATGAAGCTTCCTATGAAAAAAAAAAAGTAGTTCCGTGAAGAACTATACAGCCTATTTTCATATATCCTACTTATGTTAATTGCCTCTATCTACATACAAAATGTCAGTTTGATTGCTGTAATAGATTCTTAGATATTGAGAACCGACTAAATATTTCGGATGGTCGCCATGTTGGATTTTATATATGTAGGTCCTAGAGTTATGTACTGTTACATGAAGATTATTGTATAAGTGTAGCATTCAAACTTCAATTGCATGATTAGGACACAAGAAGTAACAAGGAGATTTTAAAATTTCGCACAGCTGCTATCTTGTGGTTATGGAAACAATTGAAATAAATTAGATGCCAGTGGATTAACATTCGTATAAGGATTTACTGTATCAAGTTTCACTGCACTCGGATGTTTAAATTGCGAGAAACGTCCATGTGAATATTTATACTTCGCGTCGCCGCCATGTTGGATTTGTGATCAGCAGGTTATTTAAAGTCCTGTAGGTGAACTTACGTTCATAGCCCGTATGAAAATAAAAAAATCAGTTTGATGATGATAATTGTTGTTTTAAGGGGCCTAACATCTAGGTTATCGGCCCCAAATTCAGTTTGACTGCTATAATAGATTCGTAGATATTCAGAGCCGTCTAAATATTTCGGATAGTCGCCATGTTGGATTGTTAAATGTATAGGCCAGAGAGTCATGTACCATTAAAGGAAAATTATTGCGTAGGTTCATTATTCAAACGTTTACATCGATCGTATGATTACGACACAAGAAATAAAAACTTTATTTTAAAATTCGCAAAGCCGCCATCTTGAGGTTATGTAAACAATTGAACTAAATTAGATACCAGTGAATTACAATGTGTATAAACATTTCCTGTACCAGATTTCATTGCGGTCGGAACATTAAATCGCGAGAAAGGTCTATTTAAAATTTTCAAATCGCTTGGCCGCCATGTTCGTTTTGTATTTAACCGGTTTTTGAAAGTCTTATAGATGAACTTCCAGTAGTGCTATTTATCTCCGTACAAAATTTCAGGGTGATACCGCTAATAGTTTCACAGATATAGAATGACGATGAAATAATTTGCACATCCACCATCTTGTGGTTATGTAAACAATTGAACCAAGTTAGATGTCGGTGCATTGCAATGTGTATAAACATATACTGTACCAAGTTTTATTGCGTTTGGTTGGTTAAATCGCGAGAAACGTCTATTTAAAAGTCGCAAATTCGCGTGGCCGCCATGTTGGTATTGTATTTACCAATTTTTCAAAAGTCATATAGGTGAACTTCTAGTAGTTCCCTTTATCACCGTAAAATATTCCAGGGTGATATCGGGAATAATTTCGGAGATATTGAATGCTGGTGAAATATTTCGCACAGCCGCCATGTTGGATTGGTGAGACGTAACAACATTTGAAGACACGGTCGGGGTCGTCCGGAAGAGTGCTATGAACTTACTGAGTTTCATTGAAATCGCTCCCTCCGTTTTGATGGTATTAGGGGGACACACACACACGCACACACACACGGACAAAAGGTGACCTCATAAGCCTACTTTTTCAAAATTGAAAATAGGCTAAAAAAAACTTGGAACTATTGACAAGTGGATACGTATAAGAATGATGCGTATTTTATAGATCTACATGATGCAGAACACCGAATAATTAAGGGGAGAAAGTACAGACTGGTAATTACTAAAAATAATGAATTGTCGGAAGATGGAATACTTTCGCCCTAGTCTGCTACGAACTGAATACCAGCTTCTGCAGCTTATTTTGCAAGGTAAAGTAGCTGGTCGCCGTGGAGTTGGATGCCTGGGACAAGTGTGGCTAAATGATAAAAAGAAATGGACAGAAGGGGATGAAGGAAGAGGAGGTCTTACTAGATGGACTATTTTTAAAACCGTGGAGGGATATGCATAGGCCTATTTATAAGGTAGTATTACAAATAAGATGTTTTTATTTGAACTATATACATTAATACAACAATTGAGGTTAAAAATATTGTATAGTTAATTACTGTATTATGATTTAACAATTGTACATCTACAATACAACTAGAGTACAGTACTGTGTATAAATGAGTACAACATTCAAAGGAAACAAACTTACATCTATAATACAAAATATTGTTTGTTACAAATTTTAGTTAGATAATTCATGTATTCTTTTTAAATCATTACTCACAAACTCCTATTCTTAAAATGTGCCATATCAACAGTATTTCGTTCCAATGGCTTTGATTCCTTTACATTTACGATAGAACATCACGAACGTGAACGTCGTAATCTTTGTAGAACTTTACATACCGTACGTGTTTATAAGAATGGCTGTCTGTGATTCGCTCGTTAGAGTGATTTCACTTCTGACCGCTAGGTAGCTCTAGCGTAGCACTTAAATCGTCAAGTTGGAAGTAATGATGCCCCAACTATACACTGGTGTCGAAAAGTTAGACATTATCAAAATTCGAGGACATAGTTCCTTAACAGCATGTCGGAATTATTACAGAACAAAGTACAAGTGAACAATATTAGTTAGTTATTGAGGTTTTAAGGGGTGGAACAACGAGGTCATCTGCCCCTCAAGTGACAAAAGTAAACAGTTAAGAGTACATATGATCACGCCTAACTGCCGAACATCTTCTCTGTAAGATGGTTCAAGAGTTCGATTGTTGTTTTGGATGAAGTATTTAACTTACGTAATAGCCCCGTGGTGTTGGGGTTCGAATCCAGGCTCAGCCAGGGATTTTAGAAAGAGACGTGAGGTTCGGAACGGGGTGCACTCCGCCTAGTGAGGACCTTTAAGTTGCTGTCGTGACAGTAAGGCAGCGCCCCGGTCACGAAAATCAAGATTAACGGCCGAGAGGACCCGATGCGCTGACAACGCGTCACCCCAATATCTGCAGGCCAAATGGCTGGGCAGTGGTCGTTTGGTAGGCCTCGGCCCTTCATGGGCTGTAGTACAGGAGTCATTATTATTATTAATAATAGCTTATTATCAATGTACATTTTGGCTTTCAGCACGTTTCTGATTTTGATGTATTGGATACTGTTGTCTTGCGGTTACGTTTACTTTGTTCTGTAACAATTCCGACATCCCGTAATGGAAATATGTCCTCGAATCGTAATCATCATTACTTTTTGCATACCGGTAGGCTAGTGTAGTCATCTGACATTTATCATGTAGAGAATGGTGTCTTCCATGTTTTTAAGCAATGAAAGTTCACCAAATATCCGAGAAGTCCCTGAGCATGTTCAGCGAAGTATCTGTACCCAACTGAAAAAGGACGCGTCAAACTTACGAGTTACTGATTCCATTGGACTTGGTGAGCATGTATTCCTCAATGCAAACAGCTATTAGGTAAAATAATAGGGCACACTCCTCTGGAATTTCAAAGAAACATTCCCCTAAACATTCAGTGGTTAGATGGATCCATTCCCAACAAATGAAATGTTGTTTCAATGTTTCTCTATGTGATTGTAATAATATGAATCGCTCTTAACTCATGTGCAAAAATTGAAGTAAGTTAACGCAATAAAGTAATGAAAATAAGAAATAAAAGACGTACCGGTACATTTAACTGTCATTAGTGCAAATCATTTACAACAAGTCTTACACTAAAAAATTCCCCTGGACGCAAAATCCTTGAGGTTATGGACGACACGAGTTTCAAATGATGCATACATGTTAAATTCTATGTGTTGATAAGGCTTTACATAAACACGAACCTAACCTGGAATTACGGTCCAGACCCCTTACTTGTAGTACAAGCAGTAATTTTAGTCCACACAGTCGTCTAACCTACTGTTGACCAAAATATTATGTGCACTCGAGTGTAAAGGTTGTTTGTGAAGTAACCAATAGACCTATATAAAATCCAATAACAGCATCATTATCGTCGTTCTATTTTACGTTGTTACATGTATTTTTGGAATTTTTAATGTATATTTTAATATTTTTTTATCGCAGTAGGAAAACAAAAAGTGCCCGTTTTTAATCGTGTTTCAACCATGCGTCACATTTAAGAATTATTATCTCCAAAACCCGTCATCAAATCAAATCCAAATTTTAACACAATATACTTTGGTATGTTGTATAACTGGTTTATTAATTTCAAAATTGTGTGCGTCCAAGAACCAAAGTTGTTATCATTTTTGTAAGGTAACATTATCTCGGCTCCGGGTGGTTGGAAAATGTAGTTCTTGATCGCGTTGTAATCCTTATACATCAAAAGGTTCTGCTGTATATCTGTGAAATACGTAAATTAATTCACTTATTTTATATCGGTTTGTATTTGTGCGGGGAAATAAGACATGGCTCAGCAGCTAGCCGATACGAGGAAAGCTGTACAGCATTGCCGAGATAGAGCCCATCACTTCCGAGCGAGGCGCGCCGTGACGCGTGATGGGCTCCATCTCGGCAACGCTGTACAGCTTTCCTCGTATCGGCTAGCTGCCGAACAATGCCTTATTTTCCCGTACAAATACAAACCGATATAAAATAAGTGAATTAATTTACGTATTTCACAGTCATACAGCATAACCTTTTGATGTATAAGAATTACAACGCGACCAAGAACTACATTTCAAACCACCCGGAGCCGAGAAAAAGTTACCTTACAAAAATGATAATGACTTTGTTTCTTCGACACACAAAATTTTGAAGTTAATCAACCAGTTATTCAACATTCCAATGTATATTGTGTTAAAATTTTGATTCGATCCGATGACGAGTTTTTGAGTTAATAATTATTTTGTGTTCCAACTACGATAAAAAATATTAAAATATAAATTAAAAATTCCAAACCTACATTAACTAACGTAACATTGAACGACGAAAATGATGATGTTATTGGATTTTATATAGTTCTATTGGTTACTTCAAAAACAACCTTCACATTCGAGTGCACATGCTATTTTGGTAACGACGCACTGTTTGAAATTATGATGGCAAATCATAATCAAGCCACATCAAAGAAACGAACATCAACGTCCGCACGTCATCCGTGACGTCATCGACTACACTAAAGAATTCCCCTGGACACGTACGTATCGCGGTATATAGGCCTACTCGAACCATAAATCCAGACTTATTCATTGAAAACTTAAGTTGAATTTTAGGTCATAACCAGGGTTGACGAGTATTGTCGTTACTAGTAACCGATACTTTTGCGATAACTGGAGGTAATTATTACTAATTAAATTAAGTAACTGTAATGCAGTACTTTTCGCATGAATTAATTGTATAATAATAATAGCATTAATAAAATGGAAATGGCATACAACCTGACTGAAGACATCTACTATAAGAGATCGATATCCTTAAACGCCAAAATAAGACATTACTGCACTGTTATTCGACCAGAGGCTCTGTATGCGGCTGAGACTCTAATAATGAACAAGAAAGTTCTAATGCAAAAACTAGAGGCTAAAGAAAGGAAGATTTTGAGGAAAATCCTGGGTCCCATCAAAGAAAACAGCGAGTACAGAAGGCATCACAACCACGAATTGTACAAGCACGGGGAGAAGATCAGTGACACGATTCGAAAAAGAAAGATTGCATTTTATAGCCACGTGACACGAATGAGCCCAGGCAGGATATCAAAACGGATATTGACGTACTCTCAAGATAAGAAAAAGAAAGGGGCACGGTTTTCGAAAGTTGAGAAAGAGCTAAGTGAAATGGAAATTTCCCCTAAAGATATCCAGGAGCGTGTTCCACTTCAGGAAAAAATACGTATGCACAATGGTTTCCAGGAAAAGCCGAAGCTGAAGACAGGGAAGGCGTGGTCCCAAGAGAGAAAAGAACAACACCGGAGACGAATGCGGGAACACTGGGCGGTAGTTAGAGCTCGGAAGAAGAGACAGTTGAACTGACGTGGTCCCTAGTTGGCCGAATCGAAGGAATAATAATAATAATAATAATAATAATAATAATAATATGTCAGGACAGTTAATATGATCATCTCCAGCTCTTGGCGTGATTCCGACCAACTTAAAAGATTCTCACGCAGATTTCAAGTTAGACCCAGACCTTTTTAAGCTTATGCAGAAGAGAGTCAAACCTTAGACGTGTCACATAGAGAGGATGTTCTTGGGCAATCAAGCGGGAAGGAGTGAGGGGAAGAACTAGTACTACTACAGAATTCAGTCACAAGGTTTGAAGAATTTGCTCCTTATGATGTATATCTGGGATTGTAAATGTTTTTTTCTTTCAGCAAATATGCTGAGAATGTGTAAGTGCATGCACAAAATAAACAATAATAATAATAGTGTTGCGTGTCTTTTAAATAGTGCGGCTTTTATAGACGTTGAGATGCTGGAATTTTGCCTCGAATGTGATCTTTAACGTGCTATTATATCTGCTGGCATGGCTCCCTCGCATTTGCGTACCCTCAAATGATAACTGACTGCGATAGGATTTAATCCTACAACCAAAACTAACTCTAATTTGGTTACTATTTACGGCAAGTAACGGTAAATATAACTAAGGTTCTTTCTAAAATGTAACTTACCAAATCTGATCATAACGTATTGAATAATCAATCTAAATATTGGAACAGAAATGCGCAGGTTGAATTTAATAGAGTGCCGTTTGGACTTGCGTCTAGAGCTCGTGTTCATGTTATACACTGAATGCTAAAAGTTCCCAGTACTGTTTATCAGAAACACTCAGAAGTTGAGCTCAAATAATACGATAACTGTTTGTTTGCATTGCGTACTATAGTCTCAATAGGGTTTTATTCCAATCTGAGGATTAAATGTCTGATCTTTCGTCCCGAACACATTCACCACATTTTGCTAGTTCTCATTTCTCAGTAATTCCTGAACTTGTACCTTCAGGACATAGAACTGTCACTGTCGTCTCCTGTTTCGTTGTCTGCTCCTTCACTCCAGTTACCGGAGTCGAGCGGTGGTCGTCACATCTCCAGGATCACCTCCTGGTCTACAAGGCTGTCCGACAGACTGTCGTGCACCGGCCCAGGCAGCGAGTCGTCGATCACATCTGGGATATCCTCAAACCTGGAACATACAAGTGATTAGGGATAATTTCAGCCGGATTATTTCATATTTAGCGTATGGCAAGAAACGTATATACAGAGTCATCGAAAATAATGCCAAAATTTCAAAAAATTATAGCACCGAAACGCTTTATGTTAAGCGTGTAATTCTTTCACTGAACGCCAGCTGGTTAAAGTAAGTTTTGTTTTGGAGGGGACACCTTGCTATGCGCACATTAGATGCACTGTAGCCGAGGTCGCCCGGGAGCGCACGCGCCAATGACTGCACCGCCCGTCAAACTGCACCTGATTACAAAGCTGTCATTCGATGGTTTAATCAGTTTAAGGAAACATGGACTGTAGAGAAATATCTAGGCCAGGCCGACTACCAACATCAGCAATGAACGCACGCTTTCCCAATGGCTGGATTGGTACGTGCAATCATTTCAGGAGTAACTGTCAAGATGGCGGTAGAAATTCGCTCCCGCAGGTGCTCAAAATCCCGAAATTTTTCGGCATACACAATGTTTTTAATGTACCCCCAGAAAAAATAATCCAAAGGAGTTAGGTCAGGACTTCATTGGTGCGTGCGCGCCCCCGGTCAATCTTGGCTACTGCGCATCTAGTGTGCGCATAGCAAGGTCACGTCCCCTCCAAAACAAAACTTACTTTAACCAGCTGGCGTTCAGTGAAAGAATTACACGTTTAACATAAAGGGTTTCGGTGCTATAATTTTTTGAAATGTTGGCATTATTTTCCGATGACCCTGTACATTATGTACAAAATTACAAGAAACCCCACTGCGATATGTCTCACACTTCAAATATCTAGGAATCACGCTGTAAAGTCGAGGGGCACATGACATACACATCAGAAAACGTATCTCAGCAGCCAGGACGACAACAAAGAGTATAAAGAATCTGAGGAAACTATACTTGAGAACAGCGATGACCATATTCCGCTGAAAGATCGCACCAATTATGACCTACGGACTAGAGATAATATGAAAGAACCTAAAAAAGAAAAATCCAGAAGATCTATAAAATAGAAAGAGTCAAAGCTCACTTCCTGAAAAGAGCTCTAAGTCTATCGAAGTACACACCTTCTCGCCTCACATACGTGCTAACAAAGGAACAATTATTCATAGAAGAACCTCGTCTAGACCTACTCCTGCCAGCCCCGAAGCCTACAACGAACTGCTACGAGATCTCATCAAAAAGAAGCAAGATATATGCTCGGAGTTATTCTCCACGGATGCGATGATCTACAGCAGTGGTTCTGAACCCGTAGAAGTCTGCGGACCACTCAGCCTGAAATTGAATCATGTGCGGACCCCCCGCCCACTATCCCCCCTCCCCTCCCCCCAATACACCAAACCAGTTGTAACATTTCCTCAATAACACTTATTTAAAAGATATTTCATTTCAAAATCTAATAGTCATCGCCGCGAATACATTCGGACGATTCTCATTCAACGCACATCGTTTTCGAAATCCCCATTTATTGGCCACTATTTTAATCGTGCTGATGGACCCTTTTTTTTTTCTCGCTGACCACACTCGCGGACCACCGGTTAAGAACCACTGATCTACAGGGACAGGACGGAAGCGAGATATGAGCTACGACACACAATGACAAGAGTAGCGATCCATGGGTTTCAGCACCGAATATGCACAACAGAGAAGTACCATAACTCAGGAGAAAAGTGCAAGCTATGTCGATCAAACTGCGACCGGGTACCATTTACTGTGGTGCAAACACAGAGGAACCTCCCTAATAGACTTCTGTAAGACGTAAAGAAAGACTGAATACAAATGCAATTATCCCTTGTGACATGATGTGACATTCAGTATGGCCATTGGCTGCAATAAAACTTATTATTACAAAATAACAAGAAACATTGCAGCATACATCAGTCCATTTCCGATATATTAGAACTGAATGTCCAGGTTCCCCAATGCACTGCTACTACTGCTGGAATAAGGAAGTGTTCCATGTCCGGAGCTGACACTCACTCACAATGTGGGGAATGTTCTGACATGGGGCTTTGCAGTCATATTCTGGAGATGACACGATGTTCCATTTCTAGAAGGAATCACTAGCCTATATCCTACATGACCTGTCCTGATGCTCTTGAGCTGGACCCATATCCAGCGTGGCAGTTGGGGTTAGGATTGTGTCCTGATTGCGGTCACTTTCATTTTAGGGAAGAACTATAAACATTCCAGCGTTCAGATCGCGATCACTTTTCTTGGGAGACCGGTCATTGGTTCTTGGTTCTTCCCGACTGACTCGAACTTTCCGTATGGTTTTAACTTCCTGAGCTGATACCACGCGCATGACCACAGTCCGCAGCAAGACAATGCTATTGCTTATGGTCACCCTGACTTGATTGGTATACTTTCTAGTGAAATTTGCAGGTATTATGGATAGCAGGGGCCTGTTCCACGAATAAACTTTGCAACTTTTCACTTTGCACTTTTCAATTCTTGCAAAGTGCAAAGTCTTTCTGTTCCACCATGATCTATGTATTACTTTTCAATTTCTTTGCAAAGTGAAAAGTCTTTGCCTAGGAATGAACCGATCATGTTTATTCCATGAACAAACTGTTTATTTATTCCATGATTTAATGCTTTATTTTTCATGGTGAAACATGTCCCACTAATGACCACACAGTGATCTTAATTAATAAAAGTATTGATCAGGTGGAACTTTTAACCTGTCTATACTAAAGTGAGGTTATGAAAATTCATCTTGTCTTTGTACGTCTTCTTGTTGGATTCTTCATCGCTATCCTCACTTGATGATTAAAAAAATCTCCTGCGTAACATATTTATAACACTAAACCAAATTCTGCGCCGAGAAACTAGTGTAGAGACTTGTTCATTAACAGCTGAAAAGGGAATCGTCTCTTTGCAAAGATTTCTGAAAACTTTTCAATCATTCCTTTGCACTTTGCATTTCTGCACCAATGGAGGAACATAACAGTCTTCTAAAGTGAAAAGATTCCTAACTTTTCACTTTTCACTTTGCAAGACAAATCTGAAAAGTGATGGAGGAACAAAATCTGAACTGAAAAGTACATATCAGTTTGAATTATATTTCATTTCACAAGAATTTGAATTTGGCTGTATATTGCTGTTTAAGTGTTGAACGAACTGCTACTGACATGGTTTTATATTATGCCCTGCACCACTGCCAACAGATGACAGCACGAGCGTCGCACGGATTTCACCAATATTGTTGTTGTTGCTATTTTTACGGAAGATATTGATCAAATCTGGTTTAGAATTATATGGGATCACTTTTAACGTAAACTCTATAAACTCCATAACGATACAAAACACGGTTAGTATACAGAGGAATTGAACACTATGGTCGCAGCTAATGTAGTAGGACCAAAGAAAACTGACACATGACATGTACCTCAACATTGGTAAGCGGGGTGGATGTGAAATGTGAGGAAATCCCCAGGGGAGTTTCAACCGGACCGGTCTACCAAGAAAGGTGATCGCAATCTGGACGCTGGAATGTTTATAGTTCTTCCCTAAAATGAAAGTGACCGCAATCTGGACTACTAATGAGGTGAACGAAATATGGAATGACCGCAATCAGGACGACACCGATCCGCCAGCTCTCCAGTGAAGATGTTGTGCAGGGGCAAGACTTCCTCCAACGGTCCATCCACTCCACTAGAGCATTGAAGTTATTTGATATCTTCACTGCAAGGATCTGTTTTGGCCCCTATCCTTTTCAACCTGTATATTCATGACTTGCCAAATACTACGGCAAGAAAGTTCATTTATGCTGACGATATTGCGCTTGTAACGCAGAGCAGAAATTTTGAAGATGCAGAAAACACCCTTAATGAAGACCTTAAGAGAATGTCAGCTTTCCTACAGTCCTGGAGATTGATTCCGAGCTTGAATAAAACAGAAGTATCTTGCTTCCACCTTGCACATCGGTTTTCTAATTACAAACCAAATATTTTGCTTGACGGACAACAACTTAGATACAATCCCTTTCCTACTTATCTTGGAGTGACTTTGGATAGAACCCTGACCTACAAAGAGCATCTCACCAAGCTCTCCCATAAAATTGCTGCAAGAAACAACATCCTACATAAACTTAGTGGTACTTCCTGGGGAGCCTCAGCCAACTGCTTACGCCTAACTGGCATTAGCTTTGTCTATTCAACAGCAGAATACTGTGCACCCGTGTGGTTGGAAAGTGCACATGTGCATAAAGTAGACTCAAGATTAAATGACACAATGCGATGCATCACTGGTACTATTAAGTCAACGCCTTGCCATTGGCTGTGCTGAGCCACATTCCTCCACCACATCTAAGAAGGAAACAAGCATTGTTGAGAGAGGCTAAGAAGATCGGATGGGTTTAATTTAAACCAAAGTTGGAGAAACGAGTGGTCAACAAAAACAGCGGGGACAAGTGCCCATTCTCTTGATCCTACAAAGGAACTGAAAGGTTCTGAACTCCCAAGGAAACTGTGGTGCCGTCTTAAAAGATTCAGAACCGCCCATGGCTGCTGTAAATTCTTTCAACACAGATGGGGCTGGATCAATTCAGCACTGTGCGACTGTGATCAAGAGGAGCAGACAATGGATCATCTGCTCCGACGCTGCCCTCTGTTCTCGTTCCCTGGGAACCCTGCTGAACTCTTTCATGTCACTCCGAATGTCATAACTTGGTTGCAGAATGTGGATAATGTTGTATAATGTAAATTTTGTATATAATTCACCATACGATTAAATAAAATAAACTGCACCATCACGAAGGGGTGGATGACGCGATTTCAATACTTGGAAATTGAGGGCGGGTAGTCTTCTAGGACGAGTAGCTGGAGATCTCTTATTGTAGCTTACTTATTATACTTATTATGCTTGCCACGGTGGGTGAGTGATTATCTTGTCGGACTGCCAACCCTAAGCTTGCAGGTTCGCTTCTGGCCGTGGTAAGTGATTTTTGAAAGGCGACATACATCACGACACGCATGTCATACGTTGTTGTCATGTTAAAGAACCCATTTGAATTCAGTAAGCCGTGTTCATAATGGCAAAAATAATCTCAGGATTTTCCACCAACACAATAGTTCCTCCTTTCTGTACTAGGAAGCGCTATAGTGTCAAGGAGCTTAGATATCTAACCCCCTTGACTTTCATAGCGCTCCAAGGAACAACAAAATTTGATATACAACCTGCCCTTTGGGCGCAAATAACAAAACTTGCACCCGGCACCCGAGGCCATACGATATTATTATTATTATACTCACGAATGAGAGCATTAAATATTAGACAGATCAGGTGGCATTGGTCCTTACAACTGTGGTACCCAAATAGTTGGGGGTAAATGCTGATGACACCAGATTTAAGGCGCATGCAGGTATTTACTGTAGTTGTGGATCGTTCTTCGAGTCTCCAGTCTTTTGACTGATGCAGTGCTCCATGCCTCCCTGTCCTGAACTAATCGTTTCATCTATCAATACACTGCTGTGCAAAACTTAAGGACGAACTGTCGTATGTTGTGTCACTGCGAGTAACAAAGCTCGTTGAACCTCAAACCATACATGGGAAGACCCGCTACAGTATGGTACGGAAGGCAACTGAAGGGCATATTCGATGTGACGAATAGAAATGCCACTTTAAAACAGAGACAAATACATTACACGTAAGACCCTACCACCCATGATGGTCCCAAGGACGACACACACACACACACACACACACACACACACACACAAAGGGACATGGTTCATAAAAGGGTGTGTGATCACCACGGACGGCGATGCACTACAACTTGTTCCCATGCTGGCCACAACATTGGTAAAGAGTTCTTGATATGTTATGATGCTTCATCTGACTCGTCCTAAAGTTTCGTACAGCATTGTAGCTACCACACATTACATCCGAGGCAATCTGTTTAACATATTCTAGCCTTGGTCTACCCCTACAGTTCCTGTCCTCGACCCTTCCTTCCATAACTAAGTTTGCTATTCCTGGGTGTCTTAGTATGTGTCCTACCAACCTATCTCTTTTCTCCATTAAGAATCGTCAGAAACATCTCTCCCCTCCCACTCCTTTACCTCTTCATTTGGTACTCTATCTACCAATCTGATCATCAATCTCCTGTAACACCACATTTTTAACGCTTCTATTCTCCTCTTTTCTGCTGCACCAACAGTCCAAGTTTCACTTCCATAGAGCACCACGCTCCAAACAAAGGCTTTCAAAAATGACTTTCTAATTCCTAAATTTATATTTGATGTCCACAGATTTATTTTCTGTAGAAATGCTTTCTTTGCTTGACCCAACCTACTTTTCATATTCTCTTTGCTTCGTCCATCACTGATTATTTTGCTTCCTAAGTATCAGAAGTCTCCTTCTTCCTTTAACTTTCCAACTGCCAATTTGACGTCCAAAAAGGTCTTTGATGAAATATTATTGCGATTCTATAACAACGGTGTAAATGAATAGATCATAACGATCATCATCATTGGTTTGCAGTCCTAAGGCTGGTCAGTTGCCATAAAAACATGTCCAGATCGTCCTATCATTTGCCGCTTCCTTCATTGAATTATAATTCTGTGCTTGGTTGTCGCTTATAATTAGTTTAAGGAAGGTATTTCTAGGTCTTCCTCGTGTTTTTTTTCCTTCAATGAACCCTTCTGCCACAGTTCTCATTAAATTGGAGTGGAGTATTGTGTGACCGCACCATGCGAGACGATAACGATAACGATAGGCTATAATTATTGTTTTAAGGGGTCGAGCATCAACATTATTTGCCCAATAGAAAGAGAGCATTTGATAACTTATGCGCTCGTCAGGAAATTCCTCCCATATCCACTCTACAAGAGCGGGTCGCTCACTGGGGATGGAAATGCATTTCAAAGCGAAACAAGCCCAGGCACCGACAATACCCAAAGCAATCTCACCTTCCATTTGATATGCATTATCTTCGCATTCACTTCAATCAGCTTTAGGAAAATTGATTTCCCAACGCGGCAATTCCACCTTTGCATAGCGTTTCTCTCGTGTTCGTGTTAAAATAAATCCAATGATAAAATATTTGGTCTCTTTTTTAATTTCGAGCGCGATGAAATATAGCTTAAATTAGAATTTTGTTACGGAAAATAAGACTGCGTCGCTCTTGAAAACTGTTATTGTTGTTATTAATTGTACATGTTGGTTATTGTGGCCATCATCCCCGTATACTTGTGTGTATTCGAATCTGCAATGTATGATTGTTATTGCTTATTTTATAATAACCCCTGGCACTGCAGCCCATGAAGGTCCTAGGCCTGCCAGGTGACCGCTGCCCAGCCATTTGGAATGCAGATATTGGAGTGACGCGTGGTCAGCGAATAGGGTCCCCTCGGCTTGTTCTCACGAGGCTGAGTGCACCCCTTCTAGCCCTCACGTCAGTTTCTAAAATCCCTGACGAAGACGGGAATCGAACCCAGGGGCTCCGGGTGAGAGGCAGGTGCGCTACCCCAACTCCACGGGGCCGGCCGGCTATTGCTTATTTTAGGGTCAGCGAAATCGCGGTCATATTGGCAACTCAAACCATCAGTTGGGGTGCTGCGGTCGGTCGAACATGGCCGCGATAAGTAGGATAAAAAAAGTGACAGTCAGTCTGAAAGACTAGACTTTGTATCATTTTAAATGCTACAAATGCTGAAAAATGCTAGAAAGGCTGGAGGTTTCTCGCTTCGCTCGAAGCTAAAGACTCTTGACATGTTAGAAAATTATCTGCATAATACTTATCTTGCTTAACTTGTTTCAAATTACTCGCGAACGGCAAGTGCAAACCAAGGGCAAAGCAAGGTCAAGCGTGCGGGGACGTGCCCCTTCCATCCTGTCTAAAAACACTTATAGTGGGCGATGTATTGAAGATAGAGATATGCTCTCGCGGACTTTTTTGTAAAACTTTTCATGCTGACCAATTCTTACGCTCATAGTATATTGATATTTTTAATGGTTTGCCCAGCGTAAGCTTAAGAAGCGCACGGTCGCCAAGTTTATTTTCGACTTTTTCACTGAAACGTTACTGATTGGCTTCCTTTGATCATACATAAATTATTTTCTACAGAAACTTTCCTCGAGTTATCCTTTACAGAATGGTGAAAACCGCATCAAAATCCATCCAGTGGTTCTCGAGATTACCCGTGACATCCAAGAATCGGGGATTTTTGTCTTATACTAACGAAGTAGAGATTGTCGGGGAACACATGCACCAAACATGCCACCTCAGTGCATCTGGGTACATTTCGTCCCGTCACCGTAACGTAACGCCAGACCCCAGCGTAACGACGAAAGATTCAACAACACATGATTCCTACGAAACACTTTAGAATTATCCTGTTATGATCAGTTGGCTAAATGTGATTCCTAAAATACTGACAGTGTTATTTTATTTTCTATCTGCGAGAGCCACGTGATCTAATTTGTGTGTTCCACTGGATTTTATGTATGAATTACATAATATCAAGCATTGCTTGTCTGGTCGGATTTGTTTTTGTGCATTTCGAGCCATGGCGCTGTTACGTTTGAAAGCTATATTCGAGTTTGCTAACTGTATCATAGACTCCAGAAATTGTACACAAGGGGAGGAAGTGTTATTTGTCAAACATGTCTTGTTATGTGGAAGAGTAGCCTACACCAGTGTTTCCCAAACTTTTTGTGTGTGTGTACCACTTTAAGATATGAGAATCTCTCGCGTACCACCTAATGGTTGGGAGATATAGTAACTATAACCCCCATCATCACTACGTAGCCGACCAAAAGATGGATTGTAAATTGTGTTTGTTAAAGTTAAAGTTAAAGTTCAAATAATAAGAAGTGTGTCCAGTTGTTTCATTATTTATTACAATAAGCATTCAATTCAAACATTCAGAAATGATACTGTACAAATAATATTAATAAAAATATTAATAATTAAACATAAAAACCAAAGTTCAACTAACAACTTCAATGTGAAGGGTGAGCTTGAAGATTAGAAGCAAACTTTGGAATGTCTGATTTAATGCCTATACCGGTATTTATTCTTGAGATAAACAAATGAAGAAAATGCAGTCTCACACAAGTACGAAGTAGTGAAAGGCAGTAAAAATCTAATTGCTTTGTCAGCTATGTCTGCATAGTCTGCATGGCTCTCAACCCGAAAGTTCACAAGAGCCAGTTTTGAAAAAGTTTGCCTTAGTTCTGAATTACAATTCAATTCATAAAACTGCTCCTTAAAGCCTTTAAGTCCCCTGGCAACATATCAATGTTTTTATATTTTTCGTAACGTATCTAATAATTTTTATATTTTTCGTAACACCACCGCGTACCACTGCATCAGTACGAGTGTACCACCAGTGGTACGCGTACCACAGTTTGAGAAACGCTGGCCTACACCATGATCAAGCGCTTTGGTCACTTTACGCTCTGGTGCTGTAGGCGGATTTGGTGGCGTAGTTGGTAGCATGCTGAGCTCCTATGCCCAAGGTCACGGGTTCAAACCCAGACGAAGTCGTCGGATTTTTTAAGATCGTTAATAATCCCTCAGTATACCTTCCTTCGGAGGGGAAATAAAGCCAGCGGGCCCATGTTATAGATTTATGCATGCAAAAGAACCTCCCACTAACTACATCTGTGTGAAGCTAAAATTGGTAGGTTGGATTTGATACGCTCTAAGATCCAACGTTCGTCGCAAGGTACTGGCTGCGATGGCATCTAGTAGCCAAGTTCGCAACTAGATGTCGTGTACGGTAGCATTTGGAAGTAAAAGTGGGAACTACTTGAAAATTGATCGTCTGCAGTCCTTACCTGAATTACAATAACACACACTAATGCAGGCATCACAATTAACACCAGTTAGCAGACAGATTCTACACACACCGAAAGTACTTGGGGCTACATGACCGCGTTGTCACAGCCCCTAAACTAAGGAACCAACCAACCATCTGGTGCTCTGCACGTCGGCCTTATCTGCTCCTCCCCACGTACTTACAAGAGAAATTGAAAGGATAGCGCTAATTTTGAGAACTAATATTTCAATAAAGAAAATCGAGAAGTTTTTGCGTCTCGTATTAAGTTTATGGGGAACTGGTTGGTTGGTTGGTTCCTTAGTTTAGGGGCTGCGACATGTAGCCCCGTGTACTTTGGGTGTGTGTATAATCTGTCTGATAACCGGTGTTAATTGTGATGACTGTATTAGTGTGTGTATCTGTTTTTTTTTTTAAATTCAAGTAAGGACTGCAACTTTGAATTTTTCAAATAGTTCCTACTTTTGCCGCCAAACGCCACCGTTAACGACTACTGGGCCAAGTTCAGAACTTAGCTACTAGACGCCACCGCAGTCGGCTCTTGGCAACGAACGTAGAAACCTAAGAGCGTTGTTTACATTCTTAACCTATCCAATTTAGCTTCACACAGGTGTAATTAGTGGAAGGTTCTTTAACATGCCATAAATCTATGACATGGGACCGCCGGCTTTACTTTCCCTCCGAAGGAAGGCATACTGAGGGATTTTAACGCCCTTAAAAATCCGACGGCTTCGGCTGGGTTTAATTATCCCTCAGTATGCCTTCCTTCGGAGGGGAAATAAAGCCGGCGGTCCCATGTCATAGATTTATGGCATGCAAAAGAACCTAACACTAACTACATCTGTGTGCAGCTAAAATTGGTAGGTTGGATTTGATACGCTCTAAGATCCAACGTTCGTCGCAAGGTACTGGCTGCGATGGCATCTAGTAGCCAAGTTCGCAACTAGATGTCGTGTACGGTAGCATTTGGAAGTAAAAGTGGGAACTACTTGAAAATTGATCGTCTGCAGTCCTTACCTGAATTACAATAACACACACTAATGCAGCCATCACAATTAACACCGGTTAGCAGACAGATTCTACACACACCGAAAGTACACGGGACTACCTGACCGCGTTGTCACAGCCCCTAAACTAAGGAACCAACCAACCATCTGGTGCTCTGCACGTCAGCCTTATCTGCTCCTCCCCACGTACTTACAGGAGAAATTGTAAGGATAGCGCTAATTTTGAGAACCAATATTTCAATAAAGAAAATCGGGAAGTTTTTGCGTCTCGTATTAAGTTTATGGGGGTGTAGGGCTAAAGAGGAACTGATGAGGTTAAAGCAACCTGACGTTATTACTCACCTGTCATAACTCTCCTCGCGGTCCTGAAGCAAGGTGTCCTTCACTTCTCTCCTCCCTTGGCACGTGAGGAGCAGGTACAGGCTGGCCAACACCACGAGCATCACTCCTGGAATACAAACACTTGATATTAGTCCTGTCCAGCACACCGACAATGGGTGAGAGTAGTCGTAGAAAGCTCGACTCCGAGAGCAGGTAAAGTATACATTACAGCAAAGATGCCCAACAGTGAAGGCTAGAGTGTCGAGACTGGGTTGGGGCCAATGTTCAATCTCACTACCTCACTACCTTACATTCTCAGTCTTTATCAGGGCCTATTCTTTAATTCACAACAGTTGTATTGCTCAAAAAAACATTCAAGTAAATAGGTCATAAATTTACCAAAAAGTCATTTTTTTTTGAAATTTTAGGTACAATTTCTGAGAACATTTTTCAAAATTTGGTCATGAGATTTTTACATGATATTTAGCCACTGATACTCGACCTTGATGACTAAATTCATCTTCCTAACTGAAATAGATTTCAGTAAAAAAATATTACCATACTCAAAAATATCTGCAAAATTCCAAAATATAAAAAAATTGTATCTTCGAACCTATTTCAGTTAGGAAGATGACTTTAGTCATCAAGGTCGAGTATCAGTGGTTAAATATCATGTAAAAATCTCATGACCAAATTTTGAAAAATGTTCTCAGAAATTGTACCTAAAATGTCAAATATTTTACTACTTTTTGGTAAATTTATAACCTATTTACTTGAGTGTTTTTTCATTTAGAGCAATAAAACTGTTGTGAATTAAAGAATAGACCCTGATAAAAACAGAAAAAAAATGAAAAAAATATCATTGAAAACTTTATTTTTAAATGGATGTGATACCGTGATAAGCGTTTTTCAGCATTTAACACTTCCCGGTTCCCTTCCAGGAACAATATCATCCGAAAACTGGCTGGCACAACACGGGGTGCCCATGCAAGTACTCTTCGTATGGCAAGCCTTGCGCTACTCTACTCTGTTGCCGAATATTGTGCACCGGTATGGTATAGAAGTGCTCATGTCAACTGAGTGGATACTCAGCTCAATGAGTCCTTAAGGATCATAACGGGCACATTAAGATTCAACCCCTGTGCCATTGTTGCACTTCCTGGCAGGCATTCCTCCTCCACAACTGGGACAACAAGCAGCTGCCCACGCTTGGAGAACTTACATCTGCTCTGACTTCAAACACCTTCCGGTTCACTCAGTACTGAGTAATCCTCCACCCATGCGCCTGAAATCCAGGAATCCTATTTGGGGTGATGACATTATTAAGCAGTCAGGGCCTTACAACATCAACAAAATCTGGAAGGAAAGGTGGATAGATTTTTCTTCACCTCACTAAATCCACTTAGATGATCCATCCCAGCATATCCCAGGAAACGATCTACCAAGAGCTACGTGGTACCAACTAAATCGTGCTCGAACTGGTTCTTATGGTAGGTTGTCTGCTATTGTCGTGATTTTATAGTTCAAACTAATTGCATAAAAATAACCTTTCACCATAATGCAGTGATCAGGTGTGAGAGGTAAACTGCTGCAAGAAGCAGGATAAAAGACGACTTTTGAGAGATGCAGTGCTTGCAAATTTGACAAACTAATAAAAATCGAAGGTGTTGAAAAGATGTGAGGCGGTTCAAACAAAAGATTTATTGTATTTCATTGTTCGGTGGATAGGAATCTGGACTGTTAATTTTGTGTACCTATTAGTAGTAAGTGTTTGCTAGACTCCAAATATTGCATCATCATGACCAGAAATTGCGTAATCCTGATGACGTCATGGGATGACGTCATGGGTCCTTAGAGCGAGCACGTGGTCCAGGAGCGAGCATGTGCACTGCACGTGTTAGCGTGGGAAGGGGTTGACCTTTTGGCTTGTTTGTGCGATGGTGATAAAAAGTTAATGGGTGTTGACGTCATGGGGGTTGTTTATTAGGATTTTAACTGTCATCTGACACCCGTGCGACTGTGAGCATGTGTGCCAGTGCGAGCAATCCACACATGTGGTGTGCAGCTGTTATGTTTTTTTGCTCGCGATTGAACCCTCGTCGTATCGGTCCCGAACCTGATATCTCGCACTCGTAGTAATGCCCCCCTCTTTTCCTATAGCCTCATTATTTAAATAAAATACCAAAACAAAAGGTCATTCGCGGGTAGTGGGGTAGTGTATGTTCTCTTGCAAGTCGCGTGTGTGCTTAAATACGTATGGCTATGTTGGGAAAATGTTTGGTGGTGGGCGAGGACTAGGGTTGAGTGAGGGCTCGTTTAAATGCTATTTTTCCCGCTCTATTTGATGGTGAGGTAAGTTTTTAAAATGGGTGGAATTTGGAAACGCAATTTGAGGTAAACGTGCGTTTTTGACATTTTGGCGAATTTAATGAGCTTGTAAGGCTAGAACGATGTGTTATTTAGGAATGGTGTGACGTCCTCTTTGCTATGAATGCGTGTCGGTATATATATATATATTTTAAATTGTTGTTTTTGAAATTGGTGCTATTTTGGAAACGGTGAAGATGAGAGAAAAGTTTGTTTGAAGTCAATGAAAGGTCCCTATGCCCTCTAGGCTGACAGCAAGTTTGAAGTGTGTAGGACAAAACAAAATGATAGCCTACTTTCTGGCGAACATTGGCGATGATTCGCGAACGCATGGTCGGGTTTGAGCATATAGGGTGTCGTAGGACTTGTGGTGAACCACCCCTTGCTATGGACGGGAGTATATCCACCCCAAAATAAATCTACCCTTACCCGGAGGTTAAGTAGTGGTTATTTTTGTATGCATGCGCACTTGAGGGCTTTTGTAAGAGAGCGGAATTTTTAAAAGATTCTTTATAGATGAGGCTTTTTAAAAAATTTATTAAAAAAACAAAAACTAATAGGTCATTCGCTTTTTAGTATCTCGCTAACCAATAATGCGATTTAAACATATGGGGTGTCATAGGACTCGTAGTGAATTCTCCTTTTGTATGAATGAGGTATGTCAACCCCCAAAATAAAAACTACCCTTACCTGGGGTGAAAGAGCAATTTTTGTATGTATGCACACCGGTGGCTTTTGTCAAAAGGGCCTAACTACACATTTATAATATTTTCTGAACCCAGGATGGGATTTTCCCATAGGCAGTATCCTAGCACTTGGGGTGACACCTCGTTTTTGAAAGTATCATTCATTTATTTTTTTGTCAAAAGGGCCTAACTACACTTTTGTTAATATCTCGTGAACCAATCATGCTAGGGACTTGTATGAGGGGTCCTAGCACTTGGGGCGACGTCCCCCTTTATGGGGTGAAACTACCCCCCAAAATTGAAAACTCAATATCTTGGAAACTATGAACACTAAAATTAGGCGTTATAGCTTTAAAAATAGGTGATGACATAGGCTTTTACCTGGATTGGTCATTTCACCCCTAAAACAGTAAATAGTCATGTTATGGGGAAAAAACGTGTTAAACACCTAAAAATGATAAATTAAACTAAGATCTTTTGTTTTTGATGAAAAATAGCAGGGGGGTGAAAACTACCCCCAAATTGAAAAATCGATACCTTGGAAACTAAGAACCGTAAAATTATGTGTAATAGCTTAAAAAATTCGTTGTGACATAGGCTTTTACCTGGATAGATGATGTCACCCCTAAAACAGTAAATAGTGATTTTACAGAGGGGAAAAAGGTCTTAAACGGGTAAAAATGATAATTGAACCTAAGATCTTTTGTTTTTGATGAAAAATAGCACGGGGGTGAAAACTACCCCCAAATTGAAAAATCGATACCTTGGAAACTAAGAACCGTAAAATTATGTGTAATAGCTTAAAAAATTCGTTGTGACATAGGCTTTTACCTGGATAGATGATGTCACCCCTAAAACAGTAAATAGTGATTTTACAGTGGGGAAAAAGGTCTTAAACGGGTAAAAATGATAATTGAACCTAAGATCTTTTGTTTTTGATGAAAAATAGCACGGGGGTGAAAACTACTCTCAAATTGAAAAAATCGATATCTTGCAAACTAAGAACCCTAAAATTAGGTTTGAAAGTTGAAAAATAGGTGATGACATACGCTTTTACCTCGATAGATTATTTCACTCATAAAACAGGGAGTTACAGGAGAAAAAGGTATTAAACACTTAAAAGCATAAGAGTTTTTTGAAACCATGCTTTTTAATGAATGTGTGTTTGGAGGATGACAGCTTGCAAATTAATATTATTATTATTTTTATTATTATTATTAGGTAATTATGGATTAATGTGTTTATAGCTAATGAATAAGGCTACAGAGTTGTATCAGGTGTTGTACAAATCAGGATGGCCAAACCGTTGCCATTCCCCCATGAATATACCCAAAAGAGCCAAAACGTTAAGGTTATCGACCTGAGATTTTATAAAACTAATTATCGGAGAGGGTGAAGTAAGGTGTTGTTTTGGACTGACAGTGGCTAACCCTTTCCCATGATTTATGAATTCACCCAAAATGTTTACCTGACAAGACTGAGTGTACCTGTTGCAGCCTTTAGAAAGTCGAACCCGGACCTGTGTGGTGACAGTCGAGTTATATTAATGATGCTTTTTGAACAAACACAGTCTTGCATACTATCGCTGGGTTGAATCTGCACAGAGACACTGGCTTTGTTTGTGTAATGAGTCTTGGTGATAAGAACACGAAGCTCTTGCCAGCAAGTTTCATATTACTCGTCTGCTTGATGGTGGACGTGATTCGCACCGTGTTAACGTACATGACTTGATAGTTGTTAGGTAAGGGTTGACAAGGCTCAATGAACCTTATTGCAACCTTAAGATGAATATGAATTTCTTGGTATAGTCGGGGTTGCAAGCCAAGGCCTTAGGGTAGACAACCAACTATGTTAAACACTACACTGTGAGATGGTCAAATGATAATGTAACAGAACATATAGAAAAGTTTTATGTAGTTTAACGAATTGACTAAGAGCCATACCATGAGAGGTATAGGTAATTGAAATTGAATCCTTAGCTGTTGACCCTACTACATGTAAGCTATAGCAATGCCCGCCTATAAGCTATCATGTTAGAAAAAGAAATTTATGGGTTGTTTTAAACGGAGAATGATTGTGTTTACTGTGAAACACACATCTGAATTTAAAAATAGTTTATGCCCTACATGATGTTTGAACTCTCTTTTTATTTATACTTTAGACAAACGCTAACATAGTTGTAATTCAGAAGCCATGGGCTGCCTCCTTTCCAATCCTACACCGTACACTGAAGTTAAAGTTAATAATGATCACGTTACAGGCAGCCAGTTTCAAAGCCATGAGAAATAAGTGAACAAAGTATAAAATACTTGACCCAGTCGGGAAATCAACATGGTGTTGTTTCAAACAAAAGATAAGCGTTCTATAAACTTGACCACCAAGCTGTCCTATCGACCCCTAATTGTTTGGCTGATGGTGAAAAATAAAATTAAATGTAAACTATAACTAAAACAAACTACACATTTATAACTAGAAAAATGAAATGTAAGACAAAAGGATAACAGGACAAATAAAGGACAGAAGGAATAAATAATGCCCCTCTACCCTCAAGAATGTGGATTGATGAACTTGAAAGGAAGGAGAGCCATAAAAGGTGGATGTGAAAGTAAAAGAGGAGAGGGTCCCGCTCCAGAGGTAATCGATAAAAAGGAGGAAAACTGGGCCCAGCTCAGGAATCCCTTGTGGTCGCAAACTTCCAAACTCATCAGCCGTAAGCCCCTGAGGGTGTAGGCATATCCAGGGTGCACCACAAGTGGTGGGCTACATACACCCTACCTTTAGTGTGGCTTGTGCAATAGGCAGGAAATAACATAAAAATAAAAAGAAGGCTGCCTCCTCACACAAGGAGGGTATCAGAAAAAATAAACAAGGGTCAATTAAGTCGGAAAATAAAGAGACTCCCTAAGCCTTGGATAGCCTAATAATGTCGGAGTCGGTAGAGAACAAGAGTTGACCAAGTGTGGTCGACAGGAAAGAAGACAGACAGGAGCCTAGCACAAGTCAGTGGGAACAATGACGGACTCAGCTGGGGCTCCATGGTCGTCAACCTACATTCCACTAGATGAAAGCCCTTGTTTGGGGGTGGTGGAAAATAAACAGCTCTTTTGTTTTAAATCACTGGCTTTAAGGACGGTAACAAATGGCATGCCTTTATAATGCGATACTGGCCCTAGGGGTATGCAAAATTGTATTAGGTACTCAGCTAATAATAGAGTACATCACCCCTTATTATTTTCCCTAATTACAGTACATGGGAATGATGACCATGATTTCCAAGCCTCTAAGTAAAACAAAAACAAATTATTTCCATTTCCAAACAGTTGGGGTGAGGTGAGGTGAGTTTTCTAAACGTCAAACTCATGTGGATTTCCACTTTTACTCCAGGTAAATGCCATGTTTGCCCACAGACAAGTGCAAAGAAAATCGAAACATGTTATGTTTGGATCAATTCCTTACCTACATGACAACATGTACTTGAAAGAACAAGTAATGAGCATTCTGTGTTAACAATAGAGAGATGCTTGCAAACTGCCAATGCTTAGAGCTCATTAGCGGCTTCTAAGAGAGATAAGGAGTACACTCACTTGAAAAACTAACAAGAGGAGTTTTCGATTTTCCCACAACACCCAATCTGAAAGTAAATATAAATGACTATGCACTTAAGTCCATAACCATCTCCTTACCATTCCTACCTTTCATAGTCAAAGGCACACATTAATACAGCCATCACAGTGACAGAGGTTATTTTTAAAATATCTAAATATCTGAGATTTATCTTGAAATTGACCAGAATTTTGTAAAATCCACTAAATTTACCGCAAATTTAGCAAATTCCACCAAATTTCAGCAAAATCCAACAAATCACTACCAGATTTATTGAAATGCCATTGAATTATTAAAGAATGGTTTGAACTAGCTCAAATTTATATAAAATTACCCGACTATTGATGAAAATTCACCAAATTCTACCAAATTTAGCCAAGAGGTCTACAAACCATGAAATTTAACCATTTTTTTTTAAATTCACAACATATACTCGAAAATTCTATAATACTCCCTTTGCGTGTATGCTTTTTTTAGTTGTTGTTTCGTTTCACACACTCCCTGCAGACAAATACCTGAACATGACTTTCTCCTAGACTAGGAGCTCCACATTCGACATGATAGCTGAGTTTCATCTCCCATAAACTCGTCTCTGAGGTGGGTGCCAGAAAAGGCATCCAGCTGTAAAAACCACACCCTCACATAGACTTTCATAACTTCTTACGTTGAGGTTCATAACACTACGTTGAATGATTTCTCGGTTTCCTTTTCACAATTCCTGTCTATACATTCCTCTTGAAGGTTGCAAGATGCTTGCAAGGTTCCTAAAATGCAATTCAATTTAATAAATACCTTAAGATGGTTTGATTTGTTTAATGATATGGTGTTAATACTATTTTTAGGTCTTGAGTGGCTTTGCAATAAGAATTGAATAACCAAACATGAGTTACCTATCAGGGAAACATTTTGGCCACTATGTTGGCTATTGACCAGTGAGTTTAGCTGTTTATCATTTTTTAAAATCATAAACAACAGGGGCTTAAACCTATAGATAAACCGTGTGACCATGTTTGTTAAACAAGACATTATACCAGAGACAATTAGGATACTTATGTAGAGTTTACCAAAAATAATGTTGTGTAACAGTAAATGCTAGTCAACAAACAGTTATACACTTCTAAAAAAAAAATCATCATACAATACCTGAGAGCTCTTCTAAAATTATTGATGTGTAACATGATTCCACTAACTTGCTATGTATTTTTTTGGCTTGGGGGTGATTTTCAAGAAATACAAATGTAACTGAAATGCAATACAAACGAGGAGCGCGCCTGGTGGCTGAAATTGATACCACGACGTACTGTCGGTTATGTAGCTATGTGGAATGTATATCAAATATGGTTTACTTAAAGGTTTGGTGGTCCCATTAAAGGTATTCCTACAATAAATGATTTTCAAGTTATCGTTCTGTGACGTGAAAATATTTATTATATGATATTTGCTAACAGGATATGCCACTGGAATTATTTTACAAGTAGTTATTTTAATGACAACAGAGTTCACTGTTAATAACGGAGAGCCCTATGTGGAATGTAGGATAACATGTAACATAATATACGTGATATGTCACAACTGTAGGGCTTGTGATTTTTTAAAGATGCCTTTATACCTATATTAATCACCCAGTTTACAAGACTGATAACTGTAATGCTACGGACAATCATAACAAACCAAAAAATGTGCATTGAAAAACCTAAAAGTGGTTGAGCAAATATACAGTCAACATGCAAAGAAAACAAGAAATATATACAAACTGTGTTAATTAATTTAATTCAAATATATATATATTTTTACAATAGGTATACACACACACACACACACACACACACACACACACACACACACACACACACAGAATACAGCTCTTTTTTGTTCATGTTGTCCTGCTACAGTTTTTAAATATAACACTTGCTGAACATTATTTTAGGGGATGGAGGTGTTGCTACGTTGACCAATTACACAATAATACCAGCTTTACGAAGTTCATCTTCTATTTTTAACAGCTCTTCCTCATAACCAATATGACCAGCCTGTTTACAGGCATGCAAGAGCTGTAGACGTTCGACTAATATATTAGGATCGTTCCATTTGCTATTTTTTATGAATGGTTTCAAATACTCGGGAAGCAGTCCATCATTTTCACCATCAACATCATTATCATCCTCATCATTATAATCATCTTCATAATGATCATCATCATCCTCATCATCTTTACCATCATAATTTCCACCTGTGTCCACAGTCTGTTCAATGGTTTGAGTTCCCTTTGATAGTGTTGAAAGCTTCTTTTTAGATGTACTAGAGTGCTTCAACATTATGTTATTATTATCACCATCACCATCCTTTTCATCTTCCCCAACCAACTTCTTGATGGGGTATGTTGTCTCTGATAGAGTTGAGGGATTTTGAGATGTGTGTGTGTGTGTCTGATCATGGGGTTTACTGGAGGTCTTAAAGGTTTCTCATTAAACAACTCGCTAACAGCATGAGTGCGTTGTAGTGTATTAAACCCGAGGTTAATATTATCTTGAGCAGCACTATTTTTTTCTTGGACTTGGTTTTTTGCTTCGGTTTGAGTTTTCCTTACATTTACACTAGCATGATTATTAAGTTTACAATCATGACTGTTTGAAGAAAGTATGTCCAATTCTCTTGTCTTAAGCATTCCTCGACACTGTTTCGATCGTTGCTTTGAACAGCGCCAAATAACAGTTCCATTTTTATTGCTTCGTTTCACAATATATGAATATCCTTTATAGTATGCATAAGGCTTACCATACCTAGTCACTGATACTTCCATAATAACTGTCAAGCATAAACTAATTTCTAGTAAAGACAACTTGGTAATAACAACAATAGATTAATGTGGGAGCATATATAGATGCAAAAAGAGGGAGCAAAAGTGGGGGTAAAAAGTGTCAGCGAAAGTGGGAGCAAATGTGGGAGCAAAAACTGTGAGCAAACATTGGGAAGCAAAAAGTGGGAGCATATATGGGATGAAATGTGGGAGCAAAGCAAATATAAAAAGTGGGAGCAAATATGCTAACAAATATGTCAACAAATATGCCGGCAAAAGTAAATACACAATTCAAGATAGTTGAAAGTGCAAAGAAAATATGGAAGCAAATATGAGAGCCAATGCAGTGTTTTTCTAAAACAACTAAGCATAACAAACTTAGTCATAACCTAACCTGCCCCAACCTCACCTAACTTAACTTCACCTATCCTAACCTAACCTACCCTAACCTAACTTCACATATCTTAACCTAACCTAGCCTAACTTAACCTAACCTAACCTCACCTAAACTAACCTCACCTAGCCTAACGTAACCCAACTTCACCTAACCTAACCTCACCTAACCCAACTTCCCCTAACCTAACCTAACTTCACCTAACCTAACTTGACCCAACTTTACCTAACCTAACCTATCATAAATTCACCTAACCTAACTTTACCTAACCTCACCCAACCTAACCTTTGAACTCTCAGATCAAAATTAAATTCTGGGCATAGCCGAGTTGGAACCCATGACCTCAGGGATAACACCAAAGTATACTAACCACTACATCGCGAGATGGGCAAATTATCACGCTACACAACACAAAAATAAAAGTTTCCTGTAGTGGAATTCATTGGCTGACAACCATAGTTGGGAATTCAAACCCAAGACTTCAGGACTTTTGTTATGAACATTATCAGAAATATTATTCCATTTACATTTTGCTGCTGCTTATAATTATAAGAGTTGACATTAATATGGGATCAAAAAGTGGGAGAAAAAAGTGGGAGCCAATATGGGAGCAAAAGTGGGAGCAAAAGTGGGAGCAAAAGTGGGAGCAAATGGGGGAGCCAATATGGGAGCAAATGTGGGAGCAAATCAGCTCACCTCGGATATCACCAGTGAATGCTCATATCCACCGCTAGGTAGCGGAAAAACACTTTGCGTGTTGTATGTAATTATCTTAGTAAGTTTGACTGCATGCAAAACGTGCTTGTATAAGCTGTGCATATAATTTTAATATACAATTAACACTAATTGTTCAGAACTAACATGTATAGCCTTTTCTAGGGTATCCTTAGCAAGAAAGACTGACTAACCCAGGAGTGTAAAGCCTTGCCATATTCAGTAAGCACCTGTTGCAGCTTCCATATTTTTTTTGCACTTTCAACTATCTTGAAAGTTGAAATTTTCTCTTTAGATGATCTGGTAGATGTTCCCACTCTAGACGAATTCGTTGTGGTTCATATATAGTCAAGCGTTACAGTTGTGACATATCACGTATATTATGTTACATGTTATCCTACATTCCACATAGGGCTCTCCGTTATTAACAGTGAACTCTGTTGTCATTAAAATAACTACTTGTAAAATAATTCCAGTGGCATATCCTGTTAGCAAATATCATATAATAAATATTTTCACGTCACAGAACGATAACTTGAAAATCATTTATTGTAGGAATACCTTTAATGGGACCACCAAACCTTTAAGTAAACCATATTTGATATACATTCCACATAGCTACATAACCGACAGTACGTCGTGGTATCAATTTCAGCCACCAGGCGCGCTCCTCGTTTGTATTGCATTTCAGTTCCATTTGTATTTCTTGAAAATCACCCCCAAGCCAAAAAAATACATAGCAAGTTAGTGGAATCATGTTACACATCAATAATTTTAGAAGAGCTCTCAGGTATTGTATGATGATTTTTTTTTAGAAGTGTATAACTGTTTGTTGACTAGCATTTACTGTTACACAACATTATTTTTGGTAAACTCTACATAAGTATCCTAATTGTCTCTGGTATAATGTCTTGTTTAACAAACATGGTCACACGGTTTATCTATAGGTTTAAGCCTCTGTTGTTTATGATTTTAAAAAATGATAAACAGCTAAACTCACTGGTCAATAGCCAACATAGTGGCCAAAATGTTTCCCTGATAGGTAACTCATGTTTGGTTATTCAATTCTTATTGCAAAGCCACTCAAGACCTAAAAATAGTATTAACACCATATCATTAAACAAATCAAACCATCTTAAGGTATTTATTAAATTGAATTGCATTTTAGGAACCTTGCAAGCATCTTGCAACCTTCAAGAGGAATGTATAGACAGGAATTGTGAAAAGGAAACCGAGAAATCATTCAACGTAGTGTTATGAACCTCAACGTAAGAAGTTATGAAAGTCTATGTGAGGGTGTGGTTTTTACAGCTGGATGCCTTTTCTGGCACCCACCTCAGAGACGAGTTTATGGGAGATGAAACTCAGCTATCATGTCGAATGTGGAGCTCCTAGTCTAGGAGAAAGTCATGTTCAGGTATTTGTCTGCAGGGAGTGTGTGAAACGAAACAACAACTAAAAAAAGCATACACGCAAAGGGAGTATTATAGAATTTTCGAGTATATGTTGTGAATTTAAAAAAAAAATGGTTAAATTTCATGGTTTGTAGACCTCTTGGCTAAATTTGGTAGAATTTGGTGAATTTTCATCAATAGTCGGGTAATTTTATATAAATTTGAGCTAGTTCAAACCATTCTTTAATAATTCAATGGCATCTATATATTTAAAACACTAAGCTGTTTTTTGTACACACGAGATTGTGAAAACGACTTAACCGATTGGCTTCGTAAAACATTCTAACGAAAGCTCTTGGCATGCAGATTTGCAGAGTTTCTTTAAAAGGAAAATATATGTTACGGTATATTTTTAAATGATTAAAGAAATAAGTAATATTTGACACTCCCGCGCATGCGCACAATGGCCTTTCTCAACAAGGAAAATGGCGATTCCGGTCGCGTCTAACTGAGATCTTTGTTTATGAGAATTAAAAAGGGTCTCCAATAATGTTAATTATGTTTTTACAATATGCATTGAATTAGAATTATATAAAATAAACCACGAATTGAAGGACTTAAACTGCAAGTTGAGTGTGTATACTGGTTAGATAGCTTAATACTGAAGTATCCCATAGTTGTCAGGTTGGCCAAGGGGATAAGGTTACTGCCTAGAATTATGTATTATGCATGATCGAGAGGGTTCGATTCCCACCTCGGATATGTTTTTTATTTTCGTTTTCTGCCTTCCTACGATTGGTATTGCATTGTAGAAACATATTTCACTTTTATCATTCCCGTCAAGTAACGAATTCTCTGTTGCCATCCTTTGCATGGTCGAGAGGGTTCGATTCCCACCTCGGATATGTTTTTTTTTTGTTTTCTTCCTTCCTACGATTGATATTACATTGTAGAAACATATTTCACTTTTATCATTCCCGTAAAGTAACGAATTCTCTGTTGCCATCCTTTGCATGGTCGAGAGGGTTCGATTCCCACCTCGGTTATGTTTTTTTTTTATTTTCGTTTTCTTCCTTCCTACGATTGGTATTACATTGTAGAAACATATTTCACTTTTATCATTCCCGTAAAGTAACGAATTCTCTGTTGCCATCCTTTGCATGGTCGAGAGGGTTCGATTCCCACCTCGGATACGTTCTTTTATTTTCATTTTCTTCCTTCCTACGATTTCTATTACATTGTAGAGACATATTTCACTTTTTTCATTCCCGTAAAATAACGAAGTCTCGGTTGCCATCCTTTGCATGGTCGAGAGGGTTCGATTCCCACCTCGGATATGTTTTTTTTTTGGTTTTCTTCCTTCCTACGATTGGTATTACATTGTAGAAATATATTTCACTTTTATCATTCCCGTAAAGTAACGAATTCTCTGTTGCCATCTATATATTTAAAACACTAAGCTGTTTTTTGTACACACGAGATTGTGAAAGCGACTTAACCGATTGGCTTCGTAAGACATTCTAACGAAAGCTCTTGGCATGCAGATTTGCAGAGTTTCTTTAAAAGGAAAATATATGTTACGGTATATTTTTAAATGATTAAAGAAATATGTAATATTTGACACTCCCGCGCATGCGCACAATGGCCCTTCTCAACAAGGAAAATGGCGATTCCGGTCGCGTCTAACTGAGATCTTTGTTTATGAGAATTAAAAAGGGTCTCCAATAATGTTAATTATGTTTTTACAATATGCATTGAATTAGAATTATATAAAATAAACCACGAATTGAAGGACTTAAACTGCAGGTTGAGTGTGTATACTGGTTAGATAGCTTAATACTGAAGTATCCTATAGTTGTCAGGTTGGCCAAGGGGATAAGGTTACTGCCTAGAAATATGTATTATGCATGATCGAGAGGGTTCGATTCCCACCTCGGATATGTTTTTTTATTTTCGTTTTCTGCCTTCCTACGATTGGTATTGCATTGTAGAAACATATTTCACTTTTATCATTCCCGTCAAGTAACGAATTCTCTGTTGCCATCCTTTGCATGGTCGAGAGGGTTCGATTCCCACCTCGGATATGTTTTTTTTTGTTTTCTTCCTTCCTACGATTGGTATTACATTGTAGAAACATATTTCACTTTTATCATTCCCGTAAAGTAACGAATTCTCTGTTGCCATCCTTTGCATGGTCGAGAGGGTTCGATTCCCACCTCGGTTATGTTTTTTTTATTTTCGTTTTCTTTCTTCCTACGATTGGTATTACATTGTAGAAACATATTTCACTTTTATCATTCCCGTAAAGTAACGAATTCTCTGTTGCCATCCTTTGCATGGTCGAGAGGGTTCGAATCCCACCTCGGATACGTTCTTTTATTTTCATTTTCTTCCTTCCTACGATTTCTATTACATTGTAGAGACATATTTCACTTTTTTCATTCCCGCAAAGTAACGAATTCTCGGTTGCCATCCTTTGCATGGTCGAGAGGGTTCGATTCCCACCTCGGATATGTTTTTTTTTTTTGGTTTTCTTCCTTCCTACGATTGGTATTACATTGTAGAAATATATTTCACTTTTATCATTCCCGTAAAGTAACGAATTCTCTGTTGCCATATATATTTAAAACACTAAGGTATTTTTTGTACACACGAGATTTTGAAAACGACTTAACCGATTGGCTTCGTATGGCATTCTAACGAAAGCTCTTGGCATGCAGATTTGCAGTGTGTCTTTAAAAGGAAAATATATGTTACGGTATATTTTTATATGTTTAAAGAAAAATATAATATATGTGGCTATTGCGCGTTGCCACATGGCGTTTCTTCATGAGAGAAATGGCGGATAAACGATCCACCGTATCGTAGGGTGATCTTTGTTTATGAGAATTGAAAAGGGAAATATCGCTTATGTTGTATCCCGATATATACTGGAATAGAATCATGAAATAAGGGAAATATTGATGAACTATAACTGGCAGTTGAGTGCGTTTGTTGTTTACGTCACTTAATATTGCACTCTAATTTCGTTGTCTGGGTGGCTCAGCTGCTAACATTGTGGACAACGAAATTGATTATGCATCGTCGGAGGAGTTTGATTCCCACCTCAGACATGTAATTTTATTTCCCAATTATTCTAATTTGCAATTGGTATTACATTGTCTAAACATATGTTACGTTTATTATTCCCGTAAGGTAAGGAATTCTCCATGATTTACGTTGCCAGATACTTTTAAATTATTAAATAAAAATCGGCACAATCGCTTCGCCTTGAGAGAAAATTGTCGAACATAATTCATTTGATGGACTCAGACATCGTGGTCACTCAGCGCCGTCTACTTTGGTGTGTGAGTGTAAACCTTTCTCTGATAACCTGTGTTAATGTGATGGCTGTATTGATGTGTGCATTTGTAATTAGTATGGGGAATGGAGAGTTGACGACTGAGGCTTTAAGTTAGGAACTATCCCGGTATTTGCCTGGAGTGGAAGTGGGAAACCTCGGAAAACCACATCCAAGATTGTTGAGATGGGAATCAAATTTTGCTCTTCTTAGGTTTGCCTCAAGAGTGCGCCCCGTTCCAGCCCTCAGACCAGAATTAAATTTCTTGGCAGAGCAGGGATCGAACCTGGAATCTGGGGCGATAGCTCAGAATGTAGCCTTAAGACTGGGCTTCCCTGTGTTAATACGATCTTTGAAAAACACTGAACATATAATTCTAAAACTCCCTCCATTACGGTGGCTGGCGAAGTGAGTCCATGCTCATTCCAGTAGTGGCGAAGTGATTCTATGCTCCCTTGCATAATTTACTGTCATGGAAATGCAAAGTATTGTACCTTCAACAGGTGATGGAAATTGATTATTTAGAGCAGTTTCATTCTGTTTATTTCAAAATGAAGTTCGTCATCCTGAGTTGCGTTTGCAAGCAAATTGCAAAAATTGCAAGGATTTTATTATTGGCGATCAGTCTCATCGCATTCTCATCAGCAACCAACTTGAGAATGGAAGTCTCTGAACTTAGTTGTATAAGTGAATATTAATGTTTATTGATTATTTTTTTAGAGTACATAACAATGAGTCTAACCACGCAGTTGATTTTGGCAATGGAAGTAAGTTATTATTTGCTATTTAATATTTGGCTGCTGCGTTGATGCAGGCCACTATAGTATTATTTAATATGACGTTAATTTGGGGAGAAATGCTGCTATAAATAAACCCATTTTACGAAATAGAACATTAGCCGCAAACAAGTGTGAAATCGGAGAAAAATACGAAGCCACTTTTAAACTCCAATATGAATACGGCATTTTAGATAAAATTCCAGATACTATACCGTTACAGTGTAGGGTCCTTGACGAACAAATGTAAACATTGTTCTGCACTGTATTTCTCTTGAGAGAAATCTACACTTGGTTACTTTGACCTTTGCTGTTGTAATGGTAAAATTAATCTGACTAAATATAAAATATTTGACATGCTGCAACAATTATTTTTCACTGGAGATGATATCTCAAGGAATTTCAGAGAGACTAATCGGCAGTACAATGCTATGTCCTTCGTTTCATTTGGTGCCAATGTTACTGTGCCACACCCATACGGTCCACATTGTTTTAAGATGTATGGAGGTGCACATCATCGCATTTCTTCGTTATATTCCAAAATTATATGTGACGGTTTGCGGCCAGTTTTATTAGACTCCTCAGAGTTCTTCAATTCCTTGGAACTAAATGACTTACCTCCACATATTCCAAACGCTTGAACCGTTAAGCTGCTTAGAAATCTGAACGTTTCCCAAGGGCTCCTAAATGCAACTATATTGCTTGGATTTGGAAATAATAAGTGCAGTTAAAATTAGGCAGAGAGGTCTAATCCTTCTACTTGATTTAACAGCATCCGATAAAACACTATCATTTTGTTTTAAGAGGCAATATTTTCCAATTTATTTGGCATACTCTATCACAATCAATGTAGCTCAAGGGGAAACTCTGGAACGTATAGGTCTCAATTTGCCTCATCAATTTTTCAGTCATGGCCAGCAGTATTTTGCAATGTTGAGAGTGCAATCTTTTGACGCCCTTATAGTTTCAATAGAGCCAAAAATAATCGTACAAAGAATATACAGTAGGCCTACATAAGAAAATTCTTCAGTAAATATTTTTCTATTGACCGTCATTTTTGACGGGTTTCAACTAGTTTCAATAAATCTGGTAGTGATTTGTTGGATTTTGCTGAAATTTGGTGGAATTTGCTAAATTTGCGGTAAATTTAGTGGATTTTACAAAATTCTGGTCAATTTCAAGATAAATCTCAGATATTTAGATATTTTAAAAATAACCTCTGTCACTGTGATGGCTGTATTAATGTGTGCCTTTGACTATGAAAGGTAGGAATGGTAAGGAGATGGTTATGGACTTAAGTGCATAGTCATTTATATTTACTTTCAGATTGGGTGTTGTGGGAAAATCGAAAACTCCTCTTGTTAGTTTTTCAAGTGAGTGTACTCCTTATCTCTCTTAGAAGCCGCTAATGAGCTCTAAGCATTGGCAGTTTGCAAGCATCTCTCTATTGTTAACATAGAATGCTCATTACTTGTTCTTTCAAGTACATGTTGTCATGTAGGTAAGGAATTGATCCAAACATAACATGTTTCGATTTTCTTTGCACTTGTCTGTGGGCAAACATGGCATTTACCTGGAGTAAAAGTGGAAATCCACATGAGTTTGACGTTTAGAAAACTCACCTCACCTCACCCCAACTGTTTGGAAATGGAAATAATTTGTTTTTGTTTTACTTAGAGGCTTGGAAATCATGGTCATCATTCCCATGTACTGTAATTAGGGAAAATAATAAGGGGTGATGTACTCTATTATTAGCTGAGTACCTAATACAATTTTGCATACCCCTAGGGCCAGTATCGCATTATAAAGGCATGCCATTTGTTACCGTCCTTAAAGCCAGTGATTTAAAACAAAAGAGCTGTTTATTTTCCACCACCCCCAAACAAGGGCTTTCATCTAGTGGAATGTAGGTTGACGACCATGGAGCCCCAGCTGAGTCCGTCATTGTTCCCACTGACTTGTGCTAGGCTCCTGTCTGTCTTCTTTCCTGTCGACCACACTTGGTCAACTCTTGTTCTCTACCGACTCCGACATTATTAGGCTATCCAAGGCTTAGGGAGTCTCTTTATTTTCCGACTTAATTGACCCTTGTTTATTTTTTCTGATACCCTCCTTGTGTGAGGAGGCAGCCTTCTTTTTATTTTTATGTTATTTCCTGCCTATTGCACAAGCCACACTAAAGGTAGGGTGTATGTAGCCCACCACTTGTGGTGCACCCTGGATATGCCTACACCCTCAGGGGCTTACGGCTGATGAGTTTGGAAGTTTGCGACCACAAGGGATTCCTGAGCTGGGCCCAGTTTTCCTCCTTTTTATCGATTACCTCTGGAGCGGGACCCTCTCCTCTTTTACTTTCACATCCACCTTTTATGGCTCTCCTTCCTTTCAAGTTCATCAATCCACATTCTTGAGGGTAGAGGGGCATTATTTATTCCTTCTGTCCTTTATTTGTCCTGTTATCCTTTTGTCTTACATTTCATTTTTCTAGTTATAAATGTGTAGTTTGTTTTAGTTATAGTTTACATTTAATTTTATTTTTCACCATCAGCCAAACAATTAGGGGTCGATAGGACAGCTTGGTGGTCAAGTTTATAGAACGCTTGTCTTTTGTTTGAAACAACACCATGTTGATTTCCCGACTGGGTCAAGTATTTTATACTTTGTTCACTTATTTCTCATGGCTTTGAAACTGGCTGCCTGTAACGTGATCATTATTAACTTTAACTTCAGTGTACGGTGTAGGATTGGAAAGGAGGCAGCCATGGCTTCTGAATTACAACTATGTTAGCGTTTGTCTAAAGTATAAATAAAAAGAGAGTTCAAACATCATGTAGGACATAAACTATTTTTAAATTCAGATGTGTGTTTCACAGTAAACACAATCATTCTCCGTTTAAAACAACCCATAAATTTCTTTTTCTAACATGATAGCTTATAGGCGGGCATTGCTATAGCTTACATGTAGTAGGGTCAACAGCTAAGGATTCAATTTCAATTACCTATACCTCTCATGGTATGGCTCTTAGTCAATTCGTTAAACTACATAAAACTTTTCTATATGTTCTGTTACATTATCATTTGACCATCTCACAGTGTAGTGTTTAACATAGTTGGTTGTCTACCCTAAGGCCTTGGCTTGCCACCCCGACTATACCAAGAAATTCATATTCATCTTAAGGTTGCAATAAGGTTCATTGAGCCTTGTCAACCCTTACCTAACAACTATCAAGTCATGTACGTTAACACGGTGCGAATCACGTCCACCATCAAGCAGACGAGTAATATGAAACTTGCTGGCAAGAGCTTCGTGTTCTTATCACCAAGACTCATTACACAAACAAAGCCAGTGTCTCTGTGCAGATTCAACCCAGCGATAGTATGCAAGACTGTGTTTGTTCAAAAAGCATCATTAATATAACTCGACTGTCACCACACAGGTCCGGGTTCGACTTTCTAAAGGCTGCAACAGGTACACTCAGTCTTGTCAGGTAAACATTTTGGGTGAATTCATAAATCATGGGAAAGGGTTAGCCACTGTCAGTCCAAAACAACACCTTACTTCACCCTCTCCGATAATTAGTTTTATAAAATCTCAGGTCGATAACCTTAACGTTTTGGCTCTTTTGGGTATATTCATGGGGGAATGGCAACGGTTTGGCCATCCTGATTTGTACAACACCTGATACAACTCTGTAGCCTTATTCATTAGCTATAAACACATTAATCCATAATTACCTAATAATAATAATAAAAATAATAATAATATTAATTTGCAAGCTGTCATCCTCCAAACACACATTCATTAAAAAGCATGGTTTCAAAAAACTCTTATGCTTTTAAGTGTTTAATACCTTTTTCTCCTGTAACTCCCTGTTTTATGAGTGAAATAATCTATCGAGGTAAAAGCGTATGTCATCACCTATTTTTCAACTTTCAAACCTAATTTTAGGGTTCTTAGTTTGCAAGATATCGATTTTTTCAATTTGAGAGTAGTTTTCACCCCCGTGCTATTTTTCATCAAAAACAAAAGATCTTAGGTTCAATTATCATTTTTACCCGTTTAAGACCTTTTTCCCCACTGTAAAATCACTATTTACTGTTTTAGGGGTGACATCATCTATCCAGGTAAAAGCCTATGTCACAACGAATTTTTTAAGCTATTACACATAATTTTACGGTTCTTAGTTTCCAAGGTATCGATTTTTCAATTTGGGGGTAGTTTTCACCCCCGTGCTATTTTTCATCAAAAACAAAAGATCTTAGGTTCAATTATCATTTTTACCCGTTTAAGACCTTTTTCCCCACTGTAAAATCACTATTTACTGTTTTAGGGGTGACATCATCTATCCAGGTAAAAGCCTATGTCACAACGAATTTTTTAAGCTATTACACATAATTTTACGGTTCTTAGTTTCCAAGGTATCGATTTTTCAATTTGGGGGTAGTTTTCACCCCCCTGCTATTTTTCATCAAAAACAAAAGATCTTAGTTTAATTTATCATTTTTAGGTGTTTAACACGTTTTTTCCCCATAACATGACTATTTACTGTTTTAGGGGTGAAATGACCAATCCAGGTAAAAGCCTATGTCATCACCTATTTTTAAAGCTATAACGCCTAATTTTAGTGTTCATAGTTTCCAAGATATTGAGTTTTCAATTTTGGGGGGTAGTTTCACCCCATAAAGGGGGACGTCGCCCCAAGTGCTAGGACCCCTCATACAAGTCCCTAGCATGATTGGTTCACGAGATATTAACAAAAGTGTAGTTAGGCCCTTTTGACAAAAAAATAAATGAATGATACTTTCATAAACGAGGTGTCACCCCAAGTGCTAGGATACTGCCTATGGGAAAATCCCATCCTGGGTTCAGAAAATATTATAAATGTGTAGTTAGGCCCTTTTGACAAAAGCCACCGGTGTGCATACATACAAAAATTGCTCTTTCACCCCAGGTAAGGGTAGTTTTTATTTTGGGGGTTGACATACCTCATTCATACAAAAGGAGAATTCACTACGAGTCCTATGACACCCCATATGTTTAAATCGCATTATTGGTTAGCGAGATACTAAAAAGCGAATGACCTATTAGTTTTTGTTTTTTTAATAAATTTTTTAAAAAGCCTCATCTATAAAGAATCTTTTAAAAATTCCGCTCTCTTACAAAAGCCCTCAAGTGCGCATGCATACAAAAATAACCACTACTTAACCTCCGGGTAAGGGTAGATTTATTTTGGGGTGGATATACTCCCGTCCATAGCAAGGGGTGGTTCACCACAAGTCCTACGACACCCTATATGCTCAAACCCGACCATGCGTTCGCGAATCATCGCCAATGTTCGCCAGAAAGTAGGCTATCATTTTGTTTTGTCCTACACACTTCAAACTTGCTGTCAGCCTAGAGGGCATAGGGACCTTTCATTGACTTCAAACAAACTTTTCTCTCATCTTCACCGTTTCCAAAATAGCACCAATTTCAAAAACAACAATTTAAAATATATATATATATATACCGACACGCATTCATAGCAAAGAGGACGTCACACCATTCCTAAATAACACATCGTTCTAGCCTTACAAGCTCATTAAATTCGCCAAAATGTCAAAAACGCACGTTTACCTCAAATTGCGTTTCCAAATTCCACCCATTTTAAAAACTTACCTCACCATCAAATAGAGCGGGAAAAATAGCATTTAAACGAGCCCTCACTCAACCCTAGTCCTCGCCCACCACCAAACATTTTCCCAACATAGCCATACGTATTTAAGCACACACGCGACTTGCAAGAGAACATACACTACCCCACTACCCGCGAATGACCTTTTGTTTTGGTATTTTATTTAAATAATGAGGCTATAGGAAAAGAGGGGGGCATTACTACGAGTGCGAGATATCAGGTTCGGGACCGATACGACGAGGGTTCAATCGCGAGCAAAAAAACATAACAGCTGCACACCACATGTGTGGATTGCTCGCACTGGCACACATGCTCACAGTCGCACGGGTGTCAGATGACAGTTAAAATCCTAATAAACAACCCCCATGACGTCAACACCCATTAACTTTTTATCACCATCGCACAAACAAGCCAAAAGGTCAACCCCTTCCCACGCTAACACGTGCAGTGCACATGCTCGCTCCTGGACCACGTGCTCGCTCTAAGGACCCATGACGTCATCCCATGACGTCATCAGGATTACGCAATTTCTGGTCATGATGATGCAATATTTGGAGTCTAGCAAACACTTACTACTCCTATTTGATCGATTATGAACAGAATGCATTGGTTTAAAGGCATTGTAGAAATATAACGGGTTCTTGGTGTGCAATATTATATGCGTTAGAATGGCAACTGATAGCTGCCTGCGCTCGTTGAGTTTCATAATACAGTACAAGTGGAATGGTTTTGTTCCGAAAACTGTGCTATGGTTGGCTTTTTGTAAATCGTTAGAAAAGCACAAAAAAAAGCTTAACTCTAAATTTTAGAATAATTTGCACGATCATTTTGTCGGAAAACTCAAAAAAACATTGAAAAGCGTTTTTCTCTGAATCGACGTATTTTAAAGAAAAGTTTCTTAAACAAAAAATGTAGAGGTCATCGTCACCTACAATTCGTCTCATTGAGGTCATGCCATACGGTTTGAAATGCAGAAGCTAGGTGGCGCCAAAGTTTCCAAAAAAGTGTTTTTTCACTTTTTGTCCTAGAAAAAATAGTTTTTTCACAAAAGAGTGAATCAGAAATTTGTTCCTCTCAAAATTGACTGCAACATTTATGAAAACGTTTGTTTCCTCCGACTTACCGTTGCAAAGTTATAGAGCAGCAAATGCGACGCTGCGTAGTCAAGGCTACTATTGTTACTGCGGAGAGAGCGGTGGGCATAATTTAGACAGGGACCGGTGTCGGACAGCTGCCTAAGGCTCGGTCAAACAGGACGCGTGCTGTGTTTGTTAATTAGCTCAAACAATCATATCTTTTTCAATCGCAACGTATCAATCATAACTGTACACATATTAACCTTTGTGCCATCTGAATAGTACAATTTTCACATTTCGGCAGACTATAACTTTGGAACGGTAAGGCGGAGGAAAAAATGTCTCAATAAATGTTGTAAACTATTTTGAGAGGAACAAATTTCTGATTCGCTCTTTTGTGAACAAAACATTTTTTCTAGGACAAAAAGTGAAAAAACACTTTTTTGGAAATTTGGCGCAACCTAGCCTCTGCATTTCAAAACGTATGACATGACCTCAATGAGACGAATTGTAGGTGACAATGTCCTCTACATTTTTTGTTTAAAAAACTTTTCTTTAAAATACGTCGATTCAGAGAAAAATGCTTTTTAATGTTTTTTTTTGAGTTTTCCGACAAAATGATAGTGCAAATTATTCTAAAATTCAGAATTAAGCTTTTTTGTGCTTTTCTAACGATTTACAAAAAGCCAACCATAGCACAGTTTTTGGAACAAAAGGTTTTTTTTTTGTGCAGCTGTCCTGTATTATCAAGGTGAGTGAATACTTGATGATATGAACACACAGTTAAGACAATCCAAACGCCCATGCCTGGAGTCTAACCAGCAACAGATTCAACATTCAGTTCCAAAGCCTCTCACGTTGGCTCTGGGGTACGCCTGGCGATATGATACTATTCAAAATAACCCGGGTTCACTTTGCTCGCTGTACTGTATCCTATATGTTGGAACACTGGTGGAAAATAAAAACCTCCCCATTACCCTCTACGGCCTTGCTGAAACATCCATACACATTATGGAAATATTGACAAAGCTAACTTCAACTCATCACACATGTAAATTGCAGCCTTGTTTTGTTTTTATTGTCAAAATATTTCCCCATTAGACAAAGCAATTCCCCATATTTGTTTTCAGCAATGAACAGCATTAGTAACGTATGGCATGTTACAAGCATGTGGAGAGGGGAGAGGCCTAACCTTTCACAGCTCATATATCTCCTTAATGGACGCGTTATTGTTTCCCCACGAACTCACAAGTAGGATTCGATAATACGAGGGAGTAGAAATGGCGTGCACATTCCACCTTTAAGGCTTTCACAGATTCCTGCCGTAAGTCATTTATATAATAGCCACCTTTAATTTTTTGCTTAACAGATTGTTTTGACAAACCATTTGGAAGCTGATTTATTGAAATGTTAGAAGTTAGTATATACATTCTGGAGGAGAGCAGCGCCTGGCGTTTACATTATAATATAATATGATTTTCATACCTTGTTTGATATTCTGGAAGTCATTATCAATTGCAATTACTGTCCATTATCACTACTGCACCGGAAATATGAGCTGAATTACGCAGTGGTGACTGCTGATTTTTATAATGTGTAGGACGTAATATGATAGGCGTAACTTAAGATCGTTACTATAGCTGGGCTAAATTGAGATATTAGACTCAGTCGCACAGCACTATTATGAACACATTACACAATACAATACAATCGAATACCACTCCAAAGATGTGCTCACGCTGATAACAGACCATCCATTCTGACCGCGCGAAATCGTAACCAATAAACCTGTAGTGTTGGTTTAAATTCACCATTAGCGAGACTTGAGGATCTCAGTCGATGTCCTCAGAGCGCCATTAAACAGACCAAACCTGCCCCTTGCTCCTCATGGGTTCCCATACATTTCTAAAGCTATAAACACGTGCTTTGAGGATGCAAGGCAACCTTCCTCAGCTTTCTACTCCGGGCGGTGAAGGTCACACTTCCCCCATCTAGGGGCGAAATGTAGAACTAGTTGCAAGTACTGACAGTGACAGTGACAGTGAGACAGAGCTTATCGGGAGGGCGCGCAAGGTAGCCCCAAAGACTATTTTACAGAACGGTCAATTTAATTTTTAAAATAGTTTCAGCTGAGAGCTGACTGTAGGATGATCCTCACGTCCTACATAGAGAAATCGCCACTGGAATTACGTAAATATATGTTTATTATTTCTTTCTCATTCAACGACGCCAAGCATGTTTGTCAGGCGCATGAGGTCTCTTCAACTGTAATTCAGGCGCACACTTTGACGTCACATTACAGTTGCCAACATCTGGGAGACCAAAATTTTGGTCTGGATAAAGATTATTGATGCGTAATACTCCCACTGTGCGTTACAAAAAACTGCGGGCCACGCTATCTAGTAAATATTGGTCAAGGCAAAAACCATTGGTTTTGAGGAGTTGGCCAGTGCTGTATTTGTCCATAATTCATGCGGATAATGGCGGACTCGGCTGGAACTATTTAAGTCGTGATCTAAAAAGAGGATGGCGGGTGGGTTATAGACAACGGAGGAGCAATCATCTATTACTACAGTATTTCCAGTTCTTTTTCATCATTACGAAAGTTACAGTATTTTGGCTAATTTCAGCACTTTAGGATTTTGTTTTCACAGGATTTGCTGTCCTACAGTTTTACTGTCAGTTTTTAGTGTTGCCCAAGTGATCTATTATAAGCTTTTCAGTGGGTCATCATGAATGTACCCAATTAGATTGGGCGGGGAATTACAATTAATTTCATAATATCTGAAATAAATTACATGAATCACTTACGTAGTAATATGAACTTAATCATATCTAGTAGCTTTCCTTATTGACGATTTAATCTACATGAATACCAATTGGTATTTAATAAATTCATTCTTCTTCTTAGCGTCACCCCGTAGAAACTGGTCCGCTTTTTTGGAACAATGCACGCCATTCCTTGCGATCTAATGCTTCCCGTGAGTTCAAGTTTCTTGATCGTAAATCTGCGTTAATAGTGTCCAGCCATCACAATTTTGGTCTCCCACGCTGTCTCTGGCCGTTGACCGTTAGATGGTAGGCCGAGCCGGTGACTGAACTTTGTGGAGCATGGACAATGTGTCCATACCAACGAAGTCTCCATTCCTGCATTTTCTCATTGATTGAAGCCACGCCAGCTATATGTCGAATCGTTGTGTTGGGAATATGGTCCAGTAGAAAATGTCTAAAGATCATCGCAGCATCCGCATTTCTACGACATGAAGTGAATGCCCAGCCAGCACTTCTAGGTGCTGGCCAACACTCGGTACCATATTATGCAACTGGTCTCACCATTGTATGGTATATCCTTGATTTTAGGCGGATAGGCATCTTCTTATCATAAAGAAAACCGGTAACATCTCTGAATCGCATCCAAGTCGCATTGAATCGTGCTCGTACATCTTCATTCACAGAGCCGTCGCTAAGCAATCGTGAACCTAGGTATCGGAATGTATTTACCTTGGTAAGAGGAGCGCCATTAATGCCTATAGTTCCAGGGGATGAAATCGTTTCGAGGTATTCAGTCTTGTGGATATTCAAACGAAGACCAAATCTTTGCAGACGATCATGCCATGTCTGCACTTGGGTTTCAAGATCCTTCCTGGAGTCTGCCGCAAGCATCACATCATCAACGTATAGCAATGTCCATGGGACACACTTCTGCAGGTATCGCTTTATTGAATTCATAACGATAACAAAGGGCAGGGGAGACAGAGCTGATCCTTGATGCACACCAACTGTTAAAGGGAAGCTGTCAGTCAGTCCTGCAGGGCATCGCACGTGGCTTTGGTGTTGTTATACAGCATTTTTACTCAGTTTATATACATTTCTGGAACTTGATGATCTCGGAGAGCGCACCAAAACATCTGCTGTGGTACTCGATCAAATGCCTTCTCAAGGTCAAGGAAGGCAAGATGTAGTGGCCTCCTCTTCTCGCGGAATTTCTCCATCAGCTAGCGCACAGCAAAGATTGCGTCTATCGAGCCACATCCCTTCACAAATCCACATTGATTTGCTGAGAGCTGTACAAAGTTCCTCAGCCTATTGTCTAGGATACGTTGGAATATTTTCCTAGTGTGGGAGAGAAGTCTGATTGGACGGTAATTGGTACATTCAGCAGGGTCACCCTTACCCTTAAAAATAGGTACTGTGATGCTAGTTGACCAATCTGTGGGTATTTGGCCACAGAGAATAATAAATTCGTTACCACCTTATTTAATAATAATTAAATTAATATAAATTAATTCATAAAACGCACCGGTTTTGGCAGTTTTGCTATATTAAACTAAAATAATTGCGATCAAAGCTTTGTTGATAGTTCAAAATAGTTGGAAAATACCACTTCTTTGTTTCACTCCGATGGTGCGTTTATTTAAAGTAAACAGGTCTCACAGCGCTGATAAAGTGTTTCAGTTGTTGTGTGTTAGTTTTAGGTACATGATACGTCTTGGTCATCAATCCCGTGTACTTGGGTGTGTATTCGATTTGTCAAATAACCTGTGTTCCTGTGGTGACTATAGCTGTGTGTATAACTGTAATTACAGTACTGTGATCGGGAATAGGAAACGTAGATGCCACGAGACTTGAAATTAGTTAGGCTTCTGATGATAAATATAATGATAACTGTTGCATTATGTGGCCTAACATAGGCCTATAGGTTTTCGGCCCCTAATGAAATGGGAGATAGCGAGAAATGGGAATTTAATGAAACTTACGTTACTGCCTATATGTAAAAGTAACTAAAGATTTGTAGACTATACCCGAGGAAGAAAAGGAAAACAAAAGAAGAATAAGGGAAATAAAATATAGGAAAAAGAAATGCCCTCAACCCTCGAAGAATGAGAAATAAGGGACTTGGAAATAGAGCCATTTAAGACAGATAGGAAGGGGAAAGAAGGTAGAGTCCACCCGAGATGCAATGGAAGTTGGTGAAAATTCGGACCCAGCTCAGGAACCCTCGAGGTCATGAAATCCCGAACTCACCAGCCGTGAGTCCTTGAGAGTGTAGGATTTCTTAACATACACCATGTTCGGTGGGGCTGCACACACCCTGCCTCCTTGAGGGCCTTAAGCAAAAGGCAGAACATACCATGAAGAGCAAATAAGAGATCTGACCCCTCGAAGAATGAGGGTATCCAGATGACAGAGAGGAGACCAACACAAGTAGTTGGAAGCGATACCGCACCCAGCTTGGAACCCAGATATAATTAGTTGTTAGCTCCTGAGGGGGAATAAAGTACTACTCCTACATTCACCTGGAGGCAGTGTGGGGAACACCCCATGGAAAATTCGCACTCAGGATGGGCACTCTCAGCGCCGGGTGTGTAATTTAACGTACTTGGCTACTCTGTTGTCATATATTACGTTTCTTTAAACCAGGTTTAAAAAGGCATACTTCAAAAGCTTGACTGTATAGAGCCACTAACGCTATATAGTCTGAACAAAGACAATTGCAAATGTCACACGTTTCTCTGAGTATTGTCTAACGGAATAGCACTGTCACATATTTTCTCCCGGCCGCTTTCTCTTTCTCTGTCACAGACACAGTCAATGTCTATCTTCTTTCTCACTCTCTCTATTACAAAAACAAACAAATTAGACGCACTCTTGTCGTCCATGTTAATTGCTTCAGAGAATAAATAGTGCTCCCAGGAAGGGTGGAATGGAATTGGATGCGACGGCAACACCGACGCCAGTGAGTCCAATTGTTCACGTATCACGCTTGGTGATAATGAGATCAGGCAGGGATCTCCCTAGTTACGAATGTCATCATGTTTTTCCTACCTCGTTAGTAAACAGATTGCATTTGAAAACAAAAGGCGTCTACTATTTCTTCATTCCTTAGGAGAAGTTTCAAGCCGAAGTAGGTTGGTTGGAAATCATTATTTGCTGTCACCCCTGAAGTCAAGATTCGATTTTTCCCTGCCAAGTTGGTAGCAAGCTGAACTGCTGTGCCCAAGATCGCGGGTTCAAACCCGGCCGAAGTCGTCAGATTTTTTAAGAGCGCTAAAATCCTTCAGTATGCCTTCCTTCGGAGGGAAAGTAAAACCCGCGGTCCCATGCCATAGATTTATGGCATTTAAAAGATCCTTCCACTAAGTAAACTTGTGTGAAGCTAAATTTCTAGGTTAGATTTCGTTGAAACGCTCTATTAAAATTCCAACGTTCCCAACTGTCAGTGACATCTGGTAGCGAAATTTGGAACTACTTGAAATTGAACGGAACTTGTAGCTCCGCATTGAAGTAGCTACAGCCTCTGGCGAGCCGAACATGTCCTCGGACACTCCCGGCACTAAAAGCCATACACTAAATAAATAAATTAATAAATCCCTGTCAAGAAATTCAATACTGGTCTGAGAGTTGAGTGTAGCCTACTCAGCCTAGGGAGATAGAACTGAGAAATTGTGGTTCGATTCCCATTTGGGCTGCACATATTTAAACATTGAATTATTCGTATTGTTCAAATAATTTCGAATACGAATATTTGATTCGACAATCGAGTAGTTAGATTATTTCAATTAATTGAATTATTTGCACTGTGAAATAACACGGCTATTCAGTCAATATTCGAATGATTCGATCGAATAATTATAATAAACATAGAGACAAAGAGAAAAGAAAGAAAGAAAGAAAGAAAGACAGGAAGAAAGAGAGATAGGAAGAAAGAAAGACTGAAAGAAAGAATGAAAGAATGAAAGACAGAAAAAAGACAGGCAGAAAGAAAGACAGTAAGAAAGACAGATAGAAAGACAGAAAAAAGACAGAGAGAAAGACAGGAAGAAAGGAAGACAGTAAGAAAGACAGATAGAAAGGAAGAAAGAAAGAAAGAAAGGAAGAAAGAAAGAAAGAAAGAAAGAAAGACAGAAAGACAGAAAGAAAGAAAGAAAGACAGACAGAAAGACAGAAAGACAGAAAGAAAGAAAGAAAGAAAGACAGACAGAAAGAAAGAAAGACAGTAAGAAAGGAAAAAAGAAAGAAAGAAAGAAAGACAGACAGAAAGAAAGAAATACAGTAAGAAAGGAAGGAAGAAAGAAAGAAAGAAAGAAAGAAAGAAAGAAAGACAGACAGAAAGACAGAAAGAAAGAAAGAAAGACAGACAGAAAGAAAGAAAGAAAGAAAGAAAGACAGTAAGAAAGGAAAAAAGAAAGAAAGAAAGAAATACAGACAGAAAGAAAGAAATACAGTAAGAAAGGAAGAAAGAAAGAAAGAAAGAAAGAAAGAAAGACCAACAGAGAAAGAAAGACAGAAAGAAATAAAGATTGAAAGACAGAAAGAAATGTTGATGTTGATTCTTCTAGGGGCTTTGCGACATCGTGGTCATGTAGCCCCGTGTATTTGGGTGTGTGTTGAATTTTTCTGATACCCTGTGCGCTGTGATGTATGTACTATTGTGTGTATTTTTTTTTGTAATTGAAGTAGAATTTGGGAAGAAAGCGGTCGTGGCCTTAAGTTAGGTACCATCCAGGTATTTACCTTGAGTGAAAGTGGGAAACCACAGAAAACCACTTCCAGGATGGCTGAGATAAGGATCGAACGCACCTCTTCTTAGTTTTGCCTCATGAGGCTGAGTATACCCCGTTCCATCCCTCAAACCAGAATTAAGAACGAAAGTAATGAACACATAACAAGTGATAGGCCTACTTGTTTTGAATGATGTTCATTTATAAGGATCTTCCATGCTGAATGGGGAAGGTGTTAACCCCCAACCAACCCCTTGGATTCGTCCTGGCTTCGAGAAACTCGTCAACTGACATATTTCTTTGCACAAATTGTTGCAGGCGGCTTCGGTGACGTACTTGGTAGCATGCTGAGCTTCTATGCCCGAGGTTGAGGGTTCGAACCCGGCCGAAGTCGTCGGAATTTTAAAAGCGTTAAAGATCCCTCAGTATGCCTCCCTTCGGAGGGGAAGTAAAGCCGGCGGCCCCATGTCATAGATTTATGGCATGTAAAAGAACATTCCACTAACTACACTTGTATGAAGCCAAAATTTGTATGTTAGAATTGATAACGCTCTATTAGTTCCAACGTTCGCCACCAGGTGCTGGCTACGATGCCATCTAGTAGCCAAGTCCGCAAGCTAGGTGTCGTGGACGGTAGCATTTGGTGGCAAAAGCAGGAACTACTTGAAATTGTTCTCTGCAGTCCTTACTTGAATTATAACAGGTAACACACACTAATACAGTCGTCACAATTACCACCGGTTATCAGACAGCCAAAGTACACGGGACTACATGGTCGCGTTGTCGCAACCCATAAATTAAGGAACAAACCAACAAATTGATGTAATTTTTAGGTAGGTAGGCCTAATTAGCATCTTCGAATGATTCAAATACTTGAACTGTTCGATTTATTTCAATAATAGACTATTCGAGTACTTCGCATGCTCGAATGATTTGAACAACCGGGCTCCACATGAACAGATTTGGTATGCACTTCGTTCACATTGTGTTCCTGAAGAATACGTCCGCTGGACACAACTTCTGTATCGTAAGTGCAGTAGTGCTGTGCGATGTCCCGTGGGAATCACATCTCCTTTCCCCATTCAAGTCGGTGTCCATCAAGGATCAGCGCTGTCACCACTTCTGTTTATTCTATGCATGGGTACAATAACATCAGATATCCAATCGCAACATCCATGGACGCTTCTGTATGCTGATGATGTCTTATTGGCTGCAGAAGAACGCAACGTTCTTGAAGAGAAACTGCAGGAGTGGAATACGAGGCTGGCTGAGAATAGACTGAAGCTGAACGTCCAGAAAACCGTGTACAGTATATGGAGTGTGGGTCACCGACGCCTGGCACCATCCTTGTAGGTAGTCAAGATCGTCAAAGAGTCGACCAATTCAGGTATCTTGGCTCCTTGACTCGTTCAGATGGTGACACCCTCCCTAATGCCCGAGCTCGTGTGAGTGTCAGTTGGTTCAAATGGTGGGAGGTAACTGGAGTCCTCTTTGACCGTAAGATACTCACCTATCTTAAGGCCAAGATTTACAAGACCGTCGTGCGCCCAGTCGCCCTCTACGGTTCTGAATGCAGGTCGGCCTCTGTTAAACACGAGCAAGCCCTGCATGTTATGGAGATGCGCATGTTTCGTTCGGTGCTTGGTCTGACGCGACTTGACCATATCAAGAATTGCGATGTCCGAGGGAGGATGGGAGTTGCGCCCATAAAGGATAAAATGCGGGAGGCTCGTCTACGCTGGTACAGCCACATCGTACGTAGTCACGAACAATCAGTGGCTAAAACTGCCTTGTGCCTCAACCCGGATGGTAAACGTCCTCGAGGGCGACCTAGGAAGAGGTGGCTTGATCGCCTTAGAGAAGACATGCGACAAGTTAATCTGTGTCCGCATGATGCCCTTGACCGACAGAAATGGAGATTGGCATGTAAAGTAGCGGACCCTGCTCCAAAGCGGGACAAACGCTAGGAAGATGATGAAGTATTCGGACATATGCATTGTTCGAACATTCGAATTTGAAATTGGCAAATATTCGTAGTAGTATAATTTATAGAATATTCGAATGATATATACTGTGTAGCCCTTATTCCCACCCCCAGCCATCCTAGAAGTGGCTTTCCGTGGTTTCCCGTTTCTACGCCAGAAAATACCGGGATCCTACCTAACTTAAAGTCATGATTGCCTCGTATCCAGTTCTAGCCCCAACTACAAATACATAAACTAGTACTGAATTGCAACAAGAGAGTGACTGAAATTCTTCTACGGCACACAGAGTTCCGCATTACGCAAAAAATGATGCAAACGAATTCCTCTTTGAATTCTTCTTTCCTAGCGTATTTCCCGCGTTGGCACAGGATCCGCTTGCTTGGTTGTTGTTCGCCACTTCTTCCTGTCAAGGGCATCTTCAAATTTGTGACCGCACACCAGTAGGTCTTCACTGATTCTATTCATCCATCGTTTCTTTGGGCGCTCACGGGGTCAATGCCCTCCTGGATCGTATTATTTAAGAGAGGAAAGATGTCTTTTCTCCAAGTATCAGAAGCAATTAACAATTGCGTTTCTCCATTGTGTAGATAGAGTCCACACATATCAGAATATCAAGGAGCGGTTTCAGATTCGATCAGTTGAAGAATTAACAGAGACTTATTGGACGAGACGGAAAACGCCTTTGTGTACATCAGCATGCCGAGTTTTCATATCCTGTCCGACCAATTGCCAGTACAAAACCACTCCCCTTGGAGGCTGAGTATAGGGGAGGCAGTTTCAAGTACCTAACCCTTCGCATGTGCATTGTAGGTAAGCCCCTAAATTAATAGAAAAACAACAACAATAGCCTATGAATGAATTGGAACATACAGCATTCGTAAAAGTTGTGAACCTTTTGTTTATAATTTTTTAAAAAACAACAACAACAAAAAACAACTGGAAAAGTAAATGACCAAGCCAAATGAATTCTTCAATTTTTGGACTTCGAAGGTCAACATCATGAAACGATTAGAGGCCTTCGAAATGTGGATTCATAGACGAATGCTTAAAATACCTCGGACTGATAAGAGTTATTAACAGAGATGTCCTCAGGAGAGCAAAATGCGATCTTCAGCTTTTGTATACCATTAAGTATCGAAAAACTGCCTATTTGGGTCATGTAGTCAGAGGCGAAAAATATCAGTTGCTTCGACTAATACTACAAGGAAAAATAAATGCCAGACGAGGGCATGGCAGAAGACAGATGTCCTGGCTTCAGAATATCAAGGAGTGGTCACGGATTCGATCTGTTGAAGAATTGTTCCGGCTTGCGGTGGACAGAGGCGCCTTTTCTATGATGATCGCCAACGTTCGGGGGACCGAACACGGTACTTGAAGAAGAAGAAGAAAAAGAAGAAGGAGAAGAAGAAGAAGAAGAAGAAGAAGAAGAAGAAGAAGAATGTATTCTTCGTTTGTATTCAGCTCCACTTTAACCACTACCACTGGTAGGTTTACTAGTAAAATCTTCCGAAGGAGAAGTGTTGGTTATTTCTCAAAAATATTCCTTAAATAATTCAGTTTATCTCCAGAATGTTCAATAAAACCAGAAAAGGAAAAATTCCATAGTTTGGCGTAATATCTGAAAATACAAAATTTTGACAAATATTCGTATATTTATATATGGTTCTATAGAGTTGGCAATATTTGTCCCTAGTAAGTTAACATGGTTTTCAACTAAAATTTCCGCTCCGTACTATGAAAATGCAGTCTTGTGCACTTGCTCACCTGCTACGGAGGACAGCCAGAGACGGTGAGGGCGGATGAAGAGGGCAATGGAGAAGGCCACGTACAAGATGCTTTTCTTCCATCGGTCCAACCACAAGACCCCGTCCCAGCACCGGAACACAGGACTGTACTCGTTCCTGCAAGCACAAACAAATAACACACATCACAAAACAGTTTTGAGCAACAATATTCAGTTTGAGGTGTTCTTTTCAAAAGCATCCGCTCAAAGGAATCCTAACTTTAAAAAATAATACCGAATGTTGTTTAATTACGAGTTCGTGGTTATAATATTTCAATTCAAATTAGAGTGCCATGTCCCCTCCAAGGACGTAGGCGACCTGAATTAGAGCCCTTGACTTCGTCAAGGGATCACTAACCAGGCATCCCGAGCCGCAGTTTGCGTGTGGTAGGGTGGCCAGTTCCCTTCCACTCCTCCTCCTGCCATAGCATCCGACAGGTTCCCATTTTGCATCACGAGGCTGGGAGACCCCGAACCAGACCATACCAAGACTTTTAAATTCTTGGCAGAGCCGGGAATTAAACCCGGTACCTCGGGGGTGACAGTCAACAACGCTATCCACTGCACCACGAGGTGGTCGGTTTTAATATGAATATGGTTTTTCGGCGGGGGTCAAGTCAGAATTTGCGTGCGTGATTTAGAAAGTGTGACGGCCCGACGCGCACCTTGCCCCTAAGCGATCGCAACCAGATACTACCAGCAGCACATTATTGTGAAAGACATATCCATATTTCGATGTTTCTCAGTGTAGTGGAGGACCTTTTGCATTTCCCGCCATATTCTCTCCAGACAAATGCTGGGATAGTACCTTACTTTTAGTCCCGGGGTGTCTACCCCATGCATGTCACTAATTCAATTATTACACTCACACTAGAAATTTTTTTTCCTGTGGCCTCCTGAGAGACCGAGTGCAGATCTTTCTAGTTGACGCCCGTGGGCGACCTGCGCATCGGAATGAGAGATGAGATGAATGGATGCTAGTGGACGAGTATGTGGAAGGAAGCGGCCGTGGCCTGTCATAAGATACCGTCCCAGCATTTACTTGGTGTTGACAATGGGAAGCCACGGAAAACCATTTCAAGGACGGCTGACGGTGGGGCTCGAACCCACGCGTCTACCGAGTCAGCATAGAGCATGGCCCCACGATCTAACACTGCGTTTTATCGAGCGTAGCCACCGCTGTCGGTACTACTAGAGTCATCACAGGAATACAGGTTATCAGACACGATCAACACACACCCAACTACACGGATCTTATGACCAAGATGTCCAATCCCATCAAATGAATGAATAAATGAATGAACTACACACATCAAAAAAAGTTTTGCATCACCTCGGTTCCAAGAGTTCCGGAACCTTTAAATACAAAGGGAATAGAGATCAACACAAACAACATTTCAGCTCGTTTTATTGCTCATGAGACCCACACATTGCATGTTGTACCATCATACAGCTAGACTTTCAGCATTTGTGGTCCAGATTGCAGTACACACCACTACCTCTAATACCCAGTAGCACGTCCTCTTGCATTGATGCATGCCTGTATTCGTCGTGGCATACTATCCACAAGTTCATCAAGACACTGTTGGTCCAAATTGTCCCACTCCTCAACGACAATTTGGCGTAAATCTCTCAGAGTGGTTGGTGGGTCAAGACGTCCATAAACAGCCCTTTTCAACATATCCCAGGCATGTTCGATAGGGTTCATGTCTGGCGAACATGCTGGCCACTGTAGTCGAGCGATGTCGTTATCTTGAAGGAACGCATTCACAAGATGTGCACGATGAGGTCGAGAATTGTCGTCCATGAAGACAAATGCCTCTCCAATATTCTGCCGATATGGTTGCACTATGGGTCGGAGGATGTCATTCAGGTATCGTAAAGCCGTTTCGGAGCCTTCCATGACCACCAGTGGCGTACGTCGGCCCCACATAATGCCACCCCAAAACATCAGGGAACCACCACCTTGCTGCACTCGCTGGACAGTGTGTCTAAGACGTTCAGCCTGACCAGGGTGCCTCCAAACACGTCTCCGACGATTGTCTGGTTGAAGGCATATGCGACACTCATCGGTGAAGAGAACGTGATGCCAATTCCGTGGGGTCCATTCAGCATGTTGTTGGGCCCATCTGTACCGCGTTGCATGGTGTCGGGGTTGCAAAGCTGGACCTCGCCATGGACGTCGGGAGTGAAGTTGCGCATCATGCAGCCTATTGCGCACAGTTTGAGTTGAAACACGACGTCCTGTGGCTGAACGAAACGCATTATTCAACATGGTGGCATTGCTGTCAGGGTTCCTCCGAGCGGCAATCCGTAAGTAGCGGTCATCCACTACAGTAGTAGCCCTTGGGCGGCCTGAGCGAGGCCTGTCATCGACAGTTCCTGTATCTCTGTACCTCCTCCATGTCCGAACAACATCGCTTTGGTTCACTCTGAGACGCCTGGAAACTTCCCTTGTTGAGAGCCCTTCTTGACACAAAGTAACAATGCGGACGCGATCGAACTGCGGTATTGACCTTCTAGGCATGGTAGAACTACAGACAACATGAGCAGCGTACCTTCGTCCTGGTGGAATGACTGGAACTGATCGGCTGTCGTACCCCCTCCGTCTAATAGGCCCTGCTCATGCATGGTTGTTTACATCTTTGAGCAGTTTTAATGACATCTATGAACAGTCAAAGGGACTGTATCTTGGATACAATATACACAGTCAACGTCTATATGCCGGAGATCTGGGAACCGAGGTGATGCAAAACTTTTTTTGATGTGTGTATATATTTATTTATTTATTTATTTAGCGTATGGCTTTTTTGCCGGGAGTGTCCGAGGACATGTTCAGCTCGCCAGAGACTGTAGCTACTTCAAGCGGACACCCATAGGGAGGGCTACAAGTTCCGTGCAATTTAAAGTAGTTCCAACTTTCGCTACCAGATATCACTGACACCTAGTGGTGAACGTTGGAACTTTGATAGAATGAACAACAACAACAACAACGTATTTAGTGGAGTGCGCTGGTTGAGTCAAGGAAACATAACTTTGCCATGTATAGATGGGTCGTTCCTTCTAGGCCGGTAAATTTACGTGCGCAATGGTGTATCAGCGCACAGCGAACCTTCCTACGTTTGTAACCAGTGCATATGAAATACACAATGTCTGCTTGCGCAGCTTCTGGCCTCCAGTGTTCTACTGAACGCTGTTAATGTACGGACCATACGAACGCCAGGCATAGTGGTTGACGAGGTACTGGACGGATGTGCGGGATGACTGTGAAGGGGATGTCACGTGGTATTATGTAGACTCGCTCCAAAAATTCTTACATGCATACGAGCGGCCACGAATGACTGGCCCATTTATACTATACGTGCACGTCTTCTGGAGCACTGGCTGCGGGAAGTGTTGAGTTGCGCTTCTTGTTGTGTAGCCAACCTACCGGCTGGAAATGAAACCATTGGAACAGCGTACGGCATATTGAGTTGTCCATTCATTACGGGGTGGCCGTGGCCTTAATTTTGGTGCCATTCTGGCATTCTCCTGGGGTAGACGTAGAATAATAACAGAAAACCACTTCTAGGGTGTGAACCGTTTTCTCCCATTTTAATTTACACCCCTTTACTTTTCCTTCTCTTGTGCCAATTATTTGAATTGTTCTCTCTTCTTCTCGGTTATTACTGGCCAGAATAACTGATCAGATCAGTGGACATTTCTGTAATTAATGATAAGGTTCGTTATAGTAACTCGTTACTATACTGAATCGTGATTAGTGGCCCCTCTCTTTTCTATATCTATGCTTCTCTGTTACCAGGGACAATTCCTTGTTTGTCTCTGGGCATTCTTCTGTTTTTTCCAATGTAGGGTTTACGTGTTTTTTTTTGAGCTCCCGCTCCCATTTTCGGGATGCCTTGCTCCCTCTTTCCTTTTTATTTATATTTATTATTTATCTTTGAGAAGTTCTCGTACCTGACGTGATTTAACAAAATCTTTGTTTCTTTTATCTTCATTCTGTGATATTTCCTTCACACCGATGCCATCAAGGTAAGGTCTCGATATTCGTCTTTGTTTTGCATGTGTGTTTGTATATTTCATGTGGAATACTATGGTGTTTTACCTAGTATAGTATGTCCACGGTGTATGTTTGTTTCCTTTTAGTGCAGTCTTTCTTTACCTTTACCTTCCCCCTTTTATGTTCCGTTTGTATTTTTGTGTGTGTTACGGCTCTATGGCTTACTGTGCTGTTTTCTTCTTCCCGGGGTCAATTGGTCCCGAGTTCGAGCAACGCGCTTGTTCGCAAGTCTGTTCGCTCGGGGACGCAAATATGACCTATGACTTCACCGATCTCTATCTGTCTAGCGGTGGACTTGTGGGATTAGAGTTCGGTTGCGACCTCCCTATTGTACACTGGTCCACTGTATCTGGTGGTCACAACTTGCGATCTTCGTGGCTTCTTTGCCCCAAGTAAGGCCTATGTCGTACACCACAATATATACATTCCTTTACCTTCGTTCCTTTATACATATGATTGCGTTTTTTATCACGTAAGTCATTGTGTCTATCTAATTGCCCCTTTTATCGTACGTATCTCCCGTCACTGCACTCGCCTTTATTTCTACCTCCTTACCGTAACTTTCTTGATGGATTTTACATAATTATACTGTACGTTAGCCTTCAGGTATTCATTTTAATTGTCGATTGTTCTGTCGTATCATATTTAGTTCAGTCACGTCAGTCCTACGAGTGTTTACTCTATTAGCTTTTGTCCCTCCTAAACCCCTCACTTTCTCTGTACCCTTTAGGCTATTCGGAATACCGTACACTTCTTTGTCGGTATGTCCATGTTCCTGAATCCCTTGTCTAGCCTCTTAATCTTTTTATTTTCCCAACTTAATTTTGCACTGAACGTGCGTACTATTTCCTTAACGAACCTCTCTCTCTTTTATGTCTATGACATAAACGTCACGCACATTCATCCTTTCTCTTACAGTAACATCATGTCTTATTCATTATCATAACCCAACTTTTAGAATGTATATCGCTTCCTCGTCAATACTTATTTATCTTTATTGATCAATACACTACCTCTCTATTACATCTACGTGGTCTCTGAGTACATTCATTCGTTTGATCGTTTGGATTGTTATTTTTATGCTATTCCTTTGGTTTTAGGCTAGGCCCATGGTCCATTGTATGTACGGTATAGTATTGAACTTACATTGACTGCCATGTGAATGTACGTTCAGTCCACGTCTCTGATACATTTCTCTCCCTTTTGATCAACCATTATTCTGGTCATATATTTATTCATCATCCCCTAGTCCTGTTTCATGGGCCCAGCACAGGATTAAGGTTCTGGCACTTGCTTCCACTGCTGCTACAACATCTTGCAAGGTAAGACCGTTTCAGGTGGCTGAGGTGGGAATCAAATCCACCTCTTGTCAGTTCTGCATCATGAGGCTGAGTGAATCCCCTTTCAGCCCTGAGACAAAAATAAAAGGAATCGAACTCGTACCTCTACGGTGACAGTCAAGAATGCTATCTACTTCACGTTGAGGTGGATATTAAGATATGATATTAACACTTTATGGGATAGTGGTCTCTATATTAACCACCTGTCATAAGGACAGTTTATGCTTTCAAAGATGCTGATAACTGAATCTTTAAGCCATATTTCGGAGAATTTTCATGCCGAAGTGCGAGTAATGCTAAAAATCAAACATTATATACGTATGAAAAGGAAGCTTGTAGTTTAACGTGACCGTTAATCTTGAGATCATGAGCCACGGGAGATATATACGTATGTACTTGACGTAATGTGTTGGATAAAATTTACAAAAAACAACAACCAAAAACATCAACAATTAAAGTGTAAACATAAAATATAAATATAGAAATTAAACTTTAAAAAAAATTACAATAACAAAAGAAACATAAACATTAAAATAATAAACATAAATATAAAATTATGAATATAATTGTAAAAATCAATTCGAAATGAGTTAATTAATTAATTAATTCAATAAAAGAAATATCAAAATTAAATCTATAAGGACATAAATTGAAAATTAAAAATTAATATATAAACATTAAAATTACAGAAATAAACAAGTAGTTCCGTGAAGAACTATACAGCCTATTTTCATATATCCTACTCATGTTAACTTCCACTATCAACATACAACATTTCTGTTTGATTGCTGTAATAGAGTCGTAGATATTGAGAACCAACTAAATATTTCGGATGGTCGCCATGTTGGATTTTAAATATGTAGGTCCTAGAGTTATGTACTGTTACATGAAGATTATTGTGTACGTGTAGCATTCAAACTTCAATCGCATGATTACGACACAAGAAGTAACAAGGAGATTTTAAAATTTCGTTCAGCTGCCATCTTGTGGTTATGGAAATAATTGAAATAAATTAGATGCCGGTGGATTAACATTCGTATAAGGATTTACTGTACCAAGTTTCACTGAACTCAGATGGTTAAATTGCGAGAAACGTCCATGTGAATATTTATACTTCGCGTCGCCGCCATGTTGGATTTGTGATCACCAGGTTATTGAAATTCCTATAGGTGAACTTATGTTCATAGCCCCTATGAACATTAAAAAATTCAGTTTGATTGCTATAATAGAATCGAAGATATTCAGAGCCGTCAAAATATATCGGATGGTCGCCATGTTGGATTGTTAAATCTATAGGCCATAGAGTCATGTGTCATTAAAGGAAAATTATTGCGTAGGTTCATTATTCAAACTTTCACTTCGATCGCATGACTACGACACAAGAAATAAAAACTTAATTTTAAAATTCGCACAGCCGCCATCTTGAGGTTATATAAACAATTGAACTAAATTAGATACCAGTGCATTACAATGTGTATAAACATTTCCTGTACCAGATTTAATTGCGTTTGGAACATTAAATCGCGAGAAAGGTCTATTTAAAATTTTCAAATTCGCTTGGCCGCCATGTTTGTTTTCTAGTTAACCGGTTTTTGAAAGTCTTATAGATGAACTTCCAGTAGTTCCCTTTATCTCCGTACAAAATTTCAGGGTGATACCGCTAATAGTTTCAGAGATATAGAATGCCGATGAAAAATTTCACACATCCGCCATCTTGTGGTTATGTAAACAATTGAACCAAGTTAGATGTCGGTGCATTACAATGTGTATAAAATACTGTACCAAGGTTTATTGCGTTTGGTTGGTTAAATCGCGAGAAACGTCTATTTAAAAGTCGCAAATTCGCGTGGTCGCCATGTTGGTTTTGTAGTTACCAGTTTTTCAAAAGTCACATAGGTGAACTTCTAGTAGTTCCCTTTATCACCGTAAAAATTTCAGGGTGATATCGGGAACAGTTTCGGAGATATTGAATACTGGTGAAATATTTCGCACAGTCGCCATGTTGGATTGGAGAGACGTACAGGCCGGACGTTTGTTTTAGACGAGTGAAAAATCTTAATGGAAGCCTGGAGGCGAGTTACTACAGTACCTGTGTTGTTATCACCTGCCTCAAGCGGTCCGATGATTGACAACGCTCATTCACACTACTCCTGAAGTACAGTCATTGGCAAATATAATGGTGTTCTGTTGGTAACTATGTAACTTGTACTTCTGCGTCACACAATACTTCGGCGTGGACTGTACCGTCTGCTAAGTCTGGAATTCCATTACATCAGATCGGTGGTGACAAGTGTGAAGCGATAGGGTGAGAGAGTGAGTATGTGTAGGCTCACCCGCAGGCTTCAAGGTCAAGGGCAATCGTCTAAAACAAACGTCCAGCCTGTAACAAAATTTCAAGGGAACGGTCGGGGTCGTCCGGAATAGTGCTATGTACTTACTGAGTTTCATTGAAATCGCTCCAGCCGTTTGGAAGTTAATAGGGGGACACAAACATAACACACACACGGACAAAAGGTGATCTCATAAGCCTATTTTTTTAAAATTTGAAAATAGGTTAAAAATGGCATTATTAATAATTATAATAATTAAAATAAATTAAAATGTAAAAACACAAAAATTAAAAAATAACTTTGCCCAATAAAGGGTTAATGCAGGTATGCGATGATGAAGAATATTTATAAATACTTGTTGTTGGTTTTTTTTTTTGGGGGGGGGGGGGGGGTTGGACATCTTGGTCAGCAGCACTGTGAACTTGGGAATGAAATTGATTTTTCTGTTAACCTATGGTGACTAAAAGCGTGTGTAACGGTAATTAACAGTGACTACGTTTTGGATAGGTGCCTCGTGACTTGAAATAACGAACCATCGCGGTGTTTGCCTGCGGAAAACCACTTCTAGGATGGCCAAGGTGGAAATTGAACCCGCCTCTTCTCAGTTTTACCTCACGAGGCTGAGTGTACCCTGTTCCAGCCCCCAGTCCTAAATTGAATCACCGGAGCTGAAAAGTATAGAGTCAGTTTTCACTACTTTCAGGAGACAGATAACACGTCACTGACAGAACATAACTTAACAAACACACTATATCAGTCATCCATGCTATAAAGCAACTATTCAGGTTATATTTTTGTTAGCGGAATATCAGAATAAACATTTTTTCCAATAAATTTTCGAAACGTCACTTAATGCCTTTCAACTGCGTGGTCAGTTTAGCACAACATAAAGACTTATATAAAGAATATTTCACATGATATTCTATTTTAAAATTGATTTGTAACATTATAACCACCTAAATCCTGTACAAATGTAATTTACAATAGCACTGTAATACGCAGGAATCTTGCAGTGCGACCAACATTAATTACGGAATACGGCGCTGAAAGGCAGCTAGTCATTGACTTAATGCTCTTCTCCTCTGATCCCACTACATGTAGCAGTGGTTTCTGGCTTAAACAGAAGACTGACTTCATTCCTTCCTATGTCGTTCGAAGGCCCTTGGGTCAATACTTGAGAATAATAATAATTAAAAAAGTGACGGTCTGAAAGACTAGACTTTGTATCAATTTAAATGCTACAAATGCTGAAAAATGCTAGAAAGGCTGGAGGCTTCTCGCTTCGCTCGAAGCCAAAGACTCTTGACATGTTAGAAACTTATCTGCATAATACTTATCTTGCTTATCTTGTTTCAAATTACTCGCGAAGGACAAGTGCAAACCAAGGGCAAAGAAAGGTCAAGCGCGCGGGATGCCGTCACGCTCACCAGAGCGGGGACGTGCCTCTTCCATCCAGTCTAAAAACACTTATAGTGGGCGATGTATTGAAGATAGAGATATGCTCTCGCGGACGTTTTTGTAGAACTTTTCATGATGATCAATTCTTACACTCATAGTATATTGATAATTTAACGGTTTGCCCAGCGTAAGCTTAAGAAGCGCACGGACGCCAAGTTTGTTTTCGACTTTTTCACTGAAATTGTTACTGCTTGGCTTCCTTTGATCATACATAAATTATTTTCTACAGAATCTTTCCTCGAGATATGCTTTACAGAATGGTGAAAACCGCATCAAAATCCATCCAGTGGTTCTCGAGATTACCCGTGACATCCAAGAATCGGGGATTTTTGTCTTATACTAACGAAGTAGAGATTGTCGGGGAACACATGCACCAAGCTGTACTATGACGTCACACACCTCAGTGCATCTGGGTACATTTCGTCCCGTCACCGTAACGCAACGCCAGACCCCAGTGTAACGACGAAGTCGACAAGATCATTTAAAATTATAAAAAAGAACATTTTTGACTTAATGATTTTTAGCTCCGACCGATTCAATTTTATTTTCTTGCGAGAGAATGCAACCTGGACCTTAAGAGGGAGAGCCAAGAATGCTAGCCGTAACAGCACAAGATGGTCTGCGTGGCTAAGTTGTTTGTAAATACAGTATTTCACGCTGTGGTAATTTAAGGATACTGATGGGGTGAGATATCTCATTAATACCGCCTCAAGATAATTTGTTTAAAAACAAGAAGTTCCGTGATGAACTAAAGAGCCTACTTTCCTTAAAATTTAAGATTCATGCCAATGATTAATCTATATGGATCTATCTTGAATAATGACAAAATTAAGTTGGTAATATAGACATTTCAAATTAGTTCGAAATACTGTATACCTGGCATAATGTAGCCTAATGTAGCCTCATAGAGCACTATAGATGGCAGCCCTGGTGACTGAATATATTCTTAGTTATATCTCTTAAGGTACACAATACAAAATTTGGATGAAGTCCAATGGATAGCATGGACATTGCATGCAGTTAAACATTGGATCTAACAGTGTGCGAAAAATCATGTTGGCAACAATGATATGCAAGTATTGGTCAGACATAATCTGAAATAATAGATTTATTGTTGTGCCAATTTTGAATCAAATCCATTAGTTAGTACAGAAGTTACATGCATTTTAAAATTGGACCTATCAGCAGGCTTAGAATCATGTTGGCAGCACTGACGTATATTAACTACTCCAAATTAATCTAGAATGCCAGGTACTATACGTGTGCAAATTTTAGAGCTATTGGCTTGCATATTTTCTGATATATTGATATTATAACAAAAATAGAGACAGCATTTATTAACAGTTGGCAGTCCTGGTTGCTCTTAAGAGAATGCATAGTTATATATGTTATGGTACACATAGCACATACACAATTTGGCTGAATTCCAATTGATAGTGTAGAAGTTATATGCATTTAAAAATTGGACCTATCAGCAGGCTTATAATCATTTTGGCAACACTGGCATGTATGGCATCCTGGAAATTAAACTGAAATATTATTACCTATACGTGTGCCAATTTTGAAAGAGCTCCCATTCATACCTCCCAAGATATCCAACATGGAGCTCAAATTTCAATTGCGATTTTTCAGCAAGTGGTAGCACTGCCATCATTTTCTAATACGGCATTGAGATGTTCAATTATAGATCTTTACTCCTACCAAATTTTGTTTCGATTTCTGCTGCCGTTTAGGAGTTGATAGGGGACACACACACACACACACAGACAGAAGGACAGACAGGCAGACACACATTTGCCCGGATCGATCTCATAAGTCTACATTTTCCTCATTTTTGCAGAATGTGAAAAGTAGGCAAAAAACAGAAGCACACGTGCACTGAGATTGTAATGACTGGGACATGTACCCCGAGTAATGCTTTTCGTAATGACTGGATGAACACGATAATATTCCAAGTGCGTCTGGACACGGGGCGTTAATTATACCGGACACGAGCGCGTGAAATGAAATTACAATTACACAGGAAGTGGGGAACGTCATCACAGCTGACGGGATTCCTGGGAAACAACTTTAATGTTGTAGAAATCTCGCTGGTGCACAGTAGTTTGTATCTGCGTACTGACGCATATCTTGCACCCTTAAGGGCTTTCATATACACGTGAACTCACATTTAATAAATTTACAATATTTACGCAGGTTGCATAGGCCTATATTCACCCTTGCCTACGCTTCCCCTGCTAAATTTTCGCTTTCAATTGGTAGCCTAGTAGAGCACTATACTTTGATGATGATGATGATGATGATAATTGTTGTTTAAAGGGGCCTAACATCTAGGTTATCGGCCCCTGATGGTTTGGGTGATCGTGAAGATGAACATGAAATGAAAACTTAAAACTAAAACCAACTACTAACTTATATACTAGAAGAAGAAATGGAAAACAAAAGAAGAATAAGGCAAATAAAGGACAGGAGGAAAAGAAATGCCCTCAACACTCGAAGAAAGCGGATTGAGGGACTTGGAAATAAGGAGGGCCATGAAAGGCAGATAGGAAAGTGAAAGAGGAGAGGGTCCTCCCCACAGGGAAGGGACAAAATGGGGAAACCGGACCCAGCTCATGAATCCCTCGGGATCGCCAACTCCCAAACTCACCAGCCGTGAGCCCCTGAGGGTGTAGCAATATCTAGGGTGCACCAGAAGTGGTGGGGCTACATACACCCTGCCCCCTTAAAGGGCCTTGAGCACAAGGCAGGAGGTAAAAGGAAATGAAAGAGAAGGCTGACCCCTCGCAGAAGGAAGTATCAGAAAAGATGAGACAAGGGCCAATTAAGGCGGGAAAGGAAGAGACTCCCTAGGCCTCGGATACCCTAATACCGTCGGGGTCGAAAGAGAACAAGAGTTGACCAAGTGAGGTCGATAGGAAAGAAGACGGAGAGGAGCCCGGCACAATTAAGTGGAAGCAATGCCAGACTCAGCTGAGGTCCCGCGGCCCGCGGCCCGCCTGTTCATTTTTGTTGGCCCATGCCCTTCTTACTGCCCTTCACTCTTCGACAGTTATAATCCGTGGGGTGCCTACTTTAAATTTCACTTTCATTCAGTAATGTTACGAAGAAGCCAGGTGGGAAAGGAAAGATCCCGAAAAATACGCCAGTAATCAGAATTGTCTTTCCACGAATACTTACGGCACGAATAGCGGCCCTGTCTCCAGTCGAAAACTGGTTGGATGCCAGTGATAGGCTGCCGATCAGTTCGCGATAGTTCGTGTGCCGCGGCGTATTTTCCTATAAAAGGGAGCGAAGGGCTGTTCGAAGAGGTTTAATTTTGACGAGAGAGGTTATTCGAGAGATATAGTACGACGCGAGTTGTTGTCATCGTTATTGCGAGAGCGGTACCTAATATGGCGGGACTTAATAAATGGCGTGTTGAAGATGAGAAACGACAATTTCAGTCGAAGTGGCAGGAAAGTTACTTTTTTTTAACATCATGGAAAACCACAGTGTGTTATCTGTTCTCAAGTATTAGGGATTTCGAGGGAGTATATCGTGAATAGACACCATACCAGCTTGCATAAATCAAAATACGATCAATACCAGGGAAGTGCCAGAAGTTGTGTGTTTAATGATTTGAAGCTGAAACTATCAAGACAGAAGAATATATTTCAGCAACCATCAAACACTGCCAGTTTAAAGGCATCGTATGAGGTTTGTTCAGAGCTAGCTAAATGTAAAAAGTATTTTAGGGATGGTGAGCTCATTGAGAGATGTGCTGTAAAAATGGCATCTTCATTTGGGGATAATAATATGGCTAAAATTTTGAAATAGTTTCCTTGTCTCGTCACACAGTTAGTAGAAGAATTAATGATATGGCTGGTGAAGTTTCAGGTTCGCTCAGGAGCATTTTGGAAAACTGTGAATTTTACTCTCTAGCTCTAGATGAGAGCACAGATATAGCTGACATCGACCAGCTCCTTATCTTTGTCAGAACAATAAACGAAGAATTTGAAATTCATGATGAACTGTTGGAATTAAGATCATTAGAAGCTAGCAAAAAATATAGTGACATATTCAACGCACTGGATATTGTCGTTTCTAAATACGGAGGTTTTGTGAAGTGCTCTGGCATTGCAACAGATGGAGCTAAAGCAATGGTTGGCCCTAAAATTGATTTAGTAGGACTGTTAAAAAGAGGGATTGAATTTTTGTTTTTCCACTGCCTTATCCACCAGGAGGCTCTCTGTGGATAAATTATAAGGCTGATTGATACAATGAAATCTGTTGTAAATACTGTAAATTTAATGAGGGGGGGGGGGGGGGGCAATAAAGCCTGTATACACAGAGCATTTATTGCATTCCTGGACAATTTGGTGGCTGAGTATGGTGACATTTCATTGTACTGTGAAGTGCGTTGGCTAAGTGCTGGAAATAGCTTGTAACAGTTTTTTGGGTTGAGGAATGAAATTCTTGCTTTTCTCAAAAATGAAAACAATAGGCATCAGTATCAAGAAAAACTGGAAAAAATCCAGTTTTTAAATAATCTTGCTTTTCTGACAGATTCAACATCCCATCTAAATGCTTTAAACCTGAAACTGCAAGGCAGAATACAAAATATCTCCCAGCTTTATAGACATATTGAGGGCTTCCGCAAAAAACTCGATGTAATGAAAATTGCATTGAAGGCAAATAATATGGCACACTTCCCATCTTTTCAGCAGTTGAAAGAAGAAAAAAGTGACAAATTTTAGTATGTTTCATGAACTAATACTAGATATCAAGAAAGAGTTCCAGAACAGAGTCCAGGATATTGACTCCTAAAAACCAAAACTTGCACTGTTCAACAACCCCATGGATATTGAAGTAAGTGAGGTGCCCTGCGACATTCAAATGGAAATTTGTGATCTTCAGGCAGACCCATTCTACCAGACTAAAAAGTGTGATGTCCCTGAAAATTTCTGGAAACTGATTTCAAAAGAACGTTTCCCTCAACTGCTTAAATTCTCTCTACAAATGTTATCGCTGTTTGGTAGTGCGTATGCGTGCCAAAGTTCTTTTTATGCTCTCAAACGTATTAAATAAAAAACTAGAAATCGAATTGAAAGTGCTTCACTGGAATCGAGCCTGAGACTTTGCCTTACTGAACTTACAGTGGACATTGATACACTTGTATCACGAAAGCAGTACCAATCAACACATTTATTTCTTGACTGTAAAATGAAGTGGTATATTTACCTAGTAATATTAAACTTCTTTTAATGAAATGAAAATCCACAGCCTGCTTCCAGTCTCCGACCGGGTCAGGAATGGAATGAATGAAGCCCCCATCTAGCGGCGAGGATATGAACTGTGCCGGCTGCCGAGGCCTGACGCACTCCCCTGAGGCAATGATTAAATGAATGACAGAGGAAATGATGATAGTGGAGAGTGTTACTGGAATGATATTTTGACAGGAAAAACCGGAGTATCCGGAGAAAAACCTGTCAGCCTCCGTTTTGTCCAGCACAGATCTCACATGGAGTGACCGGGATTTGAACCACGGACCCAGCGGTGAGAGACCGGCGTGCTGCCGCCTAAGCACCTATTGCCCCAGATAGAAGCCAGCAGCAAACAGTCCCGTCGAGCTGAGTTAATATTCCTGAGAAGGGTTGTTTTATTTGGAGTTTCCCTGGAAACGTTTCCACTGAAATCGTTACTGCTTTTAATATAAATTTTAATAAATGTTTTTGAATAAAATATGTAATACTTTTTGGGGGGGGGGGGGAGGGGGGGGGATGTCTCTGGCCCTCACTTTCCTATACTAAAGTTTGATTGGCCCTCGGGTAACTAAAGGTTGGACCACCCTGCCTTACAGCATACACATAATATATAGAATTTGTTAGTTATCCATTAATGTTATGGAAGTTACCGGCAGTTAAACATTGAACCTATCAGCACGGGTAGATTTATGTTGGCAACACTGTCACTAATGGGTTGTTCGAAATGAATCTGCAAACATATCGTTTATACACATGTGCCAAATTTAACTCTTTATGGGATAGTGGTCTCTATATTAACCACCTGTCATAAGGACAGTTTATGCTTTCAAAGATGCTGATAGTTGAATCTTTCAGCCTCTTTTCGGAGAATTTTCATGCCGAAGTGATAGTAATTATAAACATCAAATATTATACACGTATCAACTTGACGTAATGTGTCGGATAAAAAAAAACACAAAGAAACTAAAAACATTAACAATTAAAGTGTAAAAATAAAATATAAATATAGAAATAACAAGTAGTTCCGTGAAGAAATATACAGCCTATTTTCATATATCCTACTTATGTTAACTGCCACTATCAACATACACAATTTCAGTTTGAGTGCTGTAATAGACTCGTAGATATTGAGAACCGACTAAATATTTCGGATGGTCGCCATGTTGGATTTTACATATGAAGGTCCTAGAGTTATGTACTGTTACATGCAGATTATTGTGTACGTGTAGCATTCAAATTTCAATCGCATAATTAGGACACAAGAAGTAACAAGGAGATTTTAAAATTTCGCACAGCTGCCATCTTGGGGTTATGGAAACAATTGAAATAAATTAGATGCCAGTGGATTACCATTCGTATGAGGATTTACTGTACCAAGTTTCACTGCACTCGGATGGTTAAATTGCGAGAAACGTCCATGTGAATATTTATACTTCGCGTCGCCGCCATGTTGGATTTGTGATCACTAGGTTATTTAATGTCCTATAGGTGAACTTAAGTTCATAGCCCCTATGAACGTTATAAAATTCAGTTTGATTGCTGTAATAGATTCGTAGATATTCAGATCCGTCTAAATAATTCGGATGGTCGCCATGTTGGATTGTTAAATGTATAGGCCATAGAATCATGTACCATTAAAGGAAAATTATTACGTAGGTTCATTATTCAAACTTTCACTTCGATCGCATGACTACATCACAAGAAATAAAAACTTAATTTTAAAATTAGCACAGCCGCCATCTTGAGGTTATGTAAACAATTGAACTAAATTAGATACCAGTGCATTATAATGTGTATAAATATTTCCTGTACCAGATTTCAGTGCGTTTGGAACATTAAATCGCGAGAAAGGACTATTTAAAATTTTCAAATTCGCTTGGCCGCCATGTTCGTTTTGTAGTTAACCGGTTTTTGAAAGACTTAATAGATGGACTTCCAGTAGTGCCCTTTATCTCCGTACAAAATTTCAGGGAGATACCAGTAATAGTTTCAGAGATATAGAATGCCGGTGAAATATTTCGCACATCCGACATCTTGTGGTTATGTAAACAATTGAACAAAGTTAGATGTCGGTGCATTACAATGTGTATAAACATATACTCTACCAAGTTTCATTGCGTTTGGTTGGTTAAATCGCGAGAAACGTCTCTTTGAAAGTCGCAACTTCGCTTGCCCGCCATGTTGGTTTTGTAGTTACCAGGTTTTCAAAGGTCACATAAGTCAACTTATAGTAGTACCCTTTATCACCATACAAAATGTCAGGGTAATGTCGCTAATAGTTTCGGAGATATTGAATGCTGGTGAAATATTTCGCACAGCCGCCATGTTGGATTGGTGAGTCGTAACAAAATTTGAAGGGCACGGTCGGGGTCGCCCGGAATGGTGCTATGAACTTACCGTGTTTCATTGAAATTGCTATAGCCGTTTAGATTTTATTAGGGGGACACACACACACGAATCACACGCACACAAACACGCACACACACACGGACAAAAGGTGATCTCATAAGCCTATTTTTTCAAAATTGAAAATAGGCTAAAAATCATGAAAAGAAAATTAAAATAATACAAGAAATTTAAAAAAATAAACATAACTATAAAAAGTCCTGAATACTCAATTCGAAATTAGTTAATTAATTATTTCAATAAAATATCAAAATTAAATCAATAAGAAAATAAATTTTAAAATCTCCCTATATATTGAACCCTTATTGATCTACGATAAATAAGTATTCATATTTATTATTATTATTACTACGGCCCAGGCAGCACACAAGGAAGTCGACTTGGATATTAGGGAGGCCAGCATTTCGTAATGATTGCAACAGAAGCTGAGTTGGTAGCTATTCCTGGGGGACGGCCAGAATTAGTCGAGTTCAAGGCCAAATTGTGCAACTACTGTACCAAAATTGGAGACATAAAGGAAGAATCACGAGGTCCTCTCAACGAACATACGATTGAATCAGCCAATCGCAAGAGACCAAGCCGTGACCACGAGGTGGACGGCGTCAGTAGTAAAAAGCGCGCGGAAGTGTGTATCTAAGGAACCGCCGAACGGATTAATCTCCGCTCGAGTAATTTGAGACGTTGGATTTATTTGGAGAAGAATGACACTAGCCCCATCTTTGTGAGACAAAAACTCTGGAAGTTTTTATCCGACTACGCCCCACCCCACCGCCCTTGTCAGTTTCTCATAAATAGTCTGGCCTGACGCTAATCTAAGACTATTCTTGTGGAGCCTTCAGAGGTATACTCCACGCCAGTTTGAAGTGTGATTTTTGACGCTCGAATTAATCGAAGTACTATTCTTGTGGAGCCTTCAGAGGTATACTCCACGCCAGTTTGAAGTGTGATTTTGACGCCAATCTAAGTCTATTCTTGTGGAGCCTTCAGAGGCATACTCCACGCCAGTTTGAAGTGTGAATTTTGACGCTCGAATTTATCTAAGTTTATTCTTGTGGAGCCTTCAGAGGCATACTCCACGCCAGTTTGAAGTGTGATTTTTGACGCTCGAATTAATCGAAGTATTATTCTTGTGGAGCCTTCAGAGGCATACTCCACGCCAGTTTGAAGTGTGATTTTGACGCTCGAATTTATCTAAGTCTATTCTTGTGGAGCCTTCAGAGGCATACTCCACGCCAGTTCGAAATGTGATTTTTACGCTCTAAAATCAGTGAAGCTAATTTATTTTATGAGCTCTGGGAAGCTAAAGTCGTAGCGTTTGCAGTATCGAATTTTAAAAGCTATTATACATTCTGTTCTAAAATCAACTAAATTGTGTGATCTAAACATTTCACGCCAGCGCGTGATAAACTGTAACATTCTTTTAAAGACGACGAGTTCAACTTTAAGGGGGAAGTATCGTATCACCCTAATTAGCGCTTACCAGAACCGAAGTCCACAAGACGGGCGGAAATACCGGACGAGATAGCGACTGCGAGTGCAGCCAGGATTTTGAACTTGTTAACGAGCCAGTGGCGCGGACTCGAGATGTATATTTTATGTATAAATTGTGTGTATTGTATGTGTGTTTTTATAGTGCGTATGTGCGATATAATTAGGGCCAGTCTTCGCTATTAATCGCAGTAGGACAATCGTGGGTGAACTGAGTAGCCTGCAAGCGATTATAGATAGGCAAATATTTAACATTGAACTTTTCTGCCAAGGAGTCGAGACCAAGATGATCAGCACGTGGTTGGAAGTTGGGATGAGCTTCAAGAAATCAACGCAGACGACTACTATGGAGTGCTAAATTGTCCATAGGGCAATGGGTTGAGGAGGATGTCCTTAGTCCTACATGCAGAAGCGGTGATGTACTAAAATTGGATTATTTCAATTATGTAGTTAGATTTGGCCGGGGAACTTTGTAAATAGTCATGTTTTTCTTTCTTGTTTTTATTAGCTGTTTTTCTTGTACCGACACTATATGTTTAAATGTCCGTTGGCGCGTGGCCAAAGTGTTTGTTGATATTTTGATTTTTCTTGAGTCATGTGTAATGTACGCGGCGTGCGTGCGTGATTTTATCCTTGCAATTGCGGAACCCGTTACATTCGATAAATGGTGCTTTATTAACGTTAATATTTGAAATAGGAATGGGAGGAAATGACTGTAAAACATTTTGCTGAACAGGTTATTATTCATGTTAGGGTAGCCGAGTGCACCAACTTAAAAGTAATTGTAGAACACCTTCGTTCTAATTTTGATAGATTTTTCTTGAGTCCATTTCAGGTGACTAGTCACGGCATGGAACGATGGCGCCAGCATGTGGATATTATTTGTGTCTTTTATTTCAGGGTCTGTCACAACCCATACGTGTGATTAAGTGTGTGTTGATGTGTCTTGTGTGTGTTGATTCTACGTGAGGAGGGGGTAGTTGTCCTACCGCCCTTATATATTTTTGCTGCTGTTGTATTTTTTAGATGGAAAGACAGAGTGCTCTTGGGAGACTGCTGATTCTTGTCCATATGTTTTTCTGACACACATGTATTATTGTGCTGTGGGGCACATTTCTTCGAGGTTCGACCCCATGTTCTGGGAGGTCGAGGTTATTGACACGTGGGTTGACAGACATGCAGAGTTCCACAAACCGCCCGTTTTGCCTGTGACTTATTTTGATAGGCAGTCCTTTTTGTCCGACTGAACCCTGTAAGCTTTCTTGTAGCAAACCTGTTCATTGTGGTGGCTAATTTTTTAAGCCATAATTAATTGGGGAGTTCGCCATGTGTGTAACGGATTGTTGTACCTTGTATGGATAAGAATATTGTGATTAACGTAAATGTTGGCTGTTTGCCTATTGCTTTGTTGATGACTCGAGTCTTGTAATTTTGTTTGTCACACCCGTGTGGTGTAGTGGTAGAGTATTTGTAAATTTTGACAGCGGTCATTTGAGTATTTTTCTATTGGTCACGTGTTAATGTACTTGTGTTGATTTGTGTGAGAAGTCCTAAGTTTTTAGGCAGTAAATGTTGCTACGGCAATTCAAGTCCAATTTCACACGGAAATTTTGTGTTTGTTTATAGTAGATTTAGGAAGTGTCGGTTTAATTTAAGTATTGTAGTTGTGTTCCCTTGTGTCGGTCTAGCTCTAGGAAATGCGGATTCGTTGTTTGAAGGGTCATTCTGGATGATAACGAATCACGCATTCAAAGTACACATCGTGATGCATGTAGAACGGCGTACGCACTTATATGGTCACTTTTGTATCGTTTTATTTAAGGACGCTTGGTCCAGGTAATTAATCTCTCCAGAGATATCGCCCAATTTTTGTTTGGCATTTTTATTAAGCGGGAGTCAGTTGGGAGTTTTTGTTGTTAATTGTTTATGTGTAAATATGGTGATTTGTTATTAAATTCAGTTGTTTTAACCCTGGCTTCACTCTTTCCTGCATGTTATTTTGTTATATGTTACCCTGCAAGTTAATGAAGCGCCCTGACAGCAACTTACGAATATGACCTGTTACGCCCCGAATCTGAGTCTCATATGCTTCTTTGCAAGGGTTCAATATAAAAACATGATGTTCAGTAAAGAACATATAGCCTACTTTCTCCTAAATGCATGGGTATTGTTATAACTCATTGTCCTTTTCAAGGAGTATAATTAAATGTTGGTTGTAGTAGCATGTTGAAATACAACGTGCTATAGGGATATTAAACAAGAATATGAGGTGCCCTTTGCTAGTGCTACCTCTGTAAAAAATTTCATTCGGTTTCACCGTGTTTGAATTGATATGGGGAATGGATTTGCTCACATACATGGCCGCTATTTGCAAACTATTGGGCTGATGACCTTGTAGTCAGTCATAAGATGCTTTCCACAAAACGGCATGTTGTTGCAAAATCTGGTAGAGGGTCGTAATTTGATTTAAGCTATTAACATTTGGGTGGCCGTCATTCCGTTTCCGTCAAGATGGCGGCGATATAAAACATGACACTGAGGTGCCTTTTGCTAGTGCTACCTCTGTACCAAATTTCGTTCAATTCGGTTTCACCGTGTTTGAATTGATAGGGGGAATCGATTTGCACACATACTTGGCCACCATCTGCAAACTATTGGGCTGATGATCTAGCAGTTTGGTCAGAATATGCTTCCCACATAAAGATTTGTTGTTGCAAAATTTGGTAGAGACTAGATTATTAGGTTGGTCGTAATTACATTTTAGCCTTTAACATTTGGGTGGCCGCGATTACGTTTCCGTCAAGATGGCGGTGATATAAAACATGACACTGAGGTGGCCTTTTCTAGTGCTACCTCTGTACCAAATTTCGTTCCATTCGGTTTCACCGTGTTCGAATTAATAGGGGGAATCGATTTTCACACAAAGATGGCCGCCATCCGCAAAATATTAGGCTAATGACCTATTAGTTTGATCAAAGGATGCTCCCTCCATAATGGTATGTTGATGCAAAATTTGGTAGAGATCGGATGATTAGGTTTATCGTAATTTGATTTAAGATTTGAATGTTTGTGTGGCCGCCATTACGTTTCCGTCAAGATGGCGGCGATATAAAACATGACACTGAGGTGCCTTTTGCTAGTGCTACCTCTGTACCAAATTTCATTCCATTCGGTTTCACCGTGTTCGAATTAATAGGGGTAATCGATTTTGACACAAAGATGGCCGCCATCCGCAAACTATTAAGCTAATGACCTATTAGATTTGTCAAAGTATGCTTCCTCCATAAAGGTATGTTGTTGCAAAATTTGGTAGAGATCGGATGATTAGGTTAGTCGTAATTTGATTTAAGCTTTGAAAATTTGGGTGGCCGCCATTACGTTTCCGTCAAGATGGCGGCGATATAAAACATGACACTGGGGTGCCCTTTGCTAGTGCTACCTCTGTACCAAATTTCATTCCATTCGGTTTCACCGTGTTCGAATTAATAGGGGTAATCGATTTTGACACAAAGATGGCCGCCATCCGCAAACTATTAGGCTAATGACCTATTAGATTTGTCAAAATATGCTCCCTCCATAAAGGTATGAAAATGAAAATCCACAGCCTGCTTCCAGTCTCCGACCGGGTCAGGAATGGAATGAATGAAGCCCCCATCTAGCGGCGAGGATATGGACTGTGCCGGCTGCCGAGGCCTGACGCACTCCTCTGGAGCAATGATTAAATGAATGACAGATGAAATGAAATGATAGTGGAGAGTGTTGCTGGAATGAAATGTTGACAGGGAAAACCGGAGTACCCGGAGAAAAACCTGTCTACCTCCGTTTTGTCCAGCACAGATCTCACATGGATTGACCGGGATTTGAACCACGGACGCAGCGGTGAGAGGCCGACGTGCTGCCGCCTAAGCCACGGAGGCTTCCCATAAAGGTATGTTGTTGCAAAATTTGGTAGAGATCGGATGATTAGGTTAGTCGTAATTTGATTTAAGCTTTGAACATTTGGGTGGCCGCCGTTACGTTTCCGTCAAGATGGCGGCGATATAAAACATGACACTGGGGTGCCCTTTGCTAGTACTACCTCTGTACCAAATTTCGTTCCATTCGGTTTCACCGTGTTCGAATTAATAGGGGCAATCGATTTTCACACAAAGATGGCCGCCATCCGCAAACTATTGGGCTGATGCCCTATTAGTTTGGTCAAAGGATGCTGCCCCGATAAAGGTATGTTGTTGCAAAATTTGGTAGGGATCGGATGATTAGGTTAGTCGTTATTTGATTTAAGCTTTGAACATTTGTGTGGCCGCCATTACGTTTCCGTCAAGATGCCGGCGATATAAAACATGACTCTGAGGTGCCCTTTGCCAGTGCTACCTCTGTACCAAATTTCGTTCAATTCGGGTTCACCGTGTTCGAATTGATAGAGGGGGACAGACATTCAGAGTACACACACTCACACACACACACACACTCACACTCACACAGAGAGAGAGAGACACAAACACACACACACACACAGACACACAATTTTTCGCCCTGTGTTGATCTCATAAGTCTAAATTCATTTTTTGCAAAAATCGAAAGTAGGCTGATGAGAGTTCGTTTGTTTTTTCTGAATTTCCACGGAAATTTGCGACATTTGCACGTTTGAAACTGTTTTATGACGGATGCGCGCAAACATATTTTTTTTTGTCTTTCTGTATGTCTGTCTGTCTGTCTGTCTATCTATCTGTCGGCAACTTTTTTGTGTCCTTATAACTCGATAACGGCTGGGTGGATCAACGTAAAATTTGATGCAAATATCCATCAGAGGCACGACACTAATCATTGATGTAACTCTTCTCCGTACCTCTCATAAAAGTGGGTCCAACCCCTTAATATACATGCTGAAATAGGCGTAGAAGGGTGAGACAAAGCTCATTTTCATCCCCTAAATGTGAGAAACGAAACTCGGGGGCCCTTTAACTGAAAACCACATTTTAAGGCCCTAAAACCAACAGTTTTTGAGATATTCCCAGAAAACTAATTTCACTTAATAAATTAATGAAAGAATGCAAGCCGGTAACCATGGCAACAAAATCTCATAGGTCCATCTATTTCTGTAGGACGCAATGCAATTCCATTTATTACGTTACTGTGAAGGTTTGCAAATGGCTATAAGGTTATAACGGATCCAAATTAAGCTGAAATATTCATCAATACATATAATGCGCTTAATGAGTCAAGGGGTACTCTAGATTTTTTTCACGCGATTTACACGCGCGGGTATGGTACGGAAGGTTTATCATATCCCTATCCATATATTGCTATATTATTATTATTATTATTAAAATTATTATTATTATTATGGCGTACAGCGACGAGACAAAGCTCATTTTCAACCCCTTGGTGCTAGAAACTAAACTCAGGGCCACTAAAGAGCCGTAAAGGGTCACCGAAAACTACATTTTAAGGCTCTAAAACCAACAGTTTCTTAGATATTCCCAGAAAACTAATTTCATTTAATAAACTAATGAAGGCATGCAAGCCAGTAACCATGACAACAGTATCTCAAGAGGTGACATCCAACTTTCCGTCTATTTCTGCAAGAAGTAATGATACTCCATTTATTACATTTCTGAAAGTTTGCAAATGGCACAGAACCAACTAAAACTGTAAAATTCATCAATATGCTTAAGGAGTTCAAGGATTACCCTAGATTTTTTCACACGACTTACACGTGCGATATGGCGTACAGAAGGTCTATTATATCTCCAAACAGCGACATTATTTTCAAAAATTCCTGATTTGAAATAGTAGACTATTTTTTGCTGCTTTTAGGAATTTGGGCCAGAGGCTAAAAAAACTGAATTTTCATGCACCGCATGCCTTTATAATTTATAAAAGGGGTCTTCCTGTGGTTGGGCACTTGACAACGGTTAGGGTCAGTTTGTATGCGACGTGTATTGCGATTCGTCTACGAGGTTTTCAATTTTATTTTCACGTCAGGAAGAACACGTTAGGTAAATTTAGTTTGACAGCACAATCATTTTTCTTTGTCGACAAACAGGTTCCAAGCCCCTCACCATTGCAACAGTAGCTCATTTGATAACGTCTGTTTATTAATACCGAAGACCGTTCGAAGAATGGGTACTTCTGCTAGTAAATATATAAACATTAAAATTATAGAGACAAAAATAACATTATTTATAATTATAATAATTAAAATAAATAAAAATGTAGAAACACAGAAAAGTAAAAAAATATTTTGCCCTATAAAGGGTTAAGTTAAGACATAATTAAATTCATATAACTAATTTTAGCTTGATGTTCACTAATGCACAGCTGGTTAATTAGATTAATTTTCAGACGTTAAATATGCCCAATTTACATTAATTAAAGTGTTGACTGACTGAAAAGCAATTACTTTACTATATTCCCCTAGTTCCTTTTCAAATAAGAACACATTGTTTTCCGAATGCTGCGCTCTTCCACTTTGCTAATGCTTACACGCTGCAATCTTAAAAGAAGCAATTAATTCAAGTCGAGAAGAGCAGCGTCTTCTCTTGACTCTAAGACTCAACACTTGCTCCTTTCAAGCCTGCCTTTTTCAGCACTTGTCGGAGTAAAGCTCCGTTATCCTCGCAAGATGCACGTAGGAACAAATTAACATTAATGACGGTAGCGATGTGACGCACAGTCTTGCGGAGAGGATCATTTCTCACGCAAAAAGGCTCTGGAGCTACGAAACTTGAATATCCTGACACAGGATGTTGTGTTGGCACTAGGGACAAGTAAACGGAACACTGCTAGTGTGGGCGGTTTTACTACCGATAAAGAATGGCATTTATGAATGGTTGGTTGGTTGGTTCTTAAGGCTGCGACAACGCGGTCATGTAGCCCCGTGTACTTTGGGTGTGTGTAGAATCTGTCTGATAACCGGTGTTAATTGCGATGACTGTAATAGTGTGTGTTATCTGTTTTTTAATTTAAGTACTGCAACTTAGAATTTTTCAAATAGTTCCTACTTTTGCCGCCAAGCGTCTCCGTCAACGACTACTAGGCCAAGTTCAGAACTTAGCTACTAGACGCCACCGCAGTCGGCTCTTGGCAACGAACGTGGAAACCTAAGAGCGTTGTTTACATTCTTAACCTATCCAATTTAGCTTCACAGAGGTGCTATTAGTGGAAGGTTCTTTAACATCTATGACATGGGACCGCCAGCTTTACTTCCCCTCCGAAGGAAGGCATACTGAGGGATTTTTAACGCTCTTAAAAATCCGACGGCTTCGGCTGGGTTTGAACCCGCTATCTTGGGCATAGAAGCTAAGCATGATACCGACTACGCCAGCGAAGCCGCTGCATTTATGAATAATTGCTGTTATTTATTTATTGAGCGAATGGCTTTTAGTAACGGGAGTGTCCAAGGACATGTTCGGTTCACCAGTTTTTGGTTGGTTGTTTTCGTAGTTTAGGGGCTGCGAGAACGCGGCCATGTCGCCCCATGTACTTTGGGTGTGTGTAGATATTGTCTGAAAACCGGTGTTAATTGTGATGGCTGTATTAGTGTGTGTTATCTGTGATTCAGGTAGAAGGACTGCAGACGATACATTTTTTCAAGTAGTTCCTACTTTTGCTACCAAATGCTACCGTCCACGACATCGCAGTCTGCACCTGGCGGCGAACGTTGGAACTAATATAGCGTTATCAAACTAACCCACAAATTTTAGCTACCGCAAGTGTAGTTAGTGGAAGGTTCTTGTTCATGCCAAGCATCTATGACATGGGACCACCGGCTTTACTTCCGCTACGAAGGAAGGCATACTGAGGGATTTTTAACGCTCTTGAATAATCCGACGACTTCGGCCGGGTTTGAACCCGCGACCTTGGGCATAGAAGCTCAGCATGCTACCAACTACGTCACCGAAGCCTCTGCGTATGGCTTTTAGTGCCGGGAGTGTCCAAGGACATGTTCGGTTCACTAGAGTTTGTAGCTGCCTCCATGCGGACAACCATGGGGAGAGCTACAAGTAGGCTACCTTCGTGTATGGATCAGATGAAATGAATTAAGATGAATAAGCAAGTTCAATTTCAAGTAGTTGCAACTTTGGCTACCAGACGTCACTGACACCCAGCGGCGAACGTTGAAACTTTATAGAGCGTTTCTGGCCAAATAACCTACAATTTTAGCTAGACATTGCCAAGCCAATTGTAGTGGTAGGTTCATTTTGATGTCATAAATCTATGAATTGGGCCTGCCGGCATTACTACCTCCCCCCCCCGCCCCCTCCCCCGAAGGAAGGCGTACTGAAGTATTTTAACGCTCTTAAAAAATCCGATGACTTCGGCCGGGCTTGAACCCGCGATCTTGGGCGTAGCAGTTATACCACGCACCATGGCCGCGATAGGCAATTGCATCAAGTCCGGAGATCTGAGGTTCGAATCCCGGCGCTAAAAGATGGTACCCTTAGTGTAGTTTTCTCCATTATTTGCACACTCCCTCCAGGCAATTGTCGAGATAGTGCCTCAGTTAGAGTCCCGAGGCACCTAACCCATCGCTGTCCTTAATACTGCTGTACACACTACTACAGTTATCACAGACACAGTTTCAGACAGGTTCAACACATGCCCAAGTATACGGGGCTGATACTCAAATTATCCCAAAATCCTAAAATGAATCAACAACAACAATAAGCTATAAGTTTATTTCACAATTATTATTATTGATTATTGATTTAAGCCTACTACGGAGCCCTTATGACCAGTTCTTCGATGCTCTTTTCCGTTCCCAATATCTCTTGAGCCCTGCTGATAATTTCTCCTTTCTCTCCTGCGAAAGGGGCTTCCGACATTTAGGGACTCGAGGTGGTAGGGTCCAAGATTCTAGCATAGCACAAAATTTAGAACGATCTTCTACATCAAGGTCAGCAATTCCAGCCGAATCCAAGTCCTTTTGTACTTCATTAAGCCACAGGCTTCCAGTCTTGTAGCTTTTAACCAAGGAGAAGATCTTCTTGGTAAGCCTGTTGCTGTTCATTCGTTGTAGGTGAACGTAGAACTTTAGCCTCCTACGTCGCATACTGGTATTGGCTGATTCTAACTGTCGATACAGATCAGAATTAGATTTCAAACGGTAGGTTCCATCTGGGAGCAATCTCTGGCCATGGATTTTCCTGAGAAAACGTCTTTCGGCTTTCTCCAGGTCATCCATGGTGCCTTTTCTGTTCATCAAGAGGGTCTCTGCGGCATACAGAAACTGTGGTCTGACAGCAGTTCTGTAGTGACAAATCTTAGCATTCCTCGAAATGCATTTCTTGTTGTACAAATTGTGGGATAGTTGGTATGCTGCGTTAAGTTTGGTACGCCTTGCTAAGATGGAGGTGCCATCTCTACCATTCACCAAGATAACGAAAGCGATTGACTCTTCCAATCGTTCCATGTATGGTCGTCACAGGGGTGTTTCCGGAGTGCCGATTCTCAAAATACTTGGTCTTATCGTAAGATATCTGTAATCCAGACTTCACCGCTATCTCGTGCAGGGCTTCAAAATATTTTACAATAATAATAATAATAATAATAATAATAATAATAATAATAATAATATTGTAATCATAATAAAATAATGTTATAAATACACCCAATAGCCATTTATTGTATTTTCAGGATGGGTCAGGGAAGTGATTTTGGAAGGAAATAGGCCGTGGGTCTTTTGAGAGTAACCAACCTGGCAGCTGACTGGTGGTGAAAATGGGATTTAATTCTGGGGCTAAAACGAGGTAAAATCAATTTGGTCTATTTTGCTTGGTGGGAAATTGTTTTCCTTTGCTATTTGCCGAACATAAAAATAAAGATAAAACGATTCCCAAACCGGGCAGTAATGAGAAAAAAATGTGCGCGCTTCAACTATCTGAATACTAACACATATAAAATCACTAACTTAATCTTCTCAAAAAACAAGGCATAAAAATAGCATTCACAACGAACAATACGACCGGGAGGCACCTGCAAAATAGCAATCTAAATAAACAAGACCCGTAATCAATGTCAGGGGTATATTCTATTACATGCCAAAACACGGGTTGTCAAGCCAATTACATTGGACAGAGTGGAAAACGAGTAGATACACGTTATATTGAACATAGGAATGCGATAAGATACGGAACACATTCAACCGTATGCGAACATATGTGTGACACGGGGCACAGCTTTACTAAAATCGAGACTGACCTAAAAATAATTCATCACGAATCGAAAGGCAGAGCTCTCGACGTAAAGAAAGCAATCGAGATTCACCTAGCCAAACGAAACAATCTAAATGAACACACTTTTAAGGAGAATTCACCCCTTTTCACTCCACTAAAAACACACCCTGTCGGAAACAAGACACAACTTTAGCGATACAGCCAAGCTAGATAAAAAAGAGGGGAAAATAGCGGTAGTTATAGGTTAATGTTATCTGGATCAGGTGTACTATGTACTTTTTCTGCAATAAACCTAGGCCAGTACGCGCGGCAGTTCTAAAGGTGCCGGAACGTCTTCAATAGACCGTGTACCACTTAGTTTGAATGGCTTTTTAGTCCACGCGTAGCGAAGACAGTTCCACGGTCTTTAGTAGTTGTAGATCTTCCTGTATTCAATAACATATGTTCTTATCTAGACTTGGCAACGTCACACACATAAACATTCCACCTACCTCAGAAAAGCACATAGGAACAAAGAGGGGAGATAGGGGAAAGACCAGTTTCGTCCACTTAACACCCGGGTTAGTCGACCAAAACTGGTGCCACAGTAAACACGAAACGGCTCGAAGTACCAGCAAGGAAGACTAACCGGATAAGCACCAGCCTGTATTATTACAGTATAACCATAGTTGATTTTGTATAACCATATTATCACCCCAAACAAACTCCGGATTTTTATCACCATTCTAGCATTTCACCTAATATTAGATATACTACATTTAGCTTACACTGACAGTTGCATTACCAATACTACAAGTAAATAATTGTACATATTGTAAATATTTTTCACCTGTATTCTCAAACATAGATGTTATAGCATAAGGGTAATGGATCTGATGATGATCGCTTGACGATCGAAACTGGTCATCCTAGTGTATTTATTAATCTCATGTAATTTATTTCAGGGTTAGGGCACAACCCAGCTCTTTTTGGGTACATTCGTGTTGACCGAATGAAAAGCACCAAACTTTTGTTTACTTAGGCAACACTGAAAAACGTGCTTCAAAACTCACAATTTAGCTGTTTGTCGTTAATTCATTTTTGGAGCTTCAAGACGTCTTGAATTTCTCCATGAATTATTTTTTCCGAATAGACCAAAATTACAGTAATAGTTCGGTTGATGTGCTCACACTGCCCTGTAACAAAGTGGGAATGCTCCGAGCTCTACAATACTAGAGATTCACCCCGAGTGAGTGAAATGTCTAAGAGAAGGAAAGGAATGTATCTTAGACGAGAAAAATCTACATTGCAGTTTCAAGTGCTGTGAAGTGTAACAGACAGGCGGCAATTACTGTCTCTAGCTGACGTGAAGGCTTTAGCAGTAACTGCGACAAGGGAGAGAAACCAAATTCGTCAGAGGGGGATACATCCGTTCCTCAAACTAAGGGCTTATTTTCAGGGCCGTATTTAACTACTCGAGCGCCCATGGGCTCAGGGAATTCGTAAACTTATTGGCATATCATAATTATGAGGGGTGTTCGAGTGAAAAGGTACGAAACGATACTGTGGGTACAATTTATTCATTATTCAAAAGTTATCACAACAGGTGGGTGAGTGGATAGCGTGTCGGTCTACTAACCCCAAGATTGCAGGTTCGCCTCTGGCCGCGGTAAGTGATTTTTGATAGGCGGCAAAAGTACGACACGCATGTCATACGATGCTGGCATGTCAAAGAATCCATTTGAATTCAATAGGCCGAGTTCATAATGGCAAAATTAATCTCGGGAGTTTCCGCCAACTTAAAGTTCCTCATTTCTCTACTAGAAAGCTCTATAGTGTTCAAGGAGCTTGGATATCTAACCTCCTTGACTTTCATAGTGATTCAAGGAACAACGAAATTCGACATGCAAGCTACCCTCCGGGTGTTAAATTACCAAGCTTGCACCCGGCACCCGAGGCCATACGATATTATTATTATTATTATTATTATTATTATTATCTATATATTTAAAACACTCAGGCGATTTTTGTTACATCGAGAATGAGATAACGTCTTAACCGATTGACTTCGTAATGCATTCTAACGAGAGCTCTTGGCATGTAGATTTGCAGAGAGTCTTTAAAATAAACAAATATGTTACAGAATATTTTTAAATTAATAAACAAAAATTCAGAAATCTTGCCTATCACGCATGCGCACAATCGCCTTGCCTCATGACAGTCATGGCGGTTACAAGTCCACCGCGTTTTAATTTCATAGATATGTATAAGAATTATAATGGAAGGGAACATTGTTTATGATATTTCCATAATATTCACTGGAATATAATTATACCAGACAGAAAATGTTGAAAAACGTAAACTGACATCAAATTTTGAGGGGGCATGATGTTTAACTAACTTAATATTGCGCGCTTTAACCAGTGGTTCGGTAGCTCAGGTGGCAGCGCAGTAGTCTCTTAATTTATGCATCGCCCAATATGAGGGGTTCGAATGCCCCCTCCGGCATGTTTTTTTTATTTCCGTATTTTCCTTTCTTGCAATTGCTATTATATTGTCAAACCATATTTTACTTTTGGCATTCCCGTAAACTAAGGAATTCTGCGTTCCCATCTCAATTTAAAACGCTATGGTAATTTCATTGAAACGCTTTATAAGTTCCAACATTCGACAGATTACATTTGCAATACCGGTAAGCTTTTTATCTTTATTGCTACAGAAGTTTTGGCATATTGTTGCACATGGGATAACAGTTAGGCCGACTGTGAATCAAGGATTGTACGAATTCCAACACATTATAATCCACCCGCCTGGGCGACTTACTTCCGAGCACTTCCGAGTGTCTTCAAATCGCGCCATGTGCTACGGTACTCATTTGTTTTCCTCAGTTCTTTCTTTGCCTTATAAACATACAAGGCATGTCCAAAATGTTGTTACATGAAATTCCACTAAAGAACTGTACCTTTACCAGTTATACGGCAATAATATACAGTAGGCCAACGTTGAAATTCTGATATTACAAATGTAGGCCTATTATGGATTCCATTGTTTTCCAAATTAACTTCTATGTTTCAGTAGCAGATGCCGCTGCAGTCGAATGTTGGAACCGCAGTTTGTATTGTGTTTCCGATCTTTCTGTTATATAGACTTTGGAGGTCTGCTATAGTCTTTGGTTGTCAGTCCAGGTCTGCCGTGGTCTGTCGAGAATACATATCGCTGCTTCTACGAATTGTTAAACCTTTCATTTTATATATCTTAACTATGGCATACTAGAAAGTGACTACGCAGAATCACAGGGCCGGTTTATCTCGATAATTCATTGCCAGCTTTAAGAAAGGAAGGAAGGAAGGAAGATTGTAGTTTTACGTGACCGTGAATCTTGTGATTATGAGCCACGGGACCTCCTTTTTACGTGGAATCCGAACCACAGGACACCAGCTTTAAGAGTGGGCTTCCTTGTGTAACGACCTTTGACACGCACAGGAAATATAATTATAAAACTGACTCCATTATTAACCCTAGAACTGCAGACCGTCTTCCAGGAAGACGGTGTGGTGTTTAATCAAGTGCGACCGTCTCTCTGAAAGACGGTCTCGGTAATCAAATATAGTACTACTGTTAGCCATCAGATAGCACTAATTTCAAGTCATGCTGGTTCTCGATGCTTTTATCTTTCGTTGTGTTACTCTTTGGCAAACAAATGACAATAAGCAGGCTATTATTTGGCTGCAGAAGTGGAAGTACTTTCATGTTGACATTGAAGTTGCATTGAGCAAAATGGCAGCCAACAAGCCCATGTAGATGATTCAGAAATTGAGCGCTTCTTTAGTAAATAACAGGAATTATTTAAAACTGGTTCCTGAAATAGTAACAAAAAACTGTGAACTTTTCATTTATGATGTGCCTGACAAACATTTAACTTGGCAATATGGTTTTCTAGAGCAGAAAAGTCAATTTTATTTATTATATTTGGTAAAATACTTTTTATGATTAATTCAAACTGATGAGTCTGAATGATTCGCCTCTATAAAAATAATATAGAACAGTCTTTCAGCTTTCTATTGATGTATGATAAGTTATAGGCCTATTCATGAACACAGTTTGCTTACCGAAAAGGCAGAAGGTGAATTTCTCATATACGCTATGTGCATAATGGAGAAATGTCATATTGTAAAAATATTTTTTTAGTAAATAACAGGATTTATTTAAAACTGGTTCTTGAAATAGTAACAAAAAACTGTGAACTTTTCATTTATGATGTGTCTGACAAACATTTAACCTGGCAATATGGTTTTCTAGAGCAGAAAATTCAATTTTTATTTTTATATTTATGAAATATTTTTTATGATTAATTCAAACTGATGAGTCTGAATGATTCACCTCTATAAAAATAATATAGAACAGTCTTTCTGCTTTCTATTGATGTATGGTAAGTTATAGGCCTATTCATGAACACAGTTTTTTTTACAGAAAAGGCAGAAGGTGAATTTCTCATATATATGCATAATGGAGAAATGTCATACTGTAAAAATAACTTTCTTTTCTAGTAAATAACAGGAATTATTTAAAACTGGTTCTTGAAATAGTACCAAAAACTGTGAACTTTTCATTTATGATGTGTCTGACAAAAATTTAACTTGGCAATATGGTTTTCTAGAGCAGAAAATATTTTTTTCTGTTTTTATTTTTATGAAATACTTTTTATGATTAATTCAAACTGATGAGTCTGAATGATTCACCACTATAATAATAATATAGAACAGTATTTCAGCTTTCTATTGATGTATGATAAGTTATAGGCCTATTCATGAACACGGTTTGCTTACAGAAAAGGCAAAAGGTGAATTTCTCATATACCGGTATGTGCATAATGGAGAAATGTCATATTGTAAAAATAACTTTCTTTTTTTAGTAAATAACAGGAATTATTTAAAACTGGTTCCTGAAATAGTAACAAAAACTGTGAACTTTTCATTTATGATGTGTTTAACTTGGCAATATGGTTTTCTAGAGCAGAAAAGTCAATTTTTTTTATAAAATACTTTTTATGATTTATTCAAATTGATGAGTCTGAATGATTCACCTCTACAAAATAATTTAGAACAGTCTTTCAGCTTTCTATTGATGTATGATAAGTTATAGGCCTATTCATGAACACAGTTTGCTTACAGAAAAGGCAGAAGGTGAATTTCTCATATAGGCTATGTGCATAATGGAGAAATGTCATATAGTAAAAATAATTTTCTTTTTTAATAAATAACAGGAATTATTTAAAACTGGTTCTTGAACCAGTAACAAAAATCTGTGAACTTTTCATTTATGATGTGTCTGACAAACATTTAACTTGGCAATATGTTCTTTTAGAGCAGAAAAGTCAATTTTATTTTTTATTTTTTATAAAATACATTTTATGATTAATTCAAACTAATGAGTCTGAATGATTCACCTCTATAAAAATAATATAGAACAGTCTTTCAGATTTATACTGATGTATGATAAGTTATAGGCCTATTCATGAACGCATTTAGCTTACAGAAGAGGCAGAAGGTGAATTTCTCATATATGTGCATAATGGAGAAATGTCATATTGTACAAATAATTTTCTTTTTTTAGTAAATAACAGGAATTATTTATAACTGGTTCTTGAAATAGTAACAAAAAACTGTGAACTTTTCATTTATGATGTGTCTGACAAACATTTAGCTTGGCAATATAGTTTTCTAGAGCACAAAAATCAATTTTTTATATATATATTTTTTATAAAACACTTTTTATGATTAATTCAAACTGATGAGTCTGAACGATTCACCTCTATAAGAATAATATAGAACAGTCTTTCAGCTTTCTATTGATGTATGATAAGTTATATTCATGAACACAGTTTGCTTACAGATACTAAATTCCCATAGTGTGTATTTTATGGGAATGTACTGCAGCATTTGACGGATAAACCTGCAGCAGTTCTAGGGTTAAGGTGACTGGCGAAGTGGTTCTATGCTCCTCTTCATAATTTACTGTCATGGATATCCGAAGATTGTACCAATAACAGGTGACGGAAATTGCTTATTTAGAGCAGTTTCGTACTGTTTATATAGAAACGAAGAACGTCATAGTGAGTTGCGTTTGCAAACTGTTACAAAAATTGTTGCTGACTGGAATATTGATAAGGATTTTATTATTGGCGATGAGTCTTATCACCTTCCCCTCAACAACCAACTTGAGTATGAAAATCGTATGTCTATGAACGGTGAATATGCTGGTCATGTTGAACTCCATTGTATAAGCCAATTGTTTAATGATTATTTTTATAGTGCATAACAATGAGACTAACCACGTTGTAGATTATGGCAATGGAAGTGTTATTTGTCATTTATTGTTTAGCGGCTGCTTTGATGCAGGACACTATAGTGTGATCTAATACAAAATTAATTTGGGGATAAATCCTACTGTAAATAGACGCATTCGACGAAAAAGAACATTAACCGGTCGTGTGGAAACTATAAATAGACACAAAACAATGATAAATCGGAGAAAAGGCGAACCCACTTTTAATATACAATATAAATCTGCCATTTCAGAAACAATGCCAGATATTATGCCGTACAGCGTTGGGTCCTTGACGAACGAATGCAAACATTGTTCTGCATTGTTCTTCTCTTGCGAAAAACTACGCTCGGTTACTTTGGCCCTTGCTGTTGCAATGGTAAAATTGATCTGCCGGAATATAAAATACTTGACAGGCTTAAATCATTTTTCACTGGAAATGATGATACCTCAAGGAACTTCAGAGAGAATATTCGGCAGTACAACAATTCTATGTCCTTCGTTTCCTTTGGTGCCAATGTTACCGTACCACCTGAACACGGTCCATATTGTTTTAAAATTTCAGGAATTGTACATCATTGCATTTCTTCCATATATACCAAAAATATAAGCGATAGTTGTTGCGGCCAGTTGTATATATTAGACTGCTCAGAAGCTAATCAAATCAGACTAGCAAATCGAGCGAATTCTTGCATCAGGGAGGGTACACTTCATATTCTAAATAATATTTTGCAAGAGAATAACCCTTATATTCAACTGTATATGACAATGCATTCAAAAATATGCAAAGGAAATGAACTGGCTTTAGGAGAAAAACGTCAACCGTTAGATTTGGTCATGCGCTTTTACCATGAACCTCAAGAAGATCCTAGACGTACAATAACCCAGCCTCCTCAGAGATTGCAGCTATTTTTGAAACACCAGACGGTGCTCCAGCTTCACACCACCACATAGCCGTATTTTCCAATCAAGGAGTTTTAAAGGAAATTGATGTTGACAATATGCATGGTGATCCATTAACTTACGTTTTAATCTGGCCTTGCGGAGAAACAGGGTGGCATATTTCACTGCCAACAGGAGGGAAACGTAAGACGAGCTTTAGGCAAAATATGACAATGCGTGAATATATTTTGTATAGGCTGTCGATTCGAGGTTGTCCTCCCGCAGGAGGTTTCAACCCTTTACATAATGCAGGTAAACTTACCCAACAATTAATAGTTGACTATTATTGTCGAATAGAAGGAGATAGACTAAAATATATTCGCAATCAACAAACGAAATTGCGTGTCGATACCTACGTTGGTCTTGCTGATGCTTTACACTTTAGAGATGAACTGATGCTTTACACTTTAGAGCTGAAAATGAAAGTTTAAGAGCTGGTCGCATAGTTATTTTGCCTTCTACTTTTATTGGTAGTCCCCGAAATATATTGCAAAATTATCAGGATGCAATGGCAATTGTGAGAAAATTTGGCAAGCCAGACCTCTTCATAACTTTCACTTGCAACCCATCATGGCCTGAAATTACTACTAGCCTCCAACCTTATGAAAATGCAAACAATGGACCTGATGTCGTTGTTCGCGTTTTTCACGCGAAAGTGAAGGAACTCTTGCGTTTAATAAATCAAGGTACAAACTTTCTTATACACGGTTGAGTTCCAGAAGCGAGTTTTACCTCATATACACTTACTGGTTTGTCTTCGAGACAGTTGTAAATTACGAGAAATCTCTGATATTGATATGACAGTTTCTGCTGAAATACCAGATCCTTCCAATACAACATTGTACAACTTAGTAAAGACACACATGGTACATGGACCTTTCGGCCTTCTGAATCCCAATTCAATTTGCTTGAAGGATGTAAGATGTAAGAAGGGTTTTCCAAAAGACTTTGTGCCAGAAACTAAAAAGAATGTGAACGGTTATCCACTTTACCGTAGGCGACAGAATGGAAGATCATATACTAAACGAGTACAAGGCAATCGCTTCAGTGTTCCATACAATCGATATCTATTGATGTACTTTCAGGCCCATATTAACGTCGAAATCTGTGCAAGTGTACACAGCATCAAATACATACATAATAGTACATTATGCAACGAGCCTATAATGGCTATAATTAAGACACGAGTATTTTTATAAAACGAGCGTATGCGAGTTTTATAATTTCCATACGAGTGTCTTAATTACCATTATAGGCGAGCTGCATACGACTGTTTATGTTCGACGATAATTATAACTTTATTATATGTTTTAACATAAATATTCATAACTATCTGTTGAGAGTCAGCTACTTGAATTTTGTGATCTCAGAGCGAGCGTTGGGTGTTATATCTCTGTCTTTCAAGATCTCTGGACGACCGACGCATGCGCTCTGTGTGCTTGCAATGCCATATGCAGGCCATATGTTTACATCTGCCACCCCTCAGTAATATTGTCACTGGAGTTGTTTGAAGGCAATGCACTGTGTAGAAATTATATTAAGGTACAGTGCTATTTGTTGTCTCATATTCGCCTGTTTATTTACGCGAACATATGGACGGTGCGTATTCCATGTCGGTAATTTATTATAGTTCGATGTTGTGTTTATGTCCGACATGTTGGATTTTGAGCGCACGCGTTAAGGTATCGTTACCTAATTGTTCAATGAACGAGCTCTGATTGGCTGTAGAAACTGTATCATAATGAAAAAGAGTGTTATAATGACCGTCATTATGATACAGTTTTCTGACACATAATAGTGAGGGTCGAACATAAATATGTTTATAATGGGCACGATTGCGCTAACTCTAAAATCACGGCAAACGATGGAATGTTACATCATGACGAAGTTTCTACGTATTTGAATGCTAGATATGTTGGGTCAAGTGAGGCTGCATACAGGATTTTTGGTTACAACATGCACGAACAGTCCCACATTGTTGCCCGGTTACCTGTCCATTTACCAGACCAACAAGATGTATTATTTCATGCCGATGATGCTCCCAAAGCATTAATACGGGCTCAGTTAAAAAGTACACAACTCACTGCATGGTTTCAGCTGAACCAAAATCCAACAACTAGGAGTGCATATATTTATCCTGAAAAACCCCGTTCATTATGTATGGGATAAATGCAAATGCATTTGGAAAACAACGACTTAGATTCGAAAAGGTAATAGGTCGGATGTACAATGTTTCTCCATCTGAATCAGAAAGATACCATCTGCGCTTACTTTTACTTCATATAGTAGGTGCCACAAGCTTTGAGGATCTCCAAACATACCAAAGTGTTACCTGCCCAACATATAAGGATATGGTAACTAAGCTTAGTTTGCTTTTCGATGATTCAGAATGGCAACGCTGTTTGATGGAAGCATCGGTTTTCCAAATGCCCTTTCAACTGAGACAGATATTCGCCTACATATGCATATTTCATCAACCTTGCAATGCCAGTCACTTATGGGACCTGCACAAAAACTCTCTCTGTGAAGATTATTTAAAGTCTGAAGACGAAAATACAGCTTATCAACTATCTCTCAGACATATTAATAAAACTCTGCAATTGCACGGTTTCTCTCTCCCAACATTTAACTTTCCTGTTGGTACTGACACACACTCCAACGATCAAACTACTAATGAGCCAGTGTTCCCTTCTGATTTGGCTGACCTGATACCCTTAGCAAACCAGGAACAACTTTCAATTATTAATGAAATCACTAGCGTTCTTCAAAATAACAACACGTCACGAACGCATTCTTTATGGACGGTGCTGGGGGCAGAGGAAAAAACATTTATTTACCGATGCTTAATACAAAAGTTCTGCAGTTTAGGGGTTCATCTTATATCAGTAGCAAGGACCGGAATAGCCACTGTTTTGCTACCCAACGGTCGAACAGTACACAATTATCAAAACTGTATTAAATACTCTCCTCTCTGGCCCTTCTTCAAAATACGCTGCTTACATAAAAACATGCGGTTGAAACCAGAAGAAATTGAATTTTCTGATGTTTTGTTACAAATTGGTAACGGTGACTACCCCTCTGTAGATGGTGAGGAATCAAATGTTATTGAACTACCACCCAGAATTTTAGCACATGATGCCATCGTGACTGAGATTTACGGCGAAACATTAATTTCTACGAAAGATATAATTAATTTCTCGAACGTATGCATTCTAACACCAAAAATGAACACTGTAATGAAATTAATTTGGAACTCATCGAACTTACACCCGGTAGTTCAAAAACATACACCAGCGTTAACAGATTAATTACTGAAGATGAAAGCCAGCTACTTCAATTTCCTAGAGAATTCTTGAATTCCTTGGAATTAAGTCGTTTGCCTCCACATATTCTTACTCTAAAAGTTGGAGCTATAGTTATGCTTCTCAGAAATCTGAACTTTTCCCAAGGACTCCTGAACGGAACCAGATTATTTGTAAAGAATATGTATGAGAATTCTTTGGATTTGGAAATAATCAGCGGAGATAAAATTGGGCAGAGAGCTCTAATCCCTCGAGTTGATTTAACACCATCCGACAAAACCCTTCCATTTTCTTTTAAGAGACGTCAATTTCCAATTCGCTTGGCATTCTGTATCACAATCAATAAAGCTCAAGGGGAAACTCTCGAACGTGTAGGTCTCTATTTACCTCAGCAAGTTTTCAGTCATGGCCAGTTATATGTTGCAATGTCAAGAGTGCGATCTTTCGACGCCCTTAAAGTTTCAACAGTGCCAAAAAGTAGTCGAACAAAGAATGTCGTAAATAAGGAAATCCTTCGGTAATTGTTTTACCATTGATCATCATGTTTCGACTTCGTAAAGCACTCTGACAAAAGCTCTTGGCCTGTAGATTTGCAGAGTGTCTTTAAGAGAAAGAATTATGTTACCAACCTGTGTTATTGTGATGGTTGTATTAATGTGTGTATCTGTAACTAAAGTGAGGATTGGGAAGGAGAACGCCGAGGCCTTAAGTAAGGAACCATCCCGGTATTTGCCTAGAGTGGAAGTGGGAAACCGAAGAGAAACACATCCAAGATAGTTAAGGTTGGAATCGATCCTACCTCTCCTCAGTTTTACCTCACGAGGCCGAGTGCGTCCCGTTCCTGCCCTCATGCCAGAATTAAATTTCTTGGCAGAGCAGGGAAATGAATTCGGATCTCTGGGGGCGATGGCCAAGAATATAGTCTTAATAGTGGGCTTCCCTATGTTAATGCGTTTTTTGACATGCACAGGACACATAATTCTAAAACTGACTCCATTACGGTGGCTGGCAAAGTGAGTCTGTACTCATCCTGTAATTGGTGAAGTGATTCTATGCTCCCCTGCATAGTTTGCTGTCATAGAAACCCAGAGGATTGTACCTATAACAGGCGATAGAAATTGCCTATTTCGAGAAGTTTCGTTCTGTTTATATCAAAATGAAGAACATCGCCCTGAGCTGCATTTGCAAACTATTGCAAACAATGTTGCTGGCAAAGATAATTATAAGGATTTTATTATTGGCGATCAGCCTCATCGCATTCTCCTCAGCAACCAACTTAGTATGAAAGTATCTGGACGGTGAATACACTGGTCATGTTGAACTTCATTGTATAAGCCAATTGTTTATTGATTTTATTTGATTAGAGTACATAACATTGAGTCTAACCACTCTGTTGTTTTTGCAATGGGAGTATTATTTGCCATTTAATATTTAGCGGCTCCATTGATGCAGGGCATTATAGTGTTATCGAATAAGACGTTAATTTTTGGAGAAATACTACTATAAAACCCCGTTCGACGAAAAGGAACATTGTCCGGTCGTATGTAAACTACAAATTGACGCAATAGAGTGAGAAATCGGACAAAATACGAAGCCACTTTAAAAATCCAATATAAATATGCCAGAAAAAAACTCCCATTTTCTTTTAAGAGCCACCAATTTCCAATCACTTGGCATAATTTATCACAATCAATAAAGCTCAAGGGGAAACTCTGGAACGTGTAGGTCACTATTTGCCTCATCAAGTTTTTAGTCATGGGCAGTTATATGTTGCAAAGTCGATCTTTCTCTGTAATCATACAAAGGATGCATATAAGAAAATATTTTCCCAATGACCGTCATGTTTTGACGGGTTTCAACTAGTTATTATTATTATTATTATTATTATTATATTTATTATTATTATTATTATTATACCACAGCCCTGTGCACAGGTGTTCCATTGCTTCACTAGCCGCAGGATTCCATCTTCCCAGAAGTCTTGTGGTTGTGACAGGAGCCAATCCTGTACGGTGTCCTTTTGTTCGTCGTCCGATTGGAAACATTTTCCCTCGAGATCTTTTTTTAACGGACCAAACAGACGGAAGTCGCAGGGTGACAAGTCTGGGTTGTAGGGCGGATCCTCAAGTTGCTCCCACTTGAACGTGGCCAATAGGGTAAAGTCAAGTTACTCCGTAAGTAACACCGTGATGAAGCGTATTTCCTCTATCACTACGTAGGTTCAATTCCAAAAGTTCTAAGTTTTTACCAACAGATGGCAGTAGAAACCTGGAATCCAGGAAGCCCTTGCGTTCTATCTTTGACCAACTCAATGAGGTTTAAAAATTATAATAACAGCGAGTTGGCATTTCAACAAGTGAAACACATCCAGTGAAATCAGTGGTGAAGGTTTTTAATTTCTTATAAACAGCTGTTTCATTATATAAGTTCCATTTTAACTCCAGTCAGAGGTAAGATGCAGACCATTCGCATACAAAACTTGCATGCATGTAGTGTTACGCATGTAAGGTGTGTGATCTTAGCATGGCGCTGAAATGGCGCCAAAACGAAATAAAGAGGCTCGCTCCTACAGAGCTGAACCACTTAAAGAAGCATTGAGGTCGATGAAGGAAGAAGGATGCGCAGTACCACGCCGGACACTACATCTCCTAGATGTCGGCCTACGTTATCCCAAAGCGGCGTATTCAAATATCAACCGGTTTCGGTTTTACGACGATTCGTACCTTTTCATTTAAACACCCCTCGTACAACCATCGTATCATCGTTTAGTCGAAAGCGACTCCCGGTCACTTTATGGATCATCGCACGGCACGCTGGCTTATCATGCACTGTCATCATCAATTAATATTGACACAAAATAATGCTAATTACTGGAATATGTGAATAAACAACCTCCAATCTCTACATATATAAAAATGAAAGTTTGTCTGTTTTTTTTCTGAATTTCTGCGGAAATTTGCGTTATTTACGCGTTTCAGACTGTTTTATGACGGATGCGCAGGAAAATAATTTTTTTGTCTGTCTGTATGTCTGTCTGTGGACAATTTTGTTCCCTTATAACTCCAAAACGGCTGGGTGGATCGACAAAAATTTGGTACAGATATCCTTCAGAGGCACGACACTAATCATTGATGTAACTCTTCTCTGTACCTCTCACAAAAGGGGGCCTACCCCCTTAAAACACTTGCTGAAATAGGCGTAGAAAGGCGAGACAAAGCTCATTTTCAGCCCCTCAATGTGAGAAACGAAACTCGGAGGCCCTACCACCCTTTTAGGCCCTAAAACCAATAGTTTTTGAGATATTCCCAGAAAACTAATTTCATTTAATACAATAATGAAAGAATGCAAGCCGGCAACCATGGCAACAGAACGTCACAGGTCCATCTATTACTCTAAGACGCAATGCAATTCCATTTATTACATTACTGAGATAGTTTGCAAACGGCTATAAGGTTATAACGGAAACAAATTAATCTGTAAAATTCATCAATACATATAATTTACTTAAGGGGGTCAAGGGGTACCCTAGATTTTTTCACGCGATTTACACGTGCGGGTGTGGTACGGAAGGTCTATTACGTCCCTATCCCTATAGTGTTATGTTATTATTATTATAATTATTATTATTATACTACGGCCTACAACGACGAGACAATGCTTATTTTCTGCCCCTTGGTGTCAGAAACTAAACTCGGGGACCCTAAATAGCCGTAAAGGGTCCCCGAAAACTACATTTTAAGGCGCTAAAACTAACAGTTTCTGATATATTCCCAGAAAACTAATTTTATTTAATAAACTGATGAAGGAATGCACGGCAGTAGCCATGACAACAGCATCTCAAAAGGTGACATCCAACTTTCCATCTATTTCTGTGAACGTTAGCAAATGGCTATAAGGTTATCACGGAACCAACTAAAACTGTAAAAAATAAAAAATAAAAAATTGAATTTTCATGCACCACAAGCCTTTATAATTTATTAAAGGGGTCTTCCGCTGGATGGGGACTTGACACAACAGTGAGGGTCAGTTTTTATGTGTCGTGTATTGCGTTTCGTGTACGAGGTTTTCAATTTTATTTTCACGCTAGGAAGTACACATTAGGTAAATTTAGTTTCAAAGCATATTTTAACTAATCGATTTTCTTTGTCGACAAACAGGTTCCAAGCCCCTAACCATTGCAACAGTAGTTCAATTGAATACGTCTGGCTATTAATACCGAAGACCGTTCGAAGAATGGGTACTTCTGCTAGTATATATATAAGATTAAGATATATACAGTATACAGGGTGTAACTAAATATGTGGAAAAGCTTCGGGGATTCGATAGAGGACCTGACAACAAGCAAAACATGTCCTGTAAACGTATGGTGTATGTGCGTTCATTGCCGTGTTACAAGTATTGTTTGTGGTGTACATAACACAGACCGCTTCACTGTGCAGGATGGTCATTTGTGTTGATAAAATGTACGTTACTACTTACAGTCCTCTACAGAAGGTGCTCAAAATGGCTACCACGAGCTGTAATGTAGGCGTCTATGCGCTGCATCATTGACTGTCTCACACGCTCCCATATTCCCGGCGTTTGTTGTATCTGCTGACATCCTTGCTCTATTCGCTGACGCAGCATGTCCAAGTTATGAGTAGGTGTGGCATTCACAATGGCCTTTAAATGACCCCATAAGTAGAAGTCTAATTGGTTGAGATCGGGAGAACGATGAGGCCACGGTGTTTGTCCCTGACGCCCTACCCATTTGTTTGGATTTGAATAGCGACGAAACGAACAAGTGGCCTGTGTGCCCTCTACAAATGACCAACTAGCATCGTGCTGCCGTCTGTGTTATCCTCACCACAAACAATGCTTGTAACACGGCAATGAACGTACATACACCATACGTTTACAGGACATTGTTTGCTTGTTGTCAGGTTTTCTATCAAATCCCCAGAGCTTTCCCACATATTTAGTTACACCCTGTATATACCGTGTGGTCCGCCTGCCCCTTGCAAACCAGTTTTATGCATCCCGTCACATGTACTATAATTATGAATGGCATCGGTTCCTCTCCCTAAACTGGGGTAATATAACGAGATGTGTGTTTACGGGCAGGAAGACAGCAGGAATCATAAGCGTCACTATTAATTCAGTGAGTATACCTTGAATAAACCCGTAAAACGAGCACAGATGCGCAGAACACGTACTTTAAAACAGGAGGTGTACGCACAGACCGAGAGCAGGTATTGTGTAGAATGGGAAGTGCGCGCTGCAGGTCAAGCGTCGTAGTAGCTCACATGGCAATTGCGCGGTCGGATGGATGTGTGATAGTTGACAGTGTTCGAGGGTTGAAAGTTCAAGTCTCCTGCATTCTTTTTGTAACATCCTGGGATGCGGCAAGGTTGTATACTTAATAGCGTTCTCAGACTGATTTGTTTATTTGGCCTTGTAAACGACCGTGTCACCGCGGAGGCCCGGGTCTTATTCCCGGCTCTGCCTCGAAATTTAATTCTGGTCTGAGAGCAGGAACGGGGTTCACTCAACCTCGTGGGGCACACAAACTGAGTAGGGGCGGGTTCGCTTCCTGCCTCAGCCTTCCTTAAAGTGGTTTCCCGTAGTTTTCCCTCGTCTCCTCCAGGCGATTGCTGGGATGGTTCCTTTCGACAGGTCCACGGCCGTCCTCCTTACCACTCCCTTCGCTGCCCTTTCCTTCATTAGACCCAAGTACGTGGTCAACTGGGTGATTGGCTTGTTACCATCCCTAGTTGCATCTACTGACAAGGTGTGTTCAGCTCCGAGACACCGTCCAGGAATGCGACGGTAGAGGACTGATCCCTCGCAGAGTCCAAGGGTGAAGCCGAGCTTGGAGGGTTAGCAATTAAAAAGAACGTATGTATCGTTGCATAAGCTAAGGATGAGGAGGTGATGGTCTGTGGCTAGGGCATAGGCGACCATGTTCCAAGCTTTGTAGGCCACAGGTAGGGCAAACTGTGCCCCATTGAAACGATATTGTATTGCCCTGGTGGGTGGTAGCTCGAATTAGGGTGGTGTTTACTGAAAGAAGTTAAAACTTGTCTGCAGGGCGAGTACGTGCGTGTGGCTGGCTTGTGAAGTGAGGAATGAATGAGACAAGAAGGCTGAACAGTGGCCTTGCTTACGGAGCGGGTATCGTATGCTGACTCAGTGTTTACTAGTGTTAGACACCAGGCAAGCGTTGAAGCCTGTGTGGCGCAGCTGAGCGATGGCTTGCGGGTAGCGAGCCAAGGTTCGAGCTAGAAGCTCAATAAATACAAGGAGGCAGTTTAAGAAAGTGTGAATGGTTTAATTCTCACAAGTGTGATGTGAAATGCGTCGCGAGTTAAGCTCTGCGACGTGAAGTGTACAGAAATGAATGAGATGATTACAGTAAGCTAGGTTTGGAATAGAAATGAATTACTGAGGAGAACCTTCAGTACACTCACCTGAACTGCAGAACGGTCGAAAAGAAGTCGGACGACAACTCAGTGGACGAAAGGTCCTTAGTCCTTGGTGTGGCTGGTATTTAAGCAAATTGTCAGTGTTTGCGTAATGTAGTCAGCAGATTTCTGCCCCACAAAGCAGGTAGCTGTATGTTTGGATTTATGTTGTAAGAATTCCCACATGTGTGTATGAGTAGGCCTGCCAAGCCGGTGTATTTGCAATGGCTGTATGCTTGTTGTTGTTGGTTCCTCTTAGGGGTTGTGGCATGAAATGGGGATGAAAGGGCACGAAAGGTAGTGACTACACCCTGTGTGATCCCCAGGGTATAAAAATATCATCATGCGTTGGCATGTTAGTATGTAGCTGCGCCAACTCTCCTCCTTTGAAGCAATTCACAACACAATTCTTATTCACTGCCTCGAGATGTATTCCAGCGACGAGTATGTGGATATGTACATATCTATAGAGAAGATCGCCAGAATGCATACCAGGTACATCGCCCCTACCAAGAATGCCATCCGGATAGACGATAACCGACAGCCATGGCATTTCGTAGTGTGGAAAGACCCCTGCGGGATACTGGATCCCTGGGAAGGACACGGCCGGTTCGAGGTCATCGCGTGACGTCTTCTCACAATGAAGAGGTTGTGTTTGGCGCTATGCGGCGTAACCCTCATACTAGCAGACGGATCATTGCACAGGAGACGAACATCCGCCGAGCGTCTGTTATGCGGATTTTGCACACCCACCGGTTTCACCCGTACCATCTGCACTTACACCAGGAGCTCCATGGTCATGATTTTGATGCCCGGGTGGCGCTCTGTCAATATGGACATGATCCTGCTTTTCTAGCGACCATTTTATTTACGGATGAAGCACGATTCCACAACATTGGAACCGTTAATCGCCATAATATGCATTACTGAAGTGTGGATAATCCCCATTGGGTGCGACGGACAGCTTTTCTGGTACAGTGGGGCGTAAATGTATGGTGTGGCGTCATCTGGCACCTCATAGGTGCCCATTTCTTTGAGGGCCATCTGACGGGACAATGCTATTTGCGGTTTCTCCAAGATGTCGTTTTTGGAACATGAGCCACCTCTTGAGCGCTGCAGGATGTGGTTTCAACATGACGGAGCTCCACTGCACGTGGCGGTGGTCGTCTGGAACTATCTCCATGCGACGCATCCTATTAAATGGATAGGATGGGGGGAACACCTGTCCCCTGGCCCGCCAAATCGCCCGATCTTACTCCCCTGGACTTTTTTTTTGTGGGGCCATGTAAAACACTGGTGTATGCACAGGAGCCGGCTGGTCCTGGCCACCTTAGACAGCTTATCACCGAGGCATGCCGGTCCGTTTCGCCAGAGATGTTGCAGCGAGCCAGATGGTCTTCACAACATCGCGCGCAGCTCTGTATCGACCACGGATGTCGTCACTTCGAGCAGGTGCTGCGTTAAACGCTGTGGATATCACCACATCCTGTCACATGTTTCCTAGCCTCTATCAACCCAGTTCCAATTTAAAATCCAAAAATTAAAATTAAAATATTAAAATTAGACATTAAAGATAAAATTAAAATTAAATCAATCATTCATTCAATCAATCAATCAATCAATCCGTTAATGTCACCACCGACTTAATTATGGTGTCCCACGTCAACTCTCGGCAAATTTCGGAATGGCTCCAAAACCTAGCCTCAATTAAAAATACACACACACCACATTAACACAGGTACTCGGAGCTTATGCCCATATTTTTTATTTTTAAGCCCTGAATGAAACAAGATCAAACTACAGGCGCTGGATCATACACTATCGATAAACCTTCAAGGAATTACATTGTTTCGATATAATCAGCAGCATACGTAAACCGATATTCAACAAGGCAAGATAATCATTGCATACATTTGCATAGCAATGCGAACTTTTAATGGGAATGCATGGAAATGTAATCCGACCAGTTGTGTGGACAAACACAATTCACATGAGTTTCAGTAGGATTCTTGGTATTAAAAATGTGTCCGAGGTTTTCCCATAATAAATGAGTAATAGCATCTCATGGTGTAGTGGCTAGCATTACCGCCTATCACCGCGTCTCTGGCAAGGAATTTAAACATGATGTGAGGGCTGGAACGGGGTACATTCAGCCTTCTGACGCAGAACTGAGAAAAGATGAGTTCGATTCCCGTCTCAACCATTCTAGAAGTGTTTTTCCCTGGTGTTCCACTTCTACTCCAGGCATATATCAAAGTGGTTCCCAAGTTAAGATCATGGTAATCTCGTTCCCAATTGGCGTCTCTATTTCAATTCTACAGACACCACAGTAATTCAGGTCATCAGAAAAATTCACTACACAACCAAGTGCATGGGGCTGAATTGACCGCAAAGTCCACGCCCTTAAATAAAACAACAACAAAAAAACTCAACCGTCACAGCAATGATAAATCAGTAATATAATTTTCAGTTTACAAACAAATAAATAAATATACACATAAACGGGGCAGTTAATAATAACGGTAGCCTATTTGGATGAAGAGACCTCAAAGCGAACTCTACCAAAAGAATCACACGATAACGGAAGTAATCAGAAAATTACGAGTACAGTTTTATACAAACATTTACAGGATGGAAAATTTCAGAACGGCGAAGAAATTGCTCAACGTTATAACACGGAGTAAGTGTGGCACGGAGTGGCTGACAGAGGTTCAGAGGGACCTACAACAGGTCAACATCGAAAATCTTGAGGACCGCACCGAGTAGGCTACAGGAATAAAATAAAAAAATGTTATGTTTGATCAGAGACCATCACGACGACCTGGAAGAAAATGGACAGCTGAGCGGAAGAAGGAGCATTCTGAGAGGATGAAGAGATTTTGGGAAGAGAAGCGGGAAAACGCCAGGAGATGAAATCATGTATTCAAGTTCAATCGCTCTCCTAAAGGGGAACAATCGATTAAATAATAATAGAACTACGTCAGCGTGTGAGCGTGTGCATTTGTTAGCCTACTTCCGATTTTTTCCTAAAATGAAAGTAGACTTATGAGATCTACACAGGGCCAAAACTTTGTGTGTCTGTGTGTGTGTGTACCCTGTATGTCTGACCCCCGTTATCAATTCAAACATGACGAAACCGAATTGAACGAAATTTGGTACAGAGGGTGCACTAGCAAATGGCACCTCAGTGTCATATTTTATATTGCCGCCATCGTTATCAAAACGTAATGGCGGCCACTCAAATGGTCAAAACGTAAAATTGAATTCTGACCAAACTAATCATCGGATCTTTACCAAATTTGGTAAAATAGTACCTTCATATAGGACGCGTCTTGTGCCCAAACTGCAAGGTCATCAACCGTAACATTACAGGTTGGTGGCTGTGTGAATTATGCAAACTTTATACTCCATAATATGGGACCCACTAGTTCCGATTATCGAACCGAGAATCGTTTAAACTGTTCTAAACAGGCGTTCAAACGAATTTTATATTTGACGATGTCGATATGTAAATATTATATATCAGAAAACTGTATCATAATGGGGGTCATGAAAGTACTACTTTTCATTATGATACAGTTTTTCCAACCAATCAGAGCTCAATACAGGGTCATAAAAATAATGCCAACATTTAAAAAAATTATAGCACCGAAACCCTTTATGTTAAACGTGTAATTCTTTCACTGAGCGCCAGCTGGTTAAAGTAAGTTTTGTTTTGGAGGGGACGTGACCTTGCTATGCGCACACTAGATGCGCAGTAGCCAAGGTCGGCTGGGGGCACGCGCGCCAATGTAGTCCTGACCTCACCCCTTTGGATTTTTTTTTTCTGGGGGTACATTAAAAACATTGTGTATGCAGAAGAACTTCGGGATTTGGAGCACCTGCGGGAGCGAATTTCTGCCGCAATCTTGACATTTACTCCTGAAATGATTGCACGTACCAATCCAGCCATTGGGAAAGCGTGCGTTCAATGGTGGTGTTGGTGGTCGGCCTGGCCTAGATTTTTTCTCTACAGTCCCTGTTTCCTTATACTGATTAAGCCATCGAATGACAGCTTTGTAATCAGGTGCAGTTTGTCCGGCGGTGCAGTCATTGGCGCGCCCCCGGCCGACCTTGGCTACTGCGCATCTAGTGTGCGCATAGCAAGGTCACGTCCCCTCCAAAACAAAACTTACTTTAACCAGCTGGCGTTCAGTGAAAGAATTACACGTTTAACATTAAGGGTTTCGGTGCTATCATTATTTAAAATTTTGGCATTATTTTTCGATGAGCCTGTATTTTCATTCATTGACCAATTAGGTAAGGATAGCTTCGCACATGAACTCAAAATCCAACAAGTCGGACATTAATTACATGATTTGAAAGTTGATATCGGATCAACCATTGTAGTTACAATGCCAAACACAAATACAAAATCAGTACGAACCTTTACTGTAACAGGAAAATACTATGAAATATGCAAGAAATTTAGGAATCTACGTCCAGAAGTTTGCAACACCATCCTTCTAGCCATTACCGACATGGAAAGTGGGCACCGTCACTAATGTTTGCATAAGGAAACTGGATAATATTGCAAAAGAAATAGCACTAGGCCTATACCTTAATATCCGCAACTCCAATTTCGGCGACAATTTTGGTGAATGCAGTTGTTGACATAAACACACCAGAACGTCATGGAGGAAGCAAACGTATGACTTTAGTTCCACGGAAATAATAATCCAGATCTCTGTTCAGTAAATGGATTTCTTATGCGAATCGTTTCCGCCAGATGTCATAACTCAATTGATTTGCCTTCCGTTGACATTCTGTACGGATCGAATTTGAAGAATAACTAGTTGAAAATACAATAAATTTTAATTTTAAAGCGTTTGTAACAGCCTATTTTGTGTTAATTTACCAAAATAAGAAAATGATCCAACATAGTACCTGTGCGCTATCTGTTGGTGCTACTTCAGGATGAACAATATTTCAAAGTTTTAGAATTCGTTATTGGGTAGAGATCAAATGCTGAGCACACACACTTCCCGAGAAGAAGTCAACCGGCAGAATCTCGACAGATATTTAGGAATATTTATGGTAGAACACATAATAGAGTTATAATTATCGTCGAAAGTAAAACAGACGTATGCAACTTCCCTATAATGGTAATTAAGACACTCGTATGGAAATTATAAAAGTCGCTAATGTCCTATTAGCTGAAAAACTGCGTGAGGCATTCAAAGGGTCGCGATAACTACAAAATCATATATTATTGGGTCGGTGCATAAGTCCGTGTCATTCTTATAAGTATACAAAATCAGTACATTATAATACAATAACATGACCGATACACAACGTCATAGATTGATTGCTATCAATAAATCAGTCACACTTGATGTAATCACCATCTTTGTCAATGTTCGCCTGCCAGCGTTGTGAGATCGCATTCCAAAATTTGTGCCAATACCAGCGTTGTTTGGCGATGAGTATTGCGAACCAAGTAATTTAAGCAATTATTAGCCTACTTTCGATTTTTGCAAAAAATGAAAGTAGACTTATGAGATCTACACAGGGCCAAAAATTGTGTGTCTGTCTGTCTGTCTGTGTGTGTGTATTTGTGTGTGTGTGAGTGTGTGTACTCTGCATGTCTGTCCCCCCTATCACACACGGTGAATCCGAATTGAACGAAATTTGGTACAGAGGTAGTACTAGCAAAGGGCACCTCAGTGTTATGTTTTATATTACCGCCATCTTTACCGAAACGTATTGGCGGCCACTCAAATGGTCAAAACTTAAAATTAAATTACGACCTAATTAATCATCGGATCTTTACCAAATTTAGTAACAACGTGCCTTTATATGGTTCGGGCCTTGTGCCCAAACGACAAGGTCATCAGCCGTACCATTTCAGGATGGTCGCCGTGTGAATTATGCAAACTTTATAATCCATAACATGGGGCCCACCAGTTCCGATTATCAAACCGATAATCGTTTAAACTGTTCTAACGGACGTGGCCGTTCGAAATTAAAAGTTTTTATTGTAATATTATAGTGCAGAAGTGACTTTAAAAAGCAGAGCCGTCTCGGTTACTAGACAAGATGGCAGCTGATCTCTCTTTCTGACATATACTTCACTAATTTGAGTATGTTGCATGCAATATAGCCTACTGATAGAAATAATATGAACTTTGTATGAAATGAACGTTTAGTCAAAGTCATTATTTGCTAAGACGTTGTAACTAAATCAATTGATAACGTTCAACATGCGGGGACATATTTGGCTGTGTGGTTAGAGCTTTGGTCTTTCACCCGGGCTGCTGGGGTTCTAATCCTAACAGTGTTGCATTTTTTGCTTGATTTATTTATATTTATTGTTCTTTGAATACTGAGACGTTATACAATTGAGCGTTGTATTGTGCATTTTGCAATGGAAAATATATATTTAAATAAAACAAAGCCCTCCTACTGATCTTCATGAGAGACATCTACTCGCAAGCAGTTGAACTACAGTATGCGGGAGATATCCACGGCCTACTAGATGCGAGCTGCGCTCTGTACCGGCCAGTTAGTGAACTCATGCCTACGGTGTAATTGAAAATGTGCTCCTTTTGCCGATAGAGCGCACTCCCAAGCATAAGTGCGATTAAAAATTAGGAGTGCAGTAAGTATATTAAATGTTTTTCACCCAGTGATGCGTTTAGACCAACGAAGTTTCAATTATTGTAAGTATTCGGTGTTAATATGCTGAATTCCTACGTTGTTTGGAGTGTTTGCTGATGAAATTGCAAAATACTGGGGTAAATTATAAACTAAGGCTTGAACGCCGCTACTCAGATCCAGTGTGCCAATTTGCACTTCGAATAGGAAGAAAATAGCAGGTGATAGGGAAAAAGAGTTACAACTATACCTATACATTTAGGAGAAAGTAGGCTATATGTTCTTTCCTGAACATCTTGTTTTGTCATGGAACTTTGTGGTCCTATCGTGAATTTTCAAACCTTGTTTTCTCAGATTTGTGAAATTGCTGCTATTTTCTGTTTTCAAATTAATCATCTTCAGTATAAAGTAAGCTGGGAGCCTCCATGGCTTAGGCGGCAGCACGCCGGCCTCTCACCGCTGGGTCCGTGGTTCAAATCCCGGTCACTCGATGTGAGATTTGTGCTGGACAAAGCGGAGGCAGACAGGTTTTTCTCCGGGTACTCCGGTTTTCCCTGTCACAAATTTCATTCAAGCAACGCTCTCCACTATCATTTCATTTTATCTGTCATTCATTTAATCATTGCCCCAGGGGAGTGCGACAGGCTTTGGCAGCCGAAACAGTTCATATCCTCGCCGCTAGATGGGGGGCCTCATTCATTCCATTCCCTGACCCGGTCTCTTCGACTGGAAGTAGGCTGTGGATTTTTATTTTCGTAAATTTAGCTAGGTGGTTCTTCTTCTTGGTTCGTTGAGGCCCCTTGGAGCACGTGGTTCCTAAGTCTGGCGAGCTTTCTTCTTAGCCCAGTGTTCCTTCATCCTTGCACTATGGGTTGCTTTCCTTTCCTGAGTCCACTTCACTCCCACTCCAGGACGCAATGACTGGAGATGTTCTGATCAGCAATAAAAATAAATTCCTGTTGAATATACCCTTGGGATCAATTTCTAAAAATTCGAGGTCTTTTCGAACAAGTCTCGTCCATTTGACATTTGTCCCCTTCCTTCTAGAAATGATGTTGAAGATTCTTGTTGTCCATTCTCACTATGTGACCGTAGAAGATAAGTCTTCTCTTTATCGTGGCTGATGTTATGCTCTCTGAATGTAGGTAAAGCTCATTGTTATGTCTGATTCTTTATTCATCTCCCTCTTTAATGGGACCCATGATTTTTCTTAAGATCTTTCGTTCTCTCAGTTAATTCCTGAGTTGTCTCTTTTTGACCATGTTCAGACATTCTGAGGCATACAGTACCGAAGGTCTTACTACGGTTTCCAGTAGCGGCCGGTAATAAGGCTGAAGTGTTACACAACGAGCAGATTTCTTAATGAAAAAAAAAAAAGATACAGTCAGGACAGATCTGCAATAGCAAAACATGCTGACGTCACGAGACACGCCATCGGATTTGATAAGGCCGAAACTGTTGCTAAAATTCCCGGATACCAAAACAGGTTTATTAGAGAGGCAATAGAGGTCGTGAAGCATCCCAATAATTTCAATCGCGAAGATGGGTTCAAACTCAGCAACATCTGGAAAGTTCTACTAGCGTGCGACTGCCAGGGGCGGGGACCAATCAGCGAGCAGCGTGACGTCAACGCAGGACAAGCAAGCACATCTGACTGGCAACAACCATTAGTTTGAGTAGGGACACCAACTCGTACCTACCCATGATTAAGGCTGCTGAATTGTCAGCCAAAACGTCGGGAAATAATAACCGATATGCGACATGGCTCAATCCTGTAAGCCAAGATGATAAAGATACAGTCAGTCTGAGAGACTAGACTTTAAATCATTTCAAGTGACGCATGCTACACATGTTAGAAAGGCTCAGGAGGGCTTCTTGCTTCGCTCGAAGCCCCAGGTCTCTTTCAACAGACTCCATTACCCATTAACTTAGGCTTCCCGCGCGGGCACCGCTTTAAGGGTCACCTGTATTTGAGTCTGACATCTTTTACAACTCTTTAATGGTCACCCATTATTTGAATCTGATATCTTGCATACCTCTTTAAGGGTCAACCTGTATTTGAATTGAATCTAACATACTGTACACCTCCTTGTGTCACCCTGTATTTTGCTCTGACATCCTGCACACCTCTTTAGGAGGCACCCTGTATTCTTATCTGTCATCTTGTATATCTCTTTAGAAGTCACCCTGTATTCTTGTGTGACATCTTGTACACCTCTTTAGGAGTCACCCTGTATTCTTGTCTGACATCTTGTACACCTCTTTAGGAGTCACCCTGTATTCTTGTCTGACATCTTGTGCACCTCTTTAGGAGTCACCCTGTATTCTTATCTGGCATCTTGTATATCTATTCAGGAGTCACCCTGTATTCGTATCTGACGTCTTATATATCTCTTTAGGAGTCACCCCATGTTCCTGTCTGACATCTTGCGCACTTCTTTCGGAGTCACCCTGTATTCCTGTCAGACGTCACGCACTCGCCGTCTCCGTATCGCATAACAGCAGACCCCAGCAGTAAACTCAGGCTCAGTGCATATGCACTGAACAACATGATGACGTCATACACGCCGTAACCGTAACGCATAACGTTGGACCCAAGCATAACGACGAAGTCGACAAGATCATTTGAAATGATAAAACTCATACTACAGTAATAATATTTATGTCGACCCTCACTATTCTGTGTCAGAAAACTGTATCATAATGATGGTCATTATAACACTGTTTTTCATTACGATACAGTTTCTCCAGCCAATCAGAGCTCGTTCATTGACCAATTAGGTAACGATACCTTCGCGCATGCCCTCAAAATCCAACATGTCAGACATAAACACAACATCGAACTATAATAAATTACCGACATGGCATACGCACCGTCCATATGTTCGCGTAAATAAACTGATGAATATGAGACAAGGAGTAGCACTGTACCTTAATATCTCCAAATCCAATTTCTACACAGTGCGTTGTTTTCAAACGCATTCGGTAACATTTTTACCGAATACTGGTGCTCAATCTGCACATAATGGCATTGAAGCACACAGAGCGCATGCGTCGGTCGACCAGAGAGCTTGGAAATCAGTGATATCCTATACTCAGCGCAGCACCCGATCACAAAATTCTAGTGACAATCTCAACAGATATTTATGAATATTTATGTTAAAACATGTAATAAAGTTATAATTATCGTCGAACATAAACAGTCGTATGCAACTCGCTTATAATGGTAACTAAGACACTCGTATGGAAATTATAAAACTCGCATACGCTCGTTTTATAAAGATACTCGTGTCTTAATTATGGCCATTATAGGCTCGTTGCATAATGTACTATTATGTATGTATTTGATGCTGTGTACACTTGCACAGATTTCGACGTTAATATGGGCCTGAAAGTACATCAATAGATATCGATTGTATGGAACACTGAAGCGATTGCCTTGTACTCGTTTAGTATATGATCTTCCATTCTGTCGCCTACGGTAAAGTGGATAACCGTTCACATTCTTTTTAGTTTCTGGCACAAAGTCTTTTGGAAAACCCTTCTTACATCTTACATCCTTCAAGCAAATTGAATTGGGATTCAGAAGGCCGCAAGGTCCATGTACCATGTGTGTCTTTACTAAGTTGTACAATGTTGTATTGGAAGGATCTGGCATTTCAGCAGAAACTGTCATATCAATATCAGAGATTTCTCGTAATTTACAACTGTCTCGAAGACAAACCAGTAAGTGTATATGAGGTAAAACTCGCTTCTGGAACTCAACCGTGTATAAGAAAGTTTGTACCTTGATTTATTAAACGCAAGAGTTCCTTCACTTTCGCATGAAAAACGCGAACAACGACATCAGGTCCATTGTTTGCATTTTCATAAGGTTGGAGGCTAGTAGTAATGGTAGACGATGTCGAAATGTAAACGTTATGTGTCAGAAAACTGTATCATAATGAGGCTCATTATAGTACAAGTTTTCATTATGATACAGTTTCTCCCACCAATCAGAGCTCATGAAACAGTTGTGTGACCAATTAGGTGAGGATAGCATCACACCTGAGCTCACTTCCATGGCCCCCTATTTTAAATTTCACTGCGTGGTGAGTGTCACATTGAAGTAATCCAGAATGTTCAAATACAAGGTATTCTCTGCGTCCCATGCGCTCTGTTCAGTACAAAAACTGGTGAATTATCGACAGGTATTTATGAATATTTATGTTCGAACAAAAAATAGTTATAATTATCGTCGAACATAAACATTCGTATGCAACTCGCCTATAATGGTAATTAAGACACTCGCTACGCTCGTTTTATAAACATACTCGTGTCTTAATTATTGCCATTATAGGCTCGTTGCATCATGCACTGTTTTAGCTGTACGTTTCCTTTATATGTATAGGAATTCAGTGTTCAATGAGGCATACAGAAGCATTGGTCTGGACATAAACACCAATAAAACACAGGTTCATCATCAGCCTACATCACATGACAGGGCTACTGCTCCTGCTATCATGATTGATGGACATAAACTAAAGAATATAGATCATTTTCCCTATTTGGGTAGTCACCTATCAACAAATGCGAACATTGACGCTGAGATTCAACACCGCCTCCAATGTGCCAGTGCAGCCTTTGGTCGTTTGCTCGTTCGCGTGTTTGACAACCACGACATTAGCATTCTAACAAAATTATACGTTTATCAAGCTGTTGTAGTTCCCACTCTGCTTTATGGCTGCGAAACCTGGGTTACTTACAGAAGGCACCTCGTATCTTTAGAAAAATACCATCAACGATGCCTTAGGAGAATTCTTGGTATTAAATGGCAAGACCGGCGCACTAACACAAGTGTTTTAGAGGAAGCTAGCACTATTAGTATAGAGGCTCTCATTATAAAACACCAACTTCGATGGACAGGACATGTAGTTCGCATGCCTGAGTCCCGCCTCCCAAAACAAATCTTTATTGCCAGCTGAATGTCGGTCAGAGAAAGCTGGGTGGGCAACAAAAACGCTACAAAGATGTTCTGAAGACCAACTTGTCAAATTGATACAGGTAACTGGGAAGCTGTCGCATCCGACCGATCAGAGTGGCGCCGCAACGTCCACCAAGGCCACTTGTACTTCGAACAAGAGAGAAGAAGGCTTCTGGCTGAAAAAAGAAATGCCAGGAAAGAGCGCATGATTCGCAGAATGATCAACCCCGAAGATCCATTGGCTGCTCAAGACCTTGTGTGCCAATATTTTGGAAGAGTCTGTGGTTCTCGGATCGGACTGTACAGTCACCAAAGAACTCACGCAATATGATTAGGCCTAATGTTGGATTACAGCGAAGATTTACATAAATGTAATTTGGAAGACAATCATACTCGTATCACGAGTGATAGCCTAAATAATAATAATAATAGGAATTCATGATTTTGTTCTTTAATAATTCAGGAAATCTTGTAGTAAGTTACTGTGAACTGCCTGAGAAAGCAAAGCTCGCCGTCTAGGAGCGCTCGTCCGTTTGGTTGTTGTCAGCCCCGAGCACCGACCGGATCTCAATAGTGAAGGGTATGGCACAGATGCTAGACCGAGTAAGTCCTATCCCAACAGTTAACTCGGCTGGTCGTTGCCCGCTGATTGCAACGAGGGAGCCGATGCGCGGACGGAGACATCCGAGATGCTTCGTCAACTACAACATGCAATGTAATTTGCGCGTATTTGAGACACTCGCGGTTCTTTTACGCTCTCTTATATAATTTACGTTGTTTTGTTCTCGTGAAGATATTCATGTAGACTAACTTATAATCCACTAATCCGATGACAATGTGATGTTCTATGAACTGCGACATTCGTGATGAATGAGGTACTATAGCGTGCATAAATAACGGGCCGCCTCGCCGAGCGGGAGTTGAGTTTTCGAGCTATCAGGTTGCCATCACTTGGGGTGTTCTCTGGAGGGGAATGCTCAGAGGCGTGGTTGGACACCTGTCCTTGTAGGCAAGGGAGGAGAGGAGGGGGACATATCAAGGAGCGCAGCACCAACTTTGATTTTCTTTTTTTCGCGCTTGGAGGATGGTTACGGGTAACTAGACGGTTTTAATAAATCGAAATTGAAATGCTAAGTAACCCATTAATTGTTAAATCTCGTTAGAAATGCACTGTTGAGTTTTACTGTGTGTGAATTCTTTTGAGAATCGAGTTTTCACAGTTAAGGACTAAACGCAGTTTAATAAGAAGAAAAAGAAGAAATCGCAAACGTCCTGAACTAATTATATTTCTGTTATTCCGAAGCCAGCTTCATAGAGCCCAACCATCTGCCCCCTCCTCACCAAACGGTCGTTCATATTAAAGGTCACGGACCTCAAAATCGAGTTCGTTGTTGTGTTACTGAGCCACTGTCAGTTTCTTGTGATTAACAGGTGATACCACACTCACCCCTCCTCTCCCCCATTGCCTACAAGGACAGGACAGGTGTCCAAGCACGGCTCTCAGCATTCCCCTCCCGAGCACACACCAAGTGATAGCAACATGATGGCTCGAAAACTCAACTCCCGCTCGGCAAGGCGGCCCGTTATTTATGCACGCGATAGTACATCCGTTTTACCGCGCAATTGAATACAGTTTCCTGTGATATCAAGCAGTCTTTTGCCGTACCACGTAACCTTCCCCTTAAAGGCGGGTTCACATGGAGTCATGAAGCGGGTGAGAGCACTACTGGTCGATCAGCCGGTCGTGTACACGACCTCGTGTGAACCAGTGGTAGTGGGAGTGGGGGTCGTGCTCGCCCTCGAAAAGGTGGGCCGTGAAATCTCCGACTGGTTGGAGTGAGCACGACCGCTTCAGTCGTATTCTTGCCGAAGGGATGACAATATGTCTGTGTTTAACATAAGTAGTGCCCAGGTGATGATGTTTGTCGAGTTGTACCGCGAAAAGGAATGCTTGTGGAAAATAAATTCGGAAGCATACAAGCATGCAGATTGGTTCCATCCTAAAGAAGTTTCTGTAGCTATTTGGATCTTCCAAGGATAACTCCCGGCAAATACTATTGGTAGCACCGAGTACATTACGCCTCTTTACCCAGTCCCGAACCCACACATGCCTCTTTTGTTTTGTTTTATTCCAGGCCTTCAAATGATTTATCAACTCTTGTATTAACTTTTGCAGCTTCACGTTCTGCCATGATTGAACAACGAGCGAGATACTTACGACCAGCGAGAACACTTCGTCCGTGTGAACTGAACAAGGTTGTGGGTTCTTAAGTTGAATAAGCAAGTCGCGACGCATGCTCAAAACTAGTAGTGCTCTCGCCCGCTTCACGACTCCGTGTGAGCCCGCTTTAATGAAAATAATGCAATGCCCAGAACAATTATCCTCCTGCCACCACAGACGGTTTCGTAGTTACTAAGCTTGGGGCAAAGGGAAAGGGATTTGGACTTGTAAATGTTCATACAGAGAAGGTAAGCTCTCTCGAGTTTGGTACACCTGGCTTTCATGGCTAGATCCTCACTAACATTCGGGGTTATCAATTCTCCGGGGTATTTGTAGGAGTTAATCTTTATTACTATATCCCCATATGGCATTGAGTTGCGTGCGTCTTTGATGTTGGTGATGAACTCCATTTGGTTAGTGGCAATCCTCAACCCTACTTTGGTTGATTGGTTGGTTTAGGGGCTGCGACAACGCGGTCATGTAGCCCCGTGTACTTTAGGTGTGTGTAGAATCTGTCTGATAACCGGTGTTAATTGTGATGACTGTATTAGTTTGTGTATCGTTTTAATTCAAGTAAGGATTGCAGACATTCAATTTTTTCAAGTAGTTCCTACTTTTGCCGCCAAACGCCAACGTCAACCACCAAATGGTTCAGAACTTAGTTACCAGATGCCACCGCAGTCGGCTCTTGACAACGAATGCAGGAACCTTAGAACGTTAGTCAAATGTTCAACCTATATATAATTTACCTTCACACAGGTGTATTTAGTGGAAATTTCTTTAACATGCCAAAAATGTATGACATGGGACCGTCGTCTTTACTTCCCCTCCGAAGGAAGGCATACTGAGGGATTTTTAACGTTCTTAAAAAATCCGACGACTTCGGCCGGGCTTGAACCCGCGATCTTGGGCATAGAAGCTCAACTACGTCACCGAAGCCGCTCAACCCTACTTTAGCTGCTATTTGACTAAGGGAGGAGAGTTGGTGCGTAGGTTCCTCCATGAGCTAGGTGGTTCATTTATGGGCCAATTGGAAGAATATGAACTGGGGCTTGTTTTGAACCACATATGTTATGTGATAATACAGAGAAGATAAATATCATTGTAAAATAAGAATTTTACATTTATTTTGAAAACTTGATTCATTTAATTAATTTGATTATTCTCTACAATCGCATATGCTGAAGGCTCAACAAATTAGAGAATGAGTCATCAAAATCCATTAATATTCTGGAATGTTCAGTAATTTTACGTTATTTTTACATCATATATTCATTTTACACGAGTGTAAACAATGACGATCTTACATTGATTATTCAATCAATGCCTAAATCGTATAAACAATGTCAGGTAATTTGGTTCGATACTATGGACTTTGAGTCTAAAGGGATATGTATACCTTATTAGTTGAAAGAATATGCCTCACAAATATTTCTGGTGAATAGGAATTCCAAATTGAATGATATTTCGCAATGAGATAATGATACATTTTAATCTCTACTCCCTACTAAATGATAATAGTATTATTACGATAAATACGAGGAGGATCCGTAGGTCCCAGACACAGAAATATATGCGTAAGCTCATATAATAGTAATTCTTCTCCCTTATCTGTCGCACGCTCTCAAAAGATAGAACTTTCTCCCTCTTGTGATTTGTGTTTCCCAGAGAACTCTTCGCCCAACGCGGCGTAGGCCTAATGAATCATCTCACCTGTTTCCCCTCCACAAACTAGGGGACTCAGACAATGAAGCCATTTGTTAATTATTCTGGCAAGTCGGCAAGCCGCAATTTAAGGCCCTAATTACTTCATTGAGAGAAAAATGATAAGTTATTTATTGTCCGTTATGAGAAGTCTTCAGATTTGAGATTACTAAATAGAGAAATTTGGTATGGATTTATGACGCCCCCATTCACAGAGACTCACAACTTGGACATCATTAAATTAATATATTTGGGTAAAATATCTTAAATATTCACTAAAATTAACATAAATTGTCCCTTATCCTGTGTTGAAACTGCTGTATGTTCTGGTCCTTATTATTTACCCCCCCCCCCCCGGGAATTATTCAACTGCTTAAGGGTACGTGGTAATGTCGATTAGCTAACGATGCAATTGCTTAATAAAAGCTTCATTCGTTTGTAACCATGACAACTTGAAACTTCAAAGAGGCGTGATGGCGCAGCGGCTACAGAGAGTTTGCTTTATATGCGACGGAGACCCTCGCTTGCGCGCTCGCCCGCGTTGCGCGTCTGTCTCCCGCCAGGCACTTTGCCGTTATGTGGCGCTCGTGCGGCACTGAGTCATTGAGTATAGGAATTTGTACTTAAATTTGTACTTCAATGTGATCCTTGACCAATTTTTTGACGAACTGACTCACGGAGAGCGATTGTCAACCTATTTTAAACAAGATTCTGCCACTGCTTACACTGCCGAAGCATCCATGACAGAATTGCGTCGCATTTTCGGTACTAGGATTATAATTGCACTCGTGAAATAAAGTTTCTTTTCATGAAAAAGAACTACATCAGTAATGCCTTATACCGCGCCCACATAGAGGCAGCTAATTCTATAGATAAGAAAGAATGGGATAACTACCAAATAATCGTGAGTCATATAACGCACTCTTGCGTTATAAAAAAGGTCAATACCTTAAACAATACATTCTTTTATTTAGTCAACTCGCAGAAAATGCCCAGTAACCAAAACGCACCTGATGTGAACAATTGCCATATTTTCCAAAGCCCAGTTATAAACTTAACTAATGTCAATTTCCACCAGAGCGATCTAGAGATTCTTCAAAAGGGTCCCAAACACAACTGGGAGCAAAATCTAAATAAAAACGATCTAACCTCCTAGTAGCCGAAGCTGAAACAGCCATTAGGAAACTGCCCATTGAAGAACAAAATGCCGTTAGGTTTGAAACTAATAAGAAAATTAAGAAGATAATTAATTCAAGCAAGAAAAAGATCAATATATGTTGCGATTTAAACAACAAGTTCAAAAGTCTCATCACCAAAATCAATGACAACAACATAATTATAACCAAAGCAGATAAAGGCAACACAACAATATTAATGAGCGAAGACGATTACGTCAATAAAACAATCGAGTTTCTTAATTCTGGCAATTTCACAGAAGTCAAGAAGGACCCTACCAACGTCATTCAGAAACGTTTGAAACAACTTTTGAAGAACACTATCTTTATCTTAGATGAAAAGCAAGCAGATAAGCTAGTAAGCATGAACCCCGGCATTCCCACTTTGAGATCTCTTCCGAAAATTCATAAACCTAGCACCCCTATTAGGCCTATTGTAAACTTCAGGAATAGCCCAACGTACAAACTAGCGAAATTTGCCCAACAGTTTCTTAATAAACACTACAAACTCAAGGCCGACTGTTCTTTCGTTAACTCCATGCATTTCTGTGAAAGAACCATAGACTTGAAAATAAACGAGAATAACACTATGCATTCGATCGGCATTAAAGACATGTATACTAACATCCCGGTCAAGAAAACGATCAAGATCATTCAGGATAGATTAATTAACAGTAGTGAATTATCTAAAGTGGAAATCGAGGAATTTATTTCAATTTTAACCTTTTTTCACCGACAACAACATTTTTTTGTTCAACAAGAAAATGTATAAACCATCTGAAGGCCTTGCAATGGGATCTCCATTATCGGGTGTCTTGGCCAACATTTACCTTGACCACATTGAACATGAGAAAATTATTAACCAAATTAGTGGCATCGTTTTCTGGAGAAGATATGTAGACGATATCTTCATCATTATCAATAACCAAGTTCAAGCGATAGAGCAAATATTGGATGATTTGAACATAATTGACAGCAATATTAAATTTACTTTAGAATCAGAAGTCGATAATAAAATCAATTATCTGGATATAACTGTGATTAAAAAAGACAATCGTCTTCATTATAAAGTTTACAGAAAACCATCGCAAACGAGTACAGTTATACGGCAGGATTCTAACCATCCGGGCGGACACAAGAATGCAACGTTCATAAGCCTCATTAATAGAGCGTTAAGAATCCCTTCCTCTGATCATGACCGGAAGCAAGAAATTGACATTATATATCAAATAGCTAAACTCAATGGTTACAACAACAATTATGTCAGCAGATTAATTTACAAGTTGAAAAACAGACCCTTAACAAAATTAGTTAGAGAGGACACAACAAAGAAAGCACTTGCCACCTTCACCTACGTAAATCGAAGCGTTTACACAGTAACCAACATCCTAAAGAAACACAATATGAACGTCGCCTTTAAAACCTATAATTCTAATTTCAACAAATTTTTCAACTCCAATAAAGTCAACAGTAGTGATAAACATTTAAAATCGGGAGTTTATGAGCTCAGATGTAATTTTTGCAATTCAAATTACGCGGGACAAACGGGTAGGAGCATACGTACTCGTTATGCTGAGCATGTTTCGGCCATAAAACACAGGAAGTTTTCAGCCATGGCGGTACACATGGACGAAACGGGACATAAGTTCACGGACATAAATAATGACGTCAAAATTTTGCATTACGCATCGAAGGGCAGCTATATGAATATTTTGGAAAATATTCATATCATTACTTATCAGAGGTCAAAGGAATGCAATAATCTAAAAGAGGTTAATTTTGAAACGAATGAATTGTTTGATTTATTAGCAGATTATTTAAATAATAATAATAAACGCAAACCACCTCCTCAACCCCCACCGCAATAGTTTAATTCCAACATACATTCCTGACTCGAATTATTTTCATGACGCCACACCCAATTATCTTCCTGGGTGCTGGTTAGTTGTTTTCTCCGATTTTGGCAAGGTTATACGACACTTGTGTGCATTTCAGCAACCCACGTTGAAACTAGCAATGAGTAAATGTGTCAATATTCATTACTTCAACTAATAAGTGTTTATTCCGTGAGTGACATTAATGTGTCGAATGACACAGGCCTAACAAAGGAAGAACAAGAGAATAAATGTGAACTGTGTTTTTGTTATTTAGTGAGGTTATCGATGTTATATGATGTTTAACACAAATAAGTGGGCTGAGGAAGAAAACATTGTGTGTTTTCGAAACATGTACCTATAGCATTTTTATGTAAGTAAAAAGTATTGGTTTGGCGAGAAATTTATGTTATACTAGGAATATAAGTCGGAACGTGTGGCCGCCGCGAAACCCAGACTTATCACCATGTGACTTTTATCTGTGCGGGACGCTTAAAAATAGAGTGTATGAGAAACCCTCACACTATAAATGAGCTTAAAGGCTATATTACAGCTGAAATACAGTCTATCGGTTCTGAGGATCTTCAGAAAGTAAATGACAATTTCATAAAGAGGTGCCAGCGATGTGTAGCAGTGAATGGCGAACATTTTCAGCACCAGCTGTGAACTAGGTAAGAACAAATTCCTATAATCAATGACTCAGTGGCGCGCTAGCGCCGCTTAACGGCAAAGTGCCTGGCGGGAGACAGACGCGCAACGCGGGTGAGCGGGCAAGCGAGGGTCCCCGTCGCATATAAAACAAACTGTCTGTATTTACCTCTCCCCACGGTACACCTGGTTAGATTCCCGATCAATGCATGTGAGATTTTCAAAGTGAAATGCTATGCCCTGTGAGTAGTGGGATGATGACAGAGCTGTCTCACTTAGCAAGTTGTGAGCCCCTGCGACCTTGGAATGGAAGGAGCCATGCTAGGAGGGCGTGCTTGGATTGGTTTTTTTCGTCTCGTTGTGCTCTTTACGGGAATGTAGGTGTCGAAAAGGTGAACTTAGGGTTTTGGGTCAAAACGTGCGTTTTTCACATTTTTGCCGATTTTTGGAAAACGGGCCATGCTAGGAGGGCGTGCTTGGATTCGTTTTTTTCGTCTCGTCATGCTCTTTACGGGAATGTAGGTATCGAAAAGGTGAAGTTAGGGTTTTGGGTCAAAAAATGCGTTTTTCACATTTTTGTCGATTTTCGGAAAACGGGCCATGCTAGGAGGGCGTGCTTGGATTCGTTTTTTTCGTCTCATGGTGCTATTTACGCGAATGTAGGTATCGAAAAGGTGAACTTAGGGTTTTGGGTCAAAAAATGCGTTTTTCACATTTTTGTCGATTTTCGGAAAACGGGCCATGCTAGGAGGGCGTGCTTGGATTAGTTTTTTTCGTCTCGTCATGCTCTTTACGGGAATGTAGGTATCGAAAAGGTGAACTTAGGGTTTTGGGTCAAAAAATGCGTTTTTCACATTTTTGTCGATTTTCGGAAAACGGGCCATGCTAGGAGGGCGTGCTTGGATTAGTTTTTTTCGTCTCGTCATGCTATTTACGGGAATGTAGGTATCGAAAAGGTGAACTTAGGGTTTTGGGTCAAAAAATGCGTTTTTCACATTTTTGTCGATTTTCGGAAAACGGGCCATGCTAGGAGGGCGTGCTTGGATTCCTTTTTTTCGTCTCATGGTGCTATTTACGCGAATGTAGGTATCGAAAAGGTGAACTTAGGGTTTTGGGTCAAAAAATGCGTTTTTCACATTTTTGTCGATTTTCGGAAAACGGGCCATGCTAGGAGGGCGTGCTTGGATTAGTTTTTTTCGTCTCGTCATGCTCTTTACGGGAATGTAGGTATCGAAAAGGTGAACTTAGGGTTTTGGGTCAAAAAATGCGTTTTTCACATTTTTGTCGATTTTCGGAAAACGGGCCATGCTAGGAGGGCGTGCTTGGATTCCTTTTTTTCGTCTCATGGTGCTATTTACGCGAATGTAGGTGTCGAAAAGGTGAACTTAGGGTTTTGGGTCAAAAAATGCGTTTTTCACATTTTTGTCGATTTTCGGAAAACGAGCCATGCTAGGAGGGCGTGCTTGGATTCCTTTTTTTCGTCTCGTCGTGCTCTTTACGGGAATGTAGGTGTCGAAAAGGTGAACTTAGGGTTTTGGGTCGAAAAATGCGTTTTTCACATTTTTGCCGATTTTTGGAAAACGGGCCATGCTGGGAGAGCGTGCTTGGATTCGTTTTTTTCGTCTCGTTGTGCTCTTTACGGGAATGTAGGTGTCGAAAAGGTGAACTTAGGGTTTTGGGTCGAAAAATGCGTTTTTCACATTTTTGCCGATTTTTGGAAAACGGATAACGTGATGATGACGTGCGTGATAGTATGTTTTCGTCTCGTTGTGCTCTTTACGGGGATATAGATATGGAATAGGTTAAAAGCTGGAAACATGTTTTTTTTAGTCACAAATGGGTTTTGTGATTTTCCCTTATATTGTGAAAACCGAAAACGTGAGAATGACGTGTGTGATAGTATTTATTTCGTTTCATTGTCCTCTTTACGGGGATATAGATATGAAAAAGGCAAAAAGCTGGAAACATGGTTTTCTTATGGAAAAGGTGTTTTTTGTTCATTTTCGCGTTATTTGGAAAACGAATGAGGCGATTTTTATGATGGTCATGTCGATGTATTTATGTCGTTCTGTTTACGGGAATGTAGGTATGGAAAACCTAAAATGATGGTTTCCGTTATTTTTTTCGAGATCGTTGAGGAAAACGGGGAAAAATGTAAGAAACCAGATTTGAAGTCACGTTAGGTTATGCGCTATGATGTTAGTAAAACATTTATGCATTATTATTATTATTATTTGTCTTGACTGGTCAGGGCTCACACGCAGAGAGAGAACATGTTTAATGCAATGAGAATTGAAAGCATTGAGACTGACCCACGGCGATCCAGACAGACACAGGTCTTATCATCGTACGTGCCTCGCAGCAGAGAGAGATAACAGCCTGTTGTTCGTATGCAGGTGGCTGTTATCTGACCCAGACGTGTTACTCGATATCTCGATGAAGGACATACAGCTCTGTCGAAAAGCTGATCATTGCATTCCCACGCATACTCATGCAGAGATTGCAAAAGCTTGTGAGAATCGCTCTGACTTGTGCGCTCCATGACATCCTACTCGTAGGAACAAAAAAAAGTAAAGTGTTAACTTTGCATCTTGTTGAGGAGACATATATGTTCTGAGGGTAAGAGAGACTCATCATTCTCGTGTTCATCTTTGAAGGTGACGGATGCAAGTGCCTTATGCTCTTTGTGAAATATTACGTGAACTGCGACCATACTTGTACTAAGGTAGGTTCATTATTGTTAATTATGACATGATTGGTTTTATTGTTATTTTGTGTATGCATGAAAAGTAAGTTAGTGACTGATGGTATTTTTGGGGGATTTCGTTTGTTGCAGATTTTTAAAAACAACATTATTAAGTCTGGGAAAGCAGACAGAGAGAGACAGTGACAGTGACAGTGGCGGCAAAGAGCACATTTGCTGAAAGTATTATAATTCATTATATGGTGAGTACATGTTGTTCCATTACTTTTATTGTTGTTGTTGTTGTTAAATGTATGTTATTTATTTCACGGAAATTTATATACTTATGGCGTGTATTTATTATTGTTTCAGAATGAAGATATATATGGAGTGAATAGGTTTTAACTACTTTGACGCTTTCGATATTAAAAAAAAGAGGTGAGTCTTTGTAAATGACTTTGTTATTTTCGAGTGAGTGTCTTATTTATGTGTGCACACTTGAAACCTTTTGTTTTTAGTAAGTCTTATGAATGAATGAATGAATGAATGAATGAATGAATGAATGAATGAATGCATGAATGAATGAATGCACATGTTTAATGTATATAACCATGACTAATAACGGATTGTATTGGTTTGTTTTTCAGATAAATCATTGGAAACAAAAAAAACAAGATAAACCTTGTCGTTGATATTAAAACTATATCAACCTTGTTGGTGATCATTTCCTGCTGGGGGCCCAAATTGCTACAACCATTGTGTACCTGTGAACGAGATTGTGTGCCAGTCAGTAAAAAAATCGATTAGTGTGGTCGTTTGGAATTGCAGATTTTGGATTAACCTATTTTAAGGTAAGGGTTGCACGTTTATTTGTCCATTTTATAATCATGTCTATATCGGAGAGTGAAGTGTTAGTGTGGCAGCCTTTGGCCAAATGTTTCAAAACGCGAGTATGCTCAGGCCGAATTTACAATGCGAATCACTGTCTGTCGCCTAAAGATTTTGTGGAATTATGTTTTCCCATTTTTTTGAGTGAATGTGAACAAGGCTTAAGATTGCATCAGGCTTTAAAAATAAACTTCGAACTACTATGTGAATTTACGTTGATAAAAAATAATGTTGAAGAGAAACACACCTTCAACCTTTGTACAAAAATGGAGAAAGTACTGATAGCCGATAATTTGGAAACGTGGTATCAGGAGAAAGCTATTCAAGCGCTTATCACTAAATTTGATAAGTTGCAAGAGGGTCCCAGTGGCTTGGCCCTCAATAGCATTGCCTATTTGCAAATCAATATTTGTAAATACAATCCATTGAATGCAGGAAGTAGCTATATTGCCACGCCGAGCTTTATCGCTTCGAGAAAGGCAGTGATCAACATACGCAACAAAGACGATTACTGCTTTTTGTGGAGTATAGTGAGCTGCCTGCAACCCTGTCAGGGCAGTAATTGTGATAGACCAGGGAAGTACAAAGAATTGTTTAACCGCATGAAACAAACTCTCAATCTCGAGCGTGTTTCATTTCCCATGCCTCTAGATAAAATTCATTTATTTGAGAAAGATAATCCAAATTTCTCTTTCATGGTGTATGGCATCGAAGGATCCAATATTGTGGGCCCCTTGTATGCCACCAAACAGGTAAAGCAACATCACATTCACCTGCTTTTCCTGTCTGATGGGGATAAAAGCCATTACTGTTGGATAAAGAATTTAAGTAAATTGGTGAGCAGCCAAATGTCAAATCATGATGGTAAGAAACATATTTGCGAGCGCTGCCTTCAGTATTTTACAACTGATGAACTTTTGAAACGACATACAGAAGACTGTGAAGGGCAGACGGCAGTAAAGCTAGTCTTGCCCGAAGGGAATGACGCAGTCTTAAAATTTAAGGCCACTAATAAACAAGAGATGGTACCATTTACTGTTTACGCTGATTTTGAGGCCCTTACTGTTCCCATTCAGGGATGTGAACCAAGCCCCCATACAAGCTCAACCTATCCAGTGCAGAAACATGAGCCTTTTGCTGTAGCCTATTATGTTGTCTGTCACTATGATAATTCACAATGTGAGTATGTAAGTCACAAAGGTCAGGATTGTGCGCGGTGGTTTGTTGATCAAATGGCGGCTTTAGCAGGCAAAGTAGAAACTATTTTGAACAACCCTGTACCAATTCAAATGAATGACGTACAGCAAAGAGAATATGATCAAGCCACCACCTGCCACATATGTGAAAAGCCAATCTTAGGCGGAGAAAAAAAAGTAAGAGACCACTGCCACAGGACAGGGCATTTTAGAGGTGCTGCCCATAACGAATGCAATTTGAAGTACTCTACACCTCGCTTCCTCCCTGTCTTCTTACACAATTTCTCCCGGTATGACCTTCACTTCATTGTAAAACAATTTGCTCATGTAGATAAGAGCAAATTCAGCATTTTGGCTAAGAACCATGAGAGCTTTACCTCACTTTCATGGAGAAAAGGAAGCATGAGCATTCGCTTTCTCGACTCATTCAAGTTTATGTCTAGTTCGCTGGATAGTCTTGTGAAAGGCTTAAGCGAAGATGAGTTGAAACATACCCATTCCCACTTTACGGATACAAATCAATTTAAATTGTGTGTTCGTAAAGGCCATTTTCCATACGATTATGTGGAAAGTTACGAGGTGCTTGAAGAAACGACTTTGCCGCCAAGAGAAAAATTCTTTTCTCAGTTAACACAAAGCACCATCAGTGAAGAAGACTATGCCCATGCACAGCATGTTTGGCGAGTGTTTGGCATAGAAACCATGGGCCAGTATGCTATGCACTACTTAAAATTAGACGTGTTGTTGTTGACCGACGTTTTTGAAACGTTTCGTCAGCTATGTCACACGATTTATGGCCTTGACCCCGCTCACTACTATACCAGTCCAGGGTTAAGTTGGGACGCCGCCCTCAAATTTACCCACATTGAGCTTGATTTACTGACGGATCCCGATATGGTACTCATGATGGAAAAAGGGATTCGTGGGGGATTCGTATCGCTCAATCAGCGACATGCCAAGGCAAATAATCATTACATGCCTGATTATTGTCCCGAAGAACCTGAATCCTATCTAATGTATTTCGACATAAACAATTTATACGGTCACGCTATGAGTCGACCACTGCCGTACAGAAACTTTGTCTGGCTGTCTGAGGATGAAATTAAAGATTTTAATGTGCATAGCGCTAGCAAGCAACAGGACGTAGGGTATGTTCTTGATGTCGACTTAGCTTATCCCCCCCATCTCAGACAGCGTCATGGTGATTTCCCCTTTTGCATAGAGAAAATGGTGCCGCCCGAGAGTAAGGGCAATCATAAGAAATTGATGGGTACCTTGTATGATAAAAATCACTATGTGTTGCATATTGACATGCTGGTAGAATGTTTAGCTCAGGGCTTAACCCTGAAAAAAATCCATAGAGGTATTTCTTTTTGTCAGAAACCGTGGTTGAAACCATACATGGATTTAAATACCAGTCACAGACAAAGTGCCACTCAACCATTTCAAATCAATTTTTTTAAACTGATGAATAATTGTATCTATGGCAAGAGTTTGGAAAATGTACGGCAGTATAGGGACATTAAATTGGTCAACACATGGCATGGACAATGGGGGGCTCAAAAATATATTGCAAAACCAAATTTCAAATCTTTAAACATTATTGATCATGATCTACTGACTATTGAACTTGCTAAAACTAAAGTGGTCATGAATAAGCCTATCTATTTAGGCCAAGTCATTTTAGATTTTTCAAAATTGCACATGTATAAATTCCATTATGGTTTTGCAATACAGCGATTTGGTACCATTTCCTTGTTATATACAGACACGGATAGTTTTATTTACCATATCCGTGACTGTGATCCGTATGTCGTTATGAAACAAAACCCAAAATGGTTTGACACGTCCTCGTTTAGTGACAAGAACGTGTTCGATATCCCCCGTCTGAACAAAAAAGAAATTGGTTTAATGAAAGATGAGTGTTCAGACACCATGATGACTGAGTTTGTAGGTCTCGCTCCGAAAATGTATAGTTTTCGACAGGTGGATCGATGCGAATCTATGCGAGCCAAAGGGATTAGCCAGCATGTGGTTAAACGTCTCTGTGTGGATGATTATTTACATGTCCTTCAGACCCACACAGCCATGGCACATAGTCAGTTTAGGATTCTCTCAAAAAATCATGATTTATTTTTAATGAAGCAGCGAAAACAAACACTCGCTTTGTTGGACGACAAGAGACAGTGGTGTCAGGATATGATGACAAGCGTCCCATTTGGTTACAACCAGTAGTGGTTGTAGCTATTGTTGTTGTACAACACGGCAAGTGTTTGGTTTGGTTGCTATCAAATGCGAGATGCCATCTTGAGCCTCGGAATAAAAATAAAAAATTGTAGTGTATCATATAATTTTTGTTTTTTAACCTGTGTGCATGGGTGTATGCATGGATGTGTAAATGTCTGTAAATAGTTGTACATAAACTGTATGTCTTGTGCTATTTGCCTGTCAACGCATAAAGAGAGCCATGCATCAACGTTTGCATGGTTCACTGTGCACAGGCTAGATTAAAAACATGTTGACTTCTTTAGGTTAGGTTAGGAAAAAAAAAACAAACAAGTAGCCACCCTCACTATTGTTGTCGCTTAGTAGGCCTCATGTTTCGGCAAGGTGACCATTCACCCTCAGTAGGCATGCGGCTTAATAGGCCACACTAGGGTGTGGCTTAGTAGGTCTCATGCAAGAACAAAAGAATAATAATCTGCTGCTTTTACGGAGGACAAAACTCTCACTTTATGGCTAGAGTTATGAGTGGTGATATATTTGAAATATTTGAACAGAAATTGTTTCTTTAACCTGTTACATGTTTTTTTCCTAACCTAACCTAAAGAAGTCAACAGACAGATGGTTATTTATTTGTGTTTTGCTTATTTTTTATTTTATTTTTGCCATTGACTTAGGGGACAGACAGTGTATATAGTACATAGTATTTTTATTTATTCACTTAGTAAACGGCAACGACTACTTTTCAGATTCAATCATGAGCCATGATGAAGATCGTTTTATCGTCACAAAACACACCACGTTCAATGAATATGCCACGATGATGTCTCATAATCCTCAACGTGTGGCCTATCCTTCAGAATATAGAAACACGAAAGTACGCATTGATACCATGTTTTATGACATCATTATGGATGATGACATAGTTTATGATCCAGGGCATCACTTTTGTAAATCCTGTATGCTAAATTTTGACTTTGAAAATAATGTATCCACGCAAGTGATTCATAAAGCATGGTACGGTTTAACCATGAATCAAGTGATTGTTAAATTAGCTGACGAGGATCATTTTCCAGATTTCTGGTGTACAATATTTACAAAACCCCTGTTTAATGTTTATTTTCCAATAACTTTTCAAATGTTTTGTTTTCATTTTTATAAATTTCCTGCTGAGGAATCAATCACTTCGTATCGACAACAAGCATTTCGCCAACTTTGTCTTGGCTTACCTATCAATCAATATTCGCCTCATAGAATGAGATTTGTTAGAAACTAACCACATGATGTCATGATTATCGCTTTTTTTTGTTTACATTCGGCTTTCAGGTGCATACTTGACGTTTAGAATACATTTGGCTATTTTGTTTGTTTGTTTGTTTTAGTTTATCGTGTATTCACGTTGATAAACACATACACACTGGTTTAAATTTGTAGTTTTGAATTTTGTTTTGTTGGATGTAGACATGGTTATTAAATGCATAGCGTGTTAACTTTGCCTTTTTATAGGTTACCAAAAGCATTCCATGTTTGCTCTTAGTATTTGTTGATACTATTTATTTAACAGAATGTTGTGTGAATTTGCACAACAACAGAGCAAACGAATACAAGTCATTCGACTAGGGAATGATAGGCTAATTCCCATTCACAACAGAGACATGCATTTACCTCCAAGAGAGATTCACACTTAATTTTGATAAAACATTTCCTATTAAATAATTTCCAAATGTATGTTTTGACTGAAAAAATGATACAAACATTATTATTATATTTTTATCCAATACTATCTATCTACAACTTCAGGTCATAAACACTCAGGATTTAAAAAAAAAAAAACAATATACTTTAATGTACAAAGTTATTGCTATTGTAATATAAGAACAAGAGTGTTAGAAAGTAACACTCTTTTCTTTGGTTATAGACAACCATGGACGCCTTGAACGCCATTGGTCAAGATTGTGGCTTTGCACGCAAGAAAATGAGTGAATTGCCTACGCAAACACCCTTTCGCATACATAAAATTCAAAAACTGAAAACCAAATTTGGTGAACGAGCTCTTTGCATTTGTCAAGACTTTGAGACATTTCTTCCCACACGATTTAATAACCTACCTGATAATGTTATGGAAGATGTCAATTCCAGTATTCACCCTGTCTATTTAATTTATGAGGGTGAAAAAAATAATCGATGCATGGTTCGTTTTGTAAAAATTGAAAACGAATAATCATTGTACGCTAGCCGTAACTTTTTTGTTTATTCATGCCCTACTCTTTAATGACTATAATAAAATAAAATTATTTTTTGGGTTCAACAGTTTGACGTTTATTAATTGTTGCTCAACGTTTACCATGATAAATAATAATAAAAATAAATTTTCAAAACTTATGCTTAATGGTAGATTTTTTTGTTTGTTTATAGGTTTAGTACAATTACCATGTATATATAATTTTTTATAATAATAATGATGAAACTATTAGTTAAAATAATGGACTTTTGTCCTTTTTTATTGTTTGTGATTTAAAATAGCATTTATAGCAATTTTTATGCAATTTTTATTATAATTTATAATGATCAAATTCTAGTAACATGTTATTTTATTCAATAATAAGCGTTTAACAAAAAAAACTGGTTCTAGAGTAGATAAAGATTTCATGCTGACATTCGTTCTGCTAGACTGCTATTTGAAGCTGATGAATAATGATGGACTTTTGTCCTTTCTTTTGATTGTTTGTGATTTAAAAAAAATAGGTTTAGTACAATTACCATGTATATATAATTTTTTATAATAATAATAATGAAACTATTAGTTAAAATAATGGACTTTTGTCCTTTTTTATTGTTTGTGATTGAAAAAATAGATTTACTACAATTAGTAATAATTTTTAACGATGCACTGCTGTCCCTTTTTTATTGTTTGTCATTTATAATTATAATAATGAAACTATGAGTGAATAATAATAATGGAAAAAAACACAACATGGACTCTTGTCTTTTTATTTATTTTTTTGTCATGATAACAGTGATACTATACATTTTTTAAAATAAATTCATTACGTTAAAGTCCATATCTAGATAAAAGTAATTTGCTCTTCATAGCACCAATCACTATAAATGCTGCCATTCGTTCTGCTAGACTGGCATCTGAAGCTGTTAATCGTTGCTTGGCAATGCTTAACAAGACTTTGTCGGCAATGCGTCTTAGTGTGGGATCACTGTTTTCATAGGCTTTATCGTGATTAAGACATGCATGATCCAAAGCATTGATTCCCATATTCCCTCTCCTCAAACGATCTTGAAGACGAGTACCAGGGCCGCAAAAGCTGTAAGCAGGTAAGTGAGCTTCGAATGGTAAGTTTTTAATAATGTTATCAATAATTCCACGGCCAGTACACCTGGGACATAGAGGTTTCAATCGGTGAAAAACACTTTTTTTGTTGTTCTTCTTTTTCTTGTTCTTGTTCTTGTTCTTGCTGTTGTTGTTTGTCGGCAGCTCCTGACGAGCATGGTAGGTGGTGGTTGTTTTCCGCATGACAGCCATGGAATGATGAAACAATGTCTTTACACTGAGTTTTATGACCATGATATAATTTCATTAATTGGCATGTGGCACACTGTCGAATGGAAGGTATTTTTGCCATGGTTAATTGCTTGTGATGGGAAAAATGACTGCATGGTTGTAGTTCACTCAATACAGAGTCGTTAGTCCACTCGGCAGGCGCCTTTTCCCAAATTTCTTTGACAGCGTTGGCAGCAACATAAAAAAGAAATGATTTAGGTAGTGCTAATAATTCATGTTGTGTAAAGCTAATCAGTTTTTTCTTGCACACAAAGAACTTTCCAATAGCCTTGTCGATTGTAGTGGCGTCCATGTCTATAACGTTGATGTTATCACCTCACGTGTACACGTCTCACTGCTATCATTGGACGATACACTTTCAGTTTTCATTTTATTGAACAACTCCCAACATGCACTCGTGGTGAGCCAATGAAACAATTGCCATGCATGCGCTAAGGCTTTATTCTGAATATTGTCGCAAGGACAAGTGTCCATGAGCGTTTGCAGGGATGGACAACCCAGATCTAAAAGGTCAATACATTGACAGTGAGAGGGTAGAAATGGTTGAAGCCACTGGCGTTTTTCACTCCCTTTAACAAATAAGACATTGGCCGAGGACAAATGGGCTTTCATGACAATGTCAAGATACTTGTAAGAAATATCACCCTGGTTCCATGCTAACTGCAAATGATTTTCAATCCATTGGCTCTGTTTTTTATCTTTTTCACTAAGCAACTCGAAAGCATAGGGAGGTTTAAACACCAAATGAATAGGGTTAGACACCCAAAACGTACTACAATCGATAAAAGCAACTTCCTTAAATATAAATTTGTTGTCTGCAATTTTAAACCCCTGACAATCCACGATGAGTGTACGCATCATGCTTTTTTATTTTTACTTGTTACCTCATTGACGTCTAATCAACAACTAACCCATGCCATGGTTTAACATGGCAAAATCAAAGGACTTTAGGGGAAAAAAAGGAAAAAATGAATTGAACAACAGCGAAATATTTGTTGAGGTTTTATTCATAACAAAAAAAAACTTACACTTTTATTACAAACAAGTGTGTTGGCTTAATTTGGAACAGCATTCAAATGAATAGTTTGCACATACGGTCCACAGGTATCTCCTAGTTTTGTAGGGTCTGGTACAATAACCGGATAATTCAAACTCCGTGGAATATTGCCCACATCATAGCGATTGAGGTAAGGGCAGGATGGACTCCATCGCTGATGATCGCTAAAGGCTCGATCCCCTATTTCCCAGTTTCCAATTTCAATGTTGCAAAAAATACACTTGACCACATCCCCACGTTTTAAGTAATAAAATCCGCTCGCAGCCAATTCTCCACAATCCATAAAGGGAACTGTCCATGCTTCAAAAGTTTTCAAACGATTAAATTCACATTTTAAATTCCATGGTTTGTCTGTCACGTTGTTGTTGTTGCTGTTGCTTATTGAGGGACACATGATGTTTGTTGTTGTCGTATGTGCGCACAGTGCCAGAGCGCAACAGATACTGTGCATGCAGACGCTTATCATCAATCCTATGAATGATGATCTTTTTTTGTTTTCATTCGACCACAGATGGCTTACATGCTGGTGACATAATTGGACAAAGGATGATATTTCACTTGTCTAGCATGAATAATCAAACAGTAGGCACTGGTATGGTCTGGGACATTTTCTTGTGTTTCAAAATCTACCCTTAAATCAATGGTGGTGATTTTCATAGATTCTTCTAGATACGAACAGTCGAAAACAATCAGTGGTGCTTTTGCTTTAAACCCTTGTGGCGACAACATAGGACAATCCTGTTTTTCATAATAAGACGATTGAAATTTAGCGAACATGTCATAAAGGGGACCAAACTTATTTTTTGAAAAATTGAGTTCCAACCCCTCATAGGGAAAGCAAACATTATTTAAAAATAGTCGTATATTTCTCAAGTGAATGTGATCAAACAAGGTGACATCTTTGCTTTGTTGGTATTTTCTATTGGTTTGAAAACCAATAATAACATAGAGGGGTCTCTCGGTAGAGCGAGCCGATTTGACACTCCAACTATGAGTGTCAGTGGTAGGTAGCAAGGGGTATTCATGCAGACACCAACTTCGAAAGGCGATAGGCAAGGCTTTATCTTTTTGCACCAAATTTAACATGCTTAGCTTTTTACGATCCGATAGCGTCACATGGGGCACTTTCCATAGTAATCGAAGCAGTTGAATTTTTGAGTCTATCACTTGGTCAGAGGCTCCTTTCAGTGCATTATAATCACTGCGGTCTCTCACCAGATACAAACTTTGTCTTGCGTTTAAAATAATACGCTTGTGATCTTCGGCAAAGCCAAGGAGTAATTTTAAGGGTAGGAAGCCTGTAAAAGTGCCATCGGTATGAACTAGCCAGTTATTGCTACTGTTGGGACACCATCCTGCCATAGAAAGCGTTTTACTTTCCTCCTCGCTATAGGATGGATATAATTTCATAAGACTAGTCATGCCCACATTTCGAGTCATATCTATGACAATATCATTTATCACATAACGTACTTCAGAAAACAGAAAAGCCAAACCATGATTCGCCAACGCAGACGTTGTGGGCGTACTGCCATCTGCTTTCATTAATTTACCCTCAATTTGAAGGACACTTTCATGAGGTAGAGTAAAAATATCTTGATTGTTAATGATGAATTGAATCTCGTCATTGTTATTCAGACCTGTTGCTTGAGGTTGATAGGAATGCATATCAATGCGCACGACGCCATCTTCCACTTGTATGGGATTTAACACTTGCAACAGCTCTTTGTTCATGATTGGGGTGTAGCGTATAACCAAGGCGTTGTAAGCGTTGTCGGTTTACCCGTGTCAACCGTTTCATACACGGCGGGCAACTAACCGAGCTCGTAGACGTTGTTGTTGCTTTATAGATAAATTTCATAGCGTCTTTAAAACCAACTTGTAGGTCACAGGGGTGTTGGCGTCCAAAGCAATCAGTTGTTGGTTTCTATTCACTAAGCGTAAGGTAATATTACTAATATCACTGACACACACAGGATGATAGAGAACCACTGAAGGGTTTTCACGAATAATATAGCCGCAAGGAGAGGTGACAATAAAATCATACAGGGAATGGCATTGTTCTTGATTCGTAAATACGTCTCTAATAATATTGCAAGTTACAGAAATGTGATGGTCCTCGATGAATTTCACTGGATAATCTGATTCATGGGGTTGCTGAGCTGCCAACACTCTTGGTTTAAATCCTAATAAAGGACCAATAGAATGAACTCGTGTTTCAAAGTCAATGTTAAACGTAGAGAAAATGCGACAGCGATGAGTTATTGTATTGGCTGTAAGTTCAAATTTGTGTGTCCCATCCGCAAATGGTTTGACACCAAATTGTTTTATCATCGACACGCTAATGGCCTCATGCACATCGTCTATAGTATAACCTCCAGGGGGTAGTGTCAACATATAATCATCATAATAAAATTTGTCATTAATATCCACTTGAATATTGTAAATTCTGTTGTAACTTTCCAAAGAAATTAATCCTAGCACATAGGATTGTTCGGGATGCAATTCAATGGGAGGGAAAAAATCCAGGGACACTTCAGGCCCGCGACTGTGCACGGTAAAGGTCTTGGCGTTGACATTCATAATAATGAAACTGATGGCTTAACGCGACCTCTTATATAAAAAATGTAAACTCAAACGGCCACACTCTTGACTGTCAAAGGTTTGTTGACGATTCACATTATAGAATATCTTTACCCGGTTTCCCAAATAACGTATCAACTCGATCGGGGGTGGTAAATTTCCATAACTGTCAAAGTACCATACTGTGGAACCTTGTTTCACATAGGCTACAAAATGGGTTCCTGGGCCTGCATCATCATCTAAATTCATCATGGCTCGTTCTTCTTTCCACGGTGCTTTAGGTAATTCATTTCGCATAAATACACCTCGAAAATGAGAAATCTTTAGTTGTTTGGCATAGCTTTCCACTTCTTCATGGGTCATGGCATGACGAGGCAGTTGGCTTAAGCGCTTATCGATGAAGATGGACATTTTTTTTTTTCCTTAGACGGTAGGCCATTACCTTGTGGATAAAAGACTGGCTTTAAAGGGTTGCCATTTCTAGCTCCCATCGCAATGGCTTCTAACGTTTTATTGTGTCGCTCGCTTTCTTTGAGTTGTTGCTTGCCTTGCTCGACGGCTTTTATGGTTTTCGCTACAGCGCTGGCACCACCCAAAAGGGACCCCAAAGCTGCCAACCCTGCAAATAAAGCCGGCAAAAAACCCCCACGCTTAGCAACAGGAATGACTCGCCCACGTTTTTGCTTTCTTTCTTTTCTTTTTATCGATACATAATGCTGCGATTTCGGAGCTGTAGACAATCGCACCGCTTGTAAAGCTTTTTCGATAGCCACTCTTTTTAGATTTTTTTTAGTTTTTTTACGTTTTAACACTGGGTGTGAGGCAGATCGACTTGGTTCCCGACCTGGCTTTTTTCTCTTTTTGAGATTTGATTTTTTCATGTTCATAGCATATCTTTTTTTCACCATGCTGCTACTTGGTGAACCTTTCACAGCAAACATTCGATAACAACTAACGTAGAGAACCTTATTTCATAGCACTATATTCCAATTCTATATAAAGCGGGAAATCATTCACCGTTTTCCCAGCTTCCTTTTCCTCAAACGTAAGCATAAGATGAAAGGATAATTCATCTCCCACATTTACTCTTTGATGGTTGTGGGCCAACACTCTATCACCGTTTAGTTGTATTTTTAAATGTTTCTCATCAGGCATGGCATATTTAATATGAATGACACCATCATAATGCAGTCGATAACGACTTAAACCGGAAGCAAGCATATAGGTAAGATCATCATTCACCAGTGGTAGTGGTGGTGGGGAATGGTTTTCGTCATTGTCCAGTTTTTGATTTGACAGGTACACTAAAAATACAGATGGGACAAATTTATAAAGCCTTTTCATTTGATAGGTCACATAACGTTTCGTGCAGACATCATTTTCGTCTCGAGGCTCTTGCACATCAATAATACGATGATGATTGGCTGAATAGCCCTCAGCGGTTAGTCTCGGGGCCATGTGATAGACACTTTGCACTTTGCGATCGACATAGCTTTTTGTTGCCACCTCTCGTGACTGTTTTGACAAAGAGGCGGCCGTGGCCATGGTTACACGAGCTCTCCCAAACACGTCCATGGTGATAGACGTTAACTAACCTTTCTTACTCACCGTTTGCCTATATATATAACCCTTATACACACATGAAAAAAACTCAGTCATCGACACAATGGAATTAATGAAACAACCCCATGCTTTGCCCGTCTCTGATTTGGTTTCAGAGCTATCACTGTCCGTGTGCGAACCTAAACGTCATGGCACCCTATTCCCATCTACCGTTCGATGTATTATGGTAGGGCCTTCGGGTTGTGGAAAGACCAATGTTTTGCTGAACATTATTACCGCACCTCATGGCCTACGATTTCAAAATATTTATATTTTTGCCAAATCCTTGTACCAGCCTCTGTACGTGTATCTGGAACAAATTATGTCTTCGTTAAATAAAGAAGCCATGGGCTATTTTACATTCACCTCACCTCAAGATGTCATTCAACCAGACCGCATTCAACCAGATTCCATTATAATTTTTGATGATATTGCCACTCAACGACAGGCCATTATTCAAGAGTATTTTAGTATGGGACGCCATAAACAAGTGGATTGTTTTTATCTAGCTCAGACCTATTCCAAAATCCCCAAACAGTTGATTCGTGACAATGCCAATCTCATCGTTCTCTTCCGCCAAGACTCTAGAAATCTCTATCATATTTTTCAAGATCATGTGAATCCAGATATGTCCTTTACAGCTTTCACGCAATTGTGTGCTTCGTGTTGGAACCATCATCCCCATGCCTGTTTGGTCATAAATAAACAGAGTGAACGATGTGAGGGACGTTATCGCTTGGGTTTTGATCATTTTATTTCTGTTTAAAAAGACCTAGGGTTGGACATTTCCTGTTAGTGTGTCTTTACCTTTACCATGGCGAACGCCATAGGGTACAAGAAACATGTTCAAATCATGCAGCGTATTATTGAGGCACGAAATACGATTCGACATAAATTTCGTGAATTGCAACGTTTAAAAAACGTCAATCCTTTACCCATGATAAAACATGCTCCATCATCGGTTGATCCCATGAGATTTAAACCTAATGCTTCTACTGCTACTGCTGCTGCTGCTGCTACCTCTCAAACCAAACCCATAACAAGTTCAAAATTTACTCAAACAGAATCCACACGACAGGTAAAATCCTCCTCTTCCTCCTCCTCTAATGTTAGTGAACAAGAACATCAAGAACATGAAAAGAAAGAAGAAGAAAAAGAGCATGAACAAAGTGAAAGTGACAGCGAAAGCGTATTTAGTCCTGAAAGAAAAAAGAAATCGTCACCCCTTCAACAGTTTCTAAAAACAAAACAAAAATCTTCCGTCATAGCGGCAACACCGTCTTCCTCCACATCGTCTCCGTTTTCACAAGTCTTGGCAACCCCTCAAAATAAAGCTCAACTCAAAAACATTTTAATCAAACATTATGGGGCAACCCTGGAACCGTATTTGACCCTTCTATTTATTGGAAAGACAGATACCACGTATGGTGTTCGCTATGAGAATGATAGTTTTAAAATTGGGGATTCATCCATTAAATTTGCTCGTACGAAAGCTGTCATTAAAAAGATCAACTATAAATTAACACCAGGTCTGTTAAAGCTGCTATTTTCTCGCACCCCCTCGACACAAGATTTTACGTCCGAGGACCTTGCTAAATATAAATCCATTTTATTAGACACCAACGCTCACAAAAGAAACTATAAATCCTCTCAGCAGGTCAATGCCAATATATCCCAAAAATATAAAACCATCATTGCAAACATCTTTGGTAAGCAAAAACATCACTCTGCCTCTGGTGTAAGGTTTAAGAAATTAAAACCCTACCTAGATATAACCTTTTGGAATAATCCCAATCAGTTAGTAGAGCGCTTATACTTGCTTCATGCATCAAAACAAGCTGGTCACACTGGACATGAGGCGGAAATCGCCGACGTTGAACAACAACTCCGAAATGCTAAAATTATCTTATAAGCCATCCCCCATCAAAGTGGGCATTGCTCATGAATTGCATAAACCAGCCCGACGCATTTATGAACGTCGTCGTGTCATTTCCAAAGGAATCGATGACCTTTGGCAGGCAGACCTGGTTGAAATGATACCTTATTCTAACGTTAACGACGGTGTACGCTATATGTTGACTGTCATTGATGTCTATTCCAAAATGGCTTTTGTTCAACCAGTAAAAAATAAAACTGGTATCTTAGTCACAAAGGCCTTTCAACATATTATTGAACAATCAAAACGTCAACCTCACTTGTTACAAACCGACCAGGGGAAAGAATTTTTCAACAAGGATTTCTCCAGTTTTCTCAAATCTAAGGATATTCACCATTATGCCACCTATAGCAATCTCAAAGCCAGTGTGGTCGAGCGGTTCAATCGAACATTAAAAAGTTATATGTGGAAAGAGTTTACAATACATGGTTCCTATCGATGGATAGACTGGTTACCTCAACTTGTGTCTCGCTACAACAACACCATTCATTCCACCATCGGCATGAAACCTCGCCTCGTCACCAAGAACCTACCCAGACTCAATAGACTGTTTAACCCTATAAAAAGGGTAGATCCAAGGCGACATCGCCTTAAAATTGGAGATTTTGTTCGCATTAGTAAACATAGAAGTGTGTTTTCAAAATCGTATACTCCACAATGGTCGACAGAAATTTTTAAAATTCGCCAAGTCAAGCTAGGTCAACCAGTGACGTATCTCTTAGAAGATCAGAGCGGTCAACCCATTCAGGGACGATTCTATTATGAAGAAGTGCAAAAAACATTATATCCCAACGATTATCTCATTGAACGAGTAATTAAAGTCAAAGGTGCAAAATATTTTGTAAAGTGGTTAGGTTTTCCTTCCACGTATAATTCATGGGTCAATAAACATAATTTTTTGTAATAAAACCCTATTTAATTATATAAAAAACCATGTTTCCAGCTTTTAACCTATTCCATATCTATATCCCCGTAAAGAGCACAACGAGACGAAAAAAACGAATCCAAGCACGCCCTCCTAGCATGGCCCGTTTTCCAAAAATCGGCAAAAATGTGAAAAACGCATTTTTCGACCCAAAACCCTAAGTTCACCTTTTCGACACCTACATTCCCGTAAAGAGCACGACGAGACGAAAAAAAGGAATCCAAGCACGCCCTCCTAGCATGGCTCGTTTTCCGAAAATCGACAAAAATGTGAAAAACGCATTTTTTGACCCAAAACCCTAAGTTCACCTTTTCGACACCTACATTCGCGTAAATAGCACCATGAGACGAAAAAAAGGAATCCAAGCACGCCCTCCTAGCATGGCCCGTTTTCCGAAAATCGACAAAAATGTGAAAAACGCATTTTTTGACCCAAAACCCTAAGTTCACCTTTTCGATACCTACATTCGCGTAAATAGCACCATGAGACGAAAAAAACGAATCCAAGCACGCCCTCCTAGCATGGCCCGTTTTCCGAAAATCGACAAAAATGTGAAAAACGCATTTTTTGACCCAAAACCCTAACTTCACCTTTTCGATACCTACATTCCCGTAAAGAGCATGACGAGACGAAAAAAACGAATCCAAGCACGCCCTCCTAGCATGGCCCGTTTTCCAAAAATCGGCAAAAATGTGAAAAACGCACGTTTTGACCCAAAACCCTAAGTTCACCTTTTCGACACCTACATTCCCGTAAAGAGCACAACGAGACGAAAAAAACCAATCCAAGCACGCCCTCCTAGCATGGCTCCTTCCATTCCAAGGTCGCAGGGGCTCACAACTTGCTAAGTGAGACAGCTCTGTCATCATCCCACTACTCCTGTGGTTTGGATTCCACGTAAAAAGGAGGTCCCGTGGGTCATGATCGCGAGATTAACGGTCACTTAAAACTACAATCATTCTTCCTTTTCAACTAGAAACTTCAGTTATCGTGTTTTTGAAGCCATTTTCAGTGTTGCCAAGTAAACGAATGTTTGGTGCTTTTCAGTCGGTCAACATGATTGTACCCAAATTAGATGGGTTATTCCCTAATCCCGAAACCACCTCATTTGGGTACAATCGTGTTGAGCGATTGAAAAACATCAAACATTCGTTTTAGAAACTTCAAATATGTAGAGTTCAACAATAGCATTTATGTCACCGTGCTACGTAAATATTATTACAAAAATTTACGACATATTTTATTATGGAAATTGAAGAAAGTTCTCTCAAAAGTTGAACTTCTTACAGTTATGAACATTTTTCTCAGGACCTATGTGCCCGATCAAAATGATAATTTGCACACATATAAGGGCTCATCATTTTGAAGCTGAGAACCAAAATGAAAGTAATCAGAGTAAATATACAATAATTTGAAATAAGAAAGTATCTTAAATGATAGCATAAAATTTGATGAATACAAATATTCCTAAAATCTAAACCAAATGCATATCAATAGGCTAATAAGTTTACTTAAAAAAAGCTTTATCATTAGAGTATAAATTTAAGCTTTGATCCAGTAATCTACAGTAACATTCGAGAAAAATCACCTAACTCCGAGAACTTTTCAAAATGTTCTGAATATTTTTTCCATTTTTCAAATGTCCATAATTATTGAAAAATATCATACATCTCTATAATCCTCCAACAACACGCACAAATAAATGCTATTGATAAGCTGTGAAAATTTGAGATAGTATTTTTCTATTCTATAAAAAGTAATGGTTAAGACAACTAACATGTCCGATACCTCCCGACCACCGTTCCACTCTTCGTGATTGGTTGGCTGCTGTGGGTTGCTCCGCTAGTAGTATAGGCGGCGGTATGGGACAGACAATTAAGTGTGGTCCAAAGTGACCATTAAAATTCTATTAAAAAATTATGGATAAAATGACCTTAAACTTCTTGAAAAAATTTGTCCAAAGAAAATATGGTTATCTTAACCATTACATTTTTTCAGATAAATTATGGTTAGGACTAACCATAATTTGAATTACCTTTTATGGCTAAAGATAACCATAAAAGGTACCTATAATTTCATATAAAATTATGGCAAAAGGTAACCATAAAACACTATCACATTTATGCTTAAAATTAACCATTTAATGTTCACCAACTTTTAAAGAAATATGGCTACTACTAACCATAAAACGTAATTAAAAATTATCGATAGTAATAATGGTTAAAACTAACCATAAAACACTATTTAATTTGTGGTTACTATTATCCATAAAAATTAACCATAAAAATAATAAAAAGTTATGGTTAACGTATCCATAAGATTACAAATTATATTTTCAAAAATTATGGTTAAAACGTGCTATAAAACTGACTCTAAAAAGTAATTTTGAAAAGTAATTCTAAAATTATGGTTAAAATTAACCATAAAAGTAATTAAAATTAACCATGCAGACATCAAAAATCAATGGCTACAGCTAAGGCAACTTTTTAAAGAATTATGGAAAGAATAATGGCTAAATTTAAGGCTAAAATTACTAGTGACTTTTTAAAGAATTATGGATAAAATAATGGTTAGAACAAGGCTAAAATTATCAGTGATTTTTTTAGAAACAATGGAAAGAATTAAGGATAGAATAATGGTTAATACAAGGGTGTAAATAGCAATAAAAATGATGTGTACACTATTATATTTAGTATCCCCAAGGAAGTGTATCAATTATGTTGTCTTCTTCTTCCAGGATCATACGCTTGTCGTAGTCGACTTTAAATTCTTTGGCAATATTTTTATTTACAAGGTTTTTTGTTTTCTTATCTCTTGTTATCATGTTATTGCTTATAACAACCTTATTATTAGAATCTTGTATTAACTCGGTCATTGTCTTCATGTTAAGTTTTTTGGCATTTTCGTGGTTGAGAGTAAATCCTTTGATCTTGGTAACCTGTTTGCCTTTATATGTTTCGTACGCATAACTCTTAGGACCTGTGCTTATCCAATCAGTACCATGATCATTTTTGCCAAATTCGTCAGTCCATTCGCCGAGCATACAACCGGTCTCTACGGTGTTTGTTCCATCATCTATGTCAACAACACTATCAGTGTCGTAATAAACTACTTTATCCCCTAATTTATCAAGCATATCGTATAATCTTATTCTAGCATTGGAAGTGGTGAAAGCTGCCACAAATATGTTCGTATTTGTGCTATTTTCTACATAGAAATCATTGTAGTGGTATGTTACCTCAATTACTTCCTCATTGATGTACATTACATTAGTAATTTCTATCTTATCGTCTAATAACAATTCGTACCACCTCTTAGGATCATCAATGAACTCTGTTTGTGACATGTTTTGCCTCTGGCCGAACTTTCCCCAAAGAGAATTTAAGCATATTTTAGCCACTGCCCTCTTCCCAGCATTGGGTTCAATTTTGTCAATATCAAGCTTTATGCCTTGCTTTTCATTTATAACCCTTGCATATTCTTCTTTAGATTTGTAATCACCATCCCAAGGACTAGTTTCTAGCTTAATTTTCATAAAGGTTTTAATATAGTCCTTGAAAAGCTCATTACTTGTCTCTTTAAAATGCCATACTTCATAAATTTCCTGTATTTTGTAGCCTTTCTCTAGAGCTTTATTAAGTTCGATTGTGGTCCAAGTCCCAAGAAGCGCCCTCTCTTTATCACTGTGGTTACAACGTCCTGCCTTTTCTTCTGCACATTTCCCGCAAAGAGAGAACATTAACTTATCTAGCTTCTCAGGAAGCACTGGGTGATACAGACCTCTTGGGGGAAGCACCTTACATTTAACTAACCCAAACCAGCCTTTATTATATTTTTCTGGCTTAAATATTTTAGTGGGATGCGCTACATTGTACCTGTCATAAAACATGACTGTTGGGTATAAACTGCATATATCTATATTTCTCAGCTTCTTGCCAGAAACCTTCAACTTTGTGGCGTTTGTCCTACCACCGAAGAATGCGTCCCTGGGGTTTAAAGGTTCCACAACATCTATGGTTTTATCTAGACTCCTTTTGTAGTCTTTAGAATTTTTCCATTTACAGCTCCACATTTCTACAACCTTGTACCCGGCATTTTTAAGAGCTTGTGTTCGCTCTATAGTTTTTGTAAGCAAGTCATCCATAGTTTCATTGTTGACATTGTTAATGGTATCGCCTGAGTAGCAGTCGGGACAACCATGCCAAAAACAACCATGATATTGGTACACAGTTTTATTCTTATAGTCGTACCCATCAACTTTGGCTCTACAAATTGTGACCTCACCACCATTTAATGCGTGTCGAACATTAGGGAACGACCTTAACCATGCTATAGACTCCTTACTGAACATCTCCTTCTTCTGCTCCTTAACTACTGCAATTGTGTCTTCTTTAAGGAACTTTGACCTGTAAATTGCCATACAAACACTGGCAATAGTTATGTATTGGAAGGGGTCTATATTTGCTATTTCTAGAAATGACTGTCTAAAGGCAAGGCAACCTCGCCGTAATATATCGACATCTGAATGACAATATTCGGCTAATTCTTTCTTAAAGTCAAACACGTAGTTTTCTTTCACTTTCTCAGCGTGCCATTCTAAGAATACTTTTCTAGCATCAGGTTTCATTGTATCAACACCATAGTATTTAGTAGCTGGAATGGACCCTACGTAATTTTGATTTTCTTTCTTGTTGAAAAAGTGTGGAAAATACCCCTTTTTTAGTTCTTGTAGGTTAAATGTTTTGGGAAAGGATGCGAGGCTTCCTTGGATAAAGTTTATGCTGTCAATTATTCTAAGCCTTAGGGTGGGTATTTTGAGCTCCATAATCTTAGACCCTTGATAAATAGTTTTAGGCTTAATGCCATTATTGACGCAATATTGTAAAATAAAATGCGCATCATAACCTTTTGCATTGTGTGCTATACACGTAAAACCTTTGTGGTTGTCTGATATTAGCTACTGACAAAATTCGTCATTTTTTAGGAAAGCCCGCCTAACACCATTAAAGTCATAAACGGATACAAAGTTTGGGACGTGTACTCCGGTATCTTGTTCAGCTTCGTAATCGAAAAAGTAGTAGTTTTCCGTGTAAGTGCACCATTTATATCGCTTATCAGCCTTTCCATTGCAAATACAATCTTCCATACAGTATCCCCCACGGTTTTTCTTTCCTTGCATATAACATTGGTGCTCGTCTCTTTTCACGACATCATTACAATTCCAACACTTAGAGTACCCACAATTGTGCTTATCACTTCTGTTACATATCTTATTACACTTTTTGCACTTGTAAGCTACCTCACACACTCGCTCATGGTTATTAACGCAATTTTTACCAAAACAATATCTATTGCACTTTTTACAGTATACTCGGGGTCGCATACCTTCTGGGAAATCATGTTTTGGGCACAAACACAAATTACACACATTTTTATCTTTTTTACACGAGTGCTTGTCCTGATGATCGTAAGGTATATCACATTTTTTGCAGTAATATGAACTTCCATAAAAACCTCGTATATTATTAATGGAATCATAATGGTTGTTATGCAAGTACAAATAAATTGTTATCGCGGCATTTACACCTGAGGAATGGATTACCTTGTTAAAATGGGCAGCCGAAACAACTTTAATCCGAACACCCATGAGATATGCAACACTTCTAATATCGTCTAAACTAAACCCATCTTCACAGTTCATTCCGAATCTTGTGCATAACTCTTTTGCTAATTTTTCTTGCAAACTCCGTCCTTTCCTAATGTAGGTAATTTCATTATCAGTTAATGTCCTGTCCAATATATTTTTAGTTTCATAGGTTAAGGCTGTGATTATTGCTCTTGGTCCGCATAGTTTATCGGTGTTGGTTATTTTGTTTATGCTTCTTTTAGCCATAACATCTTTAGCAATATTGACTATTTTCTTACGCTTTGCTCCTTTGCCTCTGGGTATTTTGTAAACCTCGAAGTGAAAAGTGGTATTGTTGATATCTACATTTTCATTAGATGTTATTATTCTTTCAATCTGGTCAAGTAGATGTGAAGCATTAACTTTTATTTTTCTTTCTGATGAAATCATATGGTTAAAATTATTATTTTCTGCAACTACTTTCATTTCATCACCTGGCTTAAAATCAGTTAGTTTTCTTACTTCTTTTATGGCTGCATGCACACCTTTTCTGACCGCTTTCATTTGTTCTATTGGTTTTCCTTGCAAATCTTTTATGTGTATAGTATAAGCTGTCTGCCATACGTTAAACTTTTTGTGCAGCACAGTACGATTACCTTGATGAATTTCGAAAGGTGACTTTTTAGCTACTGTTTCATTAAATATTTTTTTCTTAAAAGGAAAAATTTGGCCTAATTTTTGCTTTACAATTTTTAAGTCCTTAGATTGAACAGGTTTTGGTTCCTTTTTAATTTCAAAGAGGTCTTGATCAAATCCAAAATGCCTGATTTTGTCCAAACGTTCCTTTTCTTCCGCTATCAAATTTAGCAACCCTTTCTTTGAATTAATTACTGAGTAGCCCTTAATTTTGTTTTCTCTGGCGACTTGTTTTAGTTCACGAACGCTCTTTTTAGGCAGCTCTGATTCTTGATACGTAAACAAAGCATTATCTCCGGCATTACTCCAAGCACTGCTTACAGCTTCAAGAAGAGCAGCCTTCTTCATCTTGTATACTCCTTTTAGTTTGAGTTCCGTTGCCAGAACCCTTAGTTCCTTTACAGTTGCACCTGTTTGGCGCTTAATATTTTGTTTTAAATCCATTTATTATATAACTTTTCTTAATTAAAAATTTCATTTTTTTAAATAAAAATAATTATAAGACATTATTATAAGACATTACTCTTTCGGGGTCGAGAGAAATGATAGTAGAATATTTATATATATTTTTTTAATTTTTTATAGGTAATAAATGGAAAAGAAACAATTTCTTGAGAAGCTCAATAGCATCAACGAACAAAAACCGTTTAAGAATCTCAGTGAGTTAGAAATAGGAAACGATTATCTTATAACGGATGCAGGAGATATAAATACAAAATTTGGAAATAAAACATTTTTAGAACTTGATAGTAAATTGAAGGTTTTATTACCCGATAGATATGCGAAGGTACTAAATTGGGAAGATGGAATACAGAAAATGACAGGGTTGAAAATGGTATACCACGGCACAAAAGAAGTTAATGGTTGTAACAAAGCGCACAATCTTGAATTTTTTTAAAAAGGCCCACACCCCGATAAATTTTCTACTTAAAATGTATGGTTTTAATGGTTACTAACCATTAAAATCAAATACCAAAATTAACGTAAAATTAAGGATTCTTTTGTAGCTTTATGAAAATTGTAACAGCTATCTATGTCATCACCATTAAGTTCAAAAAGATAATCTATACTATCCTCAGACAACTGATTTATAAATACTTCTACATTTTCAGTAGGATGTAGTAAAAACAGGAAGAAAGAAAGGGTTATTCGCTTTACTCGGGCGTCCATTTATTTATACAGAAATATTATAATATAACATTTTCTTTATTAACCCAGCTATTGTGAGAATTATCAAAACCCAACCATTTGACATATACCCGATTTCCTTTCTTTCTTAAAACTTTTTCAACAAGATATGCCTCTGGATACTTTGTTTTCTGTAATTCTTGCTCATAAAAGTTCCCCTTTATTTCTTCCGCATTTACATCTTTCAATTTGTACGTAATAGGGTCGGAATAAACGATATCTTTTATTTGAAATATTTCAGTCGACCAATTTCCTGTGTATCCTTTTTCGAATATACCTTTTAGTTTACTAATTCTGACTTGATCGCCAACTTTAAATTTCGCTTTTTCTTCCGCTCCTACGCTTACAGTGTAAACAGTTTTCAACAAATGTTCTTCATTAGCTTTGTTTACGTTTTTTGGCTTCATATTTATAGTTGTGTGCGTCGTATTATTGTAGCCATTAATTAACTTTGGTAAAATGCCAACCCAGCAGTAGTTTCCTTGAATATCAAACTGCTTCCACATTTTCTCTTTTAAGGTCCTATTGAATCGTTCTACAACTGAAGCTTTTACTTCAGTAAAAGTCGAATAATGATTGATATTAAATGTTTTCATTAATTTGGAAAATTCTTTATTGTAAAATTCTTTACCGTTGTCTGTTTGAAGATTTTTGGGTTTTCTGTTTTTTAAAATACCATCAAACGCTTCAGCAACACTTTTACCCGTTTTATCTTTGACTGGAACACCCCAGCCATACTTTGAAAATACATCAATGACTGTTAACAAATACTTGTAGCCTTTATTAAGCTTCGATATCCCCTTTATTTTTCCAGAGTCCATTTCTACCAAATCTGCTTGCCAAATGTCATCAATGCTGTGAGTTGTAACCCTCCTTCTCGGAAAATTCTTCCTCATGGGTTTATGAATTTCGTTTATAATTTCCTCCCGAATGCTAACGGGTGGTTCTTTAATTTTGGTAGAACCCCCTATTTCTACACTCTCATTAACTTTTTTTTTCAAACCTGCTTTTCTTACTCCCACACTCGGAACATAAACCTTCGATTCTAGTTCGACCATTTTTTGTCGAAAGAGTGTGGGGATGCAGAGTTTGAGTAAACGTTTTGCACTTTAAACACCAAATGTGATTATTCATTTATTAACTAATTAATTAATTAAAATTAATTATAAAATAAGCATTGGTTTACTCAGACACCCAACATTGAAGAACGCAAACTAAATTACAAGAAACAAGGGTCTACCCTTTGTTGAGGAAATTAACTTTTTTATATTTATATTTATATTTTAATTAATTAATTAGTTAATAAATGGAATCAATTACCGATATTCTAAACAGCAAACTTGTCTATAATAGCAAACAAGTGGTTATTGCTATTGATGAAAGTAACGATTCATGGTTTAAAGCTAAAGATATTGCTTTAATATTGGAGTATAGAGATACAGATAAAGCAATTCGAAAACACGTTGCAATTGAAGACAAAGGTACATTCGATACCTTAAATAACCCCGCCGTTTTGGCGGGGTTAAAAAATATACATCCTCAAACCATATTTATTAATGAATCTGGTTTGTATTCGCTTATTTTATCATCTAAAAAAGAGGAAGCTAAAAATTTTAAGAAATGGGTAACGAAAGAAGTCCTTCCATCAATTCGAAAGTATGGAGAATACAAAATTAAAGAAGAATATAAGAACCAACTAGTTGGGTTAATGCAGAAACTTCAAATAAAGAAAGCAGAAAACGAATCTCTTACCCCATTAGCCACACCTCTTGCACTTAAAACTAGTAAGAATAATTGTCTGCTTATTATAGATAAGCATGAACCAAACGAAAAGTACAGGTACTATGCAATAAGGGCGCAGAGACAACAGGTAAATCAAGCAATCAAAAAAATATGCAGGCGGCACCCCGATTGTGAAATAGTTTATGAAAAATATAATGATCCTAATAGCGTAAGGTTGTATGTGCTTATGAAAGAACAAATAAAAATTAGCTATTCGGGAAACCATTTCAACATTCCATTTACTCCTGATCTTCTTAAAGGAACAATAGAGATGTTGTATAAAAACCTGTTGCATTAGACTGTTTTTAATGGATATTTTCTCCATTAAAAACTAAAACATTTTAACATTAGTGTTATTCGACCGATTCATCAGGATGAGGTTCATATGCATCAAGTATTACTTCACCAAACATCGTCACACTAACATTTATTGGAAGTTTTAAAATTACGCTGCCCATTTTATTTTTAAAGCATAAAGCATCACCAGATTTAACGTTGAAGGGCTTACTAGTATCTACCATAATTTTTTCTTCTTTGGAACGTGCAATATAAACGTCTAATACTGTTTTAATAGCGTCATCTGTATATGAAGTAAATACTTTATCTGGGTCTACGATACGAACAAATATTTTCCTAATCGTTGCGTTGTATGTAAAAATATGCTTAATTTTATCTTTCTCTGCAAAAAGGTCCTTTTGTAATATTATCCTATCAAACACCTTTCTTTCTAAGTTGTCAACCTTTTCTGTTAATGTTGATATTGGTGCAAGACAAGTAGTGGTATATTCCGAGAACAATTTTTCTATTTCTTCTTTCGTGAAGTAGTTATCTTTAGGAAAATCCCCTTCAGTAGTAAATGGTTTGAGCTTTTCTAAGAGATATTGCTTATTAACGACATCTTTATTGTTGATTGGATCTTCAATATTCGCTATCCTTTTACCTTGAAAATCAATCCATGTTTTTGAAACAAAAAAAAGCTCACTAAGGCGTTTATTTAGAGCCGTAACTAGCCTTGAAAATCGTTTTTCTAAATCATCCTTTGTGTTAGCTTTAATATTTAATGAACTACCCTCTCCGTTTATAATTTTATTTCCAAATATGTCCATTTATTAAATCTATAATTTCGTTAAAATGAGCGGGATTAGGGGAACCCCAATTCGAAAACAACTTTAAAACAAGGACACATAAATGACCACATATATATTCATCAAACATTTGAATTCTTTCGGCGTTATAAAATAGGTTGCTAGCTCCCAAATAATTTACTAGTTTTTCAGGAACATCTCCACCAAATGAGTCAAAGACGAGTTTTTGATTACCCTTTTTAAAGTAACAAATCCAATGAGTACCTGCATGATCCGACGTATCCAAGTTTACAATTCCTGATTCACAATCATTAGGTTTTGTAGGCAATTCATCAATCATAAAAACATTTCGAAAATGCTTTATGTTCATTTCGTGTATTATTTTAAGTATATCGAAATTACTTAAAGGGTGCTTATAGTTGGAAAGTATATCACTCAATATCGATGATTTTTTTTTTAATTTTAGTTATTCCCAAACAACCTTGTCCAGTCTTTTTTTCGATCACCAGATTATGTCTAATTTGTTCAGCCAATTCCGCATCTTCTTTTTGCTTTTTATGAACAGCGCTTGTAATGGCTGCAGCGCCACCTGCCAGCGAACCAATGGCACCCAATGCAGCTAATATTAATGGCAAAAATCCTCCTTGGTGTTCATTAATTCCAGAACCTTCTTTCTTCCTACTGAGATATTCGAATATTTTCTTTACAATTGGAATGGACAAACTTATAAGTAAGCTACCACCTTTTTGAATTTTTCTTGCTTTCTGCTTCTTTTGTGTATCTGTCAAGTACTCATCTAGATAGTCATGCTTTTTCAGATCTTCGTTGGAGAGTTTTATTTTAATAGCTTTGGGTTTTAGTTTCCCTTTTTGGGAAACGTTGTAATCAATACTAAATCCTTTCATTTATTTAATGAAAAATATCATAAACAAAAATTTTACAAATTTATACTCAAACGCCCCAACCATTTTCATCTAACCCCATTCCCATTTTTCTTTTTCCATACATTATTCCAGTAACGGCTGTAGCTGCTATTCTCTCACTCAAGTTAGCATCTTTACTGAATATTCTCTCTTTTGCAGCCTTTAGTAATTCTTTATCTGCTTGATGTCTGTGCTCTAATTTTGTATGGTCGCGGTATGCTATATCATGTAATTTACATGCTTCGTCTAATGGGTTAGAACCCTGAACTCCTTCGGCTAGTTGCTTGTCTAATGGATTACCAGGACCACAAAATTTATATCCCGGGAGTGTTAAGTCAATATTATTTTCACCTATTTTATTAATCATCCAATTAACTAATCCTTTTCCATGTTTTTCAGATTCCCAGAATGTATGGGGAATGTTATTTAAAAACCTAATTAGATATGGAATACCTTTAGGATTATTAACAATGAAGTCATTAAACTTACTCGTAAGCATCTTCGTTATTCCAACCTTTTCATTGCGATAGACGTTGTTTCCAGCATTTTCTTCGCCATGAATTACCATTAATCTGTCTATTAATTCCCTTACATCATCCATCCACACATATTCAATCGGTGCTTTTGAATATTTTTTTACAAAACCAAATCCTGATTTAGGAGGAGTGGTTAGAGATGCAGCTCTTTCTTTTCTATTAACTTTTTCTGAAAGCCATATATTCTTTATCAACATATTATATTTTTTGCCAACACTACTTTTAGGTTTAGTGCTTTTGGGTCATTGTTTTGATACATAGCATTTGTAATTTTTAAAATAGTCTCATATGTGCTGCGGTCTTCGTCTGTATACTCATTATCGTTAGGTATATCATTTAAGGTTAAAAATAGCATTAAACCCTTTGTAGCTTTAAAATTCTTACCCTTAATTATAATATCGTCATTACTGAATTCAACTTTTGAGTCACCTATATAATAACCCTGATAGTTCTTATCATACCTTATTCCAAATTTAGGGTCACTAATTCTAGGTAAATATTTTGAAATTATTACCCCTAAGTGCACCGTAGAATAATCAGTTATGCCTTTCCTCTTAACATTTTCTTCACTTTTATCATACTCTTCATCGGCCTCTTGAAATAAACTCCTCCCCTTTTCTTTCTGAAGTTGCGACTCTAAATTCTTTCTGACCTTTCTTGCCGATTTTAAAGCTTCTTTTTGCTCATCAGTGACATCATATTCATCCAAGAAATGGGAACCTTCGGAATCTGAAGGAAAGTCTTCTTTATAGTCAATTCTGTAAGGAATTAATTGTTTCTCCACTTCTCTATTTTCTTCTATAGCTTTAATAACATTTTCACCGATGTCATTTAACTTGTTACCTAAAACATTAACAGCATCGATAACAGGTTGATCTTCTTTTTTATACTTCTCGTATTCCGTTATAGGCTGCTTCTTCCATATTCGAAATTCGTCTTTTAATTCTTCAAATTTCTTCCTATTCCTTCTTGCTTGTTGAACTACCTTTTGATCGTATTTCGCAAACATCTTTATTATATGTGTTTCTAAGAAACACTTTAAAGGAGTAACAAAAGATTTAAAATTAATTAGTGAGAAGTGGAACCTTTATACTTCACCTGAACATTATAAAAATTTTGTTATTGAGAAACTGATTATTGGTCAATTGGTGGATAACAAAAAAAATGGTTCGCTTTCAACATTTTTAACATTCGAAGGGTTAATAAAGGTTATTTACAGCTCTAGAGGCAATCCTATAGTTCAAAAATTTAAAAAATGGGCAACTAAGGTTATTTATACCTCTCATTTGGGAACAACTGAACAACGACAAAAATTATCCCGTAGTGTACTCAGAGGTGCAAACCCAGAATCAATAAGGGATGTTTTAGGTTGTTCGGTAACCTCAACTCCATGTATATATGCATTTAATTTAGGTTGTGTAAAAGACCTTAAAAAATCAGATATTTTTAAAGATAAATTACAGCCATATTCTGATAAAAATTATGTTTTAAAGTATGGAAAGTCTATAGATTTAAAAAGACGTTCTAGAGAACATAAAAGATTATTTTCTCCATTAAAAATTAAATTAACTAAATACGCAATATATTACTAAAGCAGAATGTAAGCTTAAAAAATATATAATTAATGAGTTAGAATGTGAAAGTTTAAATGTTGAAATTAATCATCAAATTACAAATGAAATTGTGGTTTTAACTCAAGCACAAATGAAATTATTGTATTATCTGAAAAATATGGTGGGTGATTTAAACAAGGTTAACGCTAAGCTTGAACAAGAAATTGAAAAATTAAGTTTGAAGTTTGAACTAGAAAAGGAAAAAATTAACCATAAATTATTATTTCAAAGTTTGAATAAAAAAGACGATATTGCTGATGTAGTTTGTATGATTGAGTCGTATTATTAATTATTAAGACTTTAAAGTCATAATTTCTAGTTTTAATTGTAATATTTCGATTTCTTTATCTTGAAATTTTAAAAAATGACGTTTGATGCTAACATTGACGTTTGACATTTGACGCTGACATTGACGCGTACGTTGTACGCTGTACGTTGACGCTGACATTGACGCTGACGTTGTACGCTAACGATGTTGGTGTTAGAATACTCAACCCAAAACCTGCCAATACCCCTGGAGTAGTTACCCAACATTTAGAAACGTTTTAATTTTATTCCTATATTTACCATCGTTAGCTTTGCGATTCATATCAATAGTAATAAAACCAAACTCCTCATTCCAACATTTGCTGCAAATATTCTTAAAGTCTTCAAATTTCATATCGCCACCAACAAATTCTTGATAAATATGATTTAAATTGGTATTATCTTACCTAAATATGTTTAAGAAATTTAAGTTATCACGAACTAATTGTTTTGGTATTTTTGAATACGTTTGAGCTAAGTAAAAACAGTCAATCCCTTTATGTCTTCCTCGTGTAAAATATTCTCGAACTATGTCTTGGTTTTCCAGTATGAAATCGTCGAAAATTACAACTGACCTATCTTCACATTTATCCAGGGGCATTATGCTTTCATCGTCATGAATAAATTGTGCAATGGACTTTCCTAACTTCTCTTCGATTTTATTACATTTTTCCATAAACTGTTGATACTTAGATTGATCTAAACTTTTAGAGAAGATGTAAAGGTTGTTTATTTTTTCCCAGTTTAACCATCCAGGTGCCAAAATATAATTGTCAATCATTAAGGTTGTTTTACCACAATTACTGGGGCCTATTATAGCACAACGAATGGAATTCGGTAATAATTTGCCGTGTTTGTTCTTTACTTGCTTTTCTACAAGTCTCACTTGTGGGTCCCAATCTACAACATTTCGTTTACTCATTTTCGTTTATTTTATTAATTAATGAATGAATTAATAAATGAAGAGAATTTTTGAACTAAGTGGTAAAACTTCGGTTTTAGAGAAAAGGTTAAATGTTCCATTGCGAGATGAATTTAGAAAAGTTGGATTAATAGGGTTTTACTCAACCTTCCTAACACCAAATATTACAACAAAAAACAATAAAATACACTATGAAAAAGTATCAGGCACGATAACTGAAATGTTTATTCCACCAGGTCAATATAATGTAGAAAATTTACAAAAAGCTATTCAAAGTCAAGAACCTAAGATTAGTATTGAACAAAATAAAATTCTAAACAGATTGGAAATAATTAGTGATTATAAAATATATTTTGACCAAGAAGAAAGTATTGGTTCAGTTTTAGGTTTTAATAATCAAATTGTAGAACCAAAAACCAAAACACTTGCTCGGAACTTACCTAAAATAATTCCGTTCGAAAATATCCGCGTTCATTTCAATTTAGCGGATGGAATGTTTGTAAAAGACTCTGAGCATTTTCACCGTGAAACGAATATTATTGCATCATTTAAACCAGCCCTAGAATTTAGTGCTCCAATAATTTATGAGCCGAATTATCCTATATTTTGCCCAGTTTTCGATAAAATTCAGAATTTAAAAATTACTGTGACCAATGAGAATGACGAAGTAATAGATTTCAACGGCGCAACAGTTACTGTAATTTTAGAGATGAGTTAATTATTTCCTCTTCATTTAATTTTCTATTATTTTTCTTATAATAAATGAACAAAGTAGAAAGTTACCAGTGGCAGTCTTTTCCTGTAAATGAAAAGACTAAAAACAATTTAAATTTGCCAAACAAGGACGTGGAAATAAATATTAAAGTTGGTGATGGTTGGATTGATAATAATGCGCACCTGTATATTACTTTCGATGTAACTCATGCTGATGGAACTGATTACACTAACTATGAAGGAAAGTCAAATGTAAAGCTAATTGACAATTACCCCCACTCAATTTTGGAGCACTGTAACCGTGAAAAAACGAGGACACACTATCTATCGAATTGACCATCCAAATATATCTTCAACGGTTCTGTTTAATTTAACAGCCTCTTATAGTGATAAAATGATATATTCAGGTAATTTTCTTAATAATGGTAAATTGCAGAAAAAATCAAATGAGTTAAGGTACCCTTTAAGTCTTCTTGGTGGCTTTTTTAAGGATTTTAAAGAGATTATGTGGGAAGGAGATTTAACTGTTACATTTACATGGAGTCAAAATGCGAACGATGCTTTGTATAAATGGTGGACTAAGAATCCCGATGGGGGCAATGTTGCTGGAACTCTCCCGGAGGAAGGAAAAGTTACCGTAAAGTCAATGGAGATAAAAATTCCTGTTGTTAAATACGAACCAAATTATGAGCTTGAACTGAGAGAAAAAATACTAAAAGAACCACGAATACCTATATCATTCTTTGATCTTCAAACTCAAGAAATTTCAGGCCTAAGTGGTAAAAAGAATTTTGAAATAGATATTACTAATTACTACAATTCAATGGAGTTTGATCTACCATATTTTATTTTTGTTGTGTTTCAAACTAATAAAAAAGGTAACCAAGATATGAATAGTTCCAAATTTGATCATGTTCAGCTTCAAAATATTTACATGAAAAACGGAAGAAACGAAATGTTTCCGGAAGAAATGTGGAATATCAATCCTCCTAATACTTATCTAAATGCCTATTATGCTTTTAGGGACTTTAAGCGTATAACTGAGCTGAAGTATGATGTTGTTTTAACCCCCACAGAGTTCATTGCTTCTTATCCTATTTATGTTATCAATATAAGTCGGCGTAGAAATGTAGTAACACCACAGAAAACCAGTATGAAATTGGTAGCAACATTTAATGCCAATATACCTGAAAATACGCTTGCTTATGTAATTATGTACGGTAAAAAGAATTTAACCTATGACGCTAAGCATGGAATAGTTACTGAAAACTTTTAAATATGACAGTAGTTGTTATTCATTTTAATAAATTAGTAAGAGTTTAGTTTTTTAAGTTTAATTGAACTTAAAAACTAAGAATAAAAAAAGAGTTAGTTTAAATTTGTTGAATTTGAAAGGGCAATTAAGTTTGCAGTATTTTCTTATTTAAAGATAAAAAAGCAGTTAATAAATATGGAACCCGAATATAATATAATGCCTTGCAGCCTGACAAATATTTTAAAAGGGGGTTGTGTTTCAAATGCACCCACCAAAGTAAATAATGTGCCTGAGTGTATTAAGAAAATAGTCTTTGATTACTACCTCAAGCTGCAAAATTTGCAACTGACAATCTTAGAACGCGTTAGTGATGACAGTGATTTCATGGAAATTGGTGATGCCTTAGAGGAATTAGAAGAACAAGTGGATAAACTAATAGTTTCGGTTAAATAACTATTGTTATTATTTAATTAGTAATAGTTTAGTTTTTAAGTTCAATTGAACTTAAAAACTAAGAATTAAGAAAATGATATTTTAGGTGAAAAGGCAATTAAGTCTGCAAAATTTTGTTATTTATAGATATAAAAAACAGTTAATAAATATGGAACCTGAATATGCCGTTTTCGTCCGTTGCGTCGACGTAAATAATGTGCCTGAGTGTATTAAGAAAATAGTCTTTGATTACTACCTCAAGCTGCAAAATTTGCAACTAACTATCTTAGCACGCGTTAGTGATGAAAGTGCCTGTGTAGAAATTGGTGAGGCATTAATGGACTTAGAAGAGCAAGTAGAAAAACTAATAGTTTCGGCTGAGCACAGTGCGAAAGAAGAAGGAAGAAGTTAAAAATAAGTTATCAGTGAACTTGACCAGGAAACTCCGTTAGCCTTGATACGCTCTTAGGCGATAAGATAACCTTGTCAGCATGCACTCTCTCTCTGTGCCATCCGCTCACTCGCATGGTAGTGATGTGCTAAATTAAATATTACTTAGCCCCCAGCTGTTAGTCTTGTTACACCGGAAGTACTAGTAGCAAAGCAAGAAACTACGTAGTATGTATAGCGCAATCTATTAGCAAACAATAAAAGCTCTTCGTAGTGCACTTCTCGTAAGCAATTGCACCACATAAAGCCGCAAACGCGCTTATTATTCGCTTTCCTCGTAGCTCAGGGGATAAGTGTTAGGAATGTTGAGGTTTGTTCGCTTAGAGACGGAGGCGCCCCGTTCTCTATGGTTCGAATCCCAGTCACTCCTTTCGAAAAAATAACTGAGTCATTAATGGAGAGAGAAAAGAGGAGTAAGGAGCAAATGCTCTCCAGGCACATAAGGGAGCCTGAGAGATGCAAAGTAAAAAAGAGTGGCCACTCAAAGAGCGAGAGAAGGAGAACAAAGAAAAAATCCCCCAGGGGTAACAACTAGGAGAAATTAAAAACCAGCGCTGGCTTCGAAACACCCCTGGGGGTTTCTCCGAAATGTCGGAGTTTTGCAAAAATTTTGTTAACTGTGACCCTTTAACGCTTAAATAGCAGTGAGTCGTCACCAGAAATATATCATAGTCTTTGATTCTATTAAAGTTGTTATTACCATAAGATAAATCTAGAACAAGATTTTCCACTCTCAAACAATTGTTCTATATCATATTTCTTTAAAAAGTCACTAGAATTTACACCCTTGTATTAACCATTATTTTATCCTTAATTCTTTCCATTGTTTCTAAAAAAATCACTGATAATTTTAGCCTTGTTCTAACCATTATTTTATCCATAATTCTTTAAAAAGTCACTAGTAATTTTAGCCTTAAATTTAGCCATTATTCTTTCCATAATTCTTTAAAAAGTTGCCTTAGCTGTAGCCATTGATTTTTGATGTCTGCATGGTTAATTTTAATTACTTTTATGGTTAATTTTAACCATAATTTTAGAATTACTTTTCAAAATTACTTTTTAGAGTCAGTTTTATAGCACGTTTTAACCATAATTTTTGAAAATATAATTTGTAATCTTATGGATACGTTAACCATAACTTTTTATTATTTTTATGGTTAATTTTTATGGATAATAGTAACCACAAATTAAATAGTGTTTTATGGTTAGTTTTAACCATTATTACTATCGATAATTTTTAATTACGTTTTATGGTTAGTAGTAGCCATATTTCTTTAAAAGTTGGTGAACATTAAATGGTTAATTTTAAGCATAAATGTGATAGTGTTTTATGGTTACCTTTTGCCATAATTTTATATGAAATTATAGGTACCTTTTATGGTTATCTTTAGCCATAAAAGGTAATTCAAATTATGGTTAGTCCTAACAATAATTTATCTGAAAAAATGTAATGGTTAAGATAACCATATTTTCTTTGGACAAATTTTTTCAAGAAGTTTAAGGTCATTTTATCCATAATTTTTTAATAGAATTTTAATGGTCACTTTGGACCACACTTAATTGTCTGTCCCATACCGCCGCCTATACTACTTCCGCTCCATGCGTACAGTAGTGAGAACAGTGAACAAGAGAATTGTCAACCAGAATTATTTCACACTTTTATTTAATTCCATAACACTCCAATCAAATACAAGGTTATTCTAAATTAGTTATCTGAAAGCATCAATGAATAATTTCGGTACTTCTGATCGAAATTGGTTCAGATGAGTGTCAAACCTCTTGTCGTATCATCAAGTTTTATACCTAGCCGATAGACTTCGCTCCATGCACTCTCCTCGCTCATCTGGAGGTGTTTGTTGTTGTTAATTCATTTGAGCGTCTTAGGACATCTTGTTAAATTGACCCATGTAGGTGGATGTTTGATGAACTTGTCTGATAACCTGTATTGCTGTGATGACTGTATTAGGGACAGGGTAGATGCCGTGGGACTTGAAGTAAGGTACTATCCCGACATTTTCTTGGAGGGAGTGTGGTAAAACCCAGGGCCACACTCAGGATAGACACTGTCAGCTCCGAGATCCGAACTCCGAACTTGCTGTAGTTGCCCTCAAAGCCGTGGTGAAAGATTTAACGAGCATGGCTATGCTGTGGGGGTCTGGAGGTGAACAGCAGTGCGAAGCACACGCAATGTTGTTAGTCATTTCATGAAACCTCCATGGCGGCTGAATTACGTTTCCCTCCAGACGAGCGAGGAGAGTGCATGGAGTGAAGTCTGTCGGCTAGGTATAAAACTTGATGATACGACATGAGGTTTGACACTCATCTGAACCAATTTCGATTAGAAGTCCCGAAATTATTCATTGATGCTTCCAGGTAACTAATTTAGAATAACCCTGTATATGATTTCAGTACTAAAGATTTATGTTGGGGTGTCAACAAGTAACTGATCGTAATAAATGTGCATTAAAGAGAGATAATTACTCGGAACAGTGATGAATTGCACAACCATTTCATAAATATCACCATTTTGCTTATAAACAAAACTATGTTTCAATAAATAAACAAGACGATAGCCCCTGACAGAACTGTGTCGCGTCTTGCCCGCATGGCTGGCTGCCTGGCTCACAGGGGAAGTATCAGGTAAGGCAGTTCGAAACCTATCTTGAAACTTTGTGGACGCAATCGTTGTACAATAAGAGGACAACGTGAGGAAAATCAGCTGCCAGATTGAACTGCAAGGCGCCGAAATCATTTGGTGAAACTCTCATTTAAATCAATGGGAGGTAGCGAGTACCATACATGTTGGAATGGACAGCCCTGATCGCCCAAGCACTCAAGGCCGGTGGGAAGGAACTGCATGCTCCAGTCAGCATTATACGCCCCGCCTGGCTACTACTCCGAGTGCCACAGGGATGTCCAGCTCCTCCAGCCGTCATGCCTGCGTACCAGGATGTCAGGTACGATTTCGGAGCCTTGCAGTTCAATCTGGCAGCTGATTTTCCGCACGTTGTCCTCTTATAGTACAACGATTGTGTCCACAAAGTTTCAAGATAGGTTTCGACCTGTCTTACCTTATACTTCCCTTGTCAGCAATAAAGTTCTCGCTTGCTGTGCTCAAGGTTGCAGGATCGAATCCTGGCGCAGTCAGCTGGCATTTGAGAGTGCGCAAATGTGAGAGAGCCGTATCAGTGGATTTACTGACAGGTTAAATACCCCTTTGGAGCAAAATTCCAGCACCCAGGTGCCTCTAAAAGCCGCAGTAGTTCAAAGGGAAGTAAAACCAATAAAATTAGGTATTATCTTGCTCGCAAATCTGTTAAGTCAGGCCCGTACACAACCACGCCCCACCACTTGGAAATTCATCGCATCCCATTTACATAATCATTCCTTATTTCAAGTCTCGGAGCATCTGTCCTATACATAGACCATAAATATTACAATTACACATACTATAACAGCCACCACAAGAACACAAATCAGATAAATACCATAAATACTGATGTATACGAGGCTGATGGCCAAAGATGTTCCAAATTTCCACATCAAGAAAGTCAGGACGCAGGAAGGAAGGGTGGAGGGAGGAAGGAAGGGAGGGACAACGGATAAAGGGTGAACGGAAGGACGGTAAGGAGAGAGGGAGAACGGAAAAAGGGCGAACGGAGGGAAGGACGGGAGGGAGGAAGGACGGGACGAAGGGAGGAAGGGAGAGAGGAAGGAAGGGAGAGAGAAAGGAAGAGAGGAAGGGCGGGAGGGAGAACGGAGAAAGGGCGAACGGAAGGAAGGACGGGAGGGAGGAATGACGGACAAAGGGAGGAAGGGAGAGAGGAAGGAAGAGAGGAAGGGAGGCAGTAAGGGAGGGAGAACGGAAAAAGGGTGAACGGAAGGAAGGATGGGAGGAAGGACGGGACGAAGGGACGAAGGGAGAGAGGAAGGGAGGGAGGGAGGGAAGAAGGAAGAAAGGAAGGTAGGGCGGGAGGAAGTACGGAAGAAAGGAAAGAAGAGAGGAAGGAAGGGAGGAAGGGAGGGAGAACAGAAGGAAGGACGGGAGGGAGGGCGGACGGACGAAGGGAGGGAGAGAGGAAGGAAGGGAGGGAGGAAGGGCGGACGGACGAAGAGAGGAAGGGAGAGAGGAAGCTAGGGAGGGAGGTAGGAAGAGAGGAAGGAAGAGAGGAAGGAAGGGAGAGAGAAAGGAAGTGAGGAAGGACGGAGGGAAAACGGAGGAAGGGCGAACGGAAGGAAGGATGGGAAGGAGGACGGACGGACGAAGGGAGGAAGGGAGAGAGGAAGGTAGGGAGGGAGGAAGGACGGGACGAAGGGAGGAAGTACGGGAAAGAGGAAGGAAGAGTGGAAGGGGGGGGCAGGGAGATACGGAGAAAGGGACGGGAAGGAGGGAGGAAAGACGAGAGGATGGGAGGGAGAGAGGTAGAAAGGGAGGAAGGAAGTACGAGAGGGCAGGAGGGAGGGAGGCAGGAAGGGAGAGAGGAAGGACGCGAGGGTGGGAGAGAGAAAGGACGAAAGAGGGGAAGGAGGAGAGGAAGGGCGGGAGAACAGGAGGAAGGACGGGAGGGTGGACGGACGGACGAAGGGAGGAAGGGAGAGAGGAAAGTAGGGAGGGAGGAAGGACTGGACGAAGGGAGGAAGTAAGTGAGAGAGGAAGGAAGAGAGGAAGGGGGGGGGGGGGGCAGGGAGAACGGAGAAAGGGACAGGAAGGAGGGAGGAAAGACGAGAGGATGGGAGGGAGTGAGGTAGAAAGGGAGGGAGGAAGGACTGGACGAAGGGAGGAAGTAAGGGAGAGAGGAAGGGAGAGAGGAAGGGGGGGGGGGGCAGGGAGAACGGAGAAAGGGACGGGAAGGAGGGAGGAAAGACCAGAGGATGGGAGGGAGAGAGGTAGAAAGGGAGGGAGGAAGGACGGAACGGAGGAAGGAAGAGAGAAGGGGTGGGAGAACAAAAGGAAGGACGGGATGAGGTCGGATGGGAGGGTGGGATAGTCTCGCGACGAGCCTTACTGTTGTGCGAGGCTAAGGCACAACGACAAAAATGTTGAATTGTGAGATTTCTCGTACGGGTCTCCTAGTAACCTTTATGAACCTCACACAGGTGCCACTTCAAACTATTTAGAACAGACCTCCCGTATTTTATGGAGAAACTACAAACAAGCCGAAAAGCCATTCTGTATATTCTTCACCAGGCCATGAAAGTCTACACCAGTTTATTAGCCCTTGTATTAGGATGACCTGGTGCTTAGTGGACGTTATATTAAGGTAATGTAGAAGACAGTGAGTGTCCCCAGGCACGGATCATCCTGGCGAGGCTTGTCATGTGGCCTGGATGGGAGACGGGATTAATGCTCCCTTGGCGCATGTTAGATACAAACTAATTTACATACATCCAGCATTGTCTAGCTGCACCACACAATCTTATGCATACTGCAACAGTCTAGTCACCTCTGACAGATTACACGCTGAGGTCCTCGACTACAACACCCAGAATTCATTGTTGATGATTGATTTGGGGGCTGACAATGTGACACTTAAGTGTGTGTAAAATTTGAATGATAACCTGTGCTATTTTGGTTTATGTAGCAGTGTGAATGTCTTCCCCTTATTACTCCAGTTTTTCAACGGTGTCGGGGATGTGATGCAATGAAATCCTACGTGACATGTGTGTTTTGCGGCCGGATGCCCTTCCTGAAGCCAAACTCATGAGAGGAGTTAATGTGAGATGAAATGAAGATGAATGAAACAGGGCAAGGCGATGGGAGAAAGCGGCCGTGGTCTATTAGAAAATACCATCCTTGGGGCCGATAACCCAGATGTTAGGCCCCTTTAAACAACAAACATGATCAGCAAAATACCATCCTAGCAATTTCCTGGAGTCAAAAATGGGGAAACCACGGAAAACCATTTCAAGGACGGCCGACGAATCCTCACATAGCTTGGCCCCAAGGCCTAGCTTTGCGCGTTAGAGAGCGTAGCTACCGCTGTCGATGTGTGCATTTGTAATTCAAGCGAGGATTGGGAAGAAGGCGGCCGTGGCCTTCAGTTAGGAACCATCCCGGCAGTTGCCTGGCATAAATATGGGTAACCATGAAAATCCACTTCTAGCGTGACGGAGGAGGAAACCGAACCCACATCCTCTCAGTTTTGCCTCTCAAGGCTTCCAGCCCACAGACCAGAATTAAATTTGTTGGCAGAGCTGGGATTAGAACCTGGACCTCTGGGCTGACAAGTGAGATAGAGAATAAACAAGTAGTTCAGTGAAAAACCATATAGCCTATCTTCATACATCCTACTTATGTTAATTCCCTCTATCAACATACAGAATTTCAGTTTGATTGTTGTAATATATTCGTAGATATTGATTGGTAAGTCGTAAAAAAAATTAAAGTGCATGGTCGGGGCCGGCCAAATTAGTACTATGACCTCCTCGAGTTTCATTTAAATCGCTCCAGCCGTTTAGATTTTATTAGGGAGGGGGCGGGGGCGCACACACACACACATGGGCAAAAGGTGATCTACTGTAGTTAGTTATTGAGGTTTTAAGGGGCGGAACTAGGAGTTCATCTACCCCTAAAATCTGATCAATTGAGTGATTGTTGGATTACCGGTGAACTGGAGCGTACACTGATGAATTCGCCTCCTATGATTGAGTGAAGCAGCTCTAATAGCTCATTATATCTCCAGATACACTCTTGTACAGTAATTACCCAAGTCTGACGTTGTCATATGCACACTTGTATCGTAACTGACGGCCTGTCATTTCCAACCCCCCGTTCCCAGTGAACCATCACTAATTAGCCTGGTCCTTGACTCTAAGTAACGCCAGTCTTATTTTACAATATACGAGGACGAATCAAAAAGTAAGTTATACTTCCCAGTTATGGCCCTTTATTACACCACATACACATAGGCGACACGGCTGTGACAACATACAATGTAAGTTCACTTTTCCACATAGTCCCCAAGAGACTGCAAACATTTCTCGGAACGGGCAACCAACATTTCGATTCCGGATGCGAAGAAATCACCTCCATGAAGTGTTATGCGCCTATTCTCTCTAATGATCCCTTCCAAACGGTCAACATTTGCAACGGTACTCGACGTTGCGGGCCTGCCTCCGAGCTATTCTTCCGTGAGATCCGTGCGTCCGGCGTCAAATTGCTTGCCTTATCCCAGGGCCATCCAGTCAGCGCTCCTCGAGCGCTAGCGCTCCATACGCGCTCTAAGCCAGTGCTCCGAGCGCTTTGTTGGAAGCTAGTTTCAGAAGTGGTGGGAGGAGTTTGGCTGGCTGAGTGCGCTGAAGTGTGCAAAAATGAGGAAAAAGTAGACTTATGAGATCGATCCGGGAAAATGTGTGTCTGTCTGTCTGTCTGTCTGTCCGTCCGTCTGTCTGTCTGTCTGTCTGTCTGTCCTTCTGTCTGTCTGTCTGGCTGTGTGTGTGTCCCCCCCCTATCAAATCCTAAACGGCTGCAGCAATCAAAACCAAATTTAGTATGAGTAAAGATGTGCACCGGAATATCTCACGTCCATATTTGAAAGTGATGTCAGTGCTACCAACTGCTGAAAAAACGCACTAGAAATTTGAGCTCCATGTTGGATATCTTGCAAGGTATGCATGGGAGCTATTCCAAAATTGGCACACATGTAGATAAGACTATTTCAGTTTAAATTCCAGGAGGCCAACCATGACAGTGTTGCCAAAATAATTTTAAGCCTTCTGATAGGTCCAATGTTTAAATGCATATAACTTCTACACTATCTATTGGATTTCAACCAAATTTTGTATGTAATATCTGTATATCAACAGATATGACTGAGCGTATTTCTAAGGGCACCAGGGCTGCCAACTGTTAATAATTGCTCTCTCTATTTTTTTCATCCAAATACCTATATATCAGAAAGTATGCAAGCCAACAGCTTTAAACTATGCACACGTATATTCTGACATTTTGGATTAATTTGGAGTAACTTATATACGTCAGTTCTACCAACATGATTATAAACCTGCTGATAGTACCAATTTTTAAATACCTGTAACTTCTATACCATCAGTTGGATTTCAACCAAATTTCATATGTGCTATGTGTACCATAACAGATATTACTATTAGTATTGTTAAGAGCAATCAGGAATGCCAACTGTTAATAAATGCTGTCTATATTTTTTTACCCTAATATCAATATATCAGAAAGTATGCAAGCCAAGAGCTCTATACTTTGCACACGTATAGCACCTGACATTCTAGATTAATTTGGAGTAATTAATACAAGACAGTGCTGCCAACATGATTCTATGCCTGCTGATATGTCCAATTTTAAAATACATGTAACTTCTATGCTAACAAATGTATTTCATCCAAAACTGGCACAAAAAAGATATAATATTTGAGATTATTTCTGACCAGCACACGCATGACATAGTTGCCAACATGCTTTTACGCGTGCAGATAGATCCAATGTCTAACTGCATGTAACGTCCATTGGACTTCAACCAAATTTTGTATTCTGTACCTTAAGAGATGGAACTAAGAATATATTCAGTCACCAGGGCTGCCAACTGTAGTGCTCTATTAGGCTACATTATACCAGGTATATTTTGAACTAATTAGATATTTTGATATTAACAACTTAATTTCGTCATTATTCTAGATAGGTTCATATACTGTAGAATAATCATTGGCATGAAAAGTAGGCTGTATAGTTCTTCACGGAACTTCTTGTTACATCATATACTCATTTTACACGAGTGTAAACAATGACGATCTTACATTGATTATTCAATCAATGCCTAAATCGTATAAACAAAGTCAGCTAATTTGGTTCGATACTATGGACTTAGAGTCTAAAGGGATATGTATACCTTATTAGTTGAAAGAATGTGCCTCACAAATATTTCTGGTGAATAGGAATTCCAAATTTAATGATATTTCGCAATGAGATAATGATACATTTTAATCTCTACTCCCTACTAAATGATAATAGTATTATTACGATAAATACGAGGAGGAGCCGTAGGTCCCAGACACAGAAATATATGCGTAAGCTCATATAATAGTAATTCTTCTCCCTTATCTGTCGCACGCTCTCAAAAGATAGAACTTTCTCCCTCTTGTGATTTGTGTTTCCGAGAGAACTCTTCGCCCAACGCGGCGTAGGCCTAATGAATCATCTCACCTGTTTCCCCTCCACAAACTAGGGGACTCAGACAATGAAGCCATTTGTTAATTATTCTGGCAAGTCGGCAAGCCACAATTTAAGGCCCTAATTACTTCATTGAGAGAAAAATGATAAGTTATTTATTGTCCGTTATGAGAAGTCTTCAGATTTGAGATTACTAAATAGAGAAATTTGGTATGGATTTATGACGCCCCCACTCACAGGGACTCACAACTTGGGCATCATTAAATTAATATATTTGAGTAAAATATTTTAAATATTCACTAAAATTAACATAAATTGTCCCTTATCCTGTGTTGAAACTGCTGTATGTTCTGGTCCTTATTATTTACCCCCCCCCCGGGAATTATTCAACTGCTTATGGGTACGTGGTAATGTGGATTAGCAAACGATGCAATTGCTTAATAAAAGCTTCATTCGTTTGTAACCATGACAACTTGAAACTTCAAAGAGGCGTGATGGCGCAGCGGCTACAGAGAGTTTGCTTTATATGCGACGGAGACCCTCGCTTGCCCGCTCGCCCGCGTTGCGCGTCTGTCTCCCGCCAGGCACTTTGCCGTAATGCGGCGCTCGCGCGGCATTGAGTCATTGAGTATAGGAATTTGTACTTAAATTTGTACTTCAATGTGATCCTTGGCCAATTTTTTGACGAACTGACTTACGGAGAGCGATTGTCAACTTATTTTAAACAAGATTCTGCCACTGCTTACACTGCCGAAGCATCCATGACAGAATTGCGTCGCATTTTCGGTACTAGGATTATAAGTCGGAACGTGTGGCCTCCGCGAAACCCAGACTTATCACCATGTGACTTTTATCTGTGCGGGACGCTTAAAATAGAGTGTATGCGAGAAACCCTCACACTGTAAATGAGCTTAAAGGCTATATTACAGCTGAAATACAGTCAATCGGTGCTGAGGATCTTCAGAAAGTAAATGACAATTTCATAAATAGGTGCCAGCGATGTGTAGCAGTGAATGGCGAACATTTTCAGCACCAGCTGTGAACTAGGTAAGAACAAATTCCTGTACTCAATGACTCAGTGGCGTGCCAGCGCCGCATAAAGGCAAAGTGCCTGGCGGGAGACAGGCTCGCGCCGCGGGTGAGCGGGCAAGCGAGGGTCCCCGTCGCAAATAAAACAAACTGTCTGTATTTACCTCTCCCCACGGTACACCTGGTTCGATTCCCGATCAATGCATGTGAGATTTTCAAAGTGAAATGCTATGCACTGTGGTTTGGATTCCACGTAAAAAGGAGGTCCCGTGGGTAATGATCGCGAGATTAACGGTCACTTAAAACTACAATCATTCTTCCTTTTCAACTAGAAACTTCAGTTATGGTGTTTTTGAAGCCATTTTCAGTGTTGTCAAGTGAACGAACGTTTGATGCTTTTCAGTCGGTCAACACGATTGTACCCAAATTAGATGGGTTATTCCCTAATCCTGAAACCACCTCATTTGGGTACAATCGTGTTGAGCGATTGAAAAACATCAAACATTCGTTTTAGAAACTTCAAATATGTAGAGTTCAACAATAGCATTTATGTCACCGTGCTACGTAAATATTATTACAAAACAAGATGTTCAGTAAAGAACGTATAGCCTACTTTCTCCTAAATGCATGGGTATTGTTATAACTCTTTGTCCTTTTCAAGGAGTATAATTGAAAGTTGGTTGTAGTAGCTTGTTGAAATACAACGTGCTATAGGGATATTAAACATGAATATGAGGTGCCCTTTGCTAATGCTACCACTGTACCAAATTTCATTCCATTCGATTTCACCGTGTTCGAATTAATAGGGGTAATCGATTTTGACACAAAGATGGCCGCCATCCGCAAACTATTAGGTTAATGACCTATTAGATTTGTCAAAGGATGCTTCCTCCATAAAGGTATGTTGTTGCAAAATTTGGTAGAGATCGGATGATTAGGTTAGTCGTAATTTGATTTAAGCTTTGAACATTTGTGTGGCCGCCATTACGTGTCCGTCAGGATGGCGGTGATATAAAACATTACACTGAGGTGCCCTTTGCTAGTGCTACCTCTGTACCAAATTTCATTCCATTCGGTTTCACCGTGTTCGAATTAATAGGGGTAATCGATTTTGACACAAAGATGGCCGTCATCCGCAAACTATTAGGCTAATGACCTATTAGATTTGTCAAAGGATGCTCCCTTCATAAAGGTATGTTGTTGAAAAATTTGGTAGAGATCGGATGATTAGGTTAGTCGTAATTTGATTTAAGTTTTGAACATTTGGGTGGCCGCCATTACGTTTCCGTCAAGATGGCGGCGATATAAAACATGACACTGGGGTGCCCTTTGCTAGTGCTACCTCTGTACCAAATTTCATTCCATTCGGTTTCACCGTGTTCGAATTAATAGGGGCAATCTATTTTCACACAAAGATGGCCGCCATCCGCAAACTATTAGGCTGATGACCTACTAGTTTGGTCAAAGGATGCCGCCCCCGTAAAGGTATGCTGTTGCAAAATTTGGTAGAGATCGGATGATTAGGTTAGTCGTAATTTGATTTAAGCTTTGAACATTTGTGTGGCCGCCATTACGTTTCCGTCAAGATGGCGGCGATATAAAACATGACACTGAGGTGTCCTTTGCTAGTGCTACCTTTGTACCAAATTTCGTTCAATTTGCGCTCACCGTGTTCGAATTGATAGGGGGGGGGGACAGACATTCAGAGTACACACACTCACACACACACTCACACACACACACACAGACAGACACACTTTTTTCGCCCTGTAGTGATCTCATAAGTCTACTTTCATTTTTTGCAAAAATCGAAAGTAGGCTAAAAATTTACGACATATTTCATTATGGACATTGAAGAAATATCTCTCAAAAGTTGAACTTTTTACAGTTATGTACATTTTTCTCAGGACCTATGTGCCCGATCAAAATGATATTTTGCACACATATAAGGGCTCATCATTTTGAAGCTGAGAACCAAAATGAAAGTATTCAGAGTAAATAAACAATAATTTGAAATAAGAAAGTATCTTAAATGATAGCATAAAATTTGATGAATACAAATATTCCTAAAATCTAAACCAAATGCATATCAATAGGCTAATAAGTTTACTTAAAAAAGCTTTATCATTAGAGTATAAATTTAAGCTTTGATCCAGTAATCTACAGTAACATTCGAGAAAAATCACCTAACTCCAAAAACTTTTCAAAATGTTCTGAATATTTTTTCCATTTTTCAAATGTCCATAATTATTGAAATATATCATACATCTCAATAATCCTCCAACAACACGCACAAATAAATGCTATTGATAAGCTGTGAAAATTTGAGATAGTATTTTTCTATTCTATAAAAAGTAATGGTTAAGACAACTAACATGTCCGATACCTCCCGACCACCGTTCCACTCTTCGTGATTGGTTGGCTGCTGTGGGTTGCTCCGCTCCCTGTGTACAGTAGTGAGCACAGTGAACAAGAGAATTGTCAACCAGAATTATTTCACATTTTTATTTAATTCCATAACACTCCAATCAAATACAAGGTTATTCTAAATTAGTTATCTGAAAGCATCAATGAATAATTTCGAAACTACTGATTGAAATTGATTCAGATTTTTGTCAAACCTCATATTGTAACCGAAGGGCAAAATTTGAATGTAATTTTGAATCATTTAAGACAGAAAGTTATGAATATATTATTTCGCTACTGGTAGGTTGCCAGCTCAGAGCACAGTGTAGAGATGGGAAGGCACACCCACCCCAGGACAATAGAGCCCAGGTACGGACTAGCCCCTTTCCGAGAAGACTTGGCCAACTCCATGTCATTGTTTGCGCTGGAGACTTATTGTATGCTAGTCACTGAAAATTTATAAGGAAAGAAGAGCTGTGTTCAGGAAGAGAAACTGTTTTCTTTGGTGCAAGAAATACCTTTAACTTTGGTAAGACACCGGAGATAGCACTCGGTATTGGTGGATTTTTAAGTTCGCAGGCGGAGTGATCTCCGAATCGGCGCGAAACTCAGCCTGGTGGGGGTGTACATGACGCTACTGGGGACTATTTGCTAGCGTCATGATGCAATGGCATATGAAGAGTCTCCCCACGATCGAATCCTAATCAGAACTGGATATTTGGTACATGCCCATTTAACGTGACAATATGAGCTATCGCTCGTGAATCTACGACCATTTCCTGAGGAGCGGATTCTTTGGCGGTAATATGTCCATTGTGTACCAACGGCCTGTCATTATAAGCCCAAAGCACGAGGAGCGGGGGTTCAGTTTTCTTGTATAGACTTCATGGGACGGACTCTCTAAGTTAACACCTACGAAACTGTGGTTCGGTCCAGGTTAATCTTGTTTCAAATCCTGAGGGAATGCCGAACAAAACAGTACGGGCCCACCAACGCGAGACCAAGTGAACGAGGTTCGGAGCCCGATAGGACAAGTTCCACCAGCAAGAAGTGATAGGGGAGAATATTTTACTAGTGACTTCCGAGGTGTAAAAATAGGTGTTATAAAACCAGTGTAATTTCAGTACATTTCAGTGAAATTCCAGTGTATGTGGAAAATACCAGTGCTGCCTATGGTTGAGGCAGATATCCGTGTGTGTGAATCCCAGAGCGTAACCATGGGCAGGATTATGAAGTCCCATTGGCGACTCTGCACCATGGGCTAAGGCGGCCTTTGTGGATCTGAGCGAACCCAGGACACCATGCAGACCACCTCACCTGGACAGCAGAAATGATGAGTATTGACTTTCAAATTATGGGTATATAACTTACGAAAGGGGGGCGGACAGTAATGTAGATTCAGTAGCTTGCGTGACGATGTTAGTCACAGTCATTATAGATGCGGGAGGAAAGTTATTTAACGGTCAGCATGTTCTAGTTAGGAGTTGTGTGTGTACTCGCCATTATTAGTTTAATGCATGTCTTTGGGCTCAAATGGTACGAGTATGTCCATGTAGGTAAGATTGATTTGTGAGCCAGGGCACGTAAGATAAATTCACGTGAAGTTTTGATGTTTTGTTCGTGTGGCATTTAATGTAATGATGTTAATGACTTTGACCATAGTTGGTTTATATTTGCTTATCGTGAGATTAATAAATTCCAGTGAGGATAGTTTTTCGCCACATATTGAGGTATATTGAGTGACCCTTTGCCCCTTTTATTTTCCGTGAGACCGGCGAGGTCGAACCAGTGTCCGGCGAGAGGTTACGAGTGAGTTATGGTGAGTTGTTCCCACAGGAGCGTGTGTGATATTTATGTGTGATGGGGATTTAGGTTGCCGGCGAAGTTAGCCGAGGTTCGTACCACGTGCGGTAGACGTATGTTGATATGAAAGGCGTCGTGATGCACGTGATGGTACATTTGTTGTTGTTTTTGTATGAGAGGGTCTATGCCTCATACCAGAGAAAGTTCAGTCACACACGCATGGGAAAATATATATGTGTTTTTCAGGAACACCATGAAGAAACACTGGTTCAATCCCCTCGCCGACGTACACCGGCATATTATAAATTTACCATTTGTATATTCGCATAATGTAAGCACAGTAGAGGTTTGGTTTGTTTTGTCAGCTGGTCAGGTAGGGAGCTATTTATAGTTACGGCCGGCCCGCGCGAGCCATTGTGTATGCAGGGAGAGTCTTTCTGTCTCGTCTTGGTCAAAGCTGTAATTACCACATACCGTTGTTAGCTAATTAATTTAAGGGGTGCATGTCGTTTTGCCATGCTGATTCGTATTTCTTTGCTTGTACTACTGTTCGTGAATAGTAGTAACTTTTGTTCATCCGGGTTCAGCCCGTGTTTATTTTGTAGTAATTTTGTCTTGTGCCTAGCCCCGTATATTTGGATATGATCCGCCCGCCCTAAATGTCGTAGTTATATTAGCCCGACGTAGGTTGGGCCTATGTGGTTCGAAGCCCGTCTATGAAAGGTACTCGTCATTATCTGTGTAAAAATTGTCCTTGTTCCCTGCTAAAGTGTATATTTGTGTGACATAAAAATCAGAATAACACTATTTGTTTATAATAAAATCAGTAAGCGCAACTGCAGTTTGTTTTTGACCCAAATTCGTGTTAGAGGCAGTTGACAGTCCATTTAAAGTAGTTTTTGACCACCTCGCACAGCTGAGTAACGTGATGTAATGATTTAATGTAAATTCAATGGCTGATCTCAGCTGTTAGTATGGTTTCATCCTGTGGGATGAGGTTTGTTCTAGTTTTTTTTATATGAGAGGGGCGCACTGGAATATCACATATTCTTTGTTTTTTATATTTAATTTTGAAGGTGTTGGTTTTTCTTTGTTGATGTCAGTTGGGTTTTTATTTGTTGTTTTTGTTCTGTAATTTCTTTCTGCAAGTTTTTTTTGTTGGAAATAAATTACGGACTCAGTAAGATGTGAGTGTACGCCATTTCTGTAATTGTTAGTCACCTGTTTCCTTCACTTTAGGCCTTTAAGTCAGTTACTATAACGAACGCACCACCCCCGAGATCAATTTATTTTATCCAGGCCTAAAGGATTGCCCTATCGGGTACATAAAGGATGCTTGTACCACTTTATTTTATCTAAGGAAACAGTAGTTATTCTGGCGTACACTCGTTGTTGTTATTGTGGGACGAGAGTCTGGCATTGGCTCAGTAACGTAATCGTAAGCTAAAGCCCCCCCATTCCCCTCCATTAATTTTTCTATGTGCCTAGTGAACGCATGCCGGGAGAGTCGATTACAAGGAAGACCTCTCGTATACCCGGTGGTGAGGCACGCACACTTTGCGCAATACACACATCCTCGCACCGGGAAGGGTGCCCGATGTATATAAAATAGTAACAAATACACGTAGCTATCCTAGGATAGACGGAAACACCCACCATGGCGCACAACGTAGGAGGCGATAGATCTATGATCTAGGAGTGTGAGAGATGTGTGATATTTGAATAAATAGTGGAGTTATATATTAGACGAGAATGCCAACCAAGGACTCAAAATTTACTTGACCCTGGGCTTAATAACGTAAAATCACGTGTAGGCAATATTAAAATTAATATCGGGAAGCCCAGGCAAACATTTCCTTATTGTGTCGTTAGAAGAGAGTCAAAGGGAAAGAAGTGTATAGGTAGCCCACGCTTGTGAGAGCTAGGTTAGCAGTCATTGGTCCTCTGCTAGTGGCATGCGTATTTTAACGTACCTGAATGGGTTAAGCACCTTATAGTAGGAATGGTATCCCAGTGGGTAGAGATTTGCATTTTAGAAAATCTGCATAATTTGAGGCTGTGTTTCTGAGGCCATTTTCTTTGTGTTTTGGTAGCGTAATTATGGTGTCTGGTTTATTTAATTTATTCTGATTTTTATCGTCAGTAGGGGACACTGCATGGCATGACTGTGGGGAGCTCAGACCCCGTTTGCTCATTTGTGTTTTTTATATCTTTGTATTTGTCGTGATGGCGAGCGCCGAGGAAATGCAGGCGATGTTTGAAACTTTGAGTAGGAAGCTGGAGGAAAATGCAGATACTTTGAGTAGGAAATTGGAGGAGAGTTCAGAGACCCTAAATAAAAAACTTGGGGAAACAAATGCCAGGACCGAACAGTTAGGTCAAACTTGTATTTCGCAAGGGGAAGCTATGAGAGTCGCGCTCGAACAGCACGCTAGGGAGATAAACGGGAAAATAGAAGAACTCGCACAGAAAACTAGCAAGGGTTTTGAAGAGGTAGAAACGAAATGCGAGACGAAAATGCAGATGTTAATGCAGGAAATAGGCACGGTTAAGGATACTGTCAAGGGCATGAATGAAAGCTTAGAGGAAATGACTAACAGAATGGGAGCTATGGACATTAGGCTCACCACGCGTATTGATGACGTGAGAGGAGAGGTCAGCGCCGCAGCTAGCCAAGTCACCGCTCTAGAAGAACGAAGCGATAGGTTGGCACAGCAGATCCATGAGGTGAAGGAGAATGCTACCATGGTTCACGAGCATATAGGAGCTAGCATAGCAGAGGTCAAGAGCGAGGTTGCCACACACCGGAGTAGCATGCGGGACCAAAGAATGGCGGAGCACAAGGAGGTAAAGAGCGTAATCGAGACTGCCCACGCGAAGATGAGGGAGGAAATACTTAATAATAAAGAGGTAATTAAGGTCGAGATGGCAGAAAACCTTGACAGGCTCAGAAGGATGGAGCAAGAAATGGCGGGACGTATGGAGAGACAGGAAGCCAAACTCATTAAAATGGACCTCAGAGGACAGATCCAAGACGAGGCAATATTGGAATGGCAACGGGAAGCTATCCGAACACTGGACGAGCCGAAGGGGTGTTCAAAGGTGGCGTACCAGATGCAGGCCGCTCCAGAGCAAACATTCGGGGAATATAAGGATGAGCCGATTAGCCGCACATTTGAACCCCTTACGCGGAGAGCCTCTACGCCGCAAGACGCCGCGACGCCACAACCCATAATCCACGTGATACGGACAGGGGATGACCGCCCTCGAAAGTACAATGGCCGGGGAAATATGACCCCTAAACAAGTTCTCCGTGAGGTGGGAGAGTTCTTTATCGAGCACCGCGTGGCCCCAGATCGCCAGCTCAGAGCAGTAGAGAAGCTACTTGACGAGGCACCACTGGAATGGTTCCAGAGTTTCCGGTACACCTTCCAAAACATGGAAGAATTCAGGGAAGCCTTCCTGAAGACGTACTGGAGTTTGGAACAGCAGCAGAACCTGAGGTTGGAACTGTATTCCAGGAAGTTCCAAACTCAAGGCCCAACGAAGTATGCGGAATATTTCATTTCGCAGTTCGCAAAAATGCGTGAACTGGACCAGGCACCTTCGGAGCTAGCTTTAGTGTCTGCAATTGGAAAACAATTGCCAATTAAGGTGCAGGAGACACTGATTGCGGCGAATGCAAGAACTGCCGTGCAGACCGAAGGAATCTTAAGGCAGTTAGACCACACCACTACGCATATCCAGCGGATGAGGCCAGTAGAACAGGTTCATGCCACTGAGATAGAACGGGCGCCACGAACACGCGAGCAAGGGACGAGCACGGGAATTGCGCCAAGAGAAGCTTGGAGGAGGCAAGAGTACCAACCACCGCGTGAATTCGAACCCAGGTACTACGGCAGACGAGATAGATGATCCACCACTACACCTTGTGAACTTCAATGAAGAGGTCCGATCCGAACCCAGGACGGACGAGCAGCAGCGACGAAGGGAAGACATCAGGGACGGAGAGCCGCAACATGACAGAGTTGACAGTACTGCAGGAATATCGTAAACTTCACAACGAACAGCTGAGACTATTGGGATGAGAAACAAAATCCGTAGCGACCTGTGAAGCAACCAAGCAAGGGAGCACACATTTTCTTTTGGACATCCAAATTTTATGGTTTTGAAAAATCGCACTTATTACACTCGCGCAATTTTTCAAAAGTGACTGAGGGGAAAATGTAACCGAAAGGCAAAATTTGAATGTAATTTTGAATCATTTAAGACAGAAAGTTATGAATATATTATTTCGCTACTGGTAGGTTGCCAGCTCAGAGCACCGTGTAGAGATGGGAAGGCACACCCACCCCAGGACAATAGAGCCCAGGTACGGACTAGCCCCTTTCCGAGAAGACTTGGCCAGCTCCATGTCATTGTTTGCGCTGGAGACTTATTGTATGCTAGTCACTGAAAATTTATAAGGAAAGAAGAGCTGTGTTCAGGAAGAGAAACTGTTTTCTTTGGTGCAAGAAATACCTTTAACTTTGGTAAGACACCGGAGATAGCACTCGGTATTGGTGGATTTTTAAGTTCGCAGGCGGAGTGATCTCCGAATCGGCACGAAACTCAGCCTGGTGGGGGTGTACATGACGCTACTGGGGACTATTTGCTAGCGTCATGATGCAATGGCATATGAAGAGTCTCCCCACGATCGAATCCTAATCAGAACTGGATATTTGGTACATGCCCATTTAACGTGACAATATGAGCTATCGCTCGTGAATCTACGACCATTTCCTGAGGAGCGGATTCTTTGGCGGTAATATGTCCATTGTGTACCAACGGCCTGTCATTATAAGCCCAAAGCACGAGGAGCGGGGGTTCAGTTTTCTTGTATAGACTTCATGGGACGGACTCTCTAAGTTAACACCTACGAAACTGTGGTTCGGTCCAGGTTAATCTTGTTTCAAATCCTGAGGGAATGCCGAACAAAACAGTACGGGCCCACCAACGCGAGACCAAGTGAACGAGGTTCGGAGCCCGATAGGACAAGTTCCACCAGCAAGAAGTGATAGGGGAGAATATATTACTAGTGACTTCCGAGGTGTAAAAATAGGTGTTATAAAACCAGTGTAATTTCAGTACATTTCAGTGAAATTCCAGTGTATGTGGAAAATACCAGTGCTGCCTATGGTTGAGGCAGATATCCGTGTGTGTGAATCCCAGAGCGTAACCATGGGCAGGATTATGAAGTCCCATTGGCGAGACTGCACCATGGGCTAAGGCGGCCTTTGTGGATCTGAGCGAACCCAGGACACCATGCAGACCACCTCACCTGGACAGCAGAAATGATGAGTATTGACTTTCAAATTATGGGTATATAACTTACGAAAGGGGGGCGGACAGTAATGTAGATTCAGTAGCTTGCGTGACGATGTTAGTCACAGTCATTATAGATGCGGGAGGCAAGTTATTTAACGGTCAGCATGTTCTAGTTAGGAGTTGTGTGTGTACTCGCCATTATTAGTTTAATGCATGTCTATGGGCTCAAATGGTACGAGTATGTCCATGTAGGTAAGATTGATTTGTGAGCCAGGGCACGTAAGATAAATTCACGTGAAGTTTTGATGTTTTGTTCGTGTGGCTTTTAATGTAATGATGTTAATGACTTTGACCATAGTTGGTTTATATTTGCTTATCGTGAGATTAATAAATTCCAGTGAGGATAGTTTTTCGCCACATATTGAGGTATATTGAGTGACCCTTTGCCCCTTTTATTTTCCGTGAGACCGGCGAGGTCGAACCAGTGTCCGGCGAGAGGTTACGAGTGAGTTATGGTGAGTTGTTCCCACAGGAGCGTGTGTGATATTTATGTGTGATGGGGATTTAGGTTGCCGGCGAAGTTAGCCGAGGTTCGTACCACGTGCGGTAGACGTATGTTGATACGAAAGGCGTCGTGATGCACGTGATGGTACATTTGTTGTTGTTTTTGTATGAGAGGGTCTATGACTCATACCAGAGAAAGTTCAGTCACACACGCATGGGAAAATATATATGTGTTTTTCAGGAACACCATGAAGAAACACTGGTTCAATCCCCTCGCCGACGTACACCGGCATATTATAAATTTACCATTTGTATATTCGCATAATGTAAGCACAGTAGAGGTTTGGTTTGTTTTGTCAGCTGGTCAGGTAGGGAGCTATTTATAGTTACGGCCGGCCCGCGCGAGCCATTGTGTATGCAGGGAGAGTCTTTCTGTCTCGTCTTGGTCAAAGCTGTAATTACCACATACCGTTGTTAGCTAATTAATTTAAGGGGTGCATGTCGTTTTGCCATGCTGATTCGTATTTCTTTGCTTGTACTACTGTTCGTGAATAGTAGTAACTTTTGTTCATCCGGGGTCAGCCCGTGTTTATTTTGTAGTAATTTTGTCTTGTGCCTAGCCCCGTATATTTGGATATGATCCGCCCGCCCTAAATGTCGTAGTTATATTAGCCCGACGTAGGTTGGGCCTATGTGGTTCGAAGCCCGTCTATGAAAGGTACTCGTCATTATCTGTGTAAAAATTGTCCTTGTTCCCTGCTAAAGTGTATATTTGTGTGACATAAAAATCAGAATAACACTATTTGTTTATAATAAAATCAGTAAGCGCAACTGCAGTTTGTTTTTGACCCAAATTCGTGTTAGAGGCAGTTGACAGTCCATTTAAAGTAGTTTTTGACCACCTCGCACAGCTGAGTAACGTGATGTAATGATTTAATGTAAATTCAATGGTTGATCTCAGCTGTTAGTATGGTTTCATCCTGTGGGATGAGGTTTGTTCTAGTTTTTTTATATGAGAGGGGCGCACTGGGATATCACATATTCCTTGTTTTTTTATATTTAATTTTGAAGGTGTTGGTTTTTCTTTGTTGATGTCAGTTGGGTTTTTATTTGTTGTTTTTGTTCTGTAATTTCTTTCTGCAAGTTTTTTTGGTGGAAATAAATTACGGACTCAGTAAGATGTGAGTGTACGCCATTTCTGTAATTGTTAGTCACCTGTTTCATTCACTTTAGGCCTTTAAGTCAGTTACTATAACGAACGCACCACCCCCGAGATCAATTTATTTTATCCAGGCCTAAAGGATTGCCCTATCGGGTACAATATCATATCATCAAGTTTCAGACCTAGCCGATAGACTTCGCTCCATGCACTCTCCTCGCTCATCTGGAGGTGTTTGTTGTTGTTAATTCATTTGAGGGTCTTAGGATATCTTGTTAAATTGACCCATGTAGGTGGATGTTTGATGAACTTGTCTGATAACCTGTATTGCTGTGATGACTGTATTAGGGACAGGGTAGATGCCGTGGGACTTGAAGTAAGGTACTATCCCGACATTTTCCTGGAGGGAGTGTGGTAAAACCCAGGGCCACACTCAGGATAGACACAGTCAGCTCCGATATTCGAGCTTCCGAACTTGCTGTAGTTGCCCTCATGGCCGTGGTGAAAGGTCTAACGAGCATGGCTATGCTGTGGGGGTCTGGAGGTGAACAGCAGTGCGAAGCAAACGGAATGTTGTTTGTCATTTCATGAAACCTCCATGGCGACTGAATTACGTTTCCCTCCAGACGAGCGAGGAGAGTGCATGGAGTGAAGTCTGTCGGCTAGGTATAAAACTTGATGATACGACATGAGGTTTGACACTCATCTGAACCAATTTCGATCAGAAGTCCCGAAATTATTCATTGATGCTTCCAGGTAACTAATTTAGAATAACCCTGTATATGATTTCAGTACTAAAGATTTATTTTGGGGCGTCAACAAGTAACTGATCGTAATTAAAGTGCATTAAAGAAAGATAATTACCCGGAACAGTGATGACTTGCACAACCATTTCATAAATATCACCATTTTGCTTATAAACAAAATTATGTTTCAATAAATAAACAATATGATAGCCCCTGACAGAACTGTGTCGCGTCTTGCCCGCATGGCTGGCTGCGTGGCTCACAGGTGAAGTATCAGGTAAGGCAGTTCGAAACCTATCTTGAAACTTTGTGGACGCAATCGTTGTACAATAAGAGGACAACGTGAGGAAAATCAGCTGCCAGATTGAACTGCAAGGCGCCGAAATCATTTGGTGAAACTCTCATTTAAATCAATGGGAGGTAGCGAGTACCATACATGTTGGAATGGACAGCCCTGATCGCCCAAGCACTCAAGACCGGTGGGAAGGAACTGCATGCTCCAGTCAGCATTATACGCCCCGCCTGGCTACTACTCCGAGTGCCACAGGGATGTCCAGCTCCTCCAGCCGTCATGCCTGCGTACCAGGATGTCAGGTACGATTTCGGAGCCTTGCAGTTCAATCTGGCAGCTGATTTTCCGCACGTTGTCCTCTTATAGTACAACGATTGTGTCCACAAAGTTTCAAGATAGGTTTCGACCTGTCTTACTTTATACTTCCCTTGTCAGCAGTAACGTTCTCGCTTGCTGTGCTCAAGGTTGCAGGATCGAATCCTGGCGCAGTCAGCTGGCATTTGAGAGTGCGCAAATGTGAGAGAGCCGTGTCAGTGGATTTACTGACACGTTAAATACCCCTTTGGAGCAAAATTCCAGCACCCAGGTGCCTCTAAAAGCCGCAGTAGTTCAAAGGGAAGTAAAACCAATAAAATTAGGTATTATCTTGCTCGCAAATCTGTTAAGTCAGGCCCGTACACAACCACTCCTTACCACTTGGAAATTCATCGCATCCTATTTACATACTCATTCCTTATTTCAAGTCTCGGAGCATCTGTCCTATACATAGACCATGAAAATGAAAATCCACAGCCTGCTTCCAGTCTCTGACCGGGTCAGGAATGGAATGAATGAAGCCCCCATCTAGCGGCGAGGATATGAACTGTGCCGGCTGCCGAGGTCTGACGCACTCCTCTGGGGCAATGATTAAATGAATGACAGATGAAATGAAATGATAGTGGAGAGTGTTGCTGGAATGAAATTTTGACAGGGAAAACCGGAGTACCCGGAGAAAAACCTGTCTGCCTCCGTTTTGTCCAGCACTGATCTCACATGGAGTGACCGGGATTTGAACCACGTACCCAGCGGTGAGAGGCCGGCGTGCTGCCGCCTAAGCCACGGAGGCTTGTCCTATACATAGACCATAAATATTACAATTACACTTACTATAACAGCCACCACATGAACACAAATCAGATAAATACCATAAATACTGATGTATACGAGGCTGATGGCCAAAGATATTCCAAATTTCCACATCAAGAAAGTCAGGACGCAGGAAGGAAGGGTGGAGGGAGGAAGGAAGGGAGACACAACGGATAAAGGGTGAACGGAAGGACGGTAAGGAGAGAGGGAGAACGGAAAAAGGGCGAACGGAGGGAAGGACGGGAGGGAGGAAGGACGGGACGAAGGGAGGAAGGGAGAGAGGAAGGAAGGGAGAGAGAAAGGAAGAGAGGAAGGGCGGGAGGGAGAACGGAGAAAGGTCGAACGGAAGGAAGGACGGGAGGGAGGAATGACGGACAAAGGGAGGAAGGGAGAGAGGAAGGAAGAGAGGAAGGGAGGCAGTAAGGGAGGGAGAACGGAAAAAGGGTGAACGGAAGGAAGGACGGGAGGAAGGACGGGACGAAGGGTGAGAGGAAGGGAGGGAGGGAGGAAGGAAGAAAGGAAGGTAGGGCGGAAGGAAGTACGGAAGAAAGGAAAGAAGAGAGGAAGGGAGGGAGAACAGAAGGAAGGACGGGAGGGAGGACGGACGGACGAAGGGAGGAAGGGAGAGAGGAAGGAAGGGAGGGAGGAAGGGCGGACGGACGAAGAGAGGAAGGGAGAGAGGAAGCTAGGGAGGGAGGGAGGAAGAGAGGAAGGAAGAGAGGAAGGAAGGGAGAGAGAATGGAAGAGAGAATGGAAGAGAGGAAGGACGGAGGGAAAACGGAGGAAGGGCGAACGGAAGGAAGGATGGGAAGGAGGACGGACGGACGAAGGGAAGAAGGGAGAGAGGAAGGTAGGGTGGGAGGAAGGACGGGACGAAAGGAGGAAGTACGGGAGAGAGGAAGGAAGAGAGGAAGGGGGGCAGGGAGAACGGGGAAAGGGACGGGAAGGAGGGAGGAAAGACGAGAGGATGGGAGGGAGAGAGGTAGAAAGGGAGGGATGAAGGACGAGAGGGCGGGAGGGAGGGTGGCAGGAAGGGAGAGAGGAAGGACGCGAGGGTGGGAGAGAGAAAGGACGGAAGAGGGGAAGGAGGAGAGGAAGGGAGGGAGAACAGGAGGAAGGACGGGAGGGAGGACGGACGGACGAAGGGAGAAAGGGAGAGAAGAAAGTAGGGAGGGAGGAAGGACGGGACGAAGGGAGGAAGTAAGGGAGAGATAAAGGAAGAGAGGTGGGGGGGGGGCAGGGAGAACGGAGAAAGGGACGGGAAGGAGGGAGGAAAGACCAGAGGATGGGAGGGAGAGAGGTAGAAAGGGAGGGAGGAAGGACGGAACGGAGGAAGGAAGAGAGAAGGGGTGGGAGAACAAAAGGAAGGACGGGAGGAGGTCGGTTGGGAGGGTGGGATAGTCTCGCGTCGAGCCTTACTGTTGTGCGAGGCTAAGGCACAGCGACAAAAATGTTGAATTGTGAGATTTCTCGTACTGTGCCCGTTTAGACCGGAGTCCGCACGACCACATATGCATTTTACCAATAATCAGTCAGCACGAGAATCAAAATATCCCGGAGCGCCAGATGGGTTAAAGCAAATCGCAAAAACGACATCAAATTTAAACAAGAAGTTCCGTGAAGAACTATACAGCCTACTTTTCATGCCAATAATTATTCTACAGTATATGAACCTATCTAGAATAATGACGAAATTAAGTTGGTAATATCGAAATATCTAATTAGTTCAAAATATACCTGGTATAATGTAGCATAATACAGCACTACAGTTGGCAGCCCTGGTGACTGAATATATTCTTAGTTCCACCTCTTAAGGTACAGAATACAAAATTTGGTTGAAGTCCAATGGACGTTACATGCAGTTGGACACTGGATCTATCAGCACGCGTAAAAGCATGTTGCCAACAATACCATGCGTGTGCTGGTCAGAAATAATCTGAATTATTATGATATCTTGTTGTGCCAATTTTGGATGAAATCCATTTGTTAGTATAGAAGTTACATGTATTTTAAAATTTTACATATCAGCAGGCATAGAATCATGTTGGCAGCACTGCCTTGTATTAATTACTCCAAATTAATCTAGAATGTCAGGGGCTATACGTGTGCAAAGTATAGAGCTGTTGGCTTGCATACTTTCTGATATTATTGATATTAGGGTAAAAAGAATATAGACAGCATTTATTAACAGTTGGCAGCCCTGATTGCTCTTAACAATACTTATAGTCATATCTGTTACGATACACATAGCACATACGAAATTTGGTTGAAATCCAACTGATAGTATAGAAGTTACATGTATTTAAAAATTGGTACTATCAGCAGGCTTATAATCATGTTGGTAGACCTGACGTATATAAGTTACTCCAAATTAATCTAAAATGTCAGAATATACGTGTGCATAGTTTAAAGCTGTTGGCTTGCATACTTTCTGATATATTGGTATTTGGATAAAAAAAAATAGAGAGAGAGCAATTATTAACAGTTGGCAGCCCTGGTGGCTCTTAAGAATACGCTCAGTCATATCTGTTTATGTACAGATGTTTCATACAAAATTTGGTTGAAATCCGATTGATAGTGTAGAAGTTATATGCATTTAAACATTGGACCTATCAGATGGCTTAAAATTATTTTGGCAACACTGTCATGGTTGGCCTCCTGGAAATTAAACTGAAATAGTCTTATCTACATGTGTGCCAATTTTGGAATAGCTCCCATGTATACCTTGCAAGATATCCAACATGGAGCTCAAATTTCTAGTGCGTTTTTTCAGCAGTTGGTAGCACTGACATAATTTTCAAATATGGACGTGAGCTATTCCGGTGCACATCTTTACTCATACTAAATTTGGTTTTGATTGCTGCAGCCGTTTAGGAGTTGATAGGGGGGGACACACACACAGCCAGACAGACAGACAGAAGGACAGACAGACAGACAGACAGACAGACAGACGGACGGACAGACAGACAGACAGACAGACACACATTTTCCCGGATCGATCTCATAAGTCTACTTTTTCCTCATTTTTGCAAAATGTGAAAAGTAGGCTAAAAATGCTTTACTGATTTTTGGCTCAATGCAACAATAAGGATAGAAGGAGATTTAATTGGGTATGACACATCTGGTAAAATTATCTCAGTTTATTTTAAAGTTAAAATCTGACTGCAAGGATGCTCAAAGCAGCATCATCCACGTGTGGCGATCCACACTCTTATTTACACACAATATACAGAAATTTTCCAAACACATTTGACAATCTTTTTGGAAACACAAGTCCAATTAATAGTCCTGTGGACTGTGTTCCAAAATTATTAATATTTAATTCCAGTTCAAAATTAATTGTCTATACTGGAAATAACGTAGATCACTGTTTGAATATTTACATGATATTAACACTCGTAGAATAAATGTTCATAGAATTTTTCAACTTTCACTTGTTTTCCAGTTTCAAAAATATATCGTCGAAAATATTATCAACATCGAAGCAACACAAATTATTTATACATATTAATAACATCTGAAAAGTATCTGACCTTGAGCATAGCATCGAAGAACTGTGCGAAGCACAACAACAATTAATTGTTCTTCTGACATTAAACATTCGAGAAGTGACTCGATTACGAACTTCAAGTTCCACACAAAATACATGATTTCTGAATCATCAACTTGATCAATAAATGGTTGAACCATTCAACTATTCAATTATCCACTTGGGAACATTATTATAAAAATATTTATATTCATGGCCATTTTTAGCAACTTTTACAACTTGCAATTCTTCGACAGAATGCGGAAATTAGAATTGTAGTTTTATAATAAATTCATTTAGTTCATGGCACTAGGATTGAAAATATCCTTCAAATTATTCGTGGTTAAAGAATTATTTTTAATTGGCAGTGGCCCATTATATTATTTGTGTAAGAACACAATATTACAACAACAACGGCAAAGGTCTTCCTCTGAAGAAGAATAAACTACTATCATGACAAATCCGGGTTCTAGCAAAATCAAAGTCTAAATGGAATTCGTAAACAAGGTTCAAATAAGAACTGATGGTTCGGGTTATTCATACGACGAAATGTGTAGTTCCAATACTCCTACTATAAACCTGAGCCATCGAACCTGCTATTTGATTGATGCTCGAAAAAACCTTCACTCCTGCGACTTAAACATGCGCACCTGGGAATGGCATTTCAACTACTCCACACACATAAATTATCTTCCCAAAATTTATACAATAAATCAAGCCTCTGCTTGTTATCAACACTGGAAGATTAATAAACTTACAAGTTTATTTTATTTTACCATTCAGTTCAACCCGTGAATTTACCATACTTATGAAAAGCTTTATTTCACTTTCGAGTGTATTTTCGTCATGATTTTATATAAATACAAAAATATCCTATTTGATACAAATATCATTTGCTTCCCGTTTCATGCCTCTCCGTGTTATATGAAAAATATACTTTGCTCAAAGCTAATATCAACTGTTCAACCAGAACTGAAATGTTGGTTGAATGCGGGCTTGCGCTAACCACTCTCCTTCGGAAAATCTCTTGTTCCAGACTAGAAATGATTAAACTACTTCACAGGCTCTTTCTCAATACACATGATTATTAGAAAATATAATATCCAAGAATTATTTAGAAAAATAATAAAAATTATTATTATTATTATTAGTGGATTATTATTATTATTATTCGTTATATCATTTTAAATATGTTTAATTATCATCTCATTATGTGAGAATCCACATGTTCGAACCTTCGAATATGGAAAAAATATCCATTCCTCAACAAAAATAAATTTAACTTTTACAGTTACATCGGGGGTTTTCCGTGTTTTCCTAAAAATATGAAAAATTCAAATAAATCTTCGAAATGCTCGGTCATCGATCCTAAACTGTTCTGAGTGCTGAAAATGCTCAGAATAACTCTAACAAGTCTTGCGTAAATCATTGCAAGCTTTAAATACGACGAAAAATAAAATGTGTTGGTCATCTGCAGAAAAATTGTTTGTTCCAATTAGCTAGGCATAATATAATTCAAATGTGGCTTACATTTCTTGATGGTCTTGAAGCGTAGTAAACCTGGTCTGTACCAGATTTATCCATAGACATGCCCTATTGGACAAGCACGTATAATCCTTGTATCGGCCGCCATCATATACCCACAATTCGTCTAGTCAGACATAGTGGTAGTATCTTTTGACGTTTGAATTAACTGTTGTTCCATTTTAATAAGGGCTTCTATCAAAGCCATAACAGTTTGTTTAAATAGGGTCAGATCTAAGTGATCTCTTCTTAGATATGTCAGTTGTAACATAACTCACTGTAATCTTATCAGTACAAGAAAAACACTGACAGTCTAAGCAGTTAACGGCTGTTCTGAAGATCGTTCCCTGGGCATGGTTTGTTATATCACCATCTGCCATGCGCTAAGCAACCTGCAGTTTCCCTTGCGTAGACTAATGAACGCCACCGTTATAGACTAGTCTTCAGTGTACTGACAGATCGAAGTGGTTAACTAGTTACAAATAATGAAAAACTGACTGAATGGATTGAAACATCCAAGTATTAAGTTACTACTGGACTGTGACAAAATACTAATTTCTAGACAGAGTCTAGCATATGTCCTTGTAGAAATATAAATATTTCCACCAATGTCTGTAGAAATCAATCACCTCAGTGATTCTCCTCACCAGAAACTTACTAAGTCCCAACTCGTAGCGCAGCACTTTTCGTGACTATCACGACTTGAAAAGAACTTCTGCGTAGATCTGGCAACCATGTGCCTTGGCTCAGCGTAGACGCAACTTGCTCGCCAAGTGCTTGTGTTAGAATGAGCTGACCATGCCTCGCCCAGCTGGCTTTTATTCAAAACGGTCAGGGTCACGCGTCATCACCTGATATCTAGAAATCCTCATATCTCTTGAATCCCTGGTCCGATTTACTTGATACTAATTGCATTCTCTTTCATTTGGCCGTGCCAGTAATCTGATCCCAGTCTCAAGTCTCTGCTCCATAGTTAACTATTTAATCAATAAATAGCCTCCACCTCTGCTATTACTCGCTACGTCACTTGACATCCAACTATCGGTAAATTCTTTCTAAATGCTTCTCGAAGCAATGTAGCGCGATATTCAAATATCTGAACTTTCAAAAGCGGCTACAGCCTTTCCCTTGATATCTAGGTGTCTGAATCTTGGAATACCCATTCCTAGAGTTGGGCACAGTACGGGTCTCCTAGTAACCTTTATGAACCTCACACAGGTGCCACTTCAAACTATTTAGAACAGACCTCCCGTATTTTATGGAGAAACTACAAACAAGGCGAAAAGTCATTCTGTATATTCTTCACCAGGCCATGAAAGTCTAGACCAGTTTATTAGCCCTTGTATTAGTTACAAGGATGAACTGGTGCTTAGTGGACGTTATATTAAGGTAATGTAGAAGACAGTGAGTGTCCCCAGGCACGGATCATCCTGGCGAGGCTTGTCATGTGGCCTGGATGGGAGACGGGATTAATGCTCCCTTGGCGCATGTTAGATACAAACTAATTTACATACATCCAGCATTGTCTAGCTGCACCACACAATCTTATGCATACTGCAACAGTCAAGTCACCTCTGACAGATTGCACGCTGAGGTCCTCGACTACAACACCCAGAATTCATTGTTGATGATTGATTTGGGGGCAGACAATGTGACACTTAGGTGTGTGTGTAAAATTTGTATGATAACCTGTGCTATTTTGGTTTATGTAGCAGTGTGAATGTCTTCCCCTTATTACTCCAGTTTTTCAACGGTGTCGGGGATGTGATGCAATGAAATCCTACGTGACGTATCTATTTTGCGGCCGGATGCCCTTCCTGAAGCCAAACTCATGAGAGGAGTTAATGTGAGATGAAATGAAGTTGAATGAAACAGGGCAAGGCGATGGGAGAAAGCGGCCGTGGTCTATTAGAAAATACCATCCTTGGGGCCGATAACCCAGATGTTAGGCCCCTTTAAACAACAATACATGATCAGCAAAATACCATCCTAGCAATTTCCTGGAGTCAAAAATGGGGAAACCACGGAAAACCATTTCAAGGACGGCCGACGAATCCTCACATAGCTTGGCCCCAAGGCCTAGCTTTGCGCGTTAGAGAGCGTAGCTACGGCTGTCGATGTGTGCATTTGTAATTCAAGCGAGGATTGTGAAGAAGGCGGCCGTGGCCTTCAGTTAGGAACCATCCCGGCAGTTGCCTGGCATAAATATGGGTAACCATAAAAATCCACTTCTAGCGTGACGGAGGAGGAAACCGAACCCACATCCTCTCAGTTTCGCCTCTCAAGGCTTCCAGCCCACAGACCAGAATTAAATTTGTTGGCAGAGCTGGGATTAGAAGCTGGACCTCTGGGCGACAAGTGAGATAGAGAATAAACAAGTAGTTCAGTGAAAAACCATATAGCCTATCTTCATACATCCTACTTATGTTAATTCCCTGTATCAACATACAGAATTTCAGTTTGATTGTTGTAATATATTCGTAGATATTGATTGGTAAGTCGTAAAAAAATTAAAGTGCATGGTCGGGGCCGGCCAAATTAGTACTATGACCTCCTCGAGTTTCATTTAAATCGCTCCAGCCGTTTAGATTTTATTAGGGAGGGGGGGGGGGGGGGCGCACACACACACACATGGGCAAAAGGTGATCTACTGTAGTTAGTTATTGAGGTTTTAAGGGGCGGAACTAGGAGTTCATCTACCCCTAAAATCTGATCAATTGAGTGATTGTTGGATTACCGGTGAACTGGAGCGTACACTGATGAATTCGCCTCCTATGATTGAGTGAAGCAGCTCTAATAGCTCATTATATCTCCAGATACACTCTTGTACAGTAATTACCCAAGTCTGACGCTGTCATATGCACACTTGTATCGTAACTGACGGCCTGTCATTTCCAACCCCCCGTTCCCAGTGAAACATCACTAATTAGCCTGGTCCTTGACTCTAAGTAACGCCAGTCTTATTTTACAATATACGAGGACGAATCAAAAAGTAAGTTATACTTCCCAGTTATGGCCCTTTATTACACCACATACACATAGGCGACACGGCTGTGACAACATACAATGTAAGTTCACTTTTCCACATAGTCCCCAAGAGACTGCAAACATTTCTCGGAACGGGCAACCAACATTTCGATTCCGGATGCGTAGAAATCACCTCCATGAAGTGTTATGCGCCTATTCTCTCTAATGATCCCTTCCAAACGGTCAACATTTGCAACGGTACTCGACGTTGCGGGCCTGCCTCCGAGCTATTCTTCCGTGAGATCCGTGCGTCCGGCGTCAAATTGCTTGCCTTATCCCAGGGCCATCCAGTCAGCGCTCCCCGAGCGCTAGCGCTCCATACGCGCTCTAAGCCAGTGCTCCGAGCGCTTTGTTGGAAGCTAGTTTCAGAAGTGGTGGGAGGAGTTTGGCTGGCTGAGTGCGCTGAAGTGTGCAGCCGATCCATCAGTCGCTAGTCTAGTCAAATTCACTTTGTTGACAGCATGTAAGTAAATCAGTTTCGCAGTGGTCATGACCGAAGAGCATACAAAAATAGTTAGCTTTCTAATGAAATCTACCTAACAGAGGGGTGAAGCAGCAGTCTTTAAAACAGAATTAGAAATTTCATTTTTCTGTACAGCTTATAAAGGGCATGCTAAATGCTTAGTGGGCAACAGAGATGTAATGTGTTAAAAAGAACACAATTTGTTGTTGAATTTTCCTCTCTAATATATTCACATTTCAGTTTGGAATAAATCACAATATTCTTTACTTAACACTTGTGTTCGTTTCCTGCACATTCCATACATCGGAGTACCATTCGATTTGTATATGCGGTATATTTGTTATGGCAAAACAGGCCTATTAATATGTCAACAATCCGACAAGAGCCGTTGGCCGCACGACTGTACGTACGTAGCTAGTCAGCGTGGTCCGAACATCGTCCGTCTCCTCGCTGCCACAGTGTAGTGGTGGTAGGGGAAGGAGCGCTAGTCTGACTGCCCAGTGCTCCCCGAGCGCGGCCGCGCACCCGGAGCGCAATGACCGGATGGCCCTGCCTTATACCACTGACAAAACCAGGTCGAGAAATTGCACGCTCACGATATACAGGATTGATTTCACGATGAATGTCCGTGCAATTGAGCCGGTTAACCCATAGAAAACTGATCGTTGCATGCACCTCCAATTTGGAGTGAACACCCAGTTGAGGCGCCATTATTGAGCCTAGCCTGCTATGTACTCACACCTCACTACTCTTCCCATCGGACGTATCAGCAGTGCATTGGCCACGGTTACGGCACACAGCGTGCTGTCTAAACTACACACACACAAAAAAGAAACAAACCAACAAACAACACAAACACACACAAACACACAAAAAAAAAGTCAAACAAACAAAACAAAAAGACAAACAAACAACAATACTAACAAGGAATCAAAAAGACAAACAAACAAAATCATCATCTTCTTTGCATTTTCCCACTTATGTGGGGTCTGCCTTCCTGAAATGATTCCTCCACTTCAATCGATCCATAGCGTCCCGGGGGCGGAGTTTAGCGAGCCGCATGTCATCTCTCACCCTATCCAGCCAGCGTGTTTGAGGTCGCCCTCGAGGTCGACGATCCTCCACATTCAGTTTTTTTTTAGCGTATGGCTTTTAGTGCCGGGAGTGTCCGAGGACATGTTCGCCAGTTTTGTAGCTGCTTCGAGACGGACACCCAATGGGTGAGCTACAAGTACCGTTGGGGAGGAAAGTTGGAAGGGAAGGGCGAGGAGTTGGAAGGTAGCGGCTGTGGCCTATAGTTAGGGACCAATCCCGGCATTTGCCTGGAAGGAAGATGGGAAACCACAGAAGACCATCTTCAAGGTTGCCGGTGGGGGAATTCGAACCTCCTCGCCGTAACGACCACGGCTAACTCACCCGGTCACATACAGTTGAAGGGCAGTCTTAGCAACTGAGGTTTCACTGCTACGGAGCACATGTCCATACCACCGCAGACGTGATTTGCGCATTTTCCTCTGCTGTGATTTGGGTAACCTTGAAATCCTTCCGCACAGCATCATTCCTAATATGGTCCTAGGGCGTGGTGGAGCAGCGGTCAAGCTGTTGGCCTCTCACCAAGGTGGACCGGGTTCGATTCCCGGTCAATGCATGTGAGATTTTCGAAGTGAAATGCCATGTCCTGTGGTTCGGATTCCACGTAAAAAGGAGGTCCCGTGGCTCATGATCGCATGATTAACGGTCACGTAAAACTAAAAGCTTCCTTCCTTTTCTAATATGGTCCAGTCGAGTCAAGCCATCGGACCACCGCAACATCTTCATTTCCATTGCATGAAGCGCCTGTTCGTGCTTCGATGTTGTAGGCCAGCATTCAGATCCATAAAGGGCCACCGGTCTAATCACTGTGCGATATACTTTAGATTTTAGATGCAATGGAATGTTCTTATCGCATAGGACTCCAGTAATTTGGCACCATTTCATCCATGCGGTAGTGACTCTTGTTTTGACATAGGAATTGTGCTGCAGTCAGAGGTGATCCAAGGTATTTGAATTGGGTCACTTTATTAAGTCCAACCTCACCAACAGTGATCGTGCCATCAGTTTGGCCACCGCATTCAAGGTATTCTGTCTTCTTCAGGTTCAATTTCATCCCAGATTCTTCAAGACGCATCTTCCACTTTTATACTTGCTGTTAGAGGCGCCCACGGGTCTCGTTAGCTAACATGACATCATCCCAAACAAACAAAATGACAATCAAAAACACAAACGAACAAATACCAACAAACATACAACCAAACACACAGAAATTATATTTTTATACTGTAGAGATGATAATTTTATGAGTCACGTCATCCACATTAAATAGCTTTTTATATTTTCTATGTTATAGTCTGTCCTTCCCATCTATTAATGTTAATTATGACTGATTAACACTTTAATGGACTAGCGAAAAAACTGTTCAAATTTACACCGCCTATATTTTACTGTCATTTCCAGTGCAAACTCCATGAAAATATTATTTAGAGAGCGTGGATTAATCTTCATTCACTTGTTTATACGAGAAGGCTGGATTATTAAGTGTTAAATTCAAGCTCAGAATTAGGAATAGGGTGTAGCCTCTGAATGTATATGCTATCAACTGAAACATTGCAATCTTACCTCTTGATTACTTGTCGCGCGCGCGCACACACACACGCACGCACGCGCACGCGCACACACACACGCGTACACGCACACGCACACACACACACACACACACACACGCACGCACGCACGCACGCACACACACACACACACACCAATGCGTAGTTGCTAGCATTCTGAACTGCTGTGGCCAAGATAGCGGGTTCAAACCCGGTCGAAGTCGTCGGATTTTTAAGGGCATTAAAATCCCTCAGTATGCCTTCATTTTGAGGGGAAGTAAAGCCGGTGGTCCCATGTCATAGATTTATGGCATGTGAAAGATCATTCCACAGACTGAACTTGTGTGAAGCTAAATTTCTAGGTTAGATTTCGTTGGAACGCTCTATCAAAGTTCCTACGTTCACCACTAGGTATCAATGACATCTGGTAGCGAATGTTGGAACTACTTGAAATTGAACGGAACTTGTAGCTCACCCTATGGGTGTCCGCTTGAAGCAGCTACAGCCTCTGGCGAGCCGAACATGTCCTCAGACACTCCCGGCACTAAAAGCCATACGCCAAATAAATAAATCTTAGGCACTAAGAAATTGTGGTCATATAGCCAGTGTATTAGGGCGTGTGTGTGTGTGTGGAATTTGTGTGATAACCTGTGTTATTGTGATGGTTGTACTAGAGTGTGGCCTTAAGTTAGGAACAATCCCGGCATTTTCCTGGAGTAGAAATGGGGAAATCACGGAAAACCACTTCCATGATTCTGAGATAGGAATCTAACCCGCCTCTTCTCAGTTTTTCCTCACGATATTAAGTGTACTACATCCATCCCTTAGACCAGAAATGAACGTCTTGGCCGAGCCGGGAATCAAACCAAGGCCTCCGCGGTGACATCACAAACAAGAAACTGAAAAAATATGTTGTACTTCAGAAAGAACAAATTTTCCTTTCACTCGAGAATTCTTTCACAAAAAATTCACTTCCACGTCATCTTCGTTATTTTCTTGCTTAGTGACATTTTCGATAAGTATGTCTTTTAGTGCCGGGAGTGTCCGAGGACATGTTCGGCTTACCAGATGCTGTAGCTGCTTGAAGTTGACACCCATGGGGTGAGCTACAAATTCCGTTCAATTTCAAGTAGTTCCAACTTTCGTTACCAGATGTAACTGACACCCAGTGATGAAGGTTGGAACTATGATAGAGAGTTTCAACGAAATCTAACCTATAAATTTAGCTTCACGCAAGTTTAGTTAGCTGAAGGATCTTTGACATGCCATAAATCTATGACATGGGACCGCCGGCTTTACTTCCCCTCCGAAGGAAGGCATAGTGAAGGTTTTTAACGCTCTTAAAAAATTCCGACAACTTCGTCCGGGTTTGAACCCGCGATCTTGGGCACAGCAGTTCACCATGCTACCAACTACGCCACTAACAACAGGGTTTATGTCAAGTTCTTCAAAAACTGATGAGACCTACCTATTCCATAAACCGAATGCGTCATTGGAACAATCAAACATCACCATCTCATCGACTATCGGTAATTCTTCATCAGAACTGTGATCGTAAACAGAATAAATATTCTTTGCAGCTGCGTAGCCCAGTCAGTAGAGCCACTGAGATTGTAACTGAAAGGGAGTAGGTTCAATTTTGACCTAGGTGGTGGATTTTAGATATATACTACTACTTTCAGAAACGCAAATGACCTTGGGTTACACAGTGCTACAACATAAATGGACACTACAGCAGACATCACCGTAACAAAGGTTATCAGACAATTTATACACACACCAAAGTACACGGGGCATTATGACCACGATGTTGCAGTGCCCCTAAAGAAACAACACAACAACAGGAATGAGTACCAGATGGCTGCGCAGGAAGCTGACAAACTCATCCCATATATAGAGCCCTGCGCGGATAAACTAAATGTTATCAGCATCCGGCCCGCATCCGCACGTTTAATATCAGAATCTACTGGCATTACAATAATATTTTTAGCCTACATTTCACATTTTGCAAAAATGAGGAAAAAGTAGACTTATGAGATCGATCCGGGGAAATGTGTGTCTGTCTGTCTGTCCTTCTCTCTGTCTGGCTGTGTGTGTGTCCCACCCCTATAAACTCCTAAACGGCTGCAGCAATCGAAACCAAATTTAGTATGAATAAAGATGTATACAGGAATATCTCAAGCCTATAATTAAAATTGATGTCAGTGCTACCAACTGATGAAAAAACGCACTAAAAATTTGTTCTCCATGTTGGATATCATGGAAGGTATGCATGGGAGCTATTCCAAAATTGGCACAAATGTAGATAATACTATTTCAGGTGAATTTCCAGGAGGCCATACATGACAGTGTTGCCAAAATAAATTTAAGCCTTCTGATAGGTCCAATATTTAAATGCATATAACTTCTACACTATTAATTGGATTTCAAGCAAATTTTGTATGTAATATGTGTACATAAACAGATATGACTGAGTGTATTCTTAAGAGCCACCAGGGCTGCCAACTGTTAATAATTGCTCTCTCTTTTTCTTAATCCAAATACCAATATATCTGAAAGTATGCAAGCCAACAACTCTATTCTTTGCACACGTATAGCACCTGACACTCTAGATTAATTTGGAGTAATTAATATAAGTCAGTGCTGCCAACATGATTCTATGCTTGCTGATAGGTCCAATTTTATAATACATGTAACTTCAATACTAACAAATGGATTTCATCCAAAATTGGCACAACAAGATATCATAATATTTCCGATTATTTCTAACCAGCACACGCATGACATTGTTGGCAACATGCTTTTACGCGTGCTGATAGATCCAATGTCTAACTGCATGTAACGTCCATTGGACTTCAACCAAATTTTGTATTCTATAACTTAAGAGATGGAACTAAGAATATATTCAGTCACCAGGGCTGCCAACTGTAGTGCTCTATTAGGCTACATTATACCAGGAATATTTCGAGCTAATTAGACATTTCGATATTACCAACTTAATTTCGTCATTATTCTAGATAGGTTCATATACTGTAGAATAATCATTGGCATAAAAAGTAGGCTCTTTAGTTCGTCACGGAACTTCTTGTTAATTCATTAGATTAAAGCATGAAGTATTAAAGCAACACATTGAGCCATTTGAGGGAAAAGTCGTTCCCCTAGGCTATGTATGTCATGTGTTATGTTTAAATTGAATGTTATACAGGCCGAATTGCAACCTTTTTCAATATGGAGTGTAAATTATGCTTAATGACATAATTTGAATGAGATTAGCTTAAATCATCATCTTACATTTGCCATTGAAATAAAAACAAGTAGTTCCGTGAAGAACTATAAAGCCTATTTTCATATATCCTACTAATGTTAATTGCCCCAATCAACATACTAAATTTCAGTTTGATTGCTGTAATATATTCGTAGATATTGAGAACCGTCTAAATATTTCGGGTGGTCGCCATGTTGGACTTTTGTATATGTAGGGCTTAGAGTTATGATGAAGATTATTGTGTACGTGTAGTATTCAAACTTCTATCGCATGATTAGTACACAAGAAGTAAAAACGAGATTTAAAAATTTTGCACAAATGCCATCTTGTCGTTATGGAAACAATTGGAAAACATTAGATGCCAGTGGATTAAGATTTGCATAAGGATTTACTCTACCAAGTGTCACTGCACTCGGATGGTTAAATTGCGAGAAACGACCATGTGAATATTTATAATTCGCTCCGCCGCCATGTTGGATTTATGATCACCAGGTTATTGAAAGTCCTATAGGTGAACTTATGTCCATATCCCCTATGTACATTAAAAAATTCAGTTTGATCGCTGTAATAGATTCGTAGATATTGAGAACCTTCTAAATATTTCGGATGGTCGCCATGTTGGATTGTTATATGTACAGGCCTTAGAGTCATGTACCTTTAAAGGAAAATTATTGCGTAGGTTCATTATTCAAACTTTCATTTCGATCGCATGATTACGACACAAGAAACAAAAACTTAATTTAAAAATTCGCACAGCCGCCATCTTGAGGTTATGAAAATAATTGTACTAAATTACAAACCAGTGCATTACTATGTATATAAATATTTGCTGTACCAAGTTTCATTGCGTTTGGATCATTGAATCGCGAGAAAAGTCTATTTAAAACTTTCAACTTCGCTTGGCCACCATGTTCGTTTTGTAATTATCCGATTTTTGAAAGTCTCATAGATAAACTTCTAGTGGTGCCCTTTATCTCCGTGCAAAATTTCAGGGTGATACCGGCGATAGTTTCAGAGATATAGAATGCCGGTGAAATATTTCACACAGCCGCCATATTGAGGTTATGTAAACAATAGAACGAAGTTAGATGTCGGTACATTACAATGTGTATAAACATATACTGTACCAAGTTTCATTGCGTTTGGTTGGTTAACTCGCGAGAAACGTCTATTTAAAAGTCGCAAATTCGCTTGGCCGCCATGTTGGTTTTGTAGTTACCAGGTTTTCAAAGGTCACATAAGTGAACTTCTAGTAGTTCCCTCTGTCACCATACAAAATTTCAGGGTGATATCGGTAATAGTTTCGGAGATATTGAATGCTGGGGAAATATTTCGCACAGCCGCCATGTTAAATTGGTGAGACGTAACACAATGTGAAGGGCACGGTCGGTGTCGCCCTGAATAGTGCTATGAACTTACCGTTAGAATTTATTAGGGGACACACACACACACTCCACACACACACACACACACACACACACACACACACACACACACACACACACACACACGCACACACGCGCACACACACACGGACAAAAGGTGATCTCATAAGCCTATTTTATAAAAAATTGAAAATAGGCTAATAGGTTAAGGGAAACAAGTAGTTCCGTGACGAACTAAAGAGCCTACTTTTCTTAAAATCATCGAGACCATATATCAACAGTTGGCAGACATGCAGACTCTATATTCTTAGTTCCATCTCATAAGGTAGATAACGCACATGCAAACATTGGTGCAGGTCCAATATATATTTTAGTATGCACGTTACATGTATTTAAATATTGAATTTATCAGTATGCGTAAAATCAGGTTGGCGACACTGCCATAAATTGGATGCTAAAACTTAAATTGAAATATTATGATCAATATAAGTGCCAATTTTGAAAGAGCTGCATTTATTAGTATGGGAGTTACATGCGATTCAACATTAAACCTATCAGGACGCGTAGAATCATGTTGGCAGCACTGCCGTATATCGGTTACCGAAAACAATTAACCTACATTTTTCAGGTCTATATGTATGCAAAGTTTAGAACTGTTGGCCTGAATACTTTTCGATTTATTGAGATTAGGATAAAAAAAAATAGAGTGCATTTTTCAACATTTGTCAGCCCTTTTGACACTAGAAAGGCATTTTTATATCTGCTCCCGTGCGCAAATCACATACTAAATTTGGTTGAAATCCAATAGATAGTGTGGAAGTTAAATGCATTTCAAGATTGGACCTATCAGCAGGCATAGAATCATGTTGGCAACACTCTCATGTATGGGCAACTTTGGAATAATTCCCATGCATATCTTTCGAGATATTCAACATAGACCTCAACATTCAATTGCGATTTTTCAGCAGTTGGTTGCATTGACGTCATTTTCAAATATGGCGGTGAGATATTCAGGCACAGGTCTTTACTCATACCAAATTTGGTTTCGATAGCTGCAGCCGTTTAGGAGTTGAAAGGGGTGGGGATACTCAGACAGACTGACAGACATTTGCCCGGATGGATCTCATAAGAGTACTTTTTCTACTAAAAATATGATGTCATAAACATCTGGGTCCTTATAATGATATTCAACATGTCCGGATTGTATTCTAAAAACTATCCGTATATTTACTTCAAACATTACCCGCAGCTTATCCGCTATCCGCACGGCCTTGCAAACTATATCCGCATGGCGAGAGATTTGCCGATATACGCAGCCGCGCAGGACTTGACCCATCTAGTGCCTATGTCACAAATGGTGGAGGCCCCTACCTCCCACACAGCTCCATAGGCCTCTTTGACCTGATCGGAGATAGCTTCCCAAGTATCATCCTTATCATTAGCAGTAGACGACCCCAATGCTACACACTGCCACCAACTTAGTAAAAGCATTTTCCCCTATACGCGGGTTCTAATCATAGAGTTTTATGACGCAGGTCGAAAGTGAGAGTTTGTGGCACGCCATTCAGTAGCTGGAGCGTAAGATCTCCAGCATCTATGTTTATGTATGAAGTGTGGAGGAAATTCCTTGGTCTTCCCGCAGGATTCTATTAAAAGTTAGAGAAGTGGAGTAGCCTGACGCTTCACCACAAGGAGATACATAACGCATTTAACTTGGGCCATTATTCCAGATAAGGATAAGTTACGAGAAACTCATCCTGCTGAGAGAATTCAAGTTAGTATTCTTAGAGTCCGCCTCGTTGCGTAGTGACTAGCATGCTTTGCTCTCACCGCTGAGGTCCAGGTTCGATTCCCGGCTCTGCCAAAAAAAAAAAAAAAAAAAAAGAGAGAGCCTTACAATAGTCGCATATGATGTGTAATATGTGACATGTTATCCTACTATGTGTGTCCCGGGAGCGCAAATCCCTTGTTGACAGTGAACTCTGTTGGTCATTGTAATAACTACTTGTATAACTCCAGTGCCAAATCCTGACCATAATAAATCATACTTATTGTTATTTGCCGTGGCGGAGGCAATCCACTGCCTACTTAATACGAGCGTCGCTCTATACCGGCCAGTTAGTGAACCCATGCCAGCGATGTTATTGGAAATGGCCTCGCTTAGCCGATAGAGTGCACTGCCAAGTATAGGCGTGATTAAAAATTAGGTGTGCGGAAGGTATATTAAATGTGTTTCTTCCAGTGATATGTTTAGACAAACGAAGTTTCAATTATTGTTAGTAGTCGGCGTTAATATACTGAATTCCTACGTTGTTTGGAGTGTTTGTTGATGCGATATAGATTCCACATAGCCACATGGCCGACAGTACGTCGTTGTACCGATCTCCGCCATTACGCGCGCTTATTGTTTCCGTCCCATGCACTTCCGTCCAATCCATTTCCGTCCCTTTTCCAAAATCACTCCCACAAACATGTCCAGATACCGAGTGGAAAGATGTCACACTTCAAAAAATAATTCTGTTCTGAGGGCGGGCTGGAACGGGGTAAAACTAAGAGAAGGGCTGGTATATTGGCTTTCACGGCCAGTGAATTAAAACTCAGCAATTCTTTTAGGTTTGTGCCATGTCTTGGGTGGGGTATCGCCTCGGACACCAAGCTGGCTCATCAGCGGGCTCTTGGTGTCCCCGCCCAGACCGCCACAGGATTAGCGAACTGCGCGCTACCTCCCTTTTTATAGAGCGCACCTCCACCTGTTTACTGGGAGAACTAAAATCTCAAGCAGCCATAACCTCCCAATGAAGGCTTCCAAAAAAAGATGGTATATTGGCTTTCACGGCCAGTGAATTAAAACTCAACCATTCTTTTAGGTTTGTGCCGTGTCTTGTGTGGGGATTTGCTTACGACACCAAGCTGGCTCATCAGCGGGCTCTCGGTGTCCCCGCCCGGACCCCCACAGGAGTAACGAACTGCGCGCTACCTCCCTTTTTATAAAGCCCACCTGCGCCTGTTTACTGCGAGAACTAAAAGCTCAAGCTGTCATAACCTCCCTATGAAGGCTTCCAAAAAAGATGGTGAGTTTTAAGAAGAAGAGGGTTCGATTTCTACCTCAGCATTTTCTGGAAGTGGCCTTCCTTGGTTTCCCACTTCTATTCCAGGAAAATATCAGGATTTTTCCTAACTTAAGGCCACGGCTACTTCCTTCCCAATCCTCACCTTAATTGCATATACGCACACATACAGCCATCACAATAACACAGGTTCTCAGGCAAATTCCACAAATTCCACACATACCCAAATACACAGATCTACATAACCACGATGTGGTATAGCCCCTAAAAGTCAGTCTACAACAACAGTATTCTTGCAGCATACTAGGGTAAATGTATCTTGCTTGGACCATCTTTACTTTGATAAAATCTTTATTGGTTTTCAGAGAATAACCTTCAATTTGTCATGTTGGTTCCAACATCACCTCGGTTTAAATTGCTAATACTCTCCACTGTTGATGTGCAGATATTGTGTGCTGTAGAACGAGACTCCTGTGATACGGGGGATTATACACCGCTCATAACATCTCGGCATGGTGATGATTCAAAACTCTCTACCTTGGTTATTTTTCAGGAGTGGTAAACATCGTGATACATTACACTACAAAATTCCCGCAAACACAGATTGGAGGCATCCATGACATCCTGGACGACACTAAAGGTTTAAACTATGCATACCTGTTAAATTCTGTGTGTTAATACGACTTAACAATCAAACACTAACCTAACCTGGGCATTACACCCTAGAAACACTTGCTTCTACTGTAGTACAAGCATTAATTTTCTACCAGTCATCTCACCTAGCAGCGACCAATGGTTTCCCCCAGACAGTCGTCTAAACTAGTAGTGACCTATGGTTTCCCCCAGACGGTTGTCTCAACTGGTAGCGACCAATGGTTTCCCCCAGACGGTTGTCCAACCTAGTAGCGACCAATGATTTCCCCCAGACGGTTGTCTATCCTAGCAGCGAACAATGGTTTCCCCCAGACGGTTGTCTCAACTAGTAGCGACCAATGGTTTCCCCCAGACGGTCGTCTATCCTAGCAGCGACCTATGGTTCCCCCAGACGGTTGTCCAACCTAGTAGCGACCAATGATTTCCCCCAGACGGTTGTCTATCCTAGTAGAGACCAATGGTTTCCCCCAGACGGTTGTCCAACCTAGTAGCGACCAATGATTTCCCCCAGACGGTTGTCTATCCTAGCAGCGACCAATGGTTCCCCCAGACGGTCGTCTAACCTAGTAGCGACCAATGGTTTCCCCCAGACGGTCGTCTATCCTAGTAGTGACCAATGGTTTCCCCCAGACGGTTGTCTATCCTAGTAGCGACCAATGGTTTCCCCCAGACGGTTGTCTATCCTAGCAGCGAACAATGGTTACCCCCAGACGGTTGTCTAACCTAGTAGCGACTAATGGTTTCCCCCAGACGGTCGTCTAACCTAGTAGCGACCAATGGTTTCCCCCAGACGGTCGTCTAACCTAGTAGTGACCAATGGTTTCCCCCAGACGGTCGTCTATCCTAGTAGCGACCAATGGTTTCCCCCAGACGGTTGTCTATCCTAGCAGCGAACAATGGTTTCCCCCAGACGGTTGTCTAACCTAGTAGCGACTAATGGTTTCCCCCAGACGGTCGTCTAACCTAGTAGCGACCAATGGTTTCCCCCAGACGGTTGTCTATCCTTGTAGTGACCAATGGTTTCCCCAGAAGGTTGTCAAACCTGTTAGTGACCAATGGATTTAGAAGAGATCAGTGCAACTCTTCAATTAAAATGAACAACTATAAGTAATTTACGAACATTCGTAACTCACCACCTCATTGTTTCAAACCTCATTCTGTTGGTTGGTTCTTAAGTTTAGGGGCTGCGACAACGCGGTCATGTAGCCCCGTGTACTTTGGGTGTGTGTAGAATCTGTCTGATAACCGGTGTTAATTGTGATGGCTGTATTAGTGTGTGTTAACTGTTTTTTAATTTAAGTACAGACTGCAACTTAGAATTTTTCAAACAGTACCTACGTTTGGCGCCAAGCGCCACCATCAACGTCTACTAGGCCAAGTTCAGAACTTAGCTACTAGACACCACCGCAGTCGGCTCTTGTCAACGAACGTAGAAACCTAAGAGCGTTGTTTACATTCTTAACTTATCCAATTTAGCTTCACACAGGTGTAATTAGTGGAAAGTTCTCTAACATGCCATAAATCTATGACATGGGACCGCCGGCTTTACTTCCCCTCCGAAGGAAGGCATACTGAGGGATTTTTAACGCTCTTAAAAATCCGACGGCTTCGTCCTGGTTTGAACCCGCTATCCTCATTCTGTTGGAAATGCTCTAAACATTATTCAATTTCAAAATAAACATGGAAGTTAAGAAATATATATATTTAAAGAAAGTTTGTGTCAAAGTAAGGGGTTAGTTTTGAGGAACATTCCTGAAAAAAAAAAAAAAAGAACCGATTAAATTCTTTTAGGAGTTTTTGACCGAAAGGTAAAAGTAAAAAAAAAGGAATGGGCAATATAATCAGTCAGTAGTAGCGCTTCAGTCGGTCAACACGAATTTACCCAATGAATGGGCGGGGTACAAGTAGATATGTATAAATACACTCCTGGAAATAATATTATGTATTAGTTGATTATCACTATTAAAATAGTGGCTTCGGTGGCGTAGTTGGTAGCATGCTCAACTGCTGTGCCCAAGATCGCGGGTTCAAACCGGCCGAAGTAGTCGGATTTTTTTAAAGAGCGTTACAAAAAATCCTTCTGTATGCCTTCCTTCGGGAGGAAGTAAAGCCGGCGGTCCCATGTCATAGATTTATAGCTTGTTAAATAACTTTCCAGTAACTAAACTTGTGCGAAGCAAAATTTCTAGGTTAGATTTCGTTGAAACGCTCTATCAAAGTTTCAACGTTCACCACTAGGTGTCAGTGACATCAGTTAGCGAAAGTTGGAACTACTCAAAATTAAACGGAACTTGTAGCTCACCCTACGGGAGTCCGCTTGAAGCCGCTACAGAATCTGGCGAGCCGAACATGTCCTCGGACACTCCTAGGACTAAAAGCCATACGATAAATAAATAAATAAACTATTAAAATGGGGCAATTTAGGATAATAATGATAATTAACAAATACATGTAATGGGAGGGAGGAATGGATGGACGGAAGGATGGAAGGATATATTGACGGAGCGAGGGATGAGGGAAGGATAAATCGTTGGACAGATGGTGGGATGGTTGGGGAGAGGGAGGGATGTACGGACAGATGGAAGGGGGGAAGGATGGATTGGTGAAGGGGTGGACGAAGGTATCGAGGGATGGACCGATGGATAGGTAGGGGGAGGGGGAATGAATTGGCTGATGGAGGGAGGATTAAATTGATTTGCGTTGAATTGAATATGGAAACAATGAGAAACGAAATTTAAAGACTACTGACGGTGGGGTTCAAACTCACATGCCCTTCGAATCCGACACATTGCCAGTGCCATAATACCCATAGCTATCACAGATACGACTGCTATTTATTTATTTATTTATTTATTATTTATTTAGTCGATTTACCCTCTAGGTTGGTGGTTCCCACGGACTCAGCCAGGGAACTCACCACTACCGCCTCTATGGGCAGTGTCCTGGAGCTTGGAACTTCTTGTCGGGATGGATACAACTGGGGAGATGTGATCAGTACTTCGCCCAGGCGGCCCCACCTGCAAAGCGAACAGGGGCCTCATGAGGGATGGAAAGGGATGGAAGATTGGATGGATAGGCTAGGAAGAGGGAAGGAGGCGGCCGTGGCCTTACAGTAGGTACCATCGCGGCATTTGCCCGAAGACGAAGTGGGAAACCATAGAAAACCACTTCGAGGATGGCTGAGGTGGGAATCGAACCCCCTCTACTCATTTGGACAACCCGAGGCTGAGTAGACCCCGTTCCAGTCCTCATACCACTTTTCAAATTTCGTGGCAGAGCCGGGAATCGAACCCAGGAACTCCGGGGTGGCAGCTAACCATGCTGACCGCTACGCTACGGAGGCGACGACTGCTATTTAACAGAGTAATTATTTCTCGTTACCAAAGCCTGTATAATTCGAGATATAATTTCTCTGGTGTAGGTTCCCCCCTGGCTGTAATGACATATTCATTAGTAATTCAAACGAGGTTGGCTTGGCTTTATAATTGGGTGTGTATGTGAACAATCACTGGGATTGTTAGTGAAAGTTTCTATTTACCGCAAGCAGTAAACCACACACAAAGTTTTATTAAAGCTGACAATATTTGTGTCTCTCTCTGTTGGCTAATAAAACGAGTATACCACACAATTATGAGCTTATTTTTAGCCTACTTTTCACATTTTGCAAAAATGAGGAAAAAGTAGTCTTATGAGATCGATCCGGGAAAATGTGTGTCTGTCTGTCTATCTGTCTGTCCTTCTGTCTGTCTGTCTGGCTGTGTGTGTGTCCCCCCCTATCAACTCCTAAACGGCTGGAGCAATCGAAATAAAATTTGGTAGGAGTAAAGATATATACATGAATATCTCACGGCCATATTTGAAAATGATGTCAGTGCTACCAACTGCTGAAAAATCGCAATTGAAATTTGAGCTCCATGTTGGATATCTTGGAAGGTATGAATGGGAGCTATTTCAAAATCGGCACACATATAGATAATAATATTGCAGTTTAATTTCCAGAAGGCCATACATAGCAGTGTTGCCAAAATGATTATAAGCCTACTGATAGGTCCAATATTTAAATGCATATAACTTCTACACTATCAATTGGAATTCAACCAAATTTCGTATGTTGTATGTGTACGTAACCAGATATGACTGAACATATTCTTATGAACCACCAGTGCTGCCAACTGTTAAAAAATGCTCTTAATTTATTTTATCCAAATACCAATATATATGAGAAAGTATGCAAGCCGACAGCTTTAAACTATGCACACGTATAGTACATGACATTCTATATTAATTTGGAGTAACTTATATACGTCAGTGCTACCAACATGATTCTAAGCCTGCTGAGAGGTCCAACTTTAAATACATATAACTTCCATACTATCATTTGGATTTCAACCAAATTTCGTATGTGCTATGTGTACCATAACAGCTATGACTATGCGCATTCATAAGAGCAACCAGGGCTGCCAACTGTTAATAAATGCTGTCTCTATTTTTGTTACCCTAATATCAATATATCAGAAAGAATGCAAGCCAATAGCTCTAAACTTTGGACACGTATAGTACCTGGCATTCTAGATTACTTTGGAGTAACTAACATACGTCAGTGCTGCCAACATGATTCTAAGCCTGCTGATAGGTCCAATTTTAAAATGCATGTAACTTCTATACTAACTAATGGATTTCATTCAAAATTGGCACAACAATAGATCATATTATTTCAGATTATGTCTGACCAATACATGCATGACACTGTTGCCAACATGATTTTACGCGCGCTGTTAGATCCAATGTTTAACTGCATGTAACGTCCATGCTATTCATTGGACTCCAACCAAATTTTGTATTCTGTACCTTAAGGTCTGATCAGGTTATTTCACTTGGTGTGTAGGATTTATGAGACAGGTGAGGTACCCCCTGATTTCAAGAAGAATGTAATCATCCCTATACCAAAGAAAGTGGGAGCTGACAGATGTGAAGATTACCGTACAATCAGCTTGATTACTCATGCTTCAAAGATCCTGTCTAGAATAATTTACAAGAGGATTGAGAGCCAGATAGAAACGGAGTTGGGTGAAGACCAGTTTGGTTTCAGGAGAAATGTAGGAACAAGGGAAGCTGTACTAAGTCTTAGGCTGATTTTGGAAGGTAGAATAAGGAAAGATAAGAGAACGTTCATGGCTTTTGTAGACTTAGAAAAGGCTTTTGATAACGTTGATTGGACTAAATTGTTTGACATTTTGAAATCGATTGGAATAAAGTACAGGGATAGGAGGGTGATATACAATCTATACAGAAACCAGACAGCAGTCATTCGAGTTGAAGGACATGAGAGAGAAGCTGGTATTCAGAAAGGTGTAAGGCAAGGCTGCAACTTATCACCCATACTTTTCAATCTTTACATTGAACAAGCAATGAAGGAAATTAGAGAAAAATTTAAAGTGGGAGTGAAGATTCAAGGAGAAATAATTTCAACTCTGAGATTTGCTGATGACATCGTCTTCTTGGCCAACAAGCCTGAGGATTTGAATCAGTTTTTGAATGGTATGGACTCCGTCTTACGGAAAGAATTCATGATGAAAATTAATAAATGTAAAACAAAAATACTGGAATGCAGCCGAAATAAATCAGAAACCTCTATGGAGATCAAATTGGCAGGTGAAAAGCTGAAGGAAGTAGGAGATTTCTGTTACTTAGGAAGCAGAATAACCAGTGATGGACGAAGCAAAGAGGATATAAAAAGTAGGTTGGCTCAGGCAAGAAAAGCATTTCTACAAAAAAGGAATTTGCTGACATCGAATATAGATTTAGGTATTAGGAAGTCATTTTTGAAAGCCTTTGTCTGGAGCGTGGCGCTCTATGGAAGTGAAACTTGGACTATTGGTGCAGCAGAAAAGAGGAGAATTGAAGCATTTGAAATGTGGTGCTACAGGAGAATGATGAAGATCAGATGGGTAGATAGGGTTACAAACAAAGAGGTATTAAGACGAGTGGGAGAGGAGAGATGTTTCTGGCGACTGCTAATGAAGAGAAGAGATAGGTTGGTAGGACACATACTAAGACACCCAGGAATAGCAAGCTTAGTTATGGAAGGAAGGGTCGAGGACAAGAACTGTAGGGGTAGACCAAGGTTAGAATATGTTAAACAGATTGCCTCGGATGTAGGGTGTGGTAGCTATGTAGAGATGAAACGATTAGCTCAGGACAGGGAGGCATGGAGAGCTGCATCAAACCAGTCAAAGGACTGAAGACTCAAACAACAAACAACAACCTTAAGAGATGGAACTAAGAATACATTCAGTCACCAGGGCTGCCAACTGTAGTGCTCTATTAGGCTACATTATGCCAGGTATACAGTATTTCGAACTAATTAGAAATTTCGATATTACCAACTTAATTTCGTCATTATTCTAGATAGATCCGTATCGATTAGTCATTGGCATGAATCTTAAAATTTAAGAAAAGTAGGCTCTTTAGTTCGTCACGGAACTTCTTGTTCATTATGTCGACGATTGTATACATACTCAGCTTTCTCCTGTTTGACCGGAGAGAATTATGCGGTCATTTTTGACATCTATAATCTAACGGTCAACTGTTTAATTCACGTTTCATCTCAGCACATTATTATACATGGTCATTATGTGCGCCCCGATAAACACGGCAAGCTAAGCTGGCTGTGACTGGCGCAGATCTCGGCGCGCGGTTCAGCCAGTGTTTGGCGCGCTCCGCTGACTCATATCGTTAGTTCACACGTGTTTTGTCATTCATATGGACGCGTATCTGCAAAACTTAGACGTTAGTGTTGCACGTTTAGTGAGTATTGTGATTACTGTGATTGTTGGTCATGCCTAGACACCAATACACTTCGCGCGAACGTGTGTATATGAATAATTCGTGTATGAAAAGCAGAAAATCTTGTTTTAAAACGAGACGAAAATTTCGAATCAAGTTTCCAGGGAGACCTGTGCCTAATGCCAGTACAATTAGGAGGCTCGCTAAACGATTTGAGGAAACAGGCTCCGTAAATAATAAAAGAGTTGACAGACATTCTTTCATCAGAAGATGTACCGGGTGAGTTAGCCGTGGTCGTTACGGCGGAGGGCTGCAGGCAGCCGCTCACATCCGGGAGGCGAGGAGGTTCGGTCCCCCCGCCGGCAATCTTGAAGATGGTATTCTGTGGTTTCCCATCTTCCTTCCAGGCAAATGCCGTGGTTGGTCCCTAACTAGAGGCCACAGCCGCTACCTTCCAATTCCTCGTCCTTACATTCAAACTTTCCTCCCCAGACAACACTCCACACGCAACTGTTCTTGTAACTCACCCCATGGGTGTCCGTCTAGAAGCAGCTACAAACTCTGGTGAGCCGAACATGTCCTCGGACAATCCCGGCACTAAAAGCCATACGCTAATATATATATACATATATCAGAAGATGTCAGGTGTGTGTTACAAGTGAGGGAAGACATTTTCAGCATAGCCTATGAACACTGTAAGTACACATTAATGAACATGTTTGGTAAACATGTGAAAGTGCGCGCCACCACCGGCTGAACAGGGTACGTGCGCCCGCGATATGCGCCAGTCACATCAGACTTAGCTTGCCGTGTTTATCGGGACGCACATAGATAATTACCCTGTAACTGTGTTGTAAATAAAGTAGTGAGAACATTGACAGCAAGGACTGAACTTAAAGATAACTTTGAAGCCATTATTCAGTGTCGCCTTATTGACAAATGATATTTTAACTTTCAGTCGGTCAACACAAAATAATTCTTACTCTTTGTAAGGATGTCCATTTCTTTTAACCCACGAGGACTGGCGATTGGGTATAATATATATAATGCTATATATTTTCGTTTTGGTCAGCCCTCAATTCCTGTCGCTTACTGTACCATCCTTCCTAGCCTTGAACTTCACCCTGCGAAAGAAACATGTCCATAGCTTTTTGAACACTCATGTTATTTCTATATTATTTACTGTTGGGTCAGATTTTCCCATGGCGCCAATCCTCGCGTGACAATTTTCGGCTTACGTTAGGCGGAACAATCTGTAAAAAATAAGGGGGAAAGTCAACCTATTTTGGTGCAGCACAATAACATAGCTCTCGTTCGTATTGATCCATGTTTAGTATGTAGGGATACCTTGGTCATCATTTGTTCAAATAAATTGAGATGATTTCTTTGCCGCCACTATCACAGCCAATAATACTGTTTTGAAATTTATTGTCATTTTTCTGCATGTTAAATTTGAAATATATAAATAAACCTCATTTTATATTGGGAATAGTTCATAGGAAGACACCAAGTGTGAAATTACTTTTTTTAAATCCATTTGACTGCGACAAAAGGGAGTGACACACAATGGGTCAAAATTACCTGGCGCCAGTCTTGTATTTTTACACGCCAGTTCTCAAGGGTTAATAATTACTTCCGAGGTTTAGTCATAGCGAAATATTGTTCTTCGTCAACAGTTAATTTATGTAATTGACGTAACGACACCTTAATTAATATTACTAATTGAACATTGGCTTCGGTAGCGTAGTCGGTAGCATGCTGAACTGCTATGCTCAACATAGCGGGTTCATACCCAACCGAAATCGTCGGATTTTTATGAGCGATAATATCCAAGTTAGTTAGTTTGTTGTTGTTGTTTTAAGAGGTGGAAATACGAGGTCATCTGCCCCTAGCGATAATATCCTTCAGTATGCCTTCGGAGGGGAAGTAAAGCCGGTGAGTCCATGTCATAGATTTATGGCATGTAAAAGAACTACTATTACAATTGGTTGTGTGTAGTGTGACCGAAATCGCATTTTGAGTTACGCTCATTAATACGCCAGAACAGCGGGATCACAGGCTCGTGACTGGACGAGTGCATAATGAACTTTAGAGCGAGTCTGATAGCCTAGCTTCAGCCTGGCTGGACACTGCTAGGAGACACCGGTCTTTCAAACATATGGAATATAATCTTATTACAACGCTGCATTGATTTCAGCTTTACCTTCATGCTTTGGCAGAATATGAATAATAGAAGATACCAATCGACCAACGGCTGAATATTATTTAAATATCACCTGTGTTATACTGCACTTTGAGTTACGTCGTAATAAGTCACTGGACAGGGAGGCCCGATTCTCCCCGACTACACCACGTGATTATAGGAGGGGGAGATCGTGACCTGTTCCTTGCAACCCATCGCGGGCTTTAATTCGGAGAGAGTTCACGCTGAAAAACACATAGCCTATTTTAAACCGAGGCTTATGATTTTTCCAAATCGCACGGCATCAGATAGCTTATGTGAACATGTGTTCGATTGAAATAAACGCTCAAACGGTCTAATGTTTGAAACTAGCGATACATTCAGTGATATTCGTGTGAGTGCATCGGAGGTTTCTGTGAGTAGAACCATTTCTTACATTATCACACTACACGAAGAACAATTACAGCTTTATGATGAACTCCCCATGAACACTGCAAATCAATACATGCAAACGCACTCATACTAGGTGAACTCCTATGACACATTAAGAAGTTATTACTGCAATATTCACATTCAAATAAACATTGAGGAGCAGAACACTATTAATATAAATTGAATTTCAAGACTCTTTAAGATGTGCATTATTCAGATAGCAGTGGCGAACAGTCAAATTGTATTTGAGGAACCTGAATTATCCAGAATGCTCTTTATACACAATAAACTTTTCTTCGTGGGATCTTATGATAGCTTTTACACTATCAAGATGAGTTCAGCTTAGACAATTTGAGGGGAAACTTACGGGCTTAGATGAACACCGAGATCAGCAGACACACCAACTTACAGTCATCACGATGATGTTGGGATTTTCCAATTTCATTAAACGGAGGTCTAACAAGTTCAAGACATCTTTAGTCATCGGTGGACTTCACTCCATGTGCAAGGGCAGTGAAACATTACATCCGTAATACACCATGACAACCAACGCCATGAAACATGATTGATTTAGGAGTTAGTCATTGCTATTAGTATTTCATAAATTTTTCTTATAGAGATAATAACTTAATAATTATTTAATTCTTTGATAAATTAAATTAATTTAATTTTTTAATAATAATAAATCTTTTTTTTAAGAATATTTTCCCACAATCTTTTGAATGCGATTGTCAGCGACATTTCCCGATCTTTGACAGCGATGGTTGATAAAGTTAATAATTGAATTCATTATGATGAATTATAATTATAATAATAATAATAATATCTAATTTATTTAAATAAAGGTGACATTCATATTTATTAATTAAGGGTTGATTATCAACGATATTAATCACATTTGTGTGGCAATTTATGACAGCAATTTGTAGAATAATTGCAGATAATTATTTATTGATTTCCTATTTGATTAACTGAGCATTGGAAGATTCGGAATTAATGATTCGATTAATTCTTATTATATAACAAGCTAATTCTCTTATGATATTTTTACGCAGCAGCCTATTTATACATGTATGCATGTTATTTGATTTACGTTGTGGACACTTCTAGTAGGTGGTCCTATAGTGGCAACATTTGAATGCGAGTCAGTTGGCCCATTCAATGATTATGATAGAAATACTTCACATTTGTAGGCAGTGAAATATGTATTTCACGATTGATTTTTGTGATTAGAAGAATTCTAGGAGGTGTCTGTGAACACAATCCTGAGATGATTATTGCGATAAGCATGTTTAATGAATGCGATGAATAATAATAATGATAATATTTATTAAAGGCTGTAAAATAATGGATATTGATATAAGAGCTTATAGAGATATTAACAATAAATATGAATCTTCTTTGTTCGATCTTCTCTTCGAAAGGAAAACATTTAAATGAAGTAATCTATAACCTATTAATGAATGAATTTTGCCATATTAATTAATCAATACATCACCCTCATAATAATAATAATAAATGGAAGATATTATAAGAATTTATGGATTATGATTTATTGAAACTGAATTGTGGAATAATTATTAATGAACATTAGTTACTACATGGAAGATACTGGACATTTCTTGAACAGTATTCCGCACTAATGTCGAATGCTCAATGTAAATAATATTTGCTAATTATTTTTTTTATTGCAATTTAAAATAAATCACGATTTATATATTTGTTAGATAATATTCTCGGAATTAATTGAGTTATTTTCCTTAAAATATGTTAGTTTAATGTGTGGTAAGTTAGATTTTTAAGGGGAATGTGAAGTCACGATTTACAACTTATTTCAATTTATTCCAAGCTGAAACAGTGAGAGTGAAGTGCAACGATTTTATTTTATTTTATTTTATTTACCATTCAGCTAAACCAACGAACACTGAACTTTATTTCATATCGCATTACCTCAAGTGCAATAGGAAAGTCGAATTGGCAGTTTAGGACGTTTGGATCTACGATCCCAACATAAGATTGAACCAATTCGATTTTTAGGAGGGTATATTTATTCGTGTTCGTCTGCTCTTAAATAAAGAGAGAGCTTTTATCTTAGTCATCTTAAATTATTCCTGCAGCTTGTTCCTTTTCCTGACTGAATGATACTATCCTATTTTATTAGTAGAGATGTATATCTGAGGCAACCTATCTCACCTATCCCGTTAAACGACCCGAGGCATTAGATCATTAATAGGTTATAGATTACTTCATTTAAATGTTTTCCTTTCGAAGAGAAGATCGAACAAAGAAGATTCATATGCCTGCCCGTGTTCCCAGTTGATGATTTAGTAGTTCTTTTTTTCGGATATATATTTCAGGGACTCCTAATTTGTTTGTTACGACCATGTACCATTTCTTGGACATCACGTTTGATTTCCGGGCCGACGTGGGGTCTGGGAAACGGGCACATCAGGTCGACGTGGCGCCCAACGTATCAGGCCTCGAACAGAGATATTCGTACCTTGGGGAGTCTATTTTCTTCTGATATCTGACGTTAAAGCTACGAACAGAGAGAATCGTACTGAAGTTTGGATATTTTCTTTGTGCATAACTCTCGAATTGAGAGTGATCGAACCGTTTGTTATATAGGCAATAAAATGGGACAGTTGGGTAGTCAGCCGTGTTCTGATATCTGACAGTATTATTCAGTAGGATTTTTAATTCAGTTTAGAATGATGATATTTCACTTAGTTTTGCATTTAATAGTAAAGTAAATGCCAGGATAATTAAGATTTCTATAAGCTCACTATGATGAAAAATAATTATAGATGCACGATGCTGCTTTATGAATAATTTTTCTTTTTGCTCTTTTTCATTCACCAGAGTGAGTTTAGTGGATGAATGTGCTCTATTTATTAGACGTTAAATATGTTTGAAAATCAGGAAAAATATTTCTAGTCTCATGGTCCTGGTTGGTCATCTAGTTTGTAAGTTTTCCCTATTCTTAAGTATTTTTGATATGTCTTACGAAGTACCAGAGGAGTTAAGAGGTTTCTTAACTCAAGTTCAAGCTGAATTTAATAAGTTGCGACAACAAATGTCTGATGATAAGGAGCAACTTAATAATAATTTAACAGCTAATAAGGATGAATTAAATGCTAAGTTGCAAACTTCAAATGATACGTTGCAAACTTTAACTGATGATGTGAAAACATTAACTAATGATGTGCAAACTTCAAATGCTAAGTTACAAACTTTAACTAATGATGTGCAAATTGTAACTAATAATTTGAAAACCTTAGCTGAGAAAGTTGAGGAATTTAAGGAAGAAATACAGGATAGTTTAGATGAAGTAAAGGGTGAAACGAAAGAACTGAAAAATAAAATATCAAATTTGTCAGCAGATGTATTAAAGGTTAATACTGATATAGGAGAAATTAATGTATCGATTATTACTCTTAAATCAGAGATTCAGGGTATATCACTTGAAACTAATCCGTTAACTACCGATGTTAAAAGTCTCGAAACTCGCTTGCAATCGCAGATTTCGGAAGTAAAGGTAGATTTTGAGAAAAGCAATGCAGCTCTTGATAAGAAATTAGACTCTTGTGATAACAGATGGACGCATAATTTCAAAACTCTGAGAAGCGAATTACACGGTCATGTGTCAGGACAAATTAATGTTGTCAAAACGCAATTCATAGACAATCTGGGAGCGTTAGAAAAGAAATTGAATAATAACTTGGATGGATTAACCCTAGAACTGCTGCAGATTTATCTGTCAAATGCTGCAGTAAATTCCCATAAAGTACACACTAAAGGAATTTGGTATCTGTGAGCATACTGTGTTCATGAATATGACTTATCATACACAAATATAAAGCTGAAAGACTGTTCTATATTATATTGATATAGGTGAATCATTCAGACTCGTCATTTTGAATTAATCATAAAAAGTATTTTATAAAAAATTAAAAAATAAAAAAATATTTACTTTTCTGCTCTAAAAAACCATATTGCAGAGTTAAATGTTCGTCAGAGACATCATAAATGAAAATTTCATAGTTTTTTGTTACTAATTCAAGAACCAGTTTCAAATAATTCCTGTTATTTACTAAAAAGAAAATTATTTTTACAAAAATATGACATTTCTCGATTTTGAAGTACATAATCGGCGCGCGATTACGGGGAGGCAAGTTCACAGGCCCAGGATGATGAACGATACACGGTACATTTTTACCTGGAAAGTCACTTTCTTCGGGTTGAATATCAGTCTAGTTCACACTTACCCCTTAACGGCCAACATTAGGCATGTGTACAGGATCTGTCGGAACATGATAGACATCGCTTGCATTGATGGGGATTTCCATAACTTGCGTGACATCCTGTTCGCCGGTATCACTGCCACTACTTTCACCATCTTCATTTTCATACGAATCCACTCAATAATCACTGTCATCGTCCATACTATCACACGAATCGTCAAAAATCAGGTGCTAAATTTCTAAATCGTCTACATAGTTGGCGGCCATTTTGCTCAATGCAACTTCAATATCAACATGGAAGTACTTCCACTTCTGCACCCAAATAATAGCTTGCATACTGTCATTTGTTTGCCAAAGACTTACACTACGAAAGATAAAAGCATCTGGAACCAGCATAACTTGAAATTAGTGCCATCTGAAGGCTAACATTAGCACTATATTTGAATTCCAAGACCGTCTTTCAGAGAGACGGTCGCACTTGATTAAAGAACACACCGTCTTCCTGGAAGACGGTCCGCAGTTCTAGGGTTAAGTAAAGACTTGGTGGCGCATCTAACAAGAAATAAGGAATCGAGCGCAGAAACAGTTGCAGAGTTACGTTTAGCGATAAACACTAATACTGGAGAGTTAGATGGGGTCAAGAAACAAATTGATCAACTTACTGGTAAATGCGACACTTACTTTGAGGACATGCGTAAGGAGTTGGAAACACACGTGAAAGGCAGCGAAGTGGTTACATCTTTAGAGATGGAGGAAAAGTCGAAGCTAGAACACAGTATGACCACTATGCGTATTTCGAATCTCGAATCGGAACTGAGCGACATGAAAGTTAATGCGGATAAGAGTCGAAAAATAATGGAAATATCAACGCCATCCAATAGCCATAATATATCTGGGGGCTTAGAAAAGAATACTACTCAAGTAAATTCAACCACACCCGGACATGTTACGATTATCCGTAACATTGATGATAGACCTAGAAAATTCAATGGGGGAAATAACCTTACTCCCATGGAATTTCTAAGGGGCCTTCGTGAATACATGGATGAAAATAGAGTTTCTAAGGAAAGAGAGCTAAGAATAGTCGAAAGATCGTTAGAAGGAATTCCACTGAGCTGGTTTAGAGCATTCCGAGACTCGTTTATGAACATGGACGACTTTAGTCAGGCATTTATAGATCGATTCTGGAGTCCGGAGGAACAATTCAATGTCAGGGCAGACATGTATTCTAGGAAATACGCCACATCTCACCCAACGAAGTATGCAGGGTATTTCACTACACAGCTCGCCAAATTACAATTTTTGACTCCACCATTATCACGAGGGGAATTATTGAGATCAATCACGAGACAATTTCCTATAGAGATCCAGCGCATGCTGATAACATCCGGAGTAGAGACACTACAAGATTGTGAGGAGATTCTCAGGCGTATAGATCACACAAGTAGTCTTCAGAATAGTAGATCGGATAGAAGAGAAAACCGTGAAATCAACGCTGTAGTCATGGACAGAACATCTCAGACGGATAGGTCCTCTAATAGAGAAGAGAAAACACCGAGGGATTTTGATCGACGAAATAATAATGGAAATTATCGATCGAATTACCAGGAATACAATCCTAGAGCAATGCCGAATAATAGATACAATAATCAGAGACAAACACCGTATAACAGGAGATATTCAAGATATCGCGATAATGGCAGGAACAACTGGTACTAGAATAGGAGGTATAACAATTATCACATGAACAATAGCGGCAGACAGTACCAAAATCAAGGGCAACAGAATAGTAACCTGGATGATAGGCGTAAAGAAAGCCAAGAATACATTCAGCAACTTAGGAATACTCGACCGTCAACTCCACAGGAGGAGACACTAGAGCACCCTAGCACTAGTGGGTCGCAGGTAAGAAAAACGCCGATTCGGCAACAACAGAAACAACAAGAACAACGAAACTAATTGATAATATTCCGATCCCCGATTGTATTGTAGAAATCCAGGAACTTTACGAAATTAAGGATGATGATTTAATATTTGAGAACGAAGAAGTACGCCGAGGGACGAGATATGAACTTCCATTTATTGCTTTGGGGATTATGGGATGCAAAATAAGAACATTGGTGGACACGGGAGCAATGGTTTCAATTATCTCACAGTCGTGTTTGGACTTGCTCCAAACCAAGGGAAAGATTGACATTCTTCCAGCTTCAACAGTTAAAATTAGGGGAGTGATTCCGGACAGAATGATCAAATGTAGACAACAAGTTATGTTAAATCTACTTCTTGCAGGAAGGCTAATGCAACACATTTTCCTGGTTATATCCAATTCTAGCTTTGATATTATAATCGGAATAGATTTAATTACCGATAACGGAATGATTATTGATTTGAAGAACAGGACGATCTATTTTACTTCCACCGAGGGAGTAAGTAAAGATGCTCAAGGAATCAATGAATTGGAATCTGGTATTATGAACATCCGGGATGAAATAATCAATACGATTGAAGCGGAAGAACAACGTTTAGAACATGGAGTGAAACTCGATCCAGAAGGGGAGAAGAAATTGGGTGATTTGGTAAAGAGATACTCTGGTATTTTTAATGATAAAGCTGGATTGATCAAAACTTCGAATACGAGATTCAGTTAACCAATGTGTCTCCATACAAGAAGGAACTGTACCCTATCCCGGAGAAATGGCAGACTGAAGTTGCAGAGATGATTAATCAGATGGAACAGGATGATATTATTTGTCGCATGCCAACACCATTTCTCAATCCACTCGCAGTAGTCAAGAAGGCGAATGGTAAATTACGCCTATGTCTGGACGTAAGAGGGCTTAACGAACGATTGTTATTGGAACACGATCGTCCCCCGAAGATTCGCGAATTACTGAGAAGATTCGAAGGAAAACTGTATTTTTCGACAATCGATCTCACATCTTCTTTTTATCATGTAGCATTATCAGAGAACTGTCGACAATACACTGGATTCTTGTTTAACAACGTTACCTATGCTTTTAAAAGAATGCCATTTGGACTGAAGAATAGCGGACCGGTCATGATTCGAGCATTAGATTCGAATCTAACACCAGAAGTCAAAGCATTTGTTTTATGCTATATTGATGATATTATAATAGCTTCAACGAATCAGGAAGAACATTTAGAAAGTCTCAATTTGCTATTCGCAAATCTAGAAGAAGCTAATTTCAAGGTCAATTATGATAAATGTAGGTTTTTCCGTGAAGAAATCAAATTTCTGGGTCACATTATTGAAGGATCAGGATATAGACCGAATCCTACTAAGATACAGGCAATATCAGAATTTCCGCAGCCAAAGAAGTTACGACAGGTCAGACAATTCTTGGGAATGTGCCAGTTCTTTTCCGCACATTGTCCGAATTATACTGAAACAATGACACCACTTCAGAATTTGTTAAAGATCAACAATAAGTGGAAATGGAGCGAGGAGGGCAATGAAGCATTTCAAAGGGCTAAGCTGATGCTTGTCGAAAATATCAAACTGGAATATCCCGACTTTTTCAGAAACTTCTACATTGAATCTGATGCATCAAAAATCGCCATCAGTGCTGTACTGTATCAAATGGATGAAAATAGAAAGCATCGCTATCTAGCTTTTGCGAGTCGCATGTTGAAATGCCATGAGGTTAATTACAACGTTACGGAGCTGGAGGCTTTAGCAGCGATTTATGCGCTTCAAACCTGGAAAAGGATACTTATAGGATATAGAGTAACTCTGATTACGGATCATCAAGCTTTACAGTTTATGATGAAATCAGATCTTGCAAATGATCGAATTACAAGATGGACGTTATTCTTACAGCAATTTGACGTGGAAATTATTCATCGTCCAGGCAAGCAGAATCTATTGGCGGATGTCCTTAGCCGAAATCCTTGTGATACAGAGATCCATCTTATTGAAAGTGTTCCAGATGATAGGGAGACTCTTGATAAACTGAGGAGCTTGGCCATATCAGAGAAGAAGATAAGCACCGCTGAGGAATATCTACCGATTCCTTAAGAATAAGATGGACCAGGATGATCCGAATTATGACCGAACATCTAAAGAAGCGATAGATTATCACATCGTGGGAGACTTGGTGATGAAATTCACGGACAGGGATCATTCGCGCCTCAGAACGGTAATACCTCCTAAACTAGTAAATAAAGTTATTTGGCTCATACACCGATCTATTGGACATGCAGGAGTAGATAAGACTTTGCATGCAGCAAAAGAAGCGTTTTCTTGGAAAACGATGCGAGAGTCTATAAGAAAGGTCATCAGTACATGTGATAGCTGCCAACGTTGTAAATATGCCTCAAAACTCGCCAAAGAACAGCCGAAAGCGATAATTCCATCGAAACCACGGGAATTATATGCCACTGATATATATGGTCCAATTCCTAAGTCATTTAGAGGTAACCAATTCATTCTGGTAACGATGGACGTGTTCTCAAAGCTGGTCATGCTTCACCCAATCCAGAAAGCAACATCACGATATGTTATCAGACGATTGGAGAACTGTGTTTTTCGTGAAGCAGGGAAACCTGAGTTCCTACTGAGTGATCATGGTAGTCAGTTCACAAATTTAGAATTTCAAGAGGCTATGCAGTGACTCAATGTCAAACACATTCTCAACACCATTAGATACTCTGAAGGAAACCCGGCAGAACTAATTATGTCGGAGAATGGAAAGTTTTGTCGTTTATATTGCTCTGATGAACACGAAAAAGTGGATGGAAGTTATTCCCATAATCGAAGAGAGTCTCAACTCAACCGTCCACGAAAGTACATCTCAAATTGCATACACTTTGCATTTTGGACGAAAGCCTCAGAGAGGCTGGGATGGTATCCTCACAACTCCACCAGAAATTTCTCCATCTTTACCCATGAGAGTAGAATTGGCCAAAGCCAGTCTGGAAAAGCAAGCGGTTAAGAGACAGAAGAGACATGCTGGTAGCCGATTTAGTGAACCATTGCGTGAAAACGATCTTGTTCTTATCAGAAGACCAGTATCTTCAAACCTACCCATGAGGATTTACAGCAAATTTGCTGAACCCTTTTCTGGTCCATACAAGATAGTTACAGTCTATGGGAACAACAGCTACCGAGTAGCAGAGATTGAATCCAACCGTATCATTGGAAATTACAACTCAGCAAATCTCAGACGTTATTTCAAGAAAGTAGAATGAGATTTCTTTGATGCTAAATTTCGTCACATTATTAAGAAGACAAGGTTTTTATAAGATCTCTTCAGTTCTCTTATAAAAAACGAGGAGAGGGGAATATGTGACCGAAATCGCATTTTGAGTTACGCTCATTAATGCGTCAGAACAGCGGGATCATAGGCTCGTGACTGGACGAGTGCATAATGAACTTTAGAGCGAGTCTGATAGCCTAGCTTCAGCCTGGCTGGACACTGCTAGGAGACACCGGTCTTTCAAACATATGGAATATAATCTTATTACAACGCTGCATTGATTTCAGCTTTACTTTCATGCTTTGGCAGAATATGAATAATAGAAGATACCAATCGACCAACGGCTGAATATTATTTAAATATCACCTGTGTTATACTGCACTTTGAGTTAAGTCGTAATACGTCACTGGACAGGGAGGCCCAATCCTCCCCGACTACACCACGTGATTATAGGAGGGGAGAGATCGTGACCTGTTCCTTGCAACCCATCGCGGGCTGTCATTCGGAGAGAGTTCACGCTGAAAAACACATAGCCTATTTTAAACCGAGGCATATGATTTTTCCAAATCGCACGGCATCAGATAGCTTATGTGAACATGTGTTCGATTGAAATAAACGCTCAAATGGTCTAATGTTTGAAACTAGCGATACATTCAGTGATATTTGTGTGAGTGCATCGGAGATTTCTGTGAGTAGAACCATTTCTTATATTATCACACTACACGAAGAACAATTACAGCTTCATGATGAACTCCCCATGAACACTGCAAATCAATACATGCAAACGCACTCATACTAGGTGAACTCCTATGACACATTAAGAAGTTATTACTGCAATATTCACATTCAAATAAACATTGAGGAGCAGAACACTATTAATATAAATTGAATTTCAAGACTCTTTAAGATGTGCATTATTCAGATAGCAGTGGCGAACAGTCAAATTGTATTTGAGGAACCTGAATTATCCAGAATGCTCTTTATACACAATAAACTTTTCTTCGTGGGATCTTATGATAGCTTTTACACTATCAAGATGAGTTCAGCTTTGACAATTTGAGGGGAAACTTACGGGCTTTGATGAACACCGAGCTCAGCAGACACACCAACTTACAGTCATCACGATGATGTTGGGATTTTCCAATTTCATTAAACGGAGGTCTAACAAGTTCAAGACATCTTTAGTCATCGGTGGACTTCACTCCATGTGCACGGGCAGTGAAACATTACATCCATAATACACCATGACAACCGACACCCTGAAACATGATTGATTTTATTTCCTGATGACTGTTATATTTATTCCTGATTTTTCAAACATAAAAGAGCTACCTTAGGAGTTAGTCATTGCTATTAGTATTTAATAAATTTTTCTTATAGAGATAATAACCTAATAATTATTTAATTCTTTGATAAATTAATTTTTTTTAAATAATAATAATTCTTTTTATTTAAGAATATTTTTCCCACAATCTTTTGAATGCGATTGTCAGCGACATTTCCCGATCTTTGACAGCGATGGTTGATAGAGTTAGTAATTGAATTCATTATGATGAATTATAATTATAATAATAATAATAATAATATCTAATTTATTTAAATAAAGGTGACATTCATATTTATTAATTAAGGGTTGATTATCAACGATAATAATCACATTTGTGTGGCAATTTATGACAGCAATTTGTAGAATAATTGCAGATAATTTTTTATTGATTTCCTATTTGATTGACTGAGCATTGGAAGATTCGGAATTAATGATTCGATTAATTCTTATTTTATAACAAGCTAATTCTCTTATGATATTTTTAAGCAGCAGCCTATTTATACATGCATGCATGTTATTTGATTTATGTTGTGGACACTTCTAGTAGGTGGTCCTATAGTGGCAACATTTGAATGCGAGTCAGTTGGCCCATTCAATGATTATGATAGAAATACTTCACATTTGTAGGCAGTGAAATATGTATTTCACGATTGATTTTTGTGATTAGAAGAATTCTAGGAGGTGTCTGTGAACACAATCCTGAGATGATTATTGCGATAAGCATGTTTAATGAATGCGATGAATAATAATAAAGATAATATTTATTAAAGGCTGTAAAATAATGGATATTGATATAAGAGCTTATAGAGATATTAACAATAAATATGAATCTTCTTTGTTCGATCTTCTCTTCGAAAGGAAAACATTTAAATGAGGTAATCTATAACCTATTAATGAATGAATTTTGCCATATTAATTAATCAATCAATGCATCACCCTCATAATAATAATAATAAATGGAAGATATTATAAGAATTTATGGATTATGATTTATTGAAACTGAATTGTGGAATTTAACATTAATTAGCAGGTTGATGTAATATAATCGGAGATTGGAATAATTATTAATGAACATTAGTTACTACATGGAAGATACTGGACATTTCTTGAACAGTATTCCGCACTAATGTCGAATGCTCAATGTAAATAATATTTGCTAATTAATTTTTATTGCAATTTAAAATAAATCACGATATATATGCTTGTTGGATAATATTCTCGGAATTGATTGAGTTATTTTCCTTAAAATATGTTAGTTTAATGTGTGGTAAGTTAGATTTCTGAAGGGAATGTGAAGTCACGATTTACAACTTATTTCAATTTATTCCAAGCTGAAGGAGTGAGAGTGAAGTGCAACGATTTTATTTTATTTTATTTACCATTCAGCTAAACCAACGAACACTGGCACTTTATTTCATATCGCATTACCCCAAGTGCAATAGGAAAGTCGAATTGGCAGTTTAGGACTTTTGGATCTACGATCCCAACATAAGATTTAACCAATTCGATTTTTTGGAGGGTATATTTATTCGTGTTCGTCTGCTCTTAAATAAAGAGAGAGCTTTTATCTTAGTCATCTTAAATTATTCCTGCAGCTTGTTCCTTTTCCTGACTGAATGATACTATCCTATTTTATTTGGAGAGATATATATCTGAAGCAACCTATCTCACCTATCCCGTTAAACGACCCGAGACATTAGATCTCTTGCCTGCCCGTGTTCTCAGTTGATGTTTTAAGTAGTTTTCTTATCCGGATATATATATTTCAGGGACTCCTAATTTGTTTGTTACGACCATATACCATTTCTTGGACATCACGATTGATTTCCGGGCCGACGTGAGTCTGGGAAACGGGCACAGTAGCTAAATTTGTAGCTTGTTTGGTTAGAAACGCTCTATCAAGTTCCAACGTTTGCCGCTAGGTGTTAGTGACAGTGGCATCTCTGGTAGCCAAAGTTGGAACCACTTGAAATTGAACTTGATGGGGAGCCTACGGGCATTCAATTAAAATTAAAATTAAATTAAAATACCCAGCTATGGCCATTGGCTGCGATTCATTAGCTGAAGGTTTCATTGTTAAGCTGAAACAAGAAGCCTGCTTTCTCTATGTTATAATTAAACAAGAAGTTCCGTGACGAACTAAAGAGCCTACTTTTCTTAAAATTTAAGATTCATGCCAATGATTAATCTATATGGATGTATCTAGAATAAAGACGAAATTAAGTGGGTAATATCGAAAATTCTAATTAGTTCGAAATACTGTATACCTGGCATAATGTAGCCTAATAGAGAACTACAGTTGGCAGCCCTGGTGACTGAATATATTCTTAGTTCCAACTCTTAAGGTACAGAATGCAAAATTTGGTTATGTCCAACGGATAGCATAGACGTTACATGCAGTTAAACATTGCATCTAACAGCGTGCGTAAAATCATGTTGGCAACAATGACATACATGTATTGGTCAGAAATAATCTGGAATAATATGATGTATTGTTGTGTCAATTTTGAATTAAATCCATTAGTATAAAAGTAACATGCGTTTTAAAATTGGACCTATCAGCAGGCTTAGAATGATGTTGGCAGCACTGGCGTAGGCCTGTATTAGTTACTCCAAATTAATCTAGAATGCCAGGTACTATAACTTACGTGTGCAACGTTTAGAGCTATTGGCTTGCATACTTTCTGATATATTGATATTAGGATAACAAAAATATAGACAGTGTTTATTAACAGTTGGCAGCCCAGGTGACTCTTAAGGATCGGCATAGTCATATCTGTTATGGTACACATAGCACACACGAAATTTGGTTGAAATCCAAATGATAGTATAGAAGTTACATGTATTTAAATTTGGACCTCTCAGCAGGCTTAGAATCATGTTGGTAGCACTGACGTATATAAGTTACTCCAAATTAATTTAGAATGTCAGGTACTATACGTGTGCATAGTTTAAATCTGTCGGCTTGCATACTTTCCGATATATGGGTATTTGGATTTTTTTTAAATTAGAGCATTTATTAACAGTTGGCAGCCCTGGTGGCTCTTAAGAATACGCTCAGTCATATCTGTTTATGCACATATAGCACATACGACAATTGGTTGATATCCAATTGATAGAGTAGACGTTATATGCATTTAAAATTTGGACCTATCAGCAGGCTTATAATCATTTTGGCAACACTGCCATGTATGGCCACCTGGAAATTAAACTGCAATATTAGTATCTATACGTGTGCCAATTTTGAAATAGCTCCCATTCATACCTTCTAAGATATCCCACATGGAGCTCAAATTTCAATTGCGATTTCTCAGCAGTTGGTAGCACTGACATCATTTTCAAATATGGCCGTGAGATATTTAGGTATAGATCTTTACTCCTACCAAATTTTGTTTCGATTGCTGCAGCCGTTTAGGAGTTGATAGGGGGACACACACACAGCCAGACAGACAGACAGACAGACAAACAGACAGAAGGACAGACAGACAGACTGACACACATTTGCCCGATCTCATAAGACTACTTTTTCCTCATTTTTGCAAAATGTGAAAAGTAGGCTAAAAATACGTTTCCATACATCATAATTGATTGGTGTTTTTATAACAGATCTTGTGAAGTAGAGACATCGATACGGATAATACCAACATATTGTCAACAAGGTAAAGCCCACGTATATGGAAGAAATACAGTGTTCAGTTGGGGTTGCACGGTCACTGACCTACAGTACCTAGACAAATTATTACGATCATTCTTCAATTTCGGTATTTATCTGTTATTAGCCTTGTTCACACTTGACATGAAATTTACGTTCAAGGACATTTATTAACTCTCTTCTACGTTTCTTGGCATTGTAGTAAGCATTGAGTGATACAACTGGCTTCGGTCGCCGATTTTAAAGGCGTTATGTACACATACAACATACCATACGAAATTTGGTTGAATTCCAATTGATAGTGTAGAAATCATATGCATTTAAAAATTGGACCTATCAGCAGGCTTAAAATCATTTTGGCAACACTGCCATGTATGGCCTCCTGAAAAAAATGCAATATTATAATCTATACGAGTGCCAATTTTGAAATAACTCCCATTCATACCTTCCAAGATATCCAACATGGAGCTCAAATTTCAATTGCCATTTTTCAGCAGTTGGTAGCACTGACATCAATTTCAAATATGGTCGTGAGATATTTAGGTATAGATCTTTACTCCTACCAAATTTTGTTTTGATTGCTCCAGCCGTTTAGGAGTTGGGGGGGGGGGGGTGACACACACACACAGCCAGCCAGCCAGCCAGACAGACAGACAGACGTTTGTCCGATCTCATAAGACTACTTTTTCCTCATTTTTGCAAAATGTAAAAAGTAGGCTTAAAAAGCAGATGAATGGCCACACACAGAATCGGGTGTGTGTGCGATGGATCAAGAAAATAATAGGAAATAGGAAAGATTTAGGAAATCACAGGATAGGGAAATGCGGCACAGGTAGGAGGGACTCACCACGAACTATAGGTGATTATAACAATCTGATGAGGTTCCGTACGTCACAATACTTGTAAGGATAACGGTTTAGACTACACTGGTAATATAGCGAATGAATCGTATTTCACCGTAAACAGATTGAATATACCCAGCATACTGGTATTTGAAGGATGCTGATTCTAATACCGAGTTTCTCGTGTAATCTCTTCGTGAAGCAGTATCTACGTAGTTTTAAAGAATCAACACGTACAGTATTACAATTTAACTACTGAGACCATTGAAAACAAATCTGTGTGCTCGTATATAAATGGAATATTTTCCCGCGTTATAAATCAAATATCTCCCCTTCCACTGTCCTCGGGGCACAGCTGTATGGGAAGGGTGCGTTACAATTGATTACCAACGACTGTGTAGTATTGCTAACAGATAAATACAGCCCAGTAAGTTGGGTTGCCTAGCGTCACAGGAGTTTTGGAATACCAGAAGTTAGGTGTTTCCGTGGAGACGTAATGGTGTGTAACTGTAATTAATAGTATCTAGGAATGTGGTTTGGTGCCCTGGAACTTTGAATAAGGTACCATCCCAGCATTCACCATGAGAAAGTGTAGAAAACCCCATTCAAGGTTGTCACATCAGCCTTGGGATTCAAACCTTCAATTTCCGGACTTCCAGGTCTCCCTTTCAGAAGCGGTATTCAAATTACGATGCAGCGTACGAATTTAAATGCACATGTTTTGAGTGGGCGGTTTGAACATGGTGGTCATTTAGCCTCGCGTGTAGATGTTTTGTCTGATAACCTGTGTAATTGTTGTGGCTGGGTGGTAGTGTGTGTATTTGAAATTCAAGTGAGCACTGGGAAGGGGTAGCCGTGGCGCAAGTTAGGAATCATCGCAGCATTTGCCTGGAGTAGATGTGTAGAACCACTTCCTGGATGGTTGCGTGAATCCCGGTCCATCCCTCAGACCAGAATTATTTTTTGGGCAGAGCCGCGAATCAAACCCGGATCTCCGGGGCGACATCTTAGCCGATTTTTAAATGGTATGGACTCCGTATTTAGGAAGAAATTCATGATGAAAATCAATAAATGTAAAACAGAAATGATGGAATACAGTCGAAAGAAATCATAATATTGACGTCAAATTGACAGGTGAAAAGCTAAGAAAGTAGGAGGAGTCTTTCCTTAGTTTAGGGGCTGCGACAACGCGGTCATGTAACCAAAGAATGAGTCTTTCGCTACTAAGGAAGCAAAAAAAACTAGTGATGGACGAAGCAAGAAGGATATAAGAAGTAGGTTGGCTCAGACAAGGAATGGATTTCTACAGAAGTAAAATCTGTTGACATCAAATATAGAGATAGGTACTAGAAAATCATTTTTGAAAGCCTTTGCCTGGAGCGTGGGGCTCTATGGAAGTAAAACGTGGACTGATGGAGCAGCAGTAAATAGGAGAATAGAAGAATTTGAAGTGTGGTGTTACAAGAGAATGTTGAAGATCAGATGGGTAGATAGAGTAACCAATTAAGAGGATTAAGACGAGTGAGCGAGGAGAGATGTTTCTGGCGACTGCTAATGAAGAGAAGAGATAGGTTGGCAGGACACATAGGCCTACTAAGACACCCAGGAATAGTGAAATCAGTTATTAAATGAAGGGTCGAGGATAAGAGCTGAAGGGTTGGACCAAGGTTAAAATATATTAAACAGATTGCCTCGGATGTAGGATGTGGTAGCTATGTAGAGCTGAAGAGATTAGATCAGAACAGGGAGGCATGGAGAGCTGAATCAAACCAGTCAAAAACTGAAGCCTCCAACAACAAGTAGGAGTAGAACGTCGGATAAGGAGGAACGTCTGATCAGGCTATTAAACTTTGTATCTAAGTCAGCAATGTTTCTAGGTTTATTGCCGTGTCTTTTGCGGGGTTTTACCTACGAATGCCAAGATAGGCTTATCAGCGGGCTCTTGGTGTCTGTGCCCGGACCCCCACAGGAGTAGCAAACTGCTTGCTCTCCCTTCATAACAAGAATAGCGCAAATACGGACCACACATCGCTCAAAAGGCTAAGTGCACAATCCAAAATAACTTGACCATTTAATAACAATCACATAATCACACTAAGCATGCAAACATTAAGATCAACCACCAATATCAGTATCTCAACAAAATCATCACATATTTTGACTAGTTGTGCTAGTTTAATTTCTACTGCAACTAAATAAGTGTATACGTCGTAAATATCAAAGCCCATACAGGGTCCTTCATATAAAGTAAGAACGGCGAGCGGTGGTTTAGTTAACCACTGCTGCAGTGGCCTTGGCCGAACTTGTGGCACGCTTCGGCCCCCTGCTGTAGTATTGAAAGCACGCACTTAGTACATACTCGACCTTGAAATAAACGTGCAGGTGTTCAGTCGCCAGTCTGAACCTCAGATGCTAACATGGTGAGACAGTTATAATTACAACATCGAATTTTTGTATGTAATATTTATTTTAAGTACGAGTCAGCTTGGCGGGTAAGTGATGCATTTGTTCAGCAATTTCCTGATGAAGTGCCACCTTCACTAGCACAGATTCACGTAATTGTAAATAAGTTTGACACTACTGACTGAGTGCTCAATAAAACACATAACATAAAAGATCAGAAACATTACAATGTCAGAACTCACTCGCGTCAGCCAGAATGTGGTTACCAGATACAATGCCTGTATAATCCAGCATTTGCTATAAGGTAATATTTCATATAAGATTGTACACATGCTTAAAGCAGGGGGCCACGGTGCGTCACAAGCTCGGCCAAGGCCGCTGCAGCAAGCGGATAACAAACCGTCGCTTTGCGTTCTTACTTTATATGAAAGACTCTGTACTTGTAGACATAGATTTAATAGCCTAAGTGTAGTATTTACTTATTTCATGTAAATTCTCTTCAGGATTAGGGAACCACCTATTACAATTGGGTACAATCGTGTTGAACGACTGATAAACATTACATTTCGATCTTTGAATTTCATATTATCCTGCGAGAACGGCGTACGTTGGCGTACTAAATATGATCCACCTGCTCCTATTTAGTTTCTACAACCAGACACTCTATTTTCTTGTTTTTATTCCCAACAGACATCACCTTCATTTTTAGGTGCTAATTTTGATACCATTTTCCCTACATTTCTGTTCAAGTTCTAAAATGTTGGCTTGTAAGCTTGACTATTCAAGTCAGCAAGAATGGCACAACAATGAATTTTATCCGCTAGCTTCAAACTAAAAATGAATACAGTATTAAGAAAACAAAATTAATGATACTTGACAAAAAGGAGCCTACAACTAGAACAAACATAAAAGTGAATAACACTGCAATTGAACAAATCACAGAATTCCCATATTTGGATGGTGTGATAACAAGAGCCTGTCAGAAATCAAGAAAAGAATAGTGGTAGCAAAACAAGCCTTGCGAAATAAAAAGAACTTTTTGCTAAATAATCACCTCAGTTTGAGAGCTAGAAAGTCATTTCCCCAAGACCTTTGTTTGGAGTGTCGTACAGTATGGATGCGAAACCTGGACATTAGGGAAACTAGAGGAAACAAAACTTAAGGCTGCAGAAATGTGGTTTTGGAAAAGAATGGAAAGAACAAGTTGAATGGACAGGAAAACAAATGATCTTGTTCTGCAGGACGTGAAGAAGGATCGATGTTTATTAAAAACAATTAAGAAGAGGAAAACAAAGTTCCTTGAACATGTATTAAGGCCTGACTCTCTTCTCCAAACCATTATTGAGGCCTAAGTATTGGGAAAGAAACCTAGGTGACTTCCAACGATGTCGTACATCAAGAACTCCATGGGAAAACGCTGACATGTGGTTCTTATTGCAACATGAAGAGACTAGCAGAAGACCGTCAAATGTGGCTGCAGTGACAAGGCTTTGCCTTTAATAAATGATGATGAGTTTCATGGGGTATATTTCTATTATAAAAACGTAATTTTTGCTATTTTGGATAAAACTCCAATGCCCAATAATGTTACTCGAGAAGGACTGCAATACAATTAACTCTGGAGGTGGAAATGTTAAGTACAGCGGAGAAATTTCTCTGAACAATAAGAGAATGTTATCTTGGCCTGTTACGACACGGCAATTTCATAAATTTAGTGATTTTGGCTGAAGGCACATTCCACAGAATATGAAAAGTCAACGAGAGTACACAAGCAATAAACAGCTTGTGAAAGTAAGCCCTAACGGGGTTGCACATGCCGTTAGACCGTGCGATATTGCAGCTCACAGCTAGGGATTAAACCAAGTAATGCCCGCCATTTTACTTGTAGGAGGAAACAATGGATTTAGTTCAACTGTATTTCTGAAAGTGAGAATTCTGTATCTGACATAATATTTAAACAGGGCTCCATGATGGTACGAGTGCAAAGCACCACGCAACGGTGCAATGCACAGTATTCTAAGCGGAACTGCTTAGCGTTGTCGTCTCGTTACGACGTGCCTGTTAAGGATGCATCTGATAAATTAAAATTATGTACTGCAAGTACAAATGAGTAAAATCAACCCTATAGCACAGAATACTTTAACTATTACGGCTGTAAAATGAAAATAACTGTGTGATTATAATAGAAAACAAAAATATTAGCAATATTTCAATATTATTGTAGATATTCTTTCTTTGGTCATCATAATCATAATCACCATTTTCACTTCTCACATTCACTACAAAACACCAAGCTATGATGTTTACGCACAAACCTCTTGCATTCTGAGCACACCACAGTGATTTTGGTGTCCTTGGATCGTGGGCATATGGAGCATACAATACCCTGGAGACACCGTTTTGGGTATAAATAACTGCCACTGCTAAGAAGTATACACATTGATTGAAATACAGTCAAAGTCTACTAAAAGTCACAGGAGGTGGCCGCTTATCAGGCGTACCAACATAACGTAATAGGGGAACGAAAATTCTCTGGCGCATTGAGTGCCCCACTGTACTGTTCCAGGGTTAAAGAAGCAGGGTGTACCGATGTCATCTCACGAGCCCAATTGCTACATGTGAGTGAAACTGCAACAGTTAAGGTATAATATTACGATTGTGCCTATCATCCTACATCTTGTACAACAATTATACACATTTTCAAGGAAATACAGACATCTAGCAGGCCTTAAGGATCCATCAGTATATTGAGACATTATTTATATTCATAAGTTTTGTACATCCTTAGGGATTAACGGGTAGTTTTAATATACCGTGCTATTTTTGTTACTGTTTATTTAATACAGTTTTAGATTTGTTCCCGAGAAAGAAAGCCATGTTATGGCTGGCAGCTGGAGCAATCCACTACAACCTTTCTGGTTACCGAACACCCCTGGTGAATACCCTGTCTGGTTTTCTGGATCACCTCCAGAAAAGAACGATGGAAACTCGTACAGCGGAAGTGTATCAACAGTGCTTTTGGCAACCTTTTATATAAATTCTAACAATATATGTAGTCATCATTGTGCTATTGTGCTATTTTTTCATGTGTTTTTTTAAATTTAATATCTTAAAGACTGCAGTGAACTTTGACCATAACCTTGAGGATGGAATTGTATTCAGTGATCCGTGTTTGTAGCTGTCTTTGTAAAAAAAGAAAATGAATAAAAAAATTAACTTTGTGAAAAAATAGCATGTCTGTTTCATATATTTTTCTAGCATTTACTTATAAGCTTATTTTATGGCTTACCATTTAATATACAGATCTGTTCAAAATTATTAGACTCAACACACAAATGTCCACAAATGTCTATTATATATAATCCAAAATTGACTCATCACCGCAGGGCTCAAACCACTAGACCTAGAAAGCTGAGATTTTGCATGTTGGTTGATCCGAGTATGTAGAGGCTCACTAAGAAACGGATTTTGAAAATTCAATTTGTAAGTGACTTTTTTCGGCCCTTTGGCATTGACCATCCAAAATTGACTCATCGACGCAGGGCTCAAACCACTAGACCTAGAAAGCTGAAATTTTGCATGTTGGGTGATCCGAGTATGTAGAGGCCCACTGAGAAGCGGTTTTTGAAAATTCAATTTGTAAGTGACTTTTCTCCGGCCCTTTGGCACTGAGGAAGGCAGTCGGTACAAAGGTCGGATTTAGCTCATTTTAAGCCGGCAGATACGAGAGACAATACTCGGAGGTCCTGTAGGGACCCCGAAACACATTTTTTAAGTTCCTAAAATGAACGGTTTCGGAGATATTCCCAAATAACTGTGTTCCCTCTGAGAAACATATCAACGTTACTATGGCAACCGCTGAAATTTCCCAGACCGGGGATAGTTTTCTGGCAATATCTCGAAAATCGTTCGTTTTAGGGCCTTAAAACGCTGGGTTCGGTTCCCTCTTCCACGAACATTGCTCCTCGCATTGATACGCGCAAGAAGTGCTATATTCCATATTTCTACGAGCAAATCGACTTGGAAAGTCTCATCTATTATATATAATCCAAAATTGACTCATCACCGCAGGGCTCAAACCACTAGACCTAGAAAGCTGAAATTTTGCATGTTAGTTGATCCGAGTATGTAGAGGCTCACTAAGAAACGGTTTTTGAAAATTCAATTTGTAAGTGACTTTTTTCGGCCCTTTGGCATTGACCATCCAAAATTGATTCATCGACGCAGGGCTCTACCACTAGACCTAGAAAGTTGAAATTTTGCATGTTGGCACGCCTTAAACCTAGAAAAGTTGCTGAGTTGGACTAATGTACTAATGGTGCAGCAGAAAAGAGGAGAATTGAAGCTTTTGAAATGTGGTGATACAGGAGAATGATGATCAGATGGTTAGATAGGGTTACAAAGGAGGGGGTATTAAGACGAGTGGGAGAGGAGAGATGTTTCTGGCGACTACTAATGAAGATAAGAGATTGGAGGGTAGGACACATATTAAGACACCCAGGAATAGCACGCTTAGTTATGGATGGGAGGGTCGCGGACTAGAACTGTAGGGGTAAACCAGGGTTAAACGGATTGCCTCGGATGTAGGGTGTGGTAGCTATGTAGAGATGAAACGATTAGCTCGGGAGAGGGAGACATGGAGGGATGCATCAAACCAGTTAAAAACTGAAGACTCAAACAACAACAATCAGGAATTTTAATTACTTAGAGAGGCATGTGAGGCAACAGGGAGGTTGGAGATTTCAATCCCTGGGATGTAACACTGGAAGAGACTGCATAATGTACATCAGCGGCCAAGGTGAGAGATATTTAACTATAGGTCTAATAATAGCGATATGATGACGTTCAAATCATCAATAAGTATGACCAAATTACATCCAGAATAGCTTAAGTAAGAATACTTTTAATTCCCCATATTCCGATAGATTTGCCATTCCAGTGTGCAAGAGTGCAGTTCCCTCTTCAAACAATATTCGCAATTTCTTTAACAAAGCGCAATGACACACACTTAACAGTAGCACGTGTACACTTAGACAAAAATCATTTTTTCCCATGGGCAACTGTATGTGGCGTGCTCACGAGCGTCCGGACAACAAAATCGTTATGTCTCAGCAGAAGATGGCAAAACCAAGAACGTAATTTTAAAATGTGTTAACATCATGTAATATCGAACCCTACAGACATTCAGAACTCTATAAAATTCCCACTTTGCTGCTCATATCAATATACTGTTTGTATCAGAATATTCAGAATTAGAATGGACCCACCTATAGCCGCGATTGCTGTAATAGAATAGACCAATTATCAGCAATAATGCATCGTCCCCTTTGTCTTGATCGCGGGCGAAGCCGCGGGTACCTGCTAGTATAATATATGTGTGTTAAGATAACTGTTCATTAAAGGGAATTTTCTTGTCAGATTGTTGGTATAATGTGCAGTAACAGTTACCAATCCATTTATGGATTCATTCAGAATGTTGGCAACTCTGTTTTGAACTTAAGCTGTTTTGTTTTGAAGGGAGAGTCACTTGCTAGCAACAATAACTAACTAACTAACTAAGGTAACAGCTTAAGGCAATAGCTTAAGACAACAATGACAATTTGAGGTTATGGTAATTGTTGGTGCAATATATTGTTAATATGGGGTTGCTAGAGAAGTGTAGTTATTTTGTTATTGTTGCTTTAAGGGGCGGAACTAAGAGTTCATATGCCCCTTGTAGCTATTTAATAACGTTAATTTTGAAATGTTATTATACAATACAAGCTATACCCGGCATGCGTTGCATGCAGATAGAAAGAAAGGAAGTAAATAATACTGTTTAACAATTGCGGCTTTAGAGACACCGAGGTGACGGAATTTTGGCCCGAATGGGATCTTTAACGTGCCAGTAAATCTACTGACACGCCCCCTCACATTTGCACACCCTCAAATGCCAATTGGCTGCGCCAGGATTCGATCCTGTAATCTTGGTCTGAGCAAGCGAGAACGTTGCCGCAGTCAGTGAGACAGTAGTCAGTCAGCTCCCGAGTGGAACAGACGTCTCTGCGCCGAGCTCCGACCTAACCGTTGCCAACCGATGATCCACCTTCCACGCCGCTTCATCATCGCTGCCACCGAGTCAACAGCCTTCCTCTAACCCACATTTAAAACCAACAATCCCCTCCCATTCAAATCCGTTACCCATTGTCGTAACCAAGCCATTGTTGCCAGCCCACCTTTCACTCCATCCACGTCAAGAACATCCTATCTCCCCCGAGTTACAGCCAAGCATAACTCATCCTTCCATCCCCGCAGCAGCCAAATAATTAATCTCCGATTAATTATTTAAATTTATTTTCTGCCACCTCGCACATTGTCACGGCCACAACCGATCAACTGTATAACCTTGTGCGACTGGCATTACTTCTTGGGCGAGCCAAATTAATTTTCTACGGTCTGCAATAGCATTTGACCACATCATTCCTTTCATTCTTTTAATTCATCTCAGCTTACACTACCACACACTACATGGACCCAAACTTCGACGCCCTTTGGGGCGAAATCTGCGAAATAGCTACAAGTTCCCCGAGCCATGAACTCACTTGTAGCCCGCCACAACCAACACCGCGCCATGGCTCCTTTCCAGACTTTGATTTTGGACAGGGGCTATGGTACGAATCACCCACACGGCGAGCCCCCAAGAGCACACTGATAGTCATCCGCCCGCCCCAAAACTGGAATTACATGAACTCACTCAGAGGAGCAGTAATCAGTGTGCTCACACCGATTGCGAAGTTCATTACTCAGATAGAGGAACTTCGTAATTTCCACATCGCCATCACACCAACTCACGACGACCGTTTAAACATCATCATGAGAGCGCTCATGAGTCATCCGGCCATTCCCACACTCACTCTGATCCCATTCCAGGACACAACTATTGAAACAGCACAGACACAAACAGAAGACACGTTCGAGCCCAAACAGGAGGACAAAACTGACACAATTCCCCTCCCACCGCCCCTGCCGCCTACTCTCAAATACACAAAGGCTTCCCAAACATATTCACCGGAATACTTTCACGAACACTCCCAAACCGAACCCAATGCAGCAGAAACTTGGACACAAACTCATCTTGCGCACATCCGACCCAAACGCAAGCACAAAAATACACAATTCACCAGCTCAATAGATCGAACCATCGCAAACAATTCTACAGACTTCAAACAACGCACCAAGCCAACAACACAAGAACTTAATGGCTCTCAACCAACGCAAGACACCATTCTTTCACAGGCAGTCGCCCCTCCCCCAGAGAGCGATGCCGCACCTGACAACGTCCCTCCCCCTGACACAGTAGAATCAAATCCTCAACCAAAAACACGGGCGACTCGTCGTCCTCCTCCCAAACCACATACTACACTCATATTCCAGTGTTTCAACTGCCAGCGATTGGGACATAATGCTGCTAGTTGCCCCCACGAGGCTCGTTGCAATCGGTGTGGAGATAACCATCACCACACCGGATGTAATGTGGCCAGAGACAAACCACGGGGCGTCAACTGTGGTGGTGCGCACGCGGCCTCTTATTCCGGTTGCGCTTACATTAAAACAGCCATCAGGCGACGGCAGTTGAAGTACAGACAACGCGACCACTCTAACATCCCCGCCCTCATGTCTCTCAAAACCTCTCCCCCTCCTACAAACACAAACTCAGTCCTCACACAGTTACTCCAGCTCCTTTCCCAACTCTCAGCCATCCCACAGCCCTAAACACACAGTCAGAACCGAACCCGGGATTCCGGGACCGCTAAGTGCCTGCCTAGGGGCTGGGTGCGAACCCGGTCGCCCGGGATGGCGCTTGGCGGACCGGAAGGCACACTACAGGCCATAAAACCTCATAACACAATCACTTCAACACGTTCCGCATCACAAACATACTCTAACAACATTATACTACATGTTTAACATCACTCAAACCCTCAAGCCTATCCGGAAGTTACTGCAGTCGAACACAGGACCCGCTGGCTCGTGGCGGGTCGACCTGGGGACTAGGCGTAAGCCTGTTCACGGGGGATGGCGCGCTGCGCGCTGACGGGGCACATACAGCTCACACGCACTTAATCCATTTCGAAATTCAAAACTACATTATTTTAACTTAACATACTAAAACAGTAACTTTCAACTCCATTCAGAAACACTAAAATTTGCATATTTACTGATTTACAGAATAGAGACTGCAGAACCCGGATAGCCAATCACAAGCCTTGACACGACGTCCGACTAACTTTTTCACCCAAATAGCCATACATCTAAACCAAAATCACTTTACAGCATAGTCAAGACTCCAAATTACACTTTTCAAACCAAAAACCATAAATTTTACCACCCGGAATACTCAAAACTGATCAAAAACCAACAACCAATCACAGCCCAGAACAGACGCCCGCTCAGCCGGCATATTCAAATCCAGCCAATCACAACACGGCACATGCACAGCTTACAAACACATTAAATTCTCATCATTTCCAATAGCGAGGCTTATTATTATCATTATTATTATTATTAATATTTTACTCTTAAACCAACTAACCTACTACAGGTCTTTCCATCTTTCATACTATCAAACGCTAACCTACTAGAGGTCTGTCTTCCTTCCTAAAGCTTAAAGTCATAACTTCAAACCATCATACATTTTATTATTATTATTATTATTATTATTATTATTATTATTAACAAGCTGAAGCAACTGCTGATGTCGTGCCATGGACGCGAGGGCGAGCTAACGTCTAGTAAAAGGAACACTTTCTGCTAATGAAAATGAAAATCCACAGCCTGCTTCCAGTCTCCGACCGGGTCAGGAATGGAATGAATGAAGCCCCCATCTAGCGGCGAGGATATGAACTGTGCCGGCTGCCGAGGCCTGACGCACTCCTCTGGGTCAATGATTAAATGAATGACAGATGGGATGGAATGATAGTGGAGAGTGTTGCTGGAATGAAATTTTGACAGGGAAAACCGGAGTACCCGGAGAAAAACCTGTCGGCCTCCGTTTTGTCCAGCACAGATCTCACATGGAGTGGCCGGGATTTGAACCACGGACCCAGCGGTGAGAGGCCGGCGTGCTGCCGCCTAAGCCACGGAGGCTTCACTTTCTGCTAATACAACAAGTTAATCAACGAATTAATTAATAACAATCCAGCATATTCCAACCTAAATTCTCAACATTAAAATACTTCAAGTTACGCTAACAACTTTAAACCACGCCAGGGGCCTCCGGGGAGGCCGTCGGTCGCTCCGCGACCGACGGCTGCCCCGGTAGGCCCCTCCATTTTTCAATTCAATTTTATATCTCTTAAACCAATTTACCAAACGATTATTATTAAAAACCCTTGCCAAATTATAACCCAGGCTAAGGAGCGCTTAGACGCACCGCGTACCTGGTCCACACGCCGCTGGCTCGCTCGCTACGCTCGCGCAGCCAGCGTCTACGTTAAATGATTAGAAGAACGTTGCCGCTGAGCCACGCAGCCAGCCCAAGAAAGATAGAAGCTGAAGTGCCTTTGGATAAACAATGTTCTTTGTTTTTATATCTGGTGCCCCGGTCGTTATGCATTGGGCTGTGCTGAGACATCCATGTCAGGACAGGTCACGTCGCGAAGAATCGGCAGCTATTCTCACACCTTGAATTGCGGTGTCATAAGTATCCAGATTGTGCAATTGAGTTACTGTGGGATTTAAGACTTCCTGTTAAGTCCCTCACCCTTTTGTGTTACATAAATATTTTGTAGCCAGAAACCTTCCCTGGAATGCACCCAACAACTCACCCAAATTTCACCGCAATCGGATAAATGGTAGTATATATGAACGCATAGGGGACATACATACAAACTATCCCGTAACATTGTATTTATATGTAAACTATACATAATTAAATCGTTGTTTTCTTCCATCATTTAGCGCCGTGCGCAGTAAAATCAGATTGTGTTCGGATAATGGGGAAATACATTTCTTCATGTAAAGTTGCATTTGTTAATGCTCTGCTGATATTTAGTTAAAACAATTGTTTGAGTATAATAATTTGAACAGATCTGTAGTTATAATTTTAATTCATGTAATATTAATTTTAAAAAAGGAAGTAGAGGAACTCTATTGTATTATAAACTGTATTACCGTACTCATTTTTCTTTATTTTAACATTTTTTATTGTGATACATGTGAGGTTCTTTTAGCAGCCCTGTAGATCGAGAAGTCCGTCAAATACATTAACTGCTGCCAGAAATAAACTAAATTTTCAATATTCTTATCACATCCATTCTTTTAATTAAGTTTTCGAAAATTTCCCTTGTTCTTCACTGTTTGCTTCGTATCTCCCATATTAATAGGATTTATTTAAATTTTCGAAGGTGTACCAATGTATTCTGACAAGCCCAATCTGTACAAGGGGTGAAACCCCTAGCTTGTCGAGCAGCTGCACAGTTAATCTCACTCAGACAGTGGGCTTTTAATTAGCATTTCTGTAAAACGTTTTTGACCAAAAAAAAAAATGTTTCTAAGTTGCTCAGAATGATGTGAAATAAGATGCTAAATTAACAAATGTGTAGATGACTGAGCTTCAATTTTTTCCGGGGCTGATGACCAAGCCCCTCAAATGTATAAACCACAACATCAATTTGTATCCAGGTCGCTCCGTGGTTTTGGGGGATATTAACGTTTCAAGATAGGAGTCTCGCTGAACTTGGCAGCGCTAGTGTTTGTTGATCGTTCAAGCTTGAGCCTTGCAGGACGAGGAGGTGGACACAGCGATGACGGAGTGCAGGTTGCGCGCGCTACTTGTGTTAGACAGCAGTTATGATGTGAATTGTGAGCGGGAAAATGAACGAAGGACAAATTAAGATTGGTGCGTCTCTAATTGTTGCACAATAGCACAGCTAAGTGCAACAGGAGCACATGTCACAAAGAAGAGCCTACATGAGTTGAGTCATATCCTGCTCGTGCAAGTGTACCTGTCAACCACGCAGACTGACAGCGTGACACAAGTAAGCAAAGAATAGTTCCCTACTCGGCCACCAGCACTCATATCTTGAAAGGCTAATGTATCTGTAAGTTTAGATTATACTTTATGTTTATTATGTTTGAGGGATTGACGTGCCTGTAGGTTTGAAGTAATGCACTGGTTGGCACTTAGAGATTTGAAAGGAATGTTAATACAATGTCGATATGAAGGTTATAAAATGTTTGTTGAAGTACTCGAGATATTTGCTTAATTGATGGAAAACGTAATACAAGTTGCCTGAACTCTACACTGATTTCTGAATAGAAATATTCTGCAGAACTTCAGTAAATTACAAGTATTGTGGAGACAAATATAAACGTTCTATTGAAAAGCTTTAAAAATAAAACCAACAGCTTGGCAGAAATCTATAATTACATGGGAGTAAGCGTAAATCAGATGAGGAATATTACAATACCATAGAATTACCGGGAATGCCGAATGCGTGATGGTTTGAGTTTAAATAATTGATTTGTTATTAATTCATTTTGATAGCTTATTTATTTTCTGTGTCCGAATCAAATTACATTTTGCCAGTAAGTAGCAACAGTTGCAGTATTAGTATTTACAGCCATAAGATCGTCCTTTTATGTCCTCCATCGAGGGGCAGGTCAGCAGGTGTTCTGGATCTTGTAACATGCTGCATTCGCAGAACTCATCATTGTTGACGAACATGTTCCATTTCTTTAGATTGTTCTTGCAGCGTGAAACCCCCGTCCTCAGCCTGTTCAATGATTTATTTTGATAGCTTAGGTAGGATATCTTAGTCATCAAACTCGTATACTTGGGTGTGTGTTCGATTTGTATGATAACCAGATTTACTGTGAGTCTGGATTGGACTAGGTCCCAGGACTTGAAATACAGTACCATCTCAGCATTTACCTTCTAGTTCCTAAATAATTTATAAGCAATGCACTAGGTTAAACTCATCAATATTTCTAGGTTTGTGCAGTGTCTTGTGTGGGGTTTCGCCTAGGACACCAAACTCGCTGACCAGTGGGCTCTTGGTGTCCCCACCCGAAGCCCCACAGGAGTAGCGAACTGCGCGCTACCACCCTTTTCTATGAAGTGGACCTGCGCCTCTTTACTGCTAGAACTAAAAGCTCAAGCAGCCATAACCTCCCTATGAAGGCCTCGAAAAAGAGGGTATATTGACTTTCACGGCCAGTTCGCTACTCTTGTACATAAACACATATGACTGAGCGTATTCTTAAGAGCCACCAGGGCTGTCAACTGTCAATAAATGCTCTCCCTATTTTCTTACCCAAATTCTTATATATCAGAAAGTATGCAAGCCGCCAGCCTTAAACTATGCACACGTATAATGCATGGCATTCTAGATTAATTTGGAGTAACTTATATACGTCAATACTTCCAACATGATTCTAAGCCTGCTGATAGGACCAATTTTTAAATGTATGTAACTTCTCGATACCATCAATTGGATTTCAACCAAATTTCGTATGTACTATGTGTACCATAACAGATATGACTATGCATATTCTTAAGAGCAACCAGGGCTACCAACTGTTAATAAGTGCTGTCTTCATTTTTTTTACCCTAATATCAATATATCAGAAAGGATGCAAGCCAACAGCTCTAAACTTTTCACACGTATAGTACCTGACATTCTAGATTAATTTTAAGTAACTAACATACGTCAGTGCTGCCAACATGATTCTATGCCTGCTGATAGGTCCAATTTGAATATAGATGTAACTTCTATACTAACAAATGGATTTCATCCATAATTGGCACAACAAGAGATCATAATATTTCAGATTATTTCTGACCAACACATACATGACATTGTTGCCAACATGATTTTACGCGCGCTGATAAATCCAATGTCTAACTGCTTGTAATGCCCATGCTATCCATTGCACTTCAAATAAATTTTGTAAGTGCTTTCTGTACCTTAATAGATCGAACTAAGAATATATGCAGTCACCAGGGCTGCCAACTGTATGCTCTATTAGTGTACATTATACCAGGTATATTTCGAACTGTCGCCTCCGTAGCGTAGCGGTCAGCATGGTTAGCTGCCGCCCCGGAGGTCCTGGGTTCGATTCCCGGCTCTGCCACGAAATTTGAAAAGTGGTACGAGGACTGGAACGGGGTCTACTCAGCCTCGGGTGGCCCAAATAAGTAGAGGGGGTTCGATTCCCACCTCAGCCATCCTCGAAGTGGTTTTCCGTGGTTTCCCACTTCGTCTTCGGGCAAATGCCGGGATGGTACCTACTGTAAGGCCACGGCCGCCTCCTTCCCTCTTCCTAGCCTATCCATCACAATCTTCCATCCCTTCCCATCCCTCATGAGGCCCCTGTTCGCTTTGCAGGTGAGGCCGCCTGGGCGGAGTGCTGATCACATCTCCCCAGTTGTACCCCTCCCGACAAGATGTTCCAGGCTCCAGGACACTGCCCATAGAGGCGGTAAATTGACTAAATAAAAAAAAAATATTTCGAACTAATTAGAAATTTTGATATTACCAACTTAATTTCGTAATTATTCTAGATAGGTCCATACAGATTAATCATTGGCATGAATCTAAAATTTTAAGAAAAGTTGGCTCTTAAGTTCGTCACGGAACTTCTTGTTATTTATAGTCTATTATTATTTGCGCTGAGGAAGGCCACAATAAAAAGCACAAATTAATATTGACTTAAAGTTTTAATCTTCAGGACTTACTATCTTTTGATTTTAAATGCTGTTCACTCAATGTGAATTCCACATGTTAGGCTCGGAGAATATATCAGCATCCGTCAGGGTCCAAATCACTCAATGTGAATGAGTAGCCACAGGTCCATGCACTTCATATCCGGCTAAATTATTTACTGTATTTAGCGTATGGATTTTAGTGCCGGGAGTGTTTGAGGACATGTTCGGCTCGCTAGAGTCTGTAGCTGCTTAAATGCGGATACCCACGGGGTGAGCTACAAGTTCCGTTTAATATCAAGTAGTTCCAACGTTCGCTACCAGATGTCACTGACAACTAGTTCTGAATGTTGAAACTTTGATAGAACGTTTCAACGAAATCTAACCCGCATATTTAGATTCACACAAGTTTAATTAGTGGAAGGTTCTTTCACATGCCATAAATCTATGACATGGGACCGCCTTGTTTTACTTCCCCTCCAAAGGAAGGCATACTGAAGAATTTTAACGCTTTTTAAAAATCCGACGACTTCGCTCGGGTTTGAACCCGCAATCTTGGGCATGGAGTTTCAGCATACTACCGAGTACGGCACCGAAGCCGCTAATAATGCCTAGCAACAGTTAAGAATGAGTGAAAGGTGAAAGAAAGTATATACATTTTACTCACTGCAAGCTGCAAACCAACTACTGTCGACCAAAGTATTATGTGCACTCGAGTTTGAAGGTTGTTTGTGAAGTAACCAATAGACCTACATGAAATCCAATAACATCATCATTTTCATCGTTCTATTCTACGTTAGTTCATGTAGGTTTCGAATTTTTAATTTATATTTTAATATTTTTATCGCAGTTGGAACACAAAAAGTGCACGTTTTTAAGCGTGTTTCAACCATGCGCCACATTTACGAATTATTATCTCAAAATCCCGTCATCAGATCGAATCTAAATTTTAACACAATATACATTGGAATGTTGTATAACTGGTTTATTAATTTCACAATTGTGTGTGTCCAAGAAACAAAGTTGTTATCATTTTTGTAAGGTAACTTTTTCTCGGCTCGGGGTGGTCGGAAAATGTAGTTCTTGGTTGCATTGTAATCCTTATACATCGACAAGTTATGCTGTATGACTGTGAAATACGTAAATTTTTTTCCTTATTTTATATCGGTTTGTATTTCTACGGGGAAATAACACATGTTTCACCTGCTAGCCGCTCCGGCAAAAGCGTTGCCGTAATGGTGCCCACACGCATCATGGCGCGTCTCACTCGGAAGTGATGGGCTCCATCTCAGCAACGCTGGAAAGCTTTTGCCGGAGCGGCTAGCAGGTGAAACATGTGTTATTTCCCCGTAGAAATACAAACTGATACAAAATAAGTGAATTAATATACGTATTTCACAGTCATACAGCATAACTTTTTGATGTATAACGATTGCAACCCAACCAAGAACTACATTTTCCAACCACCCCGAGCCGAGAAAAAGTTAGCTTACAACAATGATAACAACTTTGTTTCTTGGACACACACAATTGTGAAATTAATAAACCAGTTATACAACATTCCAATGTATATTGTGTTAAAATTTAGATTCGATCTGATGACGGGCTTTTGAGATAATAATTCTTAAATGTGACGCATGGTTGAAACACGCTTAAAAACGTGCACTTTTTGTGTTCCAACTGCGATAAAAAATATTAAAATATAAATTACAAAATCCAAGCCTACATGAACTAACGTAGAATAGAACGGCGAAAATGTTGATGGTATTGGATTTTATGTCGGTCTATTGGTTACTTCACAAACAACCTTCAAACTCGAGTACACATAATACTTTGGTCGACAGTAGGCTACATCATTAAGAGCCATTGGAAGTTAGTTAGTTATTGTTGTTTTAAGGGGCGGAATTACAAGGTCATCTGCCTTTTCATTGGAAGTTAGCAACAATAAGGTATTTTAAGAAGACTGTATCTCAAATATTAACCTTTTAGGTGCTGAACTTGTTGTTTGCAACCCCTGCGCATAATTCGGTAATTCTTCGGGAGTGATGAACCGGGATCCTACACTTGCACTTAGCTAATACATGGGTTGGTTTTTTAGTTTTGGCATCTTAGTTATAACTGGATTAATAACTCACTTAGATTGTTCCTAGTTTCACAGGCCCTCGATGTAGTCCCCACCGTTGCGTACAACGTGTTCCCAGCGATGCAGAAGTCGTTGAACCCCGTTGGCACTGCCCAATCTATTGATGGTACTAGAGAGCGCTCGGCAGCCTAATTAACGTCTTCAATGGTACGGAAGTGCTGCCATACTGTTCCCCGAGGGCAAACCGTTAATGCGGCGTACTATTGTTCGTTTCTGCAAGACCATCTCCGAGGAGCTCTGAGAAGGAAACGGCGCCACCACATGGTTACACCGCCCATCGTTCTGCATGACAATGCTAGGGCACACACAGCAGGCGTTGTGTCGGCATTGTTTGATCGCTGGGGCTGGGAGGTCCTCTATCACCCACCATAATCTCCCGACATCAGTCCCTGCGACTATGATCTCATCCCGAATATGAAGATAACAATGACGTTAAGAAGGCTGCCGAGCGCTCTCTTCGTACCATCAATAGATTGCGCAGTGCCAACGGGATCCAACGACTTTCGCATCGCTGGGAACACGTTGTACGCAACGGTGGGGACTACATCGAGGGCCTGAGAATCTTGGAACCATCTAAGTGAGTTATTAATCCAGTTGTAACTAAGGTGCCAAAACTAAAAAACCAACCCATGTATTATGTCATCATCATCATCATCATCATCATCATCATCATCATCATCATGTTTTTCAGTCAAGCGCCTGGTCTGCCCCTACAATGAGTCCTTTCCACGTTGTTCGGTCTTGTGCTGTCCTTTTGACCACTTCATAACTTCGTAGGCCAGAGCTATTTAGGAAGGATCTCATGAAAGTGTTCCGTGGCCTCCCGCGAGGGCGTTTCCCAGGTATTTTGCCTTCTAGTATGTCGATCATCAGGCCACCATGTCGTAACCTGTGGCCAAGCCAGGTGGATCTCCTTCTATTGATCTGGCGGATCATTTGCCGTTTTTCCTTTATTCGATCCAGCACCGTTATGTTGGTCATTTTCTCTACCCAGCTGATCCTTTCCATTCGGCGCCAGCACCACATCTCAAACGCTTCTAGTCGTTTAATGTCACCTCTATTCATTGTCCAGGTCTCACTGCAGTACATTGCAACTGGCCATGTAGGTCTTAACCGGTTGTTTTCCATGGCTGAGGTACATCGAGCGTTGACAAATTAGAGAATGCTTTTCACCGAATGCCTGCTTAGCCATGGCTATACGGCTCCTGATTTCAACTTCACATCGTAGGTCTTCTGTGACAATCTGACCAAGGTATTAAATCGACTGACCTGTTGTACTGGTTCTTTATTTATGGTTATATTTAGTTGTTGTTGATGCTTACTTATCACTAGAATCTTGGTCTTCTTAAAATTGATTTTCATTCCATATTCTGTAGCTGTATCATTTAAACGTTGCAACATGTTTGTTAATGTATGCGGATTTACTGCAAGTAATGCCATATCATCAGCAAATTTAATATTCTGGATAAGTCTTCCACCAACTTTCACTCCCACATTAGAACCTTTAAAAGCCCACTTAGTTATAGCTTCAGCGAAGGCATTGAACAGTCCAGGGTACAGCAAACAACCTTGTCATTTTCATGAATTTCGTACCTTATTTGATATTCCGGGAGTCATTACCAATTGAAATTACTGCTACTGCACCGGAAATATGTGCTAAATTACATAAATATGTGAATTTAGTCGTTATTAATTGTTCGTTCAATGATGTCAATATTGTCATGGCTTGTCTTTGCTCAACTGCCACTGAAAAATGCGTATTAGGAGTAGTGTTCAACTGTTAGGCCTACCAAGGCGTCATTTTACTGTTACCAATGTATGGTACACAAAATACACGACACAGATCATGCGTAACGAGTTCAGCGAGAAAATATTGGCTTATGAAGCGGAGAGAGTCACTATTGGCTTCTGTCTGACCGAAAATTACTGCTTGTACTGCAAGCAAGGCGGTCTGAGGCGTTAGCCCCAGGTTAGGTTTGCTTTTGTATGTAAAGCCTTTTAAAATAGAAACACAACGAAGCGAACGAATGGAGCGAGCGCAGTATTAAACAAACACCCCACGGTAGTGTATGTGTGGGGTTGGCAACATGTTTATTTCCATTGAAAAAGGAGGCAAGGTTTCTCCGAAACGTATGGTTTAAATTAAAAATACACACGGCATTAGCCCAAAAGCATGAATTGTTTATATAATAATCCGGGCCGTGAAAGCCTTAATATGCAAACATTTTATTTATCCCATAAATCACACCCACATTGGCCGACACAACTGAAATTTCACTATATAAGTTGTGTTATAAAAAGGGGAAGGTAGGTGGTTTGTAGGCAGTGGAGGAGAAAACATCTATTGGGACATCACTTCTAAAAAAATTATTCATCATTACGCAAGGTACTTTAATTTAATTTAATTTAAGTAGTTTCGTACTTGGTTCATCACTCCCAAAGTGTTACCTTTCTCATAAGTAGAAGCTGTAATTTGTATTAACTTATCCGGGGGTTTATAAAATGTCTCTAGGTTTTGGGTCTTTACTAATCCTAATGCAAATTCAAAATTTGATGTACCGATATAGATATATATATATATTTGGAGGCAAATATACATTTTTGTGCCGACGCTTTCATCACCTTCATACCAGGTAAAAGGACCAAAATAAAATTGTTTCCTAAACTCAGTAGACAACTAATACATATTTATCTTCTGTTAGCCTCTCACACACGGCGGACCGGGTTCTCGGTCAGTGAGATTTTCAAGCTGAAATGCCATGTCCTTTGGTTCAGATTCCACGTAAAAAGGAGGTCCCATGGCTCATGATCGCGAGATTAACGGTCACGTAAAACTACAAAGTTGCTTCATTCATGTTGCTCTTTACTAGTTCGAAATTTTATATTCTTTGATCCAAATTCACAACAGGTGAAAAAAGTTGCTTGTAGTTCTGACACGCTTGTTTACATCACAGATGAACTCAAGTTGTAGAGGACAGACTTGAGGCTTATACTAAGTGATCTGTTAGTTACTTCTGGAAGATGAATTCCAAACCCAGGTAGTAATACATAATGCCCAACAGATGGCAGAACATGACAGAGATAAACTCGGCACTTACGAGCGAACGGGGAATACGATAGAAATAAAAATTATCGTGCGCCGTCTATTGACGGGCGTAGCATTCAACGGGTTAAACGAAATAGTGGAAGAAACTTCAGGTGGCTGGTACAAAGACGCTCCTTCCTCTCCTTGATATTCCTAGGGTTAAGTTAAAATGCTCTTCTGAGAAATAGTTGAAGTTGACTGTGTAATTCCGCTCCACTTGATTCCACTTCGCACTGTGAGGAGGAAAAAACACTTGCTTGGGGAAACACAGAATAGAGAGAGTCCTCTCCACTTTCATAAATCTTCAGCTCCAGGTTTCTGCTCGTTGATATATCACCTGAATCTTCTTGCTTATTACTCAAGGTCACAGGCAGTGCACTGGACATAAAGGCAGTGACAGAGATGGAATGTCTGGACGTAAAACAGTTTAGCGGGGGCGACAAGGGAAATGATGGAGTGACGTTGAAACAAAAGGGGGTGAAGTCAGTTGCAAAAGAAAAAAAAAAGCACGGAAACAAAAGACTAACATAAAACTTGGAGCGTGAAAAAGAAGAATATCTGCAAACTGGAAGGAAGGAGATGTTGTTGATACGGAGAAAGAATATCAACGAGTAGGAGCAACTACAAAGGGAATAGTCGAAGAAGGTTGTTTGAAGGCAACGGTGCGTAATTTCTCAATGAAGTGACGCAGAGCCTAACAAGGAAATATCTCAAGTTAAATGAAAATATTAATTAACATTTCCAGAAGAGAGCTCAAAGGAAGTCAGATGTATTTTCATTTCCTGTACAAGTATTTCATTTGGCATATAGCTGTGTTTACCTTGCTTGATGAGTGGTGCTACCGAGAGGGTTGCCGATTATTACTGTAAATATTGATTTGACAGGAAAGGTAGGCTATTACTCGACCGAGGCGAGTGGAGTCCTGCACAGCGAAACGCCACCAGTACGGTACCGAACATGACGTCATCACAGCTTTGTCAGCAGAGAACAACTGCAACTCTTAACGCAAGTCCACAAGCATTACCATTATGAACAAGTAGTTCCGTAAAGAACTATACAGCCTATTTTCATATATCCTACTTATGTTAACTGCCACTATCAACATACAATATTTCAGTTTGATTGCTGTAATAGATTCGTAGATATTGAGAAACGACTAAATATTTCGTATAGTCGCCATGTTGGATTTTATATATGTAGGTCCTAGAGTTATGAACTGTGACATGAAGATTAATGTGTACGTGTAGTATTCAAACTTCAATCGCATCATTTTAAAATTTCGCACAGCTGCCTTCTTGTGGTTACGGAAACTATTGAAATAAATTAGATGCCAGTGGATTAACATTCATATAAGGATTTACTGTACCAAGTTTCACTGTACTCGGATGGTTAAATTGCGAGAAACGACCATGTGAATATTTAACATTCGCGTCGCCGCCATGTTGGATTTGTGATCACCAGGTTATTTTAAGTCCTATAGGTGAACTTAAGTTCATTGCCCCTATGAACATAAAAAATCAGTTTGATTGCTATAATAGATTCGTAGATATCCAGAGCCGCCTAAATATTTCGGTTGGTCGCCATGTTGGATTGTTAAATGTATAGGCCATAGAGTAATGTACCATTAAAGGAAAATTATTGCGTAGGTTCATTATTCAAACTTTCACTTCGATCGCATGATTACACCACAAGAAATAAAAACTTAATTTTAAAATTCGCACGGCCGCCATCTTGACGTTATGTAAACAATTGAACTAAATTAGTTACCAGTGCACTGCAATGTGTATAAACATTTCCTGTACCAGATTCCATTGCGGTAGGAACATTAAATCGCGAGAAAGGTCTATTTAAAATTTTCAAATTCGCTTGGCCGCAATGTTCGTTTTGTAGTTAACCGGTTTTTGAAAGTCTTATAGATGAACGTCCAGTAGTGCCCTTTATCTCCGTACAAAATTTCAGGGTGATACCGCTAATAGTTTCAGAGATATAGAATGCCGGTGAAATATTTCGCACATCTGCCATCTTGTGATTATGTAAACAATTGAACGAAGTTGGATGTCGGTTCATTACAATGTGTATAAACATATACTGTACCAAGTTTTATTGCGTTTGGTTGGTCAAATTGCGAGAAACGTCTATTTAAACGTCGCAAATTCGCGTGGCTGCCATGTTGGTTTTCTAGTTACCAGTTTTTCAAAAGTCACATAGGTGAACTTCTATCAGTACCCTTTATCACCGTAATAAATTCCAGGGTGTTATCGGGAATAGTTTCGGAGATATTGAATGCTGGTGAAATATTTCGCACAGCCGCCATGTTGAATTGGTGAGACGTAACAAAATTTGAAGGGCACGGTCGAGGTCGCCGGGAGTAGTGCTATGAACTTACCGAGTTTCATTGAAATCGCTCCAGCCATTTAGAATTTATTAGGGGGACACACACACACACACACACCGCACACACACACACACACACACACACACACACACACACACACACATACACGGACAAAAGGTGATCTCATAAGCCTATTTTTTCAAAATTGAAAATAGGCTAAAAATTGTAACATGGTCAGTCGCGTATTCAGGGGGTTATTACAGGGGGTTAGAACCCTCATTTTGTAAACTTTACAAACCAAACAATCAGGAACGTATAATTATTAACAAGCTAAATACTCTGTATATTAAGACTTTCACGGCCCGGATTACTATATAAATAATTCATGTTTTTTGGGCTAGTACCATGTGAAATTAACCCTTTCCCATCGTCTGTCGTCTATCCTCCGACAAATTATCCATTCCTATTTGGTGCTGCATTCTGTTAGTTGCGTGACGAACGCTGTGTAATTTTGATATTACGAAGCAAGTAACCGTTAAACTATGATTTTGAAGGCCGTACAGCCTGTCAGCTGTTTCTCTGTGATCACCAGAATGGTAGTAAACAAACATGGCAGATTGGACATTGACAGAGCTGTAGGGAAATATAAGAGAATTTTAAGTTGAGGGGTAAGGGTTAAATTAATTAGCGATACTTGCTAATGATTCTATAATTTATATTTGTGGGAAATCGGTATGGTTGTCACCTTTCGGCCCGGCTTCCCATTGAGGCTATTCACGTCTTCATGACAATGCATAACTCCCTACTTCTAGGGTTCCCAATCTACCTTTTCCCCTTTAAATATAGCTCTTTTCAGAATGAGCCTAAACACACATAATTTTAAATTCCGCCTAGTGGGGCAATTAACTTTCTTTCTTCTTTTCTTTCCTCCTTTCTTTCTTTTATTAGCGGGAGAGAAGTTGTATGTAGTTGAATATACTCGTAGTTTTAATTAATAATAATTATAACCAGTGATGGAAGAAGCAAAGAGGATATGAATAGGAAATTGGCACAGGCAAGGAAAGCATTTATACAGAAAAGGAATCTGTTGACATCGAATATAGGAAGTCATATTTGAAAGTCTTTGTCTGGAGCGTGGCACTCTCAGTGAAAGTTGGACTGAAGCAGCAGGAAAGAGGAGAGTTGAAGCTTTTGAAATATGGTGTTACTGGAGAACGATGACGATCAGTTGGGTAGGTAGGTTACAAATGTAGATGTATTAAGGCGAGTGGGAGAGGAGAGATATTTCTGGCGACTGCTAATAAAGATAAGAGATAGGGGTCGAGGATAGGAACGGAAGGGTTAGACCAAGGTTGGAATATGTTAAACAGATTGCCTCGGAAGTTGGGTGTGGTAGCTAAGTAGAGATCAAACGATTAGCTCAGGACAGGGAGGCGTGGAGGCTGCATCAAACAAGTCAAAAGACAGAAGACTCAAATAATAATAATAATAATAATAATAATAATAATAATAATAATAATAATAATAATAATAATAATAATAATAATAATAAGGATGGATGAAAGAAGTACAAAAGGACATGCAAACCGCTAATATAACCAACACATCAGACAGAGACTCCTCCCGTAACAAAGTGAACAACTGGGAAGTCCAACCAGAGCAAGCAAAACCTACACCTTACAGACCTCAATAGTCCGACGAAAGAAAATAGGCATTCTCCAACAGAATGAAACAATATTGGCAACATAAGAAGAACGTCAAGAATTGAGTCAAAGTGCTACGGCTTTCCAAAGTTTTGAAAATACGCCGTAAATAAATAAATAAATAAATATATTAATTAACTAATTAATAAATAACCAAATAGATAGATAAATAAATTGAATAATGAATAAATAAATAAGTACGTAAGTAAATAAATAAATATTTAAGTAAGTACGTAAGTAGGTAAGTAAATAAATAAGTAAGTACGTAAGTAAGTACATAAATAAATACATAAGTAAGTACGTAAGTACGTAAGAAGTAAATAAATACATAAGTAAGTATGTAAGTAAGTAAATAAATACATACATAAGTAAGTAAGTAAATAAATACGTAAGTATGTAAGTAAGTAAATAAATACATACATAAGTAAGTACGTAAGTACGTAAGTAAGAAAGTAAGTAAATAAATACATAAGTAAGTACGTAAGTACGTAAGTAAGTAAGTAAATAAATACATAAGTAAGTACGTAAGTAAGAAAATAAATAAATAAATACATAAGTAAGTACGTAAGTACGTAAGTAAGTAAGTAAATAAAAATACATAAGTAAGTACGTAAGTAAGTAAATATATACATAAGTAAGTGTGTAAGTAAGTAAGTAAATAAATAAACACATACATAAGTAAGTAAGTAAGTAAATAAATACATAAGTAAGTATGTAAGTAAGTAAATAAATACATACACAAGTAAGTAAGTAAGTAAGTAAGTAAGTAAATAAATAAATAAGTAAGTACGTAAGTAAGTAAATATACAAATAAATAAATAAGTAAGTAAGTAAATAAGTAAGTAAATAAATAAATAAATAAATAAGTAAGTACGTAAGTAAGTAAATAAATAAGTAAGTGCGTAAGTAAGTAAGTAAGTAAATAAATAAATAAGTACGTAATTAACTAAGTAATTAAATAAATAAATAAATAAATAAATAAGTAAGTACTTAAGTAAGTACTGCAAGTAAGTAAGTAAGTAAGTAAATAAATAAATAAGTAAATAAATACATAAATAAATAAGTAAGTACGTAAGTAAGTAAAAAGTAAGCAAGTAAATAAATAAATAAATAAATAAAAAGGACCTAGACCATGCTATGGATGCATTGGAGATCGTTGTTAACTTCTTAAGTGTGAGATAGCTGACTTGATGCATATTACTACGTCGTGCAATTCCCCAAATTACGGTTCTTCCCCAGTTAGTATGACCCATCCCATTGGTCGATCTTGGCTACGCTATTGAACATGGTTTACATTACACAACTCCTGTAGCCTATATCTTTATAAATAAAGTAAGCTTTCTGCCTGAACATTTTGAATCAGGGCCGTGAAACACGCGGAGGGCAATCATGCATTTAAGTAGTCGCAAGGTATCATCTGTCATCCAGAGCTCAAGTAACACGTGTTGTCTGTTTGCATCCCGTATGGTACTAATGATCTGCAAGGATATCCCGCAAACGATACTGATCACTAGGGCTCGGATTCGAGCATATTCGCATATTTTATTCCTGAATAGTGGTATTTTCACCTCTATGGGACTGACTTGAAATTTATCGAGCATATAAGTGCATAAAACCGTGGATTTCAGAGTAGAAAAGTTTATAAATGCATATTCTTGTGGTTTTCGTCGAAATAATTTGTTTTCCTTCGAATTCTACCATCCCCCCCCCCCTTACCCGAATTCGGTCCCTGGCCATCCTTAAGGTTCGAAAACAAAAATAATAATTGAAAAGTCTATCTGGTGCAAATAATAAAACCTCAGGTTTTTAACTTTTAGTGAGGTTGTTCTCGTCATTGAAACTTTTATAGACAGATTTAGGAAAATCATTCAAAACTGAAAACATAGAAAAAGTTCTTGTTGTACAGACCAATGCAGATCTACTTCATTGACTCGCCTAAGTTTGAACATTTTGTAAATGAACTTTTAAACTGTAACTTTTATAAGAAAACTTCTCTTACGTATACTTGAAACTAGAATGCGAGTATATCGCAGTATATCATACTTACAATTAGAAGATAAAGCCCGTATATAAAGATATGTTATTGGTTTTTTCGTTTCACTTTCCTTTCTATAGTTTTTAACGGTGTTTTTCGAGAATAGTCTGCATATTTAACCGCATATAATGTGTTTTTTTCGAGCATATAATCGTTTTTTCGAGCATATTAATCCAGCATAAAACACATGGTTTTCGAGCATATCTGGAGATTTTATCGAGCATATCGATCCGAGCCATACTGATCACTATGATTGTTTCCTCGCATTAGTCTGTAGTCATATCGAGGAAAAACGAGTAGTGTTCAGAATAGTTTGCGGGATATGCTTGCAGTGCATTAGTACTATATGGGATGCAAACAGAGCAATGTCAACCTTCCTGATAACAACGCTAGTTGGGATACATAGAACAATATTAAAAGGAGCAGCTGGTTCACCTGGTGTATTATACAGTAGACAAAGACAAAAGGAAACACAAAACAAGTAGTTCCGTGAAGAACTATACAGCCTATTTTCATATATCCTACTTATGTTAACTGCCACAATCAACATACAAAATTTCAGTTTAATTGCTGTAACAGATTCGTAGATATTGAGAACAGTCTAAATATTTCAGATATTCGCCAGGTTGGATTTTTATTTTTGTACTATTACATTAAGATTATTGTGTACGTGTGGTATTCAAACTTCAATCGCATGATTAGACAACAAGAAGTAAAAACGAGATTTTAAAATTACGCACAGCAGCCATCTTGTGATAATGCAAACCATTGAAATAAATTAGATGCCAGTGGATCAACATTTGTATAAGCATTTAACGTGCAACGTTTCACGGCACTCGGATAGTTAATTCGCGAGAAACGTCCATTTAAATATTTATACTTCGCGTCGCCGCCATGTTGGATTTGTGCTCACCAGGTTCCTGAAAGTCCTATAGGTGAACATATGTTCATAGTCTCTATGAACATTAAAAAATTCAGTTTGGTTGCTGTAAAAGATTCATAGATATTGAGAACCGTCTAAATATTTCGGGAGCTCACCATTTAGGAGTGTTATGTGTATAGGCTATAGAGTTATGTACCATTCAAGGACAATTATTGCCTAGGTTCATTATTCAAACTTTCACTTCGATCGCATGATTACGACACCAGAATAAAAACTTAATTTTAAAATTTCGCACAGCCGCCATCTTGAGGTTATGTAAGCAATTAAATTAAATTAGATGGCAGTGCATTACAATCTGCAAAATCAATTACTGTACCACATTTCACTGCGCTCAGAGAGTTAAATCACGAGAAAGTCTATTAAAATATTTTAAATTCGCTTGGTCGCCATGTTCGTTTCGTACTTTACAGGTTTATGAAATATACATAGCTAAACTTGTATCAGTACCCTTTATCACCGTACAAAATTGCAGGGTGCTATCTGTAATAGTTTCGGAGATATAGAATGTCAGTGAAATATTTCGCACAGCCGCCATTTTGAGGTTATGTAAACAATTGAACTAAATTAGACTCCAGTGCATTACAATGTGTATAAACATTTGCTGTACCAAGTTTCATTACATTTAAATAGTTAAATCGCGAGAAAAGTCTATTTAAATGTCTCAACTTCGCTTGGCCGCCATGTTGGTTTTGTAGTCACCAGGTTTTTGAATGTCTCATAGATGAACTTCTAGTAGTGCCCTTTATCACCGTACACAATTTCAGGGCGATATCGGTAATAGTTTCGGAGATATTGAATGCTAGTGAAATATTTCGCACAGCCGCCATGTTGGATTGGTGAGACGTAACAAAATTTGAAGGGCATGGTCGAGGTCGCCGGGAATAGCGCTATGAACTTACCGAGTTTCATTGAAATCGCTCCAGCCGTTTAGATTTTATTAGGGGGGGGGGGGGACACACACGAATCACACACACACACGCACACACACACGGACAAAAGGTGATCTCATAAGCCTATTTTTTTCAAAATTTAAAATAGGCTAAAAATAATAACAAAAGGAAAGAAAACAAAAAACAAAGGGCAGCAAAACAGAATGAAACAAAACAATAACAAATCAAAAAAGAAGGAAATAAAATAAAATAATATAAAAATTAAATTGAATTAAATTAAATAATTAAATATGTAAGTAAGTAGATAAATAAAATAACAAGTAGTTCCGTGAAGAACTATACAGCCTATTTTCATATATCCTACTTATGTTAATTGCCACTATCTACATACAAAATTTCAGTTTGATTGCTGTAATAGATTCGTAGATATTCAGAGCCATCTAAATATTTCGGATGGTCGCCATGTTGGATTGTTAAATGTATAGGCCATAGAGATATGTACCATTAAAGGAAAATTTTTGCATAGGTTCATTACTCAAACTTTCACTTAAATCGCATGATTACGACACAAGAAATAAAAACTTAATTTTAAAATTCGCACAGCCGCCATCTTGAGGTTATGTAAACAATTGAACTAAATTAGACACCAGTGCATTACAATGTGTATAGACATTTCCTGTACCAAGTTTCATTGAGTTTGGATCATTAAATCGCGAAAAAGGTCCATTTAAAATTTTCAACTTCGCTTGGCCGCCATATTCGTTTTATAGTTAACCGCGTTTTGAAAGTCTTATATATGAACTAGTAGTGCCCTTTATCTCCGTACAATATTTCAGGGTGATACCGCTAATAGTTTCAGAGATAAAGAATACCGGTGAAATACTTCGCACAGCCACCATCTTGAGGTTATGTAAACAATTGAACGAAGTTAGATGTCGGTGCATTACAATGTGTACAAACATATACTGTACCAAGTTTTTTTGCGTTAGGTTGATTAAATCGCGAGTAACGTCTATTTAAAAGTCGCAAATTTGATTGGCCGCCATGTTGGTTTTGTAGTTGCCAGGTTTTCAGAAGTCACATATGTGAACTTCTAGTAGTTTCCTTTACCATCGTACAAAATTCCAGGGTGATATCGGTAATAGTCTCGGAGATGTTGAATGCTGGTGAAATATTTCGCACAGCCGCCATGTTGGATTGGTGAGACGTAACAAAATTTAATGGGTACGGTCGGGGTCGCCCTGAATAGTGCTATGAACTTACCAAGTTTCATTGAAATCGCTCCAGCCGTTTAGAAGTTATTAGGGGGGACACACAAAAATCCCACACACACACACGCACTCACAGACAGACACACGGACAAAAGGTGATCACATAAGCCTATTTTTTTCATAAATGAAAATAGACTAAAAATGAATGAACAAATGATGAACGAATCAATAGATCAAAAGATAAATGAATGAATGAATGAATCAATCAATCAATAAATACCGGTAAATATATAAATTCCGAAATAGATTTTATGACCACAACTATCATTTATCATGAACAAATTAACTTTCTTTTAATAAACATGAATTTATAAAGGTTAGTATATCTGGTTAAGATCAGTTGAATCGGTCCGTAAATATTTGTTAGTGAAATTGAATCCTACAATTGCCTTTCGAATGCATTTTATGTTGCAATCTCCTGTCACCGGAAGCTTGTGAATTGAAGTAATAATTCAACAGACGCTAAAGGAACAACATTTTCTTCAGAATTCATATTATAGATCTTCTACAAAAGTGTCAAAGCAGCAAGCTGTCACAATATTACTTGAGCACCACCTTTTTATTCTTTGCTAAATTCCATGGAATTGGGGGGTTCCCAACCTTCTTTACATCTCGGCACTCATAATTTACGCTACATATCGTTTCTCGGCACCTCTGTTTGAAGGCTGTTATGTCAAAACAACTGTCATAGCCAATTATTTCGTTTAAATTTAACTTGAAATAAAATTATTAATGTCCGGATGCAGTTAAAAAAAGACTTGTATTATTGATTCATATAAATTACAAAACAAACAAGCTGGCAAATTGAGGACTGTCCATTTCTTGGCTGCCACCGTGGAGGTCTGGTTTCGATTCCATTTACTGCCGAGAATTTTAATTCAGGTCTGAGGGCTGGATTGGTGTTCACTCAACCTTGTGAAGGAGAACTGAGAAGGGGTGGGTTCGATTCCTACTTCAGTTATCCAAGAGGTAGATTGTCGTGATTTTCTCCTCTTTGACTCCAGGCAAATGCAGCGATGGTACCTACATTTAGGCCACAGCCACCTCCTTCACTAAATAAATCAATAACAAACACAACAACAAATTAAGGACTCTATATTGAAATTCAAATACAACCATCAATGCGACACTTGAGATTGATCCAGCTGACAAATCTTGCTAATCCTTGGTCGAATGTTTGAGCACACAACTTGTAGATCGGATTCAATGTTAGACCGACTAATCCTGGAGCTTGAATTTATTTTGGTCAGTGCCAAAAATGCCCTCTCGCACAAGACGATATTGTTAAGATTAGCAACAATGTAATACGACTTTTGTTTATAAATGGGTAATATTCTGCCTTGCTTAGCCAGAATAAATCCTCACGTTCAATTTTAAATGGTCATCAATCATCACCATCATAATCATCATCATACACACATCAAAAAAAGTTTTGCATCACCTCGGTTCCCAGATCTCCGGCATATAGACGTTGACTGTGTATATTGTATCCAAGATACAGTCCCTTTGACTGTTCATAGATGTCACTAAAACTGCTCAAAGATGTAAACAACCATGCATGAGCAGGGCCTATTAGACGGAGGGGGTACGACAGCCGATCAGTTCCAGTCATTCCACCAGGACGAAGGTACGCTGCTCATGTTGTCTGTAGTTCTACCATGCCTAGAAGGTCAATACCGCAGTTCGATCGCGTCCGCATTGTTACTTTGTGTTAAGAAGGGCTCTCAACAAGGGAAGTTTCCAGGCGTCTCAGAGTGAACCAAAGCGATGTTGTTCGGACATGGAGGAGGTACAGAGATACAGGAACTGTCGATGACAGGCCTCGCTCAGGCCGCCCAAGGGCTACTACTGTAGTGGATGACCGCTACTTACGGATTGCCGCTCGGAGGAACCCTGACAGCAATGCCACCATGTTGAATAATGCGTTTCGTTCAGCCACAGGACGTCGTGTTTCAACTCAAACTGTGCGCAATAGGCTGCATGATGCGCAACTTCACTCCCGACGTCCATGGCGAGGTCCAGCTTTGCAACCCCGACACCATGCAGCGCGGTACAGATGGGCCCAACAACATGCTGAATGGACCCCACGGAATTGGCATCACGTTCTCTTCACCGATGAGTGTCGCATATGCCTTCAACCAGACAATCGTCGGAGACGTGTTTGGAGGCACCCTGGTCAGGCTGAACGTCTTAGACACACTGTCCAGCGAGTGCAGCAAGGTGGTGGTTCCCTGATGTTTTGGGGTGGCATTATGTGGGGCCGACGTACGCCACTGGTGGTCATGGAAGGCTCCGAAACGGCTTTACGATACCTGAATGACATCCTCCGACCCATAGTGCAACCATATCGGCAGAATATTGGAGAGGCATTTGTCTTCATGGACGACAATTCTCGACCTCATCGTGCACATCTTGTGAATGCGTTCCTTCAAGATAACGACATCGCTCGACTACAGTGGCCAGCATGTTCGCCAGACATGAACCCTATCGAACATGCCTGGGATATGTTGAAAAGGGCTGTTTATGGACGTCTTGACCCACCAACCACTCTGAGAGATTTACGCCGAATTGTCGTTGAGGAGTGGGACAATTTGGACCAACAGTGTCTTGATGAACTTGTGGATAGTATGCCACGGCGAATACAGGCATGCATCAATGCAAGAGGACGTGCTACTGGGTATTAGAGGTAGTGGTGTGTACTGCAATCTGGACCACAAATGCTGAAAGTCTAGCTGTATGATGGTACAACATGCAATGTGTGGGTCTCATGAGCAATAAAACGAGCTGAAATGTTGTTTGTGTTGATCTCTATTCCCTTTGTATTTAACGGTTCCGGAACTCTTGGAACCGAGGTGATGCAAAACTTTTTTGATGTGTGTAAATCATCTCCAGTTGCCCGGGTGTGGTGTACGAATTCCTTCCAACTTGTCCTGCCCTCATACTACTTCTCCTCCATCACCTTGCTCCAGTCTAGAACTGTATTCATTACATCCTTTTCGACTAATAGACCTATCTATTTTCCCCTTGATCTTCCCACAGACCATCTTCCCTCCACATCACTTTCGAACATCCTTCTTGCAGTTCTGTTTGCAAAGCAATATTTTCATGTGGCCAAACCACTTGAGTCTTAATATCTGGATCTTCTTGAGAAGGGTTTCTTCCATTCCTACTTCCTCTCTTATCTTAAATTGGTCTCACTCTCAAAGTACAGCACGTCCGGGAAGCCTGTTACTCCTATACATTTGTTGCTCTATTGTTGGTTATTGTTGCTTCTTAATCAGTTACTTGACTTATTTTATTGTTGCTATTATCCTGAGCACACGGCTTCGGTGACGTTCCACCAACACACTCTATTTTGAGCGAGGACCTTAAGCTCTCCTGACGTCTTTCCTTCCTTATAGGCTTCTTTATCCACAATCCTTCCCCATGATGTCTTTGGTCTTCCACATTTCCGTTTTACGTCGAGGCCAGAAAATTTGGAGAACTTTCGTGAGATTATAGAGAAAATCTTCGTGATTCTGGAGCTAATATTTCATGTCTCGCTTCCATACAGGCCCGTATATAGGTCTCCTGACGCCCCTGGGCAGAACAATCCTTTGCTGTCCCCGACTTGAAATACATATACGCCATTTAATAAAGATTCCTTAACATAAGGAACTATTTCTTCATCCGTATTCTTAAACAATAAGTGGCAAACACTATAAATATATGTTTACTAAAATTACGAATAAAAATCTTTAATACAAAGAGTTTACATTAAATTTTAATAGATACCTACAAAACTAGAGGCCAAATCATCAATTTTATTATTTAAAGAATAAGGGACTTCATTCTAGCCCTTTTGTTTCAATGCTTCTTTTCTCATTTCCATTTCGCCAAAGATTGATTCTGAGCCCTACTAAGTCTCTTTCTTCCAGTCATTTTTCAGTGTCTATCAAAACTGAAACTGAGGAAATGAAATAAAATATGATAACAAAGTGAAAAACTTTAAACGATTCTAACATAATCTACAAAATCACGAAGCCGTTTAATGCCATTCTAACATTATCACAAGATTACCCATCACAATACGAAAGGCTCACACACAGAGACAGACAAACACAATTATTGATGTTACAAGATGTTTTCTTCCATGTGATAACCTCCTCTCGCCATTCCAAAGTTTTCTCTATGTCACAAACAGTGATCGGAAGGTAATCAGTGTTGCCAATGGGTGATAATGAATATTCCCCTGTGGGTGAGAGATTTAAATTCTAAAAACTTTATATTTAATGCCCATGCTGTTTTTGTACAGTTTTCCAGAACTTTTTGCCACCCCTAAAACCTGCCGCTCGGGGCATTTGCCTTCACATCCGTCCAAACAACTCGTTTACTGGACATGTTTATTTCCACCAATTGCTGTAGTCTAATTTTCGGGTACTTATCGTCTTTGAATAACAAACATTGTGCCTGTCGAAATTCACACTGTCTCGCCTCACCTACGTGCTAGCAAGGGAGCAATGTTTTATTGAAGATATTCGCCTTAACCCATTGCTACCATTAACCGCCGCCTACATAGAACTTGTACAAGAACTCAAAGCAAACAAGTAGTTCCTTGAAGAACTATACAGCCTATTTTCATATATCCTACTTATGTTAACTGCCATCATCAACATACAAAATTTCAGTTTGATTGCTGTAATAGATTCGTAGATTTTGAGAACCGACTAAATATTTCGGACGGTCACCATGTTGGATTTTATATATGTAGGTCCTAGAGTTATGTACTGTTACATGAAAATTATTGTGTACGTGTAGCATTCAAACTTCAATCGCATGATTAGGACACAAGAAGTAACAAGGCGATTTTAAAATTTCGCTCAGCTGCCATCTTGCGGTTATGGAAACAATTGAAATAAATTAGATGCCAGTGGATTAACATTCGTATAAGGATTTACTTTACCAAGTTTCTCTGCACTCGGATGGTTAAATTGCGAGAAACGTCCATGTGAATATATATATATATATATATATATATATATATATATCGCGTCGCCGCCATGTTGGATTTGTGATCAGCAGGTTATTTAAAGTCCTATAGGTGAACTTAAGTTCATAGCTCCTATGAACATCAAAAAATTCAGTTTGATTGCTATAATAGATTCGTAGATATTCTGAGCCGTCTAAATTTTTCGGATGGTCGCCATGTTGGATTGTTAAATGTTTAGGCCATAGAGTCATGTACCATTAAAGGAAAATTATTGCGTAGGTTCATTATTCAAACTTTCACTTCGATCGCATGAATACGACACAAAAAATAAAAACTTAATTTTAAAATTCGCACAGCCGCCATCTTGAGGTTATGTAAACAATTGAACTAAATTAGATACCAGTGCATTGCAATGTGTATACACATTTCCTGTACCAGATTTCATTGCGTTTGGAACATTACATCACGAGAAAGGTCTATTTACAATTTTCTAATTCGCTTGGCCGCCATGTTTGTTTTGTAGTTAACCGGTTTTGAAAGTCTTATAGACGAACTTCCAGTAGTGCCCTTTATCTCCGTACAAAATGTCAGGGTGATACCACCAATAGTTTCAGAGATATAGAATCCCGGTGAAATATCTTGCACAGCCGCCATCTTGTGGTTATGTAAACAATTGAACGAAGTTAGATGTCGGTGCATTACAATGTGTATAAACATAAACTCTACCGAGTTTGATTGCGTTTGGTTGGTTAAATCGCGAGAAACGTCTATTTAAAAGCCGCCATGTTGGTTTTGTAGTTACCAGTTTTTCAAAAGTCACATAGGTGAACTTCTAGTAGTTCTCTTTATCACCGTAATAAATTCCAGGGTGATATCGGGAATAGTTTCGGAGATATTGAATGCTGGTGAAATATTTCGCACAGCCGCCATGTTGGATTGGTGAGACGTAACAAAATTTGAAGGGCACGGTCGAGGTCGCCCGGAATCGTGCTATGAACTTACCGAGTTTTATTGAAATCGCTCTTGCCGTTTAGAATTTATTAGGGGGACACACACACACACACACCTCACACACACACACACACACGCACACACACACGGACAAAAGGTGATCTCATAAGCCTATTTTTTCAAAATTGAAAATAGGCTAAAAAGCAAGACATATGGCCAACGTTCGTTTCAACATAAGCCATGATTTACAGGGAATGGACGCGAGTAGGATATGAAGAACTACGGCATGTAGTGACGCGATACGCCGTGCATGGTTTCCACCACCGGATATGCCAGACTGAGAAATTCCACGACCCGGACGATAACTGCAGGTGTAAACTGTGTGGAACAACCTGTGGCTGTTATCACCTGCTTTTGTGCTCCAAAGGAAAGACTCGTTGACATATTTCTGTTGTGTGAGATGGTATGGTTATTGTATGAACAGTCGTGTATATATTTTTTGGCAGTTGGCTGCACTTACTAAATTATTAATTTAATAATTCAAATATTTGAACAGTTCGAAAGACTCAACTCCTTCAAATTCGACGTTTGGTCACTGTGGAGATCTCCCTTGCCATCAAGAGCGGATATAGCGGGACGAAGGCCCTATTTACCTTCCGGATTCTTGCTCGGAATTATGAAGCTACTCCTCCATCATGAATAACTATGCTACCCAAGGACTTGAAATCTTCTACTTTTTCACCGCCCTCATTGTTTTACTCTCAACGTTCTTCCATCCCTCATGTTTATCTTCATAATCTTCATCTACATATTCATAATTCACATTCTTTCTTAATGAATTTAATTTAATGACAATTTCATGAAAATTAATTAAGTATTGAACTTACTCCTAGTTACCCAAGATATCCTTATAGCGTATGCTCCACATGTTGGACACATAATCCTGTGTGCCCCAACTCCAGAATGTTTACCCTGGCGCGTCTTCATTCTTCCACTTCACGGTTTAGCTTTCACACTTCCTGTCATAAACACCATTTTAGGTAGATTTCATTAGAAAGCTACCTATTGCAATGGGTACCATGTTTCGACTTCCAGAAAATTTTGACATATCTTCGTGTTTAACATCCCCCAGACCCCAAATCCACCGTCAGTTCAAAAGTTTATATATAATTTATGTATATATATATATCAGTTTCTTGTGGACACGATAACTGCCGTAATTTTGCCCCAATCAGTTTGAATTTTTTACATAATAAGTATCCCATTAAAATCTCGGTCGAGTTCGTTAATGGGCAAAATCGGTCGAAGGGGGTGAAAATGGGGGGCATTTTTTCGAAAAAGTGAAATATCGCTGTAACTCTCTTAATATCTGAAATATCGAATCCATTCAAAGTTCATAATATGTGTCAGATAAGTGCCAAAAATTTATGTCAAATAAGTTTTTTGATAGCACCAACCATTGACCAAAGGGGTGGAAAAAAGTGGGTTTTTCGGGAAACACTAATCATATCTCTCTTAATCGGCACAATATCAAAACCGTACAAAATGGAAAATATTCCCCTAATAATTACCTAAAACGTTTGTCTGAAAGAATTTTTGATATGACCCACCATTACTCCAAGGGATGAGAAAATTAATTTCGGAATTAAAGAAAATGCCAAGTGCCATCAGAGGTTACCATGACAAGGCTTCTAAATTGATGAGGGATGAGCTATCAGAGGTTGCCAAGACAACGCCATTGACGAGATCACTTGCACTTTTAGCCTACTTTTCACACTTCGCAAAACTGAGGAAAAAGTAGACTTATGAGATCGATACGGGAAAATGTGTCTGTCTGTCTGTCCTTCTGTCTGTCTGTCTGTCCTTCTGTCTGTTTGGCTGGCTGTGTGTGTGTGTGTGTCCCCTATCAACTCCTAAACGGCTGCAGCAATCGAAACCAAATTTAGTATGAGTAAAGATGTATACCGGAATATCTCAGGCCCATATTTGAAAAAGATGTCAGTGCTACCAACTGCTAAAAACACGCACTAGCAATTTGAGCTCCATGTTGGATATCTTGGAAGGTATACATGGGAGCTATTCCAAAAATTGCACACATGTAGATAGTACTATTTCAGTTTAATTTCCAGGAGGCCATACATGACAGTGTCACCAAAATAATTTTAAGCCTTCTGATAGGTCCAATTTTTAAATGCATATAACTTCAACATTATCAATTGGATTTCAACCAAATTTTGTATGTAATATGTGTACATAAACAGATATGACTGAGTGTATTCTTAAGAGCCACTAGGGCTGCCAACTGTTAATAATTGCTCTCTCTATTTTGTTATCCAAATACCAATATATCAGGAAGTATGCAAGCCGACAGCTTTAAACTATGCATACGTATATTACCTGACATTTTACATTAATTTGGAATAACCTATATACGTAAGTTCTACCAACATGATTCTAAGCCTGCTGATAGGACCAATTTCTAAATACATGTAACTTCTATACTGTCAGTTGGATTTCAACCAAATTTCGTATGTGCTATGTATAACATAACAGATAAGACTATAAGTATTCTTAAGAGCAATCAGGGCTGCCAACTGTTAATAAATGGAATCTATATTTTTTATCCTAATATCAATATATCAGAAAGTATGCAGGCCAACAGCTCTATACTTTGCACACGTATAGCACCTGACATTCTAGATTAATTTGGAGTAATTAATTTAAGCCAGTGTTGCCAGCATGATTCTATGCCTGATGATAGCTCCAGTTTTAAAATACATGTAACTTCTATTGCAACAAATGGATTTCATCCAAAATTGGCACTAAAAGATATCATAATATTTCAGATTATTTCTGACCAGCACTCGCATGACATTGTTGCCAACATGCTTTTACGTGTACTAATAGATCCAATGTCTAACTCCATGTAACGTCCTTTGGACTTCCACATTTTGTATGCTGTACCTTAAGAGATGGAATTAAGAATATATTCAGTCACCAGGGCTGCCAACTGTATTGCTCTATTAGGCTACATTATGCCTAGTATAGAGTATTTTGAACTAATTAAGACATTTCGATATTACCCACTTAATTTCGTCATTATTCTAGATTGGTTCATATACTGTAGATTAATCATTGGCATGAATCTTAATTTTAAGAAAGGTAGGCTCTTTAGTTCGTCACTGAACTTCTTGTTCCATCTGGCTATGAGGGAAGCGGCTAACTGGTAGCATGCTGAACTTCTATGCCCAAGGTCGCTGGTTCAAAGCCGGCCAAAGTCGCCGGATTTTCTAAGAGCGCTAAAAATCCCTCAGCATGCTTTCCTTCGGAGGGGAAGTTACAACGTTCGTTGCAAGTTGCTGGTTGCGGTGGCATCTAGCAGCCAAGTTCACAGCTAGGTGTCGTTGACGGTAGTATTTGGTACAAAATTAGGAACTACTACTTAAAATTGACTGTCTGCAGGCCTTACCTGAATTACAGACTAATACAGTAATCACAATTAACACCGTTTATCAGACAGATTCTACACTCACCCAAAGTACACGGGGTTACATGACCGCGTTGTCGCAGCCCCTAAACTGAGGAACCAACCAAAATCTCTGCGGGAGATATAATTTTGCATGAAGAAGTAACAGACCGTTACATAGTTACACATCAGTGTCGAAACCTTGCATAAGGACAGTGTGACCACAAGTATAAAAATTGACCCCAAATGACAAGAAGGTTACCGTCCCCCTAAGACAATAAAATGTTTAAAATATGCATAAAATGACGAAAAACAAAGTTAATTAAGCTCCAATTATAAAATACTTTCTCGCAATAAATGAGGTCTGATCCTTCTACGAAAACCTGCATATTCTGCCTATTTTTGCCTATCTCCAAGTTTGTCCGGTGAAGTCTACCTCCGCCTTCCGGCGTGCCGAGAGGACTTTTTTGTTATTGTCGGTGGTGGCTTATTAAACCATTCCCTACAGTGTTCTACTTTTACTTTTTCACCTCCCTCATTGTTTTACTCTCAATATTCTTCCATCCCTCATGTTTACCTTCATAATCTTCATCTAATTGTCTGTGCAGCGTGAGGACGTTTTCGTATACATGCACTCGTGAACAGGTTTGCCAGATTACTGAATATGGGACAGATGTGTTGTTGAGGAAATCCGTGCGTGACAAAATCCACAATTATTGAACTTCCATTAAGAATGATATTACAGAAGTTATATTAACATCACAGGGCAGTTTATTAATAAATAATAAATATACTGAAACTGGGCACAAATTCAAATTCACAAATTCATTTTATATCAAGAAACAAAGGCACACTCATGAATATTCTGGAACAAATAGAGATCGACAAAGCACAGAGATTTAACCCTTCCCACAATCTTAATGATATCATTTTTGAAACCAGTATTTTATACACTACACTAATAGACGCCCTATTTAGTAATAGATAAATTGATCAGCTGTATTCCACCATTCATACCATTTATTTTCCAAATTCAATAATGATTATATTTCTCATTTTTCGCAGTCATCCACCCCAAAAACAGCCAACAACGACACATCATAAACATCCACATTTATTTTTCCTTAGTTTTTATTCCCGTCCTCTCTTTCCCTTCCCCTTCTCCCCTAGTATGTATTTGGACAATCAAAGGAGTGTTATTTGCGAGACACGTTTTGATCTGCTGTTGTTCACGCCCAAACACACAACATACGGCGGGGTATGGCACTGCTGCAGGGATTCTATGATTTATTTGCCATGATGTTCACCAAGGGCAGCATAGAGACTAGTTCGGAAAACGATGACGCAACCAAATAGCGACTCACAACACCGGCCTGATTCAGCGGCTTTTTAATGCACCCAGGCCCGGAAATCCAATGGAGAATCGTAAACAGTTGAACTTCACATTATTTATGTCACAAATCTTTATTTCATGTAACGGATGTTCTTATAAAGGTAATTTATCTTTGATATTTATATTAACCTTCGAAACATGTACCTGTGAGTAGGTTCAATATAAGTATTGAAAAGGCAGAATCCCTTTATTTTCTTTCTAATATAACATCTTCTTCCTCTGCCGATACTACGTCATTCAGTATATTTTTCCTTGCACTGAATCCATTTTAATAGTGTATTGTCTTTCATTACAAATTCATAAAAGTATTTGCATAAATCTGAGTATACCTATAAATTCACAGAAATAAATAAATAAATTAATATTTTAAAAGATAAATAGATAGGTAAATAAATGTATAAATAAATTAAGAAAGAAATAAAGAAATAAACAAACAAATAAATAAATAAATAAAAGAGTTTCTTCAGTCTTAACAAACGAAAATGCCAGACTACTGTCGACCAAAGTATTATGTGCACTCGAGTTTGAAGGTTGTTTGTGAAGTAACCAATAGACCTACATAAAATCCAATAACATCATCAATTTCATCGTTCAATGTTACGTTAGTTCATGTAGGTTTGGAATTTTTAATTTATATTTTAATATTTTTTATCGCAGTTGGAACACAAAAAGTTCACGTTTTTAAGCGTATTTCAACCATGCGTCATATTTAAGAATTATTATCTCAAAAACCCGTCATCAGATCGAATCCAAATTTTAACACAATATACATTGGAATGTTATATAACTGGTTTATTCATTTCAAAATTATGTGTGTCCAAGAAACAACGTTGTTATCATTTTTGTAAGGTAACTTTTTCTCGGCTCGGGGCGGTTGGAAAATGTAGTTCTTGGTTGCGTTGTAATCATTATACATCAAAAAATTATGCTGTATGACTGTGAAATACGTAAATTAATTCACTTATTTTAAATCGGTTTGTATTTGTACGAGGAAATAACACATGGTTCACCAGCTAGCCGCTCCGGGAACAGCTGTACAGCGTTGCCGAAATGGTGCCCACACGCATCATGGCGCGTCTCGCTCGGAGGTGATGGGCTCCATATCAGCAACGTTGTATAGCATTTCCCGGAGCGGCTCAGCTGGTGAACCATGTGTTATTTCTTCGTACAAATACAAACCGATATAAAATAAATGAATTAATTTACGTATTTCACGGTCATACAGCATAACCTTTTGATGTATAACGATTACAACGCAACCAAGAACTACATTTTCAAACCACCCCGTGCCGAGAAGAAGTTACCTTACAGAAATGATAACAACTTTCGTTCTTGAAAACACAACATTTTGAAATTAATAAACCAGTTATACAACATTCCATTGTATATCGTGTTAAAATTTGAATTTGATCTGATGACGGGTTTGTGAGATAATAATTCTTAAATGTGACGCATGATTGAAACATGCTTAAAAACGGGCACTTTTTGTGTTCCAACTGCGATAAAAAATATTAAAATATAATTAAAAATTCCAAACCTACATAAGCCAACGTAAAATAGAACGACGAAAATGATGATGTTATTGGATTTTATGTAGGTCTATTGGCTACTTCACAAACAACCTTCAAACTCGAGTGCACATAATACTTTGGTCGACAGTAAGTACTCTTTGCAATGAAAATCCACACAGAAAGAGCCAAAGAGAACGTTTTAAAGTAAATAGCATACCAGAGGTGTAAACACAGACGCTTTTCTCTCGAATTTCAAAACGCTCGTAAATACGGGACAATAACCGTTCCCGATAAGAATTGTCCTGGACGCCGGACATTAGGCAAGAATACGGGACTGTCCCGTAAATCTGGGACGTCTGGCAACCCTTCTCACGAATAACCTCCCTTCAGTAGAAAACGAACTTATGTCTGCATTTTCAACTTACAGAATGACGATTGAGTGACCCTAAGATCACACCAACAATAACAACCAGGAGTACAGCAAAAGACAAGGCAGCAGCAATGAGAAACTAATAAGGTTTAGCGGTATATTATCTCGCCGGGTGCACTGTAGAGTCATAGTACATGCCAATATCAGGTGTACGTATCTTCAACTTAGTCGGCAATATAATTAGGTGTAGTTTTTTTCTTGACAGAGAGTGTTAGTATTTAAAACAATTCATATGAGGAAATTCCACGGCACATTTACAATATTTTCTGACACAAAAATTGCGAAAATCTTCCTTAGGTCATAGCTCTCCAGCTCAACTGATGGCCAGCCGGCTCTGGGCAGCTTCCCAGAACATGGGCCAAGTTGCTATTCTGAGCGAGAAAGATATGACGACTGATGGACGATGATGATAATTGTTGTTTTAAGGGGCCTAACATCTAGGTTATCGGCCCCTAATGGTCTAGGTGATAGCGAAAATGACAATGAAAGGAAACCAGAACGAAAATTAAGTGAGACGTAAAATACTTACAAAAAGGAACTCGGATTGAAACTACTCGCAAAATGGAAAGTGGTAATACTCACAAAAGGGAATTTAGAACAAAAATTCTCACAGAAGGAATAGATTGAAAAATACGCACAAAATGTAGGCTAGGTTCAAATACGTACAAAATGCAATGTAGAGTCGAAATACTTACAAAATGCAATTGAAATTCAAAATACTTACATAATGCAAATGAGATTGAAAATACGTACAAAATGCAATTGAGTTTCAATATACTTACAAAATGCAATTGAAATTGAAAATACATAATGCAATTCAGATTGAAAAACTCCCATTTCAGATCCAAAATACTCACAAAGTGCAATTGAAATTCAAAATGCTTACAAAATGCAATTGAAATAGAAAATGCTACAAAATGTACGGTAGATTCAAACTACTCATTTGGATTGACAATACTTACAAAATGTAATTGAGATTGAAAATACTTACGAAATGTAATTGAGATTCAAAGTACCCACAAAATGCAATTGAGAATCAAAATACTTGCAAAATGCCCACTATACATAATGCAATTTAGATTTAAAATGCTTGCGAAATGCGGCTTAGGTTGAAAATAAGTGTACATACTGTAAATACTATCACCCATACTTGTGGATATGGATTTAATAGCCGAAGTGTAATGGATCTGTTGATGATCGCTTGACAATCGAAACTGGTTATCGAAGTGTTATTATTAATCTTATGTAAAATAAAATGTTTTCAGGATTAGGGAGAAATTTGATTGAAAACCATTAAATTTCGATTACTAAGGCAACACTGACAAATATCTTAAACACCATACTGTCCATTATACGTATCAAATTGGTAGCAGAGCATTTGTATGGATCAAGGGTATTAGCGATTGAGATATTAATATAATTGATATATCAACAACGTTCAAAAGTCTTGAATTTTCAAGAAGAATGAGTTGTTCCTTCGAAATATTAAGAATTGGAAAGTGGTCAGCTGCCCAATCTACTAGCCCTATTATTATTATAAAATATATATAACCATAAGTCAATATATATTGTATTTTAATATCGTACCGGTTTCAAGGGAGATATCCAGCCTGAGAGAGGAATAAAATGTCAATATTCATTCAATTGTTGAACATGCTACAAATACTGTCGACAAATGATACTCATATCACAGTAATGACATATTGTGCCAACCAAAAGCAACTTTTATAATGTCAGCATTTTTGTGATAAGAGTTTTTTAGAAAATTTTCGAAATTTGCTATTTTTTTACCGTGCATCATCGTTTCCCGAATATATCCCAAGTTTATGAGAAATTTCCTACTTTTCTTTTTTTAGGGTGTGTATTACATCTGCACCTACTACAATATGTACCTAAATCACTAACATAAACCGTATATTAAGTACTTTTATTGCTCTTATATTCAGAGCAGCTGAAAATAATTTTTTTTTTAAGAATAAATACAATGTATAAAACCAAATATAAATCCCAATGGCCTTAATGAAATAAAATTTGCAGGCGCATTTATGTAATACATGCCTTAAAGAAAGTAAAGTAGGAAATTGCTTATAAACTTCCGATATATAAGGGAAACGATGATGCACGGTAAAAAAAAACATTGTCAAAATTTGAAAATGGTCTACAAAACCTCTTTTGATAAGAATTTAGACATATAAAAGTTGATTTAGGTTGCCACAAACATGCCATTACTGTGATATGAGTATCATTTGTCAACAATATTTGTAGCATGCTCAACAATCAAATGAATATTGACATTATGTATTCCTCTTTTAAGCTGGATCTCGCCCCTTCATTTACATTGTGACCTTCCTCGGCGTAATTTAGGACATGAAAAGGTGCATGAACATATACTTAATATACATTTGCCATAACAGAAAATTATAAAAATACTCTTCGTCAAAAAGCTCACGCATTAAAATTTAAAAAAATACAGATCTGTTAAAAAATTTGATAATTACGAAAAACATGAAAAATATAAGTATTGATAAAAACAGCGTGGAATAAAAGAGATGTGGATGCGAAACTATATACGTGAAAATAGCTAGGTTATGGCAAATTTATATTAAATACATGTTCTTGCACATTTTCAGGTACTAAATTACGCTGAGGAATGTCACAATTTGACCGAATCTGGTACGATATTTAAGTACATTATATAGGTATATTGACTTATGGTTTTATAATTGTTATTATAATTACATCGTCAATTAGGAATCGGACTATCATGGTCAATTTTATGTCCCCCCAGGGGCTCACATCTAGTGGGACGTGGGTTGGCGACAACGGGACCCCAGCTGAGTCCGGCATTGTTTCCACTTAGTTGTGCCGGGCTCCTCTCCGCCTTCTTTCCTGTCGACCACACTTGGTCAACTCTTGTTATCTTACGACCCCGACAGTAATAGGGTATCCGAAGCCAAGAGAGTATATTCCTTTCCCCCCTTAATTGGCCCTTGTCTCATCTTTCCTGATACCCTCCTTCTGCGAGGGTCAGCCTTCTTTTTCTTTTCCTGTTATCTCCTGTCTTCTGCTCAAGGCCCTCAAGTAGGCAGGGTGTATGTAGCCCCACGACTTCTGGTGTACTCTAGATATTGCTCCACCCTCAGGGGCTCACGGCTGGTGAGTTCTGGAGTTGGCGACCCCGAGGAATTCCTGAGCTGGGTCCGGTTTCCCCCTATTATCCATTACCAGTGGGGCGGACCCTCTCCTCTTTCACTTTCCTATCTGCCTTTTATGGCTCTTCTTCTTTCTAAGTCCCTCAATCCGCATTCTTCGAGGGTTGAGGGCATTTCTTTTCCTCCTGTTTTTTATTTGCCCTATTCTCCTTTTGTTATCCATTTCTTCTTCTAGTATATAACTTAGTAGTTAGTTTTAGTTATAGTTTACATTTCATTAACATCTTCACGGTCACCCAAACCATTAGGGACCCATAACTTAGATTTTAGGCCCATTAAAACAACAATTATCATCATCATCATCATCATCATCATCATCATCATCATCATCAATTTATGTCATTTTATAGCCTTGCGATGTCATAATTAACATAGGGGAGAGTGGGCAGGCAAATGGCGGGGACTAGTCTGAACTGATCACTGAGTCATCTCAGGGCACCCTCGCTCGATGAGCACAGCTTGGATCGGTATACCATAGGGTATAATATAAAAATAAAATATTAGAATGCGAAGTGTGCCATTGCTGTTTATAATGCTTACAGAGTAGTGTTCGGAATTTTAAAAAAGCTCGAACTCATATTAAGAAAATAGTTTTACTCTGCTTTCAATAAGAAGTAATGGTACACATTGTCCTACATGCGCCTTTTTTATTCCTTGTGCTATTTCATTGAGTTGGCCGACTCGAGGGAAATAATGTGCCATTGTGTTGCCGGCAAGTGGATTGAGTCTACGTCGATGTAATGGAAGCAGCAGAGAACGTTGCTCCTTTTATAGCTGTGTCAAGATTCGGAGCAAATACACTCGAGTGCCAAACGGAAACTGTCTGAATTGTAGTGTTCTCCAATAGCAAATCGACACAAAGTGGCTGCATCACCTTTGTCAATAGCTGCTAAGGTTCGTATTGCATTAGGCGCCGAGAAGGTGAACAGGTTCAAGCAGTACGGTACTTTCGGGAAATCAAACATTTAACACTATTGATTTACAAGACTCCCACTAATCCCAGGCTTGCACTGCTTCTTACCTAGGATGCAAATACAATGTGTTTTGAACCTCATTGATCTGTACACATTTGACAAGAGATAGGTTATAAACATACAATGTATGTTATAAGAAGAATTTACATAATGTTTTGTTAAAGACGATTCCTACATGGTCATAAATTGTTTGCAACGTACGAGGAGTTATTGATGTCAAAATGTTGTTGCAAGAGTCCCATTTCTTATTACAAAACATTTGGTTGAATTCAGAATTGCCACTTATCTATATATACACAAGCTGACCCGGCAGACGTTGTCCTGCCAATCAAAGAAAGTGTTGTAACTTTGTTTCTTGAAGTGCTTTTGGATACACAATATTTATTTTTCAGTTTCTGTTAACTGCCTCTAAACTATCGTGAATCGAATTAACTAATTTAGAAACATTCGTTGGAGCGTGCACAACAACTCTCCATAGTTTCATCGCAAACGGATGAATGGCATTTAACGCATACGGGATTTGGTTTAAATGATTCGTGCGCTGTCACTCATTTGTTGAATCTACTCATGCTCTACCAACTGTGAAATGGATTTACTAAGTTAGATAGCTTCACGTAAGTGTACACAACAACTCATCAAAGTTTCATCGCAATCGATGAATAGTATATGAACGCATACAGGATTTTGTTGGAACGCTTCGCGCGTCGTCACTCATTTGTTACATCTACTCGTGCGCTACCAATATTGTAAAATGGATTTACCAAGTTGAACACCTTCCCTGGCGTGTACACAACAACTCATCAAAGTTTCATCGAAATCGGATGAATGACATATGAACGCATAAGTGATTTTCTTTAAACGATTCGCGTGCCGTCACTCATTTGTTGAATCTACTCATGCACTACCTATTGTAAAATAGATTTACTAAGCCTGAAACCTTCTCTGGCGTGTACTCAATGATTCACCATGGTTTGATCGCAATCGGATGAATGATATATGACCACATACGGGACATTGTGGAAACGATTCGCGCGCCATCGCTCATTTGTTGAATCTACTCGTGCGCTACTTATTAAAAACTGGATTTACTAAGACAGAAACCTTTCCTGGAGTGTACTCAACAATTCACCAATGTTTCATCGCAATCGGATAAATGGTATATGGACGCGAACGGCACTTTGCTGAAATGATTCGCGTGCCGTCACACTTTTGTTAAATCTACTTGTGCGCTAACTTTTGTAAAATGGACTTATTAAGCCAGAAACCTTCCGTAGGGTGTACACAACATCTCACCCAAGTTTCATCGTAATCGGACGAATTGTATTTGAACGCATACGGGACCTTATTGAAAAGCATCGCGCGTCGTCGCTCATTTGTTGAATCTACTCGTGCAAAACCTCCTGTGAAATGGATTTCCTAAGTTAGAAACCCTCACGTAAGTGTACACAACAGCTCACCCAAGTTTCATTGCATTCGGATGAATGGTATTAGAACGCATACGGGACTTTGTTGAAACGCTTCGCACGTCGCCGCTCATTTGTTGAATCTACTCGTGCGCAACCTCCTGTGAAATGGATTACTAAGTTAGAAGCCTGCACTTAAGTGTACACAACAACTCATCAATGTTTCATCTCAATCTATGAATGGAATATAAACTTATACGGGATTTTGTTGAAACGCTTCGCGCGTCGTCACTTATTTGTTGAATCTAGTCGTGCGCTACCTGATGTGAAATTGATTTACTAAGCCAGAAACCTTCCCTGGAGTGTACACAACATCTCACCCAAGTTTCATCGCTATCGGACGAATGTTATTTGAACGGATACGGGACCTTTTTGAAACGCTTCGCGCGTCGTCGCTCATTTGTTGAATCTATTCGTGCGCTATCTATTGTAAAATGGATTTACTAAGCCAAACACCTTCCCAGGAGCTCACTCAACATATCACCCAAGTTTCATGGCAATCGGATGAATGGTATATGAACGCATACGGGACTTTGGAACGCTCTAACGTGCAGAGACAAACAGTTGAATTTGACATCACTGCCACCTTTGGTCTAAAACACAACTTTTCGCCACGGGCGGAGTGTATGTAATGGCGGTAGTTGCACAGGTTGCGACCAGGTGGCTCTAACGTGCAGAGACAAACCGTCCAAAGACCTTAGCTTTCACGATGCCAAGGCTAGTGGTTTCCATGACGACTGTTTTTGACTATATATTGTGGTTCTAAAATTGTGTGTAAATTGTGGTTCTAAAATTGTGTTCATTCCACCTACCGGGTCAGATTGTGAATCTAAACCATACATGGACCCACCCTAATATACATACCAAATTCCATCAAAATCGGTTCACTCGTTTAGGAGGAGTTCAGTCACATACACATGTGTCGATGAATTATATATATAACTAGCTGACCCGGCAGACGTTGTCCTGCCAATCAAAGAAAGTGTTGTAACTTTGTTCCTTGAGGTGCTTTTGGATACACAATATTTATTTTTCAGTTTCTGTTAACTGCCTCTAAACTATCGTGAAATGAATTAACTAATTTAGAAACATTCGTAGGAGCGTGCACAACAACTCTCCAAAGTTTCATCGCAATCGGATAAATGGCATATAACGCATACGGGATTTTGTTTATATGATTCGTGCGCTATCACCCATTTGTTGAATCTACTCGTGCTCTACCAACTGTGAAATAGATTTACAAAGTTAGAAAGCTTCACGTAAGTGTACACAACAACTCATCAAAGTTTCATCGCAATCGATGAATAGTATATGAACGCATACGGGATTTTGTTGGAACGCTTCGCGAGTCGTCACTCATTTGTTACATCTACTCGTGCGCTACCAATATTGTAAAATGGATTGACCAAGTTGAACACCTTCCCTGGCGTGTACACAACAACTCACCAAAGTTTCATCGGAATCGGATGAATGACATATGAACGCATACGGGATTTTCTTTAAACGATTCGCGTGCCGTCACTCATTTGTTGAATCCACTCATGTGCTACCTATTGTAAAATAGATTTACTCAGCCTGAAACCTTCTCAGGAGTGTACTCAATGATTCACCAAGGTTTCATCGCAATCGGATGAATGATATAAGACCGCATACGGGACATTGTGGAAACGATTCGCGCGCCGTCGCTCATTTGTTGAATCTACTCGTGCGCTACTTATTAAAAACTGGATTTACTAAGCCAGAAACCTTTCCTGGAGTGTACACAACAAAGTTTCATCGCAATCGGATAAATGGTATATGAACGCATACAGGACCTTGTTGAAACGATTCGCGCGCCAGCGCACATTTGTTGAATCTACTCGTGCGCTACCTGTTGTAAAATGGATTTATTAGGCCAGAAACCTTCCGTAGGGTGTACACAACATCTCAAGTTTCATCGTAATCGGTTGAATGGAATTTGAACGCGTACGGGACCTTATTGAAACGCTTAGCGCGTTGTCGCTCATTTGTTGAATCTACTCGTGCCCAACCTCCTGTTAAATGGATTTACTAAGTTAGAAACCCTCACGTAAGTGTACACAACATCTCACCTAAGTTTCATTGTAATCGGATGAATGGTATATGACCGCATACGGGACTTTGTTTATACGTTCACGCGTCATCGCTCATTTGTTGAATCTACTCGTGCGCTACCTACTGTAAGATGGATTTACTAATCCAGAAGCCTCCCCTGGACTGTACACAACATCTACCCTAGTTTCATCGCTATCGGACGAATGGTATTTGAACGCATACGGGACCTTGTAGAAACGCTTCGCACGTCGTCGCTCATTTGTTGAATCTACTCGTGCGCAATCTCCTCTGAAATGGATTCACGTAAGTGTACACAACAACTCATCAAAGTTTCATCTCAATCGATGAATGGTATATAAACTTATACGGGATTTTGTTGAAACGCTTCGTGCGTCGTCACTCATTTGTTGAATCTAGTCGTGCGCCACCTATTGTAAAATTGATTTACTAAGCCAGAAGCCTTCCCTGGAGTGTACACAACATCTCACTCAAGTTTCATCACTCTCGGACGAATGGTATTTGAACGCATACGGGACCTTGTTGAAACGCTTCACGCATCGTCGCTCATTTGTTGAATCTACTCGTGCTTAACGTCCTGTGAAATGGATTTACTAAGTTAAAAACCTTCACGTAAGTGTACACAACAACTCATCAAAGTTTCATCTCAATCGATGAATGGTATATAAACATCTACGGGATTTTGTTGAAACGCTTCGTGCGTCGTCGCTCATTTGTTGAATCTACTCGTGTGCTACATATTGTAAAATGAATTTTCTAAGCCAGAAACCTTCCCTGGAATGTACACAACATCTCACCCAAGTTTCATCACTATCGGACGAATGGTATTTGAACACATACCTTACCTTTTTGAAACGCTTCGCGCGTCTTCGTTCATTTGTTGAATCTAGTCGTGCGCTATCTATTGTAAAATGGATTTACTCAGCCAAACACTTTCCCTGGAGTGCACTCAACATCTCACCCAAGTTTCATCGCAATCTGATGAATGGGTATGAACGCTTACGGGACTTTGAAACGCTCTAACGTGCAGAGACAAACAGTAGAATTCGACATCACTGCCACCTATGGTATAAAACACAACTTTCCGCCACGGGCGGAGTGTATGCTATGGCGGTAGTTGCACAGGTTGCGACCAGGGGGCTCTGCGTGCAGAGATAAACAGTCCAAAAGCATCAATTTTCACTAAGGCTAGCGGTTTCCATGACGACTGTTTATGACTGTATATTGTGGTTCCAAAATTGTGTGTAAATTGTGGTTCTAAAATTCTAAAATTCCACCTACCTGGTCAAATTGTGAATCTAAACCATACATGGACCCACCCTCACATACATACAAAATTTCATCGAAATCGGCCCTGCCATTTAGGATGAGTTCAGTCACAAACACACGTGTCGAAAAATTATATATATAAAGATAAAGATAATGTATAAATGTATATATTGACATTCAGTCGCGATCTTACGCGAATTAGTCTTTATACTGATGTTTCCGTCCATAGAACACGGTTGAAAATTGACACGACGCAATAACTAGTTGGCACCTGAAACAAAATTCGGAAGAAGATTTAGATTTACTCATTTCAGGCACTGAGTTAAAATATTTCTTGATATTCGGCACTTGTCTCTCTAATTTTTTTAATTTTATATATTTTAGAATTTTTAATATAAAGCCCAATATTTTATTTACACTTACTATTACAAAATTTCTTATTTTTATAACTGTATTTTTAAAAATTTAATGTAAAGGCCAATATTATTTACAATTGATATTACATTGTAAGGAAATAAATATTAATTTTTTATTTCATTCTTTTAATTACAATTTATCTCATAAACATTTTTCATATCAAACAAACATTAGGCTTAAGTACATCTCTAGTATTTTATTTTTATTCTTAATTGATTTCATTTTAATTGAGCTGAAGAAGGCCTCACTGTCATGTCGAATCATGTACAATATATAACAGATATATTTGTGTAAGTATTGAGTTAGTTATTGTTGTTTTAAGGGGCGGAACTACGAGGTCATCTGCTCCTAAAGTAAGTATTGATTGGCGTATAATTTTAACTTTGAATCTTATCTAGGAATCACTACATAATATAGTAGCTAGTATTTTTGGCTGTCACCCCTAAGATCCAGGATCGAATCGTGGCTCTTCCACGAAATTTAGTTCTGGTCTGAGTTTTGGAAAAAAATAATTAAATATCAGCCTTAGGAGGCCCAATAGAATTCTAGTTTTTCTAGCAGATCGCAGTGTAAAGGAACGTCGTAATTGGAAGAGAAAATATCTCCAACGCAAAAGATCTGCAACAGGTGACTCAGGCCATACGACAATTTTTATTATTATCCAACAGATAAGCTCTACTACCTGGCTGGAATAGCACCACCTTGTGTACGTAGAGAGGTGGCTGCCAACAGGGAGAGGCTGAGAGTGGAAGAGAACAACGCCCACCCTCTGCATGGATATAATCTTCCTCAACAACGGCTGAGGTCCCGAAAGAGCTTCCTGAGGACATCTGAGATGCTTTCCGGAGAAGGCAAGGCTGTATTTATGGAAGAAGACGACCCCTCACCCCTGCGGTTGGATGCCAGTAGCTGAAGAATTACCACCCGGACACATCGAAAGCTTGGTGGTGTGGAAGTCCCTGAACAGGTTGCGATTAGGAGTTGGAAGATCCCGAGACAATCTGAGGAGATGGGGCCTCAGTACATGTGACATGTCTTGCAAATGTGGACAAGAACAAACCACAAAACACATGTTTCATTGTTCTCTGTGCCCTTCATCTTGCGCAGAGGAAGATCTCCTGTTAGCCACTCCGAGCGCCTTGGATGTTGCTCAGTATTGGGCAAATGTTATATAGACACTTTTACCCTAATACTGTAAGTATAGCAACTGTACATTTGTATATTTCCGACACGAGAAATAAAATAAATATAAAAATTATTATTATTTTTATTATTCTGGCGGAGCTGGACCTTATTAGTAAAAGTTACAGTTGTTGCAGTTGCCATTTTTCATTTAGGGGCTCCGTATACTTGAGTGTGTATGTAAAAATAGCTTTGGAGGTTCGGAGATCTTTTCTTCCGCAGATTGCAGACGAACACAGGATGAGGGAGGCCAAAGCAGCCATGACCAGACAGTCAAGAAAGGTACAACATTCGTGGACCTCCTGCGCCCTGAGGACGCAGGTTGTCACCAAATTGGCATCACAAGACCCGCAAGAAATACACTAGCCGATGAGGAAAAGTAGAAGAGGAAAATAAAGGGGATGAGAAAGAAAAGAAACTGCAGGAGGAGAAGGAGGTGGAGATGAATGAGGAAAATTAGGAGAGAAAAATAAAGAAGGAGAAAGAATATAAACTGAATGAAAGGATTGAGGAGGGGAAGGGGGCGAAGACGAATGAGGAGAAATAGGAGAGGAATATAAAGTGAAGGAGTAGAAGAAGGAATCGAAGGAAAAGGAGATGATGGAGAAGGAGAGGAAAATAAGGAGGAGAAGGAGGTGGAGAAAGAAATGAAACTGAAGAAGGAGGAGAAGGTGGAGAGAAAAAATGAAAAGTACGGTATACGTAGTATGAGAAAGAAGAGAATAAGACTGAGAAGATGAGGAGGAACAGAAAAAGGAGTAGAACAAGGAGGAGGAAGAGAGGGAGGACAAAAGAGGTAGGAGGAGGAAGAGCAGAAGAAGGGGTAGAGGACAGAAGTGAAAGGAGAAGGAGGAGGATAAGAAGTAGTAGAAGGAGGAGAATGACAAGAATAGAACGGATAATATGAAGTAGGAACAGGATAGGTGAAATAAGAAGAGGAGAAGGAGATGAAGAAGGTGAACGAGAAGAATGAAAGGAAGAAGTTATAGATGGAGAAGAAGGATGAGAAGGAGAACCAGAAGGAATAAAAAGATGAAAGAGAGTGTTCTTTTGGTTTATCCCGCGCTTGCTTCTTCCTAAGGAGATCCCGGTTCCATTTGCAACTTCATCAATGGTTTTTGAACTGACGTAAGTATTGGAATATGATAACGATGGAATATTTATCTTTTCCGAGAAGCCTAGATTAGTGACCAAGGGGTCAGTCACATCGCGCTGAGCACTCATCACCCCGCAATTTTCAGATCATATGACTCCTTTTCCTCCGGCCCCTCTTTCTATTTTTGTTCTCTTCTTCTTCTCTTTCTGTCCACTCATTCTTCTCCTCCTTCATTTTGTCCACCCTATTGTACTCCTGCTTATTCTTCTTATACTCCTTATTTATGCTCTTCTTAAATTTGATGCCCTTCTCCTTATTTTTCCTTTTCTCCCGGTTTATTCTTCTTCTTTCTCATCCTCTACCCCGCCTCCTCCTCTACCTACTGCTTGTTCTACTTCCCCTTTCCCCTTCTCTTCGTTCTCTTTTTGACCTCTCCTCCTCCTCCTTTTAATTGATCCTATACTTATTTTTCTCTTTCTCCTCTACTTATCCTTCATCTACTCCTTTCTCTTCTTGTTATCCTTCAACTTCCCCTTCTCATTAATTTTCCTCTTCTTCTTTACCGTCTTCTCCTTTATCTACCCCTCCTTCTCCTTATTTTTCTTGTTGTTCTTCTTCTCCTGTTTGTAATTCCTTTTCTTCTCCTTCCTCTCCTACGACTTCTTCATTTGGTAGGCCAAAACCCTAGATGGACTGTGGAGCCACGGGTATTTAATTGATTTTGGGAACCCCTGGCTTCACGCGTGGAATCATGTATATAAATAAAACCTTTAATGAGCACATATCTTTATGTGTGACACTTCTAACAAAGACGATAATATGATAACCTTCTAGTTACGACCTACTTAACTTCGATAATGGTTGCCGCATGCTCTTCAACCGTAGTGGTAAATGGAATGCGACATATATCACACGGTTGCGCAATAGAAATCCAGTTACAGTACATTGATCGTCGGCACAGTAACTTTTCTGAATAACAATAATAGGCGTAACAATGGCGAACAATTATTGCCACTTTAAAACTGATGTTCGCCTACAAAGGACTGAGATATGCCGAGGGGACAGTCTGGAGATACTCAGATCACTTTACCTAATGTTATGGATTCTTACGAAAAGTTGTCAAAATATCACCAAAATAAATGTAAAAACATCCCCAAAACTAATTTAACATTATAAATAGCTTTTAAAAAGGGAAAATTTCTAATCCATCCTTTGTGAAGATTTAATGCAATGTTATTTGCTGCAGGAAGCAAAATAATCAGTGATAATGCATATTATTATAAATATTAAATAAACAAAACAAAAAACATTACAGTCAGTCTGAAAGACTAAACATTGTATCAATTCAAATGACGCATGCTACGAATGCTACACATGTTAGAAATGCTCAGGAGGGCTTCGAGTGGGCTCGAGGCCCCAGGACTCTTTCAACAGACTCCATTACCCATTAACTTAGGCTTCCCGCGCGGGCACCTCTTTAAGGGTCACCCTGTATTTGAGTCTGACATCTTTTAAAACTCTTTAAGGGTCACCCATTATTTGAATCTGATATCTTGCAAACCTCTTTAAGGGTCACCCTGTATTTGATTGAATCAAATATACTGTACACCTCGTTAAGTGTCACCCTGTATTTTGCTCTGACATCCTACACACCCCTTTAGGATGCACCCTGTATTCTTATCTGGCATCTTGTACACCTCTTTAGGAGTCACCTTGTATTCTTATATGACGTCTTGTATATCTCTTTAGGAGTCACCCTGTATTCTTGTGTGACATCTTGTACACCTCTTTAGGAGTCACCCTGTATTCCTGTCTGACACCGTGTACACCTCTTTAGTAGTCACCCTGTATTCCTGTCTGACATCGTGTACACCTCTTTAGGAGTCACCCTGTAATCTTATCTGACATCTTGTATATCTCTTTAGGAGTCACCCTGTATTCTTGTGTGACATCTTGTACACCTCTTTAGAAGTCATCCTGTTTTCCTGTCTGACGTCACGTACTCGCCGTCTCCCAGCAGTAAACTCAGACTCGGTGCATATGCACTGAACAACATGATGACGTCATACACGCCGTAACCGTAACGCATAACGGTAGACCCAAGCATAACGACGAAGTCGACAAGATCATTTGAAATGATAAAACACAATTTAAAATTACTACAAAAAACAAGTGAAAAATGAAAATCCACAGCCTGCTTCCAGTCTCCGACCGGGTCAGGGATGGAAAAGAATGAAGCCCCCATCTAGCGGCGAGGATATGAACTGTGCCGGCTGCCGAGGCCTGACGCACTCCTCTGGGGCAATGATTAAATGAATGACAGATGAAATGAAATGATAGTGGAGAATGTTGCTGGAATGAAATTGTGACAGGGAAAACCGGAGTACCCGGAGAAAAACCTGTCTGCCTCCGTTTTGTCCAGCACAGAACTCACATGGAGTGACCGGGATTTGAACCACGGACCCAGCGGTGAGAGGCCGGCGTGCTGCCGCCTAAGCCACGGAGGCTTACACTACAAAAACAAGATGTTCAGTAAAGAACATATAGCCTACTTTCTCCTAAATGCATGGGTATTGTTATAACTCTTCGTCCTTTTCAAGGAGTATAATTGAATGTTGGTTGTAGTAGCTTGTAGAAATACAACGTGCTATAGCGGTATTAAACATGAATATGAGGTGCCCTTTGCCAGTGCTACCTCTGTACCGAATTTCGTTCAATTCGGTTTCACCGTGTTTGAATTGATAGGGGGAATCGATTTGCACACATACTTGGCCACCATCTGCAAACTATTGGGCTGATGTTCTTGCAGTTTGGTCTGAATATTGTTTTAGATCCCTTATTTGGGGGTGGATCTAAAAGGGAGAGTTATTGTACTAATTAATAAGGTTGTGCCTAAAAAGGGTAGCTTCCCTTGGCAGGGCAAGCTGACCAGTGTAGAGTGTTGTGCTGTGCTAGGAACTAGGGGGCGTTCCTATAAATAATGTAGTAGTGTTTGAAGGGATAGGACCCAATGCAAAGGGTCGCTGTGCTAGTCGCTCAGCTGACTGCTTATTATGTAATTGAATCTGCTCGTATCAGCCGAGTGGCACGTGCTGCTTGCTGGCAGCCGAGCCGGCTCGGGGAACACAAAGGTACCTGAGTTAGCGCTATTAGCCTGCCGTCTGTCACGTCTTTACCGTGACGGGAATAAGGAAGGGCGTTGGGATGTAAAGAGGCGTATAAACAGTAATGCTAGTGTAGAGTGTGGACCAAGTGTTTTATTGGTCTGTAGTTCTGAGTATGAGTCCCTTGTAGGGAATGTAATTATGTTCACAATGTATTACAAGTGTTGGGTTACAGGTTACAAAGTAGGAACTCTGAACACGATTGACTGACTCACCTCGGTTGACACCAGCGTGGCCTCCGGCCGTCTCGATGAAGCACTGATAATGGAGAGACCCTTTGACCTCATTAGGATGCCTTCTTATACTCTCTGGCGCTATGTTGTCAGCAATGTGTTGGCCCAGTTACTAGTATGTAGGTATGTGTAACCATTGTGCAAGGACTGAGCTGCTTCTTAGAGTGGCAAGCTGTCCCTGCTAAGTTTTATGGATGTTGGGCCGGCTTTCCAAGGGTTGCCATTTAGGGGATTTAGCCAGATGCCGGGGGGATGGACTCCAAGGGGTGCATACCCCTGGGAGGCTGTACAAGCGTCTTCCTTCATTTGTTCGCGTCCTCGCGAACGGGAACGGAACTGGAGGTTGGGGTGTTGACGTAGTGGTCCTTGAAACCCCCTCGTATCTCCTGGTGGTGTCGTATCGAAGTGTGGGTGTGAGGTCAGCCCGTGTTCAGAGGGGAGGGTTATGGGATGTACAGATATATGTATACACTGATATTGACATTGTGAAAAAAACAAACAAAAATATTGACATTGCGAAAGATTGGATATCGAAAAAAAAATTAACATTGGGAAAAAAAATTGACATTTGAGAAAAATTTAACATCAACAGAAATTCGACATGTAAAAAAAAATTGCCCTTGCTGTTGCTGGCATATTGCTAGTTTCAAAAAAAACATGGTTTCTGATGGTGATTCGTTACATAGTTGTGCAGGGAGGAAAAACCCAGGGCCGAACGGATGATTGCGTCGTCCGCCCTATCTTAGGGAAAAAGTGCTCCCTGCAATAAGAAAGGTAGAAGAAAATAGAAAAATGGGTGTTCCAGGGTATAATTTAAGGGAAATATTCAAAGTATTTATTTGTTTGGGAAAAAACGGAACACCCTGACAAATGGGGAAGTTAGAAGAAGGAAAAATGAAAGAAAACAAATCATACACATTATGTACATTGGAATCTTGATAAACAAACAAAAATATATAGTGTTTAATGTACTATGTTGCGATTCTGACATTTAGGCATATTGTCGCTTTCCAGTGGAATAATTGTATGAAGTATATCCTTAAAAATTATGAATTACAATGACCTTATGTCTAGTGGAATAATTATATGCAGTTTATCCTTAAAAATTATGAATTACAATGACCTTATGTCTAGTGGAATAATTGTATGAAGTTTATCCTTAAAAATTATGAATTACAGTGACCTTATGTCTACCTTAAGTGCGCTAATCCCTTATAATTCTAGTTTTTGTGAGGTACCTCGCGTGCACGCTACCCGTCTGTACGTACGCTTGCCGTCTCACGGCTGATCCTGTACGGCCACTTCTTGGTACGGTATAGTGGTCGTACCGCTTGCATGTATTCTTAATACCTAATCTGTGAAGCATCCTCTGTGGGTGAATGCTTTCACACTTGACAATGAGAGTCACTGCCACAAGTCGGTTGCGCCCTCATTGTCGTAATCTGCGTCGCATTTTGACGCTTTATGTGTTTCTATTTAGTTGATCAGCCAGTAAGCCTGGTACCCCACAGGCACCAGTCCTGCTGTGCAGATTTTTTTTTTGGAGTGTGTAGCTGAAAAAGAAAAATGTGGTGAGTGTTTGAGAGTGTGTGGGGATTAGTGCAAGTTGACGTATAAAAAATAAAAAAAAATAGTACACCATCATGGCATGCCGTACATAATATGACACTGCTATATGGTAGTGAAATTCCTGTCACCAGTTTCCTGTATCTGGTGACGATGCCTGTGAAAAAATGGCGAGGTTTAGAAAAAACATATTAGTAGGACATATTCTCTATGTCGCTTCCTGTGCCATAGTTTTTACAGGCTGAAGCTCTTCTTTCTCTGAAAAAAAAAATAGCATGATTAATGGTAATTTGCTGCATGACCGGGCTTACCCTATACGGTGCCGTAATGCCGTAAATAATATGTAGTTGGTCTTACCCCGGTAGCGGAATTGTGGTTACCGGGTGCCGATATATTCCACTTTGATTATGCCTATTGTACTATATTATATATTATCCTATATTATAGTGTATTGTCGGACTTACCCTGATGCCGGGTTTGGCGGTCATCAGGAGCCGACCGGCGTTACTTAATACTATATATCTTAATTATGGTCTAATAATAAAAAAAGCTATTTCTAAGCCGAGAGGGTTGTCTTAATCTATTGCCGAAATGTGCTGCGCCCTACCTGGCAACAGCGGTGAATAAATTTGCTTAATCCTAGGTTGCGTGTCAAATGCAACCGTCTTACAACTAAATTTGGCCTAGGACGATCGCCTGGGGCAATTAAATCCCCAGGACACCACCCGCACGAGCCCCAGAAACACCGGTTGTCTCTAGGGTCGCTAGATTCCGTCCCCTTAATTCTAGGTGTCGACGTCTATTACTAGTACTAATCTATTCGCAGGCGGCTTACGGTGCCACTAAGCTAACCGTTTCGCCCGCTGTAACTTCCTTGTTCATGACCGTTTGCTGTTCCGATTTATCGTAGTTGAGCCGCCCACTTGGCTCCTGTGAGGTGCGCGCACTGCCCCTCTCTTAATGCCCTCTGGTTGCCCGATGCGTCGCCATTTATGTGGGCATTGGACAGTGTGGTCCAATGGCATAATATTGTCTTCGCCTTTATCGGCCGTCGCAATCTGCTTTTCGCAGTAATATTTGCCTCTATGGGCCGCCGTAGTATGCTTTTCGCATCGATATATGATTTTGCCGCTATGGGCCGCAGTAATATGTATTTCGCAGTTATCTTCCACTCCAACGCATAGGAGTTTTGCTTCCCGCTATGGAAGCCGTGCCTACTTAAATTTAAACTTAACTAGAAGTCTAGTCATAATGGGGTCGTCTCTAGGGGTAGTTCCCGAGGCCGGCGGTGAGTGAGCTATTTCTCCCGCCATTCTCAGAAAGTCTCCCTGCAGGTCTTGGCCTCGACGACCGTGGCACAAAGTGGGTGTAGCATCCCTTCCTCCCAGGGGCGGTTTATGCGCACCTAGGATTCCAGAGCTTGCCCGGCTAGGCCGCGAATGCTTTGACCTTACGTAGTTCGTCTGTTTGGTCTAGTCGTCAGTTAAGTGAGGTCGCTGCGCCGTCGGCCAACTGGGGTAAGGGTCCACATCGCCTTCCCCAGCTCTCAAAGTGTTGTTCTCCTGACCTTCGGCTTACACCGTTGTCAACAATCAGATCGTATCAGATTCCTTTGTAAGAAAAAAAATGTGTCGTAACCTGTGTAAATAGTTTAATCTCTGTGTAAAATGTAAAATATTTCCAGTGTAGCGGGGTTGTAGATCTTCTAAGTACATAGGCTACTTCTGGCCTACCATCGCTACATCAGCTTTCCAGCAATAATGCTTTCTTTACTTTAATGGAGGTGTTAGTAGGGTCTGTAATGTCAGGTACCCTGTTATTAGGATTTGGGGGTAATTATTTGTTGAGTGGGCTTAAAGTATGGTAGGAAGGGTTTGCGCACCTTTGGGTTCCACGTTAGTGGTGGCCTGAAACCGGTGATGCCACTGGGATGCTTCTATAGTGAGTGGAGTGGGGAGGTAATTCCCGGGATTGCAAAGATACGAAAATTCATGCAGGTTTGATATTAAAATCCCTGGTAAATGGATGGGATACTCATGCATGTGTCTGGATATGAAGTTTCTGCCTTCATGTACGGATAGGTGTAGGGTGGGGCATAATACCAATATATTCCTTTCATGCGGGAGTGTTTAAGTACTAAAGAATGGTTAATATATATCTATGGCCTCCTCTCTCATTTGGAGAGGCGCATTATGCTTCTTTAATGTTTGCTGAGCCACCCCTAATACTCGGGTGGTAGCACCGTGGCTCAAGGCGTAGCATGCCTGCTCTTTAGACGCATGAAGTCCATCAACCCCTTGTGTGTATTTTGTAATGTAGTGTAGCTGTTTTTGGTCGTGTAGATGTGTTTGCGTTGTTTATGTTGGGCGTGAGAAGGTTATGGGAAGGGAGTAAGGTGGTACGCTGGTAGCCTGTTCTCCTGTCATCCTCCCTTGGTCCATGTTGGCTTTCTATCCGCGCCTTGGGATAGTAGAGCTGCATGACCTAATCTGGTCTGCCATTTGTAGTGTAGATGTGGCCAGTGGTCGTATTGCGACTGGTCATGTGCTAGTCATCTGGAATGACTCCTATGCCTTGCGATTGATAAGAGAAGTTATTAGGGGGGAGATCTTGTCTGTGTTTGCTCCTAATTGTTGAGTGCGTGTGCGTGTGTGTGCCTATGTACCGCTACACCACGCGGACGGTTGGTCTGTTGCAGGCCAAGTCGTAATATGTATCGCCTGTGTGGGCAGAAGGCGCCCGTGGCTTGCCAACGTCCTTGCGACCGTGCCCTATAGGCCCAAGATAAGTTCCGCTGTGTCACGTCTTGTCCATTGCCAAATGTTTTTGCAGTGTGGAGAAAAAAATGTATGGTGTTATAATTGTTATGTGTTTGTAATTCCATGGTCACTGGCGCTACGCAATAGTGTCTCGTCACCGCAGTATTGCAGTGTAAATAGTCTGCTGTCAGCAATTGGTATGTGTAATACCAGGCTGGGAAGTTACTGTTTGTCATCCGCTGGTATGTGCCTTTCTGCACGAATGCAAGTGTGGTCATTGTTTTGGATTCCTAGCGGCCTAATGTAGCAATTCGTCCTAGTTAGGTAATGACGTCGTGTGGCCATTGTTCCCTAAGACTTGTGTCTTGTGAAATTTTCCTACCTGTGTCTGTGAAATGTATCTTCTATGCCTGGTGTAATTCGAAATTTTATGTCTGGCTTTTGGTGGGAGGAAATGTAGTATTCCCTGTACATGCGCTTGTATGGGCCAATTTCAGTATGGTTGGACGCCTGAATAGCTGTTCTCCTTTGTGTCTAAATTTTTACTGGAACTCAGACCCGTGACCTTACGTCATTCTCTGTGTTTTATGTTTGCGTTGTGTTCCAGGGCTTGGGGCTTTCCCAGTGTGGTTTTTGCTTGTGTTCCGTGTACCAAAAGTACCATTGGATAGTTAGTTTTTGGTACGCGTGTGGTGTGTGGTCATGGGTTCGAATCCGGTTGTCTGTAAAGACTTGGTGTGATCATTTCCGTGCCGCATATAATATGGCACGTTCCCGTGGATGTGCAATGCGCATATGAAAGCATGCATACCTGTGTAGAGTTTGTATGTTTTTGATTTCCCCTCGTAGTGTAATTTTGGAAGATATAGGGTCTCTAAATCGGGCGTGAATGATGTGTTGATTTCTGTCCAGTAGGCTTTGGCTCGGCTTGTCTGTGTCGAGCAGTCTTGCTCATTGAGGAGTATGTTACTGCTGATACGACGGTGTTGAATTACGATGTTGTGTGCTTTCATTTGTTTCATGCTCTGCCCACGTCCTAGTTTTCTGCACGTGTGTGTGTGTGTGAACCTGATTGCTGTCTATAGTGATTGCTAGCAGTGCCTCTCTCATTGTAGAAAAAAACTTGTGGTTTAATATGACCGTTGATCTGTAGCTCATGCGCCACGGGATTTCCGTTTTACTTGGAATCCAAACCATAGGCCATGGCATTTCACTTCGGAAATCCCATATGCGTTGGCCGTACTGTAGAAAAACCTTCCATTGACTACATTTGTGTCCCCAGATTTTGTGTTAACTGTATCGTTGTTCAAGTATGTTCTTTATCCCTGGAGAAAATGTCGTTGTACGCGAGTGTGTCTGGTCCGCTAGTCGCGTGTTTGGTGACCAGATGCCAGAAGCGATTTTATTGTTTTTCGTTTATGACCCGCTGTTAGTGGGACTGTCCCAATTAGTCTTAGCTTTCCCATTATTCTATTCTAGAACTGGATATCTGCCCAACCTTATATTCCTGGTATTCAGAAGGTTGCGGGTTTGGAGACCGTCTTTTACCCAGAGTAATTGTTTCTGGCACCATTAAGGTTGTGTCTCCGGGACAGTTCTGGTGAGGTGTTAGGATCGTATCCCGGCGCGGTCAGTGGGCTATTTCTTGGCCCTCTTTTCACGCCTGCCCGTGGGATTACTTCCTTTCCTTTTGGCAGTATTTCCGCCTTTACGTGTACCTATGTATCAAATATGTATATTTGTTTAACTTGGCCACCTTTCTTTCATCGGGCCTAATGCCTGCGTCATAATAGAAAAAAAATGAGCTATGCCCCGCTCTGGATTAAGAGAGCACTTTGAAAGAAAATAATAGCAGGTGGCGATAGTCTCTAAAAATTATGTCGTGAACACTATAAAAAATGTTAAAAAAAAATGTGCTTGGGACCTGAGTGTAGTATTTACAATTTTGGTAACGTGAGTACTACTGTAATCTGGTTACGTCTCAGGGGAATCTACCGACACTGTCTAGTACACATTAGGAAGGCCATTGCAAGACGTAATTGATACACTTGTATCCACGTCATGAGCAAAGCCAGTGCACTGTGGGAGTCAAACCTGCCCTTCAAAGTAATTGTAACTCACCAAAATGACAGTGTCTCGTCCCGGTGTGCAATTGGGCTTGTCAGTTAGTTAAAGCACACCTCACCAAATTTTTGAAATTAGTTTGAGATTCTTAATTCCTGCCACCTTATGGCTTTCGCCCGCAACAGGAGGATCTATCAAACTGTGGAACCCTAACATAGAACGTTTAGTCATTTCTACTTAGAAAGACTCACTTAAGCTTTATGCTGTGATTTTATGCTTAAGTTGTGTTCAAAATATCTCTTTTTCGGCCTGAAGCCTGCTTGGCTTCCACTTGGCTTAGCATATTAGAGACTTTACGTTATGGCGTTAATCACTTCGCCCAATAACCATTGATGGCCTGAGAGAAAAATGCCATGGTTCCGAGAAAAAAAAACAAGAAGGATTTAGAATTGTTCCTTCTAATTTGGCTATATTGCACTGTATATACATAAAATAAGAAAGAAAAATATGTGATTTTATGTTTATTATGTACTTGTTGGACCATTTTCTTATCGCCCCCGTGTGAAAGAACTTATGTGGCCTATAATGTTGGTGTTGGCGATGTTAGTTTGTTTCTGTGGCCCTGGTGGAAGTCGTTATCCTCTTTCGAGCTTCAGTGCTCAGAAAGGTGAAGGGTTTTGCCCTGTTATTAGATGATAGGCCTCTGGAATCCACTGGGGTGTTCCTTTGCTACCTTCCGGCGGAATTTCTAGCAAAGTAAGCTTTGGCCTACTTCCACCGTAGCGCGTGTCTATAGGTTTGAATGTACCTGTATTCGAGGGCCTGATTGCGCTTGGCGCTGCCCTAGTAGATTTTACGGGATTGTGGATATATTTGACTGCGTGGTTTTGTGGGGTAGGTGAGAACACCTTTCCTAATCCCCGTGTACTGTGTGGTAATGCCTGGTCAGAATGTTCGTGCATATATCGTGCATCCTGAGGGACTAATACCGGTGTTCGCCTTCGTTCTGGCAAATTTGCCCTTTGAACTGGCGGTAAAGGTCGCTTAATGGCTTGTGTCTGGCCTAGCAATGTGGTGGCTTGTAGTCTGACCGCTTTTCGGCCGTTGGCCACGGCAGACTCCTGCCATTGCGCTAGCCTATCTGTGTGGGTGTATGTAGGCTTTATGTACTGTAGGGCGGGCTCTACGTCGTCTGCCCATGACGTGGTTACGTCCCTTTGTTTTCTTGTCATATCGTGTGTGTTTAATGGCCCTAGCTTCGATTCCCTCTCGTCCTTTTGTTCCGAGGGGATTGTTCTAGGCTCTGCCCCTCGGTTTGGCAAAATTGCCTTCCGATCCGGAGCTGAAGGACGTGTGTCTGTGTTAGTTTTATTCTGCAGTAAGTTGGAGCCTAACCTGGCCGTCTTCTTGACTGTGGCCACGGCGAACTCCTTCCATTGTGTGGCAGTACGTGGCGAGAGGGACATCCTCGCAAATTGTCGAGTCAGCGTATCCACGCTTATGTCCTCTCTCGGGTGGGCTGATGGCCCCACCATGAACTCAAAAATGGCCTTATTGGCTTGTAGCTCACGGTATTTGCCCCAAATTTGGGTGTACTGCCTTATTGAGGCATATGGCCCGTTTGCAAATTACTGTATTAATGTTTCTGTGCTTTGTATAGTTTTGTGGCCGCTAGTTGGAGAAGCGCTTGGACGCGAATTAGCTCCCTGTATTGGGCGTGTAAACCTGTGTAGTGCACCCTCATTCTCTCGAGGGTTGCATTATCTATTACGGGACCATGTGTGGTGATTAATTGTTGGTGTATTTTGTTTCTTTGGACATGGATTCTATTGAGGTGTTCATGTATGTTCCTCAAGTGCTTGTGTGCGCATCTTAATTGCGTTGTCCTGCCCTCTGACGGAGTGTATGGCTGTTTGCCCTGTATTGCCCCGATTCTCATTTGGAGTGCCCGTATTTGTATCTGTCGCCTCTGTATATGTCTTTGCGATCTGAACAATAATGTTAATAATATTGGCGTACCTCTATTGCCTCTATGGCTTGCAATCTCTGCATGAGGTGCCATTCTGACTGAAGTGTATGGGCCTACAATAAGAATAATAATAAAAAAAAAGATCTGTGCGTGTTTGACAGTGTATTCTTATATTTCTCTGATTCTGTATGGGGCTAGGGGGTTGGTTTATTAAGAATTTCCCCTGTGTAGCTAGTTTGGAGCACACAAAAAAAAATGGTGCTTTTTGTCTGGGGGAAAAATTTTCTCACTATTTGCTTGGCTTTTTGCGGTACGGAAGGGGTCGTTTCTCCTACGAGGGCTCGTTGGTTGAGTCCCGTTCTCTATGCGTAGGACCGCGCCTCCACCAGTGTTTTAGATCCCTTATTTGGGGGTGGATCTAAAAGGGAGAGTTATTGTACTAATTTATAAGGTTGTGCCTAAAAAGGGTAGCTTCCCTTGGCAGGGCAAGCTGACCAGTGTAGAGTGTTGTGCTGTGCTAGGAACTAGGGGGCGTTCCTATAAATAATGTAGTAGTGTTTGAAGGGATAGGACCCAATGCAAAGGGTCGCTGTGCTAGTCGCTCAGCTGACTGCTTATTATGTAATTGAATCTGCTCGTATCAGCCGAGTGGCACGTGCTGCTTGCTGGCAGCCGAGCCGGCTCGGGGAACACAAAGGTACCTGAGTTAGCGCTATTAGCCTGCCGTCTGTCACGTCTTTACCGTGACGGGAATAAGGAAGGGCGTTGGGATGTAAAGAGGCGTATAAACAGTAATGCTAGTGTAGAGTGTGGACCAAGTGTTTTATTGGTCTGTAGTTCTGAGTATGAGTCCCTTGTAGGGAATGTAATTATGTTCACAATGTATTACAAGTGTTGGGTTACAGGTTACAAAGTAGGAACTCTGAACACGATTGACTGACTCACCTCGGTTGACACCAGCGTGGCCTCCGGCCGTCTCGATGAAGCACTGATAATGGAGAGACCCTTTGACCTCATTAGGATGCCTTCTTATACTCTCTGGCGCTATGTTGTCAGCAATGTGTTGGCCCAGTTACTAGTATGTAGGTATGTGTAACCATTGTGCAAGGACTGAGCTGCTTCTTAGAGTGGCAAGCTGTCCCTGCTAAGTTTTATGGATGTTGGGCCGGCTTTCCAAGGGTTGCCATTTAGGGGATTTAGCCAGATGCCGGGGGGATGGACTCCAAGGGGTGCATACCCCTGGGAGGCTGTACAATATGTTTCCCACATAAAGATATGGTGTTGCAAAATTTGGTAGAGACTAGATTATTAGGTTGGTTGTAAATACATTTTAGCTTTTAACATTTGGGTGGCCGCGATTACGTTTCCGTCAAGATAGCGGTGATATAAAACATGACACTGAGGTGCCCTTTGCTAGTGCTACCTCTGTACCAAATATCGTTCCATTCGGTTTCACCGTGTTCGAATTGATAAGGGGAATCGATTTTCACACAAAGATGGCCGCCATCCGCAAAATATTAGGCTGATGACCTATTAGTTTGTTCAAAGGATGCCCCCCTCCATAAAGGTATGTTGTTGCTAAATTTGCTAGAGATCGGATGATTAGGCTAATCGTAATTTGATTTAAGCTTTGAACATTTGTGTGGCCGCCATTACGTTTCCATCAAGATGGCGGCGATATAAAACATGACACTGAGGTCCCCTTTGCTAGTGCTACCTCTGTACCAAATTTCGTTCATTCGGTTCCACCGAGTCCGAATTAATAGGGGGAATCGATTTTCACACAAAGATGGCCGCCATCCGCAAACTATTAGGCTAATGGCCTATTAGATTGGTCAAAGGATGCTCCCTCCATAAAGGTATGTTGTTGCAAAGTTTGGTAGAGATCGATCGGATGGTTATCTTAGTCGTAATTTGATTTAAGCTTTAAACATTTGTGTGGCCGCCATTACGTTTCTATCAATATGGCGGCGATATAAAACATGACACTGAGGTGCCCTTTGCTAGTGCTACCTCTGTACCAAATTTCGTTCCATTGGGTTCCACCGTGTTCGAATTAATAGGGGGAATAAATTTTGACATAAAGATGGCCGCCACCCGCAAACAATTAGGCTAATAACCTATTAGATTGGTCAAAGGATGCTCCCTCCATAAAGGAATGTTGTTGAACAGTTTGGTAGAGATCGCATGGTTATGTTAGTCGTAATTTAACTTAAGCTTTGAACATTTGTGTGGCCGCCATTACGTTTCTGTCAATATGGCGGCGATATAAAACATGACACTGAGATGCCCTTTGCTAGTGCTACCTCTGTACCAAATTTCTTTCCATTCGGTTTCACCGTGTTTGAATTAATAGGGGGAATTGATTTTCACACAAAGATGGCCGCCATCCGCAAACTATTAGGCTTATGACCTAGTCATTTGGTCAAAGGATGCTTCCTCTATAAAGGTATGTTGTTGCTAAATTTGGTAGAGATCGGATGATTAGGTTAATCGTAATTTGATTTAAGCTTTGAACATTTGTGTGGCCGCCATTACGTTTCCGTCAAGATGGCGGCGATATAAAACATGACACTGAGGTGCCTTTTGTTAGTACTACCTCTGTACCAAATTTCGTTCCATTCGGTTGCACCGTGTTCGAATTAATAGGGGGAATCGATTTTCACACAAAGATGGCCGCCATCCGCAAACTATAACGCTAATGACCTATTAGTTTGGTCAAAGGATGCTCCCCCCACAAAGGTATGTTGTTGCAAAATGTGGTAGAGATCGGATGATTAGGTTAGTCGTAATTTGATTTAAGCTTTGAACATTTGTGTGGCCGCCATTACGTTTCCGTCAAGATGGCGGCGATATAAAACATGACACTGAGGTGCCTTTTGTTAGTACTACCTCTGTACCAAATTTCGTTCCATTCGGTTGCACCGTGTTCGAATTAATAGGGGGAATCGATTTCCACACAAAGATGGCCGCCATCCGCAAACTATTACGCTGATGGCCTATTGGTTCGGTCAAAGGATGCTCCCCCCATAAAGGTATGTTGTTGAAAATTTGGTAGAGATCGGATGATTAGGTTAGTCGTAATTTGATTTAAGCTTTGAACATTTGTGTGGCCGCCATTACGTTTCCGTCAAGATGGCGGCGATATAAAACATGACCCCGAGGTGTCCTTTGCTAGTGCTACCTTTGTACCAAATTTCTTTCAATTCGCATTCACCTTGTTCGAATTGATAGGGGGGGGACAGACATTCAGAGTACACACACTCACACACACAGACACACACACACACACAGACTCACACACACACATACACACACAGACTCACACACACACATACACACACACAGACAGACACACTTTTTTCGCCCTGTGTTGATCTCATAAGTCTACTTTCATTTTTTGCAAAAATCGAAAGTAGGCTAACAAGTGATTTTTTAAAATCATCTATCAAAAAAGTTTCACTCGATGTTATCTTAAAACAATGATGAACTTTCACATTAAGGCAACCTGTGCTGAACGTTGAAGAGTTTCCAATAAAGTCATGTTTGACGTACCTCCAAGGCAAGACGATAAGATCACCGTGAACAGTCATCGTGGAAGGAGGTTAACAGAAAGTGAACCAATCAAGTTAAACAAGACATTATATTTTCAATAGGTTAGAAACTCGAGAGCGAGGATATGTACTGTATGTGCGCTAATAATGGGAGGTAGGTTGTTGTTGTTTGAGTCTTCAGTCTTTTGACTGGTTTGATGCAGTCTCCATGCCTCCCTGTCCTGAGCTAATTGCTTCATCTCTACATAGCTACCACACCCTACATCTGAGGCAATCTGTTTAACATATTCTAACCTTGGTCTACCCCTACAGTTCTTGTCCTCGACCCTTTCTTCCATAACTAAGCTTGCTATTCCTGGGTGTCTTAATATGTGTCCTACCAACCTATCTCTTCTCTTCATTAGCAGTCGCCAGAAACATCTCTCCTCTCCCACTCGTCTTAATACCTCTTTGCTTGTAACCCTATCTACCCATCTGATCTTCATCATTCTCCTGTAACACCACATTTCAAATGCTTCTATTCTGCTCTTTTCTGCTGCACCAATAGTCCAAGTTTCACTTCCATAGAGCGCCACGCTCCAGACAAAGGCTTTTAAAAATTACTTCCTAATACCTAAATCTATATTCGATGTTAGCAGATTCCTTTTTTGTAGAAATGCTTTCTTTGCCTGAGCCAACCTACATTTTATATCCTCTTTGCTTCGTCCATCACTGGTTATTCTGCTTCCTAAGTAACAGAAGTCTCCTACTTCCTTCAGCTTTTCACCTGTCAATTTGATCTCCATTGAGGTTTCTGATTTATTTCGGCTGCATTTCAGTATTTTTGTTTTGCATTTATTAATTTTCATCATGAATTCTTTCCGTAAGACGGAGTCCATACCATTCAAAAACTCATTCAAATCCTCAGGCTTGTCGGTCCAGATGACGATGTCATCAGAAAATCTCAGAGTTGAAATTATTTCTCCTTGAATCTTCACTCCCACTTCAAATTTTTCTCCAATTTCCTTCATTGCTTGTTCAATGTAAAGATTGAAAAGTATGGGTGATAAGTTGCAGCCTTGCCTTACACCTTTCTGAATACCAGCTTCTCTCTCATGTCCTTCAACTCGAATGACTGCTGTCTGGTTTCTGTATAGATTGTATATCACCCTCCTATCCCTGTACTTTATTCCAATCGATTTCAACATGTCAAACAATTTAGTCCAATCAACGTTATCAAACGCCTTTTCTAAGTCTACATTTTATTTGTTCCTTGAATTATAGAGTACATGGAGATTATTATACATTGTATTAACAAATAAAATGCGTGTATGTCTAACATGTTAGTTTGGTAATTATTTGTATTACAGTATATAATCCACCTTCCATGAACAACTATTATAGTCAATATTCATATATCCTATTCATATTATTGTATCTATCAACATACAATATTTCAGATTGATTGCAGTAATAGATTCGTAGATATTGATAGCCGTCTAAATGTTTCAGATAGTCGCCATGTTGGACTTTTTATATGTAGTCCTTAGAGTTATGTACTATTACCTGAAGATAATTGTGTAGGTGTATAATTCAAAGTTCAATCGCATGATTAGGGAAAAAGAAATAAAAAGGAGATTTTAAAATTTCACGCAGCCGCCATCTTGAGGTTATAAAAACAATTGACAAAATTGGATGCCAGTGGATTAAAATTTGTGTAAGAATATGCCACACCAAGTTTCACTGTGCTCGGATTATTTATTTAATTTAATCGCGAGTAACGTCCATTTAAACACTTAAATTTTGCGTTACCGCCATGTTAGATTTGTGCTCACCGGTTAATTGAAAGTCCCATAGGTGAAATTATGTTTATAGCCTCTATCAACATACAACATTTCAGTTTGATTGCTGTCATAGATTAATAGATATCGAGAATCGTCCAAATATTTCGGATGGTTGCCATGTTGCATTTAAATATATGTAGATCATAGAGTTATGTACTATTAGATGTGGATTATTGCGTAGGTTCATTATTCAAACGTTGACTTCGATCGCATGATTAGGACACAAAATATAAAAACTTAATTTTAAAATTTTGCACAGTCGCCATCTTGAGGTTATGTAAACAATTGAACTAAATTAGATGTCAGCGCATTACAATGTGTATAATTATTTGCTATACCAAGTTTCACGGCACTCGGATGGATAAATCGAGAGAAAAGTCTATTTAATGGTTTCAAATTCACTTTGCCACCATGTTCGTTTTGTAGTTAACAGGTTTGTGAAAGTTACATAGGTGAACTTCTAGTAGTGCCTTTTATTGCCGTACAAACATTCAGGGTGATGTCAATAATAGTTTCGGAGATATATAAGGTGCGTTCACAAAGTAACGAGCTGGAGGCTGTAATGCGCAAACCGGTGACGACATGGGCTAATCGTGGCGTGTGTAACGAGGTGTGGTTCCAACCAGAGCGTGGAAGGTCACAGCCCGTCGCTAGAGGGCACGCTTGCACGTCACGTGACGATACAAAGTGAGCAGCAGCATGCATCAATCGTCCAACCAAGACCAAGACAGTAGGCCATTCGACATGCTTCCTGGTGTGGTTGAAGACTATGCGGCACCCATTGGGCACACACTTTGCGCAAGTGCAGTCGTTCCTTCATGATGGTTTGCACACTTCCGAAGCTCAATCCGTCCACGGCGGCTATGGCGTTCACTGTCACTCGGTGGTCCTGGGTATTGAGTGCATCAACCAGCTGGGCGTTGTCATCGGTAATGCAGGGGGGTGTTCCAGACCGGGCATCATCGGCTAACGACACCCGTCCTTCCCGGAAGCGCTTGTGCCACGCCTTGACCCTTACAAGGGACATGCAGTGTTCGCCGTACACTTGTGACATTCGGCGATGAATGTCCGTTCCCCCTACTCCTTCCGCTGTCAGAAACCGAACAACACATCTTTGCTCTTCGGTTAACGTCTCCATGACACTGTTTGCAATGCGACTAGCAGCGTTGGACGATTGATGCATGCTGCTGCTCGCTTTGTATCGTCACGTGACGTGCACGTGTGCCCTCTAGCGACGGGCTGTGACCTTCCACACTCTGGTCTGAATCTCACCTCGTTACTCACGCCACGATTTGCCCATGTCGTTACCGGTTTGCGCATTACAGCCTCCGGCTCGTTAATTTTTGAACGCACCTTCTAGAATGCCAGTGAAATATTTCGCATAGCCGCCATGTTGGGTTGGTGAGACGTAATAGAATTTGAAGGGTACGGTCGGGGTCGGCCAGAATGGTACTATGACCATACCAAGTTTCATTGAAATCACTCCAGCCGTTTAGATTGTAGTAGGGGAATAGACGCATAAACACACACATACATCACACGGACAAAAGGGGATCTCATAAGCCTACTTTTTTCATGAATGATAATAGGCTTAACGTATGATATTTATTAATATTTAAACGAACATGTTTCGATACTCATTGATATCTTCTTCGACGTTAATAGAGTTTAACATTAATAAAATAAAATAAAATAAAATAAAACGAATATCGTGATAGCAGTTTGATTAAAATAAAATGAAAGTTCCACATATAAATAAAACTTTTCAAGCACTAGATGTTGTTTCAAAACTGGAGTCACGATGGATTCTGTCGAAAATGTAAAACAATGGCATAGGAAAAAATGTATGTCATAAAATGATAACCAACTTATATGAGCCCTATACTGTTTGTCAAAAGGCAAGGATAATAGAATATTCTTAGAATATTTGAGACATTTCAATATTTTACCAGTCACATTTAATAACTCAACCAACATGTGCGTTTCTACATATAACTTAGATATTGGGTGTCACAACTACGCCATGCATTGCAAAGTCGCCAAGAACAGCTGATTCTCTATATGTATATATGAATTGCAACCGATTGACCATAGCAGGGTATTCTATTGAACGCCCGTGAGCTCTCAACAAGTTCAATTTCAAGTAGTTGTAACTTTGGTTAGCAGCTTGTCACTAACACCTAGCGGCGAACGTTGGAAGTTGATAGAGCTTTTCTAACCAGCCTAACATAACCTACAAATTTTGCTACACACTATCAATTGTAGAGGTAAGTTATTTTACATGCCATAAATCTACGACATAGGCCCACCGGATTTACTTTACTTTACTCTGAAGGAAGGCATACTGATGGATTTTAATGCTCTTAAAAATCTGACATTAAACGGGTTTGAACCCGCGATCTTGGGCATAGCATTTCAGCATGTCACCGACTACTCCACTGAAGCCGGAAGACCTAATAAGGAGTAGAAATACTGTACATCCAGTTTTGCATACTGATGATGATGATGACGATGATCGTGTGGCCTCCGGAGAGGCTGAGTGCAGGTCATTCTAGTTGACGCCCGTGGGCGACCTGCGCATCGTAATGAGGATGAAGTGATGATGAAGACGTCAACAACATCCAGTCCCCGAGCCACGGGAATTAACCCCAGGAGATTAAAATCCCGGATGGCTCGGCCGGGAATCGAAACCGGGGCACTTTGGGCCAAAGCCTAGCGTGCTAACCATTTAGCCACAGAGCTGGACAGTTTTGCATACTGAACCTTTTTTTAGCGTATGGCTTTTAGTGCCGGGAGTGTCCGAGGGCATGTTCGGCTCGCCAGTTTTGTAGCTGCTTCGAGATGGACACCCAATGGGTGAGCTACAAGTTCCGTTGGGGAGGGAAGATTGAATGTAAGGACGAGGAGTTGGAAGGTATCGGCTGTGGCCTATAGTTAGGGACAAACCCCGGCATTTGCCTGGAAGGAAGATGGGAAACCACAGAAGACCATCTTCAAGGTTGCCGGCGGGGGGATTCGAACCTCCTCGCCTCCCGGATGTGAGCGACTGCCAGCAGTCATGCCGTAACGACCACGGCTAAGTCACCCGGTCATACTGAACTAAACAGAAGCAACAACAGTATGGCTCTAAGCAGTGGCGTAACTTCATAAAACTTTAAAACTTACGGAGATACTAATGAAAGCTTGATGAAACGCCGTGGGATCTCGGAGATTTCCTACACACTAACTGACATTTCCAGTAAGAGGCTGACAGAGTAAATATTTTAAACCGATCTCTAGTAGCTTGAGGATATCTCAAGTTGACTTTTATCTCCCCTGAGGGCATACTTTAAACAAGATCTCTTTCCTCTCACAAAGTTGACTCTTTACATAAAACTGTTTAAACAAAAATAACCGTGGTGTTCCTACAACTCGTTTATAAATAAATGACGTGTGGCTCCTGTAAATGTCAGGTGCAGGTCTTTCGAGTTGTCACCCTCGAGTGAACTGCTTGTCCAAATGCGGATGAAACATCACAAACAGAATAACCCGCCTGAAATCAAAATCACACGACCCGACCGGGAATCGACACCGTCTTCGGGCCAGGTCGGACTCTCGACCCCGGAGAAAAACAATTGAGACCGGATTATACGTAGTTCAAGAGGATCAGATCAAACTACGTAAAATAAAGAATTACTTACAAACCAGATTTAATTAATAAAACAGTAAATTATTAAGTAAATATTTTAATTTAATTTACTGTAAATGGTTGTATATTGTATAACATTTAAATGAAAAGAAAATGGAACGGAAAGAAGACAAAACATAGTAAAGTAAAACAAAGCAAGGTTAAGTAAAACAACATAAAACGAGTAAAATAAAAGAAAGTGAAACAGTGAAATAAAATAAATTAGACTGAAAAAAATAAATTAATAACGTAAATAAATAAATAAATAAATAAATAAATAAACAAATAAGCAAATAAATGAACACACACAAGCAAATAAATGAACACACACAAGCAAATAAATGAACAAACACAAGCAAATAAATGAACACACACAAGCAAATAAATGAACAAACACAAGCAAATAAATGAACACACACAAGCAAATAAATGAACACACACAAGCAAATAAATGAACAAACACAAGCAAATAAATGAACACACACAAGCAAATAAATGAACACACACAAGCAAATAAATGAACAAACACAAGCAAATAAATGAACACACAAAAGCAAATAAATGAACACACACAAGCAAATAAATGAACACACACAAGCAAATAAATGAACAAACACAAGCAAATAAATGAACACACACAAGCAAATAAATGAACACACAAGCAAATAAATGAACAAACACAAGCAAATAAATGAACACACAAAAGCAAATAAATGAACACACACAAGCAAATAAATGAACACAAAAAAGCAAATAAATGAACACACACAAGCAAATAAATGAACACACACAAGCAAATAAATGAACACACACAAGCAAATAAATGAACACACACAAATAATAAATGAACACACAAAAGCAAATAAATGAACACACACAAGCAAATAAATGAACAAACACAAGCAAATAAATGAACACACAAAAGCAAATAAATGAACACACAAAAGCAAATAAATGAACAAACACAAGCAAATAAATGAACACACACAAGCAAATAAATGAACACACACAAGCAAATAAATGAACACACACAAGCAAATAAATGAACAAACACAAGCAAATAAATGAACACACACAAGCAAATAAATGAACAAACACAAGCAAATAAATGAACACACACAAGCAAATAAATGAACACACACAAGCAAATAAATGAACACACAAAAGCAAATAAATGAACACACACAAGCAAATAAATGAACACACACAAGCAAATAAATGAACACACACAAGCAAATAAATGAACAAACACAAGCAAATAAATGAACACACACAAGCAAATAAATGAACAAACACAAGCAAATAAATGAACACACACAAGCAAATAAATGAACACACACAAGCAAATAAATGAACACACAAAAGCAAATAAATGAACACACACAAGCAAATAAATGAACACACACAAGCAAATAAATGAACACACACAAGCAAATAAATGAACACACACAAGCAAATAAATGAACACACACAAGCAAATAAATGAACACACACAAGCAAATAAATGAACAAACACAAGCAAATAAATGAACACACACAAGCAAATAAATGAACACACACAAGCAAATAAATGAACAAACACAAGCAAATAAATGAACACACAAAAGCAAATAAATGAACACACAAAAGCAAATAAATGAACACACAAGCAAATAAATGAACACACAAGCAAATAAATGAACACACACAAGCAAATAAATGAACACACACAAGCAAATAAATGAACAAACACAAGCAAATAAATGAACACACAAAAGCAAATAAATGAACACACAAAAGCAAATAAATGAACACACAAGCAAATAAATGAACACACACAAGCAAATAAATGAACAAACACAAGCAAATAAATGAACAAACACAAGCAAATAAATGAACACACACAAGCAAATAAATGAACACACACAAGCAAATAAATGAACAAACACAAGCAAATAAATGAACACACAAAAGCAAATAAATGAACACACAAAAGCAAATAAATGAACACACAAAAGCAAATAAATGAACACACAAGCAAATAAATGAACAAACACAAGCAAATAAATGAACACACACAAGCAAATAAATGAACACCCATAAGCAAATAAATGAACACACATAAGCAAATAAATGAACACACACAAGCAAATAAATGAACAAACACAAGCAAATAAATGAACAAACACAAGCAAATAAATGAACACACACAAGCAAATAAATGAACACACACAAGCAAATAAATGAACACACACAAGCAAATAAATGAACACACACAAGCAAATAAATGAACACACACAAGCAAATAAATGAACACACAAAAGCAAAGAAATGAACACACACAAGCAAATAAATGAACAAACACAAGCAAATAAATGAACACACACAAGCAAATAAATGAACACACACAAGCAAATAAATGAACACACAAATGCAAATAAATGAACACACAAAAGCAAATAAATGAACACACAAGCAAATAAATGAACAAACACAAGCAAATAAATGAACAAACACCCATAAGCAAATAAATGAACACACATAAGCAAATAAATGAACACACACAAGCAAATAAATGAACAAACACAAGCAAATAAATGAACAAACACAAGCAAATAAATGAACACACACAAGCAAATAAATGAACACACACAAGCAAATAAATGAACACACACAAGCAAATAAATGAACACACAAAAGCAAATAAATGAACACACACAAGCAAATAAATGAACACACACAAGCAAATAAATGAACACACAAAAGCAAATAAATGAACACACATAAGCAAATAAATGAACACACACAAGCAAATAAATGAACACACACAAGCAAATAAATGAACACACACAAGCAAATAAATGAACACACAAATGCAAATAAATGAACACACAAAAGCAAATAAATGAACACACAAGCAAATAAATGAACAAACACAAGCAAATAAATGAACAAACACCCATAAGCAAATAAATGAACACACATAAGCAAATAAATGAACACACACAAGCAAATAAATGAACAAACACAAGCAAATAAATGAACAAACACAAGCAAATAAATGAACACACACAAGCAAATAAATGAACACACACAAGCAAATAAATGAACACACACAAGCAAATAAATGAACACACACAAGCAAATAAATGAACACACAAAAGCAAATAAATGAACACACACAAGCAAATAAATGAACACACACAAGCAAATAAATGAACACACAAAAGCAAATAAATGAACACACATAAGCAAATAAATGAACACACACAAGCAAATAAATGAACACACACAAGCAAATAAATGAACAAACACAAGCAAATAAATGAACACACACAAGCAAATAAATGAACACACACAAGCAAATAAATGAACAAACACAAGCAAATAAATGAACACACACAAGCAAATAAATGAACACACACAAGCAAATAAATGAACACACAACCAAATAAATTAACTAACACAAGCAAATAAATGAACAAACATAAGCAAACATGAAGAAATAAATATACATGGGTTGTTTTCTTTGTTTTGGCACCTTAATTATAACTGGATTAATAAATCACTTAGATGGTTCCAAGTTTCACAGACCCTCGATGTAGTCCCCACCGTTGCGTACAACGTGTTCCAAGCGATGCGGAAGTCGTTGGATCCCGTTGGCACTGCCCAATCTATTGATGGTACGAAGAGAGCGCTCGGCAGCCTGCTTAACGTCTTCAATGGTACGGAAGCACTGCCATACTGTTCCCCGAGGGCAAACCGTTAATGCGGCGTACTATTGTTCGTTTCTGCAAGACCATCTCCGTGGAACTCTGAGAAGGAAACGGCGCCACCGCATGGTTACACGCCCATCGTTCTGAATGACAATGCTAGGGCACACACAGCAGGCGTTGTGTCGGCATTGTTGGATCGCTGGGGCTGGGAGGTCCTCTATCACCACCCATATTCTCCCGACATCAGTCCCTACGACTATGATCTCATCCCGAAGATGAAGATGACAATGCGCGGGGAGCAGGCTGCCGAGCGCTCTCTTCGTACCATCAATAGATTGAGCAGTGCTAACGGGATCCAACGACTTCCGCATCGCTGGAAACACGTTGTACGCAACGGTGGGGATTACATCGAGGGCCTGTGAAACTTGGAACCATCTAAGTGAGTTATTAATCCAGTTATAACTAAGGTGCCAAAACTAAAAAACCAACCTATGTATAATCACACTCCTAAAATTCGCTACGTAGGCTAGTAATATCATGAGCAGATCTGTTACGCATAACTCAGAAATATATTATATGCAATTTAATGGTGTATTTGTCTACTCTTAGGTGAAACTACGCACAAATGACAATTAACTAGGTTAGGCTGTGTATTAACCAGTTTCAACTATATTGTATACAGGCATCTCTCCAAATAGTCATCAGGTGACATTTATCCGGTGTTTACGAAGATATTTTAGTGTACACTGGAGGTAGAATCACTCCAAACTAAGTCTCCTCATCAGGTAGGTCATATGACGTGTAGAGTAAGTGGAAAACATTGTTTGGTTCTGGCTGCAAACACAATGTTGTTTAAATTGTCACATTATGTGCTCAATCAATCAGATCAGTGCTATATTCAGTTCAAGCATTACCACAAGAGAAATACAGGGAATAATTGAAAATGCAAGCATACTGACGTGATATTTGGTACGGCCCTGGTTAGGCTGGTTGAGCTGAACTATAATATACTACTGTACTCCATTCACCTTAGACTAAAATAAAACCGAAGAGAGCGAATAATAATATGGTTTGAATCTTTGTTCTCTTGATTGGTTTGATGCCACTTTCCATGCCTCCCTGCCCTGAGCTAATCGTTTCATTTCTACATAGCTGGCACCCCTTACCTTGGTCTACCCTCACAGTTCTTACCTTTTCCTCAAACATCTCTCATCTCCCAATAGTCTTGTACCTCTTCATTTGTTACTCTATCTACCCATATGATTATCGTCATTCTCCTGTAACACCACATTTCAAATGCTTCCATTCTCCTATTTTCTGCTGCGCCTACAGTCCAAGTGTCACATCCATAGAGTGCCACGTTCCAGATAAATGCTTACAAAAATGACTTTCTAATACCTAAATCTTTAATGTAATGACATTTAATTTCAGTAGAATTGCTTTCCTTGCCTGAGCCAACCTACTTATATCCTCTTTGCTTCGTCCATTACTGGTTAGTTTTCTTCCTAGGTACCAGAAGTCTCCTACTCCCTTAGCTTTTCACAGGGTTCAAATCCGGCCGAAGTCGTCGGATTTTTAAGAGCGTTAAAATCCCTCAGTATGCCTTCCTTCGGAGGGGAAGTAAAGCCGGTGGTCCCATGTCATAGATTTATGGCATGTTAAAGATCCTTCCACTAATTACACCTGTGTGAAGCTAAATTGTATAGGTTAGGAATGTAAACAACGCTCTGAGGATCCTACGTTCATTGCCAAGAGCCGAATGCCGTGGCGTCTGGTAGCTAAGTTCTGAACTCTTAGTCGTTGACGTTGGCGTTTGGCAGCAAAAGTGGGAACTATTTGAAAAATTCAAAAGTCTGCGGTCCTTACTTGAATTAAAAAATAGTCCTCTCGGCACGCCGGAAGGCGGAGGTAGATTTCACCGGACAAACTTGGGGATAGGCGAAAATAGGCAGAATATGCAGGTTTTCGTAGAAGGATCAGACCTCATTTATTGCGAGAAGGTATTTTATAATTGGAGCTTAATTAACTTTGTTTTTCGTCATTTTATGCTTATTTTAAACATTTTATTGTCTTATGGGAACGGTAACCTTCTTGTCATTTGGGGTCCATTTTTATACTTGTGGTCACACTGTCCTTATGCTAGGGTTCGACACTGATGTGTAACTATGTAACGGTCTGTTACTTCTTCACGCAAAATTATATCTCCCGCAGAGATTTTGGTTGGTTCCTCAGTTTAGGGGCTGCGACAACGCGGTCATGTGACCCCGTGTACTTAGGGATGGCTGTATTAGTCTGTAATTCAGGTAAGGACTGCAGACGGTCAATTTCAAGCAGTAGTTCCTAATGTTGCTACCAGGTACTACCGTCAACGACACCTACCTGTGAACTTGGCTACTAGATGCCACCACAGCCAGCAACTCGCAACGAACGTTGGAATTTCCCCTCCAAAGGAAAGCATACTGAGGGATTTTTAGCGCTCTTAGAAAATCCGACGACTTCGGCCGGCTTTGAACTCGTGCGACCTTGGGCATAGACATTCAGCATGCTTGCTACCAGTTACGTCACCGAAGCCGCTTCACACTTAGTCAGATGGAATTCTGAATATGATCTCGTGCAAGTGCGTTATCTTGGCAACGTCTGATGGCTCATCCCTCATCAATTTAGTAGAGTTGCCATGGCCACTGATAGCTCTTGGCATTTTCTTATAATTCCGAAATCATTTTTCTCATCCCTTGGCATAATGGTGGGTCATATCAAAAATTCTTTAAGACAAAATTTTAGGTAATTATTAGGGGAATATTGTCCATTTTGTACGGTTTTGAGATTGTGCCTATTAAGAGAGATATGATTAATGTTTCCCGAAAAACCCACTTTTTCCCACCCCTTTGGTTAATGGTTGGTGCTATAAAAAAAGCCCTTCAAACATAAATTTTTGGGCTTTATCCGACACATAGTATAAACGTTGAACGGATTCGATATTTTACATATTAAGAGAGTTATAGCAATATTTCACTTTTACGAAAAAAGCCCCCCATTTTCACCCCCTTCGACCGATTTAGCCCATTAACGAACTCGACCGAGATCTTATAGGTATACATATTCGGTAAAATATTCAAAGTGATTGGTGCAAAATTACGGCAGTTATCGTGACCACAAGAAACTGATATGCATATATATATATATATATATATATATATATATATATATACATACATAAATTATATATAAACTTTTGAACTGACGGTGGTTTTGGGGTCTGGGGGATGTGAAACGCGAAGATATGTCGAAATTTTCCGGAAGTCGAAACATGGTACCCATTGCAATAGTTAGCTTTCTAATGAAATCTACCTCTGGTTGGTTCCTCAGTTTAGGGGCTGCGACAACGCGGTCATCTAACACCGTGTACTTTGGGTGAGTGTAGAATCTGTCTGATAAACGGTGTGAATTGTAATGGCTGTAGTAGTCTTAATTCAGGTAAGGACTGCAGACGGTCAATTTCAAGCAGTAGTTCCTAATGTTGCTACCAGGTACTACCGTCAACGACACCTAGCTGTGAACTTGGCTACTAGATGCCACCCTAACCAGCAACTCGCAACGAACGTTGGAACTTCCCCTCCAAAGGAAAGCATACTGAGGGATTTTAGCTCTCTTAGAAAATCCGACGACTTCGGCCGGCTTTGAAACCGCGACCTTGGGCATAGACATTCTGCATGCTACTAGTTACGTCACCGAAGCCGCTTCCCACTTAGATGAAAATACTGAATCTGATCTCGTGCAAGTGCGTTGTCATGGCAACGTCTGATGGCTCATCCCTCATCAATTTAGTAGTGTTGCCATGGCAACCTCTGATAGCTCTTGGCATTTTCTTATAATTCCGAAATCATTTTTCTCATCCCTTGGCATAATGGTGGGTCATATCAAAAATTCTTTCAGGCAAAAGTTTTAGGTAATTATTAGGGGAATATTGTCCATTTCGTACGGTTTTGATATTGTGCCTATTAAGAGAGATATGATTAATGTTTCCCGAAAATCCCACTTTTCCCACCCCTTTGGTCAATGGTTGGTGATATAAAAAAACTCTTCAAACATAAATTTTTGGGCTTTATCCGACACATAGTATGAACGTTGAACGGATTCGATATTTCATATATTAAGAGAGTTATAGCAATATTTCACTTTTTCGAAAAAAAAAGACCCCCATTTTCACCCCCTTCTACCGGTTTAGCCCAGTAACGAACTCGACCGAGATATTATAGGTATACATATTCGGTAAAAAGTGATTGGTGAAAAATTACGGCAGTTATCGTGTCCACAAGAAACTGATATATATATACTTTTGAACTGACGGTGGTTTTGGGGTCTGGGGGATGTGAAACGCGAAGATATGTCGAAATTTTCCGGAAGTCGAAACATGGTACCCATTGCAATAGTTAGCTTTCTAATGAAATCTACCTCTGGTTGGTTCCTCAGTTTAGGGGCTGCGACAACGTGGTCATCTAACCCCGTGTACTTTGGGTGAGTGTAGAATCTGTCTGATAAACGGTGTGAATTGTAATGGATGTATTAGTCTGTAATTCAGGTAAGGACTGCAGACGGTCAATTTCAAGCAGTAGTTCCTAATGTTGCTACCAGGTACTACCGTCAATGACACCTAGCTGTGAACTTGGCTACTAGATGCCACCCCAACCAGCAACTCGTAACGAACGTTGGAACTTCCCCTCCAAAGGAAAGCATACTGAGGGATTTTTAGCGCTCTTAGAAAATCCGACGACTTCGGGCGGCTTTGAAACCGCGACCTTGGGCATAGACATTCGCATGCTACCAGTTACGTCACCGAACCCGCTTCCCACTTAGTCAGATGTCAAAGTCAACCCCTGGCACCAACCAGCCCATGACGGGCTAAGGCCGACCAAGCGACCGCTGCCCAGCCATTTGGCATGCAGATATTGGGGTGACGCGTGATCAGCGCGTCGGGTCCCCTCGGCCGTTAATATTGGTATTCGTGATCGGGGTGCTGTCTCACTGTCAGACAGCTACTCAATTGTCCTCACGAGGCTGAGTGCACCCCGTTCCAACCCTCACGTCAGTTTTAAAATCCCTGACGGAGCCGGGGATCGATCCCGGGGACTCCGGGTGAGAGGCAGGCGCGCTACCCCAACACCACGGGGCCGGCTTAGTCAGATGGAAATACTGAATCTGATCTCGTGCAAGTGCGTTGTCATGGCAACGGCTCATCCCTCATCAATTTAGTAGTGTTGCCATGGCAACCTCTGATAGCTCTTGGCATTTTCTTATAATTCCGAAATCATTTTTCTCATCCCTTGGCGTAATGGTGGGTCATATCAAAAATTCTTTCAGACAAAAGTTTTAGGTAATTATTAGAGGAATATTCTCCATTTTGTACGGTTTTGATATTGTGCCTATTAAGAGAGATATGATTAATGTTTCCCGAAAACCCACTTTTTTCCACCCCTTTGGTCAATGGTTGGTGCTGTCAAAAAACGTATTTGACATAAATTGTTGGCACTTATCCGACACATATTATGAACTTTGAATGGATTCGATATTTCGCGTATTAAGAGAGTTATAGCGAAATTTCAATTTTTCGAAAAAAGCCCCCCATTTTCTCCCCCTTCGACCGATTTTGCCCATTAACGAACTCGACCGAGATTTTGTAGGGATACATATTATGTAAAAAGTTCAAAGTGATTGGTGAAAAATTACGGCAGTTATCGTGTCCACAAGAAACTGATATACATATATACATACATATATATATATATACATATATATATATCATACATAAATTTTATATAAACTTTTGAACTGACGATGGTTTTGGGGTCTGGGGGATGTGAAACGCGAAGATATGTCGAAATTTTCCGGAAGTCGAAACATGGGACCCATTGCAATAGTTAGCTTTCTAAAGAAATCTACCTAAAACAGATAACTCACACTAATACAGTCATCACAATTAACACCGGTTATCAGACAGATTCTACACACACCCAAAGTGCACGGAGCTACATGACCGCGTTGTCGCAGCCGATGAACTTAAGAACCAACCAGCTTTTCGCCTGCTAATTTGACGTCAATAGGGGTTTCTTATTTATTTCGGCTGCATTCCATTATCTTTGTTTTACATTTATTGATTTTCATCAAGAATTCTCTCCTCATGACGGAGTCAATATCACTAAAAACTCATTCAAATCTTCCGGTGAATCGACCAAAATGACGATGTCATCAGCAAATAATAGGCTAATAATAAGCGTATTATATATAACATATAACTGTTCAATCTCATTGAAGGGTATTCCTGCCTCTCCCCAGGTGAGGGGCTGTGGGGGTCCATCCCTCCCGCAAAAGCCAAAACAATTAAGAAAGTATTATCATTTAGACTTTCACGGCCCGTGTTACTATTCATAATGTTGAATTTTGGGCTTATGCCGTGTTTATTATATTAAAATTCGACGCGTTTCGAAAGGAACCATGCCTTTCTTCGTCAGGAATAATCTGGAATACGACAATGATTGCTAAGAGAAAGCAACAAAGAACATATAGAAGCAATCATTGTCGTATTCCAGATTATTCCTGACGAAGGAAGGCATGGTTCCTTTCGAAACGCGTCGAATTTTAATATAATAAACACGGCATAAGCCCAAAATTCAACATTATCAATAATTAAGAAAGTGTTGCTTTGGTAAAAGCATAAAATAGGCAAATTAGAAATTTGGTTGTACACTAAACTTAATTTATTGGCGAAGTTATAAACAATATTAATACTGAAATTAGACTACCTCGTGGTGTAGCGGCTAGCATTCTTGGGCACCTCCCCGGAGGTCCGAATTCGATTCCTGGCTCTGCCAAGAAATTTTAATTCTGGTCTGAGGGTGGAACGGGGTACACTCAGCCTTGTGAGGCATAACTGAGAATCTCACTGTATGGTAATTTGAGAAATAAATTATTAATTTGTAAACAAGAAAATTGTTTACCTTTCTGCTTAATAAATTGACAGATATTTAGATATTTGCCATTCATACTCCATAGGCCATAATAGAAAATTCATTTATAAAATTTTATTTGTGTGTTGTATTTTACAACTGTTTTTTGTATTGTTACTAATTGTTGGCTATATAAGCTTAGAATTATACAATTAGCTCTTATCTAAGACTAGCAGGTACCCGCGGCTTCGCTCGCGTCATAGTCATGTCATATTGTTATTCAATGAAATGCAGGTTTAACCCCGTTAACACCGCTTTAGATCCTGAATATCCAAAAATCCCTCCTTAGTAGACGTTTTCGACAAAATATCATTCTTCTAACGTAAATAGTTTTGGTTGGTCGATGAGAGTGAATATTCAAAAATCCTTCCTTAGTGGACGTTTTTCTTCCAGAATTTCACCCTTCCCCGTGGGCCTCTTAAATTAGATTTATGAAAAAACGGTCGTACACCTATTTATTTATTTATTTATTTATTATTAAGCTGATTGTTTTCCTCTGAGTTTCAAACTCCTCGCCTAAGTCGTTCAAGAGATGCACGCTCCGTTAGGAATCCTTCAAACCCCACTTATCACCCCTTTCACTCATAATATACACCACTTCGAAAAACCATTAGACATGTGTCAGCTTACTTTTAATGATTAGTTTATATACCAAGTATCACATCCCCAAAGGAAACCACTCGTGAGATATTGTTATTCAATGAAATGCAAGTTTACCCCCTTAACACCCCTTTAGAACCTGAATATCCAAAAATCTTTCCTTAGTGGACGTTTCCGACATACAACGAACATATCCCCAAAATTTCATGTTTCTAACTTCAATAATTTTGGCTGGGCGATGATGAGTGAGTGAGTCAGTCAGGACATTTTCTTTCATTTATGTTTGAGAATTTCACCCCTCCCCATGAACCCCTTAAATGGGATTTATGAAGAAAAAAACGGTCGAACACCTATTTACTTATTTTTAAACTGTTTTTTTTTTTATCCGCTGAATTTCAAACTTCTCGCCTATGTCGTTTAAGAGATATACGCTCCGTTAAGAATCCTTCAACCCCCAATTTTCACCCCTTTCACCTCATAATATGCACCATATCGATAAACCCTTAGACATATGTCTGCTTATTTTTATTGATTAATTTAATGCCAAATGAAACAACTCGTGAGATATTGTTAATCAATGAACTGCAAGTTTAACCCCCTTAACACCCCCTTCAGTACATGAATATCCAAAAATCCATCCTTAGAAGACGTTTTCGACATACAACTAACATATCCCCAAAATTTCAAGTTTCTAACAGCAATAGGTTTGGCTGGGGGATGATGAGTGAATATCCAAAAATCCTTCCTTAATGGACTTCTTTCCCCAGAATTTCACCCCTCCCCATGGGTCCGTTAAAGTGGATTTATAAAAAAACAGTCACACCTATTTACTTATTTTTCAAGCTGATTTTTCCCCCTGAGTTTCATACTTTATGCCTCTGTCTTTTAAGAGATGCTTGCTTCGTTAGGAATCCTTCAACCCCACTTTTCACACATACACCTCATAATAAACATTACATTGAAAAAGCCTGACATGTGTCTTCTTATCCTTAATGATGAGTTTACATGCCGAGTATCGCATCCCCGAAGGAAACCAATCGGGAGATATTGTTATTCAATTGAATGCAGGTCTACCTCCTTAACACCCATTTAGAACCTGAATATACAAAAATCCTTCCTTAGTGGACGTTTTCGACACACAACGAACATATACCCAAACTTTCATGTTTCTAACTTCAATAATTTTGGCTGAGCGATGATGAGTGAGTGAGTAAGTCAGGACATTTCCTTTCATTTATTTTTCAGAATTTCACCCCTCTCATGAACCCCTTAAATTGGATTTAAGAAAATAAACCGATCGAACACCTAGTTACTTATTTTTAAGCTGTTCTTCCTCCCTGAGTTTGATGAGTGAGTGAGTTAGTCAGTCAGGTAGGACACTTTCTCTCCTTTTTTCCACAGAAATTAACCCCACCCCATTGGCCCCTTAAGTTGAATTTATGAAAAAACGGTCGAACATCGATTTACTTATTTTTTTTGCTGATTTTTTCCGCTGAGTTTCAAACTTCTCGCCTATGTCGTTTAAGAGATACACGCTCCGTTAGGAATCATTCAACCCCCAATTTTCACCCCTTTCACCTTATAATATACACCACATCGAAAAACCCTTAGACACATGTCTGCTTATTTTTAATGATTAGTTTATATGCCGAGTATCACATCCACAAATGAAACCACTCGTGAGATGTTGTTATTCAATAAAATGCAGGATTAACCCCCTTAAGACCCCTCTAGAACCTGAATATCCAAAAATCCTCCCTTAGCGTACAGTTTTGACATACAACGAACATATCCCCAAAATGTCATGTTTCTAACTTCAATAATTTTGGCTGGGAGATGATGAGTGAGTGAGTGAGTGAGTCAGGATATTTTCTTTCATTTTTTTTCCAGAATTTCACGCCTCCCCATGAACCCCTTAAATTTGATTTATGAAATAAAACTGTCGAACACTTATTTACTTATTTTTAAGCAGTTTTCACTCCCTGAGATTGAAGAGTGACTGAGTCAGTCAATCAGTTAGGACAGTTTCTTTCCTCCTCCCCCCCCCCCCCCCAGAATTTCACCCCTCCCCATGAGCCCCTTAAATTGTATTTATGAAAAAAATAACGGTCAACACCTATTTACTTATCTTTTAAGCTGATGTTTTTCCGCTGAGTTCAAAATCCTCGCCTATGTCGTTTAAGAGATAGACGCTCCTTTAGGAATCCTTCAACCCCCGCTTTTCACCCCTTTCACCTCATAATATACACCACATCGAAAAACCCTCAGACACGTGACTTCTTATTTTTAATGATCAGTTTATATGCCGAGTATCACATCCCTCAATGAAACCAATCCGGCGTTATTGTTATTCAATGAAATGCAGGTTTTACCCCCTTAACACCCCTTTAGAACCTGAATATCCGAAAATCCCCCCTTAGTGGACGGATTTGACATACAATGATCATATCCCCAAAATATCTTGTTTCTAACTTCAATAATTAGGCGCGTTGGTGAGTTTGTCAGGACTTTATCCTTCAATTTTCTTTTTTCCGAGTTTCACCCCTCCCCATGAACCCCTTCAATTGGGTTCATGAAAAAACTGTCGAACACCTATTTACTTATTTTTTAAGCAGTTTTTCCCCCTGAGTTTGATGAGTGAGTCTGTCAGTCAGTTAGGACACTTTCTTTCCTGTTCCCCCCCCCCCCCAGAATTGCACCCCTCCCCAAGGGCCCCTTAAATTGGATTTATGAAAAAACGGTCAAACACCTATTTACTTATTTTTTAAGCTGATTTTTTTCCGCTGAGTTTCAAACTCCTCGCCTATGTAGTTTAAGAGATACACGCTCCGTTAGGAATCCTTCAACATATCCCCGAAATTTCATGTTTCTAACTTTAATAGTTTTGGCTGGGCGATGATGAGTCAGTCAGTCAGTCAGTCAGTCAGTCAGTCAGTCAGCCAGTCAGTCAGTCAGGACACTTTTCACCCCTTTCACCTCATAATATACGCCACATCGAAAAACCCTCAGACATATTTCTTCTTATTTTTAATGATACGTTTATATGCCCAGTATCACATCCCTCAATGAAACCAAGTCGGAGATATTGCTATTCAATGAAATGCAGGTGTACCCCCTTAAGACCCCTTTAGAACCTGAATATCCAAAAATCCTTTCTTAGTGGGCGGCTTTGACTTACAACGAACATATCCCCGAAATGTCATGTTTCTAACTTTAATAGTTTTGGCTGGGCGATGATGAGTCAGTCAGTCAGTCAGTCAGTCAGTCAGTCAGGACACTTTGTTTTATATAATAGATAATTACACGAAGTTATATGCTCTAAGATATTGGTTGAAATTTCTGGGTTTATTTATTTATCGAATGGCTTTTCGTGCCGGGAGTGTCCAAGGACATGTTCGGCTCGCCAGAGGCTGTAGCTGTTCTAGCGGACACCCATAGGGTGAGCTACAAGTTCCGTTCAATTTCAAGTAGTTCCAACTTTCGCTACCAGATGATCAATGATACCTAGTGGTGAACGTTGGAACTTTGATAGAGCGTTTCAACGAAATCTAACCTAGAAATTTAGCTTCACACAAGTTTATTCTGTGGAAGGATATTTTACATGCCATAAATGTATGACTTGGGACCGCCGTGGCGCCGGCTTTACTTCCCCTCCAAAGGAAGACATACTGAAGGATTTTAACGCTCTTAAAAAATCCGCTTTCTTGGGCACAGCAGTTCAGCATGCAACCAACTATGAGGTGATAATCCCCTGAGAATACTCACAATTTTCCGAAAAAGAATTGTATATACGCCTCTGCTTCTCCCATTTCTCATGACTGGTTCTATCATGCTTGTAGGAGAGAGATCATGCAGTAGGGGCGCATCTTTCTCAGCACCTGCCATCAGTCATGACCGCTCAGTGTCGTCTGCTCGATATATTTTATCACCGCCTCGCCGACAGATGACGTGTCTGCGCTCTCGGCTCCGTGACTCTGATATATAGCGTCTCTATGTGAAGTGCGACAGCGGTCGCTAGGCAGAAAAGTGCCCTTTCGCTGGTACACGAAATAGTATTTTAAAGGAACCCCGGGGCGTAGCCCTAACACCACCACCGCATTGAAGAGCAGCAAGTTCGGAGATCGGAGGTTCGAATCCCGGCGCAGACATTGGCTATGGATGCCTCCTTTCTAATTCTAGGCACATTTCCAAATACACACACTACTGTCGACCAAAGTACGAGGCACGTCCAGAAAGTAAGCTCCGTTTGGTAATTAAATTAAATTGTGTACAGATACAGAAAAAATATTTATTGCACAACATTCTACACCTCTTAAACTACCTTTTCACATAACTGCCGAACTTTTGCAGGCATTTGTCATAGCGTGGCACAAGTTTTTGGATACCTCTTCATAGAAGTTTGCCGCCGACCCGTAAACGAGAGTGAAGACTCCCCTTAAGATATCCTACTGTTTGGCCATCACTGTTAGGCAAATTGTGTATGTGGTCAGGAGAACTCCTAAACATACGCAGTTCTCCTGGTAAGCACGCAATTTGCCTAACAGTAGTGACCAAACAGTAGGATATCTTAAGGGGAGTCTTCACTCTCGTTTACGGGTCGGCGGCAAACTTCTATGAAGAGGTATCCAAAAACTTGTGCCACGCTATGACAAATGCCTGCAAAAGTTCGGCAGTTATGTGAAAAGGTAGTTTAAGAGGTGTAGAATGTTGTGCAATAAATATTTTTTCTGTATCTGTACACAATTTAATTTAATTACCAAACGGAGCTTACTTTCTGGACGTGCCTCGTATTATGTGTACTCGAGTTTGAAGGTTTTTTGTGACGTAACCAATAGACATACATAAAATCCAATAACATCATTATTTTCGTCGTTCTATTTTACGTGAGTTCATGTAGGTTTGGAATTTTTAGTTTATATTTTAATATTTTTTTCGCAGTTGGAACACAAAAAGTGCCCGTTTTTAAGCGTGTTTCAACCATGCGTCACATTTAAGAATTATTATCTCACAAACCCTTCATTGTATCGAATCCAAATTTTAACACAAGATACATTGGAATGTTGTATAACTGGTTTATTAATTTCAAAATTTTGCGTGTCCAAGAAACAATGTTGCTATCATTTGTCTAAGGTAACGTTTTCTCGGCTTGGGGTGGTTGGAATATGTAGTTCTTGATCGCGTTATATTCCTTATATATCAAAACGTTATGCTGTATGACTTTAAAATACGTAAATTAATTCACTTATTTTATATTGGTTTATATTTGAACGGGGAAATACGACCTCGCCTCGCTCGGCAGCGATGGGCTCCATCTCAGCAACGCTGTACAGCCTATCCCGGAGCGGCTGGCAGGTGAATCATGCCTTATTTCCACGAACAAATACAAACCGATATAAAATAAGTGAATTAATTTACGTATTTCACAGTCATACAGCATAACTTCTTGATGTATAAGGATTACAACGCGAACAAGAGCTATATTTTCCAACCACCCCGAGCCGAGAAAAAGTTACCTTACAAAAATTATAACAACTTTGTTTCTTGGACTCATAAAATGTTGAAATTAATAAGCCTGTTATACAACATTCCAATGTATATTGTGTTAAAATTTGCATTCGATCTGATGACGGGGTTTTGAGATAATAATTCTTAAATGTGACGCATGGTTGAAACACGCTTAAAAACGGGCACATTTTGTGTTCCAACTGCGATAAAAAATATTAAAATATAAATTAAAAATTCCAAACCTACATGAACTAACGTAAATTGGAACGGCGAAAATGATGATGTTATTGGATTTTATGTAGGTCTATTGGTTACTTCAAAAACAACCTTCAAACTCGAGTGCACATAATACTTTGGTCGACAGTAGTATACCTAGTTGTTACGGCCAACGCGTACCCAGGCAGCGTTCTTTTGTCCACATAATCCTGCCACTCAGTCCCGCCCAACTAATTATGAGGAGGGGCAGATGACCTCGCTGGTCCGCCCCCTTAAAACAACAATAACTACGGTGGTGATGAATGATCGTGTGGCCTCCGGAGAGGTCAAGTGCAGGTCTTTCTAGCTGACGCCCGTCGGCGGCCTGCGCGTCGTAATGAGGATGAAGTGATGATTAAAATCCCTGATGGCTCGGCCGGGAATCGAACCCGGGGCACTTCGGGCCAAAACCTAGCGCGCTAACCATTTAGCAACGGCGCCGGACAATAACTACGGTAACTAACTAGTTATGAAGATTCGATGTCGACTTCGTTTCTCTCGACAACATAATTATGTATCGTGATTTAACGGTATTTAAAGATACTGTGGGTGTATAACTATTGTCTTTGAGAGAGAAACTTAAAAACCAACATTCGCTTAGAACTTAAGAGGGAACATACAGCTTAAGGAACCTAAATAATAACTATAGTAATATTATAACTGTGCCTGTCATAAATCTTGAACAACAGTTATTTATAATTCCAAGGAAACACACAGGTCTTTTAATTAGATGATGATGTTGATAATTGATGTTTTAAGGGGCCTAACATCTAGGCTATCGGTCCTTAATGGTTTTTGTGATCGTGTAAATGGAACTACAACTAAAATAGTAGCCCCTGACACTACAGCCCGTGAAGGGCCTAGGCCTACCCAAAGACTGCTGCCCAGCCATTTGGCCTGCAGATATTGGGGTGACGTGTGATCAGCGCATCGGGTCCCCTCGGCCGTTAATCTTGGTTTTCATGATCGGGGCGCTGCATCATTGTCAGACAGCTACTCAATTGTCCTCACCAGGCCGAGTGTACCCCGTTCCAGCCCTCACGTCAGTTTCTAAAATCCCTGACGGAGCCGCGGAATCGAACCCGGGGCGTCTGGGTGAGAGGCAGGCGCGCTACACCAACACCACGGGGCCGGCAACTACAACTAAAACTAAATACAAAACTTACGGGCTAGAAGAAGATAAAAACAAAAGAAAGGAATAAGAGAAATTAAAAACAGGACGAAAGGAAATGCCCTCAACCGTCGAAAAATGAGGACTGAGTGACTTGGAAGGAAGGAGAACCAGGAATGGCAAATAGGAAAGGGAAAGAGGAGACAGTCCGCCCCAAAAGCAACAGAGAAAGGGGAAATACCAGACCCAGCTCAGGAATCCCCCGGGGTAGTCAGCTCCCGAGCTCACCAGCCAAGAGTCCCGGAGGTTGTAGCATTATCCAGGGTGTACCACAAGTGGTGGGGCAACACACACCTTGCCTCCTTGAGAGCCTTGAGCAGAAGGCAGGAGGTACAATGAAAAGAAAACAAGAGGTCTGAACCCTCAAAGAATGAAGGATCAGGAAAGATGAGACAAGGGCCAATTAAGGTGGGAAAGAGGAAGACTCCCTAGGCCTCGGATACCCTAATACCGTCGGGGTCGGAAAAGAACAAGAATTGACCAAGGGAGGTTGAAAGGAAAGATAACAGAGAGCAGCCCGGCACAAGTAAGTGGAAGCAATGCCGGACTCAGCTGGGGTCCCATGGTCGCCAACCCTCGTCCCCCAAGTTTTGAGCCCCGGGGGGATTGCTATTCAAAGCACAGTTTTAAATATTTTTTTAAATTCAAATCGTAGCTATTTTTATTCATTTTTCAAAATCTGGTTCTTGCTTTGTGGTGATCCTCACCGTTTTCGTCATATCTGCCATGTTTTTAAAATAAATATTTGGATTTTTTTAGTGTTAAACCTTCTGCTACAAAATGATTCTCACCATTTCCATATTATGAATTAATTAAGCGTTATTATTTCAACTTTTATTCTGAGTAAACTCAAAACATATTTTTATAGTACCATGAATTGCAGCCAATGGCCATCGAAGCGTATTTTAATTGAACGCCCGTAGGTTCCCAGCAAGTCCAATTTAAAGTAGCTCCAACTTTGGATACCAGATGCCACTCTCACTGAGACCTAGTGGCGAACTTTGGAAATTGATAGAGCGCTTCTAACCAGCTAAATATAACCTACCAATTGTAGTGGAAGGGTCTTTTACTTGCCATAAATATATGCCAATGTCCCTCTGGATTTACATCCCCACCGAAGGAAGGCATTCTGAAGGAATTTAACGCTCTTAAAAATCCGACGACTTCGTCTGAGATTGAAACCGCCATCTTGGGCATAGCAGTTCAGTAAAACACCGACTTCTCCACCGCAAAATGCTTTTAATGTTTTATAGAAAGACTAACAAAGCCACAAAAGTTTGTTTCAATTTGCTTTCATATTTACAATATGATTAATACCGTTCGACTGATCAAGCACAACGCAGCGAAGGCAGTACGAAAGGGAGTGAGACGGGAATGCGAGAGACAAAAGTCTTGCCTCACTATTGCTGCAAGACCGCCCGTGCCAGAAGCGTGCCGGATGTACGCCAGCGTGCAGCCAGCGTGCCGTATGGACACCTCTGTAGAAGACTCTTCATGACTACTTAAAAAAAAAACAAGTATGAAAAAAGAAGTCATGAAAATCCTATAAATAAATTTAGTTAAACTGCAAGGTCTTTGGTGCTATAAAGTAAGGCCTAATATCGTAGTAAATTAGCTTCGACAAGCAAAGAAAAAAATTCTTGGTACTGATATTCCTAGTTAGACAGCACCACCATACAGCGACGTTATAATAGCAGAGATGCTACCATCTGTTGTAAGATCGTTGAACTGCTTGAAATTACTGTCCCCAACTTCGTACCAAGAAAGCAATATGTTATTGCGAAATTAGGGATAGTGCGAAATAAGGAAAGTCTCCCTTAGTTTCTTTTACAAACATGTTTTTTGTACTGTTAGTTTATGTTGTAAAGAAGAAATTTAGATAACAGTAGTATGTTTTAAATAATGTTGCTTTAAGTTTAAGCTATAATAAAGTAAATTTTCATACTGCATTTGATGCTCATATTTGCTGTTTCTCCCTTTAAAACATAGCTTTACAATGAATATTTGGTAATCCATGTTTTGATAATCTGATATCCTCCCAGTCCCATATCTATTGGATTTTCTTGAGTCTACTGTAGGCTTTATTTAAAAAAGCAAGAATAATAGGTTCATTTGATACAATCCGAAAGACTTCTGGACGTTTGTATAAATCACTAATATTGTATATTAGTTTTTGACAGAAGCTTATAAACAATCCAGGGTCTGTTGTACTTTCCCGGTGACAATATTTGTATACAAATTGCTCCATTAGGTGATTTATTTTCTTGCAAGAATGTTTTACCATATGCCATATATCAAATAGATGAACTGAAAGGCAGTCTTCAAACCACATATATAATGGGACGTGCTGAGGCTCAAGTAATTCTTCTACAAAGTGAAGTTGTAAGCTGGATGTATTGGAAACTATTGGAAGAATCAGGGTAATTCTGCTCTATTAACATGGTTATACTTCGGGGCTGGGGTCTCTCTGTGAGTATTGTGGACAAAAAACAGACACGGATATGTATGTGACTGAACTCCTCCTAAACGACTGAACCGATGTTGATGAAATTTTGTATGAATGTTAGGGTGGGCCCATGTATGGTTTAGATTCACAATCTGACCCGGTAGGTGGAATGAACACAATTTTAGAACCACAATTTACACACAATTTTGGAACCAGAATATACAGTCAAAAACAGTCGTCATGGAAACCACTAGCCTTGGCCTTCGTGAAAGCTGATGTCTTTGGACGGTTTGTCTCTGCACGTTAGAGCCACCTGGTCGAAACCTGTGCAACTACCGCCATTACATACACTCCGCCCGTGGCGGAAAGTTGTGTTTTACACCAAAGGTGGCAGTGATGTCGAATTCTACTGTTTGTCTCTGCACGTTAGAGCGTTTAAAAGTCCCATATGCGTTCATATACCATTCATCCGATTGCCATGAAACTTGGGTGATATGTTGAGTGAGCTCCAGGGAAGGCTTCTGGCTTATTAAATCAATTTCACATTAGGTAGCGCACGACTAGATTCAACAAATGAGTGACGACGCGCGAAGCGTTTCAACAAAATCCCGTATAAGTTTATATTCCATTCATAGATTGAGATGAAACTTTGATGAGTTGTTGTGTACACTCAAGTGAAGGCTTCTAACTTAGTAATCCATTTCACAGGAGGTTTCGCACGAGTAGATTCAACAAATGAGCGGCGACGTGCGAAGCGTTACAACCAAGTCCCGTATGCGTTCAAATACCATTCGTCCGATAGCGATGAAACTTGGGTGAGATGCTGTGTACACTTACTCGAGGGTTTCTAACTTAGTAAATCCATTTTACAATAGGTAGCTCACGAGTAGATTCAACAAATGAGCAACGACGCGCGAACTTTTAATCAAAGTCCCGTATGCGTTCATATACCATTCATCCGATTACAATGAAGCTTGGGTGAGATGTTGTGTACACTTACGTGAGGGTTTCTAACTTAGTAAATCCATTTCACAGGAGGTTTCGCACGAGTAGATTCAACAAATGAGCGACGACGCGCGAAGCGTTTCAATAAGGTCCCGTAAACGTTCAAATACCATTCGTCCGATTACGATGAAACTTGGGTGAGATGTTGTGTACACCCTACGGAAGGTTTCTGGCTTAATAAATCCATTTTATAATAGGTAGCGCACGAGTAGATTCAACAAATGTGTGACGGCACGCGAATCATTTCAACAAAATACCGTATGCGTCCATATACCATTTATCCGATTGCGATGAAATTTTGGTGAATTGTTGTGTACACTCCAGGAAATGTTTCTGTCTTAGTAAATCCAGTTTTTAATAAGTAGCGCACGAGTAGATTCAACAAATGAGTGACGGCGCGCGAATCGTTTCCACAAAGTCCTGTATGCGGTCATATATCATTCATCCGATTGCGATCAAACCTTGGTGAATCATTGAGTACACGCCAGAGAAGGTTTCAGGTTTAGTAAATCTATTTTACAATAGGTAGCGTATGAGTAGATTCAACAAATGAGTGACGATGCGCGAAGCGTTCCAACAAAATCCTGTATGCGTTCATATACTATTCATCGATTGCGATAAAACTTTGATGAGTTGTGTACACTTACGTGAATCTTTTTAACTTAGTAAATCCATTTCACAGTTGGTAGAGCACGAGTAGATTCAACAAATTAGTGACAGCGCACGAATCATTTAAACCAAATCCCGTATGCGTTAAATGCCATTTAGCCGTTTGCGATGAAACTTTGGAGAGTTGTTGTGCACGCTCCAACGAATGTTTCTAAATTACTTAATTCAATTCACGATAGTTTAGAGGCAGTTAACAAAAATTGAAAAAAATATTGTGCATCCAAAAGCACTTCAAGAAACAAAGATACAACACTTTATTTGATTGGCAGGACAACGTCTGCCGGGTCAGCTTGTCTCTTATATAAAAACAAGTGTCCTGACTGACTGACTGACTGACTGACTGACTGACTCATCATCACCCAGCCAAAACTATTAACGTTAGAAACATGAAATTTTGGGAATATGATCGTTGTAAGTCGAAAACGCCCACTAAGGAAGGTTTTTGGATATTTAGTTTCTAAAGGGGTGTTAAGGGGGTACACCTGCATTTCATTGAATTACAATATCTCCGGATTCCTTTCATAGGGGGATTTGATACTCGGCATATAAACTCATCATTAAAAATAAGAAGATACGTGTCTGAGGGTTTTTCGATGTGGTGTATATTATGAGGTGAAAGGGGTGAAAAGTGGGGGTTGAAGGTTTCCTAACCGAGCGTGTATCTCTTAAACGACATAGGCGAGGAGTTTGGAACTCAGCGGAAAAAAATCAGCATAAAAAATAACAAAATAGGTGTTTGACCGTTTTTTCCTAAATCCAATATAAGGGGCCCATGGGGAGGGGTGAAAATATGGTGGGGGGGGGGGGGGGAACGTAATATGTCTGAGTGTAAAATTATACATGGCATATGTTGTAGACAATAACACATTACATCTTTTTTGTCTCTTGCTATTTCATCATACGACGAATACTTAAGGAGTTATTAAAGATTTTGTACTCTTTGGCCGGAATTTTCCAAGTCCCTGGAATGACATAAAAATTGATTCGAATGAAATTTCGAAAAATAGTTTTTTTTAATACTTTCATTATATTTTTCACGTCTTTTAGGGTCCGAAACCAACATGATATTTTGATGTTTTTTTTCGTCCCATGCATTTTTGGTTTCAAGTGATAGAATTATTTTTCACTAGGGCCGATGCTTATCTCTTATATAAAAAATCCTCTCGGCACGCCGGAAGGCGGAGGTAGATTTCACCGGGCAAACTAGGGGATTGGCTATAATAGGCAAAATATGCAGGTTTTCGTAGGAGGATCAGACCTCATTGATTGCAAGAAAGTATTTTACATTTGGAGGTTAAAAATCAACTTTTTTTCGTTTTTGTATGCATATTTTTATCATTTTATTGTCTTATGGGGATGGTAACCTTCTTGTCATTCGGGGTTCATTTTTATACTTCTGATCACACTGTCCTTATGCAAGGTTTGGAACTGATGTGTAACTATCAGACAGTCTGTTACTTCTTCTCGCAAAATTTTATCTCCCGCAGAGATTTTTGTTGGTTCCTCAGTTTAGGGGCTGCGACAACGTGGTCATGTAACCCCGGGTGTGTAGAATCTGATAAACGGTGTTAATTGTGATGACTGTTTTAGTCTGCAATTCAGGTAAGGTCTGCAGACGGTCAATTTTAAGTAGTAGTTCCTAATTTTGTACCATATCCTAACGTGAACGACACCTAGCTGTGAACTTGGCTACTAGATGCCACCGCAACCAGCAACTTGCAACGAACGTTGGAACTTCTCCTCCAAAGGAAAGCATGCTGAGGGTTTTTTAGCGCTCTTAGAAAATCCGACGACTTTGGCCGGCTTTGAACCAGCGACCTTGGGCATATAAGTTCAGCATGCTACCAGTTAGCCGCTTCCCACAGTCAGATGGAAAAATGAATGTGATCTCGTGCAATGGCGTTGTCTTGGCAACCTCTGATAGCTCATCCCTCATCAATTTAGAAGCGTTGTCACGGTAACCTCTGATGGCACTTGGCATGTTCTTTAATTCCGAAATCATTTTTCTCTTCCCTTGGCGTAATGGTAGGTCAGATCAAAAATTCTTTCAGACAAAGTTTTAGGTAATTATTAGGGGAATATTTTCCATTATGTACGGGTTTGATATTTTGCCTATTAAGAGAGATATGATTAATGTTTCCCGAAAAAAAAAAAACTTTTTCCACCCCTTTGGTCAATGGTTGGTGCTATCAAAAAACCTATTTGACATACATTTTTGGCACTTATCCGACAAATATTATGAACTTTGAATTGATTCGATATTTCACGTATTAAGAGAGTTATAGCGACATTTCACTTTTTCGAAAAAAAAAAGCCCCCCCCCCCCTCCATTCCCCCCCCCCACTTTAACCGATTTTGCCCATTAACGAACTCGACCGATTTTTTAAGGGGTTACATATTATGAAAAACATTAAAGTGATCGGTGCAAAATTACGGCAGTTATCGTGTCCACAAGAAACTGATATATATGCATTTAAGTTATATACACACACATATATATATAAACTTTTGAACTGACGGTGGTTTGGGGTCTGGGGGATGTGAAACGCGAAGATATGTCAAAATTTTCCGGAAGTCGAAACATGGCACCCATTGCAATAGTTAGCTTTCTGATGAAATCTACCTAAAATAGGCTACATAATTTAAAATACTACCATCAACGACACCTAGCTGTGAACTTGGCCACTAGATGCCACCGGAACCATCAACTCGCAACGAACGTTGGAACTTCCCCTCCGAAGGAAAGCATACTCAGGGTTTTTTGGCGCTCTTAGTAAATCCGACGACTTCAGCCGGGTTTGAACCCGCGAACTTGGGCATAGAAGTTCAGCATGCTACCAGTTCCGATACCGAAGTCGCTTCCCACAGACATATGAAAACAGAATGTGATCTCGTGCAGTGGCGTTGTCATAGCAACTGCTGATGGCTCAACCCGTATCAATTAAAAGTAAAGTTGTCATGGCAACCACTCTTGGCACTTGGAATTTTCTTATAATTTAAATCATTTTGCTCACTCCGTGGCGTAATGGTGGGTCATATCGAAAATTCTTTCAGACAAAAGTTTTAGGTAATTATTGGAGGAATATTGTCCATTTTGTACGGTTTTGATATTGTGCCTATTAAGAGAGATATGATTAATGTTTCCCGAAAAACCCACTTTTTTCCACCCCTTTGGTCAATGGTTGGTGCTATCAAAAAACTTATTTGACATAAATGTTTGGCACTTATCCGACACATATTATGAACTTTGAATGGATTCGATATTTCACGTATTAAGAGAGTTATAGCGAAATTTCACTTTTTCGAAAAAAGCCCCCCATTTTCACCCCCTTCGACCGATTTTGCCCATTAACGAACTCGACCGAGATTTTATAGGGATACATGTTATGTAAAAAATTCAAAGTGATTGGTGCAAAATTACGGCAGTTATCGTGTCCACAAGAAACTGATATATATAGATACATGTATACATAAATTATATATAAACTTTTGAACTGACGGTGGTTTTAGGGTCTGGGGGATGTGAAACGCGAAGATATGTCGAAATTTTCCGGAAGTCGAAACATGGTACCCATTGCAATTAGCTTTCTAATGAAATCTACCTAAAACATATGTTATGTAAAACATTAAAGTGATTGGTGCAAAATTACGGCAGTTATCGTGTCCACAAGAAACTGATATATATGCATATATATACACACACACATATATATAAACTTTTGAACTGACGGTGGTTTAGGGTCTGGGGGACGTGAAACGCGAAGATATGTCGAAATTTTCCGGAAGTCGAAACATGGCACCCATTGCAATAGTTAGCTTTCTGATGAAATCTACCTAAAATAGGCTACATAATTTAAAATACTACCATCAACGACACCTAGCTGTGAACTTGGTCACTAGATGCCACCGGAACCATCAACTCGCAACGAACTTTGGAACTTCCCCTCCGAAGGAAAGCATACTCAAGGTTTTTTGGCGCTCTTAGTAAATCCGACGACTTCAGCCGGGTTTGAACCCGCGACCTTGGGCATAGAAGTTCAGCATGCTACCAGTTCCGATACCGAAGTCGCTTCCCACAGACATATGAAAACAGAATGTGATCTCGTGCAGTGGCGTTGTCATAGCAACTGCTGATGGCTCAACCCGTATCAATTAAAAGTAAAGTTGTCATGGCAACCACTCTTGGCACTTGGAATTTTCTTATAATTTAAATCATTTTGCTCACTCCGTGGCGTAATGGTGGGTCATATCGAAAATTCTTTCAGACAAAAGTTTTAGGTAATTATTGGAGGAATATTGTCCATTTTGTACGGTTTTGATATTGTGCCTATTAAGAGAGATATGATTAATGTTTCCCGAAAAACCCACTTTTTTCCACCCCTTTGGTCAATGGTTGGTGCTATCAAAAAATTTATTTGACATAAATTTTTGGCACTTATCCGACACATATTATGAACTTTGAATGGATTCGATATTTCACGTATTAAGAGAGTTATAGCGAAATTTCACTTTTTCGAAAAAAGCCCCCCATTTTCACCCCCTTCGACCGATTTTGCCCATTAACGAACTCGACCGAGATTTTATAGGGATACATGTTATGTAAAAAATTCAAAGTGATTGGTGCAAAATTACGGCAGTTATCGTGTCCACAAGAAACTGATATATATATATATATATATATATATATAGATAGATAGATACATATATACATAAATTATATATAAACTTTTGAACTGACGGTGGTTTTGGGGTCTGGGGGATGTGAAACGCGAAGATATGTCGAAATTTTCCGGAAGTCGAAACATGGTACCTATTGCAATAGTTAGCTTTCTAATGAAATCTACCTAAAACAAGTGTCCTGACTGAATGACTGACTGACTCATCATCGCCCAGCCCAAACTATTAAAGTTAGATACATGAAATTTTTGGAATATGTTCGTAGTAAGTCGAAAACGCCCACTAAGGAAGGGGTTTTTGGATATTCAGTTTCTAAAGGGGTGTTAAGGGGGTACACCTGCATTTCATTGAATAACAATATCTCCGGATTCCTTTCATTGGGGGATTTGATACTCGGCATATAAACTCATCATTAAAAATAAGAAGATATGTGTCTGAGGGTTTTTCGATGTGGTGTATATTATGAGGTGAAAGGGGTGAAAAGTGGGGGTTGAAGGTTTCCTAACCGAGCGTGTATCTCTTAAACGACATAGGCGAGGAGTTTGGAACTCAGCGGAAAAAAATCAGCATAAAAATAACAAAATAGATGTTTAACCGTTTTTTCATAAATCCAATATAAGGGGCCCATGGGGAGGGGTGAAATATGGGGGTGGGGGTGGGAACGTAATATGTCTGAGTGTAAAATTATACATGGCCTATGTTTTAGACAATAACACATTACATCTTTTTTGTCTCTTGCTATTTCATCATACGACGAATACTTAGGGAGTTATTAATGATTTTGTACTTTTTGGCCGGAATTTTCTGTCCCAGGAATGACATAAAAATTGATTCGAATGAAATTTCGAAAAAAATTTTTTTTTTAATACTTTTATTATATTTTTCACGTCTTTTAGGGTCCGAAACCAACATGATATTTTGATGTTTTTTTTCGTCCCATGCATTTTTGGTTTCAAGTGATAGAATTATTTTCCACTAGGGCCGATGCTTATCTCTTATATAAAAACAAGTGTCCTGACTGACTGACTGACTGACTCATCATCACCCAGCCCAAACTATTAAAGTTAGATACATGAAATTTTGGGAATATGTTCGTTGTAAGTCGAAAACGCCCACTAAGGAAGGGGTTTTTGGATATTCAGTTTCTAAAGGGGTGTTAAGGGGGTACACCTGCATTTCATTGAATAACATTATCTCCGGATTCCTTTCATTGGGGGATTTGATACTCGGCATATAAACTCATCATTAAAAATAAGAAGATATGTGTCTGAGGGTTTTTCGATGTGGTGTATATTATGAGGTGAAAGGGGTGAAAAGTAGGGGTTGAAGGTTTCCTAACCGAGCGTGTATCTCTTAAACGACATAGGCGAGGAGTTTGGAACTCAGCGGGAAAAAATCAGCATAAAAATAACAAAATAGGTGTTTGACCGTTTTTTCATAAATCCAATATAAGGGGCCCATGGGGAGGGGTGAAAATATGGGGGTGGGGGTGGGAACGTAATATGTCTGAGTGTAAAATTATACATGGCCTATGTTGTAGACAATAACACATTACATCTTTTTTGTCTCTTGCTATTTCATCATACGACGAATACTTAGGGAGTTATTAATGATTTTGTGCTTTTTGGCCGGAATTTTCTGTCCCAGGAATGACATAAAAATTGATTCGAATGAAATTTCGAAAAATAGTTTTTTTTAATACTTTTATTATATTTTTCACGTCTTTTAGGTTCCGAAACCAACATGATATTTTGAAGTTTTTTTTTCGTCCCATGCATTTTTGGTTTCAAGTGATAGAATTATTTTCCACTAGGGCCGATGCTTATCTCTTATATAAAAACAAGTGTCCTGACTGACTGACTGACTGACTCATCATCACCCAGCCCAAACTATTAAAGTTAGATACATGAAATTTTGGGAATATGTTCGTTGTAAGTCGAAAACGCCCACTAAGGAAGGGGTTTTTGGATATTCAGTTTCTAAAGGGGTGTTAAGGGGGTACACCTGCATTTCATTGAATAACATTATCTCCGGATTCCTTTCATTGGGGGATTTGATACTCGGCATATAAACTCATCATTAAAAATAAGAAGATATGTGTCTGAGGGTTTTTCGATGTGGTGTATATTATGAGGTGAAAGGGGTGAAAAGTAGGGGTTGAAGGTTTCCTAACCGAGCGTGTATCTCTTAAACGACATAGGCGAGGAGTTTGGAACTCAGCGGGAAAAAATCAGCATAAAAATAACAAAATAGGTGTTTGACCGTTTTTTCATAAATCCAATATAAGGGGCCCATGGGGAGGGGTGAAAATATGGGGGTGGGGGTGGGAACGTAATATGTCTGAGTGTAAAATTATACATGGCCTATGTTGTAGACAATAACACATTACATCTTTTTTGTCTCTTGCTATTTCATCATACGACGAATACTTAGGGAGTTATTAATGATTTTGTGCTTTTTGGCCGGAATTTTCTGTCCCAGGAATGACATAAAAATTGATTCGAATGAAATTTCGAAAAATAGTTTTTTTTAATACTTTTATTATATTTTTCACGTCTTTTAGGTTCCGAAACCAACATGATATTTTGATGTTTTTTTTTCGTCCCATGCATTTTTGGTTTCAAGTGATAGAATTATTTTCCACTAGGACCGATGCTTATCTATTATATAAAACTAAGTGTCCTGACTGACTAACTGACTGACTGACTGACTCATCATCGCCCAGGCAAAACTATTAAAGTTAGAAACATGAAATTTTGGGAATATGTTCGTTGTAAGTCGAAAACGTCCACTAAGGAAGGGGTTTTTGGATATTCAGTTTCTAAAGGGGTGTTAAGGGGGTACACCTGCATTTCATTGAATAACAATATGAACCGACTATGACGCGAGCGAAGCCGCGGGTACCTGCTAGTATATATATATATATATATATATAATTCGTTGAGGCCATATAGGACCACGTTAATTCTTGCTACACTTGGCAATTTGTTTCGCCTTCCTCTGAGCCCAGAATTCCCTCATTCTCTGTGAGTGGGCCATCTTGTGCTCCGCTGTCCAAGTGGTACGTAATACATACATAAATAGAATAAAATAAAAATAAAAAATACAAAAAGCATAAAACAAAACAAAAAAACAACAACCAAATTTCAGAAACAAAAATATAACAATAAACGAATCGAAAACCAAACCAAGACCAAGCCTAACCAAACCAAAACAGAAACAAAGCCAACAGAAATGTATACGATTGTTGGACGGTTGTTATTAAGAAACCTTGTTCTAATATAAGTCACTTTGTTTCAGATTATACGTCGTGTCTCCTAATTTGGTTCGACAAGGATCATCTGTTGCTACAAAGAAAGTTCTACCTGTAACCACAATCAGGGAGTCATAATGAAAGAAAGGATTCGCATTGCAGGCGTTCGACTAGCAGATAAAATGTCTTGGTTTCAAGATGAGGCGAATATCACCAGAATGGCTGGATTTGAAGGAATGTTGCTGGGTTCAATAATACAGTACCTGAATACGGAACCAGATATAAGCATAGAGAACAAAGTATGGCATGGCGTTAGACTACCGAACGGAACATTCACCGAAGGACTTGGAGATGTCGCAAACGGCAAGGCAGATATATTAGGTAATTCGGTGTATACTGTTCTAGATTGGAAAGATGATTTTGAATTCACATACCCTCACACAAAAGATAATTTGTGCTTTGTAGTTCGAAAATCTGGACAAATGCCTTCGTATATGACTATGATATTACCATTTAAATTATGTGTGTGGATTGGGTTACTTTTAACTATTGTGGCATTTTCTGGAGCATGGCACATCATTTCTCTTAGAAGTAAAGGGAATTCAATCACAGTGAATATATTTTCTTCATATGAAACGTCACTGTTTCAAGCTTTTCGTTTGTTCATAACTGGATCTATTCAAGGACAGGGAAAATATATCTTAAATAGTCTTTTAATGTTGATAATGATAATTTCCAGTTTTATTTTGACAAATGCTTATCAAGGTTGTTTGTATGGCTTTCTAGCTTCCCCAAAAAACTTGAAAGATATAAACACACTCAAGGAAGTAGATGAAAATATCCAAACTGTGTACACGTACTTTAATGCGGACCTATTCTTCAGAAATTTGGAGGATGATGATGTGATGAAGCGAATAGCAAGGAAGTTTATCTTCTTGACGACACGCGATGAACATTACTCAGTGATGAAGAGATTTATTCAAGACACCGATATCACTATCCTAGGTGACGAAATATATGGGAAATACCATTTGGTGCAATTGCCACAGTACATTCATAACGGGATGAGTTTTCTACATGTCGTTGAAGAATGCGCCCTGTCGCCAATATTTCTTAGTTTCATATTAATTCGACGTTCACATCTTCTCCCCGAGATAAACAAACTAATCTTCAGAATAGTGCAATCAGGGTTGGATGTTAAATGGCGCCAAGATGTTTATCGACTTAATATCGTCTCCGGAAAAATAATTTCTCCAACAGCAGCACATTTAATCCATCCAAATCCTCTGACACTGGACCATTTCAAGGGTGCCACATGGATACTTACTGTAGGATTCACCACTTCCATTTCAGTTTTCTGTTTGGAGAACTTGCTTGGAAACATAACATTCATCAAGTTATTTCAGTTTAAGAAAATGTAAAATTTAAAATATATCTGTTGTTCAGTAAGAGCCGAAATTGAGAAAAAGGCACACGATCGCGATGCCAATCAAACTATAAGGACAAGGCATACTTTTTAAGAAGATGAATTTGAGGATTGGTAGAAGTATCCACATGGATAGGAAAATATATCTATGTTCGACGATGTCGAAATGTAAACATTATATGTCAGAAAACTGTATCATAATGAGGCACATTATAACACTATATTTCATCATAAAACAGTTTATCCCACCAATCAGAGCTCAAGAAACAGTTGTGTGACCAATTAGGTAAGGATACCTTCGCGCATGCGCTCAAAATCCGCTGTAAACAATAGGTGTTCTGTGTTGGCAAGCAAAGTGAATGGTCTCTGCGTCCGAAGTGCCTTGACCAACCCATGCGCTCTGTTCAGTCAGCAAAGCCAGCGCGCCCTGTTCACTAACTGAATCCCACAGATATTTATGAATATTTATGTTAAAACATACAATAAAGTTATAATTATCGTCGAACATAAACAGTCGTAAGCAACTCGCTTATAATGGTAATTAAGACACTCGTATAAACATACTCGTGTCTTAATTTTTGCCATTATAGGCTCGTTGCATAATGTACTATTTGCTATTGCAAAGAAGTGGATGACAAACAAACCAGACTTGAATGGATAAATTGAGAATGAATGTGAATGTAGCATTTGCCAGAGCTATATCCGACAGGTCCCAGGACGGTACCCGGTGCAAATATGGCTGTCCGGAGAATTTAACATTTGATCACTTTCTGGGACAGTGAGGCCTTATAACAGTGCACAGAAACTCGTAGCATCACATAGAGAGATCCCAAGTATCCACTGTCTTGAATAAGTCTTTGACCTTCGTGAAATAAATCCATCTTCTCCAAAAGTTCAAGATGTGGCGTGATAGTCGATCCCACAAACAGACAAAGGCTACAGATGTTCAGAAGAAGGCGATTTAAGGATCCACTATTCCTTACTTAAACCCTCCGTCGGGCGCAACCTAAATAGCACCGTCACGTCGGACTCAACCAATCTGTCAGATTTACCATTGAAATTCAGACAGCAGAGATCTACGCAACTTTTACACAGATCTAAGAGAGTTATATGGACTCTTTCACTCTTCTTCAGGAACACTGAAAGTTGCTGATTATACCACAATTCTCACCAGCACAAGTTTTGGATAGATGGAAGGAACACTTCAGCTCTCTTTTAAATCGTAGCTCCACTGCAGCTGAAGACTTTCTGCGCCTTGTCCCTCAACATCCGCCTCAACATTGGATGGCGATGCCCCCACACTTCCAAGAGTTTGTCAAAGCCTTGAGCAGTCTGAAACCAAGGAAGGCCCCAGGACCAGACAACATCCCTCTGGAACTCATTAAAAGTGGAGGCCTACCCCTGAAAACTAAACCTTTCACCTTATCCTTCTGATCTGGGAAACACGAAAAGAACCTGCTGATTGGAAAAACGCCACCATTGTTACAATCTTCAAGAAAGGCGACCGAAGTATCTGTAGAAACTACCGCGGTATCTCCCTTCTCTCTATAGTGGGAAAAATCTTTGCTAGAATCCTCTTGAATCCACTACAAACCATCTCAGAAAGAATACTCCCTGAATACCAGTGTGGATTCCGTGCTTCCCGGGGAACCATTGATATGATCTTCTGTGTAAGACAGCTGCAGGAGAAATGCAGGGAGCAAATGAAACCTCTGTTCTTAGTCTTTTACGATCTTGAGAAAGCCTTTGATACTATTCCCAGAAATGCCATGTGGATGGTTTTAAGGAGCTTTGGATGTCCTGAACATTTTGTTGGACTGATTCAAGCTCTCCACGATGGTATGGTTGGACAGGTACTTTATCAGAATGACTTCTCCGCTGAATTCTCCGTTACCAATAGGCTCAAGCAAGGCTGTGTTCTTGAATCTACACTTTTTGCTCTCTACCTGGCAGCCATGCTATATGAGACATCGTATGCGAACATTCCTGGCGTGGAGATTAGATATCGGTAAGATGGAGGGCTATTCAACCGAACCAGGCTCCGCTCCAAAAGATTAACCTCAACCATATCGGTTACAGAATTGCAATACGCCGACGACAACGCTTCACCAGTCCTCTCAGCTGAAGAGTTGCAACAATCTGTTAATTGCTTCGAGAGAGCATACGCACGCTTTGGCCTGACCATAAACATCCGGAAGACCAAAGTGCTGGTTCAACCTGTCCCTGGAACCTCCACCCCTGACTTTGATATCACCATCTCTGGCACTTCCTTGGAACGAGTTGATCATTTCTTATACCTTAGGAGCATTCTGTCGACCCAATGTACTTTCAAAAAAGATGTGGTAACAGAATTCACGCTGCGTATGTTGCATTTGGACGCCTCTTACATCGTGTATTCCAGAACAAATACCGAAGGATGGGAACAAAGCTGATGGTATACCGATTTGTTGTCATTTCTACGCTACTCTACGGATGTGAGACCTGGACTCTATACCGCCGGGACATCAGAAAATTGGAAAGCTTCCACCAGCAAAAAATCCGCTTCATTATGCACATTAAATGGGATTGAGGATCATTCTAATACGTGTATGCTTTTTCATTGAATACGGCTGTACAGGGTGGCGACTTTTCGATGCATTTAGCGGATATCTCGGACACTACATACCTACAGTAATATCACGATACTCGAGAGAGCAAAAATGAAGAGTATTGAGTCCGTCATTATCGGCCATCGGCTTAGATGGTATGGCAATGTCCAACGTATGAGTGATGACAGACTCCCTCGGCAGATCTTGTACAGTGAACTCAGCACGGGCAAGAGACCAACAGGAGCACCATTAATACGTTTTAAAAATCAGCCCAAAGAAACCTTCAAAAATGTATCTATCAATCCAGATACATGGTGTACCCTTGCGGAGGACCGTTCGCGCTGGCGCAAAACCACCTTCGACGCTGATCTACTTTTTGAACAAAATCGTCAAAGACAGGAAACGGAAGCTCGTCAGAGAAGAAAACTCCGCCAAACACTTCCACGTCCACCCGATACCATCAGATGTGACGTATGCAACCGCATGTTCTATGAAAGGATCGCACAGTGGGTCAAAATCGAAATGTAGGGGGACATTTTTTTACGTTTTAATCATGAATTTAGAGTGAAAGCAACGTATATAATTTTTTTATTTCATAATAAACATCAGTTAAGAACTTTTTAAGCTTCGTCTACACATGCAAGAAATTGTCAATGACTAGGAATTGGACGGAGCGTTCAGTTATCTCTTCAGAACAATTTTCTACCCCTAATTTAATTTCAACAAAGTCACAAAGTACCATTTTTGACATAATTGTCGAACCCAGTGCTTCAAAAAGTTGTAATCGTGTGAGAACTGGTTGCGCGGCATCTTCTAAAACATAAAATAACTATGTAAGTTGCAAAAAGGTGCAAAAATGTTATAACAGGCGTGAACTACAAGACTTTATCTACATTTTAACATTAAGTAGAAAGTGACGCAAGTCATCACAATTAACACCGGTTATCAGACAGATTCTACACACACCCAAAGTACACGGGGCTACATGACCGCGTTGTCGCAGACCCTAAACTTAAGAACCAACCAACCAACCAACCAACCAGAAAGTGACGCAGAGTGACAGGACATACTAAAAAACTAAGTGAAAATATAATTTTAAAAATAATAGTTAAATATTATATAATGCAAATATAGCTAAAATTACGTAACAATTACGCCCATTAATAACTGAAACACGTTACAAAGATCATACCTTCAGCTGCATGTTCCATCTTAAAGCATCACACTAACCACAAAGGCAACCAAACCACAGCCACTTACATTCACCCTCCAATTGAGACTGCTCGAACAGAGGTGAAAGATTTACACTAAGATGCGTTCATATCCCAGAATAGTGAGAGGCAATTATATGAGAATGCTGTAGAAGTAATACATTTTGATTTTTTAATTATGAAAATAAATAATTTTGTCCTCCTAGATTTCGATTTTGACCCACTGTGGATCAGTCTGCTGAGTCATCAGCGGCATCTCCATCGTGCGGACACGAGAGCTTAGGAGTGCAGGGAAGAAACGAACACTCGGATACGAGTATCGCCTGATGATGATGATGTTTTGATTACTATGCTCTACTTTTCGTGTGAATTTAGAGATGAGGAATTCAAAGTATTTTATACTGATCATCCGCTCTTGAACTATACGAAGATTCGTGGACCATGGATTGAAATCACCTGACTTAGAGGGCACATTCCAAAGTCAATGAAAAAGAGAAAACGCACCCAGCTCAGGTATCCCTTGGAATACCAGTTCTGATCATTTTAAATCGTAATTTCTTATGGGAAAAGTTATAAGTAAGGTTCGGATGTTAAGGAAAAGTCATATTTTTTTTCGAGCTCATTTTACCCGAAATCTGAAAAATAAGTTTGAATGACGGGTCCCTGACCACGTTTAAAGCAATTTGATGTTGCCTATAAATGCATATTTCGGCCATTTTTATTGTTTTGGTCATATTTTAGTGATATAAGGTCATATTTGTTTATAATTTCAGCATTGTTGTTTAAATTGAGGTGTCGTTAACAAGGTACGTGTTATCTACGTCGAGTCTCAAACACAGAAATTCCGAATTGTGAAGTGGATATATTTATCTTTCTTTTCCCGGAACAGGCAGATAGCTGGTTTAGAAGACCTAATTACAAGAAGGCGCTCCTCTACGGACGTCAATTAGCATTAACTGTATGTCAGTGTTAACCTATCCCAAAAATTCATGTTATATTTCATAGTTTTTAGGTCATATTTTACAGTTTTTAGGGCATATTTAGCTAGTTTTAGGGCATATTTGCTTGCATATTTTGTACTTCTTTAGGTCTTGAACATCCGAACTATAGTTATAAGTCTACAGGGGAGATAACTTCACCAAGTAGGGTGATAAAGGACGTCATCCGTTTTTCAATAAAATGATCTTGAATATAAAACAAGTAGTTCCGTCGAACTATACAGCCTATTTTCATATATCCTGCTCATGTTAATTGCCTGTATTAACATACAAAATTTCAGTTTAATTGCTGTAACAAATTCGTAGATATTGAGAACCGTCTAAATATTTCAGATGGTCGCCAGGTTGGATTTTTATTTTTGTACTATTACATTAAGATTATTGTGTACGTGTGGTATTCAAACTTCTATCGTATGATTAGAACACAAGAAGTAAAAACGAGATTTTAAAAGTACGCACACCAGCCATCTTGTGATTATGCAAACAATTGAAATAAATTACATGCCAGTGGATCAACATTTGTATAAGCATTTAACATGCAACGTTTCACGGCACTCGGATAGTTAATTCGCGAGAAACGTCCATTTAAATATTTATACTTCGCGTCGCCGCCATGTTGGATTTATGCTCACAAGGTTACTGAAAGACCTATAGGTGAACATATGTTCATAGTCTCTATGAACATAAAAAAAATCAGTTTTGTTGCTGTAAAAGATTCATAGATATTGAGAACCGTCTAAATATTTCGGAAGCTCGCCATTTAGGATTGTTATATGTATAGGCCATAGAGTTATGTACCATTCAACGACACTTATTGCCTAGATTCATTATTCAAACTTTCACTTCGATCGCATGATTACGACACAAGAAATAAAACTTAATTTTAAAATTTCGCACAGCCGCCATCTTGAGGTTAAGTAAACAATTGAATTAAATTAGATGGCAGTACATTACAATCTGCAAAATCATTTACTGTATCACATTTCACTGCGCTCAGAGAGTTAACTCATGAGAAAAGTCTATTAAAATATTTCAAATTCGCTTAGTCGCCATGTTCGTTTTGTACTTTACAGGTTTATGAATTATACATAGGTAAACTTGTGGGGTCTCCCATAAGTCCAACCCCTCGTCCACGTCGTGGGAGACGGGCAACGGCACAAAGTAGGGGATTGCCTGTAGGGGCGAAGTACAGTGGGGACTTCGTGTGCCCCGGGACCGTTACGGTAGCTGTGAAGGTCCTACAGGAACCCTGAAAAGTGACGGCTGACGGGGCTCTGGTGAAGCTACGATAGGCCCAGCAAGCCAGTAGTGGATTAAACCAAATGCTTTCAAAAATGGAACGAGCCTCGGACAGGATGGATTTAATAGACGACGACACGGCTGTACACACGGACTAAGATTTGGAACTTTAAACCTAAGAACGCTGACGGGGAAGGTGGAGGAGATAGTGGATATGATGGAAAGAAGGAAGTTGGATTTATTGGGATTGGCAGAAACAAAGTGGAAAGGGGAAGGAAGGAGAGTACTGAGAAAAGGCTATAGACTGTACTGGAGTGGGAACGAAGAGGGAAAGAGGAATGGAGTGGGAGTAGTAGTACGAGATGGTTTGAAAGAAGAAGTGAGGAGAATAAGTGATAGGATGATGAAAGTGAAAGTAGCACTGAGGGGAGAGACCGTAGAAATAGTGCAAGTATATGCTCCACAAGTAGGCTGCGCTTCTGAAGAGAAGGAGGAGTTTGAAGAGGAATTGCAGAAGCAGCTGGTAGGAAGAAATATGATTGTTATGGGGGACCTCAATGCCCATGTAGGAAGAGAAAGACAAGGTTATGAGAGTGTTCTAGGACCAGAGGGTTGGGGTGGAAGAAATGAGGAAGGAAAGAGACTGTTGGACTTCTGCCAGAGGAACAGCCTGCTAGTTGGGAACTCCTGGTTTAAGAAAAGAGAGAGCCACACAATCACATGGTACAGTGATGACTTGACCAGGAAGTCGGTGGTCGACTATATACTGTATGAGAAAGAACTAAATAAGAACATCACGGACATCAAGGTTATACCATCGGAGAACCTGGATAGCGACCATCGATTACTGGTAATGAACCTGAGAGGGAGTAAGGAGAAGAAAGGGACTGAGAACCAGGAAAGACGTATAAGGATATGGAAACTGAAAGAAGGGGATAGAAGGGTCGAGTACCTCAAAATGGTAAAGGAAGGAATTCCAACAGATGAAGAAAGAGGGGTGGAAGAGGAATGGGCTAGATTTAAGAAGACACTAGTGGGTGCAGCAGAAGCAGTATGTGGGAGGACAAGTAGTAAGAAGAGGTGGAAGGAAACACCATGGTGGAATGAGAAGACAAAAGATATAGTAAGGGAAAAGAATAGAGCCTTTAGGAGGTGGTATCAAAATAGGACGGTAGAGACAAGGGAAGAGTACCAGGAAAGAAAGAAGGAGGCGAAGAGAGTGGTGGCTGAGGAGAGAAGGAAGTGGATGGAAGAGTGGACAAAGATGATGGAGGAGGATAGTGAAGGTACAAAAAAGGTCCTGTATGGGATGGTGAAAGATAAGAGGCGGAAGGATCCTACGGATTATGTTAGAATGGTGAACAAAAGGGGACAAGAGATAGAAAATAGGGAAGAACTGAAGAAAATGTGGAAAGAATATTTTGAAGAACTTCTGAACCCAAATGGAAAAGATGGTGAGGAGGAAGAAATCGGGGAAGAGGAAGATGAACTGCAAACAGAAAAGGACTTAACATGGAAAGAAGTGGAAGATGCAGTGAACAAGATGAAAGGAGGGAAGGCACCGGGTGTGGATGAGTTGAGTGTGGAGATGGTGAGAGCAGCAGGAGAGGTGGGGATACAGTGGCTGTACCGAGTGATGAGGACAGCATGGAAGGAAAGGAAGACCCCAGAGGACTGGAAAAAAGGAATCATTGTCCCGATCTTCAAGAAAGGTAGTAGAACAGATTGCAGAAACTATCGGGGAATAACACTGATGAGTCATTGTGCAAAGATCTTCGAGAAAGTTTTGGAAAAGAGAATTAGGACAAGGATAGAAGGAGGGATGAGGGAAGAACAACATGGCTTCAGAGCAGGAAGGTCCACAGTGGATTTGATTTTTGCTGTAAGGCAGTTACAAGAACAGCACTATGAATATGGAACAGATCTACTGATGGCCTTCCTGGACATTGAGAAAGCATATGACAGTGTATGCAGAAACAAAGTATGGAAGTCCCTGGAGGATAGAGGAGTAGAGAAATGGACTATAAAGAGGATAAAGGAGATGTACAAGGGAAGCGTGAGCTGTGTGAAAGTGGGAGGAGAGAGATCTGACTGGTTGGAACAAAGAAACGGCCTGAAACAAGGAAGTGCACTGTCACCGTTACTTTTCATTGTGGTGATGGATGACATAATGACCCGAGTGGCACAAGTAATTGGGGACGGAAAGATGAAAGCAATGGTGTTTGCAGATGATTTGATGATTTGGGGAAACAAGGAGGAGGAGGTACAGGAACAGTTGGACGTGTGGGAAGGAGTAATACAAGGATATGGGATGAAATTTAGCATAAATAAGAGTGAGATGGTGATCACAACAAGGAAGAAGGAAAGAACCACAACGGGAATAACAATTGGTGGGGAACAGCTGAAGAAAGTGGAGAGTTTTAAGTATCTGGGAAGCCTGATACAAGATAATGGAAGAAACGATAGAGAAATAAATGAGCGGGGGAGGCATGCAGAAGCATTTCGGAGGAGTGTGAGAAGCATGTTATGGAGCAAGGATGTCCCTCAGAACAGCAAAAAGATCATATATCGGACGTACTATGTCCCTATCCTGACGTATGCCTCGGAGACCTGGGTTATGAAAGGAAGGGAGAGGAGCAAAATACAGGCCAGTGAGATGAGGTTCTTGAGAAGCAGTATTGGAGCTACAAAGATGGACAGAATAAGAAATGAGAGGACCAGAGAATTAATGAAGGAGGAACCATTACAGGATGGTATAGAGAAATCTAGACTTAGATGGTATGGACATGTAAAACGAATGGAGGAGAAGAGGATACCCAGGAGAGTACATGAGACGAAGTGGGAAGGAAAGAGACCGAGGGGAAGACCGAGAGACAGGTGGCTGAAGGGGGTGGAAGAAAGCGTGAAGAAGAGAGGAGAAGACTGGACAAGGGTGGAGGCTGAGAGATGGTGGGAAGACAGAAGACGTTGGAGAGGCTTGTGTTCCAAACAGACCCGGCCAGTGGCTGGAAACTGTGCAAGATGATGACATAGGTAAACTTGTATCAGTACCCTTTATCACCGTAAAAATTGCAGGGTGATATCTGTAATAGTTTCGGAGATATAGAATGTCAGTGAAATATTTCGCACAGCCGCCATTTTGAGGTTATGTAAACAATTGAACTAAATTAGACTCCAGTGCATTGCAATGTGTATAAACATTTGCTGTACCAAGTTTCATTACGTTTGGATAGTTAAATCGCGAGAAAAGTCTATTTAAAAGTCTCAACTTCGCTTGGCCGCCATGTTGGTTTTGTAGTCACCAGGTTTTCGAAAGTCTCATAGGTGAACTTCTAGTAGTGCCCTTTGTCACCGTACACAATTTCAGGGCGATATCGGTAATAGTTTCGGAGATATTGAATGCTAGTGAAATATTTCGCACAGCCGCCATGTTGGATTGGTGAGACGTAACAAAATTTGAAGGGCACAGTCGAGGTCGCCGGAAATAGGGCTATAAACTTACCGAGTTTCATTGAAATCGCTCCAGCCGTTTAGATTTTATTAGGGGGGGACACACACACACCTCACTCACACACACACACACACACACACACGCGCACACACACACGGACAAAAGGTGATCTCATAAGCCTATTTTTTTCAAAATTGAAAATAGGCTAAAAATGACTGATTTATTCTCGATTTGATGCTAATAATTTGCACACCTCTGTACGTTAGGTTTGTTTTATCTTCAAGGTTTTGTGAATTACGTGAGTGTATATGCACGAGTATACAAGTTAGAATAACACAATGTAATAATGTAATTTTTTATTAGCCTACTTTCGATTTTTGCAAAAAATGAAAGTAGACTTATGAGATCAACACAGGGCGAAAAAAGTGTGTCTGTCTGTGTGTGTGTATGTGTGTGTGTGAGTCTGTGTGTGTGTATGTGTGTGTGTGAGTCTGTGTGTGTGTGTGTGAGTGTGTGTACTCTGAATGTCTGTCCCCCCCTATCAATTCGAACACGGTGAATGCGAATTGAACGAAATTTGGTACAAAGGTAGCACTAGCAAAGGACACCTCAGTGTCATGTTTTATATCGCCGCCATCTTTACTAAAACTGAATGGCGGCCACTCAAACGTTCAAAACGTAAAATCAAATAACGACTAACCAAATCATCCAATCTCTACCAAATTTGGTAACAACATACCTTCGTATAGGATGCGTCTTGTGACCAAACTACAAGGTCGTCCGCCATACCATTTCAGGATGGCGGCCGTGCGAATTATGCAAACTTTATAATCCATATCATGGGACCCACCAGTTCCGATTATCGAGCCGAGAATCGTTTTAACTGTTCTAAAGGAAGAGGCACGTACGAAATTAAAAGTTTATTTTGTAATACTATAGTGCAGACGTGATTTTAAAAAGCTCAGCTGATTCATTAATAAGACAAGATGGCAGCGGATATCTTGTGCCTGACTTATATTTCACTAATTTGAGTATTGAATGCAATATAGCGTACTGATAAAAAATAAATAAACTTTGTATGAAATGCTTTATATATAAATAATATACTCCAGTGATGAAATCGTTTAGTATAAATCATTATTTGCTAACAAGTTCTATGTAAGTCATTATAAATAGAACGATATTCGTTGACACAATTAGCTCAGTGGTAGAGCGATAGCCTGTCGCTCAGATTCCTATGGTTCAAACCCGATCAGAGCTAGTTTTTTTGCTTGAAATGTTATATGTTTATTGTTTTGTAATGACTCAGATGTTTTAAAATTAAGCGTTATATTGTGCAAATTATGGTGTAAAATATATATTTAATTAAAACATAATTCGCCAGCAGATTTACTCGAGACATCTAGCTGCCAAAAAGGTAACTTCCAGATTTTATTGAAAAGTTTCTTCTTCTGGCCGCTAGAATGCACTCGCTCTGTTAGGATTATATTGTTCGATATTTCACCACTAGATGTCCCGACTAGTCTACGTGGGGATCCATTGATTACTATACCATTATCATTCTATGCGCATCGAATTTGAAGAATGACAAGTTGATACTACGATACATTTTAACTTTTTATTTTAAAGGGTTTGTAACAGCCTATTTTGCGTTACTTGAAAATGTTATTAAGCGTTATATTGTCCACATTATGGTGTAAAATATATATTTAATTAAAACATAATTCGCCAGCAGATTTACTCGAGACATCTAGCTGCCAAAAAGGTAACTTCCAGATTTTATTGAAAAGTTTCTTATTCTGGCCGCTAGAATGCACTCGCTCAGTTAGGATTATATTATCGAAAATATCCACATAGTTTGTATACACACGTCTCTGTAGGGTCATGGAAAGATTTGTTAATTCAATTAGGGTTGTGAAAGCCATGCACAACCAGACGTGTAAAGACATGCCTCAACTCAAAGTTGGATGTTGCCCACGGCAGGTCGTAATAATAATAATGTTATTGGTTTTACATCCCTTTTAACTACTGCTGCTTTTAGAGACACCGGGGTGCCGGAATTTTGGCCCGAAGGGGATCTTTAACGTGCCAGTAAATGTACTGACACGGCTCCCTCGCATTTGTGCACCCTCAAATGCCAGCTGACTGCGCCAGGATACGAACCTGCAACCTAGGGCCCAGCAAGCGAGAACGTTACCGCTGAGCCACGCCGCCAGTCCGGTCGATTATGTCTCCAGATCCATAACATTCTTGATATACTTCTTATCTTTCTTTCTTTCTTTCTTCAATGATGGTAGCAATTTTTATCTAGGTCGTGGCGTTTGGTAGAGGTAAATCGTTTCTAAGGTCTTCAACAAAGAATAGTTCTATTATACTCTTTGATAATAACAACGAGTTATAACTATACTCATACATTTAGGAGAAAGTAGGCTATATGTTCTTTACTGAACATCTTGTTTATCATTTCAAATGATCTTGTCGACTTCATCGTTATGCTTTGGTCTGTCGTTATGCGTCACGGTTACGGCGTGTATGACGTCATGCAGCAGACTCACGCGCTAGCTGCGTGATACTGAATGACTTGCAACTTGTTGATCATGAAGCGTTCACGTGATTCTTGCTATCTCTCTACTTGCGGTTTCGTTCGTTAAACTTGCTTACTTAAGTTTACAATTTGTGCAGGTTAGTAAAGTGTGTTAATAATGGAGTCTGTTGACAGTAATAGTGCTATTATATCTACTAAAGATAAATCTCGTGCTCTACAAGATAAACAATATAAGCCAAGGTTAATGGGCAATGGAGTCTGTTGAACCCTCCTGCGCCTCTCTAACATGTGTAGCATTTGTAGCAAGCGTCATTTGAAATGATATCAAGTCTAGTCTCTCAGACTAACTGTATTGTTACGGCTGTGAGTTTGTGTCATCACTCGCCGCGTGAGTCACAACTGCCCCAGGGCTGGGCTGTGCCCTGCCTCCTGTATTGCGCGCGCCTTATGCAACAGGGCTACTAGGACAAAGGGATCGTCCAGAACATTCGTGACTGGACCAGCGCTGGAAACCTCGAGAAGCCGTGGACTCTGGATGGATCTAGAAGCATTTATTGAGTCACCGGCCGGCTATATAAGAGTGACCCGTGAAGCAGTTGTTGTTGTGTTTTACGAGCTAGTGCGAGCGATTATCTCGTGCGACAGAAGTGTGGTGACGAAGTGCTGTGCGAGTTACGAAATCCTGTTACATTGTTTCTCCCAGCTTGTGAACAGCGTACATCAAGTGCTCGTAAGTAACTGTATTTGTTGTACCTGAGGAAGAGGGGCAGGTAGCTTCTGCCAAGGCCACCGGACTCATTAGGACGGATTAACTTCTGTGGTCTGTTGCAAGTGAAAGGGGCCAAGAGCGCATAAGGAAGAGACTTGAGGAAACTGGAGAAGGCTCCTAATTGCTTGTATTTGCTGATTAGTGTAATTTTCTGGCCACAATAAAGTTAAATACTTCTTTAAGCAGTAATTGGTGTTGTGCTTTGTACCCCCACCGTAATCCAGTTAACAAAAGTGCCACTAGGGGGTGGCACGTAACAGTATCTTTTTCCAGGAGTGTATTTTATATGCATATCTTGTAGCCCGCCCATTCATTGGGCATAATCGTGTTGACCGACTGAAGAGCTACAAATGACATGTTTGTATTGGCAACACTGAAAGAATGGCTTCAAATCTCTACAGTTATATTAATCCACTGTACGCAATTTTCTTAACTCGTATAATCTAAATAATTTGTGTGACTAATATATTTCTGGAAGTCCAGAGTGCTGTACCAATGATTTCAAATGTAGGCGTGTGAAGCACAATACTGAGCACGATATTCAAGACAAAATCATAACTGTGAGAATGAAACATTCAGTGCCAATTCTCAAGAACTATCGTCTCAATCTATTGTAAGTCGTATACTCATGAGAATAGAAATTGCAACACTATGAACGAGTAGAACATTTTAATGTCAGGCTACTACAAGTTTGTGCAATGAGTATTTCAGGAAATACTGTATTTGAGGCAAATCAAGACGTGAATCTGAAAAAAAAAAGAACCACGATAATCATCTCATTCCGTTGCAAAAACAATACATGTGAAGAATGGGTTTCAACTGTTTGTAAATTCCTAAAATCCAATAACAAATTTATGAAACATAGTGAACCACAAACGCTTGATATTTTCGCTGCTCTGTCCATTATTGTTTCTTCTTGAGTGTAACATATTGCTAGAATAAAAGTGGAAAATTACTTACTTGCTGGTCTTTATTTGAATCTTATTCACACAAATAAAAGTTCATTTGATTTACTTGATCTTTTCTTTGTTCTATTATTCCACAAAATTAATTCAAACTAAAATTATTATTAATAATAATATATTAATAATAATAAAAATAATAATAGCAACACAAACCTGAAACTATAAATCTGAATATGATTGTGTTTCAACTATTTCTGAAAGATTTTAGCATGTTGTATACGGGGAATAATACTAAAAATATTCCGCCATTTCAGGTTTACTTGCTAAATTTGTGTTTTGGTGTACAGATGATACATTTGTAATGGAGCAAAAAAAGATTTGTTAGATATTTGCGATTTGAAAATTCTTATCAAAATTATTTCTAAAATGAAATGAGGACTAAGAATGAAGCGTGGAAGGAAACTATCGCATGGGTAAAGTTTGAACACTACTGTATAAGAATTGAATTGTACGGTTTCTCAGGCCAATAGAGGGAATACTGAATACCGATCAATCAATTGTGTTTCATGGATGACCATTTAATTGTGCTTTACTTGATAATAAAGTGACATTTTGTTGATCGATCAGTGTTGATTCAATATATAGGCCTACTGTATTCTCCCTTCTTTTGCAAGAATACTATACGGTATGGAGAAAGGTGCAATCATTTTCAGATTCAGTACTGTACATCAAAGTATATAAAATTCACTAAAAACGTCCTAGCAGCTTAAGAATATATTTTTCAGACTTGTGTAGTAATGAAGGTTTACTAGCAACATTGCCCACATCCTATAAAAAATACCAGTACCACCAGGTTCCGGCCTCCAAAGACAATTGGACAGTTAATAAGTGGTCCCAGCCAACAAGCAACCAGGAGTCGACAGTGTTCCGTACACCGAATGTGATCAGGTTTACATATTTTATTTATTTATTTATTTATTTATCATATGGCTTTTAGTGCCGGGAGTGTGTGAGGACATGTTCGGCTCGCCAGAGGTTGTAACTGCTTCTAGCGGATACCCATATGGTGAGCTACATGTTCCGTTCAATTTCAAGTAGTTCCAACTTTCGCTACCAGATGTCAATGATACCTAGTTGTGAACGTTGGAACGTTGATAGAGCGTCGTACTTCCTCAGCCCAAATATACATTAAGATATAAACAAGTATGATGCACATTATCAATCACATACAATGAAAATATTCCATAGATAAAACAGTACGATAGTTGGCGACATTCAAAGAAGAAATAAAATTATGTTGTAAAAATTACACCAAAGCCCATTAGAGTGTAAAAAGTGTCTGTAGGCCTATGCCTGATTGTATTAACTTTGGAAATGTTGTGTGTTATCTCCTAATATAATGTTAACCCAATTGACCAGCGAGCAAATCTGAGAAAATCTGAGAAACTACAACAACATTGTATTGAAAAGACGGAGATGATTAATAATTTTACTATCGAATACATTCAATACGGACCTAAAATTGAGAATATTTCTCTACTTTGACGTTGCCAAAGTTCACAAAAACAAATCTTAGTAATGCCACGCCTCTTGGCTGAAGCTGCAGTATCATAGTGCCATCCGTTTAATTAGAACAGGGATGATATCACCTAAGTGACATTTGGCGAATTAAACTGGAACCAAAGAACACATCCCCATACAGCTGCAACGCGCCCTAAAAGACTGTTGTTGGTTCTTTTAGGGGCTTTGTGACATCATGGTCATGTAGCCCGGTATACTTGGATGAGTGTAGAATTTCTCTGATAACGTTTGTGACTGTGACGTCTGTTCTAGTGTGTGTATTTGTAATTGAGGTAGATTTGGATAGGAAGCGGCCGTGACCTTAAGTTAGGAACCATCCTGTCGTTTGGCTGGAGTAGAATTGGAAAACCACGGAAAACTACTTCAAGGATGGTTGAAGTAGGAATAAAACCCGCCTCTTCTCAGTTTTGCCTCACGAGGCTGAGTGTTCCCCGTTCCAATATTCAGACTAGAATTAAATTTCCTGGTAGAGCCGGGAATCGAAACCGGGCCTCCGCTGTGACAGCCGAGAATGCTAGTCACTACCCAAATAGGTGGACGAGAGAATGTGACAGCGCTGAGGCAACACCTTCTAGAAGGCTAGAAGATGTTGGCTGAGGAGAGACCACATGACGTTACGTCAACACTTCGGTGAGTAAACGATATGACGTGTACTTAATATTTAACTACCATAAAATAGTTGTATTTTTACCGCTCTAAGTTATAAGATCATGTAATTGCGGCTGTGAAAATGCAATTCTTGGAATGATAATGATAAGAGGAAGAAGAAGAACAGCAATAACGGGAAGCCAAAGAAAGGAAGATCTTGAAGAAGATTTTGGGCCCGGCCAAAGAACAAGAAGAGTACCGAAGATGACGTGCGAAAGATAACGGACACATACCACTTGACACGAATGAGCTCTGGAAGATTGTTCAATCGAATCTGTGCCTACTTTGTGGGAAAGAAAACCAAAGGGATCTGATTTACAGAGGTGAAAAAAGACCTGGGTTACAAGAAGTGGGGATATCACACGAGTACATCTTGTAGCGTGACCCTTTGAAGAAGAAACATGGGGAAATAAGGAATTTTCAACCAAAATCCAAAATGAAAAACGGGCAAGACGTGGACCGAAGAACGGAAGAAAGCTCATCGAAAGGAATGCGGGAATGCTGGGCAAATGCGAGGGATCGAGAGAGAAAGCAGTTGAAATAGCGTGGTCCATAGATGATCGAAACGAAGGATAATAATAATAATAATAATAATAATAATAATAATAATCTTAGAGCAGAAAACGTAATTTTTGGAGCTTATATGTAGGTATTTCCCTGTTCCATTTATCCCCACAAATGTTTTAGAACTGATGCGAGTGTAACATAAAGGGAATTAATGCTGCGACTGTAATTTTAATTTCCCGAATTCTTTTTAATACTTAATAAACATTTTCTCACTTTGTAATAAATCTAGGGATTTTAAACATTCAGATTAGATTTACTGTATATTATTACTGTTGTATTCACAGCAGAAATTATATTTTGGTGATTCGTGACTTATTTGAGACCCTCATTGACAAAGTTTGAGGGAAATTATAAGAGACCTTTAGTCAATAAATAATATAATTATTATTATTGCAACACAATACTTGTTTCTTTTAATAAAATTCAATTATTTTTGCTGATGAAGGTCATTATGTAGCCGAAACCAGTTTTTTAATCATAATAATAAAAATACTAATTATATAATTTATTGACTTATTTGTGATTATAGTATCCAAATATCTACATGGAAAAAACTACTACAAATTTGGCTTTTTGAAAAACTTATAAATAAAACACTGATTGTTTCGTAACATGATTTTCAGTAAAAATCCAATATATACATTTATAACATGTCAAAACTTCAAACGCATAACTTACACAGATTCTGTGAAAACATTTCTTACATGTAGCAAGATTAAACATGGTTAAAAGTATAATCCACGTCCCCTCTAAAACTTAGTTTCTCGTCATTGCGGTAGTGAAAATACAATCCATGGATTATTAATAATGCTAAATAATAATAAAAATAATAGTTAACAGCTCAAGCAGGAAAACTAATTGGTATCGTGAAATACAGGAAGACTCAAGGCAGGTGGGGATCGACAGGCAAATGATTGGAGACAGAGGAGAGTTCAGAAACAAAATTAATGATACATTTAAATCAAATGAAAAGATGAAGACAAAACCATTGTGGACAGACCAACGCAAACAGGTGCACAGTCAAAGGATGAAGAGATTTTGGGAAGAGAAGAGGAAGATGGGAGAGAAGTGAAAATTGTGTCATCATGAGATATTTAAGTTCAAACACTGTCCGTAAGGGCACAAATGATATACTGTAATAATAATAATAATAATAATAATAATAATAATAATAATAATAATAATAATAATAATAATAATAATAAATGATAAATGATAATAAAAACTTGACAATCGACTGTTTAGCTTTCGCAGATGATGTTGCAATTTTCTCTAATTTTCTTGACACGGCAACACAACAAATCAATCAATTACAGGTGCAAGCAGCAAAGGCAGGTCTTCAGATTTGTTTCAGAAAACGCAGTTTATAACGAACATCAATTCAGAACCCAGAGAACTTATGGTGAATGGAGGAGAAATAACACAGGTAGAGAAATTCAAATACCTGGGTGAATGGACTGAGCCCAACATTCGTGAAAAGGAAGCTTTCGTGGCACGGAGTAACAAAATGGAAATTGCCAATTAACCAAAGACATTTACAAAACATGATTAATGTCCTTCAAGGCCAAACTGAGGCACTACGTTACCGTTATTCGCCCGGAGGCGTTATATGAATCAGAAGGCCTGGCAGAACAACTCGAAACCAAAGAGAGGAAGATTCTTAGAAAGATCTTGGGCCCGGTCAAGGAACGAGGAGAGTATAGAACACGACACACCGATGAACTTTATCTATATGTAGAGAAAATAACGGACACCATTCGCAAAAGAAGACTCTCCTTTTATGGCCATTTAACACGAATGAACTCTGGAAGATTGTCCAATCGAATCTGTGCCTACTTTGTGGGAAAGAAAACCAAAGGGATCTGGTTTACAGAGGTGGGAAAAGTCCTACAAAAACTGGGGATATCACATGAGGACATCTTGGAAGGTGACTCTTTGAAGAAGAAACTTGGGGAGATACAGAGTTTTCAGCCAAAACCTATATTGAAAACCGGCAAGAAGTGGACCGAAGAACGGAAGGAAGCTCACTGAAGAAGAATGCGCGAATACTGGGCCAATGTGAAAGAAAGAGGGAAAAGGCAGTTGAAATAACGACCGAAACGATTATAAAAATAAAATAAAAAAAGTATTCTTAGAGACGAAAACATAATTTTTGGAGCTTATCTGTTGATATTTACCTGTTGCATTTATCCTCACAAATGCTCTCAGAACTTATGATCATGTATTAGGAGGAGAATTGTAGACACAGCCGTGAAAATAACAAACCCACTTCCTCTTGATTTATACAACAATACTCCTTCCATTATTTACACGTGTTCTCCCCCCTCGCTTTCATCTCGATTCCCCATTGCACACTTCTACAACAGTAGAATTAATTCCAGCAGATCTACTATTATGATGATAAACATCACCCAAACTGTTCTTGGAATAAGCTCACCATATTTCTCCCCCGCAACAAGAGCCCATGCATAATTAACAGGATTACTGCTAGATGATTTACCTCGCACAGAAATAGAGATAATAGCTACATAACGAGTACGCCTACCTTCTCCCTTTGTTTATTAAATTGTTATACCCAACGCAGTTTCAGAAACTAAGCAAAATACACCTGCGTGTGAAAATGAGATGAATCGAGCACGTACTTGAGTGAGGAATTCATGCCAAAGTGCACATCAGCATTGTCGAGTGAGTTGAAATACACACCAAAAAGAAAAAAGCACTGAGATGCTTCAGTAAGTCCAAAGATTGGGAATTCGCTAGCTGACTGCGGGTTTCCTCCTTAAAAAAAGAATATACAGGATGACTGAAAGTAGCTTTCTCCAACATTTCGTTATATTTAGTTGCATTTCATTATACATTTAGATACATCATATTGAATCAAAACTTGAGGCAGCTGAAATGTGGTTTTGGAGACGAATGACCCGAACAAGCTGGGTGGAAAGAAAGAGAAATGAGCTTGTTCTGAACCAAATTCAGGAGAATCGATACCTGTTGAACACCATCAAGAAAAGGAAATCAAAATTCATGGGACACGTACTCAGACATGACACTCTCCTCCAGGTCATTTTTGAAGGAAAAATTTTGGGGAAGAAACCAAGGGGACGACCAAGACAATCGTATCTCAAGTACATTGTCAAGGAAATGGAATGTGAATCGTTTGTCAATATGAAGAGAACTGCTGAAGACCGTAAGAAATGGCTGCAACGACAAGGCTTTTAGCCTTTAGAAGCTGATGATGATGATGATGATATTGGACCATTAGTTACATCATATTGGACAATTAGTTACATATTATAGGACATTTAGTTGCATTATATTGGATATTCAGTACATGACATTTGGCATTTAATTATATAATATTGGGCATTTAGTTACATCATATTGGACTTTCACTACCTATTGGTCATTCAGTTACATAATATTGGACATTCAGTACATAACATTTGGCATTTAATTACATAATATTGGTCATTCAGTTACATAATATTGGACATTCAGTACATAACATTTGGCGTTTAGTTACAGAATATTAGTCATTCAGTTACATAATATTGGACATTCAGTACATAACATTTGGCGTTTAGTTACATAATATTGGTCATTCAGTTACATAATATTGGACATTAAGTACATAACATTAGGCATTTAGTTACATAATATTGTACATTAATAAATAATAACGCCTGGCACTACAGCCCGTGAAGGACCTAAGCCTCACTGTCAGACAGCTACTCAATTGTCCTCTCGATACTGAGTGCACCCCGTTCCAGCCCTCACGTCAGTTTCTAAAATCCCTGATGGAGCCGGGAATCGAACCCGAGGCCTCCGGGTGAGAGGCAAGCCCGCTACCCCAACACCACGGGGCCGGCAATATTGGGCATTTTTTACATAATATTGGACATTTAGTTACATAATAATGGACATTTAGTTACATTATATTGGACATTTGGTTACATTATATTGGATATTTAGTAACAGAGTATTGGAAATTTTGTTACATTTTATTGGACATTTGGTTACATAATATTGGGCATTTGGTTACATCTTATTGGAAATTTAGTTACATTATATTGGACATTTAGTAACATAATAGTGGATATTTAGTTACATTATATTGGACATTGAGTTACTTAGAGCTAATATTGGATTTAGTTACATTTTATTAGTTGCTGTTGTTGCTTCTCTTAGTGACTTAGCGACATCTTGGTCATCTAACCACGTGTACTTGGGTATGTGTAGACGTTTTCTGATAAACTGTGTCACTGTAATATTTGTACTAGAGTGTGTATTTGTAATCAAGACAGGTTTTGTGTTATTCCCCTTTATTAAGGGGGAAGATGCTAAGCATCCTGAGGGATTAAGGCATCGACTGGAATATGGTCTGAAAATTCAGTATTTAGAAAACGAAATTATAAAATTATAAAAAAGAAAAATAAGATAACACAAATTAAAATTAATAAATTAGTGTTAGGCTAAAATAATTAACTTAAATAATGTACAACCCCCAGGGGTCTGCACCCCCTGGAGGCCATCCCCCCATCATCTATTCAAACTACCCCTAACTGGCAAATCCTGTAAGCCCAGGCCAACATCTATTAACACGCAAGGGCAGCTAGCCAGTCTGGATAGCTTACCCAATAATTGCATCACTACCACAAACAGCGACACACAATTAACTAGGACATCTATTCAGCACAATGCTGACAGCACAACGCCGGAGACTAGGGCAGTCTCTCTCTCAATTACCAGTCTTTCAGTGCGGCGGCCGGAGGCTATCGCTGGTATCATCAGGTGAGTGAGTCAGCAGTGTTCAGAATCCTGCAACTTTGTAACCTCTACCCCCAACTTGTATACACGAGTTTGTACACATTGTAACATTTACCACATCCCTTAAAAGGGACTCATAATTCCATTATTACTGACCAATAAACACTTGGTCAGTACGCTACACCTATATTTCTACTTTACACGCCTCTTCACGACCTAAAGTCCATCCTGAATCCTCCGTCACGATTAGACGTGACATACAGTAGCCAAATACTTGCTAGCGCAAGTATAATTGTATTCCCGTGTAGGCCTGACTAATAGGAGCGGCGCGCGCCATAAAGCTGACGCGTTCACATCGTTTACATAACCAACCAGCCAGCCAGCCAGCTGGAAGAACAGCGCGTTGACCTGTACGCTAAGTTCCATCCCCTAAAATACACTTACATCATTTATAAAAGCACCCTAACACTAAACAACACTCTACACTGGTCAGCTTGCCCGACTACGGGAAGCTACCCCCTTTTAGGCACTTCCTTATAAATTAACACAATAACTCTTCCGTTTTAGATCCAACCACCCCTAAATAAGGGATCTAAAACAGATGGTGGAGGCGCCTCTACTACGCACAGTAAAATAGGACTCAAACAACGAGCCCTCGTAGTAGAAACGACCCCTTCCGTACCGCAAACAGCCAAGCAAAATTGTGAATTTTTTCCCAGACAGAGAGCATCATTTTTGCTCCGTACTACTTACACAGGGGAAATTCTTAGCAAACAAACCCCCCAGCCCCCAGAAAGAATCAGAGAGAATATGGATACACTGACAAACACGCACAGTTTTTTTTCTTAGAAGACGCATACATTTCATTTTGAATGGCACCTCATGCAGAAACAACAGAGATTGTAAGCCATAGAGGCAGTAGGGGTACGCCAATATTATTGGCATTATTATTCAGATGCCAAAGACATATACAAGGGCGACAGACACAAATACGGGCACTCTAAACAAAAATCGGGACAATACAGGGCAAACAGCCATACACTCCGTCAGAGGGTAGGACAGCGCGATTAAGATGCGCACATACGCACTTGAGGCACATACATGAACACCTCAATAGGATCCATATCCAAAGACACAGAATACACGACCAATTGATCACCACACATGGTCCCGTAATAAATAATGCAACCCTCGACAGGTTGAGGGTGCACTACACGATTCTACACACCCAGTACAGAGAGTTAATTCGCGAACAGGCGTTTCTCCAACTGGCGGCCACAGAACTATACAAAACACAACTACGCTGATACAGCAATTTGCCAGCAGGCAATGTGCCTCAAGAGGCAGTACGCCCAAATTTGGGGCGAACTTAAGGAACTCCGGCCTCACTAGGCCATTTTTGAGTTCATGGCAGGGCCACCAGCCCAGCCGAGAGAGAGGACATAAGCGTAGATACGCTCGCCCTCAATTTTGCGAGGACGTCCCTCTCGCCATGTACTGCCACACATGGGATGGAGGTCACCATGGCCACAGTCCAGAAGACGGCCAGGTTAGACTCCAATACACTGCGGGGACAAGCTTACACCACTACACATCCCTTAGCGCCGAGTAGGAAGGCAATTTTGCCAAACCGGGCAGCGGAACCTAGGCCAACCCCCTCACAACGGACGAACGAGAGGGAGTTGAAGCCAGGACCCTCAGACACACATGACATGACAGGGAGACAACGGGACGTAACCACGTCATGGGCTGAGGACATAGAGCCCGCCCTACAGTACATAAAGCCTACACACACCCACACAGATAGGCAAACACAATGGCAGGAGTCTACCGTGGCCACAGGCCAGAAAGCGGTCAGGCTACACGCCACCACATTGCCAGGGCAGAGACAGGCAATTAAGCGGCCTTTACCGCCAGTTCAAAGGGCAAGTTTGCCAGAACGGAGGCGAACACCGGCAGTCGTACCACAGGTGCGAATGCATAAGAGGGTGTTACATTCAGTCCCTCAGGATGCACGATACACGCCCGCACATTTTAACCACGCACTAACACACGGTACACGGGGTATAGGAAAGGTGTTAATACCTACCCCACAAAACCACTCAGTCAAAAATACACACACCCCCGTAAACTCTACTAGGGTAGTGCAGAGCGCAATTAGGCCCTCGAATACAGGCACACTCAAACCTACAGACACGCGCTACGGTGGAAGTAGGCCCAGGCTTACTTTGCTACAAACTCCCCCGAAAAATGGCAAAGAAGCGCCTCAGTGGATTTCAGGGGCCTATAATCTCGTAACAGGGCGGAAGTCTTCAGAGTCTTCCAGAGCACGGACGCTCGGACGAGAATAACGACTTCCACCAGGGACACAGAAATAAACTAATAACACTTGCACCTATATTAGGGACACACACATAAGCTCGTTTACACGGGAGAAATACGGCAATAAACACATAAAGACCCACTAACGTAAATGGCACATTTTTTTATGTATATGCAGTGCAACATGGCTAAACCAAAGGTGTATAAGTCTAAATTCTTCTTGATTTTTATTTTGGGCACCTAGCATTTCTTTTTCTCAGGCCATCAATGGTTACTGAACATAGGGTCCATATTATAACTCGGATAGCGTAAAGTTTTTAATATCCAAAGCCAAGTGGAAGCCCATCAGGTGAGCTACGCGGCTTAAGGCCGGAAAGAGATATTCCGAACACAGCTTAAGCATCAAATCACAGCATAGAGCTTAAGCGGGTCTTTCTAGGTGGAAATGACTAAATGTTCTATGATCCGGTCCCACAGTTTGATAGATTCCCTTGTGGCGGGCGAGAGCCCTCATTGAAGCAAGAATTAAGAATCTCAAACTATTTTTCAAAAGTGGTAGATTTCCCTGAGACGTAACTAGATTACTATAGTACTAACGTCACCAACTAGGTGGATAGTACGCTCAGGTACTACTTACCATTTTTAAGCATTTTTCATAGTGTTTACGACACAATTTTGACAGACTATCGCCGTCGGGCAACCCGCTTTAATCAGCATAAAGCAGGATGCAAGCGAGACACAATATATTTTTTTATACCTTTTCAAAGTGCTCTCTTAATACGGAGCGGGGCATAGCTCATTTTTTTTCTTCTCTCTGCCTCAGTCATTAGGCCCGATGAAGGAAAAATTGGCCAAGTTGAACTATATATATTGCATCCATAGGCATACGTGACACGTTACACTGCCTATAATATGACTTTTTTCTCACCTCCATAATAACACGCAAGTTAAACGCAAACACACCATAGGGTGAAAATCCCAGACTTTGGGAAACCCTGCACATTTTTGGAAATCACACAATCAATTTACATTGCCACATGACAGTAAAACACTATCAAAAGAAAGGGAAGTAATCCCACTGGCAGACGCGGAAAGAAGGCCAAGAAATAGCCTTCGGACCTCACTGACCGCGCCGGGATACGATCCTAACACTCGACAGAACTGTCCCGGAGACACAGCCTAGAATGGCGCCAGAAACAATTACTCTGGGTAAAGACGGTCTCAAAACCCGCAACCTTCTGAATACCAGGAATATAAGGTCGGGTAGCTATCCATTTGCAGGATAGAAAAAAAAGTAGGAAGCTAAAATAGATTGGGACAGTTCCACTAACAGATGGTCATAAATGAAAAAAAAACGCCTCCGGCACATAGTCACCAAACACGCGACTAGCGGCCCGGAGACACTCGTGTATAACGACATTTTGCACAATGGATAGGGACCTGCATGTACTTTTTACACGAACGTAGTTATTGAAGATTCTTTTACAGTGCGGAAAGCACTACGCACAGTCACAGAGAGCAAGCCGATTAGACACACATGTGCCGGACACAGACCATTATCAAAACAAGTAACAAGTGAGCGCGCACGACATTGTAATTCAATACCGCCACACTCAGCGATAACACAAGTCTCATGAGTAACCTGCACGCTTACAGACAGCAATATGCTAGCAGTTCTCAGAGCAGAACACACGGCATCATTTACGCCAGGTCTAGAACCCCACAAATCCCCAAATTACACTACGAGGAGAATTCAAAAATACACAAACTCTCCACAGCAAGGCGTACTTTCATTTGCGCATTGCAAATACACGGTACATGTGCCATAATATATACGGCACAGATAGCGCCGTAACAAGCCTTTACACTAAGCCGGGTCCGAACCCATGATCACACACCACACTCGTACCAAAAACTAACTAACCAACGGTATTTTTGGTACGAGAGACACAAGCAAAAACCACACTGGGGACACCTCAAGCCCTGAAACACAACGCAGACATATAACACAGAGAATTACATAGATCACGGGTCCAAATCCCAGCAAAAATTGGACACCAGGGAAAACAACTATCCAGGCTTTCAATCACACCGAAATTGGCCCATACAACTACAGAACCAGATAATACCACATTTCCTTCGGCCAAAAGCCAGGCATAAAATTTCAATTACACCTGACATGGAAAATATATTTCCCAAACACAGGTACAGAAATGTCGTAAGACAAAGGTCTTATGGAATAGTGGCCACACAACAGTACTAGCTATTGCTACACTAGTCCGCCCGGAATCTAGAACAATGACAACACTCGCATACGTCCAGGAAAGCACATGCCGGCGGATGACATACATAACATCCGAGCCTGCCATTACACATACAAACCGCTGACTTGCAGATTTCATCACATCGCAATATTGCTGGTGACAGACACTATTGTAGTATCGGCATTGACCATGAAATTACAAGCACAAAACAATCTTCAGGCCACACATTTTTTTTAACACGCAAAAACAATTGTGACATTTAGCAATGGACAGACGTGACAGACCGGAACTTATCTTGGGCCCATAGGAGCACGTTCTCAAAGACGTTGACAGGCCACGGGCACCTCCTGCCCATACACGCGATACACATTACGACTTAGCCTGTAACAGACCAACCGTCCGCGTGGTGTAGCGGAACATAGGCACACACACACGCGCTCACTAATCAGGAGCGAACACAGACAGGGGTTCTGAGGAAAACAAGACCTCCCCCCTAATAACTTCCTTTCGCGATTTTATTTCTAAAATAAATCATTCCAGGCGATTAGGACATGGTCAGTCGCACTACGACCACTGGCCGCATTCACACTACAAATGGCAGACCAGATTAAGCCGTGGCGTCACAGCGTCACGACGCTTCGCTATCCCAAGAAGCGGATAGCGTGCAGACATGGACAAAGGGAGGATGACAGAAGCACAGGCTACCAGCGTACCACCTTCTTCCCCTTCCATAACCTTCTCACGTCCAACACGACCAACGCAGACGCGTGAACACGATCAAAACAGCTACACTACACTACAAAGTATACACAAGGGGTTGATAGACTTCATGCGTTTAAAGAGAAGGCCTACTACGCCTTGGATCTCGATGCTACCACCTGAGGATTAGGGGTGGGTCGGCAAACATCAATTAAGCATAATGCGCATCTCCAAATGAGAGATGAGGCCACAATTATATATTAACCATTTTTTTTTGTCAATTAAATACTCCCGCATGACAGGGATATATTATTATAACGCCTCACCATACACCTATCCTTACATGAGTGCGGATGCCTCATATCCAGATACCTGCATGGGTATCCCATCCATTTACCAAGGGTTATAACTATCAAACCTGCATGGAATTTTTTATATTTTTGCAAACTCCCAGGAATTACCTGCCCCAGTCCACTCATTGTAAGAGCAATCCTAGCAGCATTACCGGCTCAAGGCCACCATTTATTTGAGCCCAAAGATGCACAACCTCTTCCTACCATGCTTTCAGCCCACTCTACAAATAACTACCCCCAGATCCTAATAACAGGGTACCTGACATCATAGACCCTACTAACACCTCCATAAAGGGTTAACAGAGCATTATCGCTGGACAGCCGACGTAGCAATAGTAGACCTGAAGTAGTCTATGCACTTAGAAGCTCTACAACCCCACAACACTTGAAATATTTTACATTTTACACAGAAATAAATTACTTACACAGGTTACGCCCATATATATATATTTTTTACATGAAAAGGAATCTGAAACACTCTGATTGGTGATAACAGCATAAGCCGAAGGCCAAAGGCACCACACTGGAGCAGAGCTGGGGAAGGTGATGATGACCCTTACCCCAGTTGGCTCAACAAATCACTGACCCGACCGAACAGACGAACCACGTAAGGTTGAAGCACTCGGGATCTGGCACGGGCAAACGTCAAGATCTAGGGGTGCATCTAGCCTATCCCCCTTGTCGGAGACAGTTACACCCACTATGTGCCACGGTCGTCGAAGCCAAGACCTGCAGGGGAGACTTTCTGAGGATGGTGGGAGAAATAGCTCACTCCGCGCCGGACTCAGGGGATGACCCTAGGGACGACCCAAATTATGACTAGACTTTTAGTTAAATTTAAGTAAGTAGGGCTTCTACTGCGGGAAGCAAGACTCCTGCGCGTTGGAGTGAAATACAATTTCGGCCGATAAAGGCGAAGAGAATATTACACTGCGAAAAGCATACTACGGCGGCCAATAAAGGCGAAGAGAATATTATACTGCGAAAAGCATACTACGGCGGCCAATAAAGGCGAAGAGAATATTACACTGCGAAAAGCATACTACGGCGGCCAATAAAGGCGAAGAGAATATTATACTGGGAAAAGCATACTACGATTGCCAATAAAGGCGAAGATAATACTATGCCATTGGACGATGTCCAATGCCCACATAAATGGCGACGCATCGGGCAGCCAAAGGGCATTAAATAGACATGCAACGAGCTGTCTACAGGGGTTACAGTGGGCAGACCCAACTACGACTACATACGCAAAGGCAAAGGTAAAGAGCTGATAAGTACAGCGGGTGAAACGGTTTGCTCAGGGGCACCGTAAGCCGCCTGCGACTAGGTTAATACTAGTTGATAAACGTCGACATTAGGATTAAAATGGAGGGGACTACGAGGCATTGTTGGGTTCCGGTCTCAACAATGTACTACAAGGGAACCACCGCGAGAGAAATCGAACGGACAGCCTCCATCTAAATTTTAGTATTTAAGTACAGTGCCAATTTAAGGTCACTTAGATGTAAGCAAATTTACTAACCGCTGTTGCTACAATGGGGCACAGCACATTTCGGCTCTAGAATAAGGTCTACTCGGCTTGTACATACAGCATAGTTTTAAAATTAAGGAAATTTCTTTTTAGATTAAGGTAGAATATCTCGGCACCTGATGGCGACGCAAATCCGTCATCAGGGTAAGCCCGATAGCACATAGGTTAACGATAGCACATAGGTTAACGATAGCACATAGGTTAACGATAACACATAGGTTAACGATAATACAGTAAAATAAGTATAATTAAGGTGGAATATATCGGCACCCGGTATCCAAAATTCCGCTACCGGGGTAAGACCGACAACACATTAAAAAACGACATTACGGCAACGTATAGGGTAAGCCCGGCAACATATTAATATAAATAGGATTAAGATTAAGCCGCTCGGCACCTGGTGGCTAAAAATCCGTTACCAGGGTAAGCCCGACAACACTAGGCTAAAATAGGCCCACCTAGGCCCACCTAGATTAAGTTAGACTTCAGTGGCGCCACACTTAGTTTTACAAATTAAGCGCTACCAATGAAGTATTGCAATGTATTGTAATGTCTTATTAATGATTAATCCACTTTCACCCACACAGGAAGACCACGGAGCAACGAAGAGATGAACATTTTTACATTGATACATTTTTTTGATTTACAGATAACTAGGAGCATGAATATGTCTGTTGTAAATATATTACCCACACCAAAATACACATACCTTCATCTATGTCACACACAAATACACTACTCATCGATTTTAGTTGCACCCTTAAAGGTGACAACGTCAGCGGTCAGCGGTGGACAGCATACGTGGGATGATGAACATCGCTGAACGCAAACACATTCAGCATACGCAAATGAAGCGTTACTTCAGGCTCGAAGGGCGACACGGAGGTTGTAAGTGCCGAACCTTCGACCCTAAGGTGGAATTCCGACCCACGACGGAAAACCACGAGGTTATATAATAAGTACAAGGAGGGAATAGTGGACTAGCCACTAAACCGCACCAGGAACGGCCGAATAAAGAGCGGTAGTCAAGGCATGATGGTAAGGTGCGCACAAAGAATAAGAGGTATACAATAACTGGCCATGTAACAGAGCTCTACAAGGTATATATGATAGTTGATAATTGTAAATTGTAAATTATTTTGTATTTTCTCGCCATATCATACAATTGAAAGGTTCCACAGGGGTGGCCAACATACCTATACATACAGGGTACCAACATGGCAACCATTATTTTTTCTATGTTCATCATTATTACTATGTTTACTATGTTTACTTATCAATCGTCAGGAATATTACAAATGTAATGATTATTATTATTATTATTATTATCAGGTCATATCTGTTATCATTATCAAGACCACCAATGTATACAATGTCTATGCTTTTGTCTCTTTCATTTTTCTTTCTTCTAACTTCCACATTTGTCAGGGTGTTCCGTTTTATCCCAAATCAATAAATGCACTTTGAATATTTCCCTTAAATTATACCCTGGAACACCCATTTTTGTCTATTTCTTCTCTCTTTCTCATTGCAGGGAGCACTTTTTCCCTAAGATAGGGCGGACGACGCAATCATCCGTTCAGCCCTGGGTTTTTTTCCTCCCTGCACAACAACGTACCGAATAACCGTCAGAACTATATTTTTTTTATGCAAACTTTCAATATGTCAATACCAAATTTCTTTTTCATGTAATGTCTATGCCAATGTCAAATGTTATATGTATATATGTCTATCCCATAACCCACCCTTCTGAACACGAGCTGATCTCACACCTACACATCTACACGCCATCACCACATCCACACGACGACGAAGGACGACACCAACAGAAGATACGAGGGGGCTTCAAGAACATCAAGAACTAACTGCTGCATCAACATCCCCAACCCCAAGTTCCGTTCCCGTTCGCGGGGACGCGAACTAAATAGGGGAAGAGGCTTGTACAACCCCCAGGGGTCTGCACCCCCTGGAGGCCATCCCCCCATCATCTATTCAAACTACCCCTAACTGGCAAATCCTGTAAGCCCAGGCCAACATCTATTAACACGCAAGGGCAGCTAGCCAGTCTGGATAGCTTACCCAATAATTGCATCACTACCACAAACAGCGACACACAATTAACTAGGACATCTATTCAGCACAATGCTGACAGCACAACGCCGGAGACTATAAAGGGAGGCCTTAACTAGGGCAGTCTCTCTTTCAATTACCAGTCTTTCAGTGCGGCGGCCGGAGGCTATCGCTGGTATCATCAGGTGAGTGGGTCAGCAGTGTTCAGAATCCTGTAACTTTGTAACCTCTACCCCCAACTTGTATACACGAGTTTGTACACATTGTAACATTTACCACATCCCTTAAAAGGGACTCATAATTCCATTATTACTGACCAATAAACACTTGGTCAGTACGCTACACCTGTATTACTACTTTACACGCCTCTTCACGACCTAAAGTCCATCCTGAATCCTCCGTCACGATTAGACGTGACGTACAGTAGCCAGATACTTGCTAGCGCAAGTATCATTGTATTCCCGTGTAGGCCTGACTGATAGGAGCGGCGCGCGCCATAAAGCTGACGCGTTCACATCGGTTACATAACCAACCAGCCAGCCAGCCAGCTGGAAGAACAGCGCGTTGACCTGTACGCTAAGTTCCATCCCCTAAAATACACTTACATCATTTATAAAAGCACCCTAACACTAAACAACACTCTACACTGGTCAGCTTGCCCGACTACGGGAAGCTACCCCCTTTCAGGCACTTCCTTATAAATTAACACAATAACTCTTCCGTTTTAGATCCAACCACCCCCAAATAAGGGATCTAAAACAATAAATACAAATACAATATTTTAATACTCGTTGAATAGTTCTGCCCTATAGTGGGTTAATAACTTAATGTGTTGACTGACTGAAGAGCAATTCCTTACTATTTTGGGCATATTTACTTGTAATTGCTACTGGTGAGAAAATTTTAATTTTTAAACGTAATTTACTTTTGGAAATAAAAGTGATGTGTTTCATTTGAGTAATCACTACGTTGTAGTGATCGTTACATTTTATCCCATGTGGAGCGACCTTTCAACAAGTGTAAAGATGCTCATTCAACCAAGAGATCAACGTTAAACGATACCAGTTTAAAACAGATTGCCACGGAGGGTAAGTGTTTGTCGTGTCAGACTACTAACCCCAAGCTTGTAGATGGGGAAGTGACTTTTGAAAGGCGACAAAAATCACGGCACGCATGCCATACGTTGTTGGCATGTTAAAGAACCCATTTGAATCAGTAGACCGTGTTCGTAATGGCAAAATTAATCAAGGGATTTTCCGCCAACACAAAGTTCCTCATTTCTCTACTAGAAAGCGCTATAGTGTCAAGGAGCTTAGATATCTAACCTCCTTAACTTTCATAGTGCTCCAAGGAGATACAAAATTCGACATGCAAGCTGCCCTGTGGGTGACAAATAAAAAAGCTTTCATCTGGCACCCGAGGTCATACGATAAAAGAAAAGTTTAAAACACCAGTTGTTTCGTAAGGTAATTGGTAATGTAGCGTTTTCTTGAACACACACTTTATTTATAACTATAAGGTGCGTTCAAGAAGTAAAAAGCCGGAGGCATAATTACATAAACCAGTACCTGAATGTTAGAAGTATTGACCCTGGCTGTTGAGGCACCTGTTCCACTGTGACACGAGGCGGTGAATGGCTGTCTCTAAAATTCCCTGGGCTGCGATGTGAACCAGTTCCGCACGTACAGCTGAATCGTTGGCCCCGCAGAGCCCTTTTCAGGGGAACCAAACATGGCGTAATCACAGGGAGAGAGGTCTGGACTGTATGGAGGGTGGCCGAGAACCTCCCATTTGAATTTCTGCAGGAGTGCAGCGACTGTGTTGGCCGTATGAGGTCGTGCATTGTCGTAGAGCGACCACGGCGGCTATGGCGTTCACTGTCACTCGACGGTCCTGGGTAATGAGTCCATCAACCAGCTGGACGTTGTCATCGGTAATGCAGGGGGTGCCCTAGACCGGGCATCATCGGCTAACGACACCCGTCCATCCCCTGAAGCGCTTGTGCCACGCCTTGAACCTTGCAAGGGACATGCAGTTTTCACCGTACACTTGTGGCATTCGGCGATGAATGTCCGTTCCCCCTACTCCTTCCGCTGTCAGAAACCGAACACCACCTCTTTGCTCTTCGGTTGACGCCTCCATGCCACTGTTTGCAATGCGACTGGCAGCGTTGGACGATTGATGCATGCTGCTGCTCGCTTTGTATCGTCACGTGATGTGCACGCGTGCCCTCTAGCGACGGGCTGTGAACTTCCACGCTCTGGTCGGAACCACACCTCTTTACACACACCACGATTAGCTGATGTCGTCACCGGTTTGCGCATTCCAGCCTCCGGCTCGTTACTTTTTGAACGCACCTTATACATCACAAACAGAAATACACAGCGAACAAAGAAGACTAAGAATGTTGTTATTACTCATGTTAGCCAGGTCAGAGGGTAGTGTCCACAGGTCCTGCACACTGCACAGAGTTTATACACCGAATGTAGTCCCTCCAGTGGCCACATACTAATCCTCCCCCAGTGCCAACGTTAAGGAACTTCTTTGGAAATGTACTGTTCGTCCAGACCGTGTAGGCTTCGTTGTGGAAACTGTTGATTTTCTGGATGTGTCGTCATCGGCGTTGTTGGCTTGATTGGATGTGGATTGGGTGTGTTGGTATCCACGTCTTTGAGCAGGAAGGCTGGCTTGAATCTATGAATGGGAACGGTCTTATAACCACGGGGCGTTTCAATAGTAAAGTAGCTTTTTAGAACGTTTGGGTACTTCATACGGCCCATTTTAAACAGGCTGGACAGGTTTCCTTGCCACGTCCTGTCTGATGAATGCATGGTAAATTATTTACAGACTACCGCACCTAGCAATAATTCTTTGATTTCTACTCTTTTTATAATTATGATTATTTCTTTTCTGTTAAATAAGTTTTTAATGGATAGCCTTCATTGTAAGAAGAACCTTGTGATTTTAAATACAATTAGCGACAGTGTTCCTCAGGCAATCGTAATTCATCCCAGGTACGATTCTGTGGTACGGGTTTCACCACTGACCATATTTAAAGAGGATCGTCTGAAAAAGTAATGATTCGGAACAAACGGCTGATAACTCTACAAGCAGATACGTATAAATATTCTCTTTTTTATGTCCCATATCATATTGTCGTAAATCCAAGTGTTTAGCCTTAAATTTAGAATGATATGTACATCATTATTTTGTTAAGGAAGCATTTTGATTACTTTTACGGCTACGGCTTGGATAAAATACAAAAATATACGTGATGTTCGTAATCCATAAGATTTTTAGCCTACTTTACCGATTTTGAAAAAAATGAGGGAAAAGTAGACTTATGAGATCGATCCGGGAAAATGTGTGTTTGTCTGTCTGGCTGGCTGTGTGTGTGTCCCCCCTATCAACTCATAAACGGCTGCAGCAATCGGAACAAAATTTAGTATTAGTAAAGATGTATACCGGAATATCTCAAGCCCATATTTGAAGATGATGTCAGTGCTACCAACTGCTGAAAAAACGCACTAGAAATTTTAGCTCCATGTTGGATATCTTGGAAGGTATGCACGAGAGCTATTCCAAAATTGGCACACATGTAGACAATACTATTTCAGTTTAATTTCCAGGAGTCCATACATGACAGTGTTGCCAAATTAATTTTAAGCCTACTGATAGGTCCAATTTTTAAATGCATATAACTTCTAAGCTATCAATTGGATTTCAACCAAATTTTGTGTGTAATATGTGTACATAAACAGATATGACTGAGCGTATTCTTAAGATCCACCAGGGCTGTCAACTGTAAATAATTGCTCTCTCTATGTTTTAGCCAAATACCAATATATCAGAAAGTATGCAAGCCGACAGCTTTAAACTATGAACACGTATAGTACCTGACATTTTATATTAATTTGTAGTAACTTATATACGTCAGTGCTACCAACATGATTCTAAGCCTGCTGATATGTCCAATTTTAAAATGCATGTGACTTATATACTAACTAATGGATTTCATTCAAAATTAACAACAATAGATCATATTATTCAGATTATTTCTGATCAATACATGTATGTCATTGTTGCCAACATGATTTTACGCGCTGTTAGGTCCAATATTTAACTGCATGTAACGTCCATGCTATCCATTGGACTTCAACCAAATTTTGTATTCTGTACCTTAAGAGATGGAACTAAGAATATATATAGTCACCAGGGCTGCCAACTGTAGTTCTCTATTAGGCTACATTATGCCAGGTATACAGTATTTCGTACTAATTAGAAATTTCGATATTACCAACTTAATTTCGTCATTATTCTAGATTGATCCATATAGATTAATCATTGGCAAGAATCTTAAATTTTAAGAAAAGTAGGCACTTTAGTTCGTCACGGAACTTCTTGTTTAGTATCTGTTGCATCAGTCCAAGGAGGCTTTCAGCTATTGCATCGTGTATTGTACAATGGTAACAATGATGAAAGCTAGAGGTTTAATGTATTGGCCAACACATGATTGTGGCCAATACACTTCGGTAGGAAATAACAATTTATTTGATGGCATACTGCCTATAATTCTATTGATTGTAACAAACGCTTATCAATACTTAATTAATTTAAACAAAATCTAATTGATGCATGCTGAGCTTCTATGCCCAAGATAGCGGGTTCAAACCCGGCCGAAGCCGTCGGATTTTTTAAGAGCGTTAAAAATCCCTCAGTATGCCTTCCTTCGGAGGGGAAATAAAGGCGGCGGTCCCATGTCATAGATTTATGGCATGTTAAAGAACCTTCCACTAATTACACCTGTGTGAAGCTAAATTAACTTATAGGTTAAACAACGCTCTTAAGGTTCCTACGTTCGTCGTCAAGAGCCGCCTGGGGTGGTGTCTAGTAGCCAAGTTCTGAACTAGTAGTCGTTGACGGTGGCGTTTGGCGGCAAAAGTAGGAAATACTTGAAATTCAATGTCTGCAGTCCTTGCTTGAATTAAAAACTGATAACAAAATCTTATACAGACATCACAATTAACACCAGTTATCAGACAGATTCTACACACCCACCCAAAGTACACGGGGCTACATGACCGCGTTGTCGCAGCCCCTAAACTAAGGAACCAACCAACCAACCTTCTTCTAATGATTCTTGTCACACGTTAAGTACGATTGTGAATGGCATTTAAGCGATATAGATGAGTGGGGAAACTGCCATGGTTAAATTTCGTTATGATGATTGAAGTGATTAATATTCGGGCTGGAGGATACGGATGGATAGTACAATAATGGTTACCCCAAATGTTAATGGATAGTAACCAGTCCTGTCTCCACGGCGGGCGTGTAATTTCCTGAAGCAGTGGAATTAAATCTGAAGGATGAAGAGGAATGTTCTAAGTCTGGTGTCCTTGTGCAGCTTGTTTCACAAGTTGGTCCCCAAATTTATTGTGTTGGTTACCCTGATGAGTGGGAATCCATATTGTCAAGAGCTTCGAAGACCAGGATTTACCACTGATACCGTAAAATAATGGCGACGTTCTGTTTCTGAAACGAACGATTCTCTTGAAGCAACCTCACTTATACTCTCTTTTTCATCCTTTATACTCCACTGATTAATAATTAAGGTTCGGATGTTAAGGAAATGTCATATTTCTTTCCTGAGCTCATTTTACTCAAAATCTGAAAAATAAGTTTGAATGATGGGTCCCTGACCTCGTTTAAAGCAATTTGATATTGCCTATAAATGCATATTTCGGCCATTTTTAATGTTTTGGTCATATTTGGTCATATTTGGTTATAATTTCAGCATTTTTGTTTAAATTGAGCCGTCGTTAACAAGGTACGTGTTATCTGCGTCAAGTTTCAAACACAGAATTTCCGAATAGTGTAGTAGATATATTTTTCTTTCCATTCCCGGAACAGGCAGATAGAAGGTTTAGAAGGCCTGATTCCAAGAAAGCGCTCCTCTACGGACGTCTTTTAGCACATCTTTCTGGACAAGTTAGATTGCGACACTCGACGCATGAGGTCACGAAACATGACGATAGTGTGTTTCTGCCTTTCAATAGGATGTCACTCGGGTAAATATATTTAGTTCAGAAGCAATTAGCTAGCAAACAAGCTAGTTTTTAGGGCATACTTCTTTAGGTCATAAACTTCCGAACCCTATTAATAATTAAGTGAAATAACTCCCTTTCACCGTGCCAATTAAAACATCCATTGGCAGGTATTTGTACAAAACGATGAGTAGATGCTACGCTGATGGAATATCGAAGACATTATAAAGACGGGCAAGTAATAATTAAATATTACGCGTGACTGGCGATTCCATTCGATAGCAATCGCAGAGGAGAACGTGGCCTCTGCTTTATAAAAAGAACCGAGTCAACAAGAAATGGGAAAATAAATAAAAGAAAATTGACGCTGCTCGCTCACACAATATAGATCCCAAGTCACGCACAGAATTTCTGACGAAATTTATCGACCAATCAAAATTTCACAGTCCACTTCTCTATTTTCTTAATTTAAAGTTTTGTGTACACGGATCCATCTCCCGGCGTGCAATGCGCTGATCGGGTCATTATACAGCAAAACGAAGGGGATCGCAATGCAGAGCCTGGATAATGATGTGTGGTTTGTTAGAAGTGTGGTTAAGAAATCGGGCTCAGTGGAAGAACTATTCATCCCAACCTGAGAACATTTGGTGCTAAGCAGATTTGTATAAAACTGTTTACTGAATGAAACATAGGAATGCTGCGATGATTCCTATTTTAAGGCCACAGCCGCCTCCTTCCCAATCCTTACCTGAATTACAAATACACACACTAGTACAGCAAATAAAATAACACAGGTTATCACACAAACTCCACATGCACACACTTTAAATACACGGGACTATATGGCCGTGATGTCGCAGTCTCTAAAGTAAGCAGCAACAACAACAACAACAACAACAACAACAACAACCACCACGAGAACAATACAGTAATCAAACTTATGCGTATTTTCTGGTGATCTATTCATCTGAAAACAATGAAACTTCGTTAAGCAAACATTTGTTTAAGCGAAATATATTGGCTTATTATGTTGTTCGATGCCATATTTACATTTTCATGTGTCTGTTGGCACAGGCTATAGTAAAATGTGGCTTTCCACCGATGTCTCAGTCTTATTCAAGGCTGTGATTATATGGAAACTACTAAGGTATGAGTGGTGCTGACAGTATCAGGTAAGACAGGTTAAAACCTTGTCTTGAAACTTTGAGGACACCATAGTAATTGAGGTGCCTAGAATCAAAACCCGTCAAATCCATTCCTTCACTTTTTCGGCAAAGTGGCAAAAACTGTCACAAACGAACCAATACCCAAAAAGAAATACTTTTTTCACTAAAAAAATGAATGAATTATTTTTAAAAACAGTGACGAAGTACGAAGCTGGTCCCCGATGTAGTTAAAAATGTATGTAGAAAAAGATAAAGCAATAATTCGGATTTGTCGGGGTTTGTTACTAAGATTTGGATTTGGCAGGTTTTGATACCAAAGAACCCTAATACATTTGAAGTTGCGAAGAGATTGTAGAAACTGAGTAGGCTTTATTCAGAAATTAATATTTGAATGGAAGTTAACTAAATATAGGTTATAAAATAAAAAAATCGTATAATTTTTGTGTTTTGTTGTTGTTGTTATTGTTATGTTAAGGGGCGGTTTTTGTGATTTATTAGATTAACCAGAAAAAGAATAAAACTCATATTACCCATTCAAGATTTGATTGCCGCTGAGTGTGGCTGTGCCAGCGTTTATGTTTATTGTAGCATGAGCTCTGTGGGGCGAAGCGGAGGACACAGCGATGGCAGAGTGCAATCTGCACATAGGTCACGCTGCATTGCGTCAGATAAGCGTCACAGGAGCTCATGTCACCATGGACAGTTAAATGATGACTGGGGGGTACTGGAGCTGAGTCATATCCTACACGCGCAACTGTACCTGTCAACGAAGCAAGCTGACGTGTGACACAATTACATAAAGAGTAGTTCCCATCTCCACCGCCGGCAATCAATTCCTGAAAGGGCAATAATACTGTACAGTAAATAACCCCTGGCACTAAAGCCCGTGAAGGGCCTAATCCCCAGCCATTTGGCCTGCAGATATTGGGGTGCCGCATGACCAGCGCATCGGGTCCCCTCGGCCGTTAATCTTGGTTTTCATGATCGGGGCGCTGCCTCACTGTCAGTTACTCAATTGTCCTCACGAGGCTGAGTGTACCCCGTTCCAGCACTCACGTCAGTTTCCAAAATCCCTGACGGAGCCGGCAATCAAACCCGGGGCCTCCGGGTGAGAGCCAGGCGCGCTACCCCAACACAACGGGGCCGGCAATACTGTAGCCTACAGCACTGAACAATAATAAGGAAAAGCGTCAAATTAAATTAATATTCAATTACTATGGTCCAGGCCTTTAGAGACAAAACTATCGTCATTCAACTATTAGATCACATTCTTTACTGGAAGTTATAGCTACACAATTTCTGTTTCTACCTCATCCTCAATATTAGTTTCTCAATCATCATCATTCTCTTCGTGTTCGCCACGACTTTGCAGATTGCAATAAAACTGCAGCTCTACATTTTCCCTCCATCTTTCTCCAAAATGCTTCGAAAGCAGTCTCGAAACATCTTTCACTTCTTGTGCCTGAAGGACAATCCCTCTGTTTATGGCTTCTGGCTTTACGTGAGTCATATCAAAATCAGGTTTCGTGACACGTTTGTGTTCGCAAATGTCAGTTCTGTGGAAAACATCACCCAGACCAAACTGTTATTGTTCTTCTTGTTCTTTGTCAAAATTATCCAAAACAAATTATTATCAGAAAGTACAAAAACATAAACCATTCTAATCACGTCAGGCAGAGGTACATTCTCTGACTAATGCACGTAGATAAAGAGTACACACTTCGCAAAGCATCATGGAAGGTAAGATGGCGGAACTGGGTGCTCCTATTGGCTGATGTGGATGTGGCGGGTTTTGTGACCAAAAATGGCGAAACTGTCGTTGGACTTGGCGGATATTGCAACTAAGCCTCAACTTTGAATTCGTTTTACAGTAGGATGTTGCGGGTTTTGTAACAAAATAATAGTTTTAATGAATTCAGCGCAGCAAAAGCTATATGAAACAATGCTTATCTCATTTTTCATAAAATATGGATTTGGCGGGTTTTGATTCTAGGCGCCTCAGTTGTAGACTACTATAAGAGGACAATGTGCGGAAAATCATTCTCCACATTGAACTGCAAGGCTCTGAAATAGTACCTGACATCCTGGTACGAAGGCATGACGGCTGGCTGAAGTAGACATCCCTGCGTCACTCATTATTGCTGTTGATTGTTATTGCTGGACGCAGTGCAACACGCCCCAGATGACTGGAGAGAGTGGCTGCTTCCCACCGGCACCGAGTGCCTGGGCCGTCAGGGCTGTCCTTTCCCATTGATTTATATGGGAGATTTGCCACATAATTTCGAAGACTTACAGTTCAATCTGGCGGCTGATTTTCCACACATTGTCCTCTTATAGTAAAACGATTGCATCCACAAAGTTTCAAGATAGGTTTTGGCCTGTCTTACCTGATACTTCCCTTGTAAGTAGTGGCCTGTTAGTACTATGAAAGGTTCTACTCATAGGGTCGGTGCTATTGTTCTGACTCAGTGAGGAAAGCAATGGCAAACTACCTGACTCCTCATCTTGCCTACTATGCCTTGCGTTTTTGTCGGAGCAACTCGCCAATCTTCTCTATTCTCCGCCATCCTCTTCAATTCACGATATGATTTTGTGTTCGTGTCTGCCATTAACTGTGTGATGTATGCAAGTGGTGGTCTTCCTCTTGTTCCTCCAACGTGACATTCTATTTTCTCGTGTTTCTTCCCTATTGGCATAATCTTCGTCATTGAAATGCAAATTCCGGCACCTCCGTGTCTCTAAAAGCCACAGTAGTTAAAAGGGACGTAAAACCAATATACCAGACAGACATAAATTTGCTAGATTATTTACAAAACAAGATGTTCGGGAAAGAACATATAGCCTACTTTCTCCTAAATGTATGGGTATAGTTATAACTCTCTGTCCTTATCATCTCCTAATTTCTTCCTATTTGAACTGCAAATTGGCACAGGATTTGAACAGTGGCGTTCAAACCATAGTTTATAATTTACCCCAGCATTTTGCAATTTCATCAGCAAACACTCCAAACACCGACTACTTACAATAATTGAAACTTCGTTGCTCTAATAAGGCCCATCTACAATGCGCAGTCAGCAGTCCGTAGTTGGTAGTCCTCGGTCGGCAGTCGCGATCGACTCCGTGTATACTATAGGCACCATACACAACATGAAGTTGCAGTTGGTAGCTGGCAGTTGGCAGTCGCGAATTTTATCCTTGACTGCCAACTGCACCGCCCTATTAAAATAAACATATTCTTGGCGTGCCTCCTAGCTGCATCACTGGAACCAACTAGAAAAGAAAGGAGTACGCAGTGGAAATGGATGTTAATTTCTGACCTGTGCTGGGCCCGTACTTGCAGGCCAGATGTGCCGAGCGACTCCAGACTCCGTGAAGGTGGTCCCACGAGGAGTGGTAGGAATACCCTCCTGGTGCTAGACAGCTAGAATAAGTTAGGCCTAGGTTTGAAGAGAGAGAGAGAGAGAAAGAGAGAGAGCGAGCAGCCCGATCGCCAAACACTACTAAATGAGACACATGGGTAAAGAAATGGAAATTTAATGAATTGAAACCGAACACACAAAGAAACCCGGCCAGAATAACACACACAAAAAAGAATACCCTTCACCTAGGGGTCAAATAAAGTCACTTTCAAACGGGGAAGATAAATATAAATAACAATAAATAACTTACGATAGTAAATAACGTTAACAAATTAAATTCATACCTGTGCTCACTTCGGTGAAAACGATGTAAAAAGGGAGGAAATAAAAGATCAAGAGGCAATCGAGCCGGTCGCTGGTCAACAACAATCACTTCTCTGCCTAGAGATGGATGGTTGTCATGACGACCACAAATAACAAGCATAGCAAAGATAAAACAAGAGGCTGTGTGCGTGTCGCAGAGGCTGTGGCGAGCAATGGGGATGCGATCGAGCTGGCAGTCCCCAGAGAAAAGAAATGCAAAAACCAAAGATACTACAAGGAGAAACAAATGACGTCAAGTGTCCGTGAAATATATCATGATACATACACGCAATCAAACACACAAAATGCCAGCCGTCGATGCAGTAATAAAACACAAAGCAACTCGTGCTTGTAGGTAGTCTAGCAAAACATGCTAAACCTATATGGTCCCCAACTTACGTTCCGAGTTCGAGCTGAATACGGTAAGGCCTACTTAAAGTTACCGCCGTGATCCAGTTGCCCAAAGCATGGAATGAAGGGAAAACATAAGGGCTAAAATATATGGTGTCATGCCTCGTGTTGGGAGAATGGTCGAAACGCCAACGTCCACAAACAACGGGAGACCCATTCGAAGATATGCCCAAATCAAAACAACTTCAATGCACCTGGCAGCAAGAAAAACATACACTCACAAAATCACTCCCAGATATATTTCACGGCACAAATAAAAGGTTAAACGAAGATTCAAACAAAATAAAACAGGAGACCGCCATTTCGATTGGTTCCACAGCAAATCCAAGCACACGACGAAGATCAAAAAGAAAGGTTAAATTTAGGAAATGAGCATAGTGGACACAAGGTTAGATGTATTACTTACATGAGTAAATGGAAGGCTTCGGCATAATAACAATGTTAAATAAAAAGGAAAAACATTACATTTTAAATAATAAGGCGGAGAGCCTCAAGGCACGTCCGGACAGAACGTATCTCACATGGCGACTGAGTCAACCGGGACGGCCGCCAAAGAAAATTAAGAAAAGAGAGATGTTAAACATGGCTCAGGATCCCCACCACCCCCCAAAAGAAAAATTATTTATAATAATAAAAGATTTTTCTTTTTACATCACTAAGCACCACCGCTTTGAAATCAATCATGTCCCAAGTGTTCCAAAATACACAACATCCTTATCACACAGGTGGTTTGTCAACAACTATAACAGTATACAAAATATGAGGGGGGAGGGTGATCGATACAACAATCACTTAAGCAATTGAGCCATATCAGAAAGAATACAGTTATAAAATGAAGTAATATATAAAAATAATCAGATCGCTTCGGCGATCGCAATATCAGGACAGAACTCCTTCGGGGTCCCCAAAGGCGCGTTCCTTTGACGATCCCTGGGCTTGTCATAATGGTATTACGGTTCGCCTGAGCGTTACAATGACAAGAAAAGTAGATAGAGACACGGACGAAAATCATAAACAAAAGACTCTCGCCCTTTGACGCCGAAGTCTGCCATTCTCCTTATACCCATCATGAAAGTGACGTATTAAAATAACAAAGAAGCGATATAATGTGTCCATTATTTATAGTATATAAATTCTCTACTGGCCGAGTTCGCAAAAATACATTTTTTTACAATAAATATTAAGTTACACAGAGTATGTAGGCCTATTTCTTCTTGTATTATTTTCTTTCTTGAGCTCGTAAATTTGTACTTGACTCTGCCTCGGTCAAAATTGGTTCAATAATAGGCAGGTCAAGGAGACGCCATATGAATACTAGCTTCCTTTGATAACATAAGCAAATTATGATTGGCTAACCTACGCAGAAAAAGGACAACATTAATCACAGCAAATAAGAAGGTTACACAATAAATGGTTTCAATTGAGATATGTGAGCTCTGGATACGTCGGTGGGATTCTCCTTGGAGATCAATTCAACAGTGACAGGTGTTAAAAATCTAGTGATAGTTTTGGGCGTGCTCCAGCGAAGCATTAGCTTAGCTGACTCCTTATTCTTGGCCGAACTCTGTGGGTGCAGGCGCACTAGCACGTCGTCATTCACCTGAAAACAAACAGGTTGCCTACCCTTGTTATAGCGAGACGCCACGCGATCTCGTGCCCTTTTCAGATGCCGTACAGCAACTTCCCATTTTTCTTTGACTGAGGTACGGCGGGATGGCGCAGCCAGATAATCTATTTTCCACTGAAGCTGAAGTGGATCAACAATACGCCTTCCTAAAAACAATTCCGAAGGGGTAGAATTCGTCGATTCATGAAGAGCAGTGTTAAATCCTAAGGAGAAAAACTGAAGAATTGCGTCCCAACGTGACTGATCTGCGTTGTGGAACGCACTCAAGCAAGCCTTCAAGTTACGATGAAACCTTTCAACGTGATTTGGCTGAGGGTGGTAGGGTGCCAAAAATACATGATCAATTCCCCAAGAAAAACACATTGATCTAAAAGACTTGGACCGGAAAACGCTCGCGTTATCGGACACTAAAAACTTTGGAGGACCAAAAACACCAAAAATATGATTGGTCAAAAGCCTAACAGTGGTACGTGTCGTGATTTCCCTGACAGGAAATAACCATACAAATTTTGAAAATCCATCAACGACAGTAAGTATAGCTTGATGACCAGAAGATGACCTAACTAGGGGACCAACATAATCTATAAACAGGCGCTCATTAGGATATGACATCGTGTCAGCGTGGTGAAGTCCAATGCGAGAATTCTTTGCTGGTTTAGAACGTTGACACGTAACACATTTTCGGACGAAAGCAAAAGCATCCGCTTTCAAATGAGGCCAGAAGAATTCCTGAGAGATTTTATGGAAAGTCTTCGTCATACCTAAATGTAATCCAAAACAGGATTCATGGAAATACGCCAAGAGCATACTTCGTATATTCTCTGGCACGAAAATCCTACATTTCGAAGATCGAGGAGCGGTATGCACTATAACATCATTGCGCAATGAAAACTCAGATACACCAGGATCTTTCCCGAGAATTTTTTCACGCAATGTGACACAAAATGGGTCATCTGCTTGGTACGTACGGATGTCAGTAAAAGACCATGGAATGTGTTGGAGAAGATTCACTGGCTCGGGGATCTCAACAATGGGAGGAGGTTCCTCAAACATGCGTGACAAACAATCCGCTACAACATTTCACTGCCTCTGACGTGAATGATGTCAAAGCTGAAAGAGGATAGACGAAGAATCCAACGATTTAGACGTCCCAATTTTTTGACATGCGAGCGCATCCAGGACAGAGCTTCATTGTCGGTATACACTATGAAATGCCGATGTTCTAGAAAAGATCTGAAACGTTCACAGCCGAATACGACAGCCAGACTTTCTTTCTCGAAACTGGAATACCGGCGTTCGCAATCATTAAGCATCCGACTGGCAAAAGCGATGGGTGCCAAATTACCATGCACCTGCTGACTAAGCACACAAGAAACTGCGACATCACTCGTATCACAATGTAAAATAAAATCTTTCCCAAAATCCGGAGTTCGAAGGACGGGAGCAGAAGAAAGACATTCTTTCAATTTCTCAAAGGCGAGACACTGGTCGGGGCCCCACACGAATCGTACATTCTTCTTCTTCAAATAATTCAGGGGCGCTGAAATGTCCGAAAAGCCCTTAATGAACCTACTGTAAAAGCCTGCCATTCCCAAAAAACGTCGGACTGCTTTCACATTCGTGGGAGTAGGGAACTCTTGGATACATTGCACACGCTCAGGGTTCACTTCTATGCCCACATCCGAAAGAATGTGACCTAAAAATTTGATTTGCTTCGAAGCCAAAGAGATTTTGTCCGGGTTAACAGTGAGTCCGGCTCTGCGAAGACGACATAGGACTTCACGTAAATGGATCAGGTGATCCTCAAAAGACTGACTGTAAATCACGAGGTCATCTAGATAGTTAAACACAAGAGAATACTTTAAATCTCCAAATAACTCGTCCAAAACCCTACTCAATACTTGTCCGCCGATAGAAATGCCCATGGGTAACTTATTGAACTCAAAAAGGCCGAACGGAGTGGAGAACGCAGTTACCTTACGGCTCTCGGGATCGAGAGGAATTTGATAATATGCACAATTCAAATCTAGGACGGAATAGTACTTCGCCCCGTGAAAATGCTGAAAAGCGCTCTCCAGAGTTGGAAGGGGAAAGTTGTCGAACACCACCTTAGAATTGAGTCGACGATAATCAACTACTAAACGAAAAGTACCCTCTTTCTTAGGCACCAGGAATGCTGGACTACCATAAGAAGTCTTAGAAGGACTCACAACACCGCGTGCCTTAAGATCATCAATATATTCTCTCATGGCAATGAGTTTGGGTGGAGAGCACGAAAATGGCGCCGACCTAACTGGAACCTCATCAGTTAAATCAATATGACACTCGTAGCCGATAGCGGAACCCAGTTCCGACGTGAGAACATCTGGAAATTCATTCACCAAATCAGACAAAGCGTCACGTTGACTCGTGAATGAAGTAGGAGGGATTAGAACAGCAGAGATACCAGAAAAATTACAAGGAACACTCGCTTCACAAGTATTAAAATGAAACCGCTCCTTGGATTTAAACAAAAAACTGAAGGAATGATCCGAAAAATCAAGCCTCAACCCTGCTTTGTGCATAAAATCAGAACCTAAGATCATAGGCGTAGATAAGTCATCCACCACATGGAAGTTCCAATCCCAAGAATAACCACATATCTTAATATGACATGTTACAACGCTAGAAACAGAAATAGATGACTTCACCGCAGAATAAAATTTCAAACCCCCATCTTGTGGACAAATCTGAGTAACAGGAAGCTGTTCCGCGATGGAGCGCTGAATAAATGAACGTGAAGCACCAGAATCCAGTAAAGCGGGTATCGACAATTTCTTAACACTTACAGGGACCCAAGGACAGAAGTTTCCAGTCGTGGAAATGTTCATTTCCCGGCGAACTTCATTGCATGGCCACTCCGGCGGGTCTAAACCGGGGAGCCATGCTCGTTTCCCTGACGCGAAGCACATCTAGGACAGGCTATGTGCGTCACGTCACGAAGACCACATGTGTGACAAAACACACGAGAGGGCGCACGGCAGGAATTAAAATGATGCCCCAAACGATCACAATTCCAACATTTTATACGGTTATACATGTTCGGGTTTCGAGGTAACTGTTGATCCTGAGGAGCGGGATTCGCAGAAGAAGTAGCATTGGGAATACTCCCGACAATATGCGAGTGGGGACGGTTAACTGCCCGGTCCTCCTGACGAGATATTGAAGATGGGTGCGCAGTCCTCTGAATCTGGGATTGCGCGCATGCAGTCTCTGGAAACAAACTGTAAGAGGGGAGGGGTGGGGGTACATATGACTTGCGCAGGCGCCGATTGAACTCGCATTCACGTCCTTGATCAACAATGTCAGCCACACTATACACACTGGACCGGCGTATGAAAGACTTGTACTCAGGTGCTAGATTTCTATACACAATATCAACAGTTTCAATAAGGGGAAGGGGCTGCGACAACCTACTTATTAAAGTCATTAGCCCAGTAACAAAATCGACTACAGGCTCTTCCAAACCCTGGGTACGGCGATGAATTTCAGCCTTCAAGTCATGTTCAAAATCATAAGTCGTAAACCGCTCCTTTATTGACTTACAGAAATCAACCCACGAGATGAAAGATCTGTTGGTAAGTCGATACCATTTTAAAGCTAAACCACTCAACAATAACGGTAGGCAGACAACAATGTCGTCTGGTTCGAGGTCATAACAATGGCAGAGTTCACTGACCCTGTCTAAGAACTCAAATACAGACGAAACTCCCAGTTCACCAGAAAATGAAATTCCCCACTTGGACACTATATTGGCTACGCCTCCCTTGCGATGGCCTTTCACCTCAGTCAATGGATTAGTGTCTTTCCCACAGACACTTTCAAACGATAGCAGATCATCGTCAGACTTGATGAGCTCCTTCTTCACGTTACAACCTGGGAGAGAATACATGGCTAAACTACAGAAGTACTGCTAGCTACAATTCAAAACAATAACTACAAATGTCTTGCCTCCGTCCTGCCCCTGAAATGAGTACGAAACAAGAAGTAGGGTTGTTTAGTACATTACCAATGCTGGGGTTCGTTGATAGGGTCCAACTCATTGCACTCTCCTTACAGTTTGTTATTTTTATGGTCCATACTCCTTGGAAGTTCACATTGACTCTTAATATTTGTTTGCATAGTATGCAATAAGGAACATGAAACAGAATAAAAACAACATTGAAAAATATGCAGCGAAATATTAAAATCCAATGGATATGGCTAAGCGACCAGGAGACTTAACCTCGCAACTGCTACCATCTGCACCGCCCTATTAAAATAAACATATTCTTGGCGTGCCTCCTAGCTGCATCACTGGAACCAACTAGAAAAGAAAGGAGTACGCAGTGGAAATGGATGTTAATTTCTGACTTGTGCTGGGCCCGTACTTGCAGGCCAGATGTGCCGAGCGACTCCAGACTCCGTGAAGGTGGTCCCACGACGAGTGGTAGGAATACCCTCCTGGTGCTAGACAGCTAGAATAAGTTAGGCCTACGATTGAAGAGAGAGAGAGAGAGAGAGAGAAAGAGAGAGAGCGAGCAGCCCGATCGCCAAACACTACTAAATGAGACACATGGGTAAAGAAATGGAAATTTAATGAATTGAAACCGAACACACAAAGAAACCCGGCCAGAATAACACACACAAAAAAGAATACCCTTCACCTAGGGGTCAAATAAAGTCACTTTCAAACGGGGAAGATAAATATAAATAACAATAAATAACTTACGATAGTAAATAACGTTAACAAATTAAATTCATACCTGTGCTCACTTCGGTGAAAACGATGTAAAAAGGGAGGAAGTAAAAGATCAAGAGGCAATCGAGCCGGTCGCTGGTCAACAACAATCACTTCTCTGCCTAGAGATGGATGGTTGTCATGACGACCACAAATAACAAGCATAGCAAAGATAAAACAAGAGGCTGTGTGCGTGTCGCAGAGGCTGTGGCGAGCAATGGGGATGCGATCGAGCTGGCAGTCCCCAGAGAAAAGAAATGCAAAAACCAAAGATACTACAAGGAGAAACAAATGACGTCAAGTGTCCGTGAAATATATCATGATACATACACGCAATCAAACACACAAAATGCCAGCCGTCGATGCAGTAATAAAACACAAAGCAACTCGTGCTTGTAGGTAGTCTAGCAAAACATGCTAAACCTATATGGTCCCCAACTTACGTTCCGAGTTCGAGCTGAATACGGTAAGGCCTACTTAAAGTTACCGCCGTGATCCAGTTGCCCAAAGCATGGAATGAAGGGAAAACATAAGGGCTAAAATATATGGTGTCATGCCTCGTGTTGGGAGAATGGTCGAAACGCCAACGTCCACAAACAACGGGAGACCCATTCGAAGATATGCCCAAATCAAAACAACTTCAATGCACCTGGCAGCAAGAAAAACATACACTCACAAAATCACTCCCAGATATATTTCACGGCACAAATAAAAGGTTAAACGAAGATTCAAACAAAATAAAACAGGAGACCGCCATTTCGATTGGTTCCACAGCAAATCCAAGCACACGACGAAGATCAAAAAGAAAGGTTAAATTTAGGAAATGAGCATAGTGGACACAAGGTTGGATGTATTACTTACATGAGTAAATGGAAGGCTTCGGCATAATAACAATGTTAAATAAAAAGGAAAAACATTACATTTTAAATAATAAGGCGGAGAGCCTCAAGGCACGTCCGGACAGAACGTATCTCACATGGCGACTGAGTCAACCGGGACGGCCGCCAAAGAAAATTAAGAAAAGAGAGATGTTAAACATGGCTCACAACTACCCGACTGCAGCAATGTAATAGCCAATCAGAGCAGATCAGAAACTGACGTCTCGTTGTTGTTCTGTGTCGTATGCGAATGATATAGGACTAAGTGAAGTAACTTCGCAACCCGTTAATTTATAGGCTAATCTTAAATACACGGTAAAACAAAATAATCCATCTCCAAATCATCCATATTGCAAGTTTTGAGGTTATCAACAACGCCTCTGTGCACAAGGAATAAACGAATGTTACTGTATTATTACTCCTAGCAGTCGTTAAGACTGGGTTCACTAACTGGCCGGTATAGAGCGCTGCTCGAATCTATAGTTTCTGCATAGTACAACTGAAGGCAGGTAGATGTCACTCCGGTGGAGAATGACGTTTTTTAGCCTACTTTCGATTTTTGCAAGAAATGAAAGTAGACTTATGAGATCAACACAGGGCGAAAAAAGTGTGTCTGTCTGTGTGTGTATATGTGTGTGAGTGAGTCTGAGTGTGTGTGTGTGTGTGTATGTGTGTGTGTGTGAGTCTGTGTGTGTGTGTCTGTGTGTGTGTGAGTGTGTGTACTCTGAATGTGTGTTCCCCACTATCAATTCGAACACGGTGAATGCGAATTGAACGAAATTTGGTACAAAGGTAGCACTAGCAAAGGACACCTCAGTGTCATATTTTATATCGCCGCCATCTTTACTAAAACTGAATGGCGGCCACTCAAACGTTCAAAACGTAAAATCAAATAACGACTAACCAAATCATCAGATCTCTACCAAATTTGGTAACAACATACCTTCGTATAGGATGCGTCTTGTGACCAAACTACAAGGTCGTCCGCCATACCATTTCAAGATGGCGGCCGTGCGAATTATGCAAACTTTATAATCCATATCATGGGACCCACCAGTTCCGATTATCGAGCCGAGAATCGTTTTAAGTATTCTAAAGGAAGAGGCACGTTCGAAATTAAAAGTTTATTTTGTAATACTATAGTGCAGACGTGATTTTAAAAAGCTGAGCTGATTCAGTAATAAGACAAGATGGCAGCGGATATCTTGTGCCTGACTTATATTTCACTAATTTGAGTATTGCATGCAATATAGCGTACTGATACAAAATAAATAAACTTTGTATGAAATGCTTTATATATAAATAATATACTCCAGTGATGAAATCGTTTAGTATAAATCATTATTTGCTAACAAGTTCTATGTAAGTCATTTTATATAGAACGGTATTCGTTGACACAATTAGCTCAGTGGTAGAGTGTTAGCCTATCGCTCAAATGCCTATGGTTCAAACCCGATCAGAGCTAGGTTTTTTTGCTTGAAATGTTATATGTTTATTGTTTTGTAATGACTCAGATGTTTTAAAATTAAGCGTTATATTGTGCATATTATGGTGTAAAATATATATTTAATTAAAACATAATTCGCCAGCAGATTTACTCGAGACATCTAGCTGCCAAAAAGGTAACTGCACGTCGACCTACTTATTAACTTCCAGATTATATTGAAAAGTTTCTTCTTCTGGCCGCTAGAATGCACTCGCTCTGTTAGGATTATATTGTTAGATATTTCACCACTAGATGTCACGACTAGTCTACGTGGGGCTCCATTGATTACTATACCATTGGCATTCTATGCGCATCGAATTTGAAGAATGACAAGATGATACTACGATACATTTTTACTTTTTATTTTAAAGGGTTTGTAACAGCCTATTTTGCGTTACTTGAAAATGTTATTTGAAGTAAAGAACAAAACGATTTCACATAGTAGTTTGTATACACACGTCTCTGTAGGGACATGGAAAGATTTGTTAATTCAATTAGGGTTTTCGATTCCCGGTTAATGCATGTGAGATTTTCGAAGTGAAATGTCATGTCCTGTGGTTCGGATTCCACGTAAAAAGGAGGTCCCGTGGCTCATAATCACAAGATTCACGGTCACGTAAAACTACAATCTTCCTTCCTATTTTTTCAATTAGGGTGTGAAAGCCATGCACAACCAGACGTGTAAAGACATGCCTCAACTCAAAGTTGGATGTTGCCCACGGCAGGTCGTATATGTAATAATAATAATAATAATAATAGTAATAATAATGTTATTGGTTTTACATCCCTTTCAACTACTGCTGCTTTTAGAGACACCGGGGTGCCGGAATTTTGGCCCGAAGGGGATCTTTAACGTGCCAGTAAATGTACTGACACGGCTCCCTCGCATTTGTGCACCCACAAATGCCAGCTGACTGCGCCAGGATACGAACCTGCAACCTAGGGCCCAGCAAGCGAGAACGTTACCGCTGAGCCACGCAGCCAGTCCGGTCGATTATGTCTCCAGATCCATAAAATTCTTGATATACTTCTTATCTTTCTTTCTTTCTTTCTTTCTTCAATGATGGTAGCAGTTTTTATCTAGGTTGTGGCGTTTGGTAGAGGTAAATCGTTTCTAAGGTCTTCAACAAAGAATAGTTCTATTATACTCTTTGATAATAACAACGAGTTATAACTATACTCATACATTTAGGAGAAAGTAGGCTATGTGTTCTTTACTGAACATCTTGTTTTTAATATATAATTTCCATTGCAAAACGCACCATATAACGCTTTATTTTATAACGTCTCAGTACTCAAGAAACAATAAATATAAAAAAAATCAAGCAAAAAAGTTCTACCCTGATAGGATTTGAACCCCGGCCAGCCACATGCGAGACGGGAGCTCTAACCACACAGCCAATCGTACACTCATAACTCACGCGTTATCGATTAAATACATATAACGTACTGTATTAGCAAATAATCACTTGGACTGAAGATTTCTTCACTGGAGTATATTTCAAACCGACTTCATTTCATATTAAGTTCATATAATTTTTATCAGTAGGTTATATTGCATGCAACATACTGAAATTAGTAAAATATAGGTCAGAACGAGAGATCAGCTGCCATCTTGTCAAATAGCCGAGACGATTCAGATTTTTAAAGTCACTCCTAGATTATAATATTACAATATAAACTTTTAATTTCGAACGAACCACGTCGCTTAGAACAGATTAAACGATTCTTGGTTCAATAATCGGAACTGGTGGGTCCCATGTTATGGATTATAAATTTTGCTTAATTCACACGGCCGCCATCCTGAAATGGTACGTTTGATGACCTTGTAGTTTGGGCACAAGACGCGTCCTATATGAAGGTAGGTTGTTACCAAATTTGGTAAAGATCCGATGATTAGTTTGGTCGTAATGCATTATTAAGTTTTGACCATTCGATTGGCCGCCATTACCTTTTGGTAAAGATGGCGGCAATATAAAATATGACACTGAGGTGCCCTTTGCCAGTGCTACCACTGTACCAAATTTCGTTCAATTCGGTTTAACCGTGTTCGAATTGATAGGGGGGGACAGACATTCAGAGTACACACACTCACACACACACACACACACGCACAGACTCACACACATACACACACACACACAGACAGACACACTTTTTTTTCGCCCTGCAGTGATCTCATAAGTCTACTTTCATTTTTTGCAAAAATCGAAAGTAGGCTAATTAGAAGAAGGTAAGTAGTCTGGCCTATGCTGATGATCTGGTTGTAATTGCAGACTCCATCGAAAGCTTACACGCCAACATGTTAGAACTTGAAGAGATATGTAGGGAGTATGGTATGAAGATCAATATTTCAAAGATATAATAATCCAGTTTTCCTCATTTTGTAGCATCACTGCAACAATATTGTCCGGGGATATCTCTACATCAATGTGATCTTGAAGAGACTGCCTATTTTGGACCCACCGTCCACAAGAGAAGAAGGTGTGATTAGCATTATCTAATTCATTGATACAGTAGATGCAATCTGATGAATCCACCTTCCCCATCTTCTTAAGATAGGAACAGAAGTACCCATGGCCAGTCAAGAACTGAGTGAGATAGTAACCAACCTCACCATGTTTCCTCTCTGTCCAAACCTGCACCTGAGGGATCATTCTCTTAGTCCATTGGCTTTGATCTCCTTGCTCCCATTTGATCTGCCAATTTTGAAAGGTTTGTACTCTTGCCGATCGTCTTGCATTTTGTAAACCCATATCAGATTTCCTCAAGTAAATGTTCTTGCGTTCTTTCGCAAGAAAAAAAAAAAAAAAAAAAAAAAAAAATAATAATAATAATAATAATAATAATAATAATAATTGTAATAATAATAATAATAATAATAATAACAATTTTATTGGTTTTACGTCCCTTTTAACTACTGTGGCTTTTAGAGACACCGAGGTGCCGGGATTTGCATTTCAAAGACGAAGATTATGCCGATAGGGAAGGAACACGAGAAAATAGAATGTGACGTTGGAGGAACTAAATTGGAGCAGGTGGATTATTTTAAATACATAGCTGTTTATTCTCTCATGATGATATTATGGGGGAAGACATAGTGTCGAGGTGTATAAAATCCATTGCAGTGAGTTGTCAGTTTCAATCTACAGTATTCTGTAACAAAGAAGTTAGTATAGCCTCGAAACTCTCCCTACATCACTCAGTATTTAGACCGACCTTGCTGTATGGAAGGGAGAGTTGGGTAAATTCAGGGTATCTGATGCATTCGCTAGAGCAGGGCCATCCAGTCATTGCCCTCGGAGACCGCGGCCGCGTTCGGGGAGCACTGGGCAGTCAGACTAGCGCTCCTTCCCCTACCACCGCTACACTGTGGCCACGAGGAGACGGACGATGTTCCGACCGCGCTGATTAGATAAGTACGTACAGTCGTGCGTCCGACGGCTCTTGTGAGATTGTTGACATATTAATAGGGCTGTTTTGCCATAACAAATATACCGCATATACAAATCGAATTGTACTCCGATGTATGGAATGGGAGGAAACGAACGCAAGTGTTAAGTTAAGAATATTGTGATTTATTCCAAACTGAAATGTGAACATATTAGAGAGGAAAATTCAACAACAAATTGTGTTCTTTTAACACATTCTATCTTTGTGGCACACTAAAGATTTGCCATGCCCTTCATAAGCTGTATAGAAAAATGACATTTCTCATTCTGCTTTAAAGGCTGCTGCTTCACCACTCCTCCTTTTCTTTGTATGATGTTCAGTCATGACCACTGCGAAACTGATTTATTTAAACACAGTCAACAAAGTGCATTGGACTAGACTAGCGACTGATGGATCGGCTGCTCACTTCAGCGCGGCGGGCAGACCGCGCGCTCAGCTAGCCAAGCTCCTCCCACCTCTACCGAAACTACCTTCCACCAAAGCGCTCGAACCACTGCCTTAGAGCGCGGTTGGAGCGCTAGCACTCGGGGAGCACTGTGTGGACGGCCCTGCGTTAGAGGTAACTGATATGAGCGTAGACGAATGAATGCTGGGACAAATAGATGGGAGCAATGGCAGGAAGGTACTCGTGGTGAAGAGATAAAAATGAACACGCTAGATGAAGCTCTTCGAATGAGCCGACCTAGATGGTGGGGTCATGTGATAAGAATTGGGGAGGAGAGATTACCAAAAAGGTAAATGTGTTCGGCTGTAGAGGGTAAGAGTAGTAGAGGTACACCTAGGAAGCGATGGGTCAGATTCATTGATGAACGGTCTCATAGTGAGAGGTGTAGAGGCAGAGAAAGCAGCAATGTATGTATTGATATCGCGCCAGGAGTTGGCAGTTGGGTTTGAACTGCAGATTTCTTCCCGCTCACTGCTTATCGCGCATTCCAAAATCATTAAGTTGGTTACTACTTGCTTCACTCACTCAGCACATTCCTTCTTTCACTGGCTGTGTGTCGTCTGCTGCGAAAACAACCGTTGGCATGAGGGAAGCCGATATATTTTGGTTTGGAATAGGTAGGCCGCGCATGCGTACTGCAAGACCCTCCCCCACACCCCATCACAGCGCGTTGAACTGGCATCTCCGGGCGCGATGACAATAATTATGTCGAACCGTTATTATTCCCGTTTCAAACGGGGTCGCAGATGAGACGCGATGAAATTCTGTGTAGTGAATGGTTTTTATGGCCATATGTCCTTCCTGACGCCAAACTCATGAGAGGAGTTAATGAGAGATGAAATGAATGAAGACGAATGAAACTGGGCTAGGATGTGGAAGGAAGCGGCCGTGACCTGTCAGAAGGTACCATCGCAGCATTTGCCTGGAGTTGAAAATGGGAGAAACCACGGAAAACCATTTCAAGGACGGCTGATGATGGGGTTCGAACCCACGTCTACCGAGTCTGCTGGTAGCTTGGCCCCATGATCTAGCGCTTCGCTTTAGTGAGCTTAGCTACCGCTGACGGTCAGGGAGGCTGCAGTGATTACTGTTAATAGAGCATCATGGAGGTGATTGTTCGGAAACAGAGGCTTGCAGACTAGACTTGACGCTGAATGGCAAAACAGTCTCAAATTAAAATATGTAGAAGATGGCAGCTGTGCGAAATTTTAAGAACATAACCAACTTTTATTTCTAGTATTCTATTCAAGCGATTGAAGAAGCTATTTAACTTCTATCTTCGTTCATTTAAATCATATTTTAAATATTTATTTATTTATTTATTTATTGTATGGCTTTTAGTGCCGGGAGTGTCCGAGGACATGTTCAGCTCGCAAGAGTCTGTAGCTGCTTTAAGCGGACACCCACAGGGTTAGCTACAAGTGCCGTTTCACCTGGTGGTGAACGTTGGATCTTTGATAGAGCATTCCAGCGAAATCTAACCTAGAAATTTAGCTTCACACATGTTTAGTCTGTGGAAGGATCTTTTACATGACATGGGATCGCTGGCTTTACTTCCCCTCCGAAGGAAGGCACACTGAAGGATGTTTTACCGCTCTTAAATAGTCCGACGACTTCGGCCGGGTTTGAACCCGTTATCTTGGTCACAACAGTTTAGCGCCATTCTCTGCGGCCCATAGGTAGAAGGAGGGGTTGTATACAGCTGATAGGCTATATCAAAATCCAAACAACAAACATAAAATTTCCCCTTTTCTCCTTTTATTTTCACTCTTTTTACACAATACGAACATGAACGCGCTGTGCAGCTGTTACTATTACCAACTCACCCCCGTAAATTTTCATTAAAGTCAGACAATAGCGTATCATATATGACAATGATAAAGTTTGATAGGGAGTGGTGAAATAGGGCATGTTAAAAATTAATAAAGGTTACACCGATTGAATTAAAGCATAATCCGAGTGTCGATACAGCTATGTATTGCTAACGTTACCTTTTGTATTGGAGTTCTGCACTCTGTTCCAATATTGGAGGAGAATAGGTGCTATTTTTACACGTAAAGTAATGGTTGTGCTTCAAATGAATCCAAAAGCGTAATTGATGGTGCTTGGGGATGGGGTGTGCGATAAAACCAAGTACACCATCCTTTTATTTCCGACTAATGGGAAAAATGTAAGCGAAATGAAAGTTTGGAATTGTGGGAAAACGACTGGGGGAGGAAAACGAACTAGTTTCTATCATTCATTTATTACACTAGTAATTTATTTTTTAATTTATTATATATATATATATATTGCCGCCCCATGGTGTTGGGGTTCGATTCCCGGCTCCATCAGGGATTTTAACAAGATGTTCAGTAAAGAACATATAGCCTACTTTCTCCTAAATGTATGAGTAAAGTTATAACTCGTTGTTATTATCAAAGAGTATAATAGAACTATTCTTTGTTGAAGACCTTAGAAACGATTTACCTCTACCAAACGCCACAACCTAGATAAAAACTGCTACCATCATTGAAGAAAGAAAGATAAGAAGTATATCAAGAATGTTATGGATCTGGAGACATAATCGACCGGACTGGCTGCGTGGCTCAGCGGTAACGTTCTCGCTTGCTGGGCCCTAGGTTGCAGGTTCGTATCCTGGCGCAGTCAGCTGGCATTTGAGGGTGCACAAATGCGAGGGAGCCGTGTCAGTACATTTACTGGCACGTTAAAGATCCCCTTCGGGCCAAAATTCCGGCACCCCGGTGTCTCTAAAAGCAGCAGTAGTTAAAAGGGATGTAAAACCAATAACATTATTATTATTATTACATATACGACCTGCCGTGGGTAACATCCAACTTTGAGTTGAGGCATGTCTTTACACGTCTGGTTGTGCATGGCTTTCACAACCTTACTTGAAAAAAAAAAAAGGAAGGAAGATTGTAGTTTTACGTGACCGTGAATCTTGTGATTATGAGCCACGGGACCTCCTTTTTACGTGGAATCCGAACCACAGGACATGGCATTTCACTTCGAAAATCTCACATGCATTGACCGGGAATCGAAAACCCTAATTGAATTAACAAATCTTTCCATGACCCTACAGAGACGTGTGTATACAAACTACTATGTGAAATCGTTTTGTTCTTTACTTCAAATAACATTTTCAAGTAACGCAAAATAGGCTGTTACAAACCCTTTAAAATAAAAAGTAAAAATGTATCGTAGTATCATCTTGTCATTCTTCAAATTCGATGCGCATAGAATGCCAATGGTATAGTAATCAATGGAGCCCCACGTAGACTAGTCGGGACATCTAGTGGTGAAATATCGAACAATATAATCCTAACAGAGCGAGTGCATTCTAGCGGCCAGAAGAAGAAACTTTTCAATAAAATCTGGAAGTTAATAAGTAGGTCGACGTGCAGTTACCTGTTTGGCAGCTAGATGTCTCGAGTAAATCTGCTGGCGAATTATGTTTTAATTAAATATATATTTTACACCATAATTTGCACAATATAACGCTTAATTTTAAAACATCTGAGTCATTACAAAACAATATACATATAACATTTCAAGCAAAAAACCTACTTTGATCGGGTTTGAACCATAGGCATTTGAGCGATAGGCTAACGCTCTACCACTGAGCTAATTGTGTCAACGAATATCGTTCTATATAAAATGACTTACATAGGACTTGTTAGCAAATAATGATTTATACTAAACGATTTCATCACTGGAGTATATTATTTATATATAAAGCATTTCATACAAAGTTTATTTATTTTGTATCAGTACGCTATATTGCATGCAATACTCAAATTAGTGAAATATAAGTCAGGCACAAGATATCCGCTGCCATCTTGTCTTATTACTGAATCAGCTCAGCTATTAAAAATCGCGTCTGCACTATAGTATTACAAAATAAACTTTTAATTTCGAACGTGCCTCTTCCTTTAGAACAGTTAAAACGATTCTCGGCTCGATAATCGGAACTGGTGGGTCCCATGATATGGATTATAAAGTTTGCATAATTCGCACGGCCGCCATCCTGAAATGGTATGGCGGACGACCTTGTAGTTTGGTCACAAGACGCATCCTATACGAAGGTATGTTGTCACCAAATTTGGTAGAGATCGGATGATTTGGTTAGTCGTTATTTGATTTTACGTTTTGAACGTTTGAGTGGCCGCCGTTCAGTTTTAGTAAAGATGGCGGCGATATAAAACATGACACTGAGGTGTCCTTTGCTAGTGCTACCTTTGTACCAAATTTCGTTCAATTCGCATTCACCGTGTTCGAATTGATAGGGGGGGACAGACATGCAGAGTACATACACTCACACACACACACACACACAGACACACACACACACAGACTCACACACACACACATACACACACACACAGACTCACACACACACATACACACACACAGACACACTTTTTTCGCACTTTTTTTGCAAAAATCGAAAGTAGGCTAAAAACTGACGTGAGGGCTGGAACCAGGTGCACTCAGACTCGTGAGGAAAATTGAGTAGCTGTCTGACGGTGAGGAAGCACCCCGGTCACGAAAACCAAGATTAACGGCTGAGGGAATCCTATGCGATGACCACGCGTCACCGATATATCGGAGGCTGGTGTATTCTTTGGAATACACGGTAAGATAGAGTAAGCTTTTGCTTCTCTTTGCTTTAGTTCATCCCTTCCTATTTTCTCAATCACCAACAGTGATCTTCAGATTTCTCCTTGTTGGTTATGTCTCTCATATTACCTGTAAGTCTGTTCTAGATATATATCTTCCATGACCCACCTAGCGTCATCTAGCAGCGAATCTCTGAAGTTCCTCAATTCTTCCCTGTACAAGAGGACTTCTTTATCAATCTAGCCACCAGATCTCGTCGCCATCGTCAGCTATCATCTCCGTAATCAAGAGAACTTCGTCTACTTTTTCACCCTCCAAGCTGGTCTAGTGACTCCTACTATCAACTCTTTGAAGATCATTTCATCAAGAGAAATTAATATTTCAATGTTGGCTATTCTTATATGTATTCCTTTTGTCTCCTACCCCCCACTCTTTTCCCTTCCCTGGTCCCTCCGAGCGTGTCTCACTTGTACGTCGGAAGTCAACCTAGTCAGTCGGAGCTTTACTAAAGCTCGTCTCCTCCCCTCGAGAGACAAATTTTCAAATCTTCGCCATGTTGTGAATTCCTGACTAACGGTCACCTAAGGATTCGCCGTTCATCAGAAATGAGCTAAGTACTACTTCTACGTTCTTCAACTTATTTTAATTGATTTTAAATAGCTACATGCTTTTTAATGATCATTTTATAGGCAGTGTGAGATTTCTATATTTGGGGCAATAATCATCCTTCACGGGATTTTCTATGTTGGGCTTTTTTCTATCTAAGCCAATCTAAACATGAAGCAGCATTTCTTATGCTTATTAAATGAGAGATTTTCTCACAACGTGGAATACCATTAAATTACCCACTGTCTATAAAATACATACCTCGTTCCACCACTGGACTAACTTTTGCCCTATTCTTCAGTCATGATTGTTCTGGAATTTTCCATGCCGAACAATTTATCTACGAGTTAAACCTTCTAGTACTTTCCACTCACATATGGGAATACTTTTTCAAACTAAGGAATCTTCTTTATGAACTGCCAATCAATATCTAATTTTTCTTCCTACGTTGGGATTTTTAGCCTACTTTTCACATTTTGCAAAAATGAGGAAAAAGTAGACTTATGAGATCGGGCAAATGTGTGTCTGTCTGTCTGTCTGTCTGGCTGGCTGTGTGTGTGTCCCCCCCTATCAACTCCTAAACGGCTGCAGCAATCGAAACAAAATTTTGTAGGAGTAAAGATCCATACCTGAATATCTCAAGGCCATATTTGAAAATGATGTCAGTGCTACCAACTGCTGAAAAATCGCAATCCATGTTGGATATCTTGGAAAGTATGAATGGGAGCTATTTCAAAATTGGCACACGTATAGATAGTAATATTGCAGTTTAATTTCCAGGAGGCCATACATGGCAGTGTTGCCAAAATGATTATAAGCCTGCTGATAGGTCAAAATTTTAAATGCATATAACTTCTACACAATCAATTGGATTTCAACCAAATTTCGTATGTACTATGCGTACATAAACAGATATGTCTGAGTGTATTCTTAAGTGCCATCAGGGCTGCCAACTGTTAATAAATGCTCTCAAATTGTTTAAATGCAAATACCCATATATCAGAAAGTATGCAAGTTGACAGCTTTAAACTATGCACACGTATAGTACCTGACATTCTATATTAATTTGTAGTAACGTATATACATCAGTGCTACCAACATGATTCTAAGCCTGCTGAGAGGTCCGACTTTAAATACATGTAACTTCTATACTATCAATTGGATTTCAATCAAATTTCTTATGTGCAATGTGTACCGTAACGGTCATTACTATGCGCATTCTTAGGAGCAACCAGGGCTGCCAACTGTTAATAAATGCTGTCTCTATTCGTTTTTCTTAATATCAATATATCAGAAAGTATCCAAGCCAAACAGCTCTAAACTTTGCACACGTATAGTACCTGGCATTCTAGACGAATTTGGAGTAACTAATATACGTCAGTGCTGCCAACATGATTCTAAGCCTGTTGATAGGTCCAATTTTAAAATGCATGTAACATCTATACTAACTAATGGATTTCATTAAAAATTGACACAACAATAGATCATATTATTTCAGATTATTTCTGACCAATACATGTATGTCATTGGTGCCAACATGATTTTACGCGCGCTGTTAGATCCAATGTTTAACTGCATGTAACGTCCATGCTATCCATTGGACTTCAACCAAATTTTGTATTCAGTACCTTAAGAGATGGAACTAAGAATATATTCAGTCACCAGGGCTGCCAACTGTTGTTCTCTATTTGGCTACATTATGCAAGGTATACAGTATTTCGAAATAATTCGAAATTTCGATATTACAAACTTAATTTCGACATTATTCTAGATAGATCCATATAGATTAATCATTGCCATGGAACTTTAATTTTAAGAAAAGTAGGCTCTTTAGTTCGTCACGGAACTTCTTGTTTCTGGTGCATTCAACTATAACCTACAACTTTCTCAAGCAATAGATTCTCGCAAATCTAGTGTAACTAGTTATTTTCCACCATTGCAATAACTTTCTTTGCCATCAACTTTTTGTGCTACTACAGTGAACTTTTCAGCTATATCAACAGACTATAGTGAAAACAGTGCTTGTTCAACCTTTCATCCGCGTCGCGCTCGTCCGTGTACAATAAATACGGCCATGAACACTTTTCCACAATCCCATTTGATCTTTCCCAAACCCTTTACTAACAAACCCAAATAATAAAATTGTTACTTTAGGTCTTTTTCAATGAGGTGTCACTCTCAAAAAGTGCCCTCCCTTACTTGTTCCACGTACAACGAATTAATTTCTGTAAAACTTCGTGTCTAGTACACGCCTCAAATTATATTGTTTCTCCCTTCTAATGAGGGAATACAATTCTTTCAACTCATAAGTGAGTTATCTCTAGGTTTTACGAAAGGGAAACTTGCCCCATTTTTCTCGTGATCCCTACTTAAACATAGGAGTTCTAGAAACTTCCTTTCGATTTTTCTCTTCAGGTTTCACAATAAGTGACCTGCCCTATGTGTATAATCCAACCAAGTATTTCTGTATCAATACAAGAAGTTATAGAAACTTCTATTTTATTCTTCCTGCTTTTTGTTGTTGTTACTTTCGAAGTTGTTATTATTTCTAAGATACTTATCTAGAAATCTAGAAATCCTAGAAATCCTTGCACGTGATTTATTGTTTAACTTTAATTACGTCAGTTATCTTTAAATTTTTCATTTATTTATTTTCGTCATTTCAAAATCTTACGAAGATTTTAAAGCATATAAAAGGTTTGAAACCAAAATAATTATTAATTGCCTGGCGCAAGCTTTAGATGTTTTCGGAGGTCTGCGACCCCAATTGTTTATAGAAATCAAAATTATATATTTGTTACAAAACTACTTCTTTTTACATTGTTAAATAAATTAAATATTTGTTTTTCGCTTTATCATTTTTCTAACATAACGGTTAGGCAAGATCCTGCCTTCCTTGGCTCTTCCTATTCAATAAAAATAAATCTATTGATAAGGTTTTCACCACTTGTTGCATTTGAGCAAGAACTCTTAGTTGGTAACTTAGTAAAGTCTCTCTTAGCTTTAATAGCTAATTCTAACTGGCCAGTAAGGCAAGCATAGCTCGCTACGCCAGCTTCCTGCTTGTGGAGATTCTCTCTAACACTTAAGGTTGGTTTTTCAAAATATAAGTGTTTCTCACAGTCTAAACCTTTAGTCGGTGCCTTGCTGGGTAAAAGCTTAGCCATTTCTAAATGCAACTATTGGTATACTTACCAAAATTATTCCCAAAAGTATAATTGCTTCATCCCTACCCTTCTTGGAAGCATTTGGTCGCTCTTTAGAAATTCTACAATTTCAAAAACTAAAAATCTCGAAGCTGATTCAAATTATTGGCATTCTACAAATTACCTGTTTAGAAACAAACTCCTTTGAACAGATTCACAATAAATCCGTTACCCTTTGTCTTCCCAGATCACCACCCTTCCCCATAGTAGGCATATGTATGCTTGAGAGGGAATACGCTAAGCAACTTTCTCGCAAACCACCCAAGTTCCAGCTGCGTTTCCTGTTAGCTTTGCCCAGGTCCCTACCCACTTTAGGTATCGGAGAGCGGATTTGCAGTGGCAGCTGCCTTTGAGTATATTTAAAGTTAAACTTGTAACTTCTGTAGGACTCTCATCCTATTTGTCCATCCTTTTTCTCCAGTCCAAAACCCACTTCCTTTTCTTTATCATCTTCTCTTGGGGGTTAGGTTATTCCCAAGCTAATAATCTACCCAAAATTTGGTCCCAGAAACCCGGGAGAGTCCATTTATGACATTTTCTATTTGTCAAGGGTTATTTGACAATATTTTTCAAATCATTAATATTTTCTTTGAATTTTTCAGCTATTACTACACCGTGCAAAGCCTGTGAAGTGGAAAGAAGCCGCTCTTGTCTCCTTTGGTGTGTCCCTTTCTTTCAACTTATTTGCTGCTGCCAGACTGACAGCATTTCCAAGGTTCCACAGTTTCGTAAGTTATACTTTAATTTACCTATTTTGGCATGGCTCCTACAGAAAAGGATAAGGATGAAAAACTTACTTCTAAACGAGCATCCTATAAAGGGCAAATTACCCGATTCAGAAAATACATCAAAGAGCTAGATCCCTCAGAACCTCAATTAGATTTGTTAAAACATCGTGTTAAGGATTTTGAACGTTCACATGAAAATTATTGTAACATCCAAACTGAAATCGAAACTTGTATGCTCAATCAAACTGAAGATCGAGTCGAAGTAGAAAACCAATATTACGAAGGTATAGGTTCTGCTTTTAAAATAACACGCCAACTCGAAGAAGAACAGAAAAAAGACGGTTCTGTTTTTTGGTTCCCTTCACGATCAACAAACCTCTTCTCGCGATGGCACTCACAAGCCCAAACCAATTCTACCTAAGATTGATTTACCCCACTTCTCTGGAGACGAATCGTCTTGGGATTCTTTATATGAACTATTTTGTTCTCTTGTTTATGACAATGAAGACATTCAAGTCATCTACTAGTTTCATTATTTGAGATCTATCCTCCGAGGTCAGGCTCTGCAGTTAGTTGAAGCACTCCCATGAAGTGCCGAAAACAACCCCAATGCCTTTAACTTGTTGAAAGAAAGATACGGTAATTCACGGTTACGTATTCAACGCCATATGAAGGCTATATTTAACTTACCTGCGTCACAGCACAATGACGTCACTAGTTTGCGTACTCTCATTGATACTACACAACTTCACGTTAAAGCTTTGTGCCAATTGGATCACCCCACTGAACACTGGGACACTTTCTTAACACATTTAGTGGTTTCTAAAGTCAATGTTGCTACCCTAAAAGCTTGGGAGATTGAACTTTCCAGAGAAGACGATTACTCTTACGAGCATTTAGTCACTTTCATAAATGCTAGATGCCAACTTTTAACTGCTTTAGCTAATCAAAGTGAACCCTCATCCCCTAGTTCTAAATTTGAATCAATGTCTCTTAAACCTAAAAGCGAACGCTTAGCGTCTAGTATCCAAAAACCTGGGTCCAGCTCATCTAAACTCAAGTCAAACGCCACTGGTTACCCAACTAGGTCTAGTGAATGCCGTATTGCTAGTTCTCTCGTTTTAAACACTCAAAGCGAACCCCGCAAGAGTTTAAATGAACCATTAAAGTGCATACTTTGTAAAGATTCCCACGCCTTATATCTATGTAAATCTTATAAAGAACTGTCAGTCGACGACAGAAGAAAATTAGTTTCCCGGAATAAACATTGCTTCAACTGCCTAGCACCCACGCATTCTGCTTCAAATTGCAAGTCCACAAGACTTTGCTTCCATTGTGAAATAGCTCATCACACTTTACTACATCGTCATGATCAGGCAAGGTCATCGACCGCATCTACTTCTCAGAAAAGTGACAATGCTAACAGTTCCAATGCTTCATCTTACATTCAAAATGCCAAGTCCATACGTAGTGCCCAAGTTCTATTGTCTACTGTCCAAATCGAAGTTCAGGATAACTTTGGCAACTGGGTCCGTGCACGCGGTCTTCTTGATTCAGCGTCAACTCATGATTTTGTGTCTAATTCTTTGATTAGAAAACTAGGCCTACCTGTAAACCCCACTTCTATTAACGTATCGGGCATTAACAGCTCAAAATCGCAAGCTTTACAGTTTTCAAAGCTAACCATAAGAGACATTTGTCACAGAAACAACTTTCTCAAACTGAATTGTCTCATTCTCAATAGCATAGGAGAAGATACTCCAAGTCACTCTGTGGATATTTCAGGGTTAAACATTCCCTCGCATTTAAGGCTAGCCGATCCTCTGTTCAATGTACAAAACCCCATTGACATACCCTTTAGTGCCAATGTTTTCTGGAATTGCATTCGTAAACAGGTTCGCAAGTTATCCTCAAACGTAGTTGTCAGAGACACTAATTATGGATGGACCGTCACTGGTCAACTTCCACATTATTCTCCCCAACCCGCATCGCAATGTTATTTCGCTAATACTGACTTGGAACAGTTCTGGAGGCTCGAAAGCGTTGATTCTCCTAACGTGACCTCTTCAGAAAACGAATTCTGTGAGCAACTTTTTCTGAACACCACCACTCGTTCTTCTGATGGCCGGTCCATTGTTCAGATGCCAAGAATACATAATCCCCCTAAACTTATTAACTCTCAACCCAAATCTCGAAAAGCTGTCTTTGCTATCGAGAGAAATTCAAGAAAGAACCTCTCGTTAAACAGTAGTATACTGATTTTATGGATGAGTATGAAAGCTTAGATCATATGGAAGTTGTTAACAAATCTGATGACGAATTGTACCCCCCAATTGAAACGGTTTTCTTAAATCATCATCCCGTGTGGAAAACCCTCTTGTAAAGGATACAATCCGAGTTGTTTTCAATGGTTCATCACGTGACGTTAATGGCAACAGTCTTAACGATACTCTTTACTCTGGTCCTGCTATTCAGTCAGATCTATCTGCTATACTCTTAAACCTTCGATTATTTCCCATAGCTGTTATAGCGGATATAAAACAGATGTACCGTCAAGTTTTAATTCAGCCTGAACAACGAGATCTCCAAAGAAACTTGTGGCGCGACGATATCAGCAAGCCCGTTAAGGTATTTCGCTTAAAGACGGTTACTTATGGCTTAAAACCTTCCGCTTTCCTTACTATCCGATCCCTACACTTGTTAGCCTCACAAGATGGTCATTTATTTGACTCTAAAGCATCCGAAGCACTAACTACATCATTCTATGTTGACGATTACTTGCAGTCCTTCCCCAGTCTGGAGGAAGCTTCTTTCGTGTCACTAGTACTTCAGGCATTGCTAAAGAATGGAGGATTCCCACTTCATAAGTGGAATTCCAACTCCCATGAGTTTCTCGCCCAGTTTCCTATTGAAGATGTAGATCCCTCCTCCGACGAAATTCGTGGAAACTCCGAATCCATAAAAACTCTTGGAGTTCATTGGTGCACTAGCACTGACACTCTTATCTATAAAGTTTCGCTCGCAGAAGAGCTCCCTAACACAAAAAGACAAATTCTCTCTGAAATTGCAAAAAATTTTGATCCGCTTCAATTCCTTGCCCCAGTTATCGTTATAGCCAAACTTTTCATGCAAGAGCTATGGTCGCTCAAATGTGAATGGGACGACACTGTTCCCCTTTCTTTTCTCAACAGATGGCTCTCTTTTCGCAGCAATTTGCTTGATCTTTCCCTTATTGAAATTCCCAGGAATTTAATTAACGCTCATCCTAATGCATCTTTTTTCCTTCATGTGTTCGCGGACAGATCCAAAAAAGCTTACGATTCCTGTGCATATTTGGTTTATCGCGGTTCAATAAATTTATCTTCAGTTTCCAACCTTGTTTGTGCCAAATCGAAGGTGACTCCTCTTAAAACTATCACTTTGCCTAGGCTTGAATTGTGTGCTGCACTCATGGCCGCAGAACTTGTTAAGAAATTACGGGAAGTTTTAAAGTCGAATTCTCGCAAATCTATCTCTGGAGCGATTCCATGATCACCCTTTCTTGGATCGCCAAGAACCCCGCCCATTGGCAAACTCTTGTTGCAAACAGGGTTTCCAAAATTCAAACTCTTTCTTCGGTATGTCAATGGAGGCATGTGCCCAGCGCTGACAACCCTGTCGACATCATTTCTCGTGGATGTTTACCCTCTCAATTGACAGCTTCCCAGTTGTACTGGCATGGGCCCTCGTGGTTAATCGGAGACTCTTCTTGTTGGCCTTCTAAACCTCCAGCTACAAACTTCAACTTGCCTGACGCTAAAGTATCTAAATCTACTGCTTCGTGTCTTGTTTCCAACGTCTCTCATCCCTTATTTTCACGCTATTCTTCTTTTCACTAATTAATTCGAATTGTTGCCTATCTTCTCAGATAGAAATATCTTGTGGTTGACCAACCTCTTCTCCCCAAACCACACCTTACCAATCATGAATTGAATCTCGCTACCATTAAGGTTTTGCAACTAACACAGCAAGAAGCCTTTTCTTCTGAATTGTCTTTACTTTCCTCTAAAAAGGATCTTCCCAAATCCAGTCGTCTTCGTGCCTTAGCCCCGTTCCTTGATGACAATAGATTACTCAGGGTAGGTGGTAGGCTCTCGCAATCTTTGCTTTCTGAGGACAAAAAGCATCCTGTTATTTTGCCTTCTAAACATCACGTAACATCCTTAATTATACGTGATTTTTATTATCGCAATCTGCATGTTGATAAACGCACACTGCTTTGCCTCTTAAGGGAAAAGTACTGGATTATAAATGGAATTCATGAAGTTTCCTCTGTAATTCACAAGTGCATTCCTTGCTTCAAAGCGAAACCTAAAGTCAATACTCAATTAATGAGCGATCTGCCCTCCTTTCGCTCTTCTCCTATATGTCCATTTGCTCTAACTGGTGTGGACTATATGGGTCCGTTCCAATATCAACGCAATTCCCCTGAAGCTAAACGCAAATTGTTTGGTAAGCTCTAAGTTCCACTCTTTGTTTGCATGGTTACTGTCGCGATCCATTTGGAACTAGTAATGAATGCCTCTACTTCTTACTTTTTATCAGCTGTCTCTCGCTTCGCTGCTAGGCGTGGTGTTCCTTCGGAGATGTTCTCTGATAACGCTTCCACTTTTCAAGGCGCAGCTTCCTTGTGTAAGAAAGCTCTCACATCTTCTCCTGCCATGGACCAGATTTCCAATTTTTCCTACTCAAAGGGTTTCGAATGGCGTTTTATACCTCCCTACGCTCCTCATCACGGTGGTAGGTGGGAATCCTGCCTAAAGCTCACTAAACGTCACTTAAGAAAGGTTTTAGGTAATCGCATTCTGACTTATGAAGAATTTAATTCGCTGTCTGTTCTGATTGAAGGTGTTGTTAATTCTCGCCCTTTAACTCCGCTTTCCAATGACCCTGATGACCCGCTTCCACTCACACCTGGTCACTTCCTTATTGGCACTTCTCTTTCTGCCCCTCCTCCCCTTCCCAATTCTTACAGGGATTCTAATTTACCTATTGTTTGGCGTAAACTTGAAGCCCTCCGCAATTCTTTCTGGAAGAGGTGGAATTTGGAATACTTAACTTCCCTACAACGGAGACAGAAGTGGTTTCTTTCCAATCCCGACATCAAAGTGGGGGACTTGGTCCTGGTTAGGGATGTTTCTCCTCCCTTGGTCTGGATTTCTGGTAGAGTGACCGAATGTTATCCTGGAAGGGATGGGAGAGTTAGGGTAGTCAAGATCTTGACCACTAACGGTCATATCATAAGACCACTGTCTTTAATTGCCCCTTTACCTTTAAACTTTTAATTGCTCGTCTTTGTTCCCAGTTGGTGTTTGCCCCTCCCAGCTTGGTGTATTCTTTGGAATACACGGTAAGATAGAGTAAGCTTTTGCTTCTCTTTGCTTTAGTTCATCCCTTCCTTTTTTTCACAAACACAAACAGTGATCTTCATATTTCTCCTTGTTGGTTATGTCTCTCATATTACCTGTAAGTCTGTTCTAGATATATATCTTCCATGACCCACCTAGCGTCATCTAGCAGCGAATCTCTGAAGTTCCTCAATTCTTCCCTGTACAAGAGGACTTCTTTATCAATCTAGCCACCAGATCTCGTCGCAATCGTCAGCTATCATCTCCGTGATCAAGAGAACTTCGTCTACATTTTCACCCTCCAGGCTGCGCTAGTGACTCCTACTATCAACTCTTTGAAGATCATTTCATCAAGAGAAATTAATATTTCAATACTGGGTGAGTTAGCCGTGGTGGTTACGGCATGACTAATGGCAGTCTCTCACATCCGGGAGGCGAGGAGGTTCGAATCCCCCCGCCGGCAACCTTGAAGATGGTCTTCTGTGGTTTCCCATCTTCCTTCCAGGCAAATGCCGGGGTTGGTCCCTCACTATAGGCCACAGCCGCTACCTTCCAACTCCTCGCCCTTCCCTTCCAACTTTCCTCCCCAACGGTACTTGTAGCTCACCATTTGGGTGTCCGTCTCGAAGCAGCTACAAAACTGGCGAGCCGAACATGTCCTCGGACACTCCCGGCACTAAATGCCATACGCTAAAAAAATTATATATATATATATATATATATATTTCAATGTTGGCTATTCTTATATGTATTCCTTTTGTCTCCTACCCCCACATTTTCCCTTCCCTGGTCCCTCGGAGCTCCGTTGATCGTGTCTCACTTGTACGTCGGAAGTCAACCTAGTCAGTCGGAGCTTTACTAAAGCTCGTCTCCTCACCTCGAGAGACAAATTTTCAAATCTTCGCCATGTTGTGAATTCCTGACTAACGGTCACCTAAGGATTCGCCGTTCATCAGAAATGAGCTAAGTACTACTTCTACGTTCTTCAACTTATTTTAACTGATTTTAAATAGCTACATGCTTTTTAATGATCATTTTATAGGCAGTGTGAGATTTCTATATTAGGGGCAATATTCATCCTTCGCGGGATTTTCTATGTTGGGCTTTTTTTCTATCTAAGCCAATCTTAACATGAAGCAGCATTTCTTATGCTTATTAAATGAGAGATTTTCTCACAACGTGGGATACCATTAAATTACCCACGGTCTATAAAATACTTAGCTCGTTCCACCGCTGGACTAACCTTTGCCCTATTCTTCAGTCATGATTGTTCTGGAATTTTCCATGCCGAACAATTTATCTACGAGTTAAACCTTCTAGTACTTTCCACTCACATATGGGAATACTTTTTCAAACTAAGGAATCTTCCTTATGAACTGCCAATCAATATCTAATTTTTCTTCCTCCGTTGGATTTTTTCTGGTGCATTCAACTATAACCTACAACTTTCTCAAGCAATAGATTCTCGCAAATCTAGTGTAACTAGTTATTTTCCACCATTGCAATAACTTTCTTTGCCATCAACGTTTTGTGCTACTACAGTGAACTTTTCTGCTATATCAACAGACTATAGTGAAAACAGTGCTTGTTCAACCTTTCATCCGCGTCGCGCTCGTCCATGTACAATAAATACGGCCATGAACACTTTTCCACAATCCCATTTGATCTTTCCCAAACCCTTTACTAACAAACCAAAATAATAAAATTGTTACTTTAGGTCTTTTTTCAATGAGGTGTCACTCTCAATAAGTGCCCTCCCTTACTTGTTCCACGTACAACGAATTAATTTCTGTAAAACTTCGTGTCTAGTACACGCCTCAAATTATATTATTTCTCCCTTCTAATGAGGGAATACAATTCTTTCAACTCATAAGTGAGTTATCTCTAGGTTTCACGAAAGGGAAACATGCCCCATTTTTCTCGTGATCCCTTCTTAAACATAGGAGTTCTAGAAACTTCCTTTCGATTTTTCTCTTCAGGTTTCACAATAAGTGACCTGCCCTATTTGTATAATCCAACCAAGTATTTCTGTATCAATACAAGAATTTATAGAAACTTCTATTTTATTTTTCCTGCTTTTTGTTGTTGTTACTTTCGAAGTTGTTATTATTTCTAAGATACTTATCTAGAAATCCTTAAAGTACACACCTTGTACTTGATTTATTGTTTAACTTTAATTACGTCGGTTATCTTTAATTTTTTCATTTATTTATCTTCGTCATTTCAAAATCTTACGAAGATTTTAAAGCATATTAAAGGTATGAAACCAAAAGAATTATTAATTGCCTGGCGCAAGCTTTAGATGTTTTCGGAGGTCTGCGACCCCAATTGTTTATAGAAATCAAAATTATATATTTGTTACAAAACTACTTCCTTTTACATTGTTAAATAAATTAAATATTTGTTTTTTGCTTTATCATTTTTAGCCTACTTTCGATTTTTGCAAAAAATGAAAGTAGACTTATGAGATCAACACAGGGCGAAAAAAAGTGTGTCTGTCTGTGTGTGTGTATGTGTGTGTGTGAGTCTGTGTGTGTGTGTGTGTGTCTGTGTGTCTGTGTGTGTGTGTGAGTGTGTGTACTCTGAATGTCTGTCCCCCCCTATCAATTCGAACACGGTGAATGCGAATTAAACGAAATTTGGTACAAAGGTAGCACTAGCAAAGGACACCTCAGTGTCATGTTTTATATCGCCGCCATCTTTACTAAAACTGAATGGCGGCCACTCAAACGTTCAAAACGTAAAATCAAATAACGACTAACCAAATCATCCGATCTCTACCAAATTTGGTAACAACATACCTTCGTATAGGATGCGTCTTGTGACCAAACTAAAAGGTCGTCCGCCATACCATTTCAGGATGGCGGCCGTGCGAATTATGCAAACTTTATAATCCATATCATGGGACCCACCAGTTCCGATTATCGAGCCGAGAATCGTTTTAACTGTTCTAAAGGAAGAGGCACGTTCGAAATTAAAAGTTTATTTTGTAATACTATAGTGCAGACGTGATTTTAAAAAGCTGAGCTGATTTAGTAATAAGACAAGATGGCAGCGGATATCTTGTGCCTGACTTATATTTCACTAATTTGAGTATTGCATGCAATATAGCGTACTGATATAAAATAAATAAACTTTGTATGAAATGATTTATATATAAATAATATACTCCAGTGATGAAATCGTTTAGTATAAATCACTATTTGCTAACAAGTTCTATGTAAGTCATTTTATATAGAACGATATTCGTTGACACAATTAGCTCAGTGGTCAGTTGGTCACTAGTCGTGGCCGAGTGAGGTGCGTGTGAGCGCGCTGTGTGACCGCATTGGAAGAGTGTACATTTTCTAATACCGGTGCTTCCGATAGTTCCACGGGTGAACTGACCTTCCATGTGTCATTCGGACAATACTTTTTCAAGTAGTGTTCCAGATAGGACAACAAAACCAGGAAACCCAGAAAACCTCGCTGAAAATCATGTCCGGATACCAGAGGAAAAATACCGTACGCTGCCAATGGGACAAGCAGAGTTCTCGCGCCACACCAGGAGAAATTCATCACTGGATTAGCGATACTCTCCGGTTGACTGTCGACCAAGTAGAAGCCATCCAGTTAAATGCACAAGAAAAAACCATGTACATCAAGGTAATCAGCATATCTACTTATCAGAAATTGTTAAATAATTTTGAAGATCCTATTAAATTTCAGTATGACTCAGGCGAAATGACTAATGTTAAGCTCTCCCCAGCGGATTCCAATTTTACCACAGTGCGTATATTTAATGTCCCACTTGAAGTTCCACCTGAAATTTTCAAATCCGTCCTGTCGAAATATGGCACTGTGAGTGAAGTCAGGAAAGAACAATGGTCTTCTGCTTATCAGTTCCCGGTGTATAATGGAATACGCGCAGTCACTATGGAAATAAAACAAGATATCCCCTCCACTGAGACTTTTGGTGGCCATTCTGGCTACCTATCTTATAATGGACAGAAACAGACCTGTTTAATTTGCAATGCTAACACACATCTACGTATCAACTGCCCACAGAAAATGATTCCCCTCGGTATAACTCCTACACAACAATGACGTGTTCAATACTCGGAAGTCGTGACACAGCAAACGTCACATGAACACATGTTTATTGATCAGTCAGCTGGGACAGCACCAGCAGTGGCCTCTGATACACACGACGCAGAACTGGTACCTTACACTGACCAGCTCAGCGAGGCACAGAGTGCCCCTGTGCTATCGGCAACATGTATCGCAGCCTTAGAACCAATTATGCCGCCACTACAGGCTGCCACAGAAATTTTGTCTTCACTGCCCCCACCTTCTCTGATACCTACCGACTCACCTAAGCAGGTTGATCGTGGATCCGAGAACGTATCTAAAAAGATAAAAACAAATGCCTCGATTGCCGTACCAGCCCAGAAGAATCAAACTGGCTCTACAAACGTTCCCGCAGATGTGAAAAAGAAACAAAATCTTCATTCTACGTCATCTATGGACCCACGAACGCTCTCAAACGCTGACAGCCGGCCTATGAATGGCAATCATAAGGAACTATCTCAACCTAATTTGACATAGTGCACCAGGATAATTCTCACCTGTGTCTTCTTTCGAGTCCACCTTCCAGTATGTCTAGCACAGCTTTTATACTTCTCTTAATGGCGCAATTTCTCACTGTGGCCACTGTGAATATCAATGTAATAGAATGCCCTCTGAAATGTCAACTGTTGGAGAGATTCCTTCGAGATGCAGACATTGACATTGCCTTCATTCAAGAAGTTGCCATACCGTGTTTACCCATATCTGCCTTCTACAAACAATACATCAATACCGGTAATACGAATAGAGGGACCGGATTCCTCATAAGACATGATATCCCACTCGAAGGTGTGCTATGTCATCCATCAGGACGCATAATATCTGGACACATAAACAATACCACCCTGATAAATGTATATGCCCCATCCGGGTCCAATAAACGTGTGGAACGGAAAATGTTCTTTGAACAGAGTATACTGCCTCATCTGCACGACGTTAAGGAAAAACTTATTCTTGCAGGGGATTTCAATTGTATTCAACGCCCAGAGGATTCCACTAGTCCATACAAAGGTGTCAACCCGGCTCTCAGGACCCTTCTTACCTCCCTACACCTCATTGATGCTGTGGATAGTTTAAGGGTGCCCCTGCCCCATTACACCTGTATAAGTCACAACTCCTCATCACGAATTGACCGCATCTACCTTTCACAGGAACTTATCCAGCCTAGACGATATGAAGTGATACCTGCCAGTTTCACTAACCATCATGCTGTCGTATGTACAATCTCTTACCCCCATCCCATATTTCACATAGGAAGAGGTTATTGGAAGCTGAATTGCTCGCTGTTACTGGAGGAGGAATGCCAAGATATTTTCAGACAACACTGGACTCGATGGGTCCAACAAAAATGCAAATTTCGCGACTGCGCAGACTGGTGGGATATTTTGGTTAAACCAGGGATCCGCCGCGTCTTTAAGAACATATCCTACCAACGAGGTCGGGAAAGACGGGATACAGTTGAATTTTACTATCGAGTTCTTCGCCAGCTCCAGCAAAGATCTGATGCTGGGGAGCGTATATATGACCAGATTCGGGAAGTTAAAACCAAGCTCCTGTCTCTACAGCAACGAACGCTCGCTCATATAAACGTGGCTTTAAAAGATCGTACAGTGCTCCCAGACGAAAGTGCAAGTGTATACCATATCGCCAAAGGACAACGTGAGCGGCAACGTAAATATATCCACCGCCTCCGCACCAGTACTGGAAGTGTCGTCACCTCCCCTGACGCTATACGTAGTGAAATATCAATATTTTATCAACGGTTCTACGCTCCGGCTCCAATTGATCCACTGCAGGTGACCCTATTGCTTTCATCTTGCAATACCCATCTGTCTCCGGACAACAAAACTCGTCTCAGCGCGGATATTACGGATGGAGAGATTCACTCTGTGGTTAAGCACCTCCTAAACAACCGCTCACCTGGCATTGATGGACTGCCATATGAAATGTATAAACACTTCTGGCCTCTCATTGGCAAAGAATTTTGTCATGTCCTGCGTACCATTCTCCAACGTCGTGCTCTTTGTCGATCACATCACGAGGGTACCATAGTCCTCATACCAAAAACATCCTCTCCCATGGCAGTTGGTGACTTCCGACCAGTTACTCTGCTCTGCAGTGATTATAAAGTCCTTACCAAAGTACTTGCATGCCGATTGAAGACTGTTCTACATGATATCATTGGTGATGAACAATGTTGCAGTATTCCTGGAAGAACTCTGTTAACAAACTTAGCGATACTAAGGGACCTACACCTAAAAGCCGAAATGCTCCCCACTGAGCCAATGAGTTTTCTCACCTTGGATCTTGATAAAGCTTTCGATCGCATCAGTCATGAATACTTGTACATGGTCTTGCAGCACTTTGAATTTCCTGCAATCCTTATTGACTACATTCGTATGATAAATTGTAATGCTACGTCTCGAGTGCTCGTCAACGGTTTTCTTTCCCCTCTGATTCCAATACAACGATCAGTTAGGCAAGGATGTCCCCTCTCCATGCTACTTTTTGTCATTGGCCTTGAACCGTTCATTCGGACTACCCAGGTGAAGCTACAGGGTTACAAACTGTCCACACATGTTTTTGGCATGTGCGCCTATGCTGATGACGTATCCATATTGATCCGCAATAATGAAGACATCTCCCACATCGATAGCGTCCTTCAGCTCTACCATATCGCCTCTGGAGCGCAATCGAACCCCCAGAAAACTGCTTTGCTTCCGCTCAATAATAACTCAGTGATTACCCAACAGTCCTGGTTCCGGATAGTAAATGAGGTGAAAATTCTTGGCATTACCTGGAAGCAATCGATTCTGGATACGGTGCAAGCAAACTGGACTAAGGTCATTGCCAAAGTTAGGGGAGTGCTGATCCAATTTGGTCAAATAAACCTCAATATAGTGCAACGGGTCATAGTCCTCAACGTATTTGCGCTCTCTAAAATATGGTATGTCGCACAACTTTTCCCACTTCCCAAAATGTTTGAGAGCCAATTGGCAAAATATATAGGTTGGTTTCTATGGCAAGGATTTTTGTTCCGAGTACAACGGGAACAGTTGTATCTCCCATCCCGGCAAGGCGGGCTAGGGCTAACCGCTCATGGCATGAAATGCCGTGCACTCCTCTGCAAGAACGATATCACCATTCTTTCCCAACATGACACTTTTACGAAAGCGCTATACAAAGATATTCGGAACACAGCCCGTGGTTGTGAGAGAGCTTTGCCGAAGATATTTAGGGACCATCAACAGCACCTTCTGGAAACTGTTCGCCAAATGCCTTCAGGGACTGTTCCAACGACGAAAAGTATTTATAACATGTTGCGGCAAGTGGTACACTCCAAACCGCGAATCGAGGCCACCACCCTCTACGTCCATTGGCCCACTGTTTGGAAAAATTTTGGGGCTATGACCATTTCTTCTGCTGTACACTCCCGGGTTTTTATCTTCCTCAACGATCTCATCCCAACCGCTCTACGGTGATATACCATCCGTCTTGAAGCTTACCCATGGTGTACTATATGTGGTCAAACTGATACGGCGATACACCGCTTCACATCATGCACGCGAGTTGCCTCCACGTGGCTGTGGTGTAAGGGAAACGTATGTCAACTATTAAATGTGCCCACGGATGACCTTCATGACAGGAAGTTGATTCGCTTGTCGGTGACCGCCTTCCCCCAAATTAAACAGACTGCCATTGTGTGGATAATGGGCCAATATGTACACTTCGTGATGGACAATGATCAACATTTCTCATTCCTGGATCTCAGGTATCACCTGCAGAAAGAGCGTTGGAAGCTTAGTGAAAGTGGACAATTGTACGATAAATATGGACACTATCTGGACTTTCTTGTGATGTAATAGTATGGTATTTATCATATCTGAAAATTCTGTAATTCTGTAAAGAGCTAATAAAAAAAAAGTGGTAGAGCGTTAGCCTATCGCTCAAATGCCTATGGTTCAAACCCGATCACAGCTAGTTTTTTTGCTTGAAATTTTATATGTTTATTGTTTTGTAATGACTCAGATGTTTTAAAATTAAGCGTTATATTGTGCATATTATGGTGTAAAATATATATTGAATTAAAACATAATTCGCCAGCAGATTTACTCGAGACATCTAGCTGCCAAAAAGGTAACTGCACGCCGACCAGATTTTATTGAAAAGTTTCTTCTTCTGGCCGCTAGAATGCACTCGCTCTGTTAGGATTATATTGTTAGATATTTCACCACTAGATATCACGACTAGTCTACGTGGGGCTCCATTGATTACTATACCATTTGTATTCTATGCGCATCGAATTTGAAGAATGACAAGATGATACTACGATACATTTTTACTTTCTATTTTAAAGGGTTTGTAACAGCCTATTGTGCGTTATTTGAAAATGTTAATTGAAGTAAAGAACAAAACGATTTCACATAGTATCTGAACTCTACCGTTGGTGCTAGTTCAGGATATTAATTAATACTTCTATTTCAGCCAAATAGCAATCGAAAATATCCACATAGTTGGTATACACACGTCTCTGTAGGGTCATGGAAAGATTTGTTAATTCAATTAGGGTTGTGAAAGTCATACGCAGCCAGACGTGTAAAGACATGCCTCAACTCAAAGTTGGATGTTGCCCGCGTCAGGCCGATTATGTAATAATAATAATAATAATAATAATAATAATGTTATTGGTTTTACGTCCCTTTTAACTACTGTTGCTTTTAGAGACGCCAGGGTGCCAGAATTTTGTCCCGAAGGGGATCTTTAACGTGCCAGTAAATCTACTAACACGGCTCCCTCGCATTTGTGCACCCTCAAATGCCAGCTGACTGCGCCAGGATACGAACCTGAAACATACGGTCCAGCAAGCGAGAACGTTACCGCTGAGCCACGCCGCCAGTCCGGTCGATTATGTCTCCAAATCTATAACATTCTTTAGATACTTCTTATATTTCTTTCTTCAATGATGGTAGCAGTTTTTATCTAGGTTGTGGCGTTTGGTAGAGGTAAATCGTTTCTAAGGTCTTCAACAAAGAATAGTTCTATTATACTCTTTGATAATAACAACGAGTTATAACTATACTCATACATTTAGGAGAAAGTAGGCTATATGTTCTTTACTGAACATCTTGTTCTAACATAACGGTTAGGCAAGATCCTGTCTTCCTTGACTCTTCCTATTCAATAAAAATAAATCTATTGATAGGGTTTTCACCACTTGTTGCATTTGAGCAAGAACTCTTAGTTGGTAACTTAGTAAAGTCTCTCTTAGCTTTACTAGCTAATTCTAACTGGCCAGTAAGGCAAGCATAGCTCGGTACGCCAGCTTCTTGCTTGTGGAGATTCTCTCTAACACTTATGGTTGGTTTTTCAAAATATAAGTGTTTCTCATCGTCTAAACTTTTAGTCGGCGCCTTGCTGGGTAAAAGCTTAGCCGTTTCTAAATGCAACTATTGGTATACTTACCAAAATTATTCCCAAAGGTATAATTGCTTTATCCCTATCCTTCTTGGAAGCATATGGTCGCTCTTTAGAAATTCTACAATTTCAAAAACTAAAAATCTCGAAGCTGATTCAAATTATTGTCATTCTTCGAATTACCTGTTTAGAAACAAACTCCTTTGAACAGATACACAATAAATCCGTTACTCTTTGTCTTGCCAGACCACCACCCTTCCCCATAGTAGGCATATGTATGCTTGAGAGGGAATACGCTACAGCAACTTTCTCGCAAACCACCCAAGTTCCAGCTGCGTTTCCCGTTAGCTTTGCCCAGGTCACTACCCACTTTAGGTATCGGAGAGCGGATTTGCAGTGGCAGCTGCCTTTGAGTATATTTAAAGTTAAACTTGTAACTTCTGTAGGACTCTCGTCCTATTTGTCCATCCTTTTTCTCCAGTCCGAAACCCACTTCCTTTTCTTTATCATCTTCCCTTGGGAGTTAGGTTATTCCCAAGCTAATAATCTACCCAGAGGCCAAATGACTGGGCAGCGGTCTCTTGGTAGGCCTAGGCCCTGCATGGGCTGTAGTGCCAGGGGTTATTATTATTTTCTATTCCGACAGCCAAGCTCTCTGCTGACTCGGTAGTCGCGTGGGTTCGAGCCCCACCGTCAGCCGTCCTTGAAATGGTTTTCCGTGATTTCCCATTTTCAACACCAGGCAAATGCTGGGACGGTACCTTCTGACAGGCCACGGCCGCTTTCTTCCACATCCTTGACCAGTTTCATTCATCTTCACCCATTCCATCTCTCATCTCGACGCGCAGGTCGCCCACGGGCGTCGAATAGAAAGACCTGCACTCAGCCTCTCAGGAGGACACACGACAAAAATAATAATAATAATAATAATAATAGTACATTATGCAACGAGCCTATAATGGCAATAATTATGACACGAGTATGTTTATAAAACGAGCGTAAGTGAGTTTTATAATTTCCATACGAGTGTCTTAATTAACGTTATAGGCGAGTTGCATACGACTGTTTATGTTCGACGATAATTATAACTTTATTGTATATTTTAACATAAATATTCATAAATATCTGTGGGATTCAGTTAGTGAACAGGGCGTGCTGGCTTTGCTGACTGAACAGAGCGCATGCGTGGGTCAAGGCACTCCGGACGCAGAGACCTTTCACTTTGCTTGCCAACTCAGAACACCTATTGTTTACAGCGGATTTTGAGCGCATGCGCGAAGGTATCCGTACCTAATTGGTCACACTACTGTTTCTTGAGTTTTGATTGGTGGGAGAAACTGTTTCATAATGAAAAATAGTGTTATAATGAGCCTCATTATGATACAGTTTTCTCACACATAATGTTTTCATTTCGACAACGTCGAACATAATTATATTTACATGTTTTATGCTGTCCACTTCAGATTAATCGAACAACAAGCACTGTAGAGCTGTGATTTTGTTTAGTTAGTAACGTTGCATCACGTTAACGGAATGCATCAGTTATCGGAATAATTATTACTAGCATTACCCGTCGCGGCTTCGCCCGCAAATATTCTAGTTGTAAAGAGTACACTTAGCAAAATCTCAATCATGAATGCTATGACTGATTTATACTTGGTATGAATGATCAGACTTTATCAATTCAGCTACTGGTGCAGTGGTTAGGGGTTTGTCATTCCTTCATAGGTATATCAGAGCGAAGTTAGTTTTCTGGGAATATCACAGACACTGTTAATTTAAGGGCCTTTAAATGTTGTTTTCGGAGACCCTTTATAGTCGGGTGAAAAAGACCTTTCGTACCAAACTCACACGTGAAAATTGCGTGAAAAAATCTAGAGTGCCCCTTGATCCCCTTGAGTTCATTATACTGTATGTATTGATGAATTTTATAGCTTAATTTGGTTCAGTGATAACCTTATAACCGTCTGGAAACTTTCACAGTAATGTAATAATTGGAATTGCATTGCGTCTTACAGAAATAGATGAACCTGTGAGATTCTGTTACCATGGTTACCGTGTTGCATTCTTTCATTATTTCATTGTAAATATACATGTTTTAAGGTATTTATTTAATTGTGAGACATTTAAAGAGCAAGTGAGTGCGTTTCGCTTACGCATTGGGCTATGCTGAACCTGTAGGTACCCCATATGTGTAGGTTGGTGTAAATGGGACCTTATTTTCGGTACAAAACTGGAATGGGACCTTAGCAGAATAATATAGGGATGGATTTATTTTCGTGTTCGCCTTGTATGGACCACACTTGACAGTCTTTACATTATGATTTTCCTTCTCCGCTTGTCTCTCTGCCAGTATCTTCTCATTCTGTCTCCAACTTCCCTCTTCTGTTCTTTTGTGTAGGTTCTTTTCCTTTGTCCCTAGCTCCTGCTCCGTACTTTGGAAACCTCTGTACTCCTTAATTACTCGTCTAAATTTCTCCATATCTGCTATAACGTCTTCTTGTACCCCTGTCTTGACTAGGTCCGTTCTGACTTCTCGAAAGCATTTCTTTTATTTTTATTTTATTTTACTTTTAGTGTATGGCTTTTAGTGCCGGGAGTGTCCGAGGACATGTTCGGCTCGGCGGTTTTGTAGCTGCTTCGAGGCGGACACCCAATGGGTGAGCTACAAGTACCGTCGCGTGTGGAGTGTTGTCTGGGGAGGAAAGTTTGAATGTAAGGACGAGGAGTTGGAAGGTATCGGCTGTGGCTTTTAGTTAGGGACCAACCCGGCATTTGCCTGGAAGGAAGATGGGAAACCACAGAAGACCATCTTCAAGGTTGCCGGCGCGGCGGGGGGATTCGAACCTCCTCGCCTCCCGGTTGTGTGCGACTGCCAGCAGTCATGCCGTAACGACAACGGCTAACTCAACCGGTTCGGAACCATTTAAGCTCTGTCTTTTCTCTTCCTGAAAAATTCGAAAATTCTTTTTTGTCAATCTGCCATCCATTCTCAGGAGGTGTCCATAGAACTGTAATCTCTTCATCAGTTTGGAATAATAATAATAATAATAATAATAATAATAATAATAATTATTATTATTATTATAATAATAATAATAATAACGTTAGTTACAGTGCCATATAACCCCAAATGCCTTCTCGAAATGGGTTATGCACGGTGTTTTGTGTGTAATTGGGATGTTTCAAGCCCATTTATTACATACTTCATATAATGTGTGGAGGTAATCGGACTGTTTTCGTGTTAATATTACGAATGGTAAAGTTTACATCTGCTTAACCTACAAAATTAGGTTACACGTATTTGCTACATATATTCCTTCTCTGCTGGTCGTTTGCACTATTGTAATATAAACACTATCTCTGCAAGATAATTATACCGTATATCTAATGTGTGTTGTGAGAAATCTGCAATGACAAGGTATGTGCTAACCAGAAATTACTAGATATACTAAATGGGGTAGGCAGGACTCCTGAGCCGTAGTGAAGGCAACCTGTCTAGGAGATGGAAAACTCCAAAATTAAACCTACAATGGTAGCGTCTGATCCGGAACGGGCGGCTGCCAACAGCGTCTGTATCCCATGTTAGGGACGGCTGATAACAAAACCTGGCTGTAGGTATAAAAGGCAAACCCATCTAATGCATGATGGAGAAATTAACGAGTAATGCCTCGGATGAAATGCCGCTGCCTGGGGAGCGCCAGGGCACGTTTGGAGCCGGTGCTGGACGTGACAGTATGCGAGCCGCCGGTGGTAGAGGGCTGAACAGGCGGGCCCCTACCGGGCAAGATCCCGAAATCATTACAGCCGACAAGCGTTTGCATGATGAGCCTGAGCAGCGAAGTGAATCATTATCTAGTACTTCACCTGCTGAAGGTGCTGCACAGGTAACTCAACCTGTGCTCACCCAGGCAGGACTGCCACGACAGCGTATTAAATGGACAAATGTCATGAATGAAACCATAATACGCACTTATTTTAGGGTTACTGACTTCGGACAGAATTCAGTTGGTTATAGGCAACGCTTACATTTTGAATTTCTGTTGCATTACCCTGAACTAACTGTGACCGAACAGAGAGTATCTGATCAATACAGGGCTATTCTCCGGAATAATCTTATCCCTGAAGCCAGAATGAACACCATTAAAGAAGAGGTACGTCGTGAGAAGGAAGGTGTGAATGGAGACACTCAGAACAGTGTTCCTGAAGAACTGGAGTCGGCACAAGCTGATAGCCAGGACCTTCAAGAAGTAGATCCAGTTTCCATGCAAATTATCGATCAACACCAAATTGGAAAGTTGAAGAATGAAATGATGACTACAGTCATAGAGTTTTATGGAACTGATACAAATTGCAGGCCAAAAATACCGAAAGTCAATGGTTCAAGAAAGCTGACAAAGATACTGAGTATCATGAATCGGGATGTTTTGCCGGAACATGTTGAAGCATCTGCCAATCTGGAATCCCTTCATACTATTATTTACTGTGGTGCAGTAACTGTTGTGAGAGCTATGGGTATTGGACAACATGAACGGAAAAAGCAAATGCCATCGATGCCAAACTGGGAAAGAAGACTTGTTGGAAGGATTGAACAGCTCAGGGCAGATATTGCTAGAATGACACAATATGTTCGTGGTACAAGAACAAGAAAATTACTGAGGAAAGCTGAGCATATAATGAGACAAAACACAGCCCACACACAGCGAGATGTACCGAATTCAACACCTGAAGAGTGCTTAGATACCTTGAAACAAAGGCTGTCTGTTTTATCCGCCAGACTTGCAAAGTATAGGGAGAGTATGAAGAGGAAGAAAGATAACTTCCTTTTCGCCAACTCAGAGAGAAGATTCTATCAGACTCTGGGTAAGATAAAGGTTTCTGCGGACAAAAGCTATCCGACTAAAGAAGAAGTTCAAGAATTTTGGGGAAAACATATGTCTACACCAGCTCATCATGACACTCAATCAATTTGGGTAAGAGAAGAACAGCAAGCTTTCCAAAGATTTGAGCAAATGCAGCACGAGAAATTCACCACAAATGATATTAAGGAAGTTATCAACAACCTAGCGAATTGGAAAGCCCCTGGCCCTGACCAGATTCAGAATTTTTGGTATAAGAAGTTCTGGAGCATCCACAATCGACTAGGTGAGTTCATTAATGATTCCATCCTTCATCCTGATAGCTTACCCGAATTCATCACACGTGGCATCACATATTTGCTTCCAAAAGATCTTCAGAATACATGGGATCCTACAAAATATCGTCCCATCACATGTCTGCCCACGTTGTATAAGATCATTACATCATGCTTGGCTAACAGGATATATGCACACTGTGAAAGAAACAATATAATTGCCGTGCAACAGAAAGGTTGTAAAAAGGGTTCAAAAGGGTGCAAGGAACAACTAATAATTGACTCAGTTGTGTGTGACCAGGCACATTTAAATCACCGAAACCTTCATATGGCGTACATCGATTATAAGAAGGCCTTTGATTCTGTGCCCCATGACTGGCTAGTAGCAGTGCTGCGATTGTATAGGATCAATGAGGTATTTGTCAGTTTCTTGGAAAGGGTTATGTCAGCATGGCAAACTAGACTGTGTCTCAGTACGCCATGCGGAGATATACGAACAGATGAGATATCGATTCGGAGAGGCATCTTTCAAGGAGACTCCCTTAGCCCCTTATGGTTTGTCCTGGCAATGAATCCTTTATCTACCCAGCTTAACTCTACTCACTACGGCTTTTCTATCAAGATTGGAAAGAGAATTGGTACTCGGCTAAATCATCTGCTATACATGGACGACCTTAAACTCTATGCCGAAACAGAGTCGCATCTGGAAAACTTATTGAGAATAGTTGAAGCATTCTCACGAGACATACAAATGGGATTTGGTTTGGACAAGTGTCGGACACTAAAGGTGGTGAGAGGAAAAGTACAGAAGTCCGGGTATGAGCTGGAAGATGGACAGCATATTAGGGCTATGTTGGCAGAAGACACCTACAAATACTTAGGAGTAAAACAAGCTAAGCATATTGACCATGTGTCAATAAAGAAAGATCTGTCCTGTGAATTTGTCAAAAGATTAAAACAAATTATAAAAACGCACTTGAACAGCAAAAACTTAGTGAAAGCTGTTAACACGTATGCTGTACCTGTGCTGAGCTACTCCTTTGGCATAATCAAATGGTGCAAAACGGACATCGAAGGACTTGAACGAAAAATGAGAACGATGCTCACAAAAGGAAGGAAACACCACCCACGATCTTCAATAGAGCGATTGACTCTACCCAGAAGCCTAGGTGGACGTGGGTTCGTTGACATTGATAATCAGATGAAACGGCAGATAGTCAGCCTTAGGGAGTACTTCTACGCAGAAGCGAGGTCATCTGTACTTCACAGAGCCATCAGTGAGGCGGACAGATCAACGCCACTGGTCTTGTGTTAGCAAGAGATTCAACACCTCCTACATACTGACCTTCAGAAGATGGAAGCATGGAAAGCAAAACCTTTGCACGGAAGACATCCAAATGAGGTGAGTCAAGCAAATGTTGATATAATTGCGTCACACTACTGGCTCACTTCAGGACAGATCTTTCCAGAAACTGAAGGTTTTATGCTAGCAATTCAAGACCAAGTCATCCCTACAAGGAACTACCTCAAGTTCATTGTAAAAGATCCCGCTGTACCAGATGATAAGTGCCGCTACGGATGTCAACAGTCAGAAACAATACAGCATATTACATCTGCATGTAGATATTTCCTGGCAACAGAGCACAAACAAAGGCATGATGCAGTTGCTAAAATCTTGCATCAGGAGTTGGCTGATAAGTTTCAGCTTTTGAAAGGAAAGAAAGTTCCGTACCACCAATATCAGCCAGAGTGTGTTCTTGAAAACAATGAATACAAACTGTATTGGGACCGAACTATTTTGACTGATCAATCGGTATCACACAACAGGCCGGATCTGGTGGTTGTAAACAAGAAAACCAAGCAAACTACATTGATTGATGTTGCGATTCCTAACAACAAGAATCTCCAGTCAAAACACATTGAAAAGATCAGCAAATACAGCGAGTTGGTCGACCCTATCAAAAGACAATGGCATGTAGAGCGAGTGAAGACCATACCTATCATTGTCTCGAGTACGGGCGTGATCCCAAGTACCTTGCTCCAAGGCCTTAAAGAACTGGATCTGGATACTGGGCTCTACAAACTAATGCAGAAAGCAGTAGTTCTATCGACAACCAGAATCGTTCGGAAGTTCATGGGTAGCGAAATTCTAGCTTAGAAGTTGCTGTTTCCGTAGCTATATTTTGGTTCACTGAAGCCCGTATAGTTACGTTGTAATATACCAGAAATGTGTTATATGTTCTGTATAAACCGAAAATAATAATAATAATACTCTGGAGAAAAGAAATACCAGGATGTTTATCAGCATTCGGAGAAAATCTTGGACACATTCAGGAAAATACGTTTGAAATTTTACTGTATGGGCATATTCTCACAGGGGAAGTATCAGGTAAGACAGGTCCAAACTTATCTTGAAACTTTGTGGACTCAATCGTTGTACTATAAGAGGACAGCGTGAGGAAAATCAGCCGCCAGATTGAACTGCAAGGCTCCGAAATCCTACCTGACATCCTGGTACCCAGGCATGATGGCTGACGGAACTGGACATTCCTGAGGTACTTTTTTTCCTTTTTTTTTTTACAAAGTTACTTCTTTTTATTCATTTATCTGTTTACAAAGACAGCTACAAACACTAATCATTGACCTCTTGACTACAATTCTCTCTTCAAGGAAAAAAACAAAACAATACAAAACACCAAGAATCATAATGAAAATGAAAATCCACAGCCTGCTTCCAGTCTCCGACCGGGTCAGGAATGGAATGAATGAAGCCCCCATCTAGTGTCGAGGATATGAACTGTGCCTGCTGCCGAGGCCTGACGCACTCCTCTGGAGCAATGATTAAATGCATGACAGATGAAATGAAATGATAGTGGAGAGTGTTGCTGGAATTAAATTTTGACAGGGAAAACCGGAGTACCCGGAGAAGAACCTGTCTGCCTCCGTTTTGTCCAGCACAGATCTCACATGGAGTGACCGGGATTTGAACCATGGACCCAGCGGTGAGAAGCCGGCGTGCTGCCGCCTAAGCCACGGAGGCTACCAAGAATCATAATAGCACTCATAATTTTAGAATTTATATAAAAAGTTGCCAAAAGCACTGTTGATACAATTCCGCTGTACGAGTTTCCATCGTTCTTTTCCGGAGGTGATCCAGAAAACCAGGCAGGGTATTCACCAGGGGTGTTCGGTAACCAGAAAGGTTGTAGTGGATTGCTCCAGCTGCTAGCCATAAGATGGCATTTTTTTCGGCTCATCAAATTCATTCCGTATTACAAAGTTCAGTATATCTTCATCCCTATTGCTTGTAGATGTTAGTTCGTGTATGCTGTGAATAGCATTCATCGTCCAGCGCCACACGCCGTTCGCACTCCCACTCCCTCAGTTCTATTGCACACAGGACAGGCATCATCAGCTACTTGTTGTCGCGTGGCGGGGCGTATAAATGCAGGCGGTCGCACGACCGTGCTTGAGTGCTTGGGCCGTCAGGGCTGTCCCTGCCAACATGTACGGCACTCGCTACTTTCCATTGATTTATTTGAGCGATTCGCCACATGATTTCGGAGACTTGCTGTTCAATCTGGCGGCTGATTTTCCACACGTTGTCCTCTTATAGTACAATGATTGCGTCCACAAACTTTCAAGATGGGTTTTGACCTGTTTCCCTGATACATCCCTTGTTAGAATGAGCGATCATAGGCTGACTTCTTAATCTTACTCGCTCAATAAAATCTAAGAACAACTGGCTGCTTGAAATTGAAAAAGACCTTCTGGAAATATGGATCTCAAGTTATATGGTATTGTCTAAATTCAGGGAGCTAGTAGACAATTATTAATTTTCCAGCCACCCAAACATTGAAACCAACAGAACCTGGATAGTGGAGCGCACAAAAAAAAACATAGCGAGAAGATGAATAGATTTTGGAAGGACAAGCAAGTAAAATCAGCTAGATAGGTTCAATCGCGCTTCTTAGGCGGGCATTACGATGTAAAATCTTTACATGTAGCTAAGATCATCTACCAAAACTATGCAAGCAGTGTCAATAGCTGCAGAGCCATACTTCAGATTTTAACTACAATACTTTGTAGAAAATGGCACATTTAAAATACAAGGGAGATCAAAAAATAAGTTGCACTTTCCAGTTATGGCCATTTATTACACCACCTATACAACAGCAACACGCCTATAACGACATACAATGTAACGTCACTTTTCCACATAGTTTTCAAGAGACTCCAAACATTTCAGCGAACGCACAACCAACTTGTCGATGCCGGATGCATAGGAAGTTTTCCAGCGTTCTGCGACCACACGGAGACAGCGGCCTTCACCTCCTCATCGGTCTGGGAATGTCGACCACCTGTCTAATGATCGCATTCACACTGTTGACATTTGCACGGGTCCTGGATGTTGCGGGCCTGCCCTCGCGATATTCGTCCATGATATCCGTGCGTCCGGCTTCGAATTGATGACACCACTTTACAGTCCCTTGCCGGGAAATGGCCCGCTCCCCATACACAGCACTAATTTCACGATGAATGTCCGTGCAATTCTTTCTTTCGACCCATGGAAATCGGATTGTCGCAAGCTCCTCATATTTGGAGTGAACGTCCAGTCGACGCGCCATTGATTTTGGCCGCTATTCACACCATACAAGGCGAGACACCACAGCGACCTGCCTAACAGATGTGTGGGCAGTGTCTGTCCCTTTCTCCTCTGTACCCACGTTTGTGACCCACAGCACGCTGCTGCAGCACGTTAGTGCAACTAACTTTTTGATACACCTCCGTACATTGGAATTCCTCTGTCATCACCAACAAGACAACAGCTGTCAAAACTGGATCTCATTGTTTCAAAGTGCACAAGAACAAATGGATCAAAGACATTGCAGTACCAAACTCCCACAACATCAGAACTAAGACCCACGAAAAGTGCAGCAAATATATGGAATTGGCAACAGTAACGGAATGCCTTTGGAAACAACAAACAGTCACTGTCATATCAGTTATAATCTCAGCCACGATAGTACGGTAATACCGAAACAGCTCTATACCAACTGGGTCTAGCATTAGACATCCATCACAAAATACAGAAAGCAGAAACACTGAACAACTGTCATAATCAGTAAATTCTTAAATAGCGATTGAATACCAGGAAAGCTTCTTTTGTAAGCTCACGGTAGGTTTGCCGAAGACCAGAAAAACTGTATTTTATGAACAATTTGTGATATAATACGCTTCAGAAACGACAGCAATCAAGGGAAGGAAAAATCAAAGAACTAGAAAACAAGAGAGAACTAGTAGTTCCGTGACAAACTAAAGAGCGTAATTTTCTTAAAATTTTAGAATTAATCTAAAATAGTATGAGATATTATTGTGCCAATTTTGGATGAAATCCATTTGTTAGTAGAGAAGTTACATGTATTTAAAAATCGGACTTATCAGCAGGCTTTAATCATGTTGGCAGCACTGACGTATAATAGTTACTTCAAATTTATTTAGAATATTAGGTACTATACGTATGCAAAGTTTAGAGCTGTTGGCTTGGATATTCTCTGATTTAGTGTATATATATATTAGGGTAGAAATAGAGAGAGCATTTATATACAGTTGGCAGATCTGTTGGCTCTTAAGAATACGCGAATTCATATCAGTTATGGTACACAAATCACATACGAAATTTGGTCCAAATCCATTTGTTAGTATAGAAGTTACGTGCATTTAAAATTTGGGCCTATCAAAAAGCTTAGAATCATGTTGGCACTACTGACGTATACCAGGTACTCCAAATTCATGTAGAAGGTCACGTAATATACGTGTGCAAATTTTCGAGCTCTTGGTTTGCATACTTTCTGATATATTGGTATTAGGATAAAAATGGAGAGAGCATTTTTGAATTGTTGGCAGCCCTGGTTGCTCTTAAGAATACGCATAGTCATTTCTGTTATCGAACACATAGTAAATACGAAATTTGGTTGAAATCCAATGGATAGTGTAGAAGTTACATGCATTTAAAGCTTGAACCAATCAGCAGGATTAGAATCATGTTGGCAACACTGCCATGTATGACCTCCAGGAAGTTAAACTGAAATATTATTATCGACATGTGTGCCAACTTTGGAATAGCTCCCATGTATACCTTCCATGATATCCAACATGCAGCTCAAATTTTAATTGTGATTTTTCAGCAGTTGGTAGCACAGACGTCATTTTCAAATATGGCATTGAGATATTCAGGTATAGATCTTCACTCATATTAAATTTGGTTTTGATAGCTGCAGCCGTTTAGGAGTTGATAGTGCAAAACACACACAGACAGACAGACCGAAGGACAGACAGAATGACAGACACACATTTCCCCGGATCGATCTCATAAGTCTACTTTTTCCTCATTTTTGAAAAATGTGATATGTAGGCTAAAAACCAAGGAACTAGAAAACAAGAGAGAAATATACTGAGAACAAGCAGTTCCGTGAAGAACTATACAGCCTATTTTCATATATCCTGCTCATGTTAATTGCCTCTATCGACATACAAAATTTCAGTTTAATTGCTGTAACAGATTCGTAGATATTGAGAACCGTCTAAATATTTCAGATGGTCGTCAGGTTGGATTTTTATTTTTGTGCTAATACATTAAGATTGTTGCGTACGTGTGGTATTCAAACTTCAATCGCATGATTAGAACACAAGAAGTAAAAACGAGATTTTAAAATTACGCACAGCAGCCATCTAGTGATGATGCAAACAATTGAAATAAATTTGAAGCCAGTGGATCAACATTTGTATAAGCATTTAACGTGCAACGTTTCACGGCACTCGGATAGTTAATTCGCGAGAAACGTCCATTTAAATATTTATACTTCGCGTCGCCGCCATGTTGGATCTGTGCTCACCAGGTTACTGAAAGTCCTATAGGTGAACATACGTTCATAGTCTCTATGAACATTAAAAAAAATTAGTTTGGTTGCTGTAAAAGATTCATAGATATTGAGAACCATTTAAATATTTCGGAAGCTCGCCATTTAGGATTGTTATATGTATAGGCCATAGAGTTATTTACCATTCAAGGACAATTATTGTCTAGCTTCATTATTCAAACTTTCACTTCGATCGCATGATTACGACACAAGAAATAAAAACTTAATTTTAAAATTTCGCACAGCCGCCATATTGAGGTTATGTAAACAATTGCATTAAATTAGATGTCAGTGCATTACAATCTGCAAAATCATTTACTGTACCACATTTCACTGCGCTCAGAGAGTTAAATCACGAGAAATGTCTATTAAAATATTTCAAATTCGCTTGGTCGCCATGTTCGTTTTGTACCTTACAGGTTAATGAAATATACATAGGTAAACTTGTATCAGTACCCTTTATCACCGTACAAAATTTCAGGGTGATATCTGTAATAGTTTTGAAGATATAGAATGTCAGACAAATATTTCGCACAGCCGCCATTTTGAGGTTATGTAAACAATTGAACTAAATTAGACTCCAGTGCATTACAATGTGTATAAACATTTGCTGTACCAAGTTTCATTACGTTTGGATAGTTAAATCGCGAGAAAAGTCCATTTAAAAGTCTCAAATTCGCTTGACCGCCATGTTGGTTTTGTAGTCACCAGGTTTTTGAAAGTCTCATATGTGAACTTCTAGTAGTACTCCTTATCGCCGTACACAATTTCAGGGCGATATCGGTAATAGTTTCGGAGATATTGAATGCTAGTGAAATATTTCGCACAGCCGCCATGTTGGATTGTTGAGACGTAACAAAATTTGAAGGGCACGGTCGAGGTCGCCGGGAATAGTGCTATGAACTTACCGAGTTTCATTGAAATCGCTCCATCCGTTTAGATTTTATTAGGGGGACACACGCACACACCTCACACACACACACACACACACACACACACGCACACACACACACGGACAAAAGGTGATCTCATATGCCTATTTTTTCAAAATTGAAAATAGGCTAAAAATCCACGGGCCAGTTCATAAAGAGGGAATATGGATAAAGAGACCGACAATAGAACTATACAAACAGACAGAGACGATTACAAACAACATCAGGAACAAAGGGCAAAATTTTATGGACACCTACTTAGGATGAACGAAGACAAACTGACCAAGAAGATTTTCAATATAGTTATGAACAGTACACTGAAAACCAATTGGATAAAGGAAACTGTGGAAGACCTCAAGAAACTAACAAGAAGTTCCGTGACGAACTAAAGAGCCTACTTTTCTTAAAATTTAAGATCTATGCCAATGATTAATCTATATGGATCTATCTAGAATAATGCCGAAGTTAAGTTGGTTATATCGAAATTTCTAATTAGTTCGAAATACTGTATACCTGGCATAATGTAGCCTAATAGAGAACTACAGTTGGCAGCCCTGGTGACTAAATATATTCTTAGTTCCATCTCTTAAGGTACAGAATACAAAATTTGGTTGAAGTCCAATGGATAGCATGGACGTTAGATGCAGTTAAACATTGGATCTAACAGCGCGCGTAAAATCATGTTGGCAACAATGACATACATGTATTGGTCAGAAATAATCTGAAATAATATGATCTATTGTTGTGTCAATTTTGAATGAAATCCATTAGTTAGTATAGAAGTTACATGCATTTTAAAATTGGATCTATCAGCAGGCTTAGAATCATGTTGGCAGCACTGACGTATATTAGTTACTCCAAATTAATGTAGAATGCCAGGTACTATACATGTGCAAAGTTTAGAGCTATTGGTTTGCATACTTTCTGATATATTGATATTAGGGTAACAAAAATAGAGACAGTATTTATTAACAGTTGGCAGCCCTGGTTACTCTTAAGAATCGGTATATACATATCCGTTATGGTACACATAGCACACACGAAATTTGGTTGAAATCCAAATGATAGTATAGAAGTTACATGTATTTAAAGTTGGACCTCTCAGCAGGCTTAGAATCATGTTGGTAGCACTGACGTATATAAGTTACTCCAAATTAATATAGAATGTCAGGTACAATACGTGTGCATAGTTTAACGCTGTCGGCTTGCATACTTTCTGATATATTGGTATTTGTATAAAATAAATTGAGAGCTTTTATTAACAGTTGGCGGCCCTGGAGGCACTTAAGAATACGCTCAGTCATATCTGTTTATGTACACATAGCGCATACGAAATTTGGTTGAAATCGGATTGATAGTGTAGAAGTTATATGCATTTAAAATTTGGACCTATCAGCAAGCGTATATTCATTTTGGCAACACTGCGATGTATGGCCTCCTGGAAATTTAACTGCAATATTATTAGCTATACGTGTGTCAATTTTGAAATAGCTCCTGTTCATACCTTCCATGATATCCAACATGGAGCTCAAATTTCAATTGAGATTTTTCAGCAGTTGGTAGCACTGACATCATGTTCAAATATGGGCGTGATATATTCAGGTATAGATCTTTACTCCTACCAAATTTTGTTTCGATTGCTGCAGCCGTTTAGGAGTTGATAGACACACAGCCAGCCAGACAGACAGACAGACAGACACACATTTGCCCGATCTCATAAGTCTACTTCTTCCTCATTTTTGCAAAATGTGAAAAGTAGGCTAAAAATCTCTACAGAATACATGGCAGGCAGGGAAACATACAGAGAAAAGATCAGAACACAGACATTTGAGCAAACGCCCAAAGAGAAATAAAACAGGAAAAAAGTTGGCAGAAGAGAGAAAGGGGAGAAACAGGGGAGAAAAAGTGAATAAATGAGAGGTTTTTGGGAAGATAGAAGAAGGAGAGAGGAAAGTAACATGGAAATTGATTGTGTATTAACGCTCTCCTTAAGGGGGGAATTAACGAAATATTAATAATAATCATAAAAACAAGAAGTTCCGTGACGAACTAAAGAGCCTACTTTTCTTAAAATTTAAGATTCATGCCAATGATTAATCGATATGGATCTATCTAGAATAATGACGAAATTAAGTTGGTAATATCGAAATTTCTAATTAGTTCGAAATACTGTATACCTGGCATAATGTAGCCTAATAGAGAACTACAGTTGGCAGCCCTGGTGACTGAATATATTCTTAGTTCCATCTCTTAAGGTACAGAATACAAAATTTGGTTGGAGACCAATGAATAGCATGGACGTTACATACAGTTAAACATTGGATCTAACAGCGCGCGTTAACTCATGTTGGTAACAGTGTCATGCATGTATTGGTTAGAAATAATCTGAAATAATATGATCTATTGTTGTGCCAATTTTGAATGAAATACATTAGTTAGTATAGCAGTTACATGCATTTTAAAATTGGACCTATCAGCAGGCTTAGAATCATGTTGGCAGCACTGACGTATATTAGTTACTCCAAAGTAATCTAGAATGCCAGGTACTATACGTGTGCAAAGTTTAGAGCTATTGGCTTGCATTCTTTCTTATATATTGATACTAGGGTAACAAAAATAGAGACATCATTTATTAACAGTTGGCAGCCCTGGTTGCTCCTAAGAATACGCATAGTCATAGCTGTTGTGGTACACATACCACATACGAAATGTGGTTGAAATCCAAATGATAGTATGGAAGTTACATGTATTTAAAGTTGGACCTCTCAGCAGGCTTAGAATCATGTTGGTAGCACTGACGCATATAAGTTACCCCAAATTAATATAGAATGTCATGTACTATACGTGTGCATAGTTTAAAGCTGTCGGCTTGCATACTTTCTCATATATATTGGTATTTGGATAAAATAAATTAAGAGCATTTTTTAACAGTTGGCAGCACTGCTGGTTCATAAGAATACGTTCAGTCATATCTGGTTATGTTCACATACAACATACGAAATTTGGTTGAATTCCAATTGATAGCGTAGAAGTTATATGCATTTAAATATTGGACCTATCAGTAGGCTTATAATCATTTTGGCAACACTGCCATGTATGGCCTTCTGGAAATTAAACTGCAATATTATTATCTATATGTGTGCCGATTTTGAAATAGCTCCCATTCATACCTTCCAAGATATCCAACATGGAGCTCAAATTTCAATTGCGATTTTTCAGCAGTTGGTAGCACTGACATTATTTTCAAATATGGCCGTGAGATATTCAGGTATAGATCTTTACTCCTACCAAATTTTATTTCGATTGCTCCAGCCGTTTAGGAGTTGATAGGGGGGGGGGGGGGTACACACACACAGCCAGACAGACAGATGGACAGACAGACAGACAGACAGACAGACACACATTTTCCCGGATCGATCTCATAAGACTACTTTTTCCTCATTTTTGCAAAATGTGAAAAGTAGGCTAATAATAACCATAATAAAGACAAGACCCTGAGCACCTTCTGAATTGCAGCATGTTATCAAGACCATGTGCTATGCAGGACTTGATAGAAGCCAATGACTGTGCCATTCTAAGAGTTGAACACTGGAGAAATGAAATTTAGTGCAATTTATATGTATATTTGTATGTGTTTTGGACATGGATAAGTAAATAAATCATCATCATCATCTCCGAAGAAAATACTGTATTATAATCCACTTCAATAGTTGGTTGGTTCCTCAGTTTAGGGGCTGCAACAACGTGGTCTTGTAGCCCCGTGTACTTTTAACCGGTGTTAACTGAGTGTGACGGCTGTATTAATTTGTGTTATTTGTTCCTAATTCAAGAAAGGGCTGAAGACATTCAATTTTCAAGTAGTTCCTAGTTTTGCTACCAAACGCCACCATCAACGACAACTAGTTCTGAACTTGGTTACTAGATGCCACCGCAGTCGGTTCCTCGTGATGAAGGTTGGAACCTAAGAGCGTTAGTCAAATGTAACCTATAATTTAGCTTCACAGAAGTGTAATTATGGAAGGTTCTTTTACATCCCATAAATTAACTGTATGACATGGAACCGCCGGCTTTACTTCCCCTCCGAAGGAAGGAATACTGAGGAATTTTTGGCGCTCTTAAAAAATCCGACGACTTCGGCTGGGTTTGAACCCGCGACCTTGGGCATAGAAGCTCAGCATGCTACCAACTACGCCACCGAAGCCGCTCCACTTCAACAGTCATCATTAAGGTTCGGATGTTAAGGAAAAGTCATACTTTTTTCCTGAGCTCATTTTACCCGAAATCTGAAAAATAAGTCTGAATGACGGGACCCTGACCACGTTTAAAGCAATTTGATGTTGCCTATAAATGCATATTTCGGCCATTTTTAATGTTTTGGTCATATTTGGTTATAATTTCAGCATTTTTGTTTAAATTGGAGCGTCGTTAACAAGGTGCGTGTTATCTGCGTCGAGTTCCAAACACTGGATTTCCGAATAGTGTGGTAGATATATTTTTCTTTCTTTTCCGGGGATAGGCAGATAGCAGGTTTAGAAGACCTGATTCCAAGGAGGCGTTCTCTACGGACGTCTTTTAGCACATCTTTCTGGACAAGTTAGATTACGACACTGTACGCATGAGGTCACGGAACATGACGATAGTGTGCTTCCACCTTTCAATAGAATGCCACTCCAGTAGATATATTTAGCTCAGAAGCAAGTAGCAAACAAGGAAATGCCATGTTTTTAGGTCATATTTTACAGGTGAGGACCGTTTTTTCAAAACTCGCTCCTTGCAAAATCATAATTTTTCAGGAGAGACAAAAAACTGGTTAGACAAGAGAGCAAATAGGATATTTTTATTAAGTCTATCTTAAACAGTGCATTTGTTAGTTACAATCTGATATAAGTATAGCCAAAAGTACAAATTTGAATAGCTTTTACAAAAAAGTAAGGGGAAAATGTTCGTATTTTTCAAAACTAGCTCATCGCATAAACCTATTGAGTAAACATTTCCTCCACAGCATACATGAAACAAATTTTAAAACATGAAATAGCAGAATTTACACACAGACATTATCACAATACCATAAATGAAGAATGGCAATGGTAATAGTACAGTATATACATTACCAGAGACACAAAACTTAAGAGACATAAAATTAATGAATCTCTGTCTTTGACTAGCCCTGTCTATTCTCAGGCAGTTTCCCCAACTTGTGTATCCTCCATCACATCACTTACATTCAGCTTGTTCTTGGTATGTTTTCCCTTAACAACCGCTTCATAGAACTCCTTAGCGTCCCCATGTATTTGTATGAATTTCATTAATTTTGCCATATCTTGGCTCTTTTCCTTTCTAACGTGATTTACTATTTCCATTTTTGGAGCCAAGTCCATTTCTTTGAAGGAAATCTTTCCTTTATTGAGTATTTCTACAGTGGTTGATTCACCACCGTATGTGTATCGAACAGCGGCTTGTACCTTGAAGTTTTCATGTTTCGTGTATTGAATGATGCGGGTTTTTGTGATGTTGAAAGGTAGTTTCCCTTTCAAAATCTTTCTTGATTTTGCCTTCAGATCATAGATGTTCCAATCTTTATGCAGTATTCTCACTTGTCCGTGATCTCTGAGTAGGCTATGATACTCCATAGGCGATAAAATCTCTTCTTTCTCTCTGTATTTTTCTCTACGTTCCCGAACACTCGATCTGGCGGCAAAAAGCTATGACCTCGAATGGGAAAATAATGTTCAACTGATTTGAAAACTTTAGACTTTTCGAGGAAACATGTCACAGATGTTAATAAAATACTATTCTTAATTTGGGATACACAAGAGTCTGAAAATAGCCTACTATTTTAATCTCTAGCCCCTTCCTTGTGAAGATTATTTTCTAAGTGCTGAAAATAGTCTTTTACACCCGAAGCTATTTCATTCGCTCCACGACCCCCTTCTGTCTCCAACCACGTATAAAAGAAAACTTTACTTTTGTCCAGTGGCTTTTCGTTTGTCATGACACAAAAATTATATAACCATGCTTGTCTCAGGTAAAATGCTTCCTCTACAGATACTTTAGGAAGGGGTTGATTTTGTTGCATGTCAAATATAACATCAACATGACTAACATCCTTTTCTTTAAGTATGGAGAAAAATGTATTAGCTCTTGCTTTGTGTAATTTATAATCAATGCGAGCATTGTTCCTTACAACGTCATTTTTCGTATCTTTAATTATCCGTTTTTCTCCGTTCGCAACCAAACACGATGGACAGGAAAGTGCTGAGGAATTAAAAACAAAACACTCCTGCTAGGAATACCAACATTCATTCATTAAAAGAAACAATGGAATCTTACATGTCAGCAAATATCCCGCGTTCTAGCGACGTTTGCTGTAATGAGCGAGTTTTTGTATACCGCATATCGTAGTAATGAGCGAGTTTTGGGAAAACGGCCCAGATTTAGCGGCTTGTAGTGATGACAATAAACAACTTTTGCTAAAATCAGTTTAAGGACATGAAAGCCAAGTAACCTAACATTCACATCCCATATATAACTCAATTCACCCCATTTTTGCAATGAGCGAGTTTCGAAAAAACGGTCCTCTTTTAGGTCATAATTAGCTAGTTTTAGGGCATACTTGCTTGCATATTTTGTACTTCGCTAGGTCTTAAATTTCCGAACCCTAGTCAGCATCTATTCCGTCCTCGTGAGCTACCATTAAAATGTAACAACAGTGTATCACATTTGACAATGGCCAAGCAGTGAATGATGGAAAGTTGATAGGAAGGGACAGGGTTAGGGCTAAAATTAATAATGGCTGCACCGATTGAATTAAAATGTAATCTGGCTGGCGATACCACCATGTGCTGTTAATGTAGCTTTTGTAGAGGAGCTATTTTATACATGGAATAATGCTTTCATGAAGGGTTAGAAATGGCCGTACTAGCAAAGCATAATGGATGAGAGAGGTCAATTAGCATAGAATGAAGCAAACCACGAAATTCTTCTGTCCGTTAGTGACTAATGGGTAAAATATGGATGGAGTAGAGTGAAAACCGGTTGGTTGGTTGGTTCCTCAGTTTAGGGGCTGCGACAACGCGTTCATGTAGCCCCGTGTACTTTGGGTGTGTGTAGAATCTGTCTGATAACCGGTATTAATTGTGATGGCTGTATCAGTGTTGGTTGGTTCATAAGTTTAGGGGCTGTGACAACGCGGTCATGTAGCCCCGTGTACTTTGGGTGTGTGACGAATCTGTCTGATAACCGGTGTTAATTGTGATGACTGTATTAGTGTGTGTTATCTGTTTTTTAATTTAAGTACTGCAACTTAGAATTTTTCAAATAGTTCCTACTTTTGCCGCCAAGCGTCACCGTCAACGACTACTAGGCCAAGTTCGGAACTTAGCTACTAGACGTCACAGCAGTCGGCTCTTGGCAACGAACGTAGAAACCTAAGAGCGTTGGTTACATTCTTAGCCTATCCAATTTAGCTTCACACATGTGCAATTAGTGGAAGGTTCTTTAACATGCCATAAATCTATGACATGAGACCGCCGGCTTTACTTCCCCTCCGAAGGAAGGCATACTGAGGGATTTTTAACGCTCTTAAAAAATCCGACGGCTTCGGCCGGGTTTGAACCCGCTATCTTGGGCATAGAAGCTCAGCATGCTACCGACTACGCCACCGATGCCGCTATTAGTGTGTGTTATGTGTAATTCAGGTAAGGACTGCAGACGATTAATTTCAAGTAATTCCTACTTTTGCTACCAAATGCTACGGTCAACGACACCTAGCTGCGAACTTGGCTACTTGATTTCACCGCAACCAGCACCTGGCGACGAACGTTGGAATCTAATTGTGCACTAATCAAATCTCACCTACAAATTTAGCTTCACACAATTGTAGTTAGTGGAAGGTTCATTTTCATGGCATAAATCTATGACATGGGCCCGCCGGTTTTACTTCCCCTCCGGAGAAAGGCATATTGAGGGATTGTTGACGCTCTTAAAAATCCGAAGACTTCGGCCGGGTTTGAACCCGTGAACCTGGGCATAGAAGCACAGCATGCTACCAACTACGCCACCGAAGCCGCCAGGGAGAAGTCTGATGGATGGAAACCACTCCAAAACTTTAAAATCTCTTCTGTCATTAATGTCTATGATTTGATATCAGGTTTTTGATACGAAATACAGATCATCCATGGACGTCAATTCGAAATACCTGCACAGGCCTATCAGAAGATCACACGTATGTATTATTCTTATTATTATTATTCTTTCTTCTTTAATCGTATCGGCCAATTAAGGACCACGTTATTTCAACTGGCTTCTCTGGGCATTGATCATTGCCCAGTGTTCCTTCATACGTTGCCGGTGTTGCTCTTTTCCCGTCTTCAACTTCGGTTTTTCTTGAAAACCCTGGTGGTCGTGTAGTTTCTTCCTGAGGGGATTGCCTTCTTGAATATCCCCACAGGTAATTTCCATCCCTTGCAGGTCACTTTCCACCTCATCGAACCAGGCTGGATTGGTCTTCTTATTTTTAAAATAGTTAAAGATCCGGTTCGTCAATCGTGTGGGTTTCATTCTAAGCAAGTGGCAAGTGGCCATAAAATGCAATCCTCCTTTTCCTCATTACATCAGAGATCTTCTGGACATGAATATACAGCTCATAGCTATGCCGTCGTCTATATTCACCGTTGTCTTTAATCGGGCCAAGAATTTTCCTCAAGATCTTTCTTTCCTTGATCTCCAATTTTTCAACCGGGCCTTTCTTGTTCATGGTGAGGCATTCCGCTGCGTACAGAGCCTCTGGTCGTATGACAGTGCAATAATGCCTAAGTTTTGCGTTATTGTTATTATTATTATTATTATTATTATTATTATTATTATTATTATTATTATTATTATCATACCGACAGCACTAGCCTCCGTTGCTTAGTCGGCAGCACGCCGGCCTCTCACCGCTGGGTCCGTGGTTCAAATCCCGGTCACTCCATGTGAGATCTGTGCTGGACAAAACGGAGGCAGACAGGTTTTTCTCCGGGTCATCCGGTTTTCCCGGTCAAAAATCTCATTCCAGCAACACTCTCCACTAGCATTTCATTTCATCTGTCATTCATTTACTCATTGCTTCAGAGGAGTGCGACAGGCTTCGGCAGCCAGCACAGTTCATATCCTCGCCGCTAGGAGGGGGCTTCATTCATTCCATTCCCTGACCCGGTCGGTCCACTGGAAGCAGGCTAAAGCGCAGCGTTAAGTCAAGGGACCAATCTCTCTGCTGACTCGGTAGACGCGTGGGTTTGAGCCCCATCGTCGGCGTCCCTGAAGTGGTTTTTCGTGGTTCCCCATTTTCAACGCCAGGCAAATGCTGGGACAGTACCTTCTGACAGGCCACGGCCGCTTCCTTCCACATTCTTGCCCAGGAACATTCATCTTCATCCGTTCCATCTCTCATCCTGGCGCGCAGGTAGCCTACGGGCATCAACTAGAAAGACCTGAACTTGGCTTCTCAAGAGACCACACGACAAACAAAGAAATATCATTACTAAAAGCCGTACCGTCGTTGACGGGTAATTTATGAGCGCTCTGTAATTTTTAATGATTCTAATACTGAAACATGGCCTACCGTATGGTGGTGATAATAGCCGTTCCCATTTTTGAACTTTCTGGTGCAGCGAGCAACGTGCGGCATTTGTATACTGAGAAGAGGAGGGTTCGATCCTAGAAGTTGTTTTCCGTGGTTTCTCAAAGTCAATTTAGTTTTACTTATAATATTATCAGAAGCCTTGCTTTGTTCAAAGAACACTTCTGTTCGGATCATAAAGATGTTCAAAATATATTTTTGATGAAAAATAAAGTAGGACATTCATCAATTGTTCGTACATTTTTTGTGCTTTCTTGCCTCCCGAAGCACTTCAAGAAACAGCAACGTTACATTTTTTACTGCTACGTGTTACCCCTAGTGGCAAGTTCGTTTTTTTTTTAGCGTATGGATTTTAGTGCCGGGAGTGTCCGAGGACATGTTCGGCTCGCCAGATTTGTAGCTGCTTCGAGACGGACACCCAATGGGTGAGCTACAAGTACCGTTGGGGAGGGAAGTGGGAATGTAAGGATGAGGAGTTGGAAGGTAGCGGCTGTGGCCTATAGTTAGGGACCAACACCGGCATTTGCCTGGAAGGAAGATGGGAAACCACAGAAGACCATCTTCAAGGTTGCCGGCGGGGGGATTCGAACCTCCTCGCCTCCCGGATGTGAGCGACTGCCAGCAGTCATGCCGTAACGACCACGGATAACTCACCCGGTGGCAAGTTCGTTAATTGGATTACAATGGGTAAAAGCACAACACGAATGGCCCTTTTTAGAAATATTAGCTTTATTGCAGGTTTAGAAAGTTACACCACACAATAAACATTTGGAAACCAATTAGCAGTCTCAGTCAAGTTTCTCCCTTATGGAGTTCACTCACCCCTTTCAGTCACGCACAGAAGTTATTCCCTCACTAATGAGGTAAACCCGTGTCCTGGCTAGAAAGGACTGCACTCTTCCTCTTGAAAACCAGCCTCAGTCTGACACTCACTTGTTCTTGAATACACACTGGTTGCGTTCACGGTAGCAAACAGTTGATCAACAGCTCCAATGCTGATGCATCGGGAGCGGGATCAGGTTTTACGTGTACCTGTGAACGGTTTGCTCCATCTGATCTGTAGCAGCGCGCGTTGTTCGAAAGTAGACAAGGGCGATGTTGAAATGATCAGATAATCTTATGAGAGTGAATGCTGATATTTGATCAGTATCTAATTTACCTTTAGTTTTGCAACTTGGAACGAAATTGCTCTGAAACTATGTACCGAAGGCTGTGAACATGTATCAAACCATACTTTGCTCCCGATAATATTAGGCCTACGTACGTAAATTTCTTGTCTTTCTGATACGGCATTTATTGTGTTATGCTAGTTCGGCGACGGTAAAGAATACTTGACAGTTTAACGTATGGTAGGCTACGGTATATTAAGGTGGTATATCTCAAGATTTATGATAATTGAAGTCATTTTAATCCCTTCAAATTGAACACGGTAGGTTAGGCCTACGTCTCAATAGACGAATATTTATTCAAGAATATCAATATACGTAGCTTTGATTTTATTAATGTAGGGTTATATCATATGAGAAGGGTCAAGAGTCTGCAAGTCTAGCAGTAAACCTCTTACCAGTCATCCACACATGATGACTTCATTATTTGTTAGCACTGCTTCATCTATCTAATTTGTTCCTGCTTCTTATATTTGAAGCTTTTGGATTTATTCATCAGCTTAACTGTGCTGTACAGTTTTTAGTTACTGTACTATACAAATTAATTGTATTTACAAAAAAAATCAGGTTAGATTGCAAAATTAATTTGAAACACTACAAGAATATAAAACACATTGTCCCCTACCTGTCAACTAGGGGTATTTATCTGGATCATTACCCTTCCCCTATCCAATAAGGTCAGATGACCTCAAGGTTCCACCCTTTAAAATTATAACCAGCATCTAGAAATAAAATTTCTGGGTCCCTCATCTAAAGCAAAGGAAATCATGGTACGAGCCTGTATTATCCTTGTTATACCGGTACCTTACTTGTTTACACTCCAATATTAGTACTTAAAGAGAAAGGCACAACATGAACTGTTGATGGATTACCTTAAATATTAGTCTCTTACTTGGCAGTCCATTCTCCTCCTAACAATACACAACTGGTTTCCATACCATATTCCCTATAGGCTACTGTTCATCTAATGAAAATGAAAATGAAAAATGTTAGGCTACAGATTTTTGGTTGAAAACGGTTGTCTAAAAGATGCTTTCACAATTGATTTTTCAATAGATCATGTCAACAAATGGTCCAGTAACAAAGAAAGAATTAAGGAAAGTAGGGCATTTTAAAATTATTGCAACCCAAGTCTGGACAGTATAGAATGAGGTAGAGGAAACTAGACTGCAAAAATATAAACTGAAAAAAAAAATAAGATGTAAAAAGCAGGAAAGTACCAGGATGAATGACTCCTAGGAACAAATATAAATGAAACAGTGCTAAAGAATACATTTTTCTGTGATAATTTGAAGCCATTCTTTTTTTTCAGCGTTGCCTATACAAATTGTCTTTGCTGCTTCTCAGTCGGTCAACATGGGGTAGAAAATTATAAATATGTAAACACACTCCTGGAAACATTTACATGTATTAGTTGCCCATTGCCCTTTTTAGGTGTGATAACTAACTAATACATGTAATTTTTTCCAGGAGAGTGTTTATATATTTATAATTTTGTACCCGAAAAGCAGCGATAACTACATTTTATCTTGAATTTCAGTACATAATCATTACCAGCTGCTTGATGTACGATACTGGTACTTCAATGGGGTTTGGCTAGTGGGCTCGCACAATTGCATACCATTACCGAAGGTAACATTCATGACTCATCACTCTCTTAAAGATATTGATACTTGGTTACTAACAATTCCCTTTGTTGCTCAATATGTGCCTGGTAGATAGATGGTTGGTACGAATCAGCAAACTAAATGTTAAAAGAAGTAATATCTTCCACCTAGGCTCATTACCAGATTGAATACAAATGAAACTACAGTACAAAAGAACTATACCGTAGGTGTAGTTTTGTAACAAACATAGTTCATTCAGTCACCGTACAAGAACATCAGGTCTTCTGTGGTCAGCAGCAAATAATGCTGTGTGAATGAATATGCAGATTATAAAGTGAAGCATCACTGTAATGAGCTGTTAAAACTCAGGCAAGCTGCGATAAGGTAAGAAAATATTGGACAAACTGGGTAAGTGCTGTGTTGAACAGTGCTCAATCTTCTCTGCTTGTGTAAGAAGAGAAATATATTATATTTCTTGAGTTTCAGTACATAGGCCTAACCATTACCAGCTTCTTGGTAGCCTACTGCAGTGAACCTAGGCTAGTGAGCTTGCCTAATTGTAGCCTATACTGTACAGTACTAGTAGGTAATATTCATGACTCCTCACTCCCTTTAAGTTATCATTATACTAACAATTTCCTTAGCTTGTAACTTAAAGCCTCCTTCCCAATCCTAGCCTCAGTTAAAAATGCATGCACTACTACCGACACCACAGCATTTTGAAAGGTATCCTGTACTGTTAAAATAGATAGATAGATAGATAGATTTTTATTAATTCCATTTGATCAAATACATGCATTCAATACATTTTTGATATAGGACACGTCAGAATTTACATGCATAAAATAAAAGAACTAACAGGTATATATTACTAAGATTATAACTATTTATAACTTATTATAATAGCAAATCTTAATAGATACAATCTTATTGCACAACTATTTACACCTCACTCTATTATCATAATATGAAAACTTAATTCTATAAATACAACAACATACAGCTAGGTATTAAAATTAAATTAAAAAAGTAAAATATAGTTATAGATTCCATCACTCCTATACGCTAAAATATTCAACTACTGAGTAAAAACAATGGCACTGCAGATAAGCTTTCAACATTCTATCAAAGGTTTTTATTTTTGGGGCCAGTTTTATATACTGGGGTAGTTTATTGTATAATTTAACTCCAGTGTGAAAAGTTCCTTTTTGATATATGCTTGTGTGTGTGTGTGAAATATGAATGTTTTGATTTTGTCTTGTGTTATGCCTATGAACATCATTGTTTGTTTTAAGTAAAACATCTTTATTCATTAAATTCTTTTTAAAAAACATAATACTTTCAAAGATATATATGCAGGGCAGTGGGAGAATGTTTAAATCTTTAAACAGAGGTCTACATGATTCTCTCGAGTTTACATTTGCCATAATTCTAATCGCTCTCTTTTGTATCCTAAACGTGCTTAGTACATCTGGCGACATACCCCAAAATATGATCCCATATCTTAAGTATGAATGGAAATAAGCAAAATAAGTATTTCTTAATGTGTGCATGCTAGTGCAGGTTTTCAAAATACGTAACGCAAAGCACATCGAGTTCAGTTTAGTATTCAGATATTGTATATGTTTATTCCATTTCAAGTCTTGTTGTATCCATAGTCCTAAAAACTTTGTTTCTGATGTATTTTCTATTTGATGACCATTTAATGTTATATTGGGCATCGCAGGATTCCTATTCTGTATAGTGTGGAAATTTAGACATACTGTCTTTTTATAGTTTATTATGAGGCGATTATCTTGTGACCATTTGGTTAACTCTCCTGTAACGGAGTCAGCAGACTGCTGTATGACCTGTTTAGTTTCACCTTTTATTACGAGTGTTGTATCGTCCGCAAACAAAATTTCCTTATGTGAATGAACGTTCTGTGTTATATCATTGATATATAGAAGAAAGAGTAGTGGGCCCAAAACCGATCCCTGGGGTACTCCAAATTCAATAATTCCCTCATTGGACAATGTTTCATTAAGTAATTTGGTTCCATCATCCTTGTGTCTCAAGCTTACTATTTGTTTACGCCTTGTTAAGTAAGACTCTATCCATTTATTAGCTAGACCTCTAACACCATATTGATTTAGTTTGGTAAGGAGGATTTTATGGTCAACTACATCAAATGCTTTCGATAAATCCAAGAATAGGCCAGTTACATGTTCCTTATTGTCAATTAATTTCAGTATACTATTACTACATTCGTAAATTGCTGTCTGTGTAGATTTTTCCGTTCTAAATCCATGTTGTGAGTTTGATAATATTTTATTTTTTTCTATGAAACTTATCAGTCTCTTATACATAATTTTTTCCACAATTTTTGCAATACCAGTTGGTAAGGTAATAGGACGATAGTTATCTAATTCATCTTTTGAACCGTTTTTGTGCACTGGAATTACTTTTGATAACTTCAAAATATCCGGGTAAGTTCCTGAGAGAATTGAACTGTTTATTAAGTGCGTAAGTGGATTTATTATATTTTCGGCACATTTCTTTAAAATTGCATCAGGGATGCCATCAATGCCAGCACAGAATTTATTTTTTAGCTCTTTTATAACTATTCTTACCTCTTCACTTGTGACATGATTTATAAATAAAGAATCACTGCATATATTTATTTTATTATTAGAATTTAGTGTATTTACCTGTGATTTATTTAATAATTTTTGCGGAATTTCCAGAAAATAGTCATTAAAAGTGTTTGCTATTTCCTCTGGATTATTAATCACTTTATTATTTCTGGTCAGTGTAATGTTCCTTTGTATTTTAGCATATTTTCCAGTTTCTTTCTTTATTACGGACCACATAGCCCTGTTTTTATTAGATGATTGGGAAATAAAATTATCATTATGCATTTTCTTTGCTAGTCTTATTACCTTATTTAATATGCTAGTGTATTTTTTGTAGTATAAATTGAATTCAGGTGTTGTGTGGTATTGTTTATATAATTTGTGTAGAAATTTCTTTCTTTGACATGAATTTATAATCCCTGTTGTTATCCAATTGCTAGTTTTGTTATTTTGAACAGTTCTTCGTTTAAAGGGGAATGCTATTTCAAAATAGTGTTTTAGGGTACTGTTAAATGCATTAAATTTATCATTTACATTTTCTAGTTCATAAATTTCTGACCATGTTTCCTTATTTAATAAGTCATTGAAATATGTAACATTTGCTTCAGTGAATGACCTGCACTTTGATTTTACTCCATTATCATTATTATTGATTACTTCGGATACTTCAAAACTCAGTATTTGTCCATGGTGGTCACTAAAACCCGGACAATAGACTTCTATTGAATGGTGATATTTATCTGTATTTATAAAAATTTGATCAGGAGTGGTTTTACTAAATTTTGTTATTCTTGTTGGTGTATTTACTGTAGGTTTCAGTCCATAGGAAATTAGTAACTGGTTTAATAATTCACAATTTCTATCAAGTTTTAAGAAATCCACATTTACATCCCCACAAATTATTATATCGAAATTTACTTTGCTCATGTTATTGAGTAACAATTCTAGTTTATCTATAAATAGAGGAAACTTTCCTGACGGAGAACGGTATACGCATACAATTATTAACTTAAACTGCTGAATTTTTACGGCAGAGAATTCAAAATCCTGTTCCATAATTAGATAATCATAAGCTGTTATCTGTTCATGATCTAAATTATTTCTTAAGAAGATGCAAGTACCACCATGGCTAATATTAGATCTAGAGTATTTACTAGCTTGTATAAACCCTGGGAATTGAATTAATTCAAGTTGTTCCTCTTTCAGCCAATGTTCTGAAATACATAGTGCTGAGATGTCTTTAAGTTCATTTTTAAGCATTAGATTTATGTAATCAATTTTATTATAAAGAGACTGGACATTCTGGTGGTAAATTTTAAATTTGTTACTTTTGCAAGCTTGTGTTGGTGATTTATTTACATTATTATTATCATAATTGTTATTATTATTGTTGCTAGACAAATCCGAAATACCATTGTTGCACTCCGTTAAATTTGACTTCAAAAGATGTGAATGCCAAACCTCACGTTTGGCTTCTTCTACCAGTTTCCCTGCTTCCACTCTAATGATATTACTGTCGAATTATTCTTACCATTTGAATTTACAATTTTGCAGATTTCATCACTAAGATACTCTTTTCCTAATCTATTTAAGTGTAGGCCATGCCGAGTGTGGAACTTCCTGTCTAATTTACTTACATCTACAATTTGGACATTTGGAAAACTCTTACAAATTTTATGAATTTTTCCATTTGTAGCCTCTATTTCTATATTTACACATGACTTGGGAATTAAATCGTGTCTCTGCGGAATGTTTACAATAATGACATTTGTTTTTTGCATGGATGGCAATGTACCCTTTAAATCTTTGATTACCTTTTTACTCTCATTTCTATAGACGTCGTTTGCTCCAGCGATGATCACTGCGTAGTCCTTTGCAGTAAGGGACGCACACTCTCCTATCATCCCGTTCGTGACTTCTGCAATCTGAGCTCCTGGCTTCACTGTCGAAGTGACCTCCATTTCTCGGCTTCTCTCCAAAACGCTTGCTGCTACATCTCGCCCGTGGCTATCCGCAAATATCCGCATCTTCCTGGATTTTCTCTTTATCACTTTCTTCTTTTCTTCTTGAGGAAAGTCATCATTTTCTTCGACAAGCACTCCAAATGAATTTGAGACGGGAATTTCAGTTACATGTACTCCATTTATAGGCCTAGGCTTATTCAATCTTACCTTACCAGCAATCACTGTCGACCAAGTTTCCTTGCTTTCCCCTCTGTTTCCTTTTAATTTATTCAACTCTTCCATTAACTTAGCAATATCTTCCTTTAGCAGCTTTATAATTTCGTCTTTTGAGGACAGTTCGTTTCTCAGGTTATGACATTCGCATGACGGTAGCGGTAGGCCTACATTACGACAATCGGTTTCACTTTTCTCCTCATTCAATTTTACCTGAGATCTTGTGATGATTTTATTTGCATTTTTTACTTTTATTTTGCACGACGAGCATAAATCCGTTACGGTTACACAACCTGACGAGATACTAACACTGTTGACTGTCGTCATACTAGAGATGAATACATTCCATAACATACTGTACAGACAAGGGAGTGAGTAAAATAATTTAGCCTTATGTCACAATTTCTAAATCCATTCCCATAATTCATTTTACTTATTAGTCAGCTCATATTTGAGTACAGAGACCGAACCTGTTCCCTGAGAGAAAATCATCGCTCGTTTGACAAAAGGAAGTCATGGATGGAAATTATGGTGTTGGATTAATTGAAGCATGGACAGAATACAGTATGTACAAACAATAACTGTTACAAAATGTTAATACTCAGTCAGGTTGAGATAAGGTAAGGAAATATTGGACAAACTGGGTAAGTGCTGTGTTGAACAGTACTCAATTTTCTCTGCTAGTGTAAGAAGAAAAATATATTATATATCTTGAGTGTCAGTACATAACCATTACCAGCTTCTTGATGTACTGGTCGCCTATTGCAGTGAACCTAGGCTAGCAAGCTTGACCAATTGTAGCCTATAGCCTACTGTACAGTACCAGTAGGTAATATTCATGACTCCTCACTCCCTTAAAGTTTTCATTTTACTAACAATTTCCATTACAGGTTACTAAGCTTGTAACTTAAAGCCTCCTTCCCAATCCTAGCCTCAGTTAAAAATACATGCACAACTACTGACACCACAGCATTTTGAAATGTATCCTGTAGCCTAGGCTACTGTTAAAATATAGATCAATATGTAGCATACACACAGGAGAGTGAGTGAAATAAATTAGCCTTATGTCACAATTTCTAAATCCATTCTCATAATGCATTTTACTTAATAGTCAGTTCCTATTTGAGTACAGAGTCCTAACCTGTCATCAGAGAGAAAATCATCACTCGTTTGAAAAAGGAAGTCAAGGATGGAAATTTTGGTGTTGGATTAGTTGAAGCATGGACAAAATACAGTATGTGCATACAATAATTGTCACAAAATGTTAATACTCAGGCATGTTGAGATACCGTAAGAGAATGAAATAAAGGACAAAGGACAAAGTGCTATGTTGAAGAGTGCTTAATTTTCTCTCCTTGTGTAAAAAGAAATTTATATACAGTATTTATGTATTATATCTTGAGGTTCAGTGCATAATCATTCCCAGCTTCTTGATGTACCGTACTGGTAGCCTACTGCAGTGAACATTGGCTATTGAGCTTGCCCAATTATAGCCAATGGTACGGTACCAGTACGGTAGGTAATATTTATTACATTGAAAGGAATGTGGATGTTTAATCTAGACCTGAACAGCAACCGAGAAGCAAGATAACTGTTAAGATAAGACTGCTAATGCCATGAAAAGAAAAGTAATGGTTACCGGTACTTGAAATGCTTACCCAGGGAAGCTGGTTTCTTTCAAACATAGAAACATATTTATAGTCTAGGGCCTGTACAAGACCAAACTAACTTCATTCAGTCCAAGCTGAAAGCCGGGAGGGGGGGGGGGGGGGGGGGGGGAGGTCTTGCGGGTCTGATAATGAGCTGTGTGAATTTAAAATACCGTACAATTTAGTGAAACATTTACGATTGTTTCAAGAAAAAATATTGGCCTAGTGAATAGGTTTTTCTACATTCTTGAAAGGAATGTGGATGTGTAGGCTAATCTAGACCTAAACAGCATCCAAGAAGCAAGAGAACTGTTCAGATAAGTCTGATAATACCATGAAAAGAAAAATACTGATAGGCTACTAGTATTTCCCAGTCATTACATTCTGATCAGCCGAACACTTAGTTTCCTATTGGAAGAATCACCTAATAATGCAGGCACAAACAGATCTACGGTAATTCTTATATTCTATTGCATACAAATCCTTAACCCAACAAGTACCAGTAGCCAACGGTATTGAAATAATTTATTTTTGAGTCAAGACTCTTGACAATAGGTCTTAGCCTATCAGAATTTGGGGTAGGCCCAGTACAATTCAGGTATTTTTATACAGTACTGGTAGCCTATGCTTGCTCCAAATGAAAGGTATTTTTATACAGTACCGGTAGCCTAGAAGTTTGATTCTCTCTATACTGCCTACACAACAATATATTCATCGAGATACAGTATTCAGCCCAAAGCATAGGTTAAAATCGTATTTTCAGACCAAATTACCCCAGACAAGTGATGAAAAAACGCTGAAACATCGATTTAAAAACTTTAAAAATGCACATTGCCTCTAAAAATGAAACCACACACCTGAATTCATATAATTTTTAATACTTGTAACAAAATAAAGAATGTAACATCCGATATGTCAGGTTATGTTGTTTCACACATAGGTTAAAATTTGTCGCAACTGCGGTCCGTAAATCGGAATAAAGATTAATCACGAATTTAACACAATGCAGGTCATTTTATAGGCTATAGAGGGACCGTGATGTTGTGTTCTTCATTATTATTTCAGTATTCATCAGTTTAGGAACTATTTTGAGCGATTTCCACAATGTTTACATTTGTTTTTAAATCTACTTCATGCTACGCCATGTTGGATTTAAACATGTTCCGTGGATGGAGCGAAGTTTTTCTACGCTCCATAAAATGGCGTCCGCTCCATGGAACAAGTTTAGGGAGCGCTCCATCACACCACGTTCACAGCGTACTTTCTTCAACAGTTGATCAACTGTTTGCTACCGTGAACGCAACCACTGTCTTGCCGTCCACAGGCTAGGAAACAGTCCACTGCGTTTCGCAATTCACCACAATAACTTCCGTCGCACTGGAAAACACACTCGCTCGGCACATCGCCTCAATACTTCTGTCGCACAGTCAAACACACACTCCTCAAAAACACAGTTCGTACCTCACTGGCCAGGTCGCTTTATATATAGCGGGGCTGGTGACTCAATGGATGTTTCTAGAGTAGACCAGAGTTTACACCTTCTCGAGATTTCCAGTACTAGGCGGACCAAGAACCTTCTGGACTATGTCCTAGTTCTTGCAGCCCCGATGCATAAGGCGCTGGTAACACTCAGTCAGGAATAGCCTGGGGCGGCCTGAGTCACGCACGGGCAGCGAAACTGTCTAGCATTCGTAATTACAGTCTCTGACATTGTATTCCTTGTTTCATTTATTTATACGGATAAATCATGAGGAAATCATAAATATTAGGTATTTATTTGCAAATACGTTGGTAGGGATAGGTCGAAACTCGACCAAGATGTGATTACGTAATATATGGACGACCTCTAATCCGTGCACCATGGAGCGCAACGGTTACTGTAACCAGATTTGTAATGTGTACGTACTTCAAAAATTAGTTGATCGGCGGCTATCGGCTGAATCGTGCAACCATCCAGCTGGTGAGTTAGTCGCGGATGCTGCTGTACGAAGTTCGGTTCATCAGCTGGCGGAACGTGTGCGAAAACCTAGAAGATTTGCTAGAGTTTAATTACAGTACTTGACCGTGAAAGACAATATTCCATCTTTGGTATAAATGAACCGGCCGCTCGAGGCCAGTCGTATGTGCGTGAATATAAATTCGTATGAACATGCGTATAAATGGGACGGCTGGTCGTAGGGGCGTGAGAAATTTAGAGCGAGTCTACATATTACTTGACATTCCCTTGACAGAGCAAAGTAGGCTACTCGTAGGTCATTTCTGCATATTAGTTTACAATAGTGTAGGGCTTATTACTTGAGTGTATCGGTGCAATAGTAACTACACCTTCATAGCATTGTTGGTAGAGGGAGAATGATTTTTGATGGGATCGTCACTTCTCAGTCTTGCAACATTGTAGATATTAAACTAAATAGTTCTTTTTTGGGTGCTTAATGCTTTAGTATTTATCAGTAAAAGTTGCCACACTTTCAAAGTTATCTCCGTGGCTTTTGTTTTAGTTGTCCTTGTGGGTTTGTAGAGCTATAAGGTGCGTTCAAAATGTAACGAGCCGGAGGCATAATTACTGAAACCAGTACCTGTATGTTCAAAGTATTGGCCCTGGCTGTTGAGGCACTTGTCCCACTGTGATACGAGGCGGTGAATGGCTGTTTCATAAAATTCCCTGGGCTGCGATGTGAATCAGTTCCACACGTACAGCTGGACGACGGCGTCCGAGGTGAATCGTTGGCCCTACAGAGCCCTTTTCAGGGGACCAAACATGGCGTAATCACAGGGAGAGTGGTCTTGACTGTATGGAGGGTTGCCGAGAACCTCCCATTTGAATTTCTGCAGGAGTGCCGCGACTGTGTTCGCCGTATGAGGTCGTGCATTATCGTGGAGCAGAATGACCCCACGGGTGAGATTGCCTGGTCGTTATGTTTTGATCGCTTGGCAAAGGGTGGTCAAGGTTTGCGAGTATCGCTGGGCGAAGGAGAAGTGTATCAGAAGGGGGCCATCTTGGTCAAAGAAGAACGTCAGCATTACTGGCAGCGTTGGACGATTGATGCATGCTGCTGCTCGCTTTGTATCGTCACGTGACGTGCACGCGTGCCCTCTAGCGACGGGCTGTGACCTTCCACGCTCTGGTCAGAACCTCACTTCGTTACACACGCCACGATTAGCCGATGTCGTCACCGGTTTTCACATTCCAGCCTCCGGCTCGTTACTTTTTGAACGCACCTTACATTTTGTCTGGTATATTTAGATCTGTAAATAAGAGTAAGGTGATGAAGATAGGAGGAGATAGGGAAGATATGTTGATTGAGTGGCAAGGAAGGACTATGGATCAAGTCCACAGCTTTACATCTGGGAACAATGCTGACTGAGGATGGAAGAATCGACGGAGAGGTTAATACTTGAGTAAAGAAGGCAAGTAACGTATATTATCAGCAGAGCCAGTATATTATGGGAAATAAGAAAGTCTCAGAGAAAAACAAGATTCAAATCTATAAGACTGTTTTTTTAACCTACACTCACCTATGGTTCTTATTTATTTACTCGTGTCAGGAACAAAAATATTACATAACAAACTATGTATGAAATGGGCAAAAAATGGCAACACTTGAACATTTAAGGTTCTAAATAATGCATGACCAATATTTTGCCATGTCACGTCCATTTGGTGTAGCCTTCACCAGATCCTCCATAGTGCACAGTATAGGACACAGACTGCACTGAAGCAGATGACCCATAGTCTGTTCCTTACCGCATTCACAAAGGACCGGGTCGCAGCAAAAAAACCATTTATGAATGTTGGACTTGGATCTGCCAACACCAGATCGCAATCTGTGGAGAGACTTCCAAGTTGTCCATGCCTCTGTATGCCCTGCTGGGAGCCTTTCAGATGGAGCCATCCACTGAGTAATGTGGGGGCTTCTGGTCAACCAAGATGTAATCCTCAAAACCTGAGGTTTGTCAGTTAGGCACTCAGTTGTGTGAAGAAAGCTTCTTCTGGACTTCAGTCGAGAGTGGGCTGGTTGAAGGCTAAACAATGGCTGTGCTTGAGACACATCAACCCTAGATCTCTCACATTTAGCTGCAACTTCTCTTCTGATATCTGGGGGTGCAATGCCTGCTAAACAATACAGTTTATCACATGGCGTGGGTCTCAGGCAGCCAGTGATAAGTCTACACGTTTCATTTAATGCAGTATCAACCTGCTTGGTATGACACGACCTATACCACACAGGACTTGCATATTCTGCTGCAGAGTAACAGAGTGCTAAAGCAGTGGTTCTTATTGTTTGAGTTTGAGTCTCCCAGCTGGTACCAAATAATTTGCGAAGGAGGCAGTTTCTTGCGGAAACCTTATGTTTGGTGTTTAGACAATGTATTTCATACGTGAGTGCACGATCCAATGTAATCCCTAAGTATTTGGGATTCGCACAGTGATCCAACAGCATGCCTTCCCACATTACATGCAGTTTACTCTTTGCCTGTCTGTTCTTGAGATGGAAAGCGCAGACTTGTGTTTTCAAAGGGTTTGGTTTCAATTGGTTTCCTCTATAATAATCACTTAGTTCCCCCAGAGCTTCAGATAGACGTCTTTCCACAACGTCAAACTGATCCGCCTGGACGGTAATGGCACGATCATCCGCATAAATAAAGCTTCGAGTACCTACTGGTATTGGCTGGTCATTTGTATATATGTTAAAGAGGATAGGAGCCAGAACACTACCTTGAGGCAGTCCATTTCGTTGATTCCTCCAACGGCTGTGCTGCCCTTGAAAGTCTACAAAGAGTCTACGATTTTGAAGAATACACCTGACTATTTCAGTTAATTTATAGTCCTTTGTCATCAAGTAGAGTTTATTCAGCAATAAGTGATGATTGACTGTGTCATAAGCAGCTGTTAAGTCAATGAAGACTGCCCCCGTGATCTTCCGGTTCTGGAATCCATCTTCAAGATGCTGAGTAAGATGTAGGATTTGTGAAGTGCAGCTTTTACCTATTATGAAGCCAGCTTGTTCAGGGATTAGGAAAGGTTCAATTACCTTTGTGACCCTACTTTGAATCATTCGCTACAGTATCTTGAAAAGGTGGGAGAGCAATGAAATAGGCCTATAATTCTTAGGATCATGTGCATCTTTCCCGGGTTTGAGAATCGCTATTATTCTGCTCTTCCTCCATATTTTAGGTATTTTACAGGTAGTAATGCAGTTATTAAACAATCCTAGCAGCCATTCTTTAGCCCCAGGTTCAAAATGTTTGATTTGATCCACATAAATTCCGTCCAGACCAGCCGCCTTTCCATTCTTACAGTAATTAATAGCTATATTCAGTTCTGAAAGTACAAAGGGTTTAAGGAACATGTTGTCTTCCTGTTCATGTTCCCTTACCAACTTCAATTTAGGTTTCTGGATTGCATTTCCAGAATTACCATTTCGAATAAGTTGATTAACAATTTGGTTGGCAGAAACATTAGAATGTGAAGAAGTTCTATTGTGATCATTGTTAAGGCGTCTAAGAAACCTCCAAGCTTTCTGGCTGCTCCTTCCCATATGCAAATATTCCATAAGATTTAACCACTGTTGTCGTTTTGAGTCTGAAATAGAAGAGAGAACACGTTGTCCTCTAGCAATAGTTTCCCCACTGAAAGGATCTTCGTCAAATGATTTGCAGTAATTTGAAAAAAGAGTCGTTGTCTGAGGAGTAAGACCTTGTATGTAATTTGTTCTACATCCTCTAGGGATGGCTGCATTGGAACATACTTTAATCACATCAATACATTGTGTAACGGCACTTTCGGTTGTGTATGTATATTTGGAACAATATATAAGACCAAAACCTGCCAGATTATTAATTTCTGTATCCATTTTTTTTTACCTGACTTACCATTTGATATGACCCATCAGTGGTCACCGGATCTGAAGTTATATGTAAGAGTGTTGGGCGCCAAGGGTTCGATCTGAGAGCGATAACCCAATAAATCATAAATAACTTTACGTCCTAGCTCAGGTAGAACATTCACCAGACTCCATCGACTCAAGTCGTGGTATGACTTAGTCATTAACCTGAATAACATTTGCTTCGGGGAAAAGAGGATAGCTTATATCTATTTCTATCATCTAGAAAGGAGACAGACTGCATTTACTTTAAATAAAAATTTAATGGCATCAAAAACAAACAAGTTAGGAAAATGCATTAATTAATGACTTAACGTAGAAAGTAAACAAAAGAATTTAAGACAGGCAAAAGTTGCAAGAAAACGGAGGCGTTATGAATTTAATCTAATCTAGATCTGAATTTAATTCTTTAGGTTGATTTATTCAAGAGTGAAGAAAGAGAGCTTGTGCATAAAGTCAATGAGCTTAACAAACGATGAATCGGCTTTATTGAAGAGTCTCTCCCCAAGAGAAAGCTGCTGTTGTAGGTGGTAGAAGTCCATCTTCATACGAGGAATTTATCTTAAATAACAGGCTACTATTAATTCTGAGGTATGTAGGCTACTCAGAATGAATAATGGTGGTGGATTGTAAGTCCCTAAACCACTCTTATGATGTTGGCGAATGACACTGCCAACACCATAATGTATCGGACTGGCCTACGTCTTGAATACCACCCCTGCAATACTGTTCTCCCTGCGACTGTCTTCCACCAAGTCTCGTTGAGTTGTCGCCTCTCACATAAAGGAGTCTCGTCCCAAGTCGTACCACGACCGTCTGTATTGTTCAGCTCACCTCTTTCCACTCATCTACCCTCGTCCTTGGCCGCACCCTTACTCATTACCGTGGGCTCGCCACGCGGCTATTGTTGTTGAGTAGGTACGCAGGTAAGTTATTTCTTCACATCGTGCTGTTCTGGGAGAAGACGTAAGCTCAAGAAATGACCCTTAGTGCTCAAGCGCTAGCTAATTACAAAAACAGCCTCTGACTTCTGTCAACTTAATACCGTAACAAAACCTAATCATGATAATACATTATATGGACTAACCCTACACTTAATAACTTGTGGCTAATTAACTGCCGAAATAACACATGATATAAATAACGAATGTCAAAATTTTGACATAACGTCAGTGGCGTAATCGTACCCTTCAAAATAAGGTTACATTCGTCCCGGAAAATCACGCAGACTATTGTTTACTATATTCCGCGTGATCTTCCTAAGACACGTGTAAATTAACATAGAACCCTAATATAACATAATACACATAATAAATTACCCTTATAGACATTTATATATACAATCAACATTTCTTCTTTTGGTTTAACACCAATGTTTTTTGCTTAGGCTATTATGTCTCAATCGCATATAGCTTATTGTTTTCTTTTTATTGTCTTGCGGTCATTACCGCTCATTGTTTATTTTACCTATATGTGTAAAAAAAGACATATATGTGTTCTCTTATTTCCCCTTTGTCACATTTTCTTATTTCAAATCACACGAGTTCACTTTGTGATCTGCTGTTTGATTTCCCAAACCACCTTGTATTGCAAGTTCGTTGATTTTGGAATTCCCATTTTGAGTGCTTTGAGTAAGGTCAATCACACACACAATCACTAGTAATTTGGTTGTGCTATATGACTCTATCACCCAAACTCTCTCTCATATGTCATTACGTGTATATCACTGAAAAAAACAACAACACTAGAAATACATACAATCCATCATATTTCTGTCCTGTTTGTCCCTTTAGATATACCTCCCTTTAAGTACCAAACTCCATACCAGTTCTCCCTTCAACTCGATTCCCTCTCCTCTTTAACAGTTCATCTCACACAGATCAATGATACTGACCACATCTGATACCTCATTAATACCTAGGTATTTACCATTTTGATTTACCTGCTCCACAGCATAATGTTTGCAATATTGCCTGTTTCTGGGTCACTTAAGATATATACTTCCAAAGGCTATTTATGTTGTACGTGCCGTACAATCGAGTTGACGTCTCGTCTTCTAGTACATAGGCAGTATTGCCTATACGTTTGGTAACCGTGTAAGGGCCTTCATATAAAAAAAAGAACTTGCTCATCACTTTCTCTAATTTATTCGACTGCGTCGGTACTCTTAACAGGACTCTGTCTCCCGGATTGAATAGGTCGAATTTCGTTTGCTTTTGTTGGCGAATTCTTTTTGCAGCTGACTTTGATAAATTATGTTTCGCCAACTGGACAATGTAATCCATCCCTGGCAGTTTCCCCTCATTTAAGCCTAATACTCTAGCTAGTTCATTCTGTGGTCTTTTACCGAAGTGAACTTCGTACGGTGTCATCTTCGTGCTCTCGTGCTGGACAGAATTCAGCCAAGTCTCGACTTTGGGAAGATGTCCAACCCAAGCCGAATGTTTGTCATTCACCAGAGTGCGAAAAAGACGAGCCACTTCCCTTAACGGTCTCTCTGCAGAATTTCCTTGGGGGTATCTTACAGAGGAATGAACCTGTGTGATACCAGCTTCCTGCATACTGGTTGTCCATTTCTTTGCAGTGAACTGTGGTCCACTGTCAGATAATATCCTGAGCGGAACGCCAAACTCGGGTATATACTTGTTAATGATCAGTCGGCTACATGCGAGTCCCGTGGCTTTCCTTAGCGCATACAGTTTGATGTATTTACTGAATGCATCAATAACTATGAATATATATTCGTAGCCGTACTGACCTCGAATGACTGGGCCAAATAGGTCCACACACAGTAGTTCGCCGGGACTACTTGTGAGAACTGCCTGTCTTTCCCCAACTAGATATCTTACTGGATACTTGCTCCTCTGACAGGTGTCACACTTAGCTGTGGTTTTTCTAATGTCCCTTCCCATTTTCTCCCAGATAAAGTCATGAGCAATTTCATAAAATACTTTGCTGGCTCCAAAGTGTCCCAGCTCCTTATGCATAAACCATATTAATTCCTCCCTCAAAGTGCCCGGTACACATATTGCCCAGCGATCCTTCCTACATCTTCTTGCGAGAAGGCCGTCCTGCATTTTATATGCGAACCTTCCCACTTTCACTATGTCTGAGTTGCCCCCTTCCAACCTAGCGAGTGCCTCACCCAAGATTACATCATCACGCTGTTCCACTAGCATGTCTTTCAGTTTCTGTAACGATGCCTTATTGCCTTGATCTACACAAGCGCACAATAAAATCCCTTCTTCTGCTTTAATAATAGAATTATCCCTGCTTAGACTGGAGTCACGTGATAACATGTCGGCTAGGATATTATCTTTACCCTTAATGTGCATAACTGTGAAGTCATATTCTTGTAATGCTAGAATCCAACGGCTTACTCTATTTGAACTTAATTTGCATGTTTTCATGTACAACAATGCGTGGTGATCTGTGTGGATCTCAAATTTACTTCCGAGTAGATACATACGGAATTTCCCTAAACTAAATACTATCCCAAGTAGCTCTAATTCTGTGATGGTGTAGCGTTTCTCAGCGGCAGAAAGTCCACGCGAGGCTAAGGATACAATCCGTAAATTTCCCTCCGTATCTCTCTGGCACAAGACTCCTGCTATACCTATATGTGAGGCATCTGTCATCACCACATATTCCTGGTCTCTTATTGGATATTTTAAAACAACTGCTTGTTCAAAACCTCGTTTCAGAGCTTGAAATGCCTCGTCATGAGTCACATCCCATCTCCATCTGCTTCCTTGCTTTAAGAGGTCCCTGAATGGTTCTACTAACTTAGAATATTTTAACACAAATCGTCTAAAGAAATTACAGATTCCTAAATACGTCTTCAGCTGTTTAACATTTTGTGGCACACTTGCATCGAGGATTTTGTTAATCCGACTTTCTTCTGGAGTTACCCCTGAACGTGACACACTATGACCCAGGAAAGTTACTTGTGACTTACAAAACGTAGATTTTGACAATTTCAGGGTGAACCCTGCTTTATCTAGTCTCTTAAAAACCGTGTCCAAGTGAACCAAATGCTCTTCAAAAGTACGCGAACTAATTACAAGATCATCAATATATATAGTTACATAATCTCCCGTGTTATCACCTAAAGCTATGTTCAGTGCTCTTATCAGCGCTGCTGAACTGCTCTTTAATCCATAGGGTACCCTGCAAAATTGGTACAGATTGTACTGATGACTAAAAGCGGTAAAGGCTCTATCTTCAACTTTGAGAGGAACTTGCCAGAAACTAGAACTTAAATCAACACACGTAAAAAATTGTTTACCCTCAAAAGTTTGCATTAGCTCCTCTATAGACATAGATTTTAATTGGTCTGCTGAAATGTGTGCATTAACTAAACGCGCGTCTAAACATATCCTGACTTTTCCATCTGCCTTAGGTACTGTAATAAGTGAATTTACATAGGGACTATTAGAATACTCAATTATACCGTCCTGAAGCATCTGATTGATCTGACTTTCTACGGCTTTCTGATAGACAAAAGGCACAGGATAGCGGTGACCGGTAAATACCGAATTGTCAACAACGTTCAAAGAGTGGACATAACAATTGGCTCTACCAATTCGATCTTCAAATATCCTACTATTATTTGACAAAACATCGTAGAGAAGCATACACTTATCTTCCTCTACATCTCCAAGAAACGCAGCTTCACGTAACGAGTCATCTAGACTGTCGTTCGTAACCACACTGCCTACAAAAGTTACTGACTCTTGCTCTATAGCTTGAGACATCTCATTTAACGTACACATCACTCCTACTACGCTACTCCTATATTGTTCATTGAACGGTATCACCACTTCCGCACCACCAAATTTAAATGTAATACAGCACTCTTCATAACATATGTTTCCTGACACCCTAGTCAGCCAATCAGAACCCAAAATAACGTCGTACACTAGATTTGGAATTACAAGGCACACTTGCTTCTCTACGTGACTGTTTATATTTATTTCTATTAACACCTGCTTTGATATAATTTTAGACTTCCTACCCACGGCTGTGATTACAAAAGTACTCTTAATTGGCAATTCTTCGAAGTTAACCCCAGTTCCCTTTAATTTATCATGATAAGCATTGCTTATGCAACTTCTTACACAGCCACTGTCTATTAACACATTCGTACACGTCCCGGACACGTGTAACTTAATGATCGGACTTATATTACCCGCCACTGGTAATATTGCTTCGTCACATAGTTCACTTAACAAATCATTCCTTACGTTTAGGTCATAGTGTTCCTGTATCAAGGTTAAAACAGGGCACGTTGCAGACTGAGATCCTGACCTTATGATGCAGTCTGGCTCGCGTTTAAATTACTATTATTGTCTCTAGCTTCACAAGTGGTCGCAACGCTGGTCTGGCTATTACTATTCACATTCTGTTGGTTACTATTTTCAATATTACCTATGGGATTACCTCTCCCATATCCTCGGTTCTGATTAACATTAGGGTTATTACCGTAGTTACCCTGCCCGTGTCCGTTGCGTCCATCATTACCCCTACCTTGATTTCCTCGCGAATCATAATTCCTGCCTTGCGAGTAATTATTCCTGTTTTGATAGGGCGTCACAAAATTATTACCCCTGTTTTGGTAATTGTTTCCACTCTGACCCGTATTTTGATAATTGCCTCCTTCGCCACTGTTTCTCTGCATTCCTTGATTTCTTGCATCCTGAGCCTGATTATTATAACTACCCTGGTTTCTAGTGACTGTTTCCTCACTTGAACCTTTCCCTAGCGCATCAAAGGTACCTAGTAAGTTCTCTACTTGCGTGACAGTTTTTACATTTTGTATGCATGCCGCCTCTTTGATCCGGTAAGGGAAATGCCTTAACAGGAGCCTTACCACATCTTTTTCCTCTCTCAGTCCATCCAAGTATTTACAAACCAACACGCCCCAGGAAATACTCCGTCATATTGAGATTACCCCTTGCGTTGTATTTTCCACACACGATTCCCTCACGATACCGTGATTGTATGCTCTCACTCCAAAACTTATCACAAAATTTATGTCTGAAGTCTGTGATATCTTCAAAACCGTCCCTATAAACTGCAAACCAGTTTTTGGTTTCCCCTACGAAGGCCTGTTCTAATATTTCAACAACATTACACCATTCGATGTTTCCGTCCTCCAATCTTTCTTTAAACCTCACTTCAATAGTATTTAGAAACTCCATGGGGCATCCTTGCCGATTGCTAAATTTCCCTAACTCTATTTCTTTATGCGTGCTATTCATATATGTCGTTCGACTCTGACCTGCTTCTTGTCTTATTCTAGACTTTAATTTATTTTCAAGCTCGCCAATTTTCTCCTCTGCTCGTTTCTCTATACTACTAACTTTTGCGTATATGCTCCCATCTGTTGCTTCAACTTTATCATTCAGCCTATTCTGTGTTTCTTGAATTTTACTTATACTTTCCTTACTCTGTTTCTTCAAATTTTTACTTCTTTACTAATTTCTGCTTGAACCTTGTCGATTTTGCCGCCCAGCTGTCCTTTAATTTCCGTTGTTACTCCCTGAATCTTTTTAATTTCTCCCCCCAGCTGTTCTTTAACCTCCATAGCTGAACTCTGAACTTTTTCAATTTCTCCTCCCAATTGTTTCTTAATTTGCTTCGTCTCTAACTGTATTAACTCTTTGGATTCCTCTGCTCGCTTACTTATTTTACTCTCAAGTTCATCTTGCACCCTCCTCAATCTACTCTCCGTGTCAGCTAGGATTTCTTTCGTCTTCTCTTCCATCACACCCCTGATTTCACCCTTAATTTGCTCAAATCTCTTATCCATCTCCTTACTGTTTTGATCCAATTTACTATTCAGTTCTTTATTACTTTCTTTAATTTCCCTACTGTTTTCCTCCAATTTATCGTTTAGTTTACTACTAATTTCTTTACTGTTTTTCTCCAATTTATCGTTTAGTTTACTACTAATTTCTTTACTGTTTTGATCAAATTTCGTATTTAATACCTGTATAAGACTCGCAAACATGCTCTTCATATCTCCCGGACTTTCTTTCTCACCATCATTACTGGGATTTACCTCCGACATCATCCCTGTGCTGCTTTCAAATTCCTCTACTAACTTACTACGTGCTTCATCCTCTTTCTCCTTCGTCATCTTACTCCCTAGATGTTTTTGACTACGTAGTAACATATCGTCTTCTGAATCACTCATTCTGACTCACGTTGATATATAAAATCCCCCAAAATGCAGGTACAGAAATATGTCACTTTTCCCTCCACAAATGTTATCAGGTTTTCGTCCCACGTTTATGGCGACAATGTAACGGCACTTTCGGTTGTGTATGTATATTTGGAACAATATATAAGACCAAAACCTGCCAGATTATTAATTTCTGTATCCATTTTTTTTTACCTGACTTACCATTTGATATGACCCATCAGTGGTCACCGGATCTGAAGTTATATGTAAGAGTGTTGGGTGCAAAGGGTTCGATCTGAGAGCGATAACCCAATAAATCATAAATAACTTTACGTCCTAGCTCAGGTAGAACATTCACCAGACTCCATCGACTCAAGTCGTGGTATGACTTAGTCATTAACCTGAATAACATTTGCTTCGGGGAAAAGAGGATAGCTTATATCTATTTCTATCATCTAGAAAGGAGACAGACTGCATTTACTTTAAATAAAAATTTAATGGCATCAAAAACAAACAAGTTAGGAAAATGCATTAATTAATGACTTAACGTAGAAAGTAAACAAAAGAATTTAAGACAGGCAAAAGTTGCAAGAAAACGGAGGCGTTATGAATTTAATCTAATCTAGATCTGAATTTAATACTTTAGGTTGATTTATTCAAGAGTGAAGAAAGAGAGCTTGTGCATAAAGTCAATGAGCTTAACAAACGATGAATCAGCTTTATTGAAGAGTATCTCCCCAAGAGAAAGCTGCTGTTGTAGGTGGTAGAAGTCCATCTTCATACGAGGAATTTATCTTAAATAACAGGCTACTATTAATTCTGAGGTATGTAGGCTACTCAGAATGAATAATGGTGGTGGATTGTAAGGCCCTAAACCACTCTTATGATGTTGGCGAATGACACTGCCAACACCATAATGTATCGGACTGGCCTACGTCTTGAATACCACCCCTGCAATACTGTTCTCCCTGCGACTGTCTTCCACCAAGTCTCGTTGAGTTGTCGCCTCTCACATAAAGGAGTCTCGTCCCAAGTCGTACCACGACCGTCTGTATTGTTCAGCTCACCTCTTTCCACTCATCTACCCTCGTCCTTGGCCGCACCCTTACTCATTACCGTGGGCTCGCCACGCGGCTATTGTTGTTGAGTAGGTACGCAGGTAAGTTATTTCTTCACATCGTGCTGTTCTGGGAGAAGACGTAAGCTCAAGAAATGACCCTTAGTGCTCAAGCGCTAGCTAATTACAAAAACAGCCTCTGACTTCTGTCAACTTAATACCGTAACAAAACCTAATCATGATAATACATTATATGGACTAACCCTACACTTAATAACTTGTGGCTAATTAACTGCCGAAATAACACATGATATAAATAACGAATGTCAAAATTTTGACATAACGTCAGTGGCGTAATCGTACCCTTCAAAATAAGGTTACAATTGCTCATAGGATTCTGGAATGGGACTTACTGTGGTGATCTTCATGATACGTAACTACATGATAACGGACCGATGTGATTCGAGAAGTTGTTAGCTATGCCATCTATTGCTTTATATTTGAGGCGCTACTAGTTCTTGAGAAATGAAACGGACCCGCAGTGGAGTAGAAGAGATGTAATTGAGGAACTCGACCTGTATTATTGCGATATCGAGATGCTTAGTTAACGAGAGATGAACAAAAGTCGGCAGACATGACGGACAATATGTAGAAAGGGTCTTTGAAAAGTTGCTTCACCGTGCGAGATTATAATATTTAAATGACTGAAGACGTTTTTGGAGATATGACAAGATGCGGATGAGATTCTGATGTTGGGATGAAAATGTATGTGAAATTTATTATGTAATCTATCCTGAGATCTTCCAGAACGTCTCCCAAAGCTAAGTGGTTTTATATTATCTTGGTGAAAAGCAATGGTTTAAGAAGTACCTTTTCTATGAAGGAATAACATCACGTCCTCCCCTTTTCAGTGTTAAACTGTCCCAGATTCTTCGACAGTCAAGTTAGATTGGAGATTGTCTTGCTTGTTGTTTGTTTATTAATTTGTGTCCTCCTTCTTTTATATTCACGTAACGTAGAGATGAATCGTGTGGTTGTTTGGGTTGTATTTATTTATGTTTTGTTCGTTGCGATTCATGGTTTTTCTTAGTGTTATTTTCTTTTCGCGTTTTTTGTTTTGTCCGTCATGAAACGTGATCGTAATCTATGGGCGGTATTTCTTATTAACCTCTACCCCTTGTATCAGTATGGGATGCTACTTGGACCTTGAGGGGTTAGTATTGTTTTGTTTTAATTATAATTTGAGCCTAGACGTAGGAGTGTGTGGGGTTCACACATTGGCTGACTTCGTCAGTCTTAATAGTGAGAACACACACAATGTTGGTTGTTGTTTTATTTACGGTTTTACGCTATGTCTGTCATCTGTGCTCCCTTATGGATAACCCTATGGGTTTTTATTCTTTCGTCCTTAAGGGCTGGGCAGACATTTCTTCGTAAGCGTATTTGTTTTTGTCTTCTGTTCAGTCGACCAGTGCTCCTTGGAATTACCCTCTTTATTTCGTTTCCCATAAGGAGTGGACGGACAGTAGAACCTTTATGTACCAAAAGGCTTCTCATATTATTATCACGTTTCTAGACATGTATTTAAGGGTGGGTTAATGTTTTGTTTAAGTGGGAGCTTGACTGAAAGTTGAGGGTAGTTCTTGGGTTTTGTTTTGAAACTTTCAGTTGAGAAGCAACACGTATTCTATCTTACGATTATTAATGATGTTTATCAGGTTTTCTTACTGTTAGTGACGTGGATGTTTATGGCATGGACCCGGGCCTGTTATCTCTGTTCATTTTACTGTTGGTAAGATGTCTGAATTTCATACTTCGTCCGGATAGAAGATTTATTCAGGTGGTTTATGAAGTCGAGTTATGTTCGATTGAGGGGTTGTTGTTGTTATTTATTTAAGGGTTATGTTTGTATCTACATCTTATTATCTTGGGGATTTCTTGCTTTGTTGGTGGCGTTCTGTAGTAATGGATGTTTTGACCGATTTTCCTTTACTTCAGTTTTATTGGTGATACATTTCCTTTTAATTTATTAAGGGGTTTATTTAGCTTGTACGACTTCATATGCTAGTTAGAATATTTCTTCTGGTTACTTCTGTAATCAGCCTTTGGTGGGACGAAAGTATTATTTCGTATTTATTAGTTTTAGCATTCCCTCTGATTTCATTTTGTAATTTGATGCGATCTCCAATCTAACCAGTGTTAGGCTTCTCTGTTCTTCTTTTATATCTTTAATGTGTTTTTAATATTTATGTTATTGTTTCCTTTTGTTAACCTTGTATATTTTATTACAGCCCCATCACCAATCATTTACCATTTCATGTGCTTCTCACGTCCCTCGTTTACTTTTGTTTTGATATTAAATTTTGTTTACAACCTCTACTCGAGATGTGTGGTTTTTAGTAGTTGTATCTCCATCTAGTTCAAAATGTGAAAAGAGCACACAACTGGGTTATTAGATCCACGGCCGGTCCTTTACCGCGCATGCGAGAAACCTGTTTGGTTTCTCAGTCTGCCCATCGACTGCGTGCGTGGGGTGCGTTTGTCTCACTTCTCATCAAGCAATGAGGTGAACTGTGTCCAGTTAGCCTTCTTGGAGTTGTATCTTCTTCGAAAAGGGACAGTCTGTGGTCTGACAGCTGGAAATAGCTGGCACATTATGGGACGATGTTGAGTATTTGGGATGGGCGGACAAACCGATTTCACACATTGGCTGGTGACACTTTCACTTACAAATATGAGATCTAGGTTGTAGCCACGCTTCCATCTTCCACTGTTAAATGATGAAGGGAGTTTACTGTCATGTATGAGGGACAGTTGAATTAATTCTGCCCATTTTAAAACAGCTTCCCCATTTTTATCATCGTGGGAATATCCCCACACACTACTATGGCTATTAAAATCACCAATAATAACAGACACTTTTTGCGAACTTAAATTGTCAGGAACTTTGAATGAAAACTGTGACTTAGGTGGTTTGTATATTGAGAAAATGATCAAATTGCTCAGTTCTACGGCAATGATTTCTATATCGTTTCCTTTTGAAATGGATGTCGCCTGGATCATGATGTCTGGTTTCGTGAAGATAGCACTACCATATTGGCCATGAGGACGTTCCACTGCCAGCTTCATACCTGGAATTTTAGGTCGGCGTTGGTTAATGTCTCTGTGCGTTTCTTGTATGCACAATACGTCACAATTGTGTTTGTGGCATATGTCATGTAAGAGTTCTTCCTTATTTATAGAAATTCCCTCAATGTTCACAGAAATTATAGTCATTTTTAGCTCTGACAAGAGCCTTTTCCATTTATCATAGACCATTCTGGTATGTAAATATACTATGAAACATGGACTATGCTGGACAAACATGAAAGTAGAGTGACTGCTTCTGAGATGAAATACCTCCGGATGATGGTGAATAAAACTAGAAGAGATAAGGTACGAAATATAGTATTCAGAGAAGAATTAAAGGTGGAATCGGTAATACATACTATCCAGAAGAAAGCTTTACAATGGTATGGACATATCATAAGGATGGATGAAGAAAGGAAACCGAAGCAAGTGTTTGAGGCAAAGCCTGAAGGCACTCGAAGAAGAGGTCGTCCCAGGAAAGAATGGACCAACTATGTCAGAGAGGTGGCAGAGAAGAAGGGAAGGACTCTGCTGCAAACCAGGAGACTCGCAGGGAATAGGAATGAATACGGAAAGTGGCTGGTAGACCCGACGCCGAGAGGCAAAAGGGATAGATGAAGGAGAATAATAATAAGAAGAAGATAGGAATATTTAGATGTGATGATGCTCGCTTGGCGAGTGAAACATGTCATTTCATAGTTTCCTCACTCTTCTGTAGTCCATAACAAATATATATCTGCTCTGAACAAAGAATGAAGACCAGGGCCATCCAGACAGCGCTCCGGTCACGCTCTAAGCCAGTGCCCTGAGCGCTTTGTTGGAAGGTTGTTTCAGAAGTAGTGGGAGCTTGGCTTGGCTTGGCTGGCTGTGCAGCCGATCCATCAGTCGCTAGTCTAGTCCAATGCGCTTTGTTGACAGCGTGTAAATAAATCTGTTTTGCAGTGGTCATGACTGAACAGCATACAGCAACAGAGGGGTGAAGCAGCAGTCTTTAAAACAGAATGGGAAATTTCATTTTTCTGTACAGCTTATAAAGGGCATGCTAAATGTTTAGTGTGCAACATAGATGTAATGTGTTAAAAAGAACAAAATTTGTTGTTGAATTTTCCTCTCTAATATGTTCACATATCAGTTTGGAATTAATCACAATATTCTTTACTTAACACTTGTGTTCGTTTCCTGCACATTCCATACATCGGTGTACCAGCCCTATTAATATGTCAACAATCCCACAAGAGCCGTCGGCCGCACGACTGTACGTACTGCATCTAGTCAGCGTGGTCCGAACATCGTCCGTCTTCTCGCTGCCACAGTGTAGTGGTTGTAGGGGAAGGAGCGCTAGTCTGACTGCCCAGTGCTCCCCGAGCGCGGCCGCGCACCCGGAGCGCAATGACCGGATGGCCCTGATGTAGAGTATCGGAAACTTGCAAGCAATGTATACTGTGGTTCATGATATGGCATTCCGTCACAGATAAAGTTCTAAGAGAATGATTAATATTGCGATCTCAGCCCATTGTTTAAGAGGATTACAAACTTTCAAATCTCATACTTAGGAGCTTTAACGCTAAGTTGTAACTTGAAAACTTTCTCACTGAGTGTTACATAACTTATAGAGACACTTCAGACTAGTGCTCCTTCTCCGTTCAGGAACAGACGAATTATTAGGAACTGTAGCAATTTTGCTAGCTTATTTGTCCATCTGAAGTTCCAATTGGAATATTTAAGTAATATCGGACTAATTTTAAAATCTCGCAACGAGAGAATGGACAATAGAACAGGAAGATGTACAGTACGTACTTATGGCAGGCTATTTATTTATTAAGTACAAATCACAATGTGAGCCTCCGTGGCTTAGGCGGCAGCACGCCGGCCTCTCACCGCTGGGTCCGTGGTTCAAATCCCGGTCACTCCATGTGAGACTTGTGCTGGACAAAGCGGAGGTAGACAGGTTTTTCTCCGGGTACTCCGTTTTTCCCTGTCAAAATTTCATTCCAGCAACACTCTCCACGATCATTTCATTTCATCTGTCATTCATTTAATCATTGCCCTAGGGGAGTGCGACAGGCTTCGGCAGCCAGCACAGTTCATATCCTCGCCGCTAGATGGAGACTTCATTCATTCCATTCCCTGACCCGCTCCGTCGACTGGAAGAAGGCTGTGGATTTTCATAAAGCACAATGTGCACATAAGGCGTGTTGACATGAATTTATAGGTCTTTGGCGGGTGTATTATTCCTTTTAGAACAGTTCCTCATGTGGTATTGCGTACATTTAAATACTTCATCATTATTCTGCACCAACATCATCGCCGGGACTATATTCACTCCCAGTTGAAACTATCTGATGGTAGAACCACAAACTGCCAGGAGAAACATACTTCGAAGGTATATATTGAACACTCTTTGCCTTATTTGCATTGACTCTTAAGACACTGCGATGTAGAAGACTTGATGCGGATGGTAAGGAAAGAGTAGCTCCTGCTTTCTCCAAAACAAAGAAATATATTACCATGATACTCGTATTGACACTGCACGACATTGCTGTTGTATTTAACGTAACTATATTTTGACACTGTGAACGTTGCACCTTTACGAGTACTGACCTTTGTTTGGCAGCGACTTCGGTGGCGTAGTTGGTAGCATGCTGAGCTTCTATGCTCAAGCTCGCGGGTTCAAACCCGGCCTTAGTCGCCGGAGTTTTTAAGAGCGTTAAAAATCCCTCAGTATGCCTTCCTTCGGAGGGGAAGTAAAGCCGGCGGTCCCATGTCATAGATTTATGGCATGTAAAAAACCTTCCACTTATTACACTTGTGTGAAGTTAAATTATAAGTTAGATTTCACTAACGCTCTTAGGTTCCAACATTCGTCGCCAGGAGTCGACTGCGGTGGCATATAGTAACCAAGTTCAGAACTAGTTGTTGACGGTGGCGTTTGGTAGCAAAAGTAGGAACTACATGAAAATTGAATGTCTGCAGTCCATACTTGAATTAAAAACAGATAACACACACTAATACAGCCATCACAATTATCACCGGTTATCAGACAGATTCTACACACACCCAAAGTACACGGGGCTACATGACCAAAGGTTGGTTGTTTCCTCAGTTTGGGGGCTGCGACAACGCGGTCATGTAGCCCCGTGTACTTTGGGTGTGTGTAGAATCTGTCTGATAACCGGTGTTAATTGTGATGGCTGTATTAGTGTGTGTATCTGCATTTTAATTCAAGTAAGGACTGCAACTTTGAATTTTTCAAATAGTTCCTACTTAAGGCGCCAAACGCCACCGTCAACGACTACTAGGCCTAGTTCAGAACTTAGCTACTAGACGTCATCGCAGTCAGCTCTTGGCAACGAACGTAGAAGCCTAAGAGCGTTGTTTACATTCCTAACCTATACAATTTAGCTTCACACAGGTGTAAATAGTGGAAGGTTCTTTAACATGCCATAAATCTATGACATGGGACCGCCGGCTTTACTTCCCCTCCGAAGGAAGGCATACTGAGGGATTTTTAACGCTCTTAAAAATCCGACGGCTTCGGCTGGGTTTGAACCCGCTATCTTGGGCATTGAAGCTCAGCATGCTACCATCTACGCCACCGAAGCCGCCAAAACGTTTGGTTGGTAGACAGTTTTGAAGTGATTTGTGTAGTCCAAAAACATTGTTCGTGTTACATCATGAACAATGAACTTGCGACTGCATTATGTACCAGGGCACGATAATCATGTAATTATCTCTGTCGAACATTAAACTATAGCCGCTGCAAGAACCAGACTGCTCCAGGAGCTGTCTGGGTTCAGGTGCTGACAGAAACAGTTAAAACAATCCCAAGAGCTCCTTTTACACTCCTACTACGCACCAAATTAGTGGAGCAGTGTAGTTCTTGCACCGACAGACTTTTTTTATGACAACTTACAGCAAAAAACCGAAATTAACCAAAAATTGAAGCTGTCTGGTTCTTGCAGCAGGCTCTTCAATTTCTACGGGGTGTTTGAAAAAGATCTATCTAGTTTTAATGTGTCCTAGAATCTGTACAAAATGATATACACTATTCTAGTTTGTGGTGTGTGATTCATCAACTCTCCAAGTTTGGCTCCCCTGCAGTTGGCAGGCCTGCTTGACCTTGAGACGGCCCCAGTGCTGTTTGTTTCCTCTGTTCCCTCAGTTCAGTTCAGGTGTGCGTAATTTTAGTCGTCAGAATGGTGGTGAACCACCTAGAGCAAAAACGATCCGTCATTGGATAAAATCTTTCAAGGAAACCGGTAGTGTTTTAAAAGCAAAATCACCAGATAGACCGAGAACTTCTGAAGATGATGTTGAACAGATCCGTGTTTCGTGTGTTCGGAGCCCGAAGAAGTCATTCGTCAGACGTAGTCAACAATTAGGAGTGCCTAAAGGTACTGTGTATGATGTTGTACGTAAAATACTTAATTTGCGCCCCTACAAATTGCAACTGTTACATGAAATAAAACCTACTGATAAAATCAAAACTTGGAGAGTTGATGAATCACACACCACACACTAAAATAGTGCATGCCACTTTGTACAGATTCTAGGACACATTAAAACTAGGGAGTTCTTTTTCAAACACCCTTTATATTTTATTATGACCTATGAGTTGTTAGTTGGAATTTCCAGGGGTGGAACTGCTAGGACATCTGCCCCTATTAACATGGATTTAAGTATACACATTTAGAATAAATTTGAATTTAGAGGTGGTAGCCTAAATCAGAAATGAACTAAAATAAATATAACAAAAAACTAATAATTATTACAATAAACAAAACTTAAGGAAAAACTACATTTCAGAATTCAGAAAAGAACAATTAGTCCGTACACTTGACAATTATATTGCTGGCCCTAACCCACTCTCACTTATAAAGCGGATGACGAGATCAGCAGCCACCGCGTCATCAGCTAATATAAGTGTGAGTGTGATCTGAAAACCAAGGTCTCTTGGTAAGTCAGCAAGATCCACACATTCGGTTAAAATGTGGGCCACGGTGAATACGGCTCCACAGGTATAAAGTGGGGGTCTTCCCTTGTCATTAGGTACGAGTGGGTGGATCTTGCCTGATATATCCTTAGCTTATACAAAATGACGGAGTCTCTCCGTGACCAGAACGAGCACTGCCATTCTCAGTTTATTGGGCATTGGGTCAAACCTATGAGTAGACTACTTGTTATATTTATACTGTGATGAGAGCTACGTATACCCTAAATAAATATATAAATAAATAAATAAATAAATAAATAATAAAATCAGTAAATAAATAAGCAAAAAGTAAATACATATTTTTTTGTAATAAATAATTTTACTATAAAGTTAAATTTTTACACGCTTCTGTATCACGTTCTTTTAAAGTTGCTGTTCTGCTTCTTGCAAGTTGCTCGAATCTTCCAGGAGAGGTCGCACTTCTACTAAGCTTTTTTTGCTTCACGCAGCACGGACAGTGCTTGCGACTGGATGGAAGCATATCGTCAGGTAGTCCTTCTAAGCAGCTGATTATTCTTGCACCATACCTCCTCTCAATATTCTTCCACTTCTCAGCCGAATGCTTATTCCCTAATTGCAAGTCCTGAATGCGTCTCTTTAGCCGCGTGAGTAGGCGAACAGCTGAAGGACCAGATAAAGGAATGTTATCGCTCTCATTCATATTCTTGAGAATGTTTTCATATTGTACTTGCAGCTCATTCACTTGAGTCTTAATGCGGTCGCGTTCAAGTTCCGCTGATAAATTACTTTGTGCTAAATGAATAATATCATCATACGCGTAATTCAAGGCTACGATCAGTTGCTCAATTTTCCTCACCAGTTTAGCGTAGCGTTCATCAGGTTCTCGAGACGAACTTGAATATCTGCCACTAGATCCATCTAAGGCAGAAAATTGCCGCTTTAGTCTTTCTTTCTTATAATTTAATTTCATAATATGCGATTCAACGTCCTCACCCTCAACATTGATCATCGGTTTGTTTTTGATTCTTTTGGCTCTGTCTGCATAGCGTAGAGTGCTGATGGTTTCTGATTCATTATAGTCTGCCGGACTTACGCAGGCTATGAGGAGAGTTAAAGAGTTTCCACCCAATGAATCTTGCAGAATTCTTGTTAGTTTACTATCCCTATAAGTTATGTGACCCTTAGGGCTATCATCTCCTAAGGCTGATATAACATTTCCTAGGGCTAATAAACCTCTATTTATGCTGATACTTTCCTTCAGCCTCTCTCCTGATGACTTACACTTATTCTGCCTCTCTGAACCAGCTAAATCCACAAAATGGAACTTTGAGGAGTAAGCTAGTCTAGGCTTCAACCTGTCTTGTTTGAGGATGTTTATTGTAAATATTGCATGACTGCGACTAGATTGAAGATTCATTGCTGTAGACCCTGTTGTTCTCCATGAAGTCCCATGAGCAACGAGGTCCATGACGTGTTCTGAATTGTATACAGTGATTTCAGTCAATCTAGGAACTCGAACACAACCTTTCCCATCCTCCCTAATATCAACGATAGCTTTATTCGGAGATAGGAGATCTAACAGTTGTTCTTGATACAATTCCATAAACGAGACTCTGATGGTAAATTTAAAGTCTTTCTGTAAATGTACCTCTTCAAATATATCCGCCACAGCTCGCTGGATTACACCCATATCTTCACCCGACAAGCAAGATGTGCCCATGGAGAAAGTCTTTCCAGAGCTTGTTTGGCCATAGGCTAGAACAGTGACATTGTATCCTTCAAAAAGCCTAGCCACCAGTCTCTTGACACATGTGTTGTAGAAATACATTTGCTTCGTGTTTGGCCCAAAGACGTAGTTATAAGTGAATTTCAAGTCTGTGCCAATTACTCGAACTTGAGAAGAGTTCTGTACTTGTTCAAGGCAGATCTTACAACCTTTTGTTAATTCTTCGTACACCAGAGGACGTATTCGTAAAGCCACTTCGACTGTAGAATACTTCTCGGGCATCTTTGAAGAACGAGCAACTCGCTGTGAACAGTCAGGAGTACATGTAAATGCTTTTAACATTAATATCAAGTGCCTATAAATATGATTCATACGTTAGAACTTAAACCAGGAGTTCCCAACTAGCAGGCTGTTCCTCTGGCAGAAGTCCAGCAGTCTCTTTCCTTCCTCATTTCATCCGCCCCAACCCTCTGGTCCTAGAACACTCTCATAACCTTGTCTTTCTCTTCCTACATGGGCATTGAGGTCCCCCATAACAATCATATTTCTTCCTACCAGCTGCTTCTGCAATTCCTCTTCAAACTCCTCCTTCTCTTCAGAGGCGCAGCCTACTTGTGGAGCATACACTTGCACTATTTCTACGGTCTCTCCCCTCAGTGCTACTTTCACTTTCATCATCCTATCACTTATTCTCCTCACTTCATCTTTTAAACCATCTTGTACTACTACTCCCACTCCATTCCTCTTTCCCTCTTCGTTCCCACTCAAGTACAATCTATAGCCTTTTCTCAGTACTCTCCTTCCTTCCCCTTTCCACATTGTTTCCGCCAATCCCAATAAATCCAACTTCCTTCTTTCCATCATATCCACTATCTCCTCCACCTTCCCCGTCAGCGTTCTTAGGTTTAAAGTTCCAAATCTTAGTCCGTGTGTACAGCCGTGTCGTCGTCTATTAAATCCATCCTGTCCGAGGCTCGTTCCATTTTTGAAAGGATTTGGTTTCATCCACTACTGGCTTGCTGGGCCTATCGTAGCTTCACCAGAGCCCCGTTAGCCGTCACTTTTCAGGGTTCCTGTAGGACCTTCACAGCTACCGTAACGGTCCCGGGGCACACGAAGTCCCCACTGTACTTCGCCCCTACAGGCAATCCCCTACTTTGTGCCGTTGCCCGTCTCCCACGACGCGGACGAGGAGTTGGACTTATGGGAACTCCTGGTTTAAGAAAGAGAGAGCCACACAATCACATGGTACAGTGATGACTTGACCAGGAAGTCGGTGGTCGACTATATACTGTATGGGAAAGAACTAAACAAGAACATCAGGGACATCAAGGTTTTACCATCGGAGAACCTGGATAGCGACCATCGATTGCTGGTAATGAACCTGAGAGGGAGTAAGGAGAAGAAAGGGAATGAGAACCAGGAAAGACGTATAAGGATATGGAAACTGAAAGAAGGGGATAGAAGGGTCGAGTACCTCAAAATGGTAAAGGAAGGAATTCCAACAGATGAAGAAAGAGGGGTGGAAGAGGAATGGGCTAGATTTAATAAGACACTAGTAGGTGCAGCAGAAGCAGTATGTGGGAGGACAAGTAGTAAGAAGAGGTGGAAGGAAACACCATGGTGGAATGAGAAGACAAAATATATAGTAAGGGAAAGAATAGAGCCTTTAGGAGGTGGTATCAAAATAGGACGGTAGAGACAAGGGAAGAGTACCAGGAAAGAAAGAAGGAGGCGAAGTGAGTGGTGGCTGAGGAGAGAAGGAAGTGGATGGAAGAGTGGACAAAGATGATGGAGGAGGATAGTGAAGGTACAAAAAAGGTCCTGTATGGGATGGTAAAAAATAAGAGGCGGAAGGATCCTACGGATTATGTTAGAATGGTGAACAAAAGGGGACAAGAGATAGAAAATAGGGAAGAACTGAAGAAAATATGGAAAGAATATTTTGAAGAACTTCTGAACCCAAATGGAAAAGATGGTGAGGAGGAAGAAATCAGGGAAGAGGAAGATGAACTGCAAACAGAAAAGGACTTAACATGGAAAGAAGTGGAAGATGCAGTGAACAAGATGAAAGGAGGGAAGGCACCGGGTGTGGATGAGTTGAGGGTGGAGATGGTGAGAGCAGCAGGAGAGGTGGGGATACAGTGGCTGTACCGAGTGACGAGGACAGCATGGAAGGAAAGGAAGACCCCAGAGGACTGGAAAAAAGGAATCATTGTCCCGATCTTCAAGAAAGGTAGTAGAACAGATTGCAGAAACTATCGGGGAATAACACTGATGAGTCATTGTGCAAAGATCTTCGAGAAAGTTTTGGAAAAGAGAATTAGGACAAGGATAGAAGGAGGGATGAGGGAAGAACAACATGGCTTCAGAGCAGGAAGGTCCACAGTGGATTTGATTTTTGCTGTAAGGCAGTTACAAGAACAGCACTATGAGTATGGAACAGAGCTACTGATGGCCTTCCTGGACATTGAGAAAGCATATGACAGTGTATTCATAAACAAAGTATGGAAGTCCCTGGAGGATAGAGGAGTAGAGAAATGGACTATAAAGAGGATAAAGGAGATGAACAAGGGAAGCGTGAGCTGTGTGAAAGTGGGATTAGAGAGATCAGACTGGTTGGAACAGAGAAACGGCCTGAAACAAGGAAGTGCACTGTCACCGTTACTTTTCATTGCGGTGATGGATGACATAATGACCCGAGTGGCACAAGTAATTGGGGACAGAAAGATGAAAGCAATGGTGTTTGCAGTTGATTTGATGATTTGGGGAAACAAGGAGGAGGAGGTACAGGAACAGTTGGACGTGTGGGAAGGAATAATACAAGGATATGGGATGAAATTTAGCATAAATAAGAGTGAGATGGTGATCACAACAAGGAAGAAGGAAAGAACCACAACGGGAATAACAATTGGTGGGGAACAGCTGAAGAAAGGGGAGAGTTTCAAGTATCTGGGAAGCCTGATACAAGATAATGGAAGAAACGATAGAGAAATAAATGAGCGGGGAAGGCAGGCAGAAGCATTTCGGAGGAGTGTGAGAAGCATGTTATGGAGCAAGGATGTCCCTCAGAACAGCAAAAAGATCATATATCGGACGTACTATGTCCCTATCTTGACGTATGCCTCGGAGACCTGGGTTATGAAAGGAAGGGAGAAGAGAAAAATACAGGCCAGTGAGATGAGGTTCTTGAGAAGCAGTATTGGAGCTACAAAGATGGACAGAATAAGAAATGAGAGGACCAGAGAATTAATGAAGGAGGAACCATTACAGGATGGTATAGAGAAATCTAGACTTAGATGGTATGGACATGTAAAACGAATGGAGGAGAAGAGGATACCCAGGAGAGTACATGAGACGAAGTGGGAAGGAAAGAGACCGAGGGGAAGACCGAGAGACAGGTGGGTGAAGGGGGTGGAAGAAAGCGTGAAGAAGAGAGGAGAAGACTGGACAAGGGTGGAGGCTGAGAGATGGTGGGAAGACAGAAGACGTTGGAGAGGCTTGTGTTCCAAACAGACCCGGCCAGTGGCTGGAAACTGTGCAAGATGATGATGATGACGTTAGAACTTAATTCCGAGAACGGTCATGGGACGTCACATGTTTGCCAACGTCCGAAACAGTACCCTTAATCGTACGTTGGGCGTGTGAATATGGTCAAACATAGCTCTGTGAAAATGGGAAATGTTTAACCTAAGTTTCAGCTTATTGACCCGATTCTATTTTATAAACGGGTCGACAAGTAACGATATCATAAAGACTGCCATCTGCTGGTTAAAATTTTAACCGACTTAGATCTTGTGGAAAAGGAAGAAGTGCCCACTATGGAGAGTGTGATCTCAATCAAAGAGACTAAAAGTCAACAATACCGTCGTCAGATTTTGTTATATAGGAGAATAGAGCCGAGAACCATGAGGATAAGAAGCCAAAATATACTTATCCAATATGTCTTTAAAATCCCGATCTTATATTCTTCTTACGTTTCGTCCTTCGATGTTTCTGTACACATTACTACACTGGAAGGAAAACAGGTTTAAAAGGGATATGTATTTACTGCTGTCGTCGAGACCGTCTCAGGAGAAAGCTAAGTTCCTTGTTATTTAAAGTGCCAATATGCATGAAATATGTGTAACGTGAAGTTGGTTAGGAATACCTTGTCCCACTTCTTTCAGTGTTAACTTGTCCCTCTCTAGATTGGAGATCGCGTTCTTATATTACGTTATCTTGGTTATGATTATGTTATTCCCTTGTGTAGATGTACGTTTTGGGGGATCGTGTTGGTTTTAGGGTTAATCGTTTTTGGGTCTCTTGTTGTTATTCGCATTGTATTTTCTTTTGTCCCTTTTCCCCTACGCGTGTGTTACGTTTTTTTTTGCTGGATAATTAAATGACTAGGAGCATGGGAAGCTGCTTCGGGCGTTACCTGGAGGAGATGATGTATATGTATTTTGTTTTGTTGATGATGATGAAGCCACGATGGATGAATGCCGTGAGCTAATTTATTGTTGTTGTGTTGTGTTATTTATTTGTGTAATGGGTAAATGATTTAGGGCCTCGACATACTTCTGGTCATTTATTTATAAGCAGTGTCCTAATGTTAAGGGTGGGTTAAGGTTAATTGCTTAAGTGGGCTCGACTGAACGCCTAGGGTCATGTCAGTTTGTTCTTGTTTTATTGCATGGCTTCAGTCGAGAAACAACACGTGAACTCATTACGTTTATTAAATGAGACGTACGGTTACCCTTTTGAAATGATAGAATGTGTGTGCATTGTGCGTACCCGGGACTACAGTGCAACCTCATCTTGTCTTTCGCAAGATAACCGAGTCTCGTACTTCTTCCGGAAAGGGGATTTATTCTGGAAGTAAACGAAGTCATTGATATTTACTTTCCTTGGTGTGTTGCTGTTCGGTTGAACTAGTCTCTGGTAAAGCGTTTCGTTTTTAGTATGGGCGTGGTGGCTCAGCGGTCTAGCTGTATGCCTCTCACCAAGGCGGTCCGGGTTCGATTCCCGGTCAATGCATGTGAGATTTTCGAAGTGAAATGCCATGTCCTGTGGTTCGGATTCCACGTAAAAAGGAGGTCCCGTGGCTCATGATCTCAAGATTAACGGTCACGTTAAACTACAAGCTTCCTTTTTTTGTTTTTAGTATTGTATGTCAAGTGTACCTGTAATCTTTCGTTGGAGTAATGTCAGGTTTGGATTTGATTGTATTGATGTATGCGTTAGGCTTGCGTTTGTTCTTGGGTTGTGTTTCTGTAAGTGACATACTTGTTTAAGGGTAAGGTTTTTCTGTTCTGGGGCTACGTGACTTCGTAACTTCCTAGAATATCTCTCCTAACTACGATTTGTAGTTAGCCTGTGGTGGGAAGAAAGATACTATTTGCACTATTGTTAACTTGTTTTTTGCTACCCCGTTTTAATTGAGTTTAGCTTTGAACGATCTCCAGTCTAGAACGCGTTAGGCATCTCGGAATTATTCTCTTTACTACTCGGTTTATTTTTATACTATTGTTTATATGTTTTTGATAATATGTGTACCTTTATTCCAGACCCATCATCCCTCATTATATCATTTCATGCGCTACTCATGTCCCCTTTGTTATGTGTTTTGCTGTTATTAAATTTTGTTCAACCACTACTCGAAAAGTGTAGTCATTGGATGGTCGGTGCTCCAACTAGTTCGGAATGTGTGAAAGAGTTCGATAAGGTCTCTAGGTCCGCGTCCTATAACATCTGCACGCCTCTCACTTATCACTGATAGATTTAATATGTACAGTCCAATTTACTTATATATTTTAATATTTGCCATTTTGAAAGTTGATGAACAAAAGGTTACGGTGAATAAACACACATTTCGTGGAATTTGTGTCACTATCTGATTGGGTGGAAAGAGAATTGGCCGATGAAGATGCCGTAAATGAACCTTGGCGCTTGAAACTATTGACCACATCATTCGTGGTTGCTCTTCTCTAGCTGGTGCTGAGTATACAAAGAGACAAAATGATGTAGCCACGTTCGTACATCAAGAGATTTCTATAACAGGAGGACTTATGGAATGGACCCTGGAGTATTACACCTATCAGCCGTCCAACATACTTTAAAACGAGGTGCACAAACTATATTGCGACAGACCTATCCTAACGGACCAGAAATTCCTGGCAATTGGACCAGATATCGTGTACATTAACAAAACAAATATATAAGCAGGTATATCTGATAGACATCGCGGTACGACTAAGCCAAAACCTCAAGACCACTTAGGCACAAAAAATCAACAAAGAATATGCACCGTTGGCAGATGAAATCAGGAGATGTGGCGAGTAAACTCGGTGAAAATGTTACCAGTGGTGATGCCATCAATGGGAGTGGTACCAAAGGCTCTGGTAACGGGTCTGTAGGAATTAAAAACGAATCATCTGATCGCCAGACTGCAGAAGGCAGTGTTGCTCGATACAAGTTGCATAGTCCGATTATTTTTATCACAGTGGTAATTACAAGGTACTTGATTGTGAAGTCAGTATGTTGTATGTTGAGATTTACCATACCCATTAGGAATTAATAGGAAGGGTACACTAATCTGCTCAGATGGTCAAATACTCCCGGATGCCCAAAGCAGAGTCAACGCTGCATGGCTGAAATGGCGCCAAGCCTCTGGAGTCCTTTTTGACCGAAATGTGCCACTATATCTGAAGTCGAAAATTTACAGAACCATCGTTCTGTACTGAATGCTGGACAGTAACGAAGGGACATGAACAACAACTGCATGTCATGCAGATGAAGATGATTCGCTGGACACAGGGACTTTCTAGACTGGACCGCATACGGAATTACAATGTATGTCCATGTACTGCGTAGCAATCACTCTTCAGTCGCGAGAACTGCACTTGACATCAGTCCATAAGGCCGACGACCACGAGGGCGACCGAGAAAGCGCTGGCTGTATACTATGCGGGAGGACATTCAACTAGTGCCACTACTAGAGACGCTCAAGATCGATCAGTTTGGAAGATAAAGTGCAGAAAGCAGAACCTGCAATAAAGCGGGATTAATGCTAGGAAGATGATGATGATGATGATGATGATGATGGTGTTAGAAGCCATTTTTAGCCTATTTTCAATTTTGAAAAAAATAGGCTTAAGGTATCACCTTTTGTCCGTGTGTGTGTGCGTATGTGCGTGTGTGATTCGTGTGTGTCCCCTCCCCTAATAAAATCTAAACGGCAGGAGCGATTTCAATGAAACTCGGTAAGTTCATAGCACTATTCCGGGAGACCCTGACCGTGCCCTTCAAATATTGTTACGACTCACCAATCCAACATAGCGGCTGTGCGTAATATTTCACCAGCATTCAATATCTCCGAAACTATTACCGATATTACCCTGACATTTTGTATGGTGATAACCGGAACTACTATAAGTTCACTTATGTGACCTTTGAAAACCTGGTAACTACAAAACCAACATGGCGGCCAAGCGAGTTTGCGACTTTTAAATAGACGTTTCTCGCGATTCAACCAACTAAGCGCAATGAAACTTGGTACATTATATGTTCATATACATTGTAATGCATCGACATCTAACTACGTTCAATTGTTTACATAACCACAAGATGGCGGATGTGCGAAATATTTCACCGGCATTCTATATCTCTGAAACTATTAGCGGTATCTTCATGAAATTTTGTACGGAGAGGAAGGGCACTACTGAATGTCTATCTATAAGACTTTCATAAACCGGTTAACTACAAAAAGAACATGGCGGCCAAGCGAATTTGAAAATTTTCTCGCGATTTAATGTTCCAAACGCAATGAAATCTGGTACAGAAAATATTTATACACATTGTAATGCACTGGTATCTAATTTAGTTCAATTGTTTACATAATCTCAAGATGGCGGCTGTGCGAATTTTAAAATTAAGTTTTTATTTCTTGTGATGTAGTCATGCGATCGAAGTGATAGTTTGAATAATGAACCTATGCAATAATTTTCCTTTAATGGTACATGACTCTATGGCCTATACATTTAACAATCCAACATGGCGACCACCGAAATATTTAGACGGCTCTGAATATCTACGAACCTATTATAGCAATCAAACTGAATTTTTTAATGTTAATAGGGGCAATGAACATAAGTTCACCTATAGGACTTTAAGTAACCTGGTGATCACAAATCCAACATGGTGGTGGCGCGAAGTAAAAATATTCACATGGACGTTTCTCGCAATTTAACCGTCTGAGTGCAGTGAAACTTGGTACAGTAAATCTTCATACAAATGGTAATCCACTAGCATCTAATTTATTTCAATTGTTTCCATTGCCTCAAGATGGCAGCTGTGCGAAATTTTAAAATCTCCTTGTTACTTCTTGTGTCCTAATTATGCGATTGAAGATTGAATAGTACACGTACACAATAATCTGCATATAACAGTACATAACTCTAGGACCTACATATATAAAATCCAACATGGCGACCATCCGAAATATTTAGTCGGTTCTCAATATCTACGAATCTATTACAGCAATCAAACTGAAATTGTGTTTGTTGATAGTGGCAATTAACATAAGTAGGATATATGAAAATAGGCTGTATAGTTCTTCACGGAACTACTTGTTCAGTGTTGCCTTAGTAATCGAAATTTGATGTTTTCAGTCGGTCAACACGATTGTACCCACTTGTGATTGGTGATTCCCTAATACTGCAAAGCATTACATGAGATTAATAAATACACTTGAATGACCAGCTTCGATCGTCAAGCATCATCAACAGAACCATTACAAGTCGTATTATAACAAGTAGTTCCGTGAAGAACTATACAGCCTATTTTCATATATCCTACTCATGTTAATTGCCTCTATCAACATACAAAATTTCAATTTGATTGCTGTAATAGATTCGTACATATTGAGAACCGTCTAAATATTTCGGATGGTCGCCATGTTGGATTTTTATATATGTAGGTCTTAGAGCTATGTACTATTACATGAAGATTATTGTGTAGGTGTAGTATTCAAAAATCAATCGTATGATTAAGACACAAGAAATGAAAATCAAATTTTAAAATTTCTCAGAGCTGCCATCTTGTGGTTATTAAAACAATTGAAATAAATTAGATGCCAGAGGATTGAAATCTGTATAAGAATTTACCAGAAAAAGTTTTACTGCGCTCGGATGGTTAAATCGCGAGAAATGTCCACTTAAATCTTTATATTTCGCGTCGCTGCCATGTCGGATTTGTGCTCACCAGGTTATTGAAAGTCCTATAGGTTAACGTATGTTGATAGCCTCCACCAAAATACAAAATTTCAGTTTGGTTGCTATCATAGATTATTAGACATTGAGAACCATCTAAATATTTCGTTTGGTCGCCATTTTGGATTTTGATATATGTAGGCCATAGAGTTATGTACTATTAGCTGACGTTTTTTGCATAGGTTCATTATTCAATCGTTCACTTCGATCGTATGATTAATACACGAGAAATAAAAACTTAATTTTAAAATTGCGCACAGCTGCCACCTTCTCGTTGTGTGAACAATTGAATTACATTAGATGCCAGTGCATTACAGAGTATATGAAAATTTACTGTACCTTATTTCACTGTGCTCAGTTAGTTAAATCGAGAGAAAAGTCTATTAAAATGTCTCAATTCGCTTGGCCGCCATGTTCGTTTTGTATTTTACACGTTTTTGAAAGTCGAATAGCTGAACTTCTAGTAGTACCCTTTATCACCGAACAAAATTTCGGGGTGATATCATTAATATTTTCGGAGATATAGAAGTAGAATGCCGGTAAAATATTTCGCACAGCCGCCATCTTAGCTTACGTAGATAATTGAACTAAATTTGATGCCAGTGCATTACCATGTGATTAAACATTTGCTGTACCACGTTTCATTGCGTTTGGATGGTTAAATCGCGAGAAAAGTTTCAACTTCATTTTGTAACAGATTTTTGAAAGTCCCATAGGTGAACTTCTCGTAGTTCCATTTATCATCGTACAAAATTTCAGGACGATACCAGTAATAGTTTAGGAGATATTGAATGGCGGTGAAATATTTCGTACAACCGCCATGTTGGATTAGTGAGACGTAATAAAATTTGAAGGGCACGGTCGGAGTCGGCCAAAATAGTGCTATGACCTTACCGAGTTTCATTGAAATCGCTCTAGTCATTTAGAAGTTATTAGGGACACACACACACATACGCACACACATACACACACACACACACACACACACACGGAGAACGGGTGATCTCATAAGCCTATTTTTTTTAATAAAATGAAAATAGGCTAAAAGGGGATGTTAGGAGGGTTATTGGCCGTGGAGGAAAAATTATCGATTAGGACAATAGAAATAGCATTTCAGTCGGTCAACACGAATTGTGACCAATTACAAGTATTTACATAGCCTACAAACTAACACGCTCTTTATGTACAACTACCTACTTAATTGGATGACAAATGGGAATAACTCTCTGAAAAGCTCTCTTAGAACCAGGCAACACTCAAAAATAGCTTCTATCACTACAATCTTTTAGAACATCATTTCTACAATTTCATCATCATTACACAAAGTATTTCAGCTAATTTAAATAGTTTTGTACTTAGTTCTTCTTTCCTCAACTAGGAATGAAGATATTGTACGAGGGCAGATCAAAAAGTAAGTTGCACTTCCCAGTTATGGCCATTTATTACACCACCTATACAACAGCAACACGTATATAACGACAAACAATTTAACGTCACTTTTCCGCATAGTTTCCAAGAGACTCCAAACATTTCTGCGAACGCACAACCAACTTGTCGATGCTGGATGCATAGAAAGTTCCTCCAGCGTTCTGCAACCACACGGAGACAGCGGCCTTCACCTCCTCATCGGTCTGGAAACATCGACCACCGAGCTCCGTTTTGAGCTTACCGAACAGATGAAAGTCACATGGCGCGAGGTCGGGACTGTAGGGTGGTTATTGCCAGATCTCCCACGTGAAACGCTGCAGCAGTTCGCTCATTTGGCGGGCCTAGTGAGGTGTTGCGTTATCGTGCAACAAAATCACACCGGCGCTCAATTTCCCCCCGGCGCTTCTCTTTAATCGCTTTACGCAACCGGTGCAACGTTTGACAATACGACGCCGGGTTGATTGTCGTTCCTTTCGGCATGAATTCCACGTGCAGCGTCGCGATTTCTCTCAGGTGAATGCGGTTCTGTTTAATGATCGCATTTACACTGTTGACATTTGCACCGGTCCTGGACGTTGCGGGCCTGCCCTCGCGTTATTCGTCCGTGCGTCCGGCTTCGAATTGCTGACATCACTTTACGATCCCTTGCCGGGAAATGGTCCGCTCCCCATACACAGCACTAATTTCACGATGAATGTCCGTGCAATTCTTCCTTTAGGCCCATAGGAATCGGATTGTCGCATGCACCTCATATTTGGAGTGAACGTCCAGTCGACGCGCCATTGCATTTGGTCGCTATTCATACCATACAAGACGAGACAACACAGCGACCTGCCTAACAGACATGTGGGCAGTGTCTTTCCCTTTCTCTGCTGTGCCCACGTTTGCGACACACAGGGTGCAACTAACTATTTGATCCACCTTCGTAGCAATATATTTGAAATCATAATTTACGCAATACAGCCCTCAGAACCACAAGACCATAAATACAATTAAAGTGGATTTATTGGTTTTTAATCCAACGCTCCTCTCAAAAGGTATCTTTCACTCTCTATTTAGCACATGCATAAAAGCGACGAAATACAAAATATATCTAAGTTTAAAAGATTTTGCTTATGATTATTTTGATTTCTTACCTTCTCATTCGCAATTTTTTTCAATTTGTGCAATTTCTTACTGATTTTGATGAATCCCTTCAAAAATAATATCGTATAGCTTGCGTACCGAAACCGCATGACTTCCTGTCTGCGCCGCTCAAGATGTTGGTTGATGCAAAATGTTCGCGAGCTATTATCAATCCATGAGGATATTAAAAAAAGTTACATAGTTGATGATGTTCAACTCAGCACGTCATTATTTATCAAATTAAAATGCCTAATTACCGAATGTGTTATTGAAATCCATAGGTTAAGTCGTCTTGCCATCAGACGAGACAGTATATCCATGGTTACAACATTCAGTGTGCATTATTGGATACGAGAGAAATTTTTCAGTTTTGACTTATTGAAAATTGATATCAATTTATTAATTGTTTATTGCAACCATCAAATATTACATGTGATTAATTGCAACAGTGATTCACTAGCAGCCTGATTCAGAAATCCTACTTAGAGTAAGATTAGTAGGATAGTTATTGCTGTTTTAAGGGGCAGAAGAGCGAGGTAATCTGCCCTTATGAGTAAGACTTCTATCACAAAATGAATTTGAAAATTAAGTCAGAGAACCGATAAATAATTGAAATGGTATTAAATGATATGAACAATTATATAAAACAGTTACTCGAGCTGAAAGACATGAGCCAGATACTGCTATTCAGAAAAGTGTACGGCAAAGCTGAAACTTGTCATCAATAATTTTGATTCTGTACGTTGAACAAGCAATGAAGAAAATCAGACAAAAAGATTAAATCGGAGTAAAGATTCAAGTTGGACAGGAGTTAACATCAAAACGTATTCATAATCATATTAACAAATACCAAACAAGATATAGACATGTTGTAATGTACACGATATTAACAATATTTAAATGTAATCTGTCCGTAATTGTTAAATAATGCAACTACTACGATACACTGTGATATCAGATCTTGACAATAGTAAATTATATTGATAAACTTATAATTTTGGGAGGAATTTTAAAAAGGTTGAATTCTCTTCATAAATTATATCTCATTTTGATCAGAAATAACTGAATAACTTAATGAGCTACTATTTTTAGCCTACTTTTCACATTTTGCAAAAATGAGGAAAAAGTAGATTTATGAGATCGATCTGGGCAAAATTCAGTCTGTCTGTCCTTATGTCTGTCTGTCTGGCTGGCTGGCTGGCTGTGTGTGTGTGCGCCCCCCTATCAACTCCCAAACGGCTGCAGCTATCGAAACAATCAATGCCGTGTTTGAAAATGATGTCAGTGCTACCACCTGCTGAAAAATCGCAATTGAAATTTGAGCTCCATGTTGGATATGATGGAAGATATGCATGGAAACTATTTCAAAATTAGCATAGGTGTAGATAATAATATTTCAGTTTAATTTCCAGGAGGCCATACATGACAGTGTTGCCAAAATGATTATAAGCCTGCTGATAGGTCCAATTTTTAAATGCATAGAACTTCTACAATATCAATTGGAATTCAACCAAATTTAGTATGTACTATGTGTACATAAACAGATATGACTGAGCGTATTCTTAAGAGCCACCAGGGCTGCCAACTGTTAATGAATGCACTCAATTTATTTTATCAAATCACCAATATATCAGAAAGTATGCAAGCCGACGGCTTTTAACTATGCACACATATAGTATCTGACATTCTATATTAATTTGGAGTAACTAATATTCGTCACTGCTACCAACATGATTCTAAGCTTGCTGATATGTCCAACTTTAAATACATGTAACTTCTATACTATCATTTGTAATTCCACCAAATTTCGTATGTGCTATGTGTGCCATAACACATATTATAACTATGCGTCTTCTTAAGAACAACCAAGGCTGCAAACTGTTAATAAATGCTGTCTCTATTTTTGTTACCCTAATATCAATATATCAGAAAGTATGCAAGCCAATAGCTCTAAACTTTGCACACGTATAGTACCTGACATTCTAGATTAATTTGTAGTAACTAATATACGTCAGTGCTGCCAACATGATTCTAAGCCTGCTGATAGATCCAATTTTAAAATGCATATAACTTCTATACTAACTAATGGATTTCATTCAAAATTGGCACAACAATAGATCATTTTATTTCCGATTATTTATGTCCAACACAAGCATGACATTGCTGCCAACGTGATTTTACGCGCGCTGTTAGATCCAATGTCTTACTGCATGTAACGTCCATGCTATCCATTGGACTTCAACCAAATTTTGTATTCTGTACCTTAAGAGATGGAACTAAGAATATATTCAGTCACGAGGGCTGCCAACTGCAGTGCTCTATTAGGATACATTATGCCAGGTATACAGTATTTCGAACTAATTTGAAATGTCAATATTACCAACTTATTTTCGTCATAATTCTAGATAGATCCATTTAGATTAATAATTGACATGAATCTTACATTTTCAGAAAAGTAGGCTCTTTAGTTCGTCTCGGAACTTTTTGTTAAGTTCAATTTTTTCTTTTTTGCAAAATTCATTCGCCGTATTAGCCTATTTTCATTTTATGAAAAATTAGGCTTATGAGATCACCTTTTGTCAGTGTGTCTGTCTGTATGTGTGTGCGCGTGTGTGTGTGATGGTGTGTGTGTTCCCCCCCCCCCCCCCCCCTCCTAATACATTCTAAACGGCTGGAGCGATTTCAATGAAACTCGGTGAGATCATAGCACCACTCAGGCCGACCCCGACCATGCCCTTCAAATTTTATTCTGTATCACCAATCTAACATGGCGGCTGTGCAAAATATTTGACCAGCATTCAGTATCTCCGAAACTATTACCGATATCACCCTGAAAGTTTGTACGGTGATGAAGGGAACTACTAGAAGTTCACCTATGACACTTTCAAAAACCTGGTAACTACAAAACCAACATGGCAGCCAAGCGAAGCTAGACTTTTAAATAGACTTTCCTCTCGATGTAACCATACAAACCTAATGAAATATGGCACAGCAAATGATTATACACATTGCAATGCTCTGGCGTCTAATTTAGTCCAATTGTTCAAATAACCTCAAAATGGCGGCTGTGCGAAATATTTCACTGGCATTCAATATCTCTGAGACTATTTGTGATATCACCCTGAAATGTTGTACGATGATAAAGGGCACTGGTACAAGTTTATCTATGTAACATTCAAAAACCTGTAAACTACAAATCGAACATGGCGGCCAAGCGAATTTGAAACATTTTAATAGACTTTTCTCGTGATTTAACCATCTGAGCGCAGTGAAAAGTGGTACAGTAAATGAGTATACATATTTTAATGCACTGGCATCTAATTTAGTTCAATTGTTTACATAACCTCAAGATGGCGGCTGTGCGAAATTTTAAAATTCAGATTTTATTTCTTGTGTCGTAATCATGCGATCGAAGTGAAAGTTTGAATAATGAAGCTACGCAAAAATTTTCCTTTAATGGTACATATCTCTATGGCCTATTCAAATAACAATCCAAAATGGCGAGCATCTGAAATATTTTGACGGTTCTCAATATCTACGAATCATTTACAGCAATCAAACTGATATTTTTTATGTTCATAGAGGCTATGAACATAAGTTCACCTATATGATTTCAGTAACCTGGTGATCATAAATCCAGCATGACGGTGACGCGAAGTATACATATTTAAATGGACGTTTCTCGCGTTTTAACCATCCGGGGTGCGGTGAAACTTTGCACGTTAAATGCTCATACAAATGTTAATCCACTGGCATCTAATTTATTCAAATTGTTTTCATAACCACAAGATGGCAGCTGTGCGAAATTTTAACATCTAGTTTTTACTTTTTGTGTCCTAATCATGCGATTGAAGTCTGAATATCACACGTACACAATAATCTTCATGTAATAGTACATAAATAAAAATCCAAGCTGGTGACCTTCTGAAATATTTAGACGGTTCTCAATATCTACGAATCTATCACAACAATCAAACTGAAATTGTGTATGTTGATAGAGGAAATTAACATGAGTAGGATAAATGAAAATAGGCTGTATAATTCTTCACGGAACTGCTTGTTTTATAGATTTAAACTAAATTTATTCAGCAACATACAACCGAAAAGGAAACGATGATTTTGAAGATCAGCTCTCTTACAGCGAAGAGAGTAACATTTTCAATAAATCAACAATGTGAATAACAAACAGTAGCTTCTAAATTAATGCATGACATGCAACACAAGACTTCCATGTACTATTATTCAAGTTCTGATATCACAGTCCGTCGTAGTTGTTGCATTATTTAACAATTACTGACATATTACATTTTAAAATTGTTAATATCGTATACAACACAATAAGTTAAGTACACACAATGTGACCACGCTGAGGCTCCAAATCATGTACACATTTACAACTACGAACAATGTTTTGAAAGAACATTATTGTGACACTATGAAGATAATTATTGCGTAAAGATAATACGCAATACCACTTAATTATTCTTTGACTATCAACCCACCCCGGCATCGCCCGGTATCCTTAAACGTTTACCCAGCGTAAACTTAAAAGGCGCACGGAAGGCGGGTCCCAGACGCTATTCAGAACAGCCGAGGTGAACAGCGAAACTCCAAACACATATACTCTTCTCTGAAGTCTTAACTCGACACGACTCGACAGATTGATTCTGGCCGAAGCTGGGGTGATAGGCTCATTCGCTAGCTCGTATACCAACTCCGAAGCTAGTAAGTTAAATATCCACTGAATGGAGATTGCTGGAAGAAATGAAAACGTATAAACACTTATAGTTGGTGATGTATAAGATGCGTTCAAAAAGTAACGAGCCAGAGGCGCAAACCGGTGACTACATCGGCTAATCGTGGCGAGTGTAACGAGGTGTGGTTCCAACCAGAGCGTGGAAGGTCACAGCCCGTTGCTAGAGAGCACGCGTGCACGTCGCGTGACGATACAAAGCGAGCAGCAGCTTGCATCAATCGTCCAACGCTGCCAGTCGCATTGCAAACAGTGACATGGAGGCCTCAACCGAAGAGCAAAGAGGTGTTCTTCGGTTTCTGACAGCGGAAGGAGTAGGGGGAACGGACATTCATCGCCGAATGTCACAGGTGTACGGCGAACACTGCATGTCACTTGCAAGGGTCGAGGCGTGGCACAAGCGCTTTAGGGAAGGACGGGTGTCGTTAGCCGATGATGCCCGGTCTGGGGCACCCCCCTGAATTACCGAAGACAACGTCCGGCCTGTTGATGCCCTCATTACCCAGGACCACCGAGTGACAGTGAATGCCATAGCCACCGTGGTCACTCCACGACAATGCACGACCTCATACGACCAACACAGTCGCCGCACTGCTGCAGAAATTCAAATGGGAGGTTCTCGGCCACCCTCCATACAGTCCAGTTCTCTCTCTCTCCCTGTGATTACGCCATGTTTGGTCCCATGAAAAGGGCTCTGTGGGGCCAATGATTCACCTCGGACGTCGACGTCCAGCTGTACGTGCAGAACTGGTTCACATCGCAGCCCAGGGAATTTTATGAGACAGCCATTCACCGCCTCGTGTGACAGTGGGACAAATGCCTCAACAGTCAGGGCAATTACTTCTAACATACAGGTACTGGTTTCTGTAATTATGCCTCCGGCTCGTTACTTTTTGAACGCACCTTATAGATTAAAGGTAGAGATATGCTTTCAACGACTATTTTGTGGAACTTTTCATGCTGAACAATTCTTGCACTCATAGTATATAACTACAGTTTATTTAACGGTTTACGCTGTGTAAGCTTTAAAGGCGCACGGACGGCAGGTTTTTCTTAAACTCGATTCAATGAAATCGTTACTATTCGGCACCTCTCCCCGCGCAACCACATGGCGGTATAAACGTGAGTGATAGTTCCTAGCCAGAATTGCTTTTAGAAGGTGACAAAGTAGAAGCAGTGCATTGCAAGAGTGATCAGTGAGAAGTAAATCAACAGCAGAGCGTTCGGTGATAAACGCAGTAAGTTGAAATATTGCTGTTATTCTGATAAACAAGTATTAAAGTGTGTGAGAGGTTAGAGCTGAAAACTACAAAATGACGGGCAAAGACAAACAAAAGAAGGCCGTTGACCGCAGTGGGGAGCGCGGAGTTCGTGAACAAACGAAGGGTGGACAGCGCAAGCAAGTGGAAGCAGACGACCCTAGCGCCCTAGAGAGGAACGGAGCAGGTAGCAGCTCGGGAGAACAATTGAAGACCGTGGATCGCAGTCAGGGTGGGGGTTGTCGCAATGCTAGCGAAGCTGACGGCTCAAAAAGAAACTGGAAGGACAGTGGCACTACTTTTTCTTCAGCGGACCACAACCAAGCTACGCAGGATGTGCGCCGAGACTCAGCTGACATTTTAAGCCTGCTGAGTAATACGAACCTAATCGAGGAGCTCGTGGATCGAGTTGCTAATAAGGTGATTGATAAACTAAAAGAAACAATAGATTTTAACACCCAGGTCATCAATGAACTCAGACAGGAACTTGCCAGGCGAGACGACACTATAAATCAACTTGAGCTGCAACTGAATGACCGCACTGATGAACTTGAGCAGTACCAGCGTCGAAATAACTTGAGAATTTTTGGTATTCCAGAAACTCCAGGCGAGGACACCAACAGGTGTGTAATGGATGTTGCTGCCAAGTTGAATGTGACAATCGATCCCCAAAGAATAGACCGATCTCATCGTGTAGGACTCCGGGATGCTGGAAAGAAGCGGCCAATAATAGTGCGGTTCGTGTCCTATGCAGATCAAGCAGCACTCTTCAGGTCGAAGAAATACTTAAGGAATACCGGCATAACTGTAAGAGAAGATCTGACGAAAACCCGGACTGAAATTGTAAAACAAGCAGTAAGCCACTTTGGGTTACACGGTGTCTGGACTGCAGATGGCGTTGTTCTGATCCGCATTGATGACACGAGGCATCATGTGAAAACACTCCGAGAATTGGACTTTTTGAAGAAAAAGTTTCCCGCTCCTCGTACGTAAAGGACCCTCATACGAGCCAGTGTGAGGGGGCTAAACTGATCAAAGTTACAAGTGTAAGCACAAACATGTAATATGGTTACTAGTGGAACTTTAACTACAGTGTCTAGCCAAAATACAAGCCGATATTATTGATTAATATTTAGAAAATAGCTTAAGTTTTAGATTTTGTAATTTTTTATATTTCTTGTTTAACAATTTTACAATAACTTTCAATTATCTTTTACATGGATATTAGTACCAATGAGTATGATACGCATGCCTATCTTTGTAATATAGCTGATAGATTACCCAATGATTTTAAAGTAACTCACCTGAACACGCAGTCACTTAAAATGCTAGAACATTTCGCAGAATTTGAATACACATTTGTTAACTCCGGTATTGATGTAATCGCTGTTAGTGAAACATGGTTCAATAAGTCCATTACTGATTCATCTGTAACCTTGCCAGGATATAATATCTACCGCAATGACAGACAACGTAGAGAAGGGGGTGGAGTAGCAGTGTATGTTCGACAGCACATTAAGTGCCGGGTTATCTGCAAATCCCCAAATAATGAGAATTTCAGACCTGAGTACCTATTCGTAGAGATTTGCCTGAAAGATACTAAAGTATTATTTATTTGTGTTTATAGAGCAACCAAAGTCGGTTTTATGGAACTACTATTAAATGACATGCTTTCACACATTTTTAGTTATAAATATGTAATATTAGCCGGTGATTTCAATGCCCATTTTGGGTCGGCTACATTTGAAACGAAAAACATAGTAGAAACTCTAAATACTTGCAATCTGTCGTGGCTCCCGTATCAAGATACACATCACACTGCAACCTCCTCTTCTACTCTGGATCTAATAGCATCCAACTGCAATGAGCACGTGATTGAGTTTGGCCAAACAGCTGCTTCTGGCTTCTCAGCACATGATCTCTTATACGCAGTATATACCCTGTCAACTCCAAAATATAAGCCTAGTATTCGAACTTTTCGAGACTTCAGCAGGTTTAATTATGAAAGGTTTAAGGCTGATGCCGTCTCAGTTCCATGGCACACTGTTCTCGAGCAGCAAACTATAGATGAGAAGGTCGAAACATTCAACACATTTTTAATTGATTTATATGATCGCCATGCCCCAGTGCGATCAGCTAACGTGAGGCACGCACCAGCTGCCTGGATCAACACAGAAATAAAAGATCTAATAAGATCTCGAAATAGAGCCAGAAAGAAGTGCAACAGAACACAGAAACCCGAGGACATTGTAGAATACAAAAGCTTACGCAACAGAACCCAGCAAGTTATTCGTAATACAAAGATACGTTACACTTATTCGCTAATTAATTCAGCTAAAAACTCTTCGGCTTTGTGGAGAGCTATAAAACTCTCGGTGTTGGAAAATCCAGACACAAAAGCAATAACCCAACAATGAGCGCTGATGAGCTTAATAAGCATTATTTAAACGTATCAACCGTTGTGGACAGCAATAGAGTTTTGTCAACTGTTGCTAACTACAGGGAAAAATTTACTGACCGACGGGAAGAATTTCATTTTGGCTATATATATCCAGAGGACATTCATTTAGCCATATTTAGGATAACTTCAAAAGCCATAGGACCAGATCATATATCTATTACGCTATTGAAAAGGAATATGGACCTCCTCATGCCAGTTTTATTGCATATATTTAACTATAGCCTGCAAATGGGTATTTATCCGACACAGTGAAAAAAAGCCAACATCAAAGCAATACCAAAATTCACGAACGCCTTAAACTGTAGTGACTTTAGACCAATAAGTATATTGTGTGCAATTGGGAAAGCGTTAGAACGGATTGTTTTTGATCAGTTTTATGAATATATAAATTCCAACAATATCCTAAACCCGAACCAATCTGGATATAAATCAAAACATAGTATTCTGACAGCCCTTATCAAAGTCACAGATGACATTCGTCTAGCAATGGACCGGAAGGAAATAACTATAATATCTCTATTCGATTTCAGCAAAGCTTTTGACAGAGTTCACCATGAGATCCTACTAGTTAAATTAAGAAATCTAGGCCTTTCAAAGTCAGTAACGAACTGGTTTAGGTCTTACCTAACAGGCAGATGTCAGAGAGTAGTCCTAGCAGATGACAGTGTTTCAGAATGGTGTGAAGTAACAACAGGTGAGCCGCAGTGTTCGGTCTTTGGTCCACTCCTGTTCTCCGTGTATATAAATGACCTTCCATCTGTCCTTAAATTTTGTCAACATCATATGTACGCAGATGACCTTCAGCTATATCTACACACGGATTTGAAATCCATTCATTTGAAGGTAGCTCTAATTAACAGTGACATTCAAAGCCTATCTCAGTACGCACTCGATCATAATCTAATACTTAACTTCGAAAAAACGCAACCGATCGTCATCGGCTATACCAAATTACTCAGTTCCCAACCTGACCCAATACCACCTTTACAGCTTGCATCCCAAACAGTTCCGTACCAGTCAGCAGTAAGAAATCTGGGAGTTATTTTTGACTCTCGATTATCGTGGCAGGATCACACAAACATGATTCTGAAAAGGGTTGCATCGTCATTATATCAAATTAGGCGAACTTGCTTCTATTTGCCTCAAAATGTACGAAAGATACTGATACAGAGTTTGATACTACCAATATTTGACTATGGATCTATAATTTACCATGATATGGGAGAGGTCCTCAATACAAAATTGCAAAGAATGCAAAATGCTTGCTTGCGGTTTGTTCTCAATGTACCAAGAGAGTCTCATATAACTCCATTTTACGTCCAGATTGGATGGCTAAAGTTAAAGGAACGAAGACATTATGTCATGGCTCTGACTGTGATAAAAATTCTAAAATTCAAAATTCCGTCTTATATTTACTGCACACTAACTCCCATGCAATCAGTGCATAACCGTGCGAATAGACACACTGCACAAATGCTCCAGATACCTCATCACAGAACCGAAAAATGCAAAGGTTCATTCCGTATTTCAGCTAGTATTCTCTGGAATAAATATAAATTGCACCAGTATTCAGGACTTCCTATCAGAGCGATAAAACACTCCCTCCATTGTAATCTATCAGCTATACAATTATCATGTTCAAGGTGAACGGATGTAATAACAAGAACTTTTATTGTCAACTGTATGTATAGGTTAAGTTTTTTCTTTCTTAATTTATTCTATTGTATGTAACCGCCCTCTGAATGAAGAGAGCTGCATAAAGAGGCTTTGTAGCCTCAGTGGCCTGTATAAGAGAAACAATAAATTCAAATTCAAATTCAAAATTCCCTTGTTCATAAACGATTTTTCTTTCTTCCGAAACCTTCCCCTTTTACAGAATGGTGAAAATCGCATCAACATCCATCCAATGGTTCTCGACATTAGCCGTTACATCCAAGAATCGGGGACTGTGTTTTATACTGTGTGGAGATAAGGAAATTAGCACCATTGTAACTTCGCAGTAATAACCACAAAGCTGACAAAAACATTAGACACAGCCTGTTATGCTATTCAGAAAAGGCCACATTATTAACATTACCCAATTTAGCCCCCCCCCCCCCCCCATTTGTGTGAGAAGTGTTTTATCATTTCAAATGATCTTGTCGAATTCATCGTTATGCTTGAGTCAAAAGTTATGCGTTAAGGAGACGGCTACGTTACGGAGACGGAGACGGTGACATCATGCAGCCGCGCGGGAAGCCTAAGTTAATGGGTAATGAATGGCGAGTGCGTGACGCCATGCAGCCACGCGGGAAGCCTAAGTTAATGGGTAATGAATGGCGAGTGCGTGACGCCATGCAGCCACGCGGGAAGCCTAAGTTAATGGTTAATGGAGTCTGTCGAACGAGTCCTGGGGCGTCGAGCGACCTGGGGCTTCGAGCGAAGCGAAAAGAATACAGGGTGACTCCTAAAGAGGTGTACAAGATGCCAGATAATAATACAGTGAGACTCCTAAAGAGATATACAAGATGCCAGATAAGAATACAAGGTGACTCTTAAAGAGGTGTACAAGATGGCAGAGAAGAATACAGGGTGACTCCTAAAGAGGTGCACAAGATGTCAGACAAGAATACAGCGTGACTCATAAAGAGGTGTACAAGATGTCACACAAGAATACAGGGTGACTTCTAAAGAGATATACAAGATGCCAGATAAGAATACAAGGTGCCTCCTAAAGAGGTGTGCAGGATGTCAGAGCAAAATACAGGGTGATACTTAACGAGGTGTACAGTATGTTAGAATTCAATTCAAATACAGGGTGACCCTTAAAGAGGTTTGCAAGATATCAGATTCAAATAATGGGTGACCCTTAAAGAGTTGTAAAAGATGTCAGACTCAAATACAGGGTGACCCTTAAAGAGGTGCTCGCGCGGGAAGCCTAAGTTAATGGGTAATGGAGTCTGCTGAAAAAGTCCTGGGGCTTCGAGCGAAGCGAGAAGCCCTTCTGAGCCTTTCTATCATGTGTAGCATTTGTAGCATGCGTCATTTGAAATGATATAACGTCTAGTCTTTCTGACTGACTGTATTTTTTTAACAGATAAGCTCTACTACCTGGCTGGAATAGCACTACCTTGTGTACGCAGAGAGTTGGCTGCCAACAGGGAGAGGCTGAGAGTGGAAGAGAAGAGCGCCCACCCACTGCATGGATATAATCCTCTTCAGCAACGGCTGAGGTCCCGAAAGAGCTTCCTGAGGACATCTGAGATGCTTACCGTCTCACAGGAGAAGACAAGGCTGGATTTATGGAAGAAGAAGAACCCTCATCCCAGTGGGTGGACGCCAGTAGCTGAAGAACTACCACCCGGACACAACGAAAGCTGGTTGGTGTGGAAATACCTAAACAGGTTGCGATCAGGAGTTGGAAGTTCCAGAGACAATCTGAGGAGATGGGGCCTCAGTACATGTAACACGTCTTGCTGATGTGGACAAGAACAAACCACAAAACACATGCTTCATTGCCGTCTGTGCCCTTCATCTTGTGCAGAGTAAGATCTGCTACCCACTCCGAGCGCCTTGTATTTTGCTCAGTATTGGGCACGTGCTATATAAACAATTTTACTCTTATATGTATAGCAACTGTACATTTGTCAATTTCCGACACGAGAAATAAATAATAACTCATGTAATGTATTTCATGCACTAGGAACTTGATAGTCGCCGCCTAATTCAAATCGGGTACACTCGTGGTGACCGAGTGAGATATCTCTACTTAGTATAAAACTAAGTCCCCGATTCTTGGATATTACGGGGAAACTCGAGAACCACTGGATGGATTTTGATGCGGTTTTCACCATTCTGTAAAGGATATCTCGAAGATAATTTATGTAGAACAAAATTTATTTATGATCAAAGGAAGTCGAGCAGCAACGATTTCAGTGGAAAAGTCGAAAAAAAACCTGGCGTCCGTGGGCTTTATAAGCTTACGCTGGGCAAGCTGTTAAAAATATCTTAATACTATGAGTGTAAGAATTGATCAGCATGAAAAGTTCTACAAAAAAGTCCCCGAGAGCATATCTGTATCTTCAATACATTGCCCACTATAAGTGTTTTTACGTTTAAATTTATTCCAACCATGTCCATTCAACTACTGAGGCGACAGTTTACGAGCTAGCTTAGGGCGAGTCTATCATACCTGTTACCGCCTATCTAGCTGGCGAACCTATTGCCCCAGATACAGCCAGCAGCAAACAGTTGAGTCGTGTTGAGTTATGACTCCTGAGAAGGGTGGTTGTGTTTGGAGTTTCCCTGGAAGTGCAACTCGGGTTTTCCTCAAATTAAGATTGGACGGAAGGGGGATTTGAGTTTCATTCACCTCGCCATTTCCTGGAAGTGCAACTCTCATTTCGCCTGTGAACTTTCCGCAAAATTCAGTCAATTAATGATTGGATGGAAGGGGGATTATATTATATTAAATTACACTGATTGGCGTATAATCTCTACTTAGTATAAAACAAAGTCCCCGATTCTTGGATGTCACGGGTAATCTCGAGAACCACTGAATGGATTTTGATGCGGTTTCCCCATTCTGTAAAGGATATCTCGAGGAAGGTTTCTGTAAAAAGAAATTTATTTATGAACAAAGGAAGTCAAGCACGAACGATGTCAGTGAAAAGGTCGAAATAAAAATTGGCGTCCGTGCGCCTTTTAAGCTTACGCTGGGCAAACCGTTAAAAACATCTATATACTATGGGTGTAAGAATTGTTCAGCATGAAAAGTTCTACAAAAAAGACTGGGAGAGCATATCTCTATCTTCAATGCATCGTCTACTATAAGTGTTATTACGTTTTCATCTCTTCCAACAAGCTCCATTTAGTTACTGAGGCGACAGTTTACGAGCTAGCTAGGGGAGAGTCCATCACCCCAATTACAGCTTACAAAGCTAGCGGACGAGCTTATTGCCCCAGATACAGCCTGCAGCAAACTGTCGAGTCGCGTTGATTTAAAAACTTTAGAGAAGAGTGGTTGTGTTTGGAGTTTCTCTGGAAGTGCAACTCGGCTTTCTTCATTTCGCCTGTGAACTTTTCATTCCGAAAAATTCACAGTCAAGTTAAGATTGGACGGAAGGGGGATTTGTGTGTCATGCACCTCGCCATTCTTAAATTACGTCTGACAAGAATTCGTTGCACATGCATCTCCATGATAATATAATAAATAGTCCAGTCAGTGATTTTAACCCATCCATGCCGAGACGTAAAACGGATATTGGTCGTTGTTCATTGACATTGGAAAAAAAGCGCTTATCACGTAATGCCTACATAACTGTTCCCAGGTGAAGCCGGGTCGGGTTGCTAGTTTCTAATAATAGACTATCTACGAGTGAATAACATGACATGCATGTTTTAGCATGGAACATACGTAATAGGTCAATCAACTCTTGGGCACTATGCATGTTAACTGAGTAATTAATAATGGATAATCCTATATAATCACATGCACTTCATTACAGTGATTATCCTTAGTCTGACAATCAAACGGCTAACTGGAGCAGATTAAACTTCGTGACCTGTAAATTGGAACTCAAAAACTAGATTTGGTGTTGACGTATTTGTCTTCACGGCCATTTTACTCCAGTGAATCTTTTACGTTTTCACCTTGAAGGATCCTCCTTTAATGTAAATAACTCATGGAAAATCCATTGTGAGCATTATTCAGCAACCAACAAACACCTTCTGCTACTTAGGAAGCAATGAATATATAAAAAGTAGGTTGGCCCAGGCAAGGAAAGCATTTCTACAGAGAATAAATCTGTTGGCATCAAATATACGTAGATATAGGTAATAGAAATTCATTTTTGAAAGGCTTTGTCTGGAGCGTGGCACTCTATGGAAATGAAATTTGAATTTTTAGCACAGCAGAAAAGATGAGTAGTTAGTTATTGTTGTTTAAAGGGGTGGAACTACGAGGTCATCTGTCCCTTTTAACACAGATTGAAAATGAAAAGTGAAAATCCACAGCCTGCTTCCAGTCTCCGACCGGGTCAGGAATGGAATGAATGAAGCCCCCAACTAGCGGCGAGTATATGAACTGTGCCGGCTGGCGAGGCCGGACGCACTCCTCCGGGGCAATGATTAAATGAATGAGAGATGAAGTGAAATGATAGTGGAGAGTGTTGCTGGAATGACATTTTTTGACAGGGAAAACCGGAGTACCCGGAGATAAACCTGTCTGCCTCCGTTTTGTCCAGCACAGATCTCACATGGAGTGACCGGGATTTTTACCATGGACCCAGCGGTGAGAGGCCGGCGTGCTGCCGCCTAAGCCACGGAGGCCCTCTTAACACAGATTAATGTATACAAATTTGGAATAGAATTTAAAATTTAGAGGTGGACAACTAAATTTGAAAACACCGAAAATTAATAAAACAAAATATTAAATAAATCGATTAATTATAAAAATAAACAAACATTACGAAAAAAAAGAGAATTCAAAAAGGAACAAGTTTGAGTCAATGCAGACTGAAAAATTTAAATTGCTGGCCCTAACACACTCCCCCTTATATAGCGGATGACGAGATCAGCAGCCAAGAAAAGAGGAGAATAAAAGCGTTTGAAGTGTGGTGATACAGGAGAATGATGAAGATCATATGGTTGGATAGAGTAACTAATGAAGAAGTATTGACGAGAGGGCGCGGGAAGATGTTATTGGTGGCTCCTAATGTAGAGAAGAGATAGGTTGGTAGGACACATGTTAAGACATCCAGGAATAGCAAATTTAGTTACGGAAGGAAAGTTTGGGGACAAGAAATGTAGGGGTAGACCATGGTTCTGCCTGTTAGGTAGTCACCACGAAGGCTGGTTGGATCCTCAAAAAGCACTGCCGTTAGGTTATGTGAGTAGATACCAACAAAAACTCAAGGCTGCGCAGTATTGAGGCGTACAAGGCAAGATGAGGAGTGAGGTAGTTTGCCATTCCTTTCCTCACTGAGTCAGTATAGCAGTACTAACTCTATGAGTTGAACCTTTCACAGCATCCACAGGCACTGACTGTGCCTTGAATGTCATTACAAAGCACCACTCATACCTCAGTAGCTTCCATATAATCACAGCCATGAGTGAAACTGAGACATCAGTGAAAAGCCACATTTTACTCTGGCCTGTGCCAACAGACAAATGCAAATATACTGCATTCATCGAGAGATGGCAAATAGGCCTAAGACCAAGGTTATAAAATGTTAAACAGATTGCATCGGATGTAAGGTGTGGTAGCTATGTAGAGATGAAACAATTAGCTCAGGACAGGGAGGCGTGGAACGCTGCATCAAACCAATCAATAAACTGAAGACTCAAACAACAAGTATCAAGAAGCCAGGCCTATGTGAGGACCCAATCATTGGCACACAATTACTAACCACAGATCCCTCTTGGGCTCACAACTTGTGGGAAGTGTGTTGGCGACCACGGAACCCCAGCTGAGTCTGGCATTCCTTCTACTTACTTGTACCGGACTCCTATCTGTCATATTTCCTGTCGACCTATCTTGGTCAACACTTATTTTCTTCCGACCCAACGGTATCAGGGCACCTGAGCCCTAGAGTGTATTTCCCTTTCCCGCCTTAATTGGACTTTGTCTCATCATTCCTGAATCCCTCTTTCTTCGATGGGTCATATTTCTTGTTTTTCTTTTCGTGGTATCTCCTGCCCTCTGCTCAAAACCCTAAAGGAGACAAGGTGTGTGTAGCCACACCACTTATGGTGCACCCTGGATAGTGCTACACCCTCAAGGGCTCACGGCTGGTGAGCTCGGGATTTGGTGACCAGGAGGGATTCTGAGCTGGGTCTCGTTTCCCCCCTTTTTCCAGTTCCTTTAGGGAGGACCATCTCCTCCTTACCTTTCCTATTTGCCTTTCATGGCTTTCCTTCCTTCCAAGTCCCTCAATTCTCTTTCTTCGACGGTTGAGGGCATTACTTTTCCCCCTGTCTTTTATTTCCGTTATTCCTTTTTTCATTTTTTTTTAATTTGTTCTTCTAGTATGTAAGTCTGTAGTTATTGGGGCGTGGTGGCGTAGCGGTAAAGCTGTTGGCCTCTCACCAAGGTTGACCGGGTTCGATTCCCGATCAATGGATGTGAGATTTTCAAAGTGAAATGCCATGTCCTGTGGTTCGGTTTCCACGTAAAAAGGAGGTCCCGTGGCTCATGATCGCATGATTAACGGTCACGTAAAACTACCTTACTTTTTCTTGTAGTTAGTTTTTGTTCTTCCTCTTCTGGGTTCACCTCGTTGCGTAGTGGTTAGCATTGTTGGCTGTCACCGTGAAGGCCTGGTTTGATTCCCGGCTCTGCCAAGAAAATTAATTCTGATCTGAGGGCTAGAACGGAGTCCACTCGGCCTCGTGAGGCAAAACTGAGAAGAGACGGCTTCGACTCTCACTTCAACCATCCTGGAAGTGGTTTTCCATGGTTTTCCACTTCTACTGCAGGTAAAATCCCGAGATGAAACCTAACTCAAGGCCATGGCTGCTTCCTACCCATATTCTACCTCAGTCAATAACGCTAGCCGCTACGCAATGAGGCGAACCTACCAAAAAGAAAGCTAATCTTAACAAACGAATTAACAAGCTTCATTACTGTTCTTGCGAACCCTCGTGCGTAGCGGCTAGAACTCTTGGTTGCCACCGCGGTGGCCCAGGTTCGATTCCTCATTCTTTCAATAAACTTAAATTCTGATCTTATGGCTGGAACGGGGTACACTCAGACTCGTGGAGAAAAACTGAGAAGAGGCGGAATCGATTCCCATCACAGCCACTCTGGTTTTCAGTGATTTTCACACTTCTACTCCAGATGAATGCCGGGATGGTTCCTAAATTACGGCCACGACCGCCTTTTTCCCAATCCTCATTCTATTTACAACTACACACACTAATATAGCCATTACAATAACATAGGTTATTAGACGAATTTCACACAGACCCACGATGTCACGAAGTCCATCAGTGAATAAACAACAACAACAAGTGTTCATGCGAAGTTTTGCACCAATGGTTTTTTAAACATTTGATTATTTCGTACAATATTAAAAATATATTGCATATTTTTTAACAAAAGCAAGAATCAATTAATTTCACTGGTATATTGGTTTTAACGGCCAGTGAAATAAAACTCAGCACTATTTCTAGGTTTATGCCATGTCTTGTGTGGTATTTCGCTTAGATCACCTAGCTAGCTCATCAGTGGACTCTTGGTGTCCGTGCCCAGACCCCCACAGGAGTAGCGAACTGTGGACTACCTCCCTTCTTATGAAACGGACATGCGCTTCTTTAATGCGAGAGTTAAAATAAATAAACTCAAGCAGCCTTTCTCCTCCCACAAAAGACACGGCATAAATTTTGAAAAGTTGCTGAGGTTTGATAAATATCGCATTTAGAGCCAATATTGCATTATACAGTGACCCAAATGCTTCTAGCTCTTTTTCTCAAAAAATTGCCTCCCTGGTGGACCAAGCCGGGTACTACTGCTAGTCTATGTAACTTACTGTATATTGGCATTCACTGAGTGAACACTCTATTTATCTGAAAGAACAAAACGTTTGGTGCTTTTCAGTCGGTCAACACGATTGTATCCAAATGAGGGGGTTATTCCCTAATCCTGAAAAAATACATGAGATCAATAAATACACTTGGATGACCAGTTTCGATCGTCAAGCGATCATCATCAGATCCATTACACTTAGGCTATAAAATCTATGTCTGAAAGTATGGGTGAAAATATTTACAATATACACACTTATTTAATTGCAGTATTAGCTAAGATAATAAAACTCGCCAATATTTGTTAGTTGTGGTCTATGTAATGTTTTGTTAAGATACTGAAAGTTGTGATTGACCACCGGAGTACGCCTGTTTCGAGTGAATATGTGGTTGTTGTAAATGGTCAATTCATATTGTATTGTACAGTCTAGTTATCTGGTTGAGCCTGTGCAATACAATCTCAATTCACAATTTACAACAACCACATATTCACTCGAAACAGGCGTACTCCGGTGGTCAATCACAACTTTCAGTATCTTAACAAAACATTACATAGACCACAACTAACAAATATTGCCGAGTTTTATTATCTCAACTAATACTGCAACTAAATAAGTGTATATATTGTAAATATTTTCAACCATACTTTCAGACATAGATTTTATAGCCTAAGTGTAATGGATCTGATGATGATCGCTGGACGATCGAAACTGATCATCTGAGTGTATTTATTAATCTCATGTATTTTAGCCTACTTTCGATTTTTGCAAAAAATGAAAATAGACTTATGAGATCAACACAGGGCGAAAAATTGTGTGTCTGTGTGTGTGTGTGTCCGTGTGTCTGTGAATTCTGAATGTCTGTCTCCCCCCCCCCTATCAATTCAAACACGGTGAAACTGAATTGAACGAAATTTGGTACAGAGGTAGCGCTAGCAAAGGGAACCTCAGTATCATGTTTTATATCGCCGCCATCTTGACGGAAACGTAATGGCGCCACCCAAATGTTCAAAGCTTAAATCAAATTACGACTAACCTAATCATACGATCTCTACCAAATTTTTCAAAAACATATATTTATGTAGCAGCGTCTTCGGAATAAACTACAAGGTCATCAGCCTAATAGTTTGCAGATGGCGGCCATGTATGTGTGCAAATCGATTCCCCCTTTGAATTCAAACACGGTGAAACCGAATTGAACGAAATTTGGTACAGAGGTAGCACTTGGAAAAGGCAACTCAGTGTCATGTTTTATATCGCCCCCATCTTGACGGAAACGTAATGGCGGCCACCTAAATGTTAAATGCTTAAATCAAATTACGACCAACCTAATGATTTGATCTCTACCAAATTTTGCAACAACATACCTTTTTGTGGGAAGCATCTTTTGACTGAACTACAAGGTCATCAGCCCAATAGTTTACAGATAGCGGCCATGTATGTGTGCAAATCGATTCACCATATCAATTCAAACACGGTGAAGCCGAATTGAATGAAATTTTGTACACAGGTAGCACTAGCAAAGGGCACCTAATATTCATGTTTAATATCCGTATAAAACGTTGTATTTCAACAAGCTAACAACCAACATTCAATTATGCTACTTGAAAAGGAAAAAGAGTTATAAAAATACCCATGCATTTAAGAGAAAGTAGGCTATATGTTCTTTACTGAACATCTTGTTTCAGGATTAGGGAAAAAACCATCTCATTTGGGTACAATCGTGTTGACCGACTGAAAAGCACCAAACTTTTGTTTACTAAGGCAACACTGAGAAATGTCTTCAAACACCACAATAATAATATCTGAAAGAAGTTAGTCTTACCTGAGGCACACTTGAAGAAATAGCGTGACGGCCCACGTGATCTCGAGGAAAAACACGATGAAGGACACCACGCTGCAACACAGAGAAACATAAGCCAATTAGTTCCGTTTACTCTACAGCGCGCTCATAACTCACAGGATTAGCATCTAATCCGGCTGGTGTTGTCAGCGTCGGCAAAAAATTTGCATGAGAACATTATTAGCTTTACACAAACATAAAAAAGAGACTATTAGCAGAAAAAGTTATATATGGGCATGGTGAAGTATAACTGTCTCTGTACCAACTGACTGCCGCCGAGTATGAACTCCATTGGATGTAGGAGCAGTGCTTTTGTTTGTGGAGGACGCGGGTGGAATTCCGTTCCCTCGAAGTACTGAATATGCCATTTACTTCAATTTTTAAACAGAAAATAAGTACAGACCTGTCCCGGCTTGGCAAGGATTTTTAGCCTACTTTTCACATTTTGCAAAAATGAGGAAAAAGTAGACTTATGAGATCGATCCGGGCAAATGTCTGTCTGTCTGACTGTCTGGCTGGCTGGCTGTGTGTCTCCCCCCCCCCCTATCAACTCCCAAACGGCTGCAGCAATCGAAACCAAATTTGGTATGAGTAATGATCTATACCTGAATATCTCAAGCCCAAATTTGAAAATTATGTCAGTGCTACCAACTGCTGAAAAACCACAATTGAAATTTGAGCTCCATGTTGGATATCTTGGAAGGTATGCATGGAAGCTATTCCAAAATTGGATAAAAACAAATTTAGAGCATTTATTAACAGTTGGCAGCCCTGGAGGCTCTTAAGAATACGCTCAGTCATATATGTTCATGTACATATAGCACATACGAAATTTGGTTGAATTCTAATTGATAGAAGTAGAAGTTATATGCATTTAAAAATTAGACATGTCAGCAGACATAATCATTTTGGCAACACTGCCATGTATGGCCTCCTGGAAATTAAACTGCAATATTATTATCTATACGTGTGTCAATTTTGAAATAGCTCCCATTCATACCTTCCAAGATATCCAACATGGAGCTCAAATTTCAATTGCGATTTTTCAGCAGTTGGTAGCACTGACATCATTTTCAAATATGGCCGTGAGATATTCAGGTATAGATCTTTACTCCCACCAAATTTTGTTTCGATTGCTCCAGCCGTTTAGGAGTTGATAGGGGGGGGGGGACACACACACAGCCAGACAGACAGAAGGACAGACAGACAGAAGGACAGACAGACAGACAGACAGACACACATTTGCCCGATCTCATAAGTCTACTGTTTGCTCATTTTTGCAAAATGTGAAAATTATGCTAATAAGCGATACTTAATAAAGATCCTGTGTTCTTATGGCAACGTATAGATGACGCTACTGACCTAATATGCATACATGAACAAACAACACGTAACTAGGAGCTTCTGTTCTTATAGCAACGTATAGATGACGCTGTTGTTGTTTGAGTCTTCAGTCTTTTGACTGGTTTGATGCAGCCCTCCATGCCTCTCTTTCCTGAGCTATCGTTTAATCTCTACATAGCTACCACACCCTACATCCGAGGCAATCTATTTAACATATTCTAACTTTGGTCTACCCCTACAGTTATTTTCCTCGACCCTTCCTCCCAAAACTAAGCTTGCTATTCCAGGGTGTCTTAGTATGTGTCCTACCAACCTATCTCTTCTTCTCATTAGCAGTCGCCAGAAACATCTCTCCTCTCCCACTAGTCTTAATACCTCTTCGTTTGTAACCCTATCTACCCATCTGATCTTCATCATTCTCCTGTAACACCACATTTCAAACGCTTCAATTCTCCTCTTTTCTGCTACTCACCTAATGTTCATACATGAACAAACAACACGTAACTAGGAGCTTGTGTTCTTATAGCAACGTAGGCTATAGGTGACGCAACTGACCATATATGCATAGAGGAACAAACAAAACGTAGGCCTAACTAGGAGCTTGTGTTCTTATATCAACGTATAGATGACGCTACTGACCTGGTATACATGAAGAACATTCAATCATTCATTCATTCATTTATTTGCAATGGGGGGTGTGTCCCCCGGTGGCAAATTGGATATACATAACAAATAAATAATTATACATAACAAATAAATAATTATACATAACAATTCAATAACAATTATACAACAATTAAACTGGAGTATTTACACAAATAGTCAGTCTTTTCTTAAACACACCTATATGTTTGGGAAAAGGCTCAAAGACTGCGGCAGGTAGAGAGTTCCAGTTATCAATGGCACGGTTTACAAAAGAATCTTTACCATAATTTGTTCGCTGTGGTCGGCCCTTAACTTTGAAAGGATGATCGCTCCTACCCATGTAAGTGGGCTTTCCCAATCGTTTGCTAAGCTCACCCCATGCTGGTTGATTTGTATACGTGTTGTACATAGCGCAGAGTCTAGATTTCATCCTCCTAGCCTCCAGTGATTCCCACCCAAGTTTCTTTAACATACGGCTCACACTGCTCCTGGGATTAAAGTCACTGAGCACAAATCTAGCGGCCTTTCTTTGTACCATTTCCAACTCATTGATGAGCCCTACTTGACATGGATCCCAAACCGCCGAGGTATATTCCAGAATAGGTCTTACAAGTGACAAATAGCCTAATTCTTTAGCAGAGGTACTTCTTCCTTTTAATACCCTCATTACAAAGTGCAGGGATTTGTAAGCTTTTGAAACTACACATCCTACATGACTACTCCATTTCATATCATTCCTTACGTGAACGCCCAAATATTTGCAAGAATCTTCTTCTACAAGTATTTCCGAGCCAATGTTATATTGAAAAACCTGTCTCCGCACTTTCCCTATTTTTAAGAGACTACATTTTCTTGTGTTTATTTTCATTTTATTTTCAATCGCCCAGTTATAGACCAGGTTCAGGTCCTCTTGAAGGACTGCATTGTCTTGTGAGTCATGTATCTTTCGATATATTACACAATCATCCGCAAACAATCCACAGTCACTGCGAATCCCATTTGGTAAGTCATTTATAAACGCCAAAAATAACAAAGTTCCGATTACGCTGCCCTGAGGGATACCCGACGTTACGGCAATTTCATCCGAGAATATGCCTTCGACTTTCACTTTCTGTGAACGACCCGTCAAAAATTCTTGGATCCATAAAATTACTCTTCTATCAATCTTCGTCGAAGCTAATTTATGGAGTAGCATGTCATGCGGCACAACATCAAATGCCTTCGCAAAATCTATAACCACGGCGTCGACTGAGACTCCATGGTCTAACGATTCGCTAATGTCTTGAAAAAGTGATAGCATCTGACTCTCGCATGAGTAACCTTTCCGAAATCCATGTTGCCTATCATTAAACCATGATAATGTTTCCCACTGTTCCCTCAAGTAGTCGCAAATGAGATGCTCCATCTGTTTACAAACGATGGACGAAAGGCTAACTGGCCTGTAGTTGCCCAATTCAAGTCTGCTCCCTCCCTTAAATATTGGGACTACCGTAGCTCTTTTCCAGTCATCTGGGATTTGCGCATTGTTTATGGACACATTAAACATCACCTCCAAGTTTCGTGCCACGGCCCTACCTCCTAGTTTAAGTACTTCACTAACAATATTATCAGGACTCTTTGATACATTGAAACGTAGTTTTTGTAATAGCATTACAATTGCTGACTGGTTTATTTGGAACAGGGGAGCCCCTGATTCGTCGTTAAGGTCCAACACACAGCTATTGGATTTATTGAACACACTACCGTAAAAGACATTTAATTCATTAGCAATGGCCTGTTTCTCTGTAAATAATTTACCGTCACCGGACATTATCATCGACAAATTATTTGGATTTCCCTTTCTTCTCCTAACATAATTGTGAAAATTTTTCCACCCATCACCTCCCGAACCAAGTAAACCTTGCATATAACTGTCATGAGCAGCCCTCTTTTTTAAGACGAGCTCTCTTGATAAGGACTTAAATTTCAACATAAACTTGTTACTATCATGTCTTTTATTGTATAATTTCCTAATTTTCCGTTTTAGACTCCTAATTTCTCGTGTGTAATACTCAGGATCTGGGTTTTGTTTCAGCAATTTAAACGGGACAAATTTATCAACAGCGCTATTTAAAATTTTCAAAAAGTTAGTCCACAGGATATTAATGTGATTTCCTTCCGATGCCCATCCTACAAATAGCTCATTCAAATACCCCTGAAACTTGCCCTGATCCGCCCTGCGATACTGGAATATGATCTTTTTTGCTACATCAGAGTCTAATTTTGTAATGTCACCATATCTAATATTTAATTCAACCCCAGAATGGTCACTAATTCCTGGTACTTTCAGAAAGTTAATATACAGCTCTACAGGCATTACGAGATAAACATCTAAGGTATTATTGTCTCTAGTTGGGAAGTCAACTACTTGAGAAAATCCCCCTTCCCTTAAGAATTTATTTGCAGCGCTCTGAGCTTGACTACAGCTAGTTGACTCACCACACCAGTCTACTTTGGGGAGGTTTAAATCTCCAGCAATTATTTTGCTCTTTTTCATAGCATTACCCGCACAAGTTTTATCATACAGTGTTTCGAGGAGAGAAAAGTTATCTTTCGGTGCTCTATACGCCCCTATCACCTGAAGAGGGAATTTATTTCCTTTATCCGAAATTTGTACACATAACATTTCATGATCCATATCAGCCCACTTTAAGAAACTACCTATATTTTTGCGCACAGAAATAAATAGCCCACCACATCGCTTCCCCCGATCCCTTCTGTACATTTCGTAGGTCCCTTGAATTATTTCGCTACTATTTATGTCCTCATATAACCAAGATTCAGTTGCAATGACAATGTCCGGAGAATACGTCTCTACAAGATTCCAAAATTCAATTAATTAATTTCCTAAACTCTGACAATTAACCTGCAGTAATCTTAGAGTCTTACCTCCGCAGAAAATGTCTCGAAATAGCTCCTTCTGTTCCCATCGGCTGGCAACCTCTGGACCTGCTGCTCCTCACAAAAGCCGGCACGACCCGATGACCCTGTCATGTAGGCTCCCTAAGTTAAAAGAGCCCCGTCGATTTAGATGCAGCCCGTCTCGGGCGAAGTCACGGCCACCAATCCAGCAGTCAGCTTCTACGTACACTAATCCCAGTTGTGCACATACCCAGTCCATGCGGTCATTTACAGTCTTAACTCGCCTTAACGGAACATCTCCCCGCCGAACAATGCCACTCATTATAATTTTTGCATTTCTAAACTTGCTTTTAGCTTTTCTGCCTAGTTCGTAGAGCTCCCCCATGATGTAATCAGCTGTAGCCGTCTTCTTCAAATCGTTCGTCCCAACATGTAGCAACAACACTTTAACTTTGTCACAGTCCTCTACATTTGATTGTTCCACTTGTTGGGCAAGCTGGTCAATTTTAATCCCCGGATAACACCGCACTTTCGCACCTGATTTCCTCGAGATATTCGCACTCCATCGTATCATTGAATCACCCATTATGATAACGTCATCCTCAGTTTGCTCCTGCACGCCCTCTTCCACACTGATCCCAGTAGAAAGCCGTTCAGTCACATCCTTCACCGTTTCTTCTGATTCACGAAGCTTTGCTCTAAGTTCCTGTATTATTTGATCCCTTGATTTGATTTGCAACCTCAAATATTGGTTGCCATGGTTACCATTGTGTTGGGAAATTAAGAACACACAGCCTCAAAACATAAAGATATTAATAATTCAATTATTTCAGACATCCTGTTTCCTACGGGAACAGATATTTCCAATATCTCAATATGGCACCACATTTCGTCCCGGAGGAACATTGGGATGATCAGTTTGTATGATACACCTCAACAAAACTCTGGCCTGGCTTTTTGCTTTAGCACGCGTAACAAGAGGGTTCGGCATTGCTCTTCACAAATATAGTGAGAAAAAATATTAGCAAAAATAAAAGGCTTATTGAAATCATATTTTCTACCACCTTACCGAATATTTAACTATGATATCATATCCTAACCCTTCCCTATCTCTCATCCAATAGCATTCCAAGGAGATAATATGAACCCCAGCCTGTCCTTCGTGGAGGCGGCGTGCTTCACATTCCTTGCTGCTTTCCTCTAAAACCTTTATGAGGCGCATCAACAACTATTTCCATCTTCCGGATGACACGTTTAGTCCTGGAATGCAACGAGCGTTATACACTTCCGTGAGGAAGACGATGGCGCGATGAAATTAATATTATTATTATTATTATTAATATGATACATCAAAACCGCATCAAATGAACTTCAAATTGGCAACAACAAAATCTTTAGAGTAAACGAATTTAAATATGTAGGTGAATGGATTACAGCAAACTGTAACGAAAGGAAAGCAATTGAATCGAGGCTTCAGAAAATGGAAACTGCTTTTCAATCAACAAAAAATATTTATAACAAAATGAGTCTCTCATGGAACTGCAAAATTCGCCACTATACAACAGTAATCAAACCCGAAGCTCTCTATGCTTCAGAGACACCCAATATCCAACACAAAACACTAAAACACCAAATAGAAGTGAAAGAACGTAAAATAATGAGAAAAATACTTGGACCGAGAACAAAGGATGGTGTACATTATCCAAAGCCTAATACAGAAATATACAAAAAAGTTTCCAAAATCACAGACACAATGCGAATGCGAAGAATCCAATTTATGGGACACATAGAAAGAATGGACCCGAACAGACTGACACACAAAATACATACTTTCTTAAAGAACAAGTCTACTAGACCGAATTGGTATAAATTTGCAGAGAGAGACTTAAAGGAATTAGGATCACCAAACTTACATGACCGGAAGGAAATCAGGAAAATCACTCAGACGCGGGGTTTCGAGGAAGAAGAGAAGAAGACTACACAATATCGATGGTCAGAGCAGCGGAAACAGAACCACTCGTTGCGAATGAAGGAATACTGGGCCAACAGGAAGGCTAGAAAGTGTTGATTTCGCGTGGTCCTTCTTCGCAAAGAAGAAGAAGATACGAAAGATGGAAAGAGCGTATGGCATAACTAGGAATACCTACAACAAAAAGTGTTTGTCTAAAGATCTTTAAATACAGCACTACAGCACCGTAGTCAAACCGGAATGCCTAAATGCGAGTGAATGTCTCGTACTGAATTACAAATTGGATAATTTAGACGTAGTATAAAAGAAGAATTATACGCAAAATACTCGGTCCTTTAAAAACTGCAGAATTCTGGAAATTAAGAAGTAATGATGAAATATATCGAAAAATAGAAAACTTATCAGAAACAATACGGAAGAGGAGATTGCTATTTTTTGGACATTTGTACAGGATGAAAGACAGTCGCTTGACCAAGCAGATCTTCAGATTCCCGTGGAACAAGAAGTCAACATCAACCTGGGCACAAGAAGTCAAAAAGGATTTGGAAAGAAACAATATCAGAGAAGAAGATACACCTCAGAGAGATATTTTTAGGCAAAAAGTGCTAAAAATGGAAGGATTTCAAGGGAGGAAGGGAAGGAACACCGGCTCAAAATGATCCGAGGAAAGGAAGAGGAAATATAGTGAGATGATGAAGGAATATTGGAGAAAGAAGATGGAACAGCAAAGGACAAAGAATTGAAATTGGCTCGTGGTCCCTAGACGACCGACACGAAAATATTATTAATTATAATGATTTATGTATTTATTCGTATCAGAAGTAAACATTTTTCATTAAAAAATATGGTACTTAATAATGCACATATTAAATAGTGTCTGACCAAAATTTTGCCAAGTCACGGGCATTAGGTGTCGCAGCCATCAAGTCCTCCATTGTGCAACTTAAAGGACACATAATGCAGTTCATGAATAATAATGATGCGAGCAATAATAATAATAATAATAATAATAATAATAATAATAATAATAATAATAGGAATCTTACATAATTTTACTTATTGAATAATTTTCAGATTATGTAAGATTCTTAAATTTAAAAAGTTATCTATATCATCTGATTTTATAAAAGCTCCTAAAACTACAAGTGATTTGTTACTATACACACAGTTTGTTGTTTTCAGAAAAGTCGTTGACAGAGAAGCTTATAGGCTTGTAGCTGCTAGGCGACGCATTTGTAGCTTTTTACAATCATCTCAGCATATTATTCGTTGGCCATTTATACAAATACAATTCCACATTAGTTTAGGACTTACTGTTTTTTTTTTTTTTTTGTTCTTGGAGGGCAGTGACTGTTAGTGAGTGTCACTGCAGGTTCAGTAGTGCTTTGAAGGGCTAATTATTTTGTCTTGTATTTATTTTGCATCTGATGATGCTCGCTTGACGACCGAAACATATCATTCCTTAGTTTTCTCCCTCTTCTGTAGTTCAATATATATATATTAAACACATGTTATATTTTTTCTGGTAATTTTTAGTGTGTCACAGTAATTGGGATTACATTGGGTTCACCTACTGAAAAGTAGTAATAAAGCAACACTGGAAAATGGCTTCAAAACTCTCTAAAATACACGTACACACTACCACCGTGGCGGCTTCGGTGGCGTAGTTGGTAGCGTGCTGAGCGTCTATGCTCAAGGTAGCGAGTTCAAACCCGGCCGAAGTCGTCGGATTTTTAAGAGCGTTAAAAATCCATCAGTAAGCCTTCCTTCGGAGGCGAAGTAAAGCCGGCGGTCCCATGTCATAGATTTATGGCATGAAAAAACCGACAGTAGTGGCTACGCTGGATAAAGCGCAGCGTTAGGTCATGGGGCCAAGCTCTTCGCTGACTCGATAGACGCGTGGGTTCAAGCCCACCGTCGGCCGTCCTTGAAATGGTTTTCCGTGGTTTCCCATTTCCAACACCAGGCAAATGCTGGGACGGTACCTTCTGACAGGCCACGGCCGCTTCCTTCCACATCCTTGCCCAGTTTCATTCATTTTCATTCCATCTCTCATCCCGACACGCAGGTCGCCCACGGGCGTCGACTAGAAAGACCTGCACTCGGCCTCTCTGGAAGCCACACGACAAAAAAAAAGCATGAAAAAGAACCTTCCTCTAATTACACATGTGTGAAGCCAAAATTTGTAAGTTAGAATTGATGACGCTCTATTAGTTCCAACGTTCGTCGCCAGGTGTAGTAATCAAGTTCAGAACAAGTTGTCGTTGAAGGCGGCGTTTGGTAGCAAAAGTAAGAAATACTTGAAATCATTGTCTGCAGTCCTTATTTGAATTAAAACAGATATCACACACAATTACAGCCATCACAACCAATGCCAGTTATCAGACAGATTCTACACACACCCAAAGTACACGGGGCTACATGACCGCGTTTTTGCAGCCCCCGAACTGAGGAACCGACCAACACTACCACCGTCATCACATAAATACAGGTTATGAAGGAAGTTCAACACACCGACACGGGGCTGATGACCAAAATGTACCAAGCTCTTAAAATGAATTATTAAGAACAACAAAGGTAACATCATCAATTTTCTCACTATTCGTATGCAGAGCAAAATACGTTTGCTATCCATACATAATGCGATTTGCAAGAAACGAAGTAAGGCATATGTTAATAATGTTATTGGTTTTAAGTCCCATTTAACTACTGTGGCTCTTAGAGACGCTGGTGTGCCGGAATTTTGCCTCGCAGGGGATCTTTAAAGGGCCAGTAAATCTACTGACATGGCTCAGTCACTTTTGCGCACCCTAAAATGCCAACTGACTGGCTGCGTGGCTCAGCGGTAACGTTCTCGCTTACTGGGCCCAAAAATCAATAACATTATTATTATCAAATGCCAGTTGATTGCGTCAGGATTTGATCCTGTAATCTTGGGAACAGCAGGCGAGAACGTTACCGCTGAGCCACGCAGTCAGTAGTAAGGCACATGAATGGTAAGAGTAAATTGTAAACTACGTCATTTTGTGGATGGATGTATAATGGCTTCGGTGGCGTATTCGGTAGCATGTTGAACTGCTATGCCAATGATCGCGGGTTCAAACTCGCCTGAAGTCGTTGGACTTTAAGAGCGTTAAAATCCTTCAGTATGCCTTCTTTCGGAAGGGAAGTAAAGCCGGCGGCACCATGTCACAGATTTATGGCATCTAAAAGAACCTACCACTACAATTAGTGTAGCCAAATTTGCAGGTTATTTGGTTAGAAACGCTCTATCAAGCTCCAACGTTCGCCGCTAGGTGTCAGTGACAGTGGAATCTGGTTAAGTTGGAACTACTAGAAAATTTGAACTTATTGGGAGCCTATGAGTATTCAATTCAAATACCCTACTTTATTCAATGGCTGCAATTCATATATAATAATAACATGACAATGAAATTTGAATCTCTACACTGGACTAATACCACACACAAGGACAGAGACTTAGAGAAATAAAGAGGTGAATAAGTCATAGATAGGCCTATGTAAATTGTTTTCAGAATTACGGAACCTGAACTGCTACATGATACAGTATAATAAGCCTTCTGGTGTGTTGCGACCCGTTTATAACACAGGCTGGTGAACACTTGAATATGAAGACCGTGTTGAGAGAGAAGACAGATAACAAAACAGGAAATGTATAGGCTAACAAATTATCAGTCGAAATGGAACAAAATAAAGAGACCTTTAAATTGTAGCCTACTCTTTCAAGTCCCATATTGTCAGATTTTTTAAGAGCGTTAAAATCCCTCAGTATGCCTTTCTTCGGTGTGAAGTAAAGCCGGCGGTCCCATGTCATAGATTTATGGCATGTAAAAGAACCTTCCACTAATTACGCTTGTGTGAAGCTAAATTATAGGTTAGACTTGACTAACGCTCTTAGGTTCCAACGTTCGTCGCCAGGAGCCGACTGAGGTGGCATCTAGTAACCAAATTGAGAATTAATTGTTGATGGTAGCGTTGTGTAGCAAAAGTAGGAACTAGTTGAAAATTGAATGTCTGAGATGTGGCTATTCCAAACAATTGTAACCTGCAAACAAAACATGTTGAAAAGTTCGCAAAATATGCTGAGGTTAGAGAATTGGTCCGGAAGCAATGGCGCATGAGGCAAATAAGAGCATTGCCTCTTATCATCCCCAGTACCGGAGTAATTCCATTCTCATTACAGAATGGTCTCCGAGAACTGATGCTGGACTCAAGCCTTTACAAACTAATACAAAATGCAGTTATCCTTGCTACGTGCAGAATTGTTCGGTTGTTCATGGATAGTCATACAACAGGGGGTAATGCTACAATTGAATGTAGTCATCAGCGGGTTGAAGAAGTCAATATTATCCATTACTGAACGTATTCCTTATGGTATATTGTTTGGGAATATGTTGATGTAATTCCAGCAAATATACTGAGAGTGTAAGTGTAAGCGCTAAATAAATAAATAAATAAATAAATAAATAAATAATAAAAAATTATAATAAAAAATAAATAAATATTTACGGACAAGCAGAAAAAAAATCACCGATACCGTATGGAACAGAAGATTGAAACGAGAATGAGCGATAGTCGACTAACGAAGAAAATCTTTAATTACATCACCAAGATAAAAGCGACGACAAAATGGGTAGATGAAATAAGAAAGGATATGGAGGAAGTTGGGGTCAGTCAAAATGAGATCTTGAATAGAGAGGTGTTTCGAGTTACGATTGATGCATTCAAAGTGTTCCAGGAAAAGCAAAGGAGAAGAGCCAAGAATATCTGGTCGGAAGAAAGGAAGAGAATCCACAGCGAAAGGATGAAGAATTTCTTGGAGCAGAAAAAAGGACTAATCAGCAAGTCAATTTTTCCTGTCATACAAAGTAGTCCAAAATCGAACAAAGAAGACATAAATCTTTAATTACATCATCAAGCTTAAGGCGACTACAATGTGGATAGAAGAAACGAGGAAAGACACGGAGGAAGTTGGCGTACATCCAAAATGCATCTGGAATAGGGCTGTCTTTGGAGCTAAAATTGATAACTTCAAGGGGTTCAAGGAAAGACTTAGTAGAACGACCAAGAACACCTGGTCAGAGGAAAGGAGGAGGAACCACAGCGAAAGGATGAAGAAATTCTGGGTGAAGAGAAAGGAACTGACCAGCAAATCAATTGCTTCCCGTGGTCCACAGTAGGCCAAATTCTAAGAAAGAAGAAGAAATAAATAGATAAAAATAAAAAATAAGGCAGGCTTACAAAGAAGATCTTCTCACTCGTCAATAGCTACAAGACTGGAAGCTTGTGGCTCACAGAAGAAAAAAATTCCTCTCGGCACGCCGGAAGGCGGAGGTAGATTTCACCGGGCAAACTAGGGGATAGGCTATAATAGGCAAAATATGCAGGTTTTCGTAGGAGGATGAGACCTCATTTATTGCGAGAAAGTATTTTACAATTGGACGTTAGTTAACATTTTGTCGTTTTTCTATGCATATTTTTAACATTTTACTGTCTTATGGGGATGGTAACCTTCTTGTCATTTGGGGTTCATTTTTAGCCTACTTTTCACATTTTGCAAAAATGAGGAAAAAGTAGACTTATGAGATCGGGCAAATGTGTGTCTGTCTGTCTGTCTGTCTGTCTGTCCGTCTGTCTGTCTGTCTGTCTGTCTGTCCTTCTGTCTGTCTGTCTGGCTGTGTGTGTGTCCCCCCCTATCAACTCCTAAACGGCTGCAGCAATCGAAACAAAATTTGGTGGGAGTAATGATCTATACCTGAATATCTCACGGCCATATTTGAAAATGATGTCAGTGCTACCAACTGCTAAAAAATCGCAATTGAAATTTGAGCTCCATGTTGGATATCTTGGAAAGTATGAATGGGAGCTATTTCAAAATTGGCACACGTACAGATCATAATATTTCAGTTTAATTTCCAGGAGGCTAAACATGGCAGTGTTGCCAAAATGATTATAAGCCTCCTGATAGGTCCAATTTTGAAATGCATATAACTTCTATACTATCAATTGGAATTCAACCAAATTTCGTATGTTGTATGTGTACATAACCAGATATGACTGAGCGTATTCTTCAGACCTACCAGGGCTGCCAACTGTTAATAAATGCTCCTAATTTATTTTATCCAAATACCAATATATCAGAAAGTATGCAAGCCGACAGCTTTAAACTATGCACACGTATAGTCCCTGACATTCTATATTAATTTGGAGTAACTTATATACGTCAGTGCTACCAACATGATTCTAAGCCTGCTGTCAGGTCCAACTTTAAATACATGTAACTTCCATACTATCATTTGGATTTCAACCAAATTTCGTATGTGCTATGTGTACCATAACAGATATGACTATGCGTATTCTAAGGAGCAACCAGTGCTGCCAACTGTTAATATGTGCTGTCCCTATTTTGGTTACCCTAATATCAATATATCAGAAAGTATGCAAGCCAATAGCTCTAAACTTTGCACACGTATAGTACCTGGCATTCTAGACGAATTTGGGGTAACTAATATACGTCAGTGCTGCCAACATGATTCTAAGCCTGCTGATAGGTCCAATTTTAAAATGCATGTAACTTCTATACTAACTAATGGATTTCATTCAAAATTGGCACAACAATAGATCATATTATTTCAGATTATTTCTGACCAATACATGCATGACATTGTTGCCAACATGATTTTACGCGCGCTGTTAGATCCAATGTTTAACTGCATGTAACGTCCATGCTATTCATTGGACTTCAACCAAATTTTGTATTTTGTACCTTAAGAGACGGAACTAAGAATATATTCAGTCATCAGGGCTGCCAACTGTAGTGCTCTATTAGGATACATTATGCCAGGTATACAGTATTTCGAACTAATTGGAAATTTCGATATTAGCAACTTAATTTCGTCATTATTCTAGATAGGTTCATATTCTGTAGAATAATCATTGGCATGAAAAGTAGGCTGTATAGTTCTTCACGGAACTTCTTGTTATACTTGTGATCACACTGTCCTTATGCAAGGTTTGGAACTAATGTGTAACTATCTAACAGTCTGTTACTTCTTCACGCAAAATTTTATCTCCCGCAGAGATGTTGGTTAGTTCCTTAGTTTAGGGACTGCGACAAGGTGGTCATGTAACCCCGTGTACATTGGGTGTGTGTAGAATCTGTCTGATAAACGGTGTTATTTGTGATGACTATATTAGTCTGTAATTCAGGTAAGGTCTGCAGACGGTCAATTTTAAGTAGTAGTACCTAATTTTGTACCAAATACTAACGTCAACGACACCTAGCTGTGAACTTGGCTGCTAGATGCCACCGCAACCAGCAACTTGCAACGGACGTTGTAACTTCCCCTCCGAAGGAAAGCATGCTAACGGATTTTTAGCGCTCTTAGAAAATCCGGCGACTTTGGCCGGCTTTGAACCAGCGACCTTAGGCATAGAAGTTCAGCATGCTACCAGTTAGCCGCTTCCCTAATAGTCAGATGGAACAAGAAGTTCCGTGACGAACTAAAGAGCCTGCTTTTCTTAAAATTAAGATTCATGCCATAGATTAATCTACAGTATATGAAACTATCTAGAATAATGACGAAATTAAGTGGGTAATATCGAAATGTCTTAATTAGTTCGAAATAAGGTATACTAGGCATAATGTAGCCTAATAGAGCAATACAGTTGGCAGCTCTGGTGACTGAATATATTCTCACTTCCATCTCCTAAGGTACAGAATACAAAATGTGGTTGAAGTTCAAAGGACGTTACATGGATTTAGACATTGGATCTATTAGTACACGTAAAAGCATGTTGGAAACAATGTCATGCGTGTGCTGGTCAGAAATAATCTGAAATATTATATCTTTTTGTACCAATTTTGGATGAAATCCATTTGTTGGTATAGAAGTTACATGTATTTAAAAATTGGTCCTATCAGCAGGCTTAGAATCATGTTGGTAGAACTGACGTATATAAGTTACTCCAAATTAATGTAAAATGTCAGGCAATTTACGTGTGCATAGTTTAAACCTGTCGGCTTGCATACTTTCAGATATATTGGTATTTAGATAAAATAATAGAGATAACATTTATTGACAGTTGGCAGCCCTGGTGGCTCTTAAGAATACACTCAGTCATACCTGTTTATGTACACATATTACATACAAAATTTGGTTGAAATCCAATTGATAGTGTAGAAGTTATATGCATTTAAATATTGGACTTATCAGAAGGCTTAAAAATATTTCGGCAACGCTGTCATGTATGGCCACCTGGAAATTAAACTGAAATAGTATTATCTACATGTGTGTTAATTTAAAATAGCTCCCATGTATACCTTCCAAGATATCTAACATGGAGCTCAAATTTCTAGTGCGTTTTTTTAGCAGTTGGTAGCACTGGCATCTTTTTCAAATATGGGCCTGAGATATTCCGGTATACAACTTTACTCATACTAAATTTGGTTTCGATTGCTGCAGCCGTTTAGGAGTTGATAGGGGGACACACACACACACAGCCAGACAGACAGACAGACAGAAGGACTGACAGACAGATAGAAGGACAGACACATTTTCCCGGATCGATCTCATAAGTCTACTTTTTCCTCATTTTTAGCCTATTTTCAATTTTGAAAAAATAGGCTTATGAGATCACCTTTTGTCCGTGTGTGTGTGCGTGTGTGTGTGTGTGTGTGTGTGTGTGATTCGTGTGTGTGTCCCCCCCTAATAAAATCTAAACGGCTGGAGCGATTTCAATGAAACTCGGTATGTTGATAGCACTATTCCCGGCGACCTCGACCGTGCCCTTCAAATTTTGTTACGTCTCACCAATGCAAAATGGCGGCTGTGCGAAATATTTCACTAGCATTCAATATCTCCGAAACTATTACTGATATCGCCCTGAAATTGTGTACGGTGATAAAGGGTACTAATAGAAGTTCACCTATGAGACTTTCAAAAACTTGGTGACTACAAAACCAACATGGTGGTCAAGCGAAGTTGAGACTTTTAAATAGACTTTTCTCGCGATTTAACTATCCACACGTAATGAAACTTGGTACAGCAAATGTTTATACATATTGTAATGCACTGGAGTCTAATTTACTTCAATTGTTTACATAACTTCAAAATGGCGGCTGTGCGAAATATTTCACTGACATTCTATATCTCCGAAACTATTACAGATATCACCCTGCAATTTAGTACGGTGATAAAGGGTACTGATACAAGTTTAGCTATGTATATTTCATAAACTTGTAAAGTAGAAAACGAACATGGCGACCAAGCGAAGTTGAGACTTTTAAATAGACTTTTCTCACGATTTATCCATCCAAACGTAATGAAACTAGGTACAGCAAGTGTTTATACACATTGCAATGCACTGGAGTCTAATTTAGTTCAATTGTTTACATAACCTCAAAATGGCGGCTGTGCGAAATATTTCACTGACATTCTATATCTCCGAAACTATTACAGATATTACCCTGCAATTTTGTACGGTGATAAAGGGTACTGGTACAAGTTTATCTATGTATATTTCATAAACTTGTAAAGTAAAAAACGAACATGGCGACCAAGCGAATTTGAAATATTTTAATAGACTTTTCTCGTGATTTAACTCTCTGAGCGCAGTGAAATGTGGTACAGTAAATGATTTTGCAGATTGTAACGCACTGCCATCTAATTTAAATCAATTGTTTACATAACCTCAATATGGCGGCTGTGCGAAATTTTAAAATTAAGTTTTTATTTCTTGTGTCGTAATCATGCGATCGAAGTGAAAGTTTGAATAATGAACCTCAATAGTAATAGTAATTTGTAATAGTACAAAAATAATGGTACATAATTCTATGGCCTATACATATAACAATCCTAAATGGCGAGCTTCCGAAATATTTAGACGGTTCTCAATATCTATGAATCTTTTACAGCAACCAAACTGATTTTTTTTATGTTCATAGAGACTATGAACATATGTTCACCTATAGGACTTTCATTAACCTGGTGAGCACAAACCCAACATGGCGGCGACGCGAAGTATACATATTTAAATGGACGATTCTAGCGAATTAACTATCCGAGTGCTGTGAAACGTTGCACGTTAAATGCTTATACAAATGTTGATCCACTGGCATCTAATTTATTTCAATTGTTTGCATAATCAAAAGATGGCTGCTGTGCGTAATTTTAAAATCTCGTTTTTACTTCTTGTGTTCTAATCATGCGATTGAAGTTAGAATACCACACGTACACAATAATCTTAATGTAATAGTACAAAAATAAAAATCCAACCTGGCGACAATCTGAAATATTTAGACGGTTCTCAATATCTACGAATCTGTTACAGCAATTAAACTGAAATTTTGTATGTTGTTAGAAGAAATTAACATGAGCAGGATATATGAAAATAGGCTGTATAGTTCTTTACGGAACTACTTGTTGAAAAGTGTGAAAAGTAGGCTAAAATGAATGTGATCTCGTCAATGGCGTTGTCTTGGCAACCTCTGATAGATCATCCCTTATCAATTTAAGAGCGTTGTTATGGTAACCTCAGATGGCACTTGGCATTTTTAAAAATTCCGAAATCATTTTTCTCATCCCATGGCGTAATGGTGGGTCATATCAAAAATTCTTTCACACAAAAGTTTTAGGTAATTATTGGGGGAATATTTTCCATTTTGTACGGTTTTGATATTGTGCCTATTGAGAGAGATATGATTAATGTTTCCCGAAAAACCCACTTTTTTCCACCCCATTGGTCAATGGTTGGTGCTATCAAAAACCTTATTTGACATAAATTTTTGGCACTTATCCGACACATATTATGAACTTTGAATGGATTCGAAATTTCACGTATTAAGAGAGTTATAGCGAAATTTCACTTTTTCGAAAAAAGCCCCCCATTTTCACCCCCTTCGACCGATTTTGCCCATTAACGAACTCGACCGAGATTTTATAGGGATACATATTATGTAAAAAATTCAAAGTGATTGGTACATAATTACGGCTGTTATCGTGTCCACAAGAAACTGATATATATATATATATATATATATATATATATATATATAGATAGATAGATAGATAGATAGATACATATATACATAAATTATATATAAACTTTTGAACTGACGGTGGTTTTGGGGTCTGGGGGATGTGAAACGCGAAGATATGTCGAAATTTTCCGGAAGTCGAAACATGGTACCCATTGCAATAGTTAGCTTTCTAATGAAATCTACCTAAAAGAAGGCTTAGCTTCCGCTGATATTTCTGATACTGATGTCTATGATCGCCCCAAATTTTGCCACATGGTTAATTTGTGGTCGTCCCTACCAACGGTTGTTAAATCTCTTTCACAGGAAAGGAAGGAAAAACTATTGGCAGGGCTAAATAGATATTGGGAACGGAAGTGAGCATCCAAAAATAACTAGTCATAAGTGCTCCTCAGTGGGCTTGATTAAACAGTGAACGAATATAAAAAAAACATTGGGAAGAAAAGAGGAAACATTGTGCTAAACAAGTTTTAACGCACTCTTTAGTTGGGCAAAACGAATACATACGCGTATATACAGGGTCATTATGTATGTGCGCGTGAGTAAACACGGCAAGCTAAGCCGGCTGTGACAGGCGCAGATCGCGGGTGCGCGTACCCGGATGAGCCGGTGATTGGCGCACTCCGCCGATTCATATCGTGACTTCACACGTGTTTTGTCATTCATATGGACGTATATCTGAAAAGCTTAGACGTTAGTGTTGCACGATTTAGTAAGTATTGTGATTACTGTGATTCTTGGTCAAGCCTAGACTCCAATTCACATTGCGCGAACGTGTGTACCTATATCCAGAATTCGTACCTATGAAAAGCAGAAAATCTTGTTCTGAAACAAGACGAATCAAGTTTCCAGGAAGACCTGTGCCTAATGCCAGTAAAATTAGGACGCTCACTAAACGATTCAAGGAAACAGGCTCCGTAAATAACAAAATAGTTGACAGACAACGTTGGGTTCTTACAGAACAAAAATTAGACGATATTGGCGAAAGATTGGAACTTCACAATGTAGTCCATTCTTTCATCAGAAGATGTCAGGTGTGTGTTACAAGAGAGGGAGGACATTTTCAGCATCGCCTTTGTGCACTAAGTGCACATGTTTGGTAAAAGTGTGAAAGTACGCACAACCGCGCCAGTCACAGCCGGTTTAGCTAGCCGTGATTACTCGCGCGCACACACATAATGACCCTGTATATATGTAATACATAATATAGGTAGTTGACTTTTATCATTAGAATACAAAGACTCACCCTAATTATTATTATTATTATTATTATTACTTTGACGACCGTGATTTTGTTAATGAATAGACTATGTGAAGCTGACTGTCGGACAGAACAAGAGACTGTTTTATAGTTCCATAAAAAATTATAACTCATAAATACATCATTTGGATCGTATGATTCTGTCAAAACGAGTATCTATGTTCCTTCTATGACTACTCAAAGCATGAAGGACACTAACGTCAATTATTATAGCACGCGACCTTTTGAATTTTTATTGCCAAGTACTATTGTAATAAACATTTATTGAGTTTAAATTCACGGTGAGATATTGTTCTAAAACAAGTACTTTTCACAGTTGACAGTATAGTGTCACAATAATGATAAGCATTTGAAGTTTTTGAACTGTTGTCGTATTTACTTGTAAGCGTCTTGCAAGTGCTTGATCCTCACTCCTCTTTCATGCTAGCCATAATATGAATGTTGCAGTAGCGTAGCGTCAGGATAGACAAGATACAAACTGTCTATCCAAATTTACGAAACAAATGACAGGTTATATTATTATTTATTGTAATGTTGTTTTTCTTCCAAGTTCTTAAGACATAAATAGTAATTTTCATGATTTAAAAGATTCAGTGCTTGCTTCCTATGTACGAACAACGAGGTAGATGGGCACTTTGAGGATGTCTCCCATGCCTTCTTATTAAAGCGTGCAAGACGTTCCCGCGACGCCATCCCCTCCATGCTCCTCCACGCTGCCTGCCGTGAATATAGTAGACAATGCCATTTCTTTGGCGATGTGGAGAGCGTTTCGTGATCCTGTATTTACTGCCTTAGTTTCTAGTTATATTAACCATGGAAAGTGATGAGCTATTAGTTGACACGAACAGTGTAACTTTTGATTCTGTAAGATTTCTTCAAAGTGGTCTAATTCACTATCATCATTAACATTTGAACAAAAGTTGAAACTAAAATCTAAAATAAATCGCTCTCAGTAGGAATTGTCCCAAAAAGACGGCAAAGTTACAAGAGCATGTCAAAGTAGTTGCCATTCGAAATATAGATGGTTATGCGGTTCTCAGCACACAAAGTACCGACAGCGGTAGCTACGCTCGCTAAAGCGCAGCGTTAGGTCATGAGGCCAATCTCTCTGATGCCTCGGTCGGTAGATGCGTGGGTTCGAGCCCCACCGTCGGCCGTCCTTGAAAGTGTTTTCCGTTGTTTCCCCATTTTCAACACCAGGCAAATGCTGGGACGGTACCTTCTAACAGGCCACGGCCGCTTCCTTCCACATCCTTGCCCAGCTTCATCCATCTTCATCCATTCCATCTCTTATCCCGGCACGCAGGTCGCTTAAGGGCGTCGACTAGAAAGACCTGCACTCGGCTTCTCAGGAAGCCACTCGACAAAGAAAAGACACACAAAGTCACTTCATTGCTATTACTGTTTGATGTTTGGGGGCGAAGAACCATGGACCCGTACGGGTATCGCAACAACAACAAAAATTGAGGCGAAAGTCTAAAACATTCAGGGACCAAGAAACACATTAATAATGCAGAGACGTTTCATACGCTAGCAAGAAATAGAATTGAACATTTTTTAGTGGAAACAACGCGATTAGCAGCTGTGAAATATAATGAAAATGTAACTCGAAATAGACGAATAGTGGGTCGCCTAATAGATGGTGTGCCATCTCGGGTGGCAAGAACTTGCCTTTAGAGGCCACAGAAAAGACCACGAATCTATTAATAAGGGCAATTATTTAGAAACCCTCGATTTGCTGGCAATATAAGAATCATTTATGAAACAAGGCAGCTTGAAGGCGGCTCTGGTTTTGAAGGTACGTCTCCAGACATCCAAAATGATTAACCCATTCTGTCACTAATGCAGTAAGGGAAATGATTGCAGAAGAGCTTTCGTCATGTGAATTTGTGGCCATTCAGGCAGATGAGACTACTGAAGTGTCCTTCAAAGCTCAATTAAGTGTAATTGCGCGATATGTCTGTCGCTCGAGAGTTGAAGAAATGTAGTTTCTTCGATGTATCATTAGATAAAAGTGCACAGGGTTCGGAAATAGACACGTAATCTTCGATCTGGAAGAACATAACATAGATAAGAAAATAGTCCGCCCCTTAAAACCTCAATAACTAACTAGACTTATTCTGGAGCTACTGTCATGTCGGGAAACAACAATGGTCTTCAAGCAATTATCAGTTGTCCCATGGCATTATTTGTACATTGTTACGCTCATCAATTAAACTTAGTTCTTTTACATGGGGCCAAGAGAAAAGGTAGTATGTAAGATTTAAGTTAAAACTTTAAACATTTTCTTTAAAATGTGTTACTGCAGTTTTTCTTTTTATTTGTGTATACCCAATTATTTTCCTCACGCTACGCTACTGGAATGTTGGCAGAGGAAGACTTCTAAACTAGGTAGCTGATCACAACTTAATACTCACTGCAATGCATCCAAAACACAACTGATTCTAATATTGATCATTCTACTCTCCTTAAATTCGTCGACATTAGGAATGTACCGCCAGTTATAATCATTGGTTTAGTTACTCTCCCCAATAGACAGTAACTTGGGAAGCTCACTATCTTGGATAGAATTTACTGTATTACATCGAACAGTAAATCATAGCTGATATATAAATGTAAAGATTTGACGCCATTTTCCCAGCGTTGCCTATACAAACTGTTATCTGTAGCTCTTCAGTCGGTCAACACGAATTTGCCCAAATTATTTATTAGCCTATTTTAAATTTGGAAAAAATAGGTTTATGAGATCACCTTTTGTCCGTGTGTGTGTGCGTGTGCGTGTGTGTGTGCGAGAGAGGTGTGTGTCCCCCTAATAACTTCTAAACGGCTGGAGCGATTTCAATGAAACTCGGTAAGTTCATAGCACTATTCCGGACGACTCCAACCATGCCCTTCAAATTTTGTTACGTCTCAACAATCCAACATGGCGGCTGTGCGAAATATTTCACCAGCATTCAATATCTCCGAAACTATTCCCGATATCACCATGGAATATTTTACGATGATAAAGGTAACGACTAGAAGTTCACCTATGTGACTTTTGAAAAACTGATAACTACAAAACCAAAATGGCGGCCTCGCGAATTTGCGAATTTTAAATAGACGTTTCTCGCGATTTAACCAACCAAACTCAATAAAACTTGGTACAGTATTTGTTTATAATCATTGTAATGCACCTACATCTAACTTCGTTCAATTGTTTACATAATCACAAGATGGCGGATGTGCGAAATATTCCACCGGCATTCTATATCTCTGAAACTATGAGCGGTATCACCCTGAAATTTTGTACAGAGATAAAGGGCACTACTGGAAGTTCATCTATAAGACTTTCAAAAACCGTTTAACTATAAAACGAACATGGCGGCCAAGCGAATATGAAAATTTTAAATAGACCTTTCTCGCGATTTAATGTTCCAAACGCAATGAAATCTGGAACAGGAAATGTTTATACACATTGTAATGCACTGGTATCTAATTTAGTTCAATTGTTTGCATATCCTCAAGATGGCGGCTGTGCGAATTTTAAAATTAAGTTTTTATTTCTTGTGTCGTAATCATGCGATCGAAATGAAAGTTTGAATAATGAACCTACGCAATAATTTTCCTTTAATGGTACATGACTCTATGGCCTATACATTTAATCATCCAACATGGCGACCATCCGAAATATTTAGACGGGTCTGTATATCTACGAATCTATTATAGCAATCAAACTGATTTTTTATGTTCATAGGGGCTATGAACTTAAGTTCACCTATAGGACTGGTGATCACAAATCCAACATGGCGGCGACGCGAATTATAATTATTTACATGGACGTTTCTTGCAATTTAACAGTCCGAGTGCAGTGAAATTTGGTACATTAAATCCTCACACGAATGTTAATCCACTGGCATCTAATTTATTTCAACTGTTTCCATAACCACAAGATGGCAGCTGTGCGAAATTTTAAAATCTCCTTGTTACTTCTTGTGTCCTAATCATGCGATTGAAGTTTGAATGTTACACGTACACAACCATATTCATGTAACAGTACATAACTCTAGGACCTACATATATAAAATCCAACATGGCGACCATCGATAAATATTTAGTCGGTTCTCAATATCTACGAATCTATTTAAGCAATCAAACTGAAATTTTGTATGTTGGTAGAGGCAATTAACATAAGTAGGATATATGAAAATAGGCTGTATAGTTCTTCACGGAACTACTTGTTTATTTGCTCGAATCAGAGGCAGATAAATAATATTGTACATACAAAATCAAAGGAGGAACATGGAATTATACAAATATAATCAAACTGTCTTTGCCCAGAAACGAGCAACTGCTGTAGCATTTTCTTGTGCCTTAAACAACTCCTCCTCACTGCAAGAATCAGGGCAGCATAAGCACTGACACAGATGTTTTGTTGTCTGTGCCTCTCCACATTCACAAAGTGTTGATTCTTGTAGGTATCCCCATTTCATTAGGTTATTCTTAGTTTTGCCAACACCTGCTCGTAATCTGTTTAATGATTTCCAAGTGGTCCAGTCCAAGTTGTGCCAGGCTGGTAAGCATTCTGCTGGTGTTACCCCTGTTGGAAGATCATTTGGATGCGGACAGTTCTTCTCTGGCTTTGTTGGAGGATGTGGTAAGTGAAGATGTTGACTGTAAAAAGCTCTTCCTAGATTTCAATCTATGTCTTGGAGGAGTATATCCGTACAGCGGGTGTAGCTCACTTTCTTCCACTTTCTTTCTTTCGGCATTTGTGGCTACTTCCCGACGTATTTCAGGGGGAGCAATGCCTGCCATGTAGTACAGCTTGTCGACGGGAGTTGGTTTCAGGCATCCTGTAATAAGCCTTGCAGTTTCATTAAGAGCTACGTCGACTTGTTTTGCATGATTTGCCCAATGAATGAGTGGGGCAAAAATATAAATATGCATACAAATACATACTTTTCCGATTCCTCCAAAATGCAGAGAAAATTAGGCTGGAGGTAAACGAGGACAAAACTAAATATCTTGGAGTATCACGTCTTCGAGTTCTTCCTCTTTACATTGTTGTAGACGGACATACCTTCGAACGAGTTGAAGAGTTCAAGTACCTGGGCTCAATATTAACCAACAAAAGTGGAGTGACAAAAGAAGTACATCAACGCATAACAAGTGCTAATCGTGTGTTCTTTAGTCTGAACAATATCTTCAAATCTCGTCTGATATCTCAGAAGAACAAAGTCCATCTGTACACGACACTGGTGAGACCAGCACTTTTATACGGTTGTGAAACTTTGGCGACATCACCAACGACAGAAGATTCTATATGTGCTTTTCAATGAAAGGTACTTCGAAAGATATATGGAGCCGTCTATAATAACATGGAAGGTAATTGGGAGAGAAGAAAGAAAGAAGACCTGTACCAGAGGTTTGGAAAGTCACACATTGGACGGATAATGGGACAGAGGCGACTACAATGGTTTGGACACATCTTATGAGCGGATGGATCCCTTCCTAAGAGAGTCCTCCAATCTCAACCCACGGGAAAACACCCGAGAGGACGCCCGAGAACACGATGGAAAGATCGAGTGACGACGATCCTTCAGGAAGTGGAACCGACAGCCGTGGAGGATGATGCTAGAGACCGGAACAGATGGAGGGCCATCTGCAGCAAATGCCTCCTCTTATGATTGACTGACTTTCCTTTTATTGGATCTTTTTTGTGTTTTGTAATATTTTTTCATTTGTTATATATTTTTTTGTTTTTTGTGTGTAATATTTGTGATATTTATCTTTTCCTATTGTCCTTCTGTTGTAGGCCTCAAAGGACCGTTTAATGCAATAAATGATGATGATGATGATGATGATGATGATACAAATACACTCCTGGAAAAAATTACAAGTATTAGTTAATTATCACAATAAGAATGGGATAAATTTAGGATTTCACGTTTCGACCCTCAAGTGGCCATCATCAGATCTTGATCAGTGTGTTAAGGTTTAAATTTGTGCACTATAGTTTTTACGCTACTATTATAGCTCGTCTTGGTGTTTTATAATACGACCGTGGCCTCAATTTAAGTATCATCCCGTTATTTTCCTGCAGAAGAAGTGGAAATGAACTTCTAGGATGATGTAAGTGGAAATCGAACCCACCGCTTCTCAGCTTTGCCTAACGAGGCTGAGTGTCCTCAGACCAGAATTAAATGCTAGCCGCTGCACCAAGATTGGTCTAATTAATTCGTCCATAAGAAAATATTTATTATGAACGTCATTCATTGTTCGTAGGAGTAAATATTGAGCTCAGTAAAATTTTATTAGCTCTCGTAATCCAGAGTGAATTTTTTAACGAAAAGACAATACAGTACGTAGTGGTAAATAACTTAGACTTTTATTGACTTATCAATTTAGCTGCCTAATTAAATTGTAGGAATTATGGGTACGTGCGCGTGCACATTAAAATATCTCCCAATTAGTTCAGTGGCAAAGCAGCGGCGTACAAAGCCGCAGGTTACGGGGTTGAGTCCTGATGCGGTGGCTATTTTATAATTCTCTACATTTCATTAAAATATCTATCAAATTTGTACAATACATTTTCGAATAACTGAAAGCCTCTAATTAGTACGGACGAGAATGTCCACATGTTAGTTAATAGTTATTTTGGTAATGTTGTTAGTAATCTTATAATAAGAATCCCTACATATAAGGTGCGTTCAAAACGTAACGAGCCGGAGGCTGTAATGCGCAAACTGGTGACGACATCGGCTAATCGAGGCGTGTGAAACGAGGTGTGGTTCCGACCAGAGCGTGGAAGGTCACAGCCCGTCGCTAGAGGGCACGCGTGCACGTCACGTCACGATACAAAGCGAGCAGCAGCATGCATCAATCGTCCAACCTAGACCAAGACGGTAGGCCATTCGACATGCTTCCTGGTGTGGTTGAAGACTGTGGGGCACCCATTGGGCACACACTTTGCGCAAGTGCAGTCGTTCCTTCATGATGGTGTGCACACTTCCGACGCTCAATCCGACCACGGCGGCTATGGCGTTCTCTTTCACTCGGCGGTTCTGGGTAATGAGTGCATCAACCAACTGGACGTTGTCATCGGTAATGCAGGGGGGTGCCCCAGACCGGGCATCATCGGCTAACGACACCCGTCCTTCCCTGAAGCGCTTGTGCCACGCCTTGACCCTTGCAAGGGACATGCAGTGTTCGCCGTACACTTGTGACATTCGGCGATGAATGTCCGTCCCCCCTACTCCTTCCGCTGTCAGAAACCGAACAACACCTCTTTGCTCTTCGGTTGACGCCTCCATGTCACTGTTTGCAATGCGACTGGCAGCGTTGGACGATTGATGCATGCTGCTTCTCGCTTTTTAACGTCACGTGACGTGCATACGTGCACTCTAGTGAGGGGCTGTGACCTTCCACGCTCTGGTCGGAACCACTCATCGTTACACTCGCCACGATTAGCCGATGTCGTCACCGGTTTGCGCATTACATCCTCCGGCTCGTTACTTTTTGAACGCACCTTATATATATTTCATTAACGAGGGAAGTGGAAAATCTTACATATGACTGTGAGAAGGGACCACACTCCTCAAGTGTGTGGGATTCTTACCCACTAAATACCACACCCTATCCTCTTGACAAAACCCATCCCGGGACCACTTTCGAAATACTTCAGGATGGAGCCATTTTCTTTACTTCACGGGCACCTTCGTACTTCTCAATTCATACTCAGTCCGCGGATCGCAGACTCAATCAACTAAATCGTGCAAGTCCCCATCCGACTTCTTCTGACGAAGGACCACCTCAACAAAGAAAGCGACTGTATCCCAGCTGAGCTCGTTCCTCAGCATAATTCCAACTATATTGTCCGGCGTTATTGGACAAACCTCAGCTTCAAGTCATCATTATTCCGCTGCCCAACGAGCGCAGACAAGGAACGTATGATATACGTCATCTCGTTCTCGCAGTAAATGCATACTGGACTCCTTACGTTGACCATACGATGGTTGGTTGGTTGGTTCCTTAGTTTAGGGGCTGCGACAACGCGGTCATGTAGCCCCGTGTACTTTGGGTGTGTGTAGAATCTGTCTGATAACCGGTGTTAGTTGTGATGACTGTATTAGTGTGTGTATCTGTTTTTTTAATTCAAGTAGGGACTGCAACTTTGAATTTTCAAATAGTTCCTACTTTTGCCGCCAAGCGCCACCGTCAACGACTACTAGGCCTAGTTCAGAACTAGCTACTACACGCCACCGCAGTCGGCTCTTGGCAACGAACGTAGCAACCTAAGAGCGTTGTTTACATTCTTAACCTATCCAATTTAGTTTCACACAGGTGTAATTAGTGGATGAAAGTAACACTGAAAGTAGTTATGACAACTGAGTCAGAAAGTAATTCGTTTCTCCATGTTTTCTACTTGTCCACTCGACCAGACTCGGTATCAGCCGAGTTGTCCATCTTCCTCTGAGATCGTCATTCCACCTCTGCTATCAAAGCTCCATCTTGCGTGCTACGGCTTCCTTCCGGGCTTGAGCCTTGCCCAGTTCTACTCGTCGAAAGTATACGTCTTTACGTTCTTGCGCGATTAAGTCAATTGGCGCAACAAATGAGACAACCTGAACTGCAGGTTCCGAAACTGTACGGTAAGCACACGCCACCCTCAGAGCTCTTCTTCTCTGAACTGAATTGCAGCCAGGCGTTTCCTATACGTCTCTATCCTCAGCGAATTAGACCAAATCTCCGCTCCTTACAGGAAAATAGACTGCTTTGTGGACAAAAGTAGTAGTGAGACAGTAAGAATTCTAATTCACTTTTTTCTGAACATCCCTTATAGTTGTGTTTAAAAGTAGTTTTTCAATCACAATATGCTGAGCTTCTATGCGCAAGATAGCGGGTTGAAACCCGGCCGAAGCCGTCGGATTTTTTAAGAGCGTTAAAAATCCCTCAGTATGCCTTCCTTTGGAGGGGAAGTTAAGCTGGCGGTCCCATGTCATAGATTTATGGCATGTTAAAGAACCTTCCACTAATTACACCTGTGTGAAGCTAAATTGGATAGGTTAAGAATGTAAACAACGCTCTTAGGGTTCTACGTTCGTTGCCAAGAGCTGACTGCGGTGGCGTCTAGTAGCTAAGTTCTGAACTTGGCCTAGTAGTCGTTGACGGTGGCACTTGGCGGCAAAAGCAGCAACTATTTGAAAAATTCTAAGTTGCAGTCTCTACTTAAATAAAAAAACAGATACACACACAAATACAGCCATCACAATTAACACCGGTTATCAGACAGATTCTACACACACCCAAAGTACACGGGGCTACATGACCACGTTGTCGCAGCCCCTAAACTGAGGAACCAACCAACCATCAATCACCATATGGCCTTTTTTTAAATCCCCATGTGGCTGTGCGCAACCATTATCATGAATATTGCGAGTAGTAGTACAGGGTGAGTTCTAATCCCGATTGTATTACGGTACCTGAGACCTCGGGAGTCTCTCATTTATCCACCTTAATTGGCCCTTATCTCATCTTTCCTGATACCCTCATTCTTTTCATGATAATTATCTTCCCCCTTCTGCTCAAGGACCTAAAGGAGGCAGCGTGGGTGTAGCCCCACTACTTATGGTCCACCGTGGATAGTGCTACACTCTCAATGGCTCACGGTTGGTGAGTTCGGGAGTTGGTGACTCCGAGGGATTCCTGAGCAGGGACCGTTTCCTGTTCTATATCTTCTTCCATTCTCTTTGGGGCGAACCCTCTCCCCTTTCCCTTTCCTATCTGCCTTTTATAGCTCTTCTTCTTTCCTTGTCTTTTATTTCTCTTATTCTTTTTCTAGAGTATAAGTTAGTTGTAAATATGTAATTAATTTTGGTTGTAGAAATTCATCTCATAATTTTCACGATCAACCAATCCTTTAGGGCCGATAACCCAAATGTTAGGCCCCTTATAATGGCTATCATCAACAACATGGTTCTGTGTCTGCTTGCTTCTTCGAAGCTAACTGTGAACAAAGCTTTTCATACGTTCTTACGTCAAGCTGAATTCGCATCCCGTGTACAAGTAAAGTGTTCCTTTCTTCTTCCTTTTCCTTTGATCTATTGTTATTTTCGTTTTCTTTCATGGTGCGAAAGATTGCATCTCCCAGTGCTTCCTTCAGGACCGTGCCTATTAAGTACCACTATATGAACAATATGCCGGCCCCATAGTGTTGGGGTAGCGCGCCTGCCTCTCACCTGGAGGCACCGGGTTCGATTCCCGGCTCCATGAGGGATTTTAGACACTGACGTGAGGGCTGGAACTGGGGCACTCTTCCTCAGCCTCAGGCAGCGCCCCGATCACGAAAACCAAGATTAACGGCCGAGGGGACCTGATGCGCTGATCACGTGTCACCCCAATATCTGCAGGCCAATTGGCTGGGCAGCGGTTGCTTGGTAGGCCTAGGCTCTTTATAGGCTGTAGTGCCACGAGTTATTATTATTATTATATGAACAATACTCCGCTTCTGCCCTCCATGTTTATTTTTTGTCAGAGAACACTTACTTGAACATTCCTCAGTTTGTGCGTTTTATTTTTCAGTTCAAAGTTACTAATCATGGTCTGTGTCCTGATGTGTATGTAGCTTGCTGCATGGCATTTCTTGACTAAAGCCATAACAATAAAGATTACAATAATTAAAAAGAAATTGAAAAGAGAAAAAAACAAGATGTTCAGTAAAGAACATATAGCCTACTTTCTCCTAAATGCATGGGTATTGTTATAACTCTTTGTCCTTTTCAAGGAGTATAATTGAATGTTGGTTGTAGTAGCTTGTTGAAATACAACGTGCTATAGGGATATTAAACATGAATATGAGGTGCCCTTTGCTAGTGCTACCTCTGTAAAAAAAATGCATTCAATTCGGTTTCACCGTGTTTGAATTGATCTGAGGAATGGATTTGCACACATACATGGCCGCTATATGCAAACTATTGGGCTGATGACCTTGTAGTCAGTCATAAGATGCTTTCCACAAAAAGGCATGTTGTTGCAAAATCCGGTAGAGATCAAATTATTAGGATGGTCGAAATTTGATTTAAGCTTTTAACATTTGGGTGGCCGTCATTCCGTTTCCGTCAAGATGGCGGCGATATAAAACATGACACTGAGGTGCCTTTTGCTAGTGCTACCTCTGTACCAAATTTCGTCCAATTCGGTTTCACCATGATTGAATTGATAGGGGGAATCGATTTGCACACATACTTGGCCACCATCTGCAAACTATTGGGCTGATGATCTAGCAGTTTGGTCAGAATATGCTTCCCACATAAAGATTTGTTGTTGCAAAATTTGGTAGAGACTAGATTATTAGGTTGGTCGTAATTACATTTTAGCCTTTAACATTTGGGTGGCCGCGATTACGTTTCCGTCAAGACGGCGGTGATATGAAACATGACACTGAGGTGGCCTTTTCTAGTGCTACCTCTGTACCAAATTTCGTTCCATTCGGTTTCACCATGTTCGAATTAATAGGGGGAATCGATTTTCACACAAAGATGGCCGCCATCCGCAAAATATTAGGCTAATGACCTATTAGTTTGGTCAAAGGATGCTCCCTCCATAATGGTATGTTGATGCAAAATTTGGTAGAGATCGGATGATTGGGTTAATCGTAATTTGATTTAAGCCTTGAATATTTGTGTGGCCGCCATTACGTTTCCGTCAAGATGGCGGCGATATAAAACATGACACTGAGGTGCCCTTTGCTAGTGCTACCTCTGTACCAAATTTCATTCCATTAGGTTTCACCGTGTTCGAATTAATGGGGGTAATCGATTTTGACACAAAGATGGCCGCCATCCGCAAACTATTAGGCTAATGACCTATTAGATTTGTCAAATGATGCTTCTTCCATAAAGGTATGTTGTTGCAAAATTTGGTAGAGATCGGATGATTAGGTTAGTCGTAATTTGATTTAAGCTTTGAACATTTGTGTGGCCGCCATTACGTTTTCGTCAAGATGGCGGTGATATAAAACATGAGACTGAGGTGCCCTTTGCTAGTGCTACCTCTGTACCAAATTTCATTCCATTCGGTTTCACCGTGTTCGAATTAATAGGGGTAATCGATTTTGACACAAAGATGGCCGCCATCCGCAAACTATTAGGCTAATGACCTATCAGATTTGTCGAAGGATGCTCCCTTTACAAAGGTATGTTGTTGCAAAATTTGGTAGAGATCGGATGATTAGGTTAGTCGTAATTTGATTTAAGCTTTGAACATTTGGGTGGCCGCCATTACGTTTACGTCAAGATGGCGGCGATATAAAACATGACACTGGTGTGCCCTTTGCTAGTGCTACCTCTGTACCAAATGTCATTCCATTCGGTTTCACCATGTTTGAATTGATAGGGGGAATCGATTTGCACACATACTTGGCCACCATCTGCAAACTTTTGGGCTGATGATCTAGCAGTTTGGTCAGAATATGCTTCCCACATAAAGATTTGTTGTTGCAAAATTTGGTAGAGATCGGATGATTAGGTCAGTCGTAATTTGATTTAAGCTTTGAACATTTGTGTGGCCGCCATTACGTTTCCGTCAAGATGGCGGTGATATAAAACATGACACTGGGGTGCCCTTTTCTATTACTACCTCTGTACCAAATTTTGTTCCATTCGGTTTCACCGTGTTCGAATTAATAGGGGCAATCTATTTTCACACAAAGATGGCCGCCATCCGCAAACTATTGGGTTGATGACCTATTAGTTTGGTCAAAGGATGCTGCCCCCATAAAGGTATGTTGTAGCAAAATTTGGTAGAGATCGGATGATTAGGTTAGTCGTAATTTGATTTAAGCTTTGAACATTTGTGTGGCCGCCATTACGTGTCTGTCAAGATGGCGGCGATATAAAACATGACACTGAGGTGTCCTTTGCTAGTGCTACCTTTGTACCAAATTTCGTTCAATTTTCGCTCACCGTGTTCGAATTGATAGGGGGGGGGGACAGACATTCAGAGTACACACACTCACACACACACACACACACACACAGACTCACACACACACATACACACACAGACAGACACACTTTTTTTCGCCCTGTAGTGATCTCATAAGTCTACTTTCATTTTTTACAAAAAACGAAAGTAGGCTAATAAAACACAAAAATGTACAAAAGAAAAAGAGAAAAAATAAAAATAAAAAAAATTGAATAAAAAATCAAAATCAGAATAATAATAATAATAAAAATATTAAAGAATAAATGAATAATGAAAGAATTTGACCAGATTATAAAACAAGAGCAATTATCTAGCAGTTTCTTACTGTTGTTGTTAATTCATTTCATTGCCTGGCGACATCTTGGTCATTAGCCTCGAGATTCTTACAAACACCATTTCCAAAGTGATATTCATGGGAGAGATTTCTGATGGCTTTTAAATCAGGACGGGAGTCAGGCAAGGAGATGGACTCTCGGTTTACTTCTCAACTGTGAACTCTAAAACGTTATCCTTGAGTGGCGAAATTACAGTAGTATCAAAGGTGTTGAGAATGGGGTCAAACTTGGATACAGAAGTAGGAAACTGACGGTTGATTGACTGGTTTTTGCAGATGACATTGCATGATATGCTTGACTTATCCGCAGAACAAATCAATGGACTGAAAACACTAGCAGCAAATGCGGGACTCCAGATATCGTTCGAGAAAAGGGAATTTATAACAAACATGAAATCCGCAGCCACAGTGCTAGAGCTAGGACAAGGGAAAATCAAACGAACGGAGAAATTTAAATATCTCGGAAAGGAGGTGGATTCCAACATCTCTGATACAGAAGGCTTTGCATTACGGAACAGGCAAATGGAAACGACATATCAACTAACCGAAAATGTCTACAAGAAGAAATCCATATCCCTTCACGCCCTCAACAGGCTGTGTTGGCATACTCGATAGCATGCTGAAATGCTATGCCGAAGATTGTGGGTTCAAACACGGCTGATGTCGTCGGATTTTTAAGAGTGTTAAAATTCTTCAGTATGTCTTCCTTAGGAGGGGAAGAAAAGCCGGAGGGCCAATGTCATAGATTTATGGCAGTAAAACAACCTACCACTACAATTGGTAGTTTGCAGCCAAATGTGTAGGTTATATATGGTTAGAAACACTCTATCAAGTTCCAACATTCACCGATAGGTGTCAATGACAGTGGCATCTGTTAGCCAAAGTGGGAACTACATGAATTTGAACTTGCTGGGAGCCTGCGGGCGATCAATTAAAATACCCAGCTATGGCCATTGGCTGCAATTCATTGAATATTAATGCTAATATACGACATTACTGCGCAGGAGACCCTATATGGATGCTGATAATGGTTGTTTTAAGGACGTAACATCTGGGTACACTATGGTTTCGAAGAAAATCCAAAACTAAAAACTGGAAGAACGTGGACTGAAGCGAGGAAGGAACAGCATAGGAAAGGAATGCGGGAATATGGGGCGTAACACCCAATACAATTGGGTACAATTGTGTTGACAGTCTGAAAAGCATACATTTCGTTTAATAATATGCCTCAGCTTAAGTGGCTTGGCACTCTGGAGTTGGACTCATTGAGGCGGTCCATCTCCTAGTGTAGCGGTTACCATTCTTGGCTATCACCCCCAGATGTCCGGGTTCGATTCACGCCACTGCCAGGAAATTCAATTCAAGTCTGAGGGTTGGAACGGGGTAAACTAAGTCTCATTAGGCAAAACTAAAAAGAGGTGGATTCGATTACCACCTCAGTTATCCTAGAAGTGGTTTTCAATGGTTTCCCACTTCTACTCCAGGTAAATAGTTCCTAACATAGGGCTTCGGCTGCCTCCTTACCAAGCCTCACCTAAATTACAAATACACACACTAATACAGCCATTACAATAACACGGGTTGATTGACATAATTGTATATACACACACCCAAGTACTGTACATGGGACTAACTGACCATGATAACCTGAGTATGGGACTCAGGCCTAGTACTCGACGCTGAAATCCAATTCCTTAAAATTACTTATCAACGGTAATTCCTAAGGGGCAGGTGATCTCGATGTTCCGCTCCTTAACTCTTCGTCGGGCGCCGCAAATATGTTCTTGCTCCCCCCTCCTCCCCAAAGGTGCCTATGTGACTGTCCCTTTTGGTACCTTCCTATCTTTAGGTCCCGTTCCAAATGCTCCCAGTTAATGTGAACCCTTTATCCACAGGCTGTAAAAAGGATTCTAATAAATTATTCATCATCTTTTGATACATTTCTACAGACAGCAGATATGAGAGCCAGACGGTGTTGGGAAATATTGAGAAATCAGTGGCCGAGAGGACACAATGGTTTAAGCTCCTGTGGTATTTTAGAAGTAGCATAATATTCATGACACATAGAACAGGTGCAACTTTTAGCGCGGAGATGGCTTGGGTACGCACAATATGGCTTGTTGCTATGAGTGTTGGCGCCAAGAAGAAAATCAAATGCTACGATGTAATTGGTCAATCTTCATGTTAACCACTCCCTGTGGCAGAAATACAAGTAAAAGCGCGCAAAGATCTACAAGAGTCTGAACCAATAATATCAAAACGCCCTGTTTAAGCGGCAACTCGGCGTGGTAACGCACCCTGGTAAATTAACGCGGGAGTTATCTACGGATTAATTCCACGATCGATTCGAGCCAGCTACAGCATAATCGTAACCTCCACACTGCTACGAACTCAATGATACCGATCGCATGCTAGTCTGATAATTATTATGGAATATTTTTCCACAAATCCCCTTCCACACCTACCCTAGCCAGTTTCATTTATAATGATCCAGGAAGCTTCGAGAGATGACTTTTTATTTGTGCGTCTGAGGACGTAACGTCGACTTTTATTTGTGCCTCTGAGGACGTAACGTCGACTTTTATTTGCGCGTCTCAGGACGTAACGTTGACTTTTATTTGAGCATTTGAGGACGTAAGGTTTTTTATTCAGGTGTCGGAGGACACGAGGCACAACTTCATGTTCTTTTCATGTATTTGAACATGGAACATTTTCGTCAAGTTATAAGTGTAACTTCAGTGATTTATTTGTAGTCCCAGTACTACCAGATAGGACCAGTTCATCGAAATAATTCACCAATAGACTGTCCAGTAATTTAGTACTTGATCGGTGAATTTAATAGGAAATATATCGTGAGTGTATCTGACAAACTTTATTTAATTCAGCACGAGATGACGTCTAGGAACGAGACCGGATCTTGGAACCAGCAGGACATTTGCCAGAAGATGTCGATGACGAGCTAAGCATCTTAAAGGAGTGTTGGCTGCAGATGTTTTCCCGACGCTATTTTAAAGGATTAAGTACAAATGAATTTATTTATTTATTAAATCAGCTATGGTATTATGAGACATATTTTTGTAGATATTTGTTTGCTTGTTTGGTAATTTAGATTCTTAGTTCTTGCTTACTGACACATTAAATATGGGACAAGCCGAGCGCTGTGTATTTTGTAAATATTGTGATTGTGTTTGGTTCAACTATACGGGGCGACGCGCAGCTCGTGCTCGCATTCGCTTGCGTAAATCGCGGTCAAGCATTTTAATTCTGAAGTATGCCTTATAACAAAAATGGAACTGAATTAATTTGAGATTAAAAATAGAATTTAGAGGGTAAAGATTATTTGTGAGCAGAATTTATGACGGATCAGGATTATTTTGATAGTTGCTTTTCCAGCAGATCTGTACGGGATGGCACTTTGCGCCCGAGTTTTTGATGTGAATTTTTTAATGTGTCTATGGACGCAATATTGTTGATCTGTTTTGAGCCGACCCAGTTGGTATGTTTATGAGTGAGTCAATCAAAGCTTTATGGTGCGTAGTGTGATTTTATGATGTGTTAGCGAGAATATATCATTGTGATTATTCTGACTTGCTCCACATCAGCCCAGTTCATAACCTCGCGAGGCTGAACCCGTGGTATATATTTGTGTTTTCTAGCCATCCAAGCGGATGAGTGAGATATGTTTGCGTTTCCAGATGGGAATAGCACCTAGCTTGAAGGACTGAGAGAGATAGTTGAGGCAGCGATGATTCATACAAGAAGGGTGCGCTCAAATCAGATAACGCGACTTGTCATTAGTAACAGGCCTGGGTCCTGTACTTCAATTTAAGACGTTGTTTAAAATTCACAAAACTTGATCGGTTATAATGAGTATTTGTTTGATTAAATGGGTGTTGTCTATAGTTGTAAGGTGGCTCCCGAAACATCTGTTTGTCTGGCGTTTATAAAAATATAAATATAGTTTTCAGCCGTTAGGCTTGTATTTTGTTGCTGTTGCTTCACTTCTTGTGTGTTTATTTTACTCGTTCAATGACCCCGTGTCATTAGGATGTACGAGGCTGCGTTCCCAATTTTGTGATGCGAGCGTTTTGGCCTATTTGTGGCATGCTCTTTTTATTTTTGTGCGCGTTGGCACCAGCTTGAATCTCAGGGAGATTCGTCATCTTTTTGTATTATTAGATCTTGCTTGTGTCAGTAGTAATTATAGTGTGTTAATTAAGGGTGGGTCCCATAGCCATAGTGTGATTTAAAAAGATGCAACTCCGTGAGCAACATGACTGTTTCAGTTGTAAACGGACTCGCACCAGTACTCATTTTCTTAATAACGAGCAGTACACCACGCATTATATAACTTCTTGATCAGGAAAAATGGACTTGCATCCATATGTTGTGACGAGCGAGTTCTTACCGCTCAAAGTTTATGTTATGATTAATCATTTTTTGTGAAGCGGCATTCACATTGTTTTGTTGTGTGGAGCGAGTCTTTCCGCTCAGTAATATATTTATTTCGTATGGGAGTGAAAGTCAGGGAGGAATTCTTTTTATTTATTATTATTATTATTATTATGCACATAATTTTCAGTCATTAAATATCTTTTATTCTACTTGTTATTCATTTTATTTCTAGTATAGCCTCTGTCATGGACCTTTCTATTCATTAGAGCATGTTGTTTTTAAGCGAACTTTGCTGTGTAATGCAGCCAGGACTGAACACGACCCCGTAGATGAATCTTGAGAAAACCATGCTTTATTGAAGGGTGCATAGACAAGCTGGCTTAGCCAACGTGGGACGTTTCGCTGTTTTAGGCTTTTCTATCGGATCATAGACAAGCTGGCTTAGCCAACGTGGGGCGTTTCGCTGTTTTAGGCTTTTCTAGCGGATCATAGACAAGCTGGCGTTACCCTACATGTGGTAATTCACTGATATATGGGACTGTTTGAAATCACTGGAAGTGATATTTTGTTAACGTAAATACGGCGAAGAGAAATATCGCCAAGAAATTGGAATATACAGTAGAATTACGAGTTTGCAAGTTAAATACGATTCACGTTTAGTTTATTGATGTAATTAGTAAAGTAGTGTACGTGAAATCGGGCGCCCATTGATTAAATATAAAATTAGATTTGTTTAGAAAGTCAAACTCATGAATATGTTAGGAGGCTGATAGCCTTAAATGACAATTAATACTTTGTTAATTAGTCAGTGTTAACATCAGATCTGGATGGTAATTTTATGACTGAATATGTGCGGGGTTAGAAATTTATTAAGTAAAATTAGAACCATTCAGTGATGCAGATTGATTTGCGGGAGTAAAGGGAATAAGATTAAATGAACTGAAAGTGGTCAAATGAAGTAAATATATGTCAAGAATTATATATGTGTGTGTCAGGGAGACATTTGCATGTCATCATCCTGTTTTCTCAGTGATATATATTTTTGTGTGTGATAATGGCAACAGTAGCGGAGATCCAGGCGATTATTGAAAGTGCCACGGCACGAACCCAGAAACTATTAAAGGAACAGAGTGCGAAGTTAGACATTAAGTTATCCGAACAGTCAGATGAGTTTAAAACACAACTAGCTGAACAGAATGCACAATTATCTGAACAGAATGAATCATTCCAGACTCAAATGAATGACACTATAACTAAACAATTATCCGATCAGTCAGGCGAGTTTAAAACACAACTAGCTGAACAGAGTGAAAAATTAGACACTAAGATATCTGAACAGAGTGAGTCATTGGAAATTAAATTAACTGAACAGGGTAACTCATTACAAGCGCAAGTAAATGAAAATATATACAAATAATTAGAAGCGCAAGAAAGTAGAAATATGAGTCAGTTATCCACATTATCTGCAGAGATGAAAGAGTACACTACACAGCAGATGGTTCAATTCGCGCTGGATATAAGTAAGAAAAACGACAAACAGCTAGGTCAGATACAAAAATTAGAGGACACCTTCAACCGTAAATGAAATGATTTGGACGAAACTGTATTGGCAAAACTAGCTCAGATAGAATTAGCATGCACGGTAAATAACAGTGAGGTTAAATCAGCACAGGATGGTCTTGAAAAGCGGTTTGATAAAATGGAGGAGGATTCTACGTTTATCCAGGGACAATTGTCAGCAGTAAATGAAAGTATTACGGGCCTGATAAAGGACATGGATAAATTAGAAATACAATCAGCAGAGCGATGGCGAAACATAGAATCGGACCAGGATAATTTGAAGAGTACGATAGATGAGAATAATCTACGTCTAGAAGACAGGCTTGAGAAGATAGAATCGAATCAGGAGGACACGAAACAGCAGATGGAAGAAAAACTGGGAGCGATTAAAGATAGCATCAGAAAGGATTGGCGTAAGATGAGCAGCGACTCTAAAGAAGAACGGTTAACGATCATAAAGACCGTAGGTGATAATCAGATGCGCATTAAAGCACTTGAGGAAGAAATCAAGAGTAAAATGAAGGAACAGTCGGACAGAATCATAAAAGCGGAGTTGCGTTCACTAGGACAGAACACGTTATTTCAGACAGAGCACGCTAAAGATAAGGAAGTTGACTCAGCAATCCAGGGAGCAATTAGCGCGGCGAGTAGCCACGGACTGACAGGCAGCCCATTAACGACTAACTCAGAGGGATTTCACAACAACGTTGGGGGAACCTCTACTCCTCAGCATTGCTATCAGCACCCTCAAGTCGTACAAGTAATTCGATCAAATGAATTTAAACCAAACAAATTCACAGAAAATTCTGGTGTCACACCGAAGGCGTATCTTAAGGAGATGGATGACTATTTTAATGACAATAATATTCCGCCCGCGCGTCGTTTAAGACTGATGGAACGATTTCTCTCGGAAAATGTACTTACGTGGTTCTTGAGCTTCAAGTATACTTTCAGAGGGATGGATGAGTTCAAGGATTCGTTTCTTAGAAAGTATTGGTCGGCTTCTCTACAACAAAGCCTTAGAATGGAACTTTATTCGAGAAAACATCAGTCAACTCAGCAGACGAAATACTCAGATTTCTTTTCGTTACAATTGTTGAAATTTCGGGATCTGGATCATCCTTTAGAAGAATCGGATCTGGTTATGACGATCGCACGGCAGTTGCCAGTCAATGTTCAGCAGGTGTTAGTGGCAGCAAACGTGGACACAGCGGTTCGAGCCGAACAAATCTTACGTCAGATTGACGAGACAACATCTCACTTGCAGCAGAGAGGGGGACGACAGCTGGAACTTGTAAACACAACGGAGGTGGTTAAACCCACTCAAGTACACACCAGGTCGGAGGCCACAAATACAAGTGGGTCAACAACACCGAGACGAGGTCAGGAGGGCGACGAAAATAGGTCACACCAGCGACATGATAATAATAATGATAGGCAGACCCAGGGCAACAATAGGTATCAACAGCGAGGATACCAACAATGGAGAAATAATAGGAGAAATGAGGGACCCTACAGACGGTACGACAATAACAATAATGAGAATCGACAGTGGCGTGAAAGGAGATACCAGAACCAAGGGGACTATCAAAATTATAAGAAAGAATGGAACGACAGGTACGCCGAATCGCAGCGGTATCTGGAAGAAATACACGCTAATGGAGGGGACGAACAAGAACATTGGGAACGTGCCATTAATAGGAGATCGAATCCTGACACCTTTAAGGAAGAAATTGGAGAGGAAGCAAATATATCAGCCAGCCAGGAGACGAACAAAGCTTGCCAGTACGGAGTATGAGAGAACGTAGCCCGGTAGGGAAGAGAAACACCGGTGCGATACGAAAAACGATGTTATACCAAGACGATCCAGCTAACCTTCAACATCGTGATTATTTAGCATTTGTGAGCCGCAGATTGCGTAAACACGAGCGCAACCATATGGTCACGGAACTCGAATTGTTGGCAATACTTCATGCTTTGCAACAAGGGAAACGGAATGTATATGGTTACCCCATTATTATTAGAACAGACCACAAAGCACTAACGTTCTTGTTCAAGACATCTATGGCTAGCGAGCGTGTGACACGTTGGTCCATCTACATACAACAATTTAACATCGAAATTGAACACTGCCCAAGGAAAAATGAATGTTATTCCGGATGTATTAAGCAGGAACCCCGAGCCTGATACCGAAGAAACAGCGATAGTACAGCATATTGAATTAACAGCTAAGGACCATGCATTCTTGGAGGAATTACGGGAGATACGACGAGAGCAGGAAGCAGAACCGTGGATGTACCAAATGATCTAGTATTTTAAGAAGGAATTACCAGCAGGAACCCCAGCCTACAGAGAAGCAAAAGCCAGAGAAGGAAGATATGTCTACCTCAACAATTTACTGCATAAATGGATAGATGAAGAACACACCAAATTACGTATCATGGTACCTGCATCATTACAAAGAGGACTTACTTGGCACAAACATGAAAGCTTCGGTCACGTGGGAATTGACAAGGCACAGGCGACCATAGGAGAAACGTTTACATAACCGCGAAAGAGGACTACCATCTGTGATGTTATAAAGACTTGCGATCCCTGTCAGAGGACAAAGCCGAATAATTACTTAATGAGGCAGTATCCTAGACCATTGCTACCTCAGAAACCCTGCGAGCACGTGGCCCTGGACTGTTTCGGTCCGATCCCGAAAGGTAGGCGAGGTTGCCGTCATTTTCTAGTATGTATTGATGTGTTTCTAAGTTTGTTGTATTGTGCCCCATTCAGAAAACTACATCGAAACAAGTACTCAGTCGTATTCGAAATAGAGTTATTCCAATCCGTGGAAAACCAGAGTTTATGTTGTCGGACCATGGAAGCTCTTTTACGAGCGCCGAATTCAAGAAAGGTATGGAGGACTTGGATGTAAAACACATGTTTAGTAGCGTTCGCCACCCTCAAGCTAATCCTAGCGAATGCGCAATAAAATGCGTTACTAAATACTTAAGGATCTTTATTCCCAATGAACATCAAAAGTGGGTAGACAGGATCAAAGACGTAGAGACCTGTATGAATACAACTAGACATGAGTCGACAGGCCAGATTCCCATGGTCTTGCACATGAACGAATATCCAGTAAGATCGTGGAGCAACATCATCAATTGCCCACAAGATCCCATGGTTGGTCATGAGTTGAGAATTGAGAGAACGAGAGTCCATATGAGAAACCAGGCGGATCGCAGATTACGTCGTGTCAGAAATACGAGGTATCACAGAGAACTATTAGTCAACGAGCTTGTATTAGTACGGAAACCAGCGACATCTGATCCAGAAAAGATGGTATTCAACAAGTTCAGTCCAAAATTTATTGGACCCTTCTGTATTCTACGTAATCTTGGTAACAACGCATACAGAGTAAACAAATTGAGTACAGGCACAATGTCTGTCTACAATGCGGCGAATTTAAAAGTGTATTTTACTAGCGAACCTTGGGAACGCAAAAATAATGCTGCAAATTGAATATATGGAAGTACTTTTGCACATCCAACTATACGGGGTCAGTGAGTACGTCAGTTGAATGAGGAAGTCGGGAGCAGCCTGTTGATGTCAAACACTAATGAGCTCTGGCGATCATGACTCAGCGAGCGATCGAGCGAGAGAGATAAGGATACTGGACAGGAGAGATACTAGCCTTAGGCGAACACACAAGCAGGCAGGCTTGGAATGTCTCAATGAATGAGGGGGCAGGAAGTACACACGAGTGCGTGTCGACACTCCAACGACAGTGGCGGCTAGACTAGACTTAAGAGAGGGAGATTTCTCTAGGATTGGCAGAAATGGATTACAGATGTTATGTGTTTTTAAAAAAAATCGACTATTTGCTATGTTCGATTTTTTCCATGCAGAAGGATTGTGAACCCTTTATACACAGGCTGTATAAAGGATTCTAATAAATTATTCATCATCTTCTGATACATTTCTACAGACAGCAGATATGAGAGCCAGACGGTGTTGGGAAATATTGAGAAATCAGTGGCCGAGAGGACACAATGGTTTAAGCTCCTGTGTATTTTAGAAAGTAGCATATTATTCATGACACATAGAACAGGCGCAACTTTAAGCACGGAGATGGCTTGGGTACGCACAATATGGCTTGTTGCTATGAGTGTTGGAGCCAAGAAGAAAATCAAATGCTACGATGTAATTGGTCAATCTTCATGTTAACCACTCCCTGTGGCAGAAATACAAGTAAAAGCGCGCAAAGATCTACAAGAGCCTGAACCAATAATATCAAGACGCCCTGTTTAAGCGGCAACTCGGCGTGGTAACGCACCCTGGTAAATTAACGCGGGAGTTATCTACGGATTAATTCCACGATCGATTCGAGCCAGCTACAGCATAATCGTAACCTACACACTGCTACGAACGCAATGATACCGATCGCATGCTAGTCTGATAATTATTATGGAATATTTTTCCACAAATCCCCTTCCACACCTACCCTAGCCAGTTTCATTTATAATGATCCAGGAAGCTTCGAGAGATGACTTTTTATTTGTGCGTCTGAGGACGTAACGTCGACTTTTATTTGTGCCTCTGAGGACGTAACGTCGACTTTTTTTTTGCGCGTCTCAGGACGTAACGTTGACTTTTATTTGTGCGTCTGAGGACGTAAAGTTGACTTTTATTTGAGCATTTGAGGACGTAAGTTTTTTTATTCAGTTGTCGGAAGACACGAGGCACAACTTCATATTTTTTAATGTATTTGAACATGGAACAATTTCATCAAGTTATAAGTGTAACTTCAGTGATTTATTTGAAGTCCCAGTACTACCAGATAGGACCAGTTCATCGAAATAATTCACCAATAGACTGTCAAGGAATTTAGTACTTGATCGGTGAATTTAATAGGAAATATATCGTTAGTGTATCTGACAAACTTTATTTAATTCAGCACGAGATGACGTCTAGGAACGAGACCGGATCTTGGAACCAGCAGGACATTTGCCAGAAGATGTCGATGACGAGCTAAGCATCTTAAAGGAGTGATGGCTGCAGATGTTTTCCTGACGCTGTTTTAAAGGATCGAGTACAAATGAATTTATTTATTTATTAAATCAGCTATGGTATTATGGGACATATTTTTGTAGATATTTGTTTGCTTGTTTGATAATTTAGATTCTTAGTTCTTGTTTACTGACACATTAAATATGGGACAAGCCGAGCGCTGTGTATTTTGTAAATATTGTGATTGTGTTTGGTTCAACTATACGGGGCGACGCGCAGCTCGTGCTCGCATTCGCTTGGGTAAATCGCGGTCAAGCATTTCAATTCGGAGGTATGCCTTATAACAAAAATGGAATTGAATTAATTTGAGATTAAAAATAGAATTTGGAGGGTAAAGATTATTTGTGAGCAGAATTTATGACGGATCAGAATTATTTTGATAGTTGCTTTTCCAGCAGATCAGTACGGGATGGCACATTGCACCCGAGTTTTTGTTGTGTATTTTTTAATGTGTCTATGGAAGCAATATTGTTGATCTGTTTTGAGCCGACCCAGTTGGTATGTTTATGAGTGAGTCAGTCCTAGCTTTATGGTGCGTAGTGTGATTTTATGATGTGTTAGCGAGAATATATCATTGTGATTATTCTGACTTGCTTCACATCAGCCCAGTTCATAACCTCGCGAGGCTGAACCCGTGGTATATATTTGTGTTTTCTTGCCATCCAAGCGGATGAGTGAGATATGTTTCCTTTTCCAGATGGCAATAGCACCTAGCTTGAAGGACTGAGAGAGATAGTTGAGGCAGCGATGATTCATACAAGAAGGGTGCGCTCAAATCAGATAACGCGACTTGTCATTAGTAACAGGCCTGGGTCCTGTACTTCAATTTAAGACGTTGTTTAAAATTCACAAAACCTGATCGGTTATAATGAGTATTTGTTTGATTAAATGGGTGTTGTCCATAGTTGTAAGGTGGCTCCCGAAACATCTGTTTGTCTGGCGTTTATAAAAATATAAATATAGTTTTCAGCCGTTTGGCTTGTATTTTGTTGCAATTGCTTCACTTCTTGTGTGTTTATTTTACTCGTTCAATGACCCCGTGTCATTAGGATGTACGAGGCTGCGTTCCCAATTTTGTGATGCGAGCGTTTTGGCCTATTTGTGGCATGCTCTTTTTATTTTTGTGCGCGTTGGCACCAGCTTGAATCTCAGGGAGATTCGTCATCTTTTTGTATTATTAGATCTTGCTTGTGTCAGTAGTAATTATAGTGTGTTAATTAAGGGTGGGTCCCATAGCCATAGTGTGATTTAAAAAGATGCAACTCCGTGAGCAACATGACTGTTTCAGTTGTAAACGGACTCGCACCAGTACTCATTTTCTTAATAACGAGCAGTACACCACGCATTATATAACTTCTTGACCAGGAAAAATGGACTTGCATCCATATGTTGTGACGAGCGAGTTCTTACCGCTCAAAGTTTATGTTATGATTAATCATTTTGTGTGAAGCGGTATTGACATTGTTTTGTTGTGTGGAGCGAGTCTTTCCGCTCAGTAATATATTTATTTCTTATGGGAGTGAAAGTCAGGGAGGATTTATTTTTATTTATGAATATTATTATTATGCACATAATTTTCAGTCATTAAATATCTTTTATTCTACTTGTTATTCATTTTATTTCTAGTATAGCCTCTGTCATGGACCTTTCTATTCATTAGAGCATGTTGTTTTTAAGCGAACTTTGCTGTGTAATGCAGTCAGGACTGAACACGACCCCGTAGATGAATCTTGAGAAAACCATGCCTTATTGAAGGGTGCACTTAGGGGCAGGTGATCTCGATGTTCCGCTCCTTAACTCTTCGTCGGGCGCCGCAAATCTGTTCTTGCTCCCCCCTCCTCCCCAAAGGTGCCTATGTGACTGTCCCTTTTGGTACCTTCCTATCTTTAGGTTCCGTTCCAAATGCTCCCAGTTAGTTTTCCCGCCACCTGCGTCAAGTGCAGTGATTACCCTACAGGCCTGTGAGGCCTTATTATTCCATCGCAATATTGCTTATTTTTCTCATTTTATGAATAAGAAATACATAGATTGTGGTTATTATTATTATTAGCGAATGGCAAGGAAAGTATATAGCCTACATAATATATACAATATATACACAATAACAAAAAAAAAACATTATGCATAATGTTGAATTTTGGGCTTATGCCGTGTTTTATTATATAGAAATTCGACGCGTTTCGAAAGAAACCATGTCTTTCATCGTCAGGAATAATCTGGAATACGACAATGTTGCTAAGAGAAAGCAACGAAGAACATATACAGTAGAAGGTGCCCAAAGATGGACGCCATTATAGCCCCATATTAGGGACAACGGAAAGCAGCAGCGAATTACTTTCTCAGGGTTCTGATAATAGGTAGCCAGGATTCACTAAGATTGTAGCCGGTGTCGCGGTTGAAATTATCTGGGTGTTTACGTATTTCAACCGCCTCCCTGATGATTCTGGGACGATATTGCTTTATACGGGCAAGAACATCCACTCCTTGGAACATGACATCATGGCCAGGTGTTAAAGCATGATCGGCAACAGCTGATTTATCAGGTTGAATGAGCCTGATACATCTATTATGTTCCTTAATGCGAGTGCATATTGTTCTCGAAGTCTGCCCGATGTAAACCTTGCCACAAGTACAGGGAACTCTGTAGATACCCGGTTGTTGCAATTTAGGCAAACTGTCCTTAGTTGGTCGCAGGAGTTGCCTAATCTTAACAGAAGTTCCAAATACAGTCCGTATGTTGTACCGACGTAGGATTTTAGCAATACGGTCCGTTGTGTTATGTATGTACGGAAGGTAAGCAGTTCCTCTTACATCTCTTTTCTCTACTGACGTCCTATTATTATTTGTTGGTTTCAGAACCGTAGAAATCAAAGCCTTGCTATAACCGTTGCTCTCAAAGGTGGTTCGCAGGGTGTTAATTTCTTCTTGTAAAGAAGACACTTCACAAATCCTCCTAGCCCTGGTAGTTAGAGTTGTAAGGATACCATGTTTCTGGGCAGGGTGATGGTGAGAACTTGCGTGGAGATATCTATTGGTGTGTGTTGGCTTACGAAAAACGCTGTGTTCTAAAGATCCATCCTCTTTCTTGGTGACGAGAACATCTAAAAAAGGTATTTTGCCGTCAGATTCCTTTTCCATGGTGAAACAAATAGAAGGGTGCTGGAGATTAAGGTGATCCAGGAAATGGCTAAGATTTTCCTCACCTTCCGTCCAAACAACGAACGTGTCATCCACATAACGCCACCAGATCTTCGGTTTGAAAGGAGCCGACGACAAAGCTTTCTCTTCAAAGTTCTCCATGAAGAAATTAGCCACAACAGGAGAGAGAGGACTACCCATGGCCACACCATCAGTCTGCTCATAAAAATTCCCATTCCATAGAAAGTAGGAGGAGGTCATGCAGTGATAAAAAAGTCTTGTGATGTCTTCAGGAAAAAAGCCATTAATGAGAGACATAACACCATCAATAGGTACTCTCGTAAACAGAGACACCACGTCGAGACTCACTAGAATATCACCCGGCTGAAGTGTTATAGCTTTTAACTTTTCCACGAAGTGTGTGGAATCCTTAATGTACGAAGGCGTGTTACCCAGAAGCGGGTGAAGTAGTCTACCTAAGTATTTGGAAAGGGCATATGTAGGAGAACCAATCGTACTAACAATAGGTCTAAGAGGAACATCTTCCTTATGTATTTTAGGAAGACCAAAGAGTCTCGGAGGAATAGCATCCCCTGGAAGGAGAGTCTTCGCTGCATCCGCTGGAATAGATGATTGCTTGATCAATTTGACGGTGACATTGGGTAGCGAGTAGTAGGATCACGACTATTAATCCTATATACAGGATCTGATAACAAAGACGAGATCTTGGAATCATAATCAACCTTATCCAATACCACTGTCGCGTTACCCTTGTCAGCGGGGAGAACGATAATATCAGAATTGTCCCTTAGATCTTTAAGTGCCCGGCTTTCGCCTTGTTTTAAGTTGGTGTTAGGTGGCTTAGCTGTCTTGAGAACTCGGGAACATTCTTGCCTGGCTTCCTCGGCCTCTTCAGGTGTGAGGTGATGTACCGAGGATTCTACGGCTGTAATAAGTTCTTCAATAGGAATTCTTCTAGGCGCTACAGCAAAATTGAGACCTTTAGCGAGAACTGCCTGTTGGGTATCACTTAGGGGCTTGCTGGACAAATTTACGACAATCTTGTTAGCATCAAGTCTAATGGCTTGAGATTTCTGCAACTGACATAACCTATCATATTTGGAAATATGTCTGTCCCTCACCTGATCTAGAACGCTGTTAGCTTGCACTGAAGAAATACGATCAAAGATCTTCCATAATTCCTCACTTACGAAGTTGGAGAGGCGTAGATGTAGCTGTAGTAACTCCCTCGAAATAAAATCCAACTGCTTACGAGTATGCTGTAACCTCTCTATCAATAACGCCTTGCTTGCACGACGATAGATTCTCGTTGCCTTAGGTGTTCTGAAGGAATGCTTCAACATAACAAAATTCGGTAGAATATCATGATCCCGGCATCTTAGGAGAAAAGCGAGTGAAGAGATTAGACACACCTTCTTGCGTCGTAACCTACTAAATCTAGACATCAGTCGGAAAATATCCTCCCCATAGAGGTTTCTAATATTGTCATTTAGACTTTCACGGCCCGTGTTACTATGCATAATGTTGAATTTTGGGCTTATGCCGTGTTTTATTATATAGAAATTCGACGCGTTTGGAAAGAAACCATGTCTTTCATCGTCAGGAATAATCTGGAATACGACAATGTTGCTAAGAGAAAGCAACGAAGAACATATACAGTAGAAGGTGCCCAAAGATGGACGCCATTATAGCCCCATATTAGGGACAACGGAAAGCAGCAGCGAATTACTTTCTCAGGGTTCTGATAATAGGTAGCCAGGATTCACTAAGATTGTAGCCGGTGTCGCGGTTGAAATTATCTGGGTGTTTACGTATTTCAACCGCCTCCCTGATGATTCTGGGACGATATTGCTTTATACGGGCAAGAACATCCACTCCTTGGAACATGACATCATGGCCAGGTGTTAAAGCATGATCGGCAACAGCTGATTTATCAGGTTGAATGAGCCTGATACATCTATTATGTTCCTTAATGCGAGTGCATATTGTTCTCGAAGTCTGCCCGATGTAAACCTTGCCACAAGTACAGGGAACTCTGTAGATACCCGGTTGTTGCAATTTAGGCAAACTGTCCTTAGTTGGTCGCAGGAGTTGCCTAATCTTAACAGAAGTTCCAAATACAGTCCGTATGTTGTACCGACGTAGGATTTTAGCAATACGGTCCGTTGTGTTATGTATGTACGGAAGGTAAGCAGTTCCTCTTACATCTCTTTTCTCTACTGACGTCCTATTATTATTTGTTGGTTTCAGAACCGTAGAAATCAAAGCCTTGCTATAACCGTTGCTCTCAAAGGTGGTTCGCAGGGTGTTAATTTCTTCTTGTAAAGAAGACACTTCACAAATCCTCCTAGCCCTGGTAGTTAGAGTTGTATTTGGAACTTCTGTTAAGATTAGGCAACTCCTGCGACCAACTAAGGACAGTTTGCCTAAATTGCAACAACCGGGTATCTACAGAGTTCCCTGTACTTGTGGCAAGGTTTACATCGGGCAGACTTCGAGAACAATATGCACTCGCATTAAGGAACATAATAGATGTATCAGGCTCATTCAACCTGATAAATCAGCTGTTGCCGATCATGCTTTAACACCTGGCCATGATGTCATGTTCCAAGGAGTGGATGTTCTTGCCCGTATAAAGCAATATCGTCCCAGAATCATCAGGGAGGCGGTTGAAATACGTAAACACCCAGATAATTTCAACCGCGACACCGGCTACAATCTTAGTGAATCCTGGCTACCTATTATCAGAACCCTGAGAAAGTAATTCGCTGCTGCTTTCCGTTGTCCCTAATATGGGGCTATAATGGCGTCCATCTTTGGGCACCTTCTACTGTATATGTTCTTCGTTGCTTTCTCTTAGCAACATTGTCGTATTCCAGATTATTCCTGACGATGAAAGACATGGTTTCTTTCGAAACGCGTCGAATTTCTATATAATAAAACACGGCATAAGCCCAAAATTCAACATTATGCATAGTAACACGGGCCGTGAAAGTCTAAATGACAAAAAAAACATTGATTCACTTCAGGCATTAGTGTTATCCGTTATAGCTGAATGTCCAACTTTTAAACCCACTGCAGTGACTCCGCTGTTGGTGATAGAAAGTCCTCCAATCTACATGGATAAGGCCGTAGTTACCGGGTAAGTTAGCCATGGTCGTTACGGCAGGACTGATGGCAGGCGCTCACATCCGGGAGGTGAGGAGGTTCGAATCCCCCCGCCGGCAACCTCGAAGATGGTCTTCTGTGGTTTCCCATCTTCCTTCCAGGCAAATGCCGGGGTTGGTCGCTAACTATAGGCCACAGCCGCTACCTTCCAACTCCCCGTCCTTCCACTCCAACTTTCCTCCCCAACGGTACTTGTAGCTCACCCATTGGGTATCCGTCTCGAAGCAGCTACAAAACTGGCGAGCCGAACATGTCCTCGGACACTCCCGGCACTAAAAGCCACACGCTAAAAAGAAAAAAGAAAAAAAAAAGCCCGTAGTTGACACTCGCTTAAAATGTGGGGAATGGTCTGGCGAGGGGCTCCACAATCACATTCTGGAGATGGTACAAAGTTCCACTTATAGAGAGAATCCCTGCACGTTAAATGACCTGTCCCGAGGTTCGGTCTGGACCAAGTTGCACGCGGTAGTTGGAATCCGTTAGTAATTTTTTCCCCTCTGAAGATGTTATGTAGGGGGCAAGTCAGTGGAGTTATTCCAGCGGCCTTTCCATTCCTCCAAAGCATCGAAGTTGGTGGATGTCTTCAAAGCAGCATCACAAAGAGGACGATGTCGTGATTTCAATCTTTGGAGACTAATAGCTGGTATGTCGCATAGAACAGGTAGCAGAGGATTCTTGCAGAGCTTGTTGTACTCTCGAACAAGAGCACTGGATCTTCGTAAGTCAGGTGGCATTACACCAGACAACAGTGGGAGCCAGTGGACTGGAGTTGGTCTGATGGTGCCAGATATAAGACGCATGCTGGTATTCAATTGTGGGTCAATATACTTCGTATACGGGCTATTAAGCCACACTGGAGCACAACAGTCGGCAGTAGAGGAAACCAGTGCTAAGGCTGAAGAGCGCAGGATGTTCGCAAAAGATCCCAAAGTAGTACCAGTAAGCTTCTGAATAATATTGTTTCGGGTTTTCAGTTTCTATAGATTGTGGTTACTTAGTGGAATAAACGGGTCACAGATACAGTATACAGTATGACTTGCCATCCTTGCACTTTACTGGGGCAATGCATCTTTACTGCTGAGCATTCCAACAGTGATTTCAAGAAGGAATGACTCTATTGTGCTGTATTTTATTTTGAAATACAAACATTATTTACGTTTTGTTCGTAATTTTAATGTTGGCTGGTTGGTTGGTTCCTCAGTTTAAGGGCTGCAACAACGCGGTCATGTAGCCCCATGTACTTTGGGTGTGTGAAGAATCTGTCTGATAACCGGTGTTAATTTTCATGACTATATTAGAGCATGTTATCTGATTTTAGCCTGCTTTCAATTTTGAAATAAAATAGGCTTATGAGATCACCTTTTGTCCGTGTGTGTGTGCGTGTGTGATGGTGTGTGTGTGATGGTGTGTGTGTGCATCCCCCCAATAACTTCTAAACGGCTGGAGCGATTTCAATAAAACTCGCTAAGTTCATAGCACTATTCTGGACGACCCCGACCGTGCCCTTCAAATTTTGTTACGTCTCACCAATCCAACATGGCGGCTGTGCGAATTATTTCACCAGAATTCAATATTTCCGAAACTATTACCGATATCGCCCTGGAATTCATTACGGTGATAAAGGGAACTACTAGAAGTTCACCTATGTGACTTTTGAAAAACTGGTAACTACAAAACCAACTTTATATAGACGTTTCTCGCGATTTAACCAGCCAATCGCATTAAAACTTAATACAGTATATCTTTATACACATTGTAATTCACCGACATCTAACTTCGTTGAATTGATTACATAACCACAAGATGGTGGCTGTGTGAAATATTTCACCAGCATTCTATATCTCGGAAACTATTAGCGGTATCACCCTGAATATATACGAATCTATTACAGCAATCAAAGTAAAATTTTGTATGTTGATAGTGGCAATTAACATAAGTAGGATATATGAAAATAGGCTGTATAGTTCTTCACGGAACTACTTGTTTTAATTCAAGTAAGGACTGCAGACTTTAAATTTTTCAAATAGTTCCTACTTTTGCCGCCAAACTCCACCGCCAACGACTACTAGTTCAGAACGTAGCAACTAAACGCCACCGTAGTCGGCTCCTTGGCAACGAACGTAGGAACCTAAGAGCGTTGTTTACATTCTTAATCTATATATTATAGCTTCACACATGTGTATTTAGTGGAAGGTTCTTTAACACGCCATAAATCTATGACATGGGACCACCAGAAGGAAGGCATACTGAGGGATTTTTAACGCTCCTAAAAATCCGACGACCGGTTTTGAAGCCGCGATCTTGGGCATAGAAGCTCAGCATACTACCAACTGAAGCCGTTGTAATTTTAATGTTTTAATGAAAACTGAACACAATTTGGTGGTGAGCTATTTTTAGCCTATTTTCAATTTTGAAAAAATAGGCTTATGAGATCACCTTTTGTCCGTGTGTGTGGTGTGTGTGTGTGTGTGTGTGGTGTGTGTGTGTGGTGTGTGTGTGTGTGTGGTGTGTGTGTGTGTGTGTGGTGTGTGTGTGGTGTGTGTGTGTGGTGTGTGTGTGTGTGTGTGCGGTGTGTGTGTGTGTGTGTGTGTGTGGTGTGTGTGTGGTGTGTGTGTGTGTGGTGTGTGTGTGTGTGTGGTGTGTGTGTGTGGTGTGTGTGTGTGTGTGTGTGGTGTGTGTGTGTGTGTGGTGTGTGTGTGGTGTGTGTGGTGTGTGTGTGTGGTGTGTGTGTGTGTGTGGTGTGTGTGTGTGTGTGTGTGTGGTGTGTGTGTGTCCCTAATAAATTCTAAAAGGCTCGAGCGATTTCAATGAAACTCGGTAAGTTCATTGCGCTATTCTGGGCGACCCCGACCGTGCCCTTCAAATTTTGTTACGTCTCACCAATCCAACATGGCGGCTGTGCGAAATATTTCACCAGCATTCAATATCTCCGAAACTATTCCCCATATCACCCTGGAATTTTTTACGGTGATAAAGGGAACTACTGGAAGTTGAAAAACTGGTAACTACAAAACCAACATGGCGGCCACGCGAATTTGCGACTTTTAAATAGACGTTTCTCGCGATTTAACCAACCAAACGCAATGAAACTTGGTACAGTATATGTTTATACACATTGTAATGCACCGACATCTAACTTCGTTCAATTGTTTACATAACCACAAGATGGCGGATGTGCGAAATATTTCACGGGCATTCTATATCTCTGAAACTATTAGCGGTATCACCCTGAAATTTTATACGGAGATAAAGGGCACTACTGGAAGTTCACCTATAAGACTTTCAAAAACCGGTTAACTACAAAACGAACATGGCGTCCAAGCGAATTTGAAAATTTTAAGTAGACCTTTCTCGCTATTTGGCCGGCCCCGTGGTGTAGGGGTAGTGCGCCTGCCTCTCGCCCGGAGGCCCCGGGTTTGATCCCCGGCTCCGTCAGGGATTTTAAAACTGACGTGAGGGTTGGAACGGGGTGCACTCAGCCTCGTGAGGACAATTGAGTAGCTGTCTGACAGTGAGACAGTGGCCCGGTCACGAAAACCAAGATTAACGGCCGAGGGGACCCGACGCGCTGACCACGCGTCACCCCAAAATCTGCAGGCCAAATGGCTGGGCAGCGGTCGCTTGGTAGGCCTAGGCCCTTCAAGAGCTGTAGTGCCACCGGGTTAGTTTTTCTTTCTCGCTATTTAATGTTCCAAACGCAATGAAATCAGGTACAGGGAATATTCTTACACATTGTAATGCAATGATATCTAATTTAGTTCAATTGTTTACATTACCTCAAGATGGCGGCTGGGCGAATTTAAAAATTAAGTTTTTATTTCTTGTGTCGTAATCATGCGATCGAAGTGAAAGTTTGAATAATGAACCTACGCAATAATTTCCCTTTAATGGTACACTAGCAGAAGTGCCCATTCTTCGAACGGTATTAATAACCAGACGTAATCAATTGAGCTACTGTTGCAATGGTTAGGGGCTTGGAACCTGTTTGTCGACAAAGATAAATGATTAGTTGAAATATGCTCTGAAACTAATTTATATAACGTGTACTTCCTGACGTGAAAATAAAATTGAAAACCTCGTAGACGAAATGCAATTCACGTCACATAAAAACTGACCCTCACTGTTGTTTCAAGTGCGCATCCAGAGGAAAACCCCTTTAATAAATTATAAAGGCTTGTGGTGCATGAAAATTCAGGTTTTTTAGCCTCCAATGGCCCAAATTCCTAAAAGCAAAAAAATAAAATAAAAAAATAAACTATTTCAATTCAGGAATTTTTGAAAATAATGTTGCTGTTTGAAGATATAATAGACCTTCTGTACGACACATCGCACGTTTAAGTCTTGTGAAAAAATGTATGGTACCTCTTGACCCCCTTAAGCGCATTGATGAATTTTACAGTTTTTGCTGGTTCCGTGATAACCTTATAGCCATTTGCAAACTTTCACAGAAATTTAATAAATGGAGTGGCATTACTTCTTGCAGAAATAGATGGAAAGTTGGATGTACCTTTTTGAGACACTGTTTTCATGGTTACTGGCTTGCATTCCTACATTAGTTTATTAAATGAAATTAGTTTTCTGGGAATATCTCAGAAACTCTTGGTTTTAGAGCATTAAAATGTAGTTTTCGCTGCCCCTTTACGACTGTTTAGGGGCCCCGAGGTTCTTTTCTGACACCAAGGGGCTGAAAATGAGCTTTGTCTCGTCGTTGTAGGCCGTAGTATCATCATCATCATCATCCTCTTGCACAGTTTCCAGCCGTTGGCCGGGTCTGTTTGGAACACAGGCCACTCCAACGTCTTCTGTCTTCCCACCATCTTTCAGCTTCCACCCCTGTCCAGTCGTCTCCTCTCTTCCTCACGCTTTCTTCCATCCCTTTCTGCCACCTGTCTCTCGGTCTTCCTCTCGGTCTTCCTCTCGGTCTCTTTCCTTCCCACTTCGTCTCGTGTATCCTCCTGGGTATCCTCTTATCCTCCATTCGTTTTACATGTCCATGCCATCTAAGTCTAGATTTCTCTATACCATCCCGTAATGGTTCCTCCTTTATTAATTCTCTGGTCCTCTCATTTCTTATTCTGTCCATCTTTGTAGCTCCAATACTGCTTCTCAAGAACCTCATCTCACTGGCCTGTATTTTTCTCTTCTCCCTTCCTTTCATAGCCCAGGTCTCCGAGGCATACGTCAGGATAGGGGCATAGTACGTCCGACACATGATCTTTTTTTCTGTTCTGAGGGACATCCTTGCTCCATAACATGCTTCTCACACTCCTCCGGAATGCTTCTGCCAGTCTCCCCCGCTCATTTTTTCTCTATAGTTTCTTCCATTATCTTGTATCAGGCTTCCCAGATACCTGAAACTCTCCACTTTCTTCAGCTGTTCCCCACCAATTGTTATTCCCGTTGTGGTTCTTTCCTTCTTCTTTGTTGTGATCACTATCACACTCTTATTTATGCTAAATTTCATCCCTTATCCTTGTATTATTCCTTCCCACACGTCTAACTGTTCCTGTACCTCCTCCTCCTTGTTTCCCCAAATCATCAAATCATCCGCTAACACCATTGCTTTCATCTTTCCTTCCCCAATTACTTGTGCCACTCGGGTCATTATGTCATCCATTACCACAATGAAAATTAACGGTGCCAGTGCACTTCCTTGTTTCAGGCCGTTTCTCTGTTCCACCCAGTCCGATCTCTCTCCTCCCACTTTCACACAGCTCACGCTTCCCTTGTACATCTCCATTATCCTCCTTATAGTCCATTTTTCTACTCCTCTATCCTCCAGGGACTTCCATACTTTGTTTCTGCATACACTGTCATATGCTTTCTCAATGTCCAGGAAGGCCATCAGTAGATCTGTTCCATACTCACAGTGCTGTTCTTGTAACTGCCTTACAGCAAAAATCAAATCCACTGTGGACCTACCTGCTCTGAAGCCATGTTGATCTTACCTCATCCCTCCTTCTATTCTTGTCCTAATTCTCCTTTCCAAAACATTCTCAAACATCTTTGCACAATGACTCATCAGTTTTATTCCCCGATAGTTTATGCATTCTGTTCTACTACTTTTCTTGAAGATCGGGACAATTATTCCCTTTTTCCAGTCCTCTGGGGTCTTCCTTTCCGTAGTGTAATAATAATTATTATTATTATAATAATAATATAACAATATAGAGATAGGGATATAATTGACCTTCCGTAGCACACCAGCACGTGTAAATCACGTGAAAAACAAGAAGTTCCGTGAAGAACTATACAGCCTACTTTTCATGCCAATGATTATTCTACAGTATATGAACCTATCTAGAATAATGACGAAATTAAGTTGGTAATATCGAAATATCTAATTAATTCAAAATATTCCTGGTTTAATGTAGCCTAATAGAGCACTACAGTTGGCAGCCCTGGTGACTGAATATATTCTTAGTTCCACCTCTTAAGGTACAGAACACAAAATTTGGTTGAAGTCCAATGGACGTTACATGCAGTTAGACACTGGATCTATCAGCACGCGTAAAAGCATGTTGGCAACAATACCATGCGTGTGCTGGTCAGAAATAATCTGAATTATTATGATATCTTTTTGTGCCAATTTTGGATGAAATCCATTTGTTAGTATAGAAGTTACATGTATTTTAAAATTGGACATATCAGCAGACATAGAATCATATTGGCAGCACCACCTTGTATTAATTACTTCAAATTAATCTAGGATGTCAGGTGCTATACGTGTGCAAAGTATAGAGCTGTTGGCTTGCATACTTTCTGATATATTGATATTAGGGTAAAAAGAATATAGACAGCATTTATTAACAGTTGGCAGCCCTGATTGCTCTTAACAATACTTATAGTCATATCTGTTATGGTACACATTGCACATACGAAATTTGGTTGAAATCCAACTGATAGTATAGAAGTTACATGTATTTAAAAATTGGTACTATCAGCAGGCTTATAATCATGTTGGTAGAACTGACGTATATAAGTTACTCCAAATTAACCTGAAATGTCAGAATATACGTGTGCATAGTTTAAAGCTGTTGGCTTGCATACTTTCTGATATATTGGTATTTGGATTTAAAAAAATAGAGAGAGCAATTATTAACAGTTGGCAGCTCCGGTGGCTCTTAAGAATACGCTCAGTCATATCTGTTTATGTACAGATATTACATACAAAATTTGGTTGAAATCCAATTGATAGTGTAGAAGTTATATGCATTTAAACATTGGACCTATCAGAAGGCTTAAAATTATTTTGGCAACACTGTCATGGTTGGCTTCCAGGAAATTAAACTGAAATAGTATTATCTACATGTGTGTCAGTTTTGGAATAGCTCCCATGCATACCTAGCAAGATATCCAACATGGAGCTCAAATTTCTAGTGCGTTTTTTCAGCAGTTTGTAGCACTGACATCATTTTCAAATATGGACGTGAGCTATTCCGGTGCACATCTTTACTCATACTAAATTTGGTTTTGATTGCTGCAGCCGTTTAGGAGTTGATAGGGGGGACACACACACAGCCAGACAGACAGACAGACACACATTTTCCCGGATCGATCTCATAAAACTACTTTTCCTCATTTTTGCAAAATGTGAAAAGTAGGCTAAAAATCTAGAGTACCCCTTGACCCCCTTAAGCGCATTATACAGTGTGGTCCGCCAGCCCCTTATTTTTTTTGGAGGAAGGCAACCCAACTAACGCGTATATCACAGTCATCCTAAAAACATTAGTACCTGTTCCTTTACGTCCATTGTACAACTTTACCGTTGAGTACATCCTCGCGAATATAGTAGAAATTAATAGTGGCAGTTTTCTTTCAATGACCTCAAATATAATGCATGATTGAAACGATTAGAGCTCCGAATAACACATGCTTACGTTTTGGCAGGAAGTGTCTACGAATAGATTCAATGCGTGCCAGCAATATACCATGGTTCTCGGTAGCTATGGTGGCTAAATAAAGAGTAGGTTCGAATCTTGAACTAGTACTTTTTTTTTTTTTTGCTTAATGTCGTTTATTGTGGATGTATTATGGACGCATATCTATCTGTTCCAACGAGTGATTAATTATTTGGTCCTCAAAAGGACCGTACTTATCCGATGGTACGCAGCCAGATTGGACGACGACATAATGATCTGTAGAATGAAAGCAAGGAATCCTGTATATTCAAGGTAGCAAGTGTTCGAAATTGTGACCACCTTTGTTTAAAGGAAAACTCCGACTCACTCAGACGACCCACATAACAAATAAATAAATACATCAGACCGAAACTATAATTTCTTTCAACGGCGTCTGTGCGAAAAGCGCTTGCTATACACTTACAGTAATAGTTAGTTAGTTAGTGAGGTTTTATGGGGCGGAACTACGAGGTCATCTGCCCCAAACCTACAGTAAATACAGATAATTATGACATTATTGGTTTTACGTCCCTTTTAACTGCTCTGGCTTTTAGATACGCCGGGGTGATGGAATTTTGCTCGGAAGGGGATCTTCAACGTGCCAGTAAATCTACTGACACGGCTCCCTCGCATTTGCGCACCCTCAAATGCCAGCTGACTGCGCCAGGATACGAACCTGCAACCTTAGGCACAGAAAGCGAGAACGTTACCGCTGAGCCTCGCAGCGAGTCAGTAATTACAGAACGTGTCATATTATTATAAATATTGAACTATTAAAATTCTAATTATCACGAATAGAGTCGCCTCCGTTGCGTAGTAGTCAGCGTGATTAGCTGCCACCCCGGACGTCCTGGGTTCGATTCCTAGCTTTGCCATGAAATTCGAAAAGTGGTATGAGGGCTGGGACGGGGTCTACTCAGTCTCGGGTGGTCCAAATAAATAGAAGGGGTTCGATTCCCACCTCAGCCATCCTCAAAGTGGTTTTCCGTGGTTTCCCACTTCGCCTTCGGGCAAATGCCGGGATGTTACCTACCGTACGGCCACGACCGCCTCATTACCTCTTCCTTGCCTATCCCTCCCTATCCTCCCCACCTTTCCCATCCCTCAAGATGTCACTGTTCGCTTTGCAGGTGAGGCCACCTGGGCGAGGTGCTGATCCCACCTCTCCAGTTGTATCCCCAGACGAGATGTTTCAAGCTCCAGGTCACTGCCGTAGAGGCGGTAATGATGGGATCCCTCGCTGAGCCTGTGGGAAAACCTAACCTGGAGGGTAAAATCGACTAAAAAAATAATAATTATAACGAATAGTATCCATCCAAGGTTTAGAACAGTTTTTTTTTAATTTTATTTAGTCAATTTATCCTCTAGGTTGGTGGTTCCCATGGACTCAGCGAGGGAACTCACCACTACCGCCTCGATGGGCAGTGTCCTGGAGCTTGGAACATCTGGTCGGGAGGAATACAACTGGGGAGGTGTGATCAGCACTTCGCCCAGGCGGCCTCACCTGCAAAGCGAACAGGGGCCTCATGAGGGATGGGAAGGGATGGAAGATTGGGATGGATAGGCTAGGAAGAGGGAAGGAGGTGGCCGTGGCCTTACAGTAGGTACTGTCCCCAATAATCCGGATAGTAGGCTGTCAGAAATCCGCCCCCTCAATCGGATTGCCAATAATCGATTGCACCGGCACAGCTACATCAAGAAAATGGCACTGACAGATACTACCGAGATTAGAGCACAGTAGTTAACATGAAATTATTGTGGAACACACCAAAATATACGGGGGTTCATACTTACCTTTTACTTACCTATTCAATTTAATCTCGGGTCTGGGTTTTCAACTGGATCACTTAATAGTATGCCCTCACAATAACCTCCACCACGATATTTAAAATGAACCAAGTCGAAGACCAGAAAATTTAAACTGCACAATAATTTATTTCACATAAAGAAAAAAATATTTTAACAAAATTTAACAACAAAATAGTTATGGCTGTCTGAAGCCATTGTCAATGCAACCATGTCCTCCTGTAGGACTGTAGACTTCACATACAAAAATTCAGCTTTCTCTAGCTCAATAGAACGTAATAATAACAACAATGCACATTGGAATGGATAAGGGAGCTGGGACGAGACATATAGAATTTTATTCCTTGTTCATGAACTTCATAATTTAGTTCATTGACACACATTTATTAATAAATGCAAGGCCGCTAAGTAGTTGACCTTGACCTCCACCATTCAGTTATCTGGCCACCTGCAATACACCCTATGCAGTGTTGCATGCTTGCTTCGTCAAATGGACGCAGCTGCCTAACCAGTGTCACCATATGCTGGCCAACGCAGAGTCTAGCTCTCATTCAAAACAATTTAAATGCTCACATCTCAAATCAAATATTATCACGCAAAATTTATACAAGTTCCGTTCACATTGCAATGGATTACTCTGTTAATCTCAAATCTTATTTAAATGTTTATTCCAATTATCGAACTAGCGTTGTTTAAATGTTAATAGCAAAACGCATAATGTTATATCATAGTGTTCAATAATTATTTATAACATTTAGATTGTTCATAACTTAGTCAAACGACAATAGAAAAATTTTTACACGCCTCTATTAATCCCGTTTGTTTCAAATTATTATTATAGATATTTACATAGTTATTTACATTATTAATATTTTATTTATATTTGAAATATATTAACCACAAGTTTATCCGGTTGATATTTTCTTAAATCGTGGTAATATAATCGACCGATGAAGGTTACTTATATTTAAATTTTAGATTCAGGTTTAATAAGATTTAATAATTATTATTTGTAACGGTAACCTCCATTCAAAATCTATAATTCAATCAATTTATCACTCTTGTTAATTTTAACAGTAACTTCACATGAATAATTTTCAATGGACCTGAACAATACAACTCAGCGGAAACATACCTCGCACAAACGCACAAAATTGGCCCATAATTCATCATATATCTCATTATATATGGCATCAAAATCTTCCACAATACACACAAAAAAAACTCCACTTATAAATTCATCATCATCATCAATGGGGGTGAAGCTGATTCCTGCCCGTGGTGCCCCTGCTAAGGTAGTTGGAATTATATTTCCATTACCGAACTGAACGTCAGCAATCCAGAAGCAAATCAAAGAATGGTGAAAATTAATATAAACCGGCCCTTTTCAGCGCCAAAACTGACAATCATCTCTGTCAATATTGAAGGACTTTCATCCACCAAGGAAGAGTTATTAAGCCAAATATGCCATGATCAGAAATGTGATTTACTATGTATTCAGGAAACCCACCGAGACTTGACTCTCCACCGTCCAAAAATCAAGGGTATGAGCCTAATAGTTGAACATCCTCATCGACATTATGGCAGCATTATCTTTGCCAAACCTAATATTCAGATAGTCTCCACAGGAATTTCCATTGTAGATGACACCGAAATTCTTACAGTAGAGCTTAGCAACTGTTCTGTAACATCAGTTTATAAGCCCCCAGGTACTGTATTTAAATTTGTAGAACCCAGCAACTTCCAGCATCAATCTGTGAAGTTTGTTGTTGGTGATTTCAACAGCCGTAACACAATATGGGGTTACTCAACTACCGATGAAAGTGGTGAGGCCGTGGCTGAATGGGCAGACTCATATGATCTCAACTTATTGCATGATAACAAACTTCCAGCATCTTTCAACAGTGCAAGATGGAGGCGTGGATATAATCCCGATATGATATTTGTGAGTGAAAACATATCTCATTTATCAATAAAATCAGTGGGTCAAGCTATTCCTCACACGCAACACCGGCCTATTATATGCCAGATTTATGCTGCCATTCGACCACAGTCAGTTCCTTTCCGACGTAGATACAATTTTAAGAAGGCTGATTGGGAGAAATTTACCATTTCTCTAGAAGAGAATATTCTAAATATTGAGCCAGTTCCTGAATTATATGACGACTTTGTAAATATCGTGAAGTATTGTTCCCGTGTTTCAATTCCCCGAGGCTGCAGAGCACAATATATAAAAGGTCTGACTTCGGAAACTGAGGAACTTTTGAAAAACTATCTTGACCTCTTTGATAATGACCCATTTGGTAACGATACCCTTCAAGCTGGGGAAGATCTTTTAACAGCGATTTCCAAGAACGGGAACGATGCATGGTGCCAATTGATGGAGGAGACGGATCTAAGTAAGAGTAGTCAGAAAGCCTGGAGACTCCTTAAGTACCTGAGTTGTGATCCAACAACAAAAGAGGGACACAAAAATATAACAGCTAATCAGATTGCTCGTCAGCTCGTGGAAAATGGTAAATCTGACCATCCATTACGCAGGTCAGATCATAAAATTGCTCGGTCAGAAGAACTCGAGACTAGTCAACTTATGCAACCTTTTTGCATGGCAGAACTGACGGCAGCCATTGATAGTTGTAAGATCGGCAAGGCAGCAGGAGTAGATGATATCAGATTAGAGCAGATCAAACACTTTGGGGAACGAGCAAGAGAATGGGTCCTAGCTTTCTTCAACAACTGTTTGAAATCCTGCAATTTCCCAAAAACCTGGAGGAAATCACGAGTCATACCGATTCTGAAACCTGGTAAAATGTCAACTGAACCTCAAAACTACAGGCCAATATCCTTGTTGTGTCACCTGCTTAAAATCTTTGAACGAATGTTACTGAACCGCCTAGTTCATGTCGTAGAGCCTGCTCTCATACAACAACAAGCAGGCTTCAGACCAGGGAAAATTGTACATCCCAGATCCTTAACCTCACTCAATTCATTGAGGATGGCTTTGAAACACGGAATATCACGGGAGTAGCTTTTACCGATTTGACCGCTGCCTATGACACTGTCAATCATCGTGCTTTGTTACAGAAGATTTATGGAATCACGAAGGATTACAGATTCACAAAACTTATTGAAAGTTTCCTTCAAAACAGGAGATTTTATGTGGAATTCCAAGGACAGCGCAGTCGATGGAGACGTCAAAGAAATGGCTTACCTCAAGGTAGTGTTCTATCACCAATGTTGTTTAACGTCTACACTAACGACCAACCACTTCCAAGGAACACTAGAAGTTTTCTTTATGCCGACGATCTAGCATTAGCTTGTCAGGGGAAATCCTTCGAAGATGTTGAAGCTCATTTAACACAAGCATTGACTGAGTTGGATGTCTATTACTATGATAATCAACTTCGTCCAAATCCATCAAAAACTCAGTTGTGTGCATTTCATCTGAAGCACAAGCAGGCTCGTCGTGAACTTAACGTCTCTTGGCAAGGAACACGCTTAGTTAACACTCCTCATCCAAAATATCTGGGAGTTACCCTCGATCGTACTCTGACCTACAAACAGCATTGCCGGAATACCAGACTAAAGGTGGAAGCTAGAAATAACATCCTACGTAAGATCACTGGTAGCACCTGGGGCTCTCAACCATCAACCTTGAGAACGACAGCACTTGCAACATGTTACAGTGTTGCAGAATATGCATGTCCAGTGTGGTACAAATCCACCCATGCAAATAATGTTAACAAGGCGCTAAATGAAACATGTAGGCTTATTACAGGTTGTTTGAAGCCTACACCTCTTGCAAAACTTTACCAGCTTGCAGGGATAGCACCACCGGATATACGTCGTGAGGTAGCAGCCAATGAAGAGAGAGCTAAACAGGTTAATCAGTTTTCCCATCCGTTGTACGGTTATGTACCAGCCACCCGTAGGTTGAAGTCCAGGAGAAGTTTCCTCAACACCACTGCAGTCTTGCTAACTACACCAGCTACAGCTAGAAAACAATTGTGGACTTCTCGGCTTGGGAATAACTCTCTATGGGATCACCCTTCGGAAAGCCTCCCACCTGGACATGATCAGAAATGGATCGTGTGGAGGGCACTTAATCGTCTCCGTTCTGCTGTTGGAAGATCTAAGGATAACTTGCAGAAATGGCACTTCCCCGTCGACTCCACCAACTGCGACTGCGGTATGCCCCATACCATGGAGCATCTACTGAATTGTCCGCTGTGCCCTGCCACTTGTACAGCAGAAGATCTTTTACTAGCAACTTCCAATGCTATACAGGTTGCACATTTTTGGTTGACCGTGGTTTGAAAAGACATTGTGTGTTGTATGTAAATATGTATGTAATTTTAGTGTAATCCAGTATTTTGTTTGCTTCTGACACGAATAAATAAATCATCATCAATATTACTGTGGGAACCTCCTTCACTTATTAAAGGGCATTATTCATCAGCGACTTTTACACGTCCACTGAACTAACGATTTTACATCCATAGTTCCTCTTTAAAAATTCTTATATTCATCAATTGTATCGAAAACTGTTATTATATTTAACCTTCGTGGGTTTCATTCATGAAGCGATATGAAGTAAAAATTTGCCAGTCACAAATAAATTTAATAGCAAATACGATTAGACACGCCTCCCTGGTCTATCAAAATGAATTAATCTCATCATAATTATCGCAGTATAAAAATACTATATTCAAGCAAAATTCATTTAACTGCAGAAATAGTCGAATAGAATGCAAATAGACCAGAAAATGCAAACATTATTGTTTCAATCTAGAATTGAGAAAATCTCCTATCAAATGTTCATTACTATAGTGTACTGAATAAATCGTATTCAAAGTTCATATTTCATAAAATTGTCTATAATGCAATGGTATTTCAGAATTGACTAAAAATGTCTGTGTTTCAATCATGTACATAAAAACGACTAGTATTTCCAAGATCGTCGATAAAGTAGTAGATTTTAACGCTCTAAAATCTTTTAATCATTCTTCTTTCTTGAGGATGACAGAAAATTGGTCAAAGTAATTTACTGGAAAGAATTACTTTAATAAAACGACACGCTGTCTGAATTCAAACTTGCCATAGAAAATCGTTAACTTTACAGTCAAATCGTGACTACAAGAAAAATTCAAATTCTCGAAAGAATATTTAACTTCAGTATAAACTGATCCAAAATTGTTTAAATATGCAAATGACATAATAATGTCTCAATAAATCGAAGAAAATGGCATAAAGCTGCAAAGTGTACAGAGTACAGAAACATCTAGCAAAAGAATATGGGGCAATCAAATATATGACAGAAAATATGGGAAAGATAGTTGCTCAGATCTCACTAAAATGGCTCAAATAAATCAAGAAACGTTCACGGCTACCTTATCTGTTGGATTGAAGTTCTAGAAGAAAATTTCAAAGAAGACTGCTGCTGGTTCCATTTCACCACAGGATAGATGTGCACCGACCTCGAACCTGGAACCTGCGCCCTCGGAGAATAGAACAGCTTCCTCCTCCGGAAATCGCACTGCTCCGTGTAGACGATAGACATCCTTCTGGCAAAACTCTTCTTTGTGTGCTGGGAAAAACCCTTGCCACTCTTGAAAGTTCCCTGAAGTTCTTGTAGAAATCAGCCATGAAGTTCATTGCAAATATTTCCGCAGAAATGTTCATAATTGTGGAGTATGAATTTATTTCCACTGCCATTTGATGTAATTCAGCGATGGATTACGATGCATGAGTGTAGCTGAATGTTCACTACATGCTCGTCTTTGTAGAATGACGATTATCGAAGCTCCATGTTGCTACTTCACACTACTGATGTATGTCCCAATTGCATTAAAGTTTTAGTCTTCCATCTCCACTTCCATTATAATGTTAGTCGAAAGTACTGCCAGATTGTATAGTTCCATTGTAGAATGTAGCGTTGTATCACCAAATGTAATCTTCAGTATCACGGTTGCAATACACGTGTCTGCCGTAGCGTAGAATGTGGTAGTAAAAGTGCTTCTCAGGATTCGAGAAAAACACTTTTCTCTGCAGTCTTTAAATGCGAATATCTTCTGAAGTATTATAATGAAAATGTTCAACTTTCGCACACGCCTCAATATTGTAATGCACTATTGAATTAGTATAAATGCAGTAGCTAATTCTTGATAGATAAACTTGTAGAATCGTTTATGTGTGCGCTCCAACTTCGCCTAGTTTTAGTAACAGTAAAATTGCACTGCTGGATACCCAATACTGTTCGATGCGGTGGGCTCTGCCACGCTTGCTTATGACGATATGCTTGTTCTATCAGAACACGAAGTCAGAATATGAAGTCATTATAAAACCACGAAGTGAGAAACTCCTCTCTGCTGTGCAAGGCCTTTTATCAACTTTGAAGGGGCGTATCCATCCCTACCATAGCTTCTTCTTCCATCATTACTCGAAGTTCCAACTTGGGCTATTCTTGACGGATTTTCAGATTTCAAAAACATATAATTAATTTCTTCAAAATTCCAAATCAATGCCATGAATGAAAATAGTTTTCCAGAATTCTGCATGCCAAAAGTTATTAAATATGGTAGTTTCAGTAATCTCCGTCTCCCTCCAAGCTATCATTCATTGGTTCGAGCATCTCCTCCAATAGCGTAACTTCTTCCTCAGCACGTTTACTTGCTTCCCTGCGACTGCGTCGTAAATCTAAGATCCTTCTCGAACAAAATCGTGACGTCTGCAAGAATCTAAGCTCAGACAGCCTACTTGCTCGAGCGTTGCGTCATCCACGCCTACGTCATGAATATACACGTCACAACTATGACGGCCATAACTTTATTCACATATGCCAATACAGCCACCGTGGTCTCAGTATAATTCAATTTACGGGGGCAGTACCATCCCGGCAATTGCCCGAAGACGAAGTGGGAAACCACGGAAAACCACTTCGAGGATGGCTGAGGTGGGAATCGAACCCCCTGTACTCATTTGGGCCACCCGAGGCTGAGTAGACCCCGTTCCAGTCCTCATACCACTTTTCAAATTTCGTGGCAGAGCCGGGAATCGAACCCAGGACCTCCGGGGCGGCAGCTAACCATGCTGACCGCTACGCTACGGAGGCGACATGGATTAGAACAGTATTTAGGGAAATTAACCATTTAAATTAGACAAGAAAATAACTTTCCCTATCGTCTTCGTAGATAATATGAACAAAACCAAGTTGAAATCGTGCTGTGCGAGGTAGGGAGGGTATAATAAAATAGTTAAAAAGAATTTAAAAAATCTGCCGTTGGATGGTCTTGAACCCGGGATCTTCGAAAGAGCGAGCGGGCGCAATAACACTTGCACACATTTCCAACACACTCTGGAGGTTTTTGTTGCGCTTCTTATTAACGCGTATGGTAAAATATTCAATTATTACAGTTAGATCTTAAATATTGATTGGAATGCATTCGTTCAGTACCTGGCAGGTTTTCTAATTTACTTAAAGTAATTTTCGCGACCGCTTTGCGTTAATAAGGCGAAAGAACAGCAACTAATGCCCTCAAACGACAGCCCTTCGGTTTTATTTCATACAACTTAGCGTCCAAAATGCTAGCGTGTGATACACTTCGGTCATACAAGCAGGTGTATTGACGAAGAGAACAGAATTATACAGGATTTTGTACCAGCGATCACACCAGCTTCCTTGCCAGCGAGTGTCGTGTGATACGGGCCTAAAGATATGCTAGAACCTTTTGTTAAAATGTAATAACAAAACAAGATGTTCGGTAAAGAACGTATAGCCTACTTTCTCCTAAATACATGGGTATGGTTATAACCCTTTGTCCTTTTTAAGGAGTATAATTGAATGTTGGTTGTAGTAGCTTCTTGAAATACAACGTGCTTTACGGATATTAAACATGAATATGATATGCCCTATGCTAGTGCTACCTCAGTAAAAAAAAACATTCAATTCGGTTTCACCGTGTTTGAATTGATAGGGGGAATCGATTTGCACACAAACATGGCCGCTATCTGCATATTATTGGTCTGATGACCTTGTGGTGTGGTCAACAGATTCTCTATACATAAAGGTATGTCGTTGCAAAATTTGGTAGGGATCAGATTATTAGGTTGATCATAATTTAATTCAAGCTCTTAACATTAGGATGGCCGCCATTACGTTTTCGTCAATATGGCGGCGATATAAAACATGATACTGGAGTGCCCTTTGCTAGTGCTACCTCTGTACCAAATTTCGTTCAATTCGGCTACACCGTGTTTAATTGATAGGGGGAATCAATTTGCACACATACATGACCGCCATCTGCAAACTAATGGGCTGATGACCTTGTAGTTCAGTCAAACGATGCTCGCCATACAAGTATACGTTGTTGCAAAATTTGGTAGAGATAGGATGATTAAGTCAGTCGTAATTTGATTTAAGCTTTGAACATTTGGGTGGCCACCATTACGTTTCCGTCAAGATGGTGGCGATATAAAACATGACACTGAGGTGTTCTGCGCTAGTGCTACCTCTGTACCAAATTTCGTTCAATTCGGTTTCACCGTGTTTGAATTGATAGGGGGAATCGATTTGCATACATACTTGGCCGCCATATGCAAACTGTTGGGCTGATGATCTTGTAGTTTGGTCAAAATATGCTTCCCACATAAAGGTATGTTGTTGCAAGATTTGGTAGAGATCAGATTATTAGGTTGGTCGTAATTTGATTCAAGCTCTTAACAATAGGAGGGCCGCCATTACGTTTTCGTCAATATGGCGGCGATATAAAACATGATACTGGAGTGCCCTTTGCTAGTGCTACCTCTGTACCAAATTTCGTTCAATTCGGCTACACCGTGTTTAATTGATAGGGGGAATCAATTTGCACACATACATGACCGCCATCTGCAAACTAATGGGCTGATGACCTTGTAGTTCAGTCAAACGATGCTCGCCATACAAGTATACGTTGTTGCAAAATTTGGTAGAGATAGGATGATTAAGTCAGTCGTAATTTGATTTAAGCTTTGAACATTTGGGTGGCCACCATTACGTTTCCGTCAAGATGGTGGCGATATAAAACATGACACTGAGGTGTTCTGCGCTAGTGCTACCTCTGTACCAAATTTCGTTCAATTCGGTTTCACCGTGTTTGAATTGATAGGGGGAATCGATTTGCATACATACTTGGCCGCCATATGCAAACTGTTGGGCTGATGATCTTGTAGTTTGGTCAAAATATGCTTCCCACATAAAGGTATGTTGTTGCAAGATTTGGTAGAGATCAGATTATTAGGTTGGTCGTAATTTGATTCAAGCTCTTAACAATAGGAGGGCCGCCATTACGTTTTCGTCAAGATGGCGGCGATATAAAACATTACACTGAGGTGTCCTTTACTAGTGCTACCTCTGTACCAAATATCGTTCAATTCGGTATCACCGTGTTTGAATTGATATGGGGAATCGATTCGCACACATACATGGCCGCCATCTGCAAACTATTGGTCTGAATACCTTGTAGTGTAGTCAAAAGACGCTCGCCATATAAATATATGTTGTTGCAAAATTTGGTAGAGATCGGATGATTAGGTTATTCGTAATTTGATTTAAGCTTTGAACATTTGGGTGGCCGCCATTACGTTTCCGTCAAGATGGCTGCGATATAAAACATGACACTGAGGTGCCCTTTGCTAGTTCTACCTCTGTACCAAATTTCGTTCAATTCGGTTTCACCGTGTTCGAATTGATAGGGTGGGGGGGTGGGGGGGAGGGGCAGACATTCAGAGTTCACACCCTCACACACACACACACACACACAGACAGACACACGATTTTTTGCTAATAATACAATGGGAATTTCTACGGAATACGTATACTTCGATGCAAGCACTGGCGATCAGAATATCCTTCGATATGTTGTTGTTTTGTTTCATTTGAGGGCCTAGAACATTTAGCCATGTTTACTTGGGTGTGTGTGTGTGTGTGTGTAGAATTTGTCTGATAACCTGAGTTATTGCGGGCTTGTAATGATGCGTGTATTTGCAATTAAGGATTGGGAAGGAGACGGCCGTGGCCTTAAGATAGAATCCGTCCCGGAATTTGGAAACCACGGAAAACCATTTCCAGGGTGGCTGAGGTGGGAATCGAACCCACTTCTTCTCATATTTGCTCCACGAGGCTATATGTACCCAATTTCAGCCCTAAGACAAGTATTACATTTCTTGGCAGAGCTGGGAATCGAACCCGGACTTCCGGAGCAACACTTCGAGATGTTATGTTAATATTCATGCCAGTTTTTAAATTTTCTGCCATAACAGGTCACGTGGCATAACGTACCAATTCGATCGTGTTCTCTTTATAAATCATCAAAATTCAACGAACTCTTCACAAAAATTCGTCGTAAGGCAATAAATGTGGCAATGTAGTTACATCCCGACTAAAATGGAATGTGGGCTTTCGTTCAAAAAATGTATGCCTACTACTGGATTCGAAGCAACATTCTACCCGCTCGCGCCCACCAAGTACGGTCAGGCATTAAACCTCGCAGCCACCAAGACATGGTAAATACCGCACGCTAAACGTGCTTTAGATACTGTAGCCGTCCCACCTCAAACGTTTAAGTCCATCTCAAAGTCTTCAATCACGGTTTGTGGTGTTGATTTAACTTTCTACTATTACAGATCACGTGGCGTAAGCTATTAATTCGATTGTATTACGTGTATGTGTGTTATTTCAAGGAGCAGAAGGTCATATGTCAGTAGAATGGGCCGTAGTATTTGGCGGGGAAAAGTTTAAGGTCGGTTTTTCTTTGCTAGACCCATGACCCAATTACATTGCTGTCACACAGTCAGAGCGCAGAGCAATATCTACCATCGGGAGAAATGCTAAGTTAGTTGGGTTTCATAAAACTAAATAATAAGGGGCATGTGGTATGTATTCATCAATACATACCACACTGTATGTATTGATGAATTTTACAGCTTAGTTTGGTTCCGTTATAACCTTCTAGCCGTTTGCAAACTATCTCAGTAATGTAATAAATGGAATTGTAATGCGTCATATATTACAGCAATAGATGGACCAGCGAATTTATGTTGCCATGGTTACCGGCTAGCTTCCTTTCATTATTGTATGAAATGAAATTAATTTTCTGGGAATATCTCAAAAACTGTTGGTTTTAGGGCCTTAAAATGTGGTTTTCGTGGGCCCTTTGGGGCCCCCTAGATTCGTTTCTCACATTGAGGGGCTGAAAATGAGCTTTGTCTCGCCCTTCTACGCCTATTTCAGCAAGTATTTTAAGGGGGTAGGCCCCCTTTTATGAGAGGTACAGAGAAGAGTTACATCAATGATTGGTGTCGTGCCTCTGAAGGATATCTGTACCAAATTTTACGTTGATCCACTCAGCCGTTCTCGAGTTATAAGGACACAAAAAATTGTCCACAGACAGACAAACAAACAAACAAACAAACAGACAGACAAAAAATTTATTTTCGCGCGCATCCGTCATAAAACAGTCTAAAACGCGTAAATAACGCAAATTTCCGTAGAAATTCAGAAAAAACAGACAAACTTTCATTTTTATATATATAGAGATGACTCTATGGCCTATGCATTTAACAATCCAACATGGCGACCTTCTGAAATATTTAGACGGCTCTGAATATCTACGAATCTATTATAGCAATCAAGCTATTTTTTATGTTCATTGGGGCTATGAACTAAAGTTCACCTATAGGACTTTAAATAACCTGTTGATCACAAATCCAACATGGCGGCGACGCGAATTATTAATATTCACATGGACGTTTCTCGCAATTTAACCATCAGAGTGCAGTGAAACTTGGTACAGTAAATCCTTATACGAATGTTAATACACTGGCATCTAATTTATTTCAATTGTTTCCATAACCACAAGATGGCAGCTGTGCGAAATTTTAAAATCTCCTTGTTACTTCTTGTGTCCTAGTCATGCGATTGAAGTTTGAATGCTACACGTACACAATAATCTTCATGTAACAGTACATAACTCTAGGACCTACATATATAAAATCCAACATGGCGACCATCCGAAATATTTAGTCGATTCTCAATATCTACAAATCTACCGTATTACAGCAATCAAACTGAAATTTTGTATGTTGATAGTGGCAGTTAACATATGTAGGATATATGAAAATAGGCTGTATAGTTCTTCACGGAACTACTTGTTTTTTAGTTTGATAATGAGTAATACATTTTAGTAAGTTTTTAAAACCCTGTTGTTGAATTAACTCCCTATGTACAGGGCATCTTAACGAATGCCACTTATCACTTAAAAATAATAGCGTTCATTGGATGTTAATGATGTCTTTGCGACAGACGCCTGTGAGGCTCACTGCGCCCGAACTCGGGAGTCACAGAGGTGCGCCAGGCGGAGGGTTAAAACCTCAATTAATCAACTAACTATCTGGTATCTCCATATATTGCGGCCATACAGTCTTTATATGCAGAGCACGCTAGGCTATTGTTGTGGATGTGGTTTTAAGCTTGAGAGTTCTCGCTCGCTGATAGTGGCATTGAATTAATCGAGTTAGTTATCACTCACACGGCGAGTGTTGGTAAATTGATCGAAACCGCTGCTGGCAGGTGTCGACAAAAATATTGGTCGCAGCTCCCCACGGTAGCTGTAGTCCTGCTATGTGAGTACTAATCCCTTATGACGGCAGCTAAAGGCCCCATAATCTCATAAGAACATACATGATTAGGGATGTAACGGTACGACAACGTAATTGACTACTGCTAGCGCTAATACAGTAGTCAATAAGTTAAGTGCAGAGGCAGGCTAACGTTTCCAAAGACCATGGGCTTTTAATCCTTTATTGCTACAACCCAAAATCAACAGGGTGATTAACATGGGTAACATATAGTGTGCCTGTCTGTACACCTGGAGTGAACAGACAACCACATGCGAGGTAGCAGAAAATACAGTGTTAGCATGAGAAATCTCTCGGGGCGTTCTGGGCTTGGGCTGTAATTACTATACACTGTACTCGTGCTCCCCAAAGGAAAAGGAAATACGTCACGACATATAACAGAAAATTAAAGTCATATTTCATAACAAACCAATTCACCAAATAAAATGTATTCAATAAATAACTGCCTGCTGGCAGAACACACGCATTCCCTATCGGATTATATGCCTCTCAAAATAAAAATAAATCATAGTCTTATTTAAGATTGTCCGTTGGTCTAGACTATGTTTATAAATCACACTTTAATTTGTTAATCTATACAATTCGAGAAGACATAAAGTTATATTTAAATTTTCCCTATTAAGTTGCACTGTTAAATAATTCATTTCACTTATTTACAAATAATCATGACACTAGCATGGATTAGTTTCACATTCGATTCTTGATTCTCTTATGAAATGACACAATTCTAACACAGTTTGTTTAAATACATCATAGTGATTATTATTGGGCACAGCAGTTAAATTTTTACAGCAGAACATTGATAACAATAATAATAACCAGTATTGGTTTCGCTGAAGTTAGCTTTGAATATCCTTACATAAATTTCAGGATCTAATGCACTGAACATGAAATCTGATGGCCACAATAAAAATTGGCATGACAACATTGCTTGTAATAAATCAATAATTTGAGCTGATAATATCTCAGGGGAAATCTTCAGGATTTGGAACACATTGAAGCATTATGGGACAGGATCGAACTCCCGCAACTCCCATTTTATTTCTTATTAAAAAGCATACAGCTTTCTGTGGATCAGGATACGACTCCCGCAACATCCACTCAACACGAGGATTAACGCCTCATTTAACTACTTTCACAAAGTGCATTGGCACAAAATAGCATCAATTACGCTTCATTTATCAATACCCTATAAGATAATAGATCGTAAGCTCTCAGATGTATATGAACAATTATTTGTTTAATCTTTCATCATAGTCTTTCATGTTTATCATTCTTAAGGAATATTACTTCCATAGCTATTCATAGAATTCAGCATTCATCAATATTAATTCATAGAAATATCTATTATTATTGTTACGTGAAAGAGCCCGTCCCAACGTTTTCAAACATGTATCTACCCTTGGATGTGACTTCATGACATTTTGAAACGACCGCATGGTCGCTTGGTTCCGTTTGTGAACACGAGATGGTAGCTGCTGTCGGACTTTGGCGTTTCTTCACGTGGTTCCTTCTTCTCCGCTAGAGTGTGTTGGTTGTGCCTTATAAAACTCTTCCTATTCGTGGCATAATTGAAGGCAATTATATTCTACGTCATAAACAAAAGACTATATATACTTCACGCCGCCAAAACATTTTAGTGGTGTCATGTGAATATTATTTGGTTTTCACATTGTCGTAATATGTGGCTAAATTTAATTGGTTCAATTAAAATAAACCTGGTGCATGCTGGGTGGCCTTCTTCGCTTTTGTCATCCATCTTGTGAATAATAAGTTGTGACTAATTGCTGGGAGAGGAACTACGCCTATTGTGAATCTCGCCAGGGCGAGGGCTTTGCCCTCGTCCACGCTAATTTGGGAATATATCCCAGTATTTGATGTTACATGAAGTATTAGTGTGCAACTATCATCTATGAAAATCGTGTAAATAGTTTCTTCGGCCTTAATATGGAAAAGCGATTTTGGTGTGCATCTCTTCGACAGCGACTGGCAGCCATCTGCTATTTTAGTTTATTTTTGATGATATAAATCCTTTAAGGATATCTAAGTAGTGTTTAAAAACTTAGTGTTTCCCCTAAAGGTATGTTTTGCATTTTATTATTTTAAATTATTGGAGCTCCATATTTTGCATTGTGTACTGAGTGTTTGTTTTGGTTCTGAAAGGTTGACCTTGGAATAGATATGTCACATATGAAAATGTAAATTTTTTGTTAAACTATATTTGTCCGGGGAACACTACTGTTTTTCTTCTTATTTTATTATTTGGCATCTGGCTAAGGCATTTTCTTCTTATAATATTATGGTACTGGCCAGACGAATCTATTAACACTAGGCCTAAATTGGTTCATTAGTCGGTCGGTTTTTAGTCTGATCCGTTGCCTGTAAAAACTATTTGATCTCGTAGTGTCTTGAGTTTGTTTATATCTAGCTGTTTTCTCACTGGAGAAGATTTAATTTAAAAATGTAAATTACGCGTTTCACATAAATACGTACTGATGTACCTTCAACTGTTCTTGGTCGCCATGATAACTTGTTGACAGAAGTGCATTGTGGGGTTTGTTTTTCTGGCGTTTTTTGAAGTGCACGTTCTTGGGTCATGGTGATGTTGGTTAACTTATTTGTTTTATATTTTCCTTTGGTTTTCCTTTTTTGGAGTTTTCTTGGTACTCCTTCGTTATTCTTTCGTTACCTTGTTTATGGTAATAATTTTGCACTAGTTTTTTTTTATTCTGCTAGGCCCTCATGGTCCAGTTTGGGAATATGTCTGGTGCTTATTTAGTGTTTTTTTGGTTTGTAGCTTTTTATGCTCTTACCTCAAGTAATTGTTTTTTGATTTCGGCCTTAAATATTTATTATTTCTACAGTGAGAATTCTAGCTGAGATTTTATTTTATTTTGAAATTTATGCTGCCTGATGCATGTTCTGTTTTCTGGTGGAGGTGTTTCTTTTTAAATTTTAACATTAAATTTTCTCTTAAAATTTTTAAGCAACTGTTGTGCCATTATTTCGTCGGCAGCAATTCCATTAGTTGTTGGAGTGTGTCTGTAGAATAGCCTGTGCTCCACCCCTTTGGAGCTCTTCTGTTGGCACATGTCATCTGGAGGTGATTTTGGTTGCTGAAGCGAGGCGGCCTGGCCGTCCACGTGTCAATTATTATTAGAAAAATATATTCTGTCATGCAGAAGAAAAATTATTAATTAATTTAATGCATATTCTGTGTCGTAAATCTGCTGCGTTAGGAATGGGGTAAGACTTCCCATATTATTTACCTCAGCTGCAAGTCTAGTTTGATTACAAGGAAGCATCCTGGCACCACGGATATGTGAAGTCTAAATGCTGGGCATGGGACATGTTATAGCGTTCAACTCTCCTGTCGTCCACAGAAATAAGCCGCAGGTGGTCTAGCTCCTCGTTCCTAATGGGTCATCCTGACATGATCTCCTCACATACCGCCGCCCTAGCTGCTAACCATCTTCGATAATTGGGTCAGTGAAATTATCCCATCATGGGGCTGGTTCCCATGCACACTAGAAATGCTGCTAGTATGGCCCATTGTCAATTATGAAGTCCACTTATATAACCCAGTGGTCTGACGGTACAGGCAAATGGTGAAAGTGTCTTTATCAAACATGGGCGGAATCTGGCCTGATATTCCCCGTATAAATGTAAGCTGTTAGGGTAGCCTATTAGCACTTGCAAATGTTCAATGGCTAAACTTGAATGTGGTCCCAGTTCTTATGTTTGGTGTAAGTGGTGGGAATAACACACAAGACAACAGTTAAATACTTGTTTATAACAAGTAACACTCACATACCTTTGGATTTCTTGAAGTATTCAACCAGATGCATAATTATAAGTTTTGAAGCACTTGGAAACACTGCGATGTTACCACTAACGTAGTTCAAGGCTATGTCCACTCGGACATAGTAAAGTGGTAGAAATTGCCTATCTCCAAGGAGCACTCGCTCATAATGACGGCGTATTATACTGTCGTAGCGACACACACACGTGGACTAGTATGACGACTGTTGGACTGTTCGATGACTGTGTTGACTGTCGACTGTACCTGACCTCGTACAGAGCTGGCTTTTATACTGTCCCAAGGACACATATCGATCGTTCAACTCGCATTACGTAATGCTAGATCTTACATCCCATTGGCCATATCCATAGAAGCATCCAGAAGGTTAGCAATTTCCATTAAAACATCAGGAATAAACTGGTGAATTACTCCGAATGTAATTCTGAAGTGCTGGTATAATCTCCTTCCATAACAAAAGCCTTACAAGTATACAGCTTTCAATATTCGTTGGCTACACGTGGGACACACGGCTGGTTCAAACTATGGTGGAGCGACAGCTGGTCAAGGGCTCGCTGACGTCACGGCGCACTCTCATCAATTTCACGCCCGACCAAACCATCGTAAATGGGCACAATGGGTATGAATGTCCTTAATATTAAAAACCTTAAGTCAATAGTAATTTGTATATGTTTAGCCTACTTTCGATTTTTTCAAAAATTGAAAGTGGACTTATCAGATCTACACAGAGCCAAAAATTGTGTGTCTGTCTCTTTGTGTGTGTGAATATGTACTCGGAATGTCTGTCCCCCCCCCCCTTCATCAATTCGAATACGGTGAAACCGAACTGAACGAAATTTGGTACAGAGGTAGAACTAGCAAAGTGCACCTCAGTGTCATGTTTTATATCACCGCCATTTTGACGGAAACGTAATGGCGGCCACCCAAATGTTCAAAACTTAAATCAAATTACGGCTAACCTAATCATCCAATCTCTACCAAATTTTGCAACTTTTATGGCGAGCGTTTTGACTAAACTAAACGGTCATCAACCCAACAGTTTGCAGATGGCGGCCATGTATGTGTGCAAATCGATTCTCCCTATCAATTCAAACACGGTGAAACCGAATTGAACGTAATTTGGTACAGAGGTAGTTTTAGCCAAGAACATCTCAGTGTCATATTTTATATCACCGCCATTTTGACGAAAACGTAATGGCGGCCACCCAAATGTTAAAAGCTTAAATCCAATTACGACCAACCAAATAAACTGATCTCTGCAAATATTGCAACAACATAACTTTATGTGAGAAACATATTTTGACCAAACTACAAGATCATCAGCCCAATTGTTTGCAGATGGCGGCCATGTATGTGTGCAAATCGATTCCCCTATCAATTAAAACATAGTGAAACCGAATTGAATTAAATTTGGTACAGAGGTAGCACTAGCAAAGAGCACCTCAGTGTCATGTTTTATATCGCCCCCATCCTGACGGAAGCGTAACGGTGGCCACCCAAATGTTCAAAGCATGAGTTAAATTACTACTAACCTAATCATCCGATCTCTACCAAATTTTGCAACAATTTATACTTATATGGAGAGCGTCTTTTGACTAAACTACAAGGTCATCAACCCAACAGTTTGCAGATGGTGGCCATATATGTGTGCAAATCGATTCCCCCTATCAATTCAAACACGGTGAAACTGAATTGAACGTAATTTGGTACAGAGGTAGCACTAGCAAAGGAAACCTCAGTGTCATATTTTATATCGCCGCCAGCTTGTCGAAAACGTAATGACGGCCACCCAAATGATAAAAGCTTAAATCAAATTACGACCAACCTAATCATCTAATCTCTACCACATCTTGCAACACTATACATTTATGTATGAAGAATCTTTTGGCCAAACTACAAGGTCATCAGCCCAAAACATTGCGGATGGTGGCCATGTATGTGTGCAAATCGATTCCCCCTATCTATTCAAACACGGTTAAGCCGAATTGAACAAAATTTGGTACAGAGGTAGCACTAGCAACGTGCACCTCAGTGTCATGTTTTATATTACCGCCATCTTGACGAAAACATAACGGCGGCCACCCAAATGTTAAAAACTTAAATCCAATTACGACCAACTTAATAATCTGATCTCTGCAAATATTGCAACAACATAACTTTATGTGGGAAGCATATTTTGACCAAACTACAAGATCATCAGCCCAATAGTTTGTATATGGCGGCCATGTATGTGTGCAAATCTAATCCCCCTTGGTGTATTCTTTGGAATACACGGTCAGTCTGAGTTAGCTTTTGCTGCTCTTTGCTTTAATTTTTTCAATAATTCTTTCTTGCCTTCTTCGCAGACACCAGCAGTGATTCCTTTCATTCTATTTTTCTCCGTGCACTTGCTTATATTTTGTATAAGCCTGTTCTAGATATATATCTTCCATGGATAACCTAGCGGCATCTAGCAACTAACTGCCGAAGTTCTTCAATTTGAACTCAAGGGGACTTCCGCACCAATCCAACCCACCAGGCGTCGTCATTGTCGCCAGCTGAAAACTCCTTGAAGACTGCTCCATGAAGAAGAGTTACACTTGTACAATGATGTTTTATTTTTTATTTTGGTCATTCTGATGTATATTCTCTTGTCTCTTACCCCCTCTACCTCGTCCCCTTTGTCCCTTCGGTGCGCCGCTCCGCTCTTTCACTCCGTGGTCGGCCGTCTTGTGTACAGTGCATAGCCCTCTCAGGGCAGTCTCCTGTTTTAATTAGACATTTTAAACTAGACGCCATGTTTACTTATTAAAACCAACCGTCACCAGGAACCATCGCCTGTTCTCCATGAAAAACAAGCTAAGTACAAAACTTCAATGTTTTTAAGAAGATTTTAATGGCTTTTAAAGGGCTAAATTCTCTTTAAATTTAAATTTATAGACAGCGTGGTATTGCTCACTGTTGTGCAATAACCGTCTTCGCGGGATTTTCCTTTGTCAGGCTATGGTTATCTTAGCTAGCTTTCTAACATGAAAATGTAGTACTTCTTGTACAAAATAACTGGGAATACTTTCTCACACCGAGGGATTCATGTTAATTAAACCGCTGTCTATAAAACTTAGCTTTTTCATCCGTGGAACTTTATTGCCCTATTCAACCGTCATCATAACTCCAGAACTTTCTACGTAAACCAATCTTTCTAATAGTCAAGAGACCTAGCATTTCCTACACCAAATAAGGGAAAAAGCTACCCCACCGCGGGACTTCCACTGCATCAATTAACTGTTGCTACAATTCTGGAACTATTATGTGCATCTTAAAACTTGTACAACGCAAGTAACATATCAAAATTCAACTAAGTGATCTTCACAACTGCAATAACTTTTCGCTTCATAAACTTTCTGTGCTGCAATAGTGAACTTTTCAAATCCATCAATAGACTTAATGCAAAACAGTGCTCGTTCAACTATCAACCGCGCCGTGTTCGTTAGAGCAATAAATCTAGCCAGGACTATTTCCTAAAGTTCCAATTTTCCTTCTCCCAAATACCTTTACTAACTCGATTAATTTAAACTTTAAATTTAAGTAAAAAACTAAGAGGCCTCGCTTGAAATCAAGCATCCTCCCAAATTTGTTCTATGTCTAACATTGTAATTCTGCGCTAACTTGTGGCTAGTCCACATTTTAATCGCTCTTCCCTTTTGTAATTCTGCGCCAACTTGTGGCTAGTCCACATTTTAATCGCTCTTCCCTTCTAAAAATTAGGGAATTGTACTTTTTCTAATAATGAAAGAGTTGCCTAATCCTTTTGCTCTAGGCTTCACAAAGGGTGACCTGCCCTATTAGAAGTTAAAATCTCTTAAATTCTCTTAAATACAAGAAATAGTAGAAACTTCTCCTTAATTTCCTTTTCTTATCCTGTTAGCTCAGGAATTGGTAACTTTTTAAGTATTAATGTATATAATCTTCTCTCTCCAGGTTTCGTTAATGCGACCTGAACATTTTTTTTGTATTTCGCATCTACTAATTACTGTTTCAAATAGCGGTAATTTCCGCTTTTCATTTTCTTTTTTCTTTTTCTTTCTCCTGTTACGATCAGGATTTAATCTATTTGTCTGTAGCTCGTTGGCTTGCCTAAAGTGCAGTCAAATAACGCTTGTAACTTACTTAATTTGTAAAAGTTATAATCACTGTACAATTTATTGTCGTCAAAAGCTTTAAATTTCCCAATTTTATGCACATTTTAAAACCTTTGTACAGGTTTAGTGCTTGTAACAAGTTTGAAACTTGTAACTACTTTAATATTGTATGTAATTGTAAACTTATTATTATTTTGTCTGAAACCTTGTCATTTTATGACCAATTGTTATTCTTAACTCAAATTAAAATCAAAACTTAAGTATTGTTATTCATTTCACCGTTCATAATTGTTAAATAAATTATTTGTTTTCCTTTGTTCTTTATCTTTGTTGACAGAATCACGATTAGGCAGGACCTTCTCTTCCCTGATTTTCCCTCTAAGCTTAAGCCCTTTTTTTCTAAAACGGATAATTCCTCAAACAATAAAGTCATTTCTATTTGTTGCATTTAAACTAAAATTTCAAGTAACAACATTTTTAAAGGTTCACTTGGTTTTCATAACCAATTCTAACAAGCCATTGAGGCAAGTATAGCTAGCTCCGCATGCTTCTGTGACGCTTCGCTGCTAGGTTCGCTGAAACAAAGACTGTTCTGACATGTAAGTTAATTATTGTTATTTTACTAACCCATGTAGTTTAGAATATGTAGCATCCATGCTATAATTGTTTGTATTTGTCAGGATGAAACAGACAGCACTTTAAAGAAAGAAGTATATTGCATGCTTTTGCCAAACCATCCTCCCATATTCCCAATATATACTATAAGTTACAGGTAACGGCTTTCTCAGCTCTGAGAGACCTTTATTAATTTTCACGATTATCTGTTCGTGAAAACGATTGAAATTCGGCTCTTGGTTTTAAGTGGTTTGCCGGGTACTTAACAAAGTTCTTATCCATGAATAGAGTGAGACAGATTGGTAACAGAAATGCACCTGCCGAGGAACTGATCTAGAGGGTCGTGGTTTCGTTATAGATTGGTGGTAGTAAAATTACCTGGCAAGGCACTGATATTGAGGGCCGACGTTCAAACGAAAGCGCCGGCAGCGTTACACTTCCTACTTGTAGAGATTTTCTCTCTGACTTATGGTTTGTTCTCAAAATTAAAGTTTTGGATGAGTCAGGTTTGAGGTCTTCCTCTGTTCTAAACTTTTATTAGGCATCTTGCTGGGTAAAAGCTTAGTTTTCCTTAAGTGCAACAATTGGTATTCGTATAAGATTTTCACAAAAAGCAATAACAACATCGCTCAAATCGTTAAAGAAACTTTGACTCTTCCCTCTCTGGGAGCATTCGGTCGGTTTGCCAGAGATCCAACAGTGACCAGAAATAAAATTATCATAGCAAATTCAAATCTTTCCAGCTGTTTTAAATGCATAATAAAATCTAACCCTTTTGAAGGGAAAAACAGTAGATCGTTTTTCCTTAGCATATTTAGTCTTGCCGGAGCCATCACCTGTCCCCATAATAGAGAAAAACCGGCTCGAGAGGGAAAGTGCAATCACCGAGCGCTTGCAGGCGACCTCAAATCACGCTACGCTCTCCGCTTGCCTGAAACAGGCCCCCACTAAATTAAGGTTCGTCCTAGTTGTAGCACTGCGAAATTTCTCTGTATGTGCTGGATTCTCATCCTATCTACCAATACTTGTCTCTATGCAGAAACCTATCTCCTTTTCTCTCTTATCATCTTCCCTTAGGTAGTGTTACAAAAACCTACCACCCCTATCAAATCAAACACAGTGAAACCGAATTGAACGAAATTTGGTACAGAGTTAGCACTAGCAAAGAGCACCTCAGTGACATATTTTACATCGCCGCTATCCTAACGGAAACGTAATGGTGGCCACCCAAATGTTCAAAGCATAAATCAAATTACTTCTAACTTAATCATCCGATCTCTACCAAATTTTGTAACAACATATATGTATAGCGAGCGTCTTTTAACTAAATTACAAGGTCATTAGCCCAAGAGTTTGCAGATGGCGGCCATGTATGTGTGCAAATCGATTCGCCCTATCTTTTCAAACACGGTGAAGCCGAATTGAATGAAATTTTGAACAGTGGTAGCACTAGCAAAGGGCACCTCATATTCATGTGTAATATCCGTATAGCACGTTGTATTTCAACAAGCCATTGCAACCAACATTCAATTATACTCCTTGAAAAGGACAAAGAGTTATAACAATACCCATGCATTTAGGAGAAAATAGGCTATATGTTCTTTACTGAACATCTTCTTGTCGTACATTTTGGATGTCTATTTAACATCCACATTCCTCTTCCTTCTTCAAGATGGTTTTATAACAAGATTTATTTCATTCGCATTTAACATATTTTTTAACAGATCTGATTTTTAAAATTTTAGTGTATGTGATTTTCCACTTTTAGGCCATTAATTTTTAGTCTACTTTTCACATTTTGCAAAAATGAGGAAAAAGTAGACTTATGAGATCGATCCGGGAAAATGTCTGTCTGTCTGTCCTTCTGTCTGTCTGTCTGTGTGTGTGTGTGTGTCCCCCTATCAACTCCTAAACGGCTGCAGCTATCGAAACCAAATTTGGTATGAGTAAAGATCTATACCGGGACATCTCAATGTCATACCTAAAATGATGTCAGTGCTACCAACAGCTAAAAAATCGCAGTTGAAATTTGAGCTCCATGTTGGATATCATGGAATGTATACATGGGAACTATTCCAAAATTAGTACACATATAGATAATAATACTTCAGTTTAATTTTCAGGAGGCCATACATGACAGTGTTGCCAAAATGATTCTAAGCCTACTGATAGGTCCAAATTTTAAATGCATATAACTCCTACACTATCAATTGGATTTCAACCAAATTTCGTATGTACGATGTGTACATAAACAGATATGAATGAGCATATTCTAAAGAGCCACCAGGGCTGCCAACTGTCAATAAATGCTCTCTTTATTTTTATCCAAATACCAATATATCAGAAAGTATGCGAGCCCACAGCTTTAAACTTTGCACTCGTATAGTGCCCGACATTCTAGATTAATTTGGAGCAACTAATGTATGTCAGTGCTACCAACATGACTCTAAGCCTGCTGAAAAGACCCATTTTTAATTACATGTATCTTCTATACTATCAATTGGATTTCAACCAAATTTCATATGTGCTATGTGTACCATAACAGATATGACTGTGCATATTCTCTAGAGCAATCAGGGCTGCCAACTGTTAATACATGGTGTTTATATATTTTACCCTAATATCAATATATCAGGAAGTATGCAAGCCAACAGCTCTAAATTTGCGCATGTATAGTTCCTGACATTCTAGATTAATTTGGAGCAACTAATGTATGTCAGTGCTACCAACATGATTCTAAGCCTGCTGATAGGTCCAATTTTAAAATTCCAGTAACTTCTATACTAACAATTGAATTTCATCCAAAATTGGCACAACAATACATCATAATCTTTCAAATTATTTCTGAACAACACATGCATGACATTGTTGCCAACATGATTTTACACGCGCTGATAGGTCCAATGTCTGCATGTAACCTCCATGCTATCCATTGGACTTCAACCAAATTTTGTATTCTCTACCTTAAGAGATGGAACTAAGAATATATTCAGTCACCAGGGCTGCCAACTGTAGTGCTCTATCAGGCTACATCATGTCAGGTATAATTCGAACTAATGAGAAATTTCGATATTACCAAATTCATTTCGTCATTATTCTAGATAGGTCCACAAAGATTAATCATTGGTATGAATCTTAAATTTTAAGAAAAGTAGGCTGTTTATTTCGTCACGGAACTTCTTGTTTATAAATAGTTCTGAGAACGACCTTCTTTTATGGTAAAACTTTTAATGTACTGTAAGACTTTCATTTCTATACATATTATTAGTTGCGCAGACGAAGGCCAATAGTGGCCGAAACCAGTACAATACAAAGTACTAATTAATATTGACTGAAGGTTTTTTTTTTAAATCTTGAGAACTTATTATACTCCGTGAATGGGTGAATGGGTCCACCTCAATGGTAGAGGTGGCACCTCTATATCAGCAAGGCGTACCAAACTCAACGCAGCTTACCAACTATCCCACAATTTGTACAACAAGAAATGCATTTCGAGGAATGCTAAGATCTGTCACTACAGAACTGCTGTCAGACCACAGTTCTGTATGCCACAGCGACCCTCTGGATGAACAGAAAAGGCACCATGGATGTCCTGGAGAAAGCCGAGAGATGTATCCTCAGGAAAATTCATGCCCCGAGATTGCTCCCAGATGGAACCAACCTTTGAAATCTAATTCTGATCTGTATCGACAGTTAGAATCAGCCAATACCAGTATGCGGCGTAGGAGGCTAAAGTTCTACGGGCACCTACAACGAATGAACAGCAACAGGCTTACCAAGAAGATCTTCTCCTCGGTTAAAAGCTACAAGACTGGAAGCCTGTGGCTTAATGAAGTACTAAAGGACTTGGATTCGGCCGGAATTGTTGACCTTGATGTAAAAGATCGTTCTATATTTTTTGCTATGTTAGAATCTTGGACCCCACTACCTAGAGTCCCTAAATATCGGAAGCCCCTTTCACAGGATAGGAAGGAGAAATTATCAGCAGGGCTCAAGAGATATCGGGAGCGGAAAAGAATATCGAAGGACTAGTCATAGGCGCTCCATAGTGGGCTTAAATCAATATTAATATACTCCGTCAATAAGGTACAGGGCTAACATGGTCATTTTCATGTTATATTAGATAGGCGAACCCCCACACAAGACACGGCACAAACCTAGAAACATTGCTGAGCTTCAATTCACTGGCCGTAAAAGCCATATACCATCTTTTTTGGAAGCCTCCATCGGTAGTTTGTGATTGCTTGAACTTTTAGTTCTCGCAGTAAACAGGCGCAGGTGTGCTTCATAAAAGGGGGAGGTAGCACACAGTTCGCTACTCCTGTGGGGCTCCGGCCGGGGACACCAAGAGCCCGCTGATGAGCCAGCTTGGTGTCCTAGGCGAAACCCCACACAAGACAAGGCACAACCCTAGAAACATTGCTGAGTTTTAATTCACTGGCCGTGAAAGCCAATAAACCATCCTTTTGGAAGCCTTCATAGGGCGGTGAGAACTGCTTGAGGTTTTAGCTATCGCAGTGAAGAGGCGCAGTTGCGCTTCATAAAAAGGTAGGTAGCACACAGTTCGCTACTCCTGTGGGGCTCCAGGCAGGGACACACAGAGCCCGCTGATGAGCCAGCTTGGTGCCCTAGACGAAACCCCATACAACACACGGCAGAATCCTAGAAAAATTGCTGAGTCTTAATTAACTGGTCGTGAAAGCCAATGCACCATCTTTTTGGAAGCCTCGATCGGGAGGTTATGATTGCTTGAGCTTTTAATTCTCACAGTAAAGAAGCTCAGGAGCGCTTCATAAAAAGGTAGGTAGCGCGCAGTTCGCTACTCCTGTGGGGGTCCGGGTGGGGACACCAAGAGCCCGCTGATGAGCCAGATTGGTGTCCTAGACGAACCCCCACACAAGACACGGCTCAAGCCGAGAGGAATTGCTGAGTTTTAATTAACTGGCCGTGAAAGCCAATATACCATCCTTCTGAAAGCCTTCATAGGGAGGTTATACCGGGTGAGTTAGCCGTGGTCGTTACGGCATGACTGCTGGCAGTCGCTCACATCCGGGAGGCGAGGAGGTTCGAATCCCCCCGCCGGCAACCTTGAAGATGGTCTTCTGTGGTTTCCCATCTTCATTCCTGGCAAATGCCGGGGTTGGTTCCTAACTATAGGCCACAGCCGATACCTTCCAACTCCTCGTCCTTACCTTCCAACTTCCCTCCCCAACGGTACATGTAGCTCACCCATTGGGTGTCCGTCTCGAAGCGGCTACAAAACTGGCCAGCCGATCATGTCCTCGGACCCTCCCGGCACTAAAAGCCATTCGCTAAAGAAAATAAAAAGGGAGGTTATGGCTGCTTGAGCGTTTAGTTCTCGCAGTAAAGAGGCGTATGTGCGCTTTATAAAAAAGGGAGGTAGCGCACAGTTCGCTACTCCTGTGGGGCTCCGGGCAGGGACACAAAGAGCCCGCTGATGAGCCAGATTGGTGTCCTAGGCGAACCCACACACAAGACACGGCACAAGCCGAGAGGAAATGCTGAGTTTTAATTCACTGGCCGTAAAAGCCAATATACCATTCATAATTCTTATTATTTCTTTGACTTCCGCCATCTCTGCACCACGTGAAACAACTTCCTCATGATTTTGTCTCCTTTCTTTATTTTAGGGGGTTTCAGTGTTTCATCCTATTTTCACTGTTCTTTCCTTCTTTCAACTGTCCAAGAAGTTGAGCGCTATTTGTGTATTTCCTGAAAAACCACAGAATTTTCTAATCTTATTTATAAATTCAAATCTGTAGAATATCTTCTTTAGTAACTTTCATTTCTGTTAAATCCCTCTTTTTACTTCGGTAAACCAACTAATTTGCATTAGATGGTCCTGCTGAGAGCATCTGCCAATATTTCAGTTTGGGTATACATTTCTTTAGGTTACTTTTCCGTAGGTTGGTTGGTTGGGTGGTTGGTTGCTCAGTTTAGGGGCTGCGACTACGTGGTCATGTAGCCCCGTGTACTTTGGGTGTGTGTAGAATCTGTCTGATTGTTATGGCTGTATTAGTGTGTGTTATCTGTAATTAAGGTAAGGACTGCAGACGATCAATTTCATGTAGTTCCTACTTTTGCTACCAAATGCTACCATCAGCTACTCGTAACTGTGAAGTTGGCTACTAGATGCCGCCACAACCGGCACCTGGCGACGAAAGTTGGAACTGTAGAGCGTTAATCAAATCTAACCTGTAAATGTAGCTTCACAAAATATTGTAGTTAGTGGAAGGTTCTTTTACATGCCATAAATCTATGACATCAGCCCACCGCCTTTACTTCCCCTCCGAAGGAAGACATACAGAGGGATGTTTCACGCTCTTAAATAATCCGACGACTTTCGGCCGGGTTTGAACCCGCGATCTTGGGTATAGAAGCTCAGCATGCTACCAACTACGCCACCGAAGCTTTTTACTTTTGCGTATGCAAGTGGTATTATTATTATTATTATTATTATTATTATTATTATTATTATTATATATTATTATTGGAATATAGCCAGCATTGACAAGGAAACGTTTCTTGATGTAATACAAAATGGAATGGAGAACATAGCAGAAAAATGTTCTTGCTGTAGAGGAAAAGAAGCAGCTGGTGTACGTGTTGAACTCACCATGCAGCTAATCCAGCAAGCATGCAATACATCAATGTCCCGAAAGAGACCAGGAACTAGCAGACGTCCAGCGTATTGGTGGACCGAAGAAATTGCAGAATTGAGAAGAAACTGTCTGCGACTTCGACGCATGGCCCAGAGGACGAGAGGCAGAGAATTGAATACCTCAGTCACAGCGGAGTATAAGTCAGCAAAGAAGGAACTCGGCAAAGCAATTAAGAAGAGTAAAGCTGATAAATGGTGGGCTTTGGCTAAGGAAGTGGAAGATGATCCACGGGGTCTGGGTTATAAGATTGTAATGAAGAAACTTGGAAAATTCTCAAACCCGAGCATGGATTCACAAACCATTAAAAAAATTGTGGACACACTATTTCCCGACCATCCAGAGAGGACTAATTGTGACGATGAAAGTGAACTGAATGATATACCTCTCTTCACAGTAGAAGAACTGAATACAGCTTTTAGCACCCTTAGAAACAAGAAGGCTCCAGGACCAGATCATATACCTGCAGAAGTGCTAAAGATAATATCAGAACTTTGTCCAGAACTGTTGTTGAATATGTACAATCATTGCCTGCAAGCGGGTGTCTTTAATGCCCGATGGAAAATGACTCGATTGGTTTTGATCAGCAAAGGAAAATCTGCTGGTTATAGACCTTTATGTATGCTGGACACAGCTGGAAAAGGCCTAGAGAAACTTCTGCAGCCAAGAATTCTCTCAGCAGTTCAGATAGCAGGGAATTTATCTGTTCATCAGCATGGATTTCGCAGAGGACATTCTACTATTGATGCAATATGGGAGGTGGTGAGCACAGTAGAAAGAGCGCAAACGGGCAATCATCATTCTCGTAAAGTGACACTTCTTGTGACCCTGGATGTAAAGAATGCTTTTAATTCGGCAAGTTGGAATGACCTGTTGGAAGCTCTTGAAGAGACTTTCAGAGTACCACAGTATCTTATGCGCATAATGAGAGACTACTTCAGGGATCGCACTCAGCTGTATGATACGGAATATGGACAAAGGGCAAAACGACTGACGACTGGAGCAGCACAGGGATCGATCCTTGGTCCAGATCTATGGAACATCATGTATGATGGCTTGTTACGTCTGGAGATGCCAGAGGATACGAATCTAGTGGGCTACGCTGATGATGTGGCTACCTTGATAGTGGCCCGCAATGTTGAGATGGCTCAAATCAAATTGAACCAGGTGATGCGGCGCATAAAAAACTGGATGACGAGTCACAGACTAACATTAGCAGAACATAAAACGGAGATAGTTCTTCTGACGAGGAAAAGGATTGAGACTCTTGTACCAATGACTGTTGGAGATACAGTGATTGAAACATCTACGAGTACAAAATATTTAGGAGTGACACTTGACTGCAAGCTCACATTCTGGAACCATATTCAGAGAGTGACAGATAAGGCAGTAAAATACATGACAGCACTTAGTAGGCTGATGGGCAATATTAGTGGCCCAAAATCAAGTAAAAGACGCCTCCTCATGACGACGGTTCAGTCAGTGCTCCTGTATGGCTCCGAAGTTTGGGCCGAATCCTTGAGATTTGCATGGTATCGGAGAAAGATAGCTGCCGTACAACGGAGAGCAGCTTTACGTATTGCATGTGCATACCGCACGGTTTCTGAACCTGCAATCCTCACGGTGGCAGCAATAGCCCCAATAGATCTACTTGCATTGGAGCGACAAGAAATCTGGCGTACCCAAGGAGAGCTGGGAAAGAAATGTGCAAAGAAGCGTGCCTTTAACCAACGGATGAGGCGATGGCAACTCAGATGGGAAAGTGACCCTCGTGGTAAATGGACCAAGCGACTGATACCACGCCTGGATACCTGGGTCGAAAGAGTCCATGGTGAAGTCAATTATTACCTCACACAACTTCTAACAGGACACGGATATTTCCGTAAATTCCTGCATAGAGTAGGCGGAGCGAGTGGTGCAACATGCATATATTGTGACGACATCGATGATGTACTTCACACCTTCTTCGTGTGCGGCCATTGGATAATAAAGAGAGAATATGTGGAAACTGAATTGGGAGAACTGACACCAGATAATATTATTTCTGTGATGTTACGGAACCAGCAATCATGGGATCATGTAGCAGTGTATGTGGAGGATGTCCTTCGCCAGAAAAAGCGAGATCTGGAAGCGTACGAACGCCCTTAAGAAGAAATGAAGAAAGAAGAAGTCTGAAAGGCTAAGTAAGCACGACATCACCCTGAAGTAATGCGAGAGCGGTTCCGGGGTGATGAACGCATCGTGGGAAAAGGGATGTGGTTTTTAGTGGGTAAAAATCCCACACTATTGTCGAGTGCGGACCCTTCACAAGTGTCTTTTGAAGATTTTCCACAGTCCCTCGTAAAAAATATATTATTATTATTATTATTATTATTATTATTATTATTTACTATTATTACCACTGCAACATTAAGAGAGTTTCAATAGTGATATACAAATAATATCGATGTGCAGTAAGTATAATTAAACCATGTTTTTAGCCTAGTTTCGATTTTTGCAAAAAATGAAAGTAGACTTATGAGATCAACACAGGGCGAAAAAAAGTGTGTGTATGTGTGTGTGTGTATGTGTGTGTATGTATGTATGTGTGTGTGTGTGTGTGTGTGAGTGTGTGTGTGAGTGTGTATACTCTGAATGTCTGTACCCCCCTATCAATTCGAACACGGTGAACTCGAATTGAACGAAATTTGGTACAAAGGTAGCACTAGCAAAGGGCACCTCAGTGTCATGTTTTATATCGCCGCCATATTGACAGAAACGTAATGGCAGCCACACAAATGTTCAAAGCTTAAATCAAATTACGATTAACCTAATCATCCGATCTCTACCAAATTTTGCAACAACATACCTTTATGGAGGGAGCATCCTTTGACCAAACTAATACGTCATTAGCCTAATATTTTGCGGATGGCGGCCATCTTTGTGTGAAAATCGATTCCCCCTATCAATTCGAACACGGTGAAACCGAATGGAACGAAATTTGGTACAGAGGTAGCACTAGCAAAGGCCACCTCAGTGTCATGTTTTATATCACCGTCATCTTGACGGAAACGTAATCGCGGCCACCCAAATGTTAAAAGCTAAAATGTAATTACGACCAACCTAATAATCTAGTCTCTACCAAATTTTTCAACATCATATCTTTGTGTGGGGAGCATATTCTGACCAAACTGCAAGATCATCAGCCCAATAGTTTGCAGATGGTGGCCAAGTATGTGTGCAAATCGATTCTCCCTATCAATTCAAACACGGTGAAACCGAATTGAATGAAATTTGGTACAGAGGTAGCACTAGCAAAGGGCACCTCAGTGTCATGTTATATATCGCCGCCATCTTGACGGAAACAGTGTGACAGCCACCCAAATGTTAAAAGATTAAATCAAATTACGATCATCCTAATAATTTGATCTCTACCAGATTTTGCAACAACATGCCTTTTTGTGGAAAGCATCTTATGACTGACTACAAGGTCATCGGCCCAATAGTTTGCAAATAGCGGCCATGTATGTGTGCAAATCCATTCCCCATATCTATTCAAACACGGTGAAACCGATTTGATTGAAATTTTTTACAGAGGTAGCACTAGCAAAGGGCACCTCATATTCATGTTTAATATCCCTCTAGCACGTTGTATTTTAACAAGCTACTACAACCAACATTAAATTATACTCCTTGAAAAGGACAAAGAGTTATAACAATACCCATGCATTTAGGAGAAAGTAGGCTATATGTTCTTTACTGAACATCTTGTTTTTTGTTCAGATTATTAGGTCAGAAAAGAAATGTTATTCTCCGCCTCATTTAACTGGGCTCTATACTGTGTTGACCGATTGAAAATTGATTTACTTATCGTCGAGTTCATGTCATCTTGAACAAACCTTGTCACAAACCCGAAGATGCTATAAAGATATTTCAGTGCGTGGTTCTGATTTCTTATTTTTGTCGTGTGGCCTACTGAGAGGCCAAGTGCATGTCTTCCTAGCTGACGCCCATGGACGGTATGCGCATCGGGATGATAGATGGAATGGATGAAGATGAATGAAACTGGGCAAGGATGTGGAAGGAAGCGGCCGTGGCCTGTCAGAAGGTACCGTCCCAGCATTTTCTTGGTGTTGAAATCGGCTAAAACCACGGAAAACCATTTCAAGGAAGACCGACGATGGGGCTCCAACCAACACGTCTAGCGAGTCAGAAGAGAGCTTGGCCCCATGACCTAACGCTGCGGTGTCGGCTGTCGGTGCTGTTCTGATGAATATGCATGAAAACAATTGCACATGTTGAAACGAATATCATAAAACTGTGACTATAGACAGTCGTGATTGGTTGACATTCCTGATATTCTTATCGTGGATTGGTCACTAATTCATGAGCTTCAAATCGTAATTTTAAACTGAAATGAGAACCTTTACACTGGAGGATATTATTGAGTTGTAGAGCATGCCTTCAGGGATGAAGCGCGTTATTTTACGCACATCCCAGACGTAGTTACAAACTGTATTACAGCGGTTATAAAAAATGAGTCCCTTGAGGCCGTCAGAGCGGAAGTCCAGTAGTTGCTGGAATTAAACTTCAAAGCAATACAGTAACTAGATTTTCGTCAACATTATAATTAAGAAATTGGCTTCCAGATCTCATTGCTTTCGACATGAAAACGTTAATGGGTTTCTCGAAACATGTCATTCAGGGAGTAATGTTGTATTAAACTCAAAATGCCTTTATAACCAAAAGGAGAGTGGTGATCTGGTAAAGATAGGGGATTCATAAGTAATTATGGGAATGACTGTACTACATGGGAGTCAGGCGCGGATCTAGAATTTGGCTTGGGGGGGTCAGAGAATCGAAATTGTTAAGAGAAATAGTATCACTATAAACGCAATCAAAAAATAACCAAACGGATGAAACCAGACTAATTTTTTGCAAGCTACATGGATAGAAATTTGATGCGTTTAGCGCACCAAAAATATTGGTACAAATTTGCAACGGCGTGTTTTGCGACTTTTACACCGAGCTTCGAGAAAAGTATCAAGGTACGTTACAGTTTCAGCAAGTCGAGTTGGTACCGACAAAGGGAGAAAGTCACAGCTTAAATTGCCAACCAAGCTTGCAGTTTGGATGTCGGCAAAATTGTTTGTTGTGAAAAAAGCCCCAAATTCCTATCCGTGCATTGCTGCACGTTCATCGTGACATCACTATAAACATCGATTCGGTAATCACAAGGTTTGCTAAACAAAATAGACGAGTTGATTTTGTTATATAAATAATCGTTTTCATATAACAGGTATGAAGTTGTAAATATGTACAGTTGTAACAGAACATAATAATTGCAATAAAGATATTTTCAGTATTGAATAAAATGAGAAACACTGTTTTTCATTTAAAATTCGTTAAGTTTTATTTGTCTGGTTATTGTGTTTTCGTTTTTTGAGTCTGCAAAAAAAATTTGGTCTTCGTTTGGGGGGGGGGGGGGGGGGGGAGGGGGGGGGGGTCACGACCCCCGTGACCCCGCCCCTTGAATCCGCGCCTGATGAGCGCTGACACTGAATAGAAAAGTGCACTTTAGCGAAAGTGCTAGGACCAGGAAATTCTAAGAAAAAGAGGTAGATACAATTGTAGTTATTGTTGTTGTTAATGCAAGCGGAAGGAAGGAAGCTTGTATGTTTTGAGTACATTTTATTCTCGCAGTCATGAGCCTTTGGACCACAAAACACGTGTACTAGCGGCTTCGGTGGCGTAGTTGGTAGCGTGCTGAACTTCTGTGCCCAAACTCGCGGGTTCAACCCCAGCCAAAGTCGTCGGATTATTTAAGAGTGTTAAAATCCTTCAGTATGTCTTCCTTCGGAAGGGAAGTAAATTCGGCGGTCCCATGTCATAGATTTGTGGCATGTAAAATATCCTTCCACTATCTAAACTTGTATGAATCTAAATATTTAGGTTTGATTTCGTTGAAACCACAGATTACCTACTACTACAGATAGCCGACAGCCATGCTAATTCTTGGCACCTAAGACTTCAGCGCTGTCTGGTGTATGACCGCGGTACTAGTTGAGCACGGCCGTGCGGGTAGCCTACCCCACCCCTTCCCCTCGTTCCGCTAAATATTCTCGTCCTAACTGCTCTGCCCACTTCAATGTTCCGAAAATCACAATCTTCCCAATACTTATAGCATACGTTTTTAAGTGTGGAGATAATAATATGATCTACACGAGATAAATCACATTCAAAATAGCAATAACAGTTTTTTTTTAATAATACCAAAGTGGGAAATTGTGAATTCCGGAACTCTGAAATGAGCAATCACAGCATTTAGGACATGACCTCATCAATAATTTACATGTTTACATTTCTTTCAGTTGCAATTGGAGCATATTGCATTGACAAGAATTAGGCTACTATAAGGTCTGCAGCATATTATTACTCAATTTAAAAAAAATGGTCCCTTCCAATTAACCACTGTAGGCCCAATTATAACCGATTAGTTCCGAGATTAAACTAGAAAGTAAAAGTACTGGGAAGGGAGAATATTCATATCTTAAAATGCTTGATGCTGTTCGCAATAACAGGAAAATTTTAAGAGAGAATTCTAAGGAAATAGGTGGTGTAACCTGATCCTCATCACACTAAAATTGTTAGTGTAATTAATGCCAAATTCATTAGTTTCAGAAAAATAATTGGATACCACAAAATGTATATACAGTAGTTCATTTGATATTCCCTTTAAAATATATCCAGTCCACCAATTTTGAAGGGTGAAATACAGTAAGTACATGTACATAAACAAATTTCATGGCACACTAATACAGTAAATTCTATGACATGCTGTGAAGGGGAAAGGAGAAATAGGACTTTCAATGAAAAACAAGAAACACACTCAATACTGCTAGAAATCATCGTTTTATTTAAAAAGTTTGTCAACGAAGAAAAAATAACAGAGAGAGACAAAATCAAACTTAGCAAAAATACAGTAATCAAATCTGGTCCTTTTAAAAGTATGTGTTGAGGCATGTTCTTCTTTCTTGCCAAGGTATAACGGTAGGCTACAGCACATGATAATGGACCTATTACCTCCTTGACGCCATGGCTGACACCGATGAACCGCAAATTCCTACAACACATGCAAGTTTGTATGTTGAAACAGTTAACTTAATAAATGTGTAATGCTTGAAATGGAGAACTTGAATTTGCTGTTATGTGTATGTTTGCACCTACTATAACTATATTTCAAAAGAATCTCTTATTGTAGAATCATTGTGTTTTTGATATCAATTTTAGGGCTTTTGATAACATATTCATTTAGCCCCATATATTTGGAAGTGTATAGGATTTATATGATAATCTCTGTTATTGTGGTATCTGTAGTAGTGTGTAGGCTATACTTTCTGTAATTCAGATGAGGACTGGAAAGGTGGCAGCCATAGTTAGGGACATTTATTTTTAAGAATTTTTAATAATATGTACTAAAATGAAATTGAAATACCAACAGGAACAGTTACAAATTCCCTGTCCACTCAGCCAAGATATTCTGCAGATCTCTCCTGTGGGCCTCAACATTATTTTGTTTTATTCCTTTCCTGATGGAAATCCGGTAGTACCTTATTTCAACTCCTGGGGCACCTCCCCAAGCCTGTCCCTTATAAAGCTACACACACTACTACAGTCATCACATTATCGGAGCAATTCTACCCACACCCAACTGCATGGGGCTGATGACCAAGATGTCCCAAGCCCATAAAATGAATTAACAGCAGACAAAATCAAGTCATTATGTTATTTTGTGTTGTGTTGGATTCTGACACATGTATGCGTTTGACAGAGTGCCATTTAAGCTCATGAATAGGAATGAATGAATACGACTACCCTACTTGTTTCACGACAGCCTAGAATAAATACACACGAGACACGACAATAGAGCACCTTAGAACAGTAACGAGAGCGAACTTTCAGTGGAGATGTTGGCAACCATGTGAATACAAACAATTTATGACCAGAACGTAAAACTATGCCAGCGCTCAGAGCATGTTAAAACAATTGGGATCAGTTCAGTCGTTTGCAAACGACTTGTTTATGTTACGGTGAGTAGTCGTTGAATTCATTCGACTGTTTTCTAAAAGCAGTCAAACAAGTCGATGGTTTTAACTTTTGTCAGTCGACTGCTGATGCCCATCTCTACAAACCAATTGACAACCAGAATCAATTTGAGCATACACACCCTCCGACTTGCTAAAATGCTATTAATATTGGATCCCAATATAAAATATTTTCTGATTTAATTTTCCTGGAAAATCTATTCTATGTTTGCATCGATCATTACCATCACGCTATGGGGAGAATTTCATAATAATTTTCTTGTAATTCATTTATCACGCGGTAGAATAAATGAATGAAATTCAATCATAAAATAAATAGAACTCTAAGCCATAATTGGTAAGCCCATGTTCAAGTTGTGTAATAATTCAAGAATGCACCCAATTCTCATTAAAAGTGTATAGACTGTGTTAAGGAGTTCCAATGAAATTACATACATATATATTTGGACAACTGGACGTAGGCTATTTCATTGAAAGAATCTACGAACAAGAAACTGTATAAAACTATAGGCACCTACAGCCGCCAAGCTGTCCTCACAGTACCCGCTGGAGATTTACATCACCACTCTATCTGTACGGTACCTCGAGATAAGCCTAAGTGCGCCAACTGTGAGGAAACACATAAACTCTTCCATCCCTGCCCTCATGTCTTTGCCACTAACCCCCCCCCCCCCCCCCTCCCACACAGCACGCCACTGCTCTGACACAGTTGTTAGGCCTGCTACAACAACTCTCAGCCATAACCCTGTAAACTACAGCTAAACCAAACCCAGAACCCCCTAATACACTTCATTTGCAGAGCAATAAAATCCATAAAACAACTCCGCAACGAGCTTCACAAAACCTAAATTATAAACGAAAAGACTACTCCACAAACACCAAAATCAGTAAACCTCCCTCATTTCAGCCACACTACACCTTAAACAGACATAGAAAGCATAGTCATGACCCCTTCATGGAGTAGGCTATTGTCTAAACACGATCATGTCTCCTTCAACTTTACTGAAGACTTCATTAAATTCTATTAAAAATTCATAAACTCATTCCACAAATCTTAAAATCAGTATACATCCCTCATTTCAGTTACTCTATTCAATAAACAAACATAGAAGGCGTAGCCATGACCCCTTCATGGAGTAGGCTATTGTCTAAATCTGACCACGCATACTACAACCTTACTCTAATTCAAAATTACAGCCAAATGATCCATCTGACTGGGAGGCTTGCCTGGGATGATGGGCCAGAAAACCGGGAGTTCAAGCAAAACCTAAATATTGAATGCTTAACAATTCCAATAACTTGGACAACTGGATTTAGGCTATTTCATTGAAAGAATCAACGAACTGTATAAAACTATAGGCACCTACAGGTATACTTAACTTATTAATTAAAGCTCTACAATAAACATACAGCACAATGAATTGTAGCATGAAGTTATCCTGAAGAAGTCGTTTGATTAGAACGACTACTTAAATTCGAATGATTCCATTCGCTTGGAATTAGTCGTTTGCCAACGACTTGTTTCATTCCAATGATTTCCAACGATTGCTTTGGGATCAGTCGTTTACAACGACTACTTCAATTCGAATGATTCCATTCGCTTGGAATTAGTCGTTTGCCAACGACTTGTTTCATTCCAATGATTTCCAACGATTGTTTTGAGATCAGTCGTTTGCAAACGACTTGTTTATGATACGGTGAGTAGTCGTTGAATTCATTCGACTGTTTTTTAAAAGCAGTTGTTTTAACTATCGACTAATTCGACTGTTTTCAGTCGACTGCTGCCCATCACTACACACAACTAATTTTCTACACCAGCCGCTACTGAGCACGAGCTGTGACTGGCTTAGACATTAGCATCCTACGTGTTGAAAAATATTGTAAGTAACGTGTAGGAATAAAATACTACCTATAGGTATGTCAACCATTACATTGGCATATAATAAATGAATTATATTTATCTTGTATCTATCTATCCCACGATATAACATAATACAAGGTGAAGAGTCCTTTAAAACAAATTGTTTACTGTGATACTGGTAGAAACAATACAACACAGTGATAATAGTTCTAGCCTGCACCTATTTGTTAATAAAATTTCATGTGATTTCACTCGGATCTCTGTTGTAGTGGCTTATTATATGTGCACCTTGTAACTTAATAGTACATTATGCAACGAGCCTATAATGACAATAATTAAGACACAAGTTTTATAATTTCCATACGAGTGTCTTAATTACAATTATAGACGAGTTGCATACGACTGTTTATGTTCGACGATAATTATAACTATTTTATGTTCGAACATAAATATTCATAAATATCTGTCGAGATTTCACCAGTTTTATATACTGAACAGAGCGCATGGGATGCAGAGAATACCTTGTATTTGACCATGGCCTCCTGGAATACCTCACTATGACACTCGCCACGCAGTGAAATTTAAAATAGGGGGCCATGGAAGTGAGCGCAGGTACGATGCTATCCTCACCTAATTGGTCACACAACTGTTTCTTGAGCTCTGATTGGTGGGTGAAACTGTATCATAATGAAAACTTGTACTATAATGAGCCTCATTATACAGTTTTCTGACATAATATTTACATTTCGCCAGTGTCGAACATAAACATATTAACCAATCTTCTTTACACTGATTTATGAGTTAACACCACATCAAAACTGATGAGGATTTATTTTAGTTGGACACAGAAGCTTATTTATTAATGTAATAGACATCTATGATTGATGAAGATTGCCTCTCTCACCTTTCAGAAAATAACTAAAATTTTAATTCTCTGATTAATGTAACTAATCCACGTGTGTTTCTATTACACAACAATTAAGGGTAACTCCAGCATATCTTCTAGATTTGTGATGTGTCTGGTGAGTGGTTTTGTTACTGCTTCTGCAGGTATCACCCTTCTGAAAGATGTCTCATCGTTTCTAATTCTATTCTTAATCCTCTGCCAGAGGAGAAATAGTTTTGCAACGCATGAATACAGTGCTGTAGCTGCTGAATTTTCTAAAAATAATTATGGAATGATGGGAAGAAAAATAAACATAGCCTATTCTAAAATAACATACGCATAAAATGAAACCATTCTGATGAACTTAATATGCTTCAAATTCAGAGTACAAATGCGTTCACCATTTCACGATTTGGTGCTTCGTTCATTTGTATATTTGGACCAAAATGTAGACCTCTGAAATAAATTTTAATGTTGGACTTTGCTCCACAGAACAAGAGCACACAGCCACCCATAGGACCAGTGTGTGTTAAGATTTTAGAACCTGTAATTACAGTTCTACATCAGTAATGGCATTACTACACATTCGACCAACTGAATACTTGCCACTGCACCAGTAACTAACATGTGCAAGAACTGATCTCCTCAAGAACTTGAGTACACATATGCAATAGGCTCATGATACTGTATGTATCTCTGCAAGATGTATCAAGTTGAAAACATTACGGTAACATAGACTCTTACCTGGTCATTTCTCAGGAGAGTAGGCCAAATTGCCACATTCATCTGCTATTTCGAGAACAGCAATTTACGATTTGTTTGTTCACAGAATTTGGTAGGCCTACCTGTGGAATAAACAATAGTGAAAGTTAATTAATATGTCAAGTAGAATATCACCTGTACACTGCGTCTAATATCAATTCAAAACTAGGCTACCGGTACGATATATTTTTCACAGGCACTACAGAAACAAGTTTTCACTTAAACTCTTAAAATAAGCGTACTTACTTGGCGTAGCAGAAGAAGAACTGTTCACTTCTCATTACCAAGAAGACGATTTGATGAAAGAAAGATGAGAAAGAACACAACATTAGCTTATTATAAAATATTAATATACGGCCAATATTGTTTACACCAAACACGACATAAACAGAGCGTCCATGTTGGTCAATGCCGCCAACCCAGTAGAAATAATGTTTATTTAATGATAAGTGACGTAATTATCGTCGGTGAGCAAGATAATTGCAAGGAAATGTCAATTAGGAATTATGTGTATATTTATTGACTACATATAGGGATATATTTGCAATTCAATTAAAACGTGTATCATGCATATGTTGGCAAGACGATATACAGCGCTTAATCCGCTCCTTACGTCTGGCCGCGCTACTACACCGATGGTACCAAATAATCCCTATCTGGTTGACACCCCCTGGTTGAAACGCTCTATCAAAGTTCCAACGTTCACCACTAGGTGGCAGTGGCATCTGGTAGCAAAAGTTGGAACTACTTTAAATTGAACGGAACTTGTAGCTCACCCTATGGGTGTCCGCTTGAAGTAGCTACAGCCTCTGACGAGCCTAACATGTCCTCGGACACTCCCGGCACTAAACGCAATACGCTAAGTAAATAAAATACGTGTACTCACCTTAAAAGGACACGAAAACACCATAACGCGACACATCACGAAGATTCCAAAACACAGGACATGACATTTCAATTCGGAAATCTCACATGTTTTAGACGGATATCTCACCCAGTCCGCCTTGGTGAGAGTCAAGCAGCTTAACGACTACGCCATTAAGCCCCTCTGTTGTTAATTCACTTTAGAAGTTAGGTATCATTTTCAATTCTTATTCAACAATTATGATCACTCCTAGACGAGCTGTTCTTGAAACTTTCATCGATTAATAATGCTGATGACCTAGTTATTATGACGGATTCAGTAGAAAGATTACAAGGTAACATGCTAGAACGTGAATAGAAAATTATTAACTATGGTATGGAGATCGGCATTTAAGAAACAAAGGTTATGTCGGTAGGGAAGAAACGTAAGAAAATAGAAAATAGAATGGTCATTCAAAACGAAACGAGCCAGAGGCTATAAAATGTAGTTCTGTACCGTTCTTTCAAAAGTATTGCTCTGCACTGTTGAGGAACTTCTCCCACTGCGACGCAAGGCGGTAAATGGCCGTCTCGTAAAATTTGTCGGATTGCGTTTTGAACCAGTTTCCAACATACTGCTTGACGTCATCGTCTGAGCAGAATCGATTGCCTCTCAGAGCCTTCTTCAGCTCACCAAAAATGGCAAAATCGCAGGGAGACAGGTCCGCACTGTATGGAGGATAACTGAGGACCTCCCATTTGAATGTCTGCAAGAGCTCCTGGACTGCGTTGGCTGTACGGGGTCTTGCATTGTCATGGAGCAGAATGATCCCGCGGGTGAGCTGTCCTGGTCGTTTCGACATGATCGCTGTGCGAAGGGAGGTCAACGTTTACGAGATCGCTGCGCATTCACCGTTGTCACATGAAGAAGAATGTCCTTAAGAAGGGAGCCCTTTTGGTCAAAGAAGAAGCTTATGCGGACGGCCTTGGAGTATGTGGGTGGCGGCGAGCCTGCATGCTACCACTGACGACTTGGTTGCCTTGACTCGGGTTCAAAGCGATGGCACCATGCCACATCTCCTGCGACCACCCGTGCCAGGAATGAAGCCTCTTCCTTGGCATAGCGCAGTAGATGCTCCAGAGAGTCCCATTCGACATGCTTTCTGTGCAGGTGGAAGACTATGAGGCACCCATTAGGCGCCGTTCTTGCGAAATTGCGATCGGTCCTTAATGATGGCGTGAACACTTCCGACACTCACTCCGACCTCTGCGGCAATGACTTCTACCGTAACTCACCGGTCTTGCATAATGAGGGCATCCACCTGCTGGACAATGTCATCAGTAATGTAGTGTGGAGCTCCAGATCTTGCATCGTCGGCCAATGGCGTCCGTCCTTCCCTGAATCGTTTGTGCCACGCCCTAACCCTTGCCACGGGCAGGGTTACACCCCCCCCCCCCACCCTTGCCCCTCTTCTCCCCTCCCCCCCCCCGCCCCACCCCCAGGGGCTTACATCTGGGAGGCGAGGAGGTTCGAATCACCCTGCCGGCAACCTTGAAGATGGTCTTCTGCGGTTTCCCATCTTCCTTTCTTCCTTCCAGGCAAATGCCGGGGTTGGTCCCTAACTAAGGGCCACTGCCACTGCCTGCCAACTCCTCGTCCTTACATTCACACTTTCCTCCCCAGACAACACTCCACACACGATGGTACTTGTAGCTCACCCCATGTGTGTCTGCATAGAAGCAACTACAAATCCTGGCGAGCCGAACATGTCCTCGGACACTCCCTGCACTAAAAGGCATACGCTAAAAAAAAAAGAAAAAAAAAAAGAAATATCCTGAGAGAATTCAAAATCACCACAGCCCATGAAGGGCCTAGGCATACCAAGCGACCGCTCACTAACCATTTGGTCTATAGATTGTGAGGTGACGCGATGGATCCCCTCGGCCGTTAATCTTGACTTACGTGACTGTCAGACAGCTACTCACTTGTCCTCACATGGCTGAGTATAGTCCGTTCCATCCACCAAGTAAATTTCTAATACCCTGACGAAGCTGGGAATCGAACCCGGGGCCTCCGGATGAGAGGTAGGCTCACTACCACGGGGCCGGCGAGAGAATACAGTGCCGAAGGAATTTAAATTGTCCACCTGCCCCAATTTAGTTCCCTCTTCCTGACATTCTAATTTTTTGCTTTTATTTCCTACCGACATCTCCTTCTTGTTTTGGAATGCTGAATGCAATCATTAATGAGGGTACGCTCAACACAAATATGTGTTTCCTGGGGTCAAGACAGTTATAATGTTGGAAATCACTGCCATTTTCTCAATGCAGCTATGTTTCTTTTGCATTTGCTCAAAACTTTTGTGTTCAAATGTCACTTATAACACCGTTATGGTTGTTCATCCATTCGTATGCATTACGGATTGTCCAGGTGCGCAGCTCATTATCACAATACATGAACCGGAAATACAATTACTTTATAGTGTTCTAAAATACAACAACCATGTTCCATGGCCCGTTTTGTCATCTGCTGCTCAGTGTTGATCTTTAACATTTCTTACTTTATGGCTCCATTGAATACGAATTATTCAGCAAACAATAGATGTCACGGTACAAGCTTCAGGTACAATAGCATGGCTTAACAACTACGCAAGTGTCGAACGTATTTCAACCGCAGAACTATTTTGCCCTGTCTTGTAAGAGGAGTATTCTGGTTTATAAGTCACATCGTGGTGTAGCGGCTAGCATCGTTGGCAGTCGCCACGGAGGTCAGGGTTCGATTCCCAGCACTGCCATGACATTTAATTCTGGTCATTTATGTATTTAATCGTTGTGGTTTGAAGCCATTTTTTCAGTGTTGCCTTAGTAAATAAGAGTTTAGTGCTTTTCAGTTGGTCAACACGAATGTACCCAAAAGAGCTTGGTTATGCCCTAATCCTGAAGTAAATTACATGAGATTAATAAATACACTAGGATGACCAGATTCGATCGCCAAGCGATCATCATTAGATCCATTACACTTGGGCTATAAAATCTACGTTTGAAAATACAGGTGAAAAGATTTACAATATGTACAATTATTGGTGATAGATATCCGGAGTAACAGTGAACACGAAAACTGCGCGCAGCTCCAGCAAGGAAGACTACCAGATAAGTAGTAGCCAGTAATATTACATAGTTGATTTTTACAACCATATAATCACTCCAAATTACAAACTCCGGATATCTATCACCATTTAGCATTACACCTAACATCATATATACTGCATTTAGCATACACCGACAGTTGCAGTACAAATACTTGTTAGACATAAATTTAATAGACTAAGTGTAATGGATCATATAATAATAATAATAATAATAATAATAATAATAATAATAATAATAATAATAATAATAATATCCTATGGCCTTGGGTGCCGGGTGCTAGCTTTGTAATTTGACACCCAGAGGGTAGATTGCGTGTAGAATTTCGCTGTTCCTTGAATCACTATGAAAGTCAAGGAGGTTAGATATCTAAGCTCCTTGAACACTATAGCGCTTTCTAGTAGAGAAATGAGGAACTTTGTGTTGGCGGAAACTCCCGAGATTAATTTTGCCATTATGAACACGGCCCACTGAATTCAAATGGGTTCTTTGACATGCCAACATCTGATGATGATCGCTTGACGATCGAAATTGCTCATTCAAGTGTATTTATTAATTTAATGTATTTTTTTTTTTTTTTCAGGATTAGGAAAAAACCCACATAATTGGGTAAAATCGTGTTGACTGACTGAAAAACATAAAATCAATTAATTATCAATAATGAATACGATAGGTACATTTTTAGCCTATTTTCAATTTTGAAAAAATAGGCTTATGAGATCACCTTTTGTCCGTGTGTGTGTGCGTGTGTGTGTGTGTGATTCGTGTGTGTGTCTCCCCCTAATAAAATCTAAACGGCTGGAGCGATTTCAATGAAACTCGGAAAGTTCATAGCACTATTACCGGCGACCTCGACCGTGCCCTTCAAATTTTGTTACGACTCACCAATCCAACATGGCGGCTGTGCGAAATATTTCACCAGCATTCAATATCTCCGAAACTATTACAGATATTACCCTGACATTTTCTTTGGTGATAGAGGGAACTACTATAAGTTCACTTATGTGACTTTTGAAAATCTGGTAACTACAAAACCAACATGGCGGCCAAGCGAATTTGCGACTTTTAAATAGACGTTTCTCGCGATTTGACCAACCAAACGCAATGAAACTTGGTACAGTATACGTTTATATACATTGTAATGCACCGACATCTAACTTCGTTCAATTGTTTACATAATCACAAGATGGCGGAGGTGCGAAATATTTCACCGGCATTCTATATCTCTCAAACTATTAGCGGTAAAACCCTGACATTTTGTACGGAGATAAAGGGCACTACTGGAAGTCCATCTATAAGACTTTCAAAAACCGGTTAACTACAAAATGAACATGGCGGCCAAGCGAATTTGAAAATTTTAAATAGACCTTTCTCGCGATTTAATGTTCCAAGCGCACTGAAACCTGGCACAGGAAATATTTATGCACATTGTAATCCACTGGTATCTAATTTAGTTCAATTGTTTACATAACCTCAAGATGGCGGCAGTGCGAATTTTAAAATTAAGATTTTATTTATTGTGATGTAGTCATGCGATCGAAGTGAAAGTTTGAATAATGAACCTACGCAATAATTTTCCTTTAATGGTGCATGACTCTATAGCCTATATATTTAACAATCCAATATGGCGACCATCCGAAATATTTAGACGATACTGAATATCTACGAATCTATCTTAGCAATCAAACTGCATTTTTTAATGTTCATAGGGGCTATGAACTTAAGTTCACCTATAGGACTTTAAATAACCTGGTGATCACAAAACCAACATGGCGGTGACGCGAATTATAAATATTCACATGTACGTTTCTCGCAATTTAACCATCCGCGTGCAGTGAAACTTGGTACAGTAAATCCTTATACAAATGTTAAACCACTGGCATCTAATTTATTTCAATTGTTTCCATAACCTCAAGATGGCAGCTGTGAAAAATTTTAAAATCTCCTTGTTTTTTCTTGTGTCCTAATTATGCGATTGAAGTTTGAATACTACACGTTCACAATAATCTGCATGTAACAGTACATAACTCTAGGACCTACATATATAAAATCCAACATGGCAACCATCCGAAATATTTAGTCGGTTCTCAATATCTACGAATCTATTACAGCAATCAAACTGAAATTGTGTATGTTGATAGTGGCAATTAACATAAGTAGGATATATGAAAATAGGCTGTATCGTTCTTCACGGAACTACTTGTTCAAAATAACTTTTGTCCCAAGACACTTGATATTTTGCAGACCTAATGGTGACACTCAGGCTATTATTATAATAACACTACGAAACAAGTAATTCCGAGAAGAACTAAAGAGATTACTTTTCTGAAAATTCAAGATTCATGCCAATGATTTCGTCTAGAATAATGACGAAATTAAGTTGGTAATACTGACATTTCTAATTAGTTCGAAGTATACCTGAAATAGTGTAGTCTAATAGAGCACTACAGTTGGCAGCCCTTGCGACTCTGAATATCTCAATATCTGAATAGATCCATCTCTTAAGGCACAGATTCCACATACAAAATTTGGTTGAAGTTCAATGGATAATATGGACGTTAAATGCTGTTAGACATTGGATCTATCAGCGCGTGTAAAATCATGTTGGCAACAATGTCATGTATGTTTTGCTTAGAATCATTCTGAAATTCTATTATTGTGCCAATTTTGGAAGAAATCCATTTGTTAGTATAGAATTTACATGCATTCAAAAATTGGACTTATCAGAAGGCTTAGAATCATGTTGGCAGCACTGACGTATATTAGTTACTCCAAATTAATTTAGAATGTTAGGTACTACACGTATGCAAAGTTTAGAGCTGTTGGCTTGCATATTTTCTGATTTTTGATATTAGGGTAAAACACTAGAGAGAGCATTTATTAACAGTTGGTAGCCCATCTCGGTCCTATGAATATTCATAGTCATATCAGTTATGGTACACAATGCACGTACGAAATTTGGTTGAAATCGATTTGTTAGTATAGAAATTACAGACATTTAAAATCGGACATATCAGCAGGCTTAGAATTATGTTGGCAGCACTGAAGTACATTAGTTACTTCGAATTAATGTAGAAGGTAATGCACTATACGTGTGCAAAGTTTCGAGTTGTTGGCTTGCTTACTTTCTGATATAATGGTATTATGATAAAAAAAATAAAGAGACAATTCATCAACAGTTGGCAGCTCTGGTTGCTCTTATGAATACGCATAGTCATATCTGTTATGGTACACATACAGTAGTACATACGCAATTTGGTTGAAATTGAATTGATATAATGGAAGTTACATGCATATAACTGTATGACACATTAGCAACCGTTGAATCATGTTGGCAACACTGTCATTTACTGCCTTCAGAAAATTAAACTGAATTATTATTTTTTATATATGTGCCTGTTCTGGAATAGCTCCAATGTCTACCTTCCGAGATATCCCACATGGAGCTCAAATTTCAATTGCCATTTTTCAGCAGTTGGTAGCACTGACGTCATTTTCAAATATGGCCGTGAGATACTTAGATATATAACCTTGCTCATACAAAATTGGTTGCTGCCGTTTAGGTGTTGATAGGGGGGAGGGAGAACAGACAGACAGACAGACAGACAGAAGGACAGACAGACACACGTTTTCCCGGATCGATCTCATAAGTCTAATTTTTCCTAATTTTTGCAAAATGAGGAAAGTAGGCTAAAATACTCACTTGTATGGCTTTAATTGACTATATAATAAATCGCAATTAATTTCTACATAAGAACAACCCATTCCTGGGTATAAAATTAAACGTAGTCATGTTAGAAATTGTATTGTAGTGCTACATTATTGACTAAGTACATACCTTTCAGAGCACAATTTCAATAGTTAGTTAGGAAAGTATACCAGACGTAGTCCAAAAATATATAGTTTTAAGAAAAAAGACATTAAAGTTCACGTGAGCAGTAAAACGCCCATGCACGGGCGGCCATTTAACTCCGATAATGTCTTGAAAAATATCGGAGCATATAAAAATGTATGTGTTCAGAATTACAGTAACAAGGAATAATATTAACAAAAAACTGAAAATAGCTATTTTTGTCAATTTTAATATACTGGTTACCTTAAGCTGGCAACGTGTAATATATTACGCCAAGTGCCTGATGCATACTATGAGCCCGCACCCAGAGGGGCTCACATCTAGTGGGACGTGGGTTAGCGACCACAGGGCCCGAGCTGAGTCCGGCATTACTTCCACTCACTTGTGCCGGGCTCCTCTCCGTCTTCTTTCCTGTCGACCTCACTTGGTCAACTCTTGTTCTCTTCCAACCCTGACGGTTTTAGGGTATCCGAGGCCTAGGGAGTCTCTTCCTTTTCCACCTTAATTGGCCCTTGTCTCATCTTTTCTTATACCCTCCTTCTGCGAGGGGTCAGCCATTTTTTCCTTTTCATGTTATATCCTGCCTTTTGCACAAGGTCCTCCAGGAGGCAGAGTGTATGTAGCCCCACCACTTCTGGTGCACCCTGGATAGTGCTACACTCTCAACGGCTCACGGCTGGTGAGTTTGGGCGTTGGCGACCCTGAGGGATTCCTGAGCTGGATCCGTTTTCCTCTGACCATGGGGCGGGCCCTCTCCTCTTTCCCTTTCCTATCTGCCTTTCATGGCTCTCCTTCTTTCCAAGTCCCTCCATCCTCATTCTTCGAGGGTTGAGGGCATTTCTTTTCTTCCTGTCCTTTATTTGCCTTATCCTTGATTTGGTTACCATTTCTTCTTCTAGTATGTAAGTCTGTAGTTAGTATTAGTTATAGTTTTCATTCTCATCCCATCTTTCACTATCACCCATACAATTAGGGGCCAATAACCTAGATGTTAGGCCCCTTAAAACAACAATTATCATCATCATCATAGACTATGAGCCCCTCTGGTCTATACCATTAAACACGTGCAAGTATTTATTCTTGCACACAAGATCGTCCTGCTCATGATAGTGATATTAAACGCGAAGAAAACCGAAGATTTATTACCCCATTGTTCTTCTTAACGCAGCTACGGGCGATTTGGAAACTCAAGGCCCGTACTTTCATCACCGACACCGCGATTCGCCTAATAAATAATCGCTATAAACGATAGAGAAGTATGACAGAATAGCACTGAAGCCGACTTTTCGGGGTACGTCGTGAGATTATGGATTCAAAGGTTCTGGGTTCTATTACCGGATCTGCCAAGAAATTAAAATCTGGTCTGAGGGTTGGGACGGGGTAAACTGAGCTTTATAAGGCAAAACTGATACAAAATGTGCTCGGATCGTTTCTTACAAAGGACACGTCCACCTCCTTCCAAATAGGGGCCTCAATTACAAACTCCCCAATACTAAAGCCATCACGACACAGGTTATCAGGCAGTTCACACAGATACAAGAGGCTACCTTACCACAGTTTTGCAATGACCTTAAATGAATCTAAAACAAGTAGTTCCGTGAAGAGCTAAAGCCTATTTTCGTATATCCTACTTATGTTAATTGACTCTATCAACATACATAATTTCAGTTTGATTGCTGTAATAGATTCGTAGATATTGACAACCGTCTAAATATTTCGGATGGTCGCCATGGTGGATTTTATATATGTAGGCCATAGACGTATGTACTATTACATGAACATTACTACGTAGGTGTACCCTAGGTATTATTGATGTCTAATATCTTTCCGCTCGGTTGCTGGATAGTTTTGTGGGAGTGCTTTTGAAAATTGGGGGCGGAAGTGGATCAACGGAAGTCGATCGGACGGAAGTGAAGACGGACTGCCAGCTGGATGTACAGTTGAAAATGTGTGTATTGGAAACAAGGCAGTGTGTGTTCTGTAGCGCGGGAATGTTATGGCAATACAGTAGGCAGTGCATTTAGCAGGCACTGGTTTGACGAGCACAGTGGCAAATGTTTCACCGACTTTAATTTGTCATTGAGCAGTTTATGAAGCTTCACGTTCAAGGTTGAATATCACATGGAGTAGGACAAAGACGACAAATGACATTTAAGTAAGCGACATTATTGTCAAGCTGTGGGTGAGTAGTCAAATATTAAATGTATTTTCATCATATGTGAGACTAGATCATTTCATGATTGTAGGAAGCCATGTTTTGATTGTTTACGACAAACTGTATGAGAGCCTTGAGAATAATGAATGTTATATTTACTGAGGAATGTGCTCACAGTATTTGAGAGTACTGTAGACGTTGTGTGTCACTTTGTTATTATGAATTACTAGCTGAAGTACCCGTGCTTCGCTACGCGTCATAAATAAGTTAAAATGTGAAGGTGACAGTTAAAACAGGGGATAGGCGAGGTGCTGCGCAGAGGGAGATTAAGGATGGAACATTTTGTCCAACTACACCGCTCGGCGTTGACCGTGTTTTATAGCACAAATTTAGGTTTTACTCGCTAACAGTTGCAGATACCTTTCGGATAGAAAATGTAATTTTAAACCTCGCATATGCCATCAAAAGTTTGCTATTTCTTAGCGTTCTCTTTTTATTTGAAATGGAAATATGAAAGTTTGAAACCAAAGGGTCTGACGTCACTAAAATGGTCGCCATTTTAAATAGTGCAAAGTATTGAAATCAAAAGTAACCTATATGTTAACCAGGTAAATCAGCTACTTCCATGTAAAATTCACGTAAATCGGACCAGTGGTACTTGCGAGATTGAGTAATACACAGACACACACCATCGCAATTTTAGCCTCGCATCGCTCGCGTCATAGTCGTATCATATTGTTTTTCAATTAAATGCAGGTTTAACCCCGTTAACACCCCTTTAGAACCTGAATACCCAAAAATCCCTCCTTAGTAGACGTTTTCGACACACAACAAACAAACATATCCCCAAAATATCATTCTTCTAACTTTAATAGTTTTGGTTGGTCGATGAGAGCAAACATCCAAAAATCCTTCCTTAGTGGACGTTTTTCTTCCAGAATTTCACCCCTCCCCATACGCCCCTTAAATTGCATTTATCAAAACACGGTCGAACACCTATTTATTTTATTTATTTATTCATTTATTTATTTATTTATTTATTTTTAAGCTGATAGATTTCCTCCGAGTTTCAGACTCCTCCCTATGTCGTTTAAGAGATACACGCTCAGTTAGGAATCTTTCAACCCCCACTTTTCATCCCTTTCACCTCATAATATACACTACATCGAAAAACCATTAGACATGTGTCAGCTTATTTTTAATGATTAGTATATATGTCAAGTATCACATCCCCAAATGAAACCACTCGTGAGATATTGTTATTCAATGGAAAGCACGTTTACCCCCTTAACACCTCTTTAGAACCTGAATATCCAAAACTCTTTCCTTAGTGGACGTTTTCGACATACAACGAACATATCCCCAAAATTTCATGTTTCTAACTTCAATAATTTTGGCTGGGCGATGATGAGTGAGTCAGTCAGGACATTTTCTTTCATTTCTTTTTGATAATTTCACCCGTCCCCATGAACCCCTTAAATTGGATTTATGAAACAAACGGTCAAACACCTATTTACTTATTTAAAGCTGTTTTCCCCCTGAGTTTGATGAGTAAGTGAGTCAATCAGTTAGGACACTTTCTTTCCTGTTTCTCCCCCCCCCCCCCCCGAATTTCACCCCTCTCCAAGGGCCCCTTAAATTGGATTTATGAAAAAACGTTCGAACACCTATTTACTTGTATTTTAAGCTGTTTTTCCCACCGAATTTCAAACTTCACGCCTATGTCGTTTCAGAGATACACGCTCCGTCAAGAATCCCTCAACCCCCAATTTTCACCCCTTTCACCTCATAATATACACCACATCGATAAACCCTTAGACATATGTCTGATTTTATACCGAATATCACATCCCCAAACAAACAACTCATGATATATCGTTATTCAATGAAATGCACGTTTACCCCCTTGACACGTCTCTAAAACCCGAATAAACAAAATCATTCCTTAGTTAACGTTTTCGACATACAGCGAACATCTTCCCAAAATTTCATGTTTCCAACTTTAATAGTTTTCGCTGGGCGTGATGAGTGAGTGAGTCAGACAGGACATTTTCTTTCATTTATTTTACCAGAATTTCACCCCTCCCCATGGGCCCCTTAAATTGGATTGATTAAAAAACGCTTGAACACCTATTGACATATTTCTTAAGCTGTCTTTTTCCCCTGAGTCAGTCGGTTAGGACACTTTCTCTCCTTTTTTCCCCAGAATTTCACCCCACCCCATTGGCCCCTTAAATTAATTTATGAAAAAACAGTCGAAAACCGATTTACTTACTTTTTAAGCTGATTTTTTTTCGCTGAGTTTCAAATTTATCGCCTATGTCGTTTAAGAGATAGGCCTACACGCTCCATTAGGAATCCTTCAACCCCCACTTTTCAGCCCTTTCTCCTCATAATAATACACCACATCGAAAAACGCTTAGACACATGTCTGCGTATTTTTAATGATTAGTTTATATGCCGAGTATCACATCCACAAATGAAACCACTCGTGAGATATTGATATTCAATGAAATGCAGGTTTAACCCCCTTAAGACCCCTTTAGAACCCGAATATCCAAAAAAAAAAAACTCCCTTAGTGTACGGTTTTGACATACAACGAACATATCCCCGAAATGTCATGTTTCCAACTTCAATATTTTTGGCTGGGCGATGATGAGTGAGTGAATGAGTCAGGACATTTCCTTTCATTTTTTTTTTCTTCAGAATTTCTCCCCTCCCGATGAACCCCTTCAATTTGACTGAAAAACAAACTGTCGAAAAGCTATTTACTTACTTTAAAGCAGTTTTTTCCCGTGAGTTTGATGAGTGAGTCAGTCAGTCAATCAGTTAGGACACTTTCTTTCCTGTCCCTCCCCCCCCCCCCGAATTTCACCCCTCCCCATGGGCCTCTTAAATTGGATTTATGGAAAAGCGGTCAAACACATATTTACTTATTTTTATGCTGATTTTTTTTCCGCTGAGTTTCAAACTCCTCGCCTATGTCGTTTAAGAGATACACGCTCCGTTAGGAATCTTTCAATCCCCACTTTTCACCCCTTTAACCCCATAAACACATCGAAAAACCCTCAGACACGTTTCTTGTTACTTTTTAATGACATGTTTATATGCCGTGTATCACATCCCCCAATGAAACCAATCGGGAGATATAGTTATTCAATGAAATGCAGGTTTAACCCCCTTAAGACCCCTTTAGAACCTGAATATCCGAAAATCCTCCCTTAGTAGACGGTTTTGACCTACAATGAACATATCCCCAAACTGTCATGTTTCTAACTTCAATAATTTTGGCTAGGCGATGATGAGTGAGTGAGTAAGTGAGTGAGTCTGGACATTTTCTTTCAATTTTCTTTTTTCAGAATTTCACCCCTCCCCATGAACCCCTTAAATTTTATTTATGAAAAAAAAAAACCTGTCGAACAGCTATTTACTTACTTTAAAACAGTTTTTCCCCCTGAGTTTGATGAGTGAGCCAGTCAGTCAATCAGTTAGGACACTTTCTTTCCTGTTCCCCCCCCCCAGAATTTCATCTCTCCCCATGGGCCCCTTAAATTGGATTTATGAAAAAACTGTCAAACACATATTTACTTCTTTTTTATGTTGATTTTTTTTCGCTGTGTTTCAAACTCCTCGCCTATGTCGTTTAAGAGACACACGCTCCGTTAAGAATCTTTTAATCCCCACTTTTCACCCCTTTCACCTCATAATATACACCACATCGAAAAACCCTCAGACACATGTCTTCTTATTTTTAATGATGAGTTTATATGCCGAGTATCCCATCCCCCCATGAAACCAGTCGGGAGATATTGCTATTCAATTAAATGCAGGTCTACCCCCTTAACACCCCTTTAGAACCTGAATAGCCAAAATTTCTCTCTTAGTGGGCATTTGCGGCCCTTAAGGAAGCTGCATACCAGATTTCATTCCAATCCGTTCGGTGGTTTCTGAGATTTCGTGATGAATAAATGAATGAGTGAGTGAGTGGTATTTGAAAAATATTTAGTAGAAAGAAGATAGTGTCAAGTCTTTGTTATGCTAAACTCGGTTGACAGTGCTGTGTGAGCAGTTGAGTAACTAACGGGATTTCAAGTAAAGATCCTCATTTTCTATACCGGTAGTGCTGAGCACAATTGGCATCAAGTCGGCCGTGTCTCGACTTGAGCTATGTTGCCATGGAAACTATCTGCCTTGCCATTCCTTCATGAGTATATTTTATGATTTGATTAGCTTGTTTTTGAGTGAAAAAGGGCCAAAATCAGGAGAATGAGAAAGACTATCGAAAATTCATGTAGCCAGCGGTTCCTTCTGGGTCCTAAACTATGTGTATGCAAAATATGGTTGAGATTGGTGGAACGGTGTAGATTTGTATACGAAACCAACATATATACATACATACATACAGACTTTCACTTTTATATATTAGATTAATGTAAACGGAAGGAACGAAGCTTGTAGTTTTGCGTGTCCGTTAATCTCACGATCATGATCCACGGTACCTCCCTTTTACGTGGAATGCGAACCACGGGACATGGCATTTCAATTCGAAAATCTCACATGTATTGACCGGGAATCAAACCCGGTCTACCTTGGTGAGAGACTAACAGCTTGACCACTGCGCCACAAATGTGACAGTAGCATATCTCCAATTCAATCTATACATTCATCATAGTACCAGTATGAAAATGGAATGTAAATTAACATTTTAAGAATGTCCAAGCTGTGTAGTATACGAGTAGGATAACATGTCAGTTGTTACACATCATATGCGACTACTGTAAGGCTCGTATCTTTTTCAAACTTCAATCGCATGTTTAGGACACAAGAAATAAAAACTAGATTTTAAAATTTCGCACAGCCGCCATGAAAACAATTGAAATAAATTAGATGTCAGTGGATTAAAATGTGCATAAGAATTTGCCGGACCAATTTTCACTGCGCTCGGATGGTTAAATCGCGAGAAACGTCCATTTAAATATTTTAATTTCGCGTCGCCATGTTGGATTTGTGCTCACCGGGACATTGAAAGTCCCTTAGGTGAACTTATGTTCTTAGCCTTTGTCTACATACAACATTTCAGTTTGATTGCTGTCATAGATTAGTAGATATTTAGAACTGTTTAAATACTGTATTTCGGATGGTTGCCATGTTGGATATTTATATATGTAGGCCATAGAGTTAAGCACTATTAGATGACGATTATTGCGTAGGTTCATTATTCAAACTTTCACTTTGATCGCATGATTAGGACACAAGAAATAAAAACTTAATTAAAAATTTTCACACAGTTGCCATCTTGAGGTTTTGTAAACAATTGAATTAGATTAGATGCCAGTGCATTACAATGTGTACAAATATTTGCTATACGAAATTTCACTGCGTTCGGATGGTTAAATTGCGAGGAAAGTCTATTTAAATGTTTCAACTTCACATGGCCGCCATGTTGGTTTTGTACTTAACAGGTTTTTGAAAGTCGGTTGGTTGGTTGGTTGGTTCTTATGTTTAGGGGCTGCGACAACGCGGTCATGTAGCCCCGTGTACTTTGGGTGTGTGTAGAATCTGTATGATAACCGGTGTTAATTGTGATGACTGTATTAGTGCGTGTTATCTGTTTTTTAATTTAAGTACTGCAATTTAGAATTTTTCAAATATTTCCTACTTTCGCCGCCAAGCGCCACCGTCAACGACTACTAGGCCAAGTTCAGAACTTAGCTACTAGACGCCACCGCAGTCGGCTCTTGGCAACGAACGTAGAAATCTACGAGGGTTGTTTACATTCTTAACCTATCCAATTTATCTTCACACAGGTGCAATTAGTGGAAGGTTCTTTAACATAACATAAATCTATGACATGGGACCGCCGGCTTTACTTCCCCTCCGAAGGAAGGCATACTGAGGGATTTTTAACGCTCTTAAAATATCCGACGGCTTTGGCCGGGTTTGAACCCGCTATCTTGGGCATAGAAGCTCAGCATGCTACCGACTACGCCACCGAAGCCGCTTTTTGAAAGTCACATAGGTGAACTTTTAGTAGTGCTATTTATTACCGTACAATATTTCAGGGTGATATCAGTAACAGTTTCGGAGATATTGAATAACGGTGAAATATTACGTACAACCGCCATGTTGGATTGGTGCGACGAAATAAAATTTGAAGGGTATGGTCGGGTTCAGACAAAATAGTACTATGTCCTTACCGAGTATCATTGAAATCGCTTCAGCCGTTTATATTTTATTAGGGACACACACACACACACACATACACACACAAACACGGATAAAATGGTGATCTCTTAAGCCTATTTTTTCAGAAATGAAAGTAGGCAAAATAGTAACAGCTATAATATAAAAATACTTGGTTAAATTTCAGACTGTACCAAGCTATTTAAATCTGGTCTGAACCCGCGGGGTAACAGTGCTCGGTGAATCGTGCACCACGGCTGCAAGGGCAGCTGGAGTAAGTCCGGAGATTGCAGGTTCGAAACCATGCGCTGACAGCGGCTATCCTGAGTATAGTTTCCTCCAGGTTTTTCTACGCCACTTCCAGGCAAATGCCGGGATAGTACCTTACTTCAAGTCCCGGGGTGCCTACCCCATCCCTGTCCCTAATACAGTTACACCACTACAGTCATCACATAAATACAAGTTACCAGACAAGTTCAGCACACACCCAACTGCACGCACTGATGACCAAGATGCCCCAAGCCCCTCATATGAATTAACAACAAACAAAATCTGGTATGAAGGAAGAAAGCTGATTCATCCAGCCCTGTCACGACATTTGAGATGAGGTAGGTTCGATTCCTACATCAGCAATCCTAGAAGGGTTTATCCGTGGTTTCCAATATCGACGAGTAGGCCTACTTCAGGCAAATTACTGAGAGGGGGAGTGATGGTACAGTGGCCAAGCTACTTGATTCTCACCAAGGTGCATGTTAGAAAATATAAGTTGGGGTGCATTGTCTTTTAGGTTGCCTCTTTGGACTCCGGGTTGCTGACTTGAAGTGGCATGTCTCCACGGGAGTTCAGCTTTATCTTGGTGTTTTGTTGTCGTCAAAAAAACACAGAATTTTGTTCCAGTAAAAAGGAAAGTTAATAAATTGGAGTCAGAATATGTAAACCTATGTAGTTAATTCTATATATTTTTAATATTTGGTGAACCCTGACGTGATTGGAGACGTAAATAAATCACTGCCAATAATTATTCCTATCCAAGAAGAGAAGGAATAACATGGAACGACTAAAGAAAGGTAGGGCTCCTATTAGACAAAGTGTAACAAAGAAATTTCAATGCATTAAAGAGTTACTTGCTACAGAAATTACCTCGCAGAATAGTGACTTGTTGAAATCAAATTTTAATCGTTTGGAAAGTTTAAAGGAGGCACTTCATGATGGATCATTTATTAGACAATGATGCGGAGGACAATGTTATTTTAGCTGAAAGAGAAAGTACTGAGAAATACTTTGATGAATTTGAGGTTATTAAGGTACAAGTAAACAATATAATCTTGCTCCTCGTGATTGGTTCAGCACCTAGCGAGAGGTTCGGAAATGAAGGATATAATCATATCAATAAACGAAGGTCCTTTAAGTTACCCAAAATTGAGCTAAAGACATTTAATGGAGATCTAAAGGAATGGTTAGGTTTTTGGTCTCAGTTCAGAAAGGTACACGAAGATGATACTTTGCACGACAGTGACAAGTTTCAGTACTTATTACAGGCAATGAAACCTGACAAAGAACCACAGTCAATTGTTCTTAGTTACCCTCAAACAGCAGAAAATTATCCAAAAGTCATTGAAGCATTAAAAGACCGATTTGGCAGGGATGATCTTCTCATGCAAGTCTATGTAAGAGAACTGTTGAAACTAGTAATTTCAAATGCTACTCTAAAGGATAAACTCCCCCTTTCAACACTATCAATTAAATTAGAATCATATTTACGGTCACTCAGTACCTTAAACTTGACAGACACAGATCCAGACACATGGTTATTTCCCTTAGTTGAGTCGAGTCTGCCAGAAGAAACGTTACGGGTATGGCAGAGGAGTCAATTTTCGATACAAAGTGTTAGTGAAATAGAACCTAGAATGTCTCGACTTGATTGTTTAATGGAGTTTATCAAGACTGAAGTCCTAAATGAGCAGGAAATCTTGTTAGCACAGTCAGGTTTCGGTAGCACAGAAGTGAAAGAAAAGACTGTAAGGTAGGGATGTTTTTCAAAAGTAGACAGGAAGCATATTAAAGATAAGATGAGTACCGGTACACCTACAGTGGCAGCACTTAGCAATACTTCAGAAGACTTATGTATATTTTGCGAAAAGGCCCATGACAGCGAGAAGTGTTACAAAACAACAAACATGACAGTTGAGGAAAGAAGGTTAGAGAAAAGAAGCGTTGCTTCATATTCTTGCGATCTAATCATTTGTCAAAGAACTGTAAATCAAACATCCGGTGCTTGGTTTGTTGTAAGAAGCATTGCCACGGTTATGTTTCCTGATCTTTTGCAGAAGGATAAGAATGAATCGAAGAAAGAAGAAGTCAGTCAGCGTCACACAATTTCTAATATGTCTTGTCACACATCTGTTCGTCAAGTAATATTACAAACACTGATGATTACTGTCTACGGCAATGGCAGACGGAAAACAGTGAGAGCTTTCTTGGATTGTGGCTCTCAGCGATCCTATCTCTTGAAGAAAACAGATGAAGAACTCGGATTGATAGCATGTGCTGCAGAATTGGTTTCCCATGTTCTGTTCGGTGGAAGCAAGACCTCGTTGCTTTTGAGATCGAAGTCAGGGATCAGTCACGTATTTGCCAGTCAATCCCTGGAGTTTCAACATGTTCTGCCTTGTTTCGTGAACTTAGAACGAAGAAAATATGGATCAGCGATGTGGGTGATAACTGTCCAGAAATTCAGCTCCATATTGGAATGGATATCTATGCTAAAATTCTAACTGGAAATGTTGTTCGGCTTAAGAGTGGTCTTACAGCCATAGACACAAAGCTAGGATGGACTTTGGGCGGATAACAAACTGACAACTCTCCTGAAGTGAACATGGCCAATACAAAAATCACGATGGCTTACAACGATGGCTCAATCACAAACTTGTGGAATCTTGAAACAATTGGTATTCAGGAACCAATAGAAATCAAGTCAGATGAAGAACAGGATCGAGAAGCGAAACAACATCTACTCAATACTTTAACCCAGAAAGAAGATGGGCGTTATGTAGTTAGTCTTACTTGGAAGAAGGGGCATCCAGAAATTCTGTCCAATAAGCAAATAGCAGAAAGAAGACTTCAGTCGACTACGTAGAAGTCGAAATAGACAGGTCTCTTCTCACACTATGGCAAGATATTTGAAGACTGTATAGCAGAAGGCTTTATTGAAGAAGTACCACAGGAAGAGGTTGAGAAATCTTCCACACCGACCTGTAATCAAACCTGAAAGTCTGACTACTCCAGTTCGACTAGTTTTTGATGCTTCATGCAAAACAGACAAAGGGCTTTCACTGAACGATTGTTTAATGGAAGGTCCTAACTACGTTCAAATTATCCCTGAAATTCTTTTAAGGTTTCGAGAGTACGAGCTGGGTGTTACTGCATATATAAGGAAAGCATTCCAAATGATTGAGGTACGAGTTGAAGATCGTGATTATCTCTGATTTTTATGGTGGGAGAATTTCAGAACTATGAAATTGAAGATTTATAGACATTCAAGAGTTCTTTTTGGAGCCACATGTAGTCCATTTATATTGGGTGCTGTATTAGATCATCATCTTTCGACTGTTAGTAATAAGGATGAACTGATAGCACGGAAACTGATGAAATCTATGTACGTAGATAACTGTGTAACATCAGTTGATTCTGTAGAAGAATACAATATGTTTCGTCCTGAAAGCACACGGATTCTAGCTGAAGCCAAGATGGAGCTGAGATGCTGGGAATCTACAATAAGAAATTGTGAACTTTCAAAGATCGAAAGCAGCAATGAAGATATTGAAAGCAATGGATGTGTCACTAAGGTATTAGGCATGAGGTGGAACAAGAGACTGGATACAATGGGGGTCTGTATTGTTGCTCAATTTCCGTTCTCCCAAGATATACTTACCAAGAGGGATCTACTTTCAGTAATAATGAAAATTTATGACGTCGTTGGATTTCTAGCCCCTACGATTCTCCCGTTCAAATTATTACTACAGGAATCGTGGAAAATAAAGATACAGAGAATTCGAGTAAGAAAAGGTTTAAATCAAATTGGGACTCCCCTCTGCCTGACGTAATTTCGAAGGAGTTCAAACAGCGTTACCAGGAAATTGTCCACTTAGAAGAGATAGAGGTTCAAAGACTGATAACTGGAGGAAAAACAGACAGACAGTCTTGGTCATTGCATACTTTTTTGATGCCAGTCAACATGCCTACGGAGCAGTAGTGTGTCTCAGAACTGAGGATGAGAAGGGTGTATCAGTTCAGTTAGTACTAGCTAAAGCTCAAATAGCACCTCTCAAAAGGGTCACTATTCCTCGACTAGAATTGTTAGATTTCCTTATAGAGGTCGTCTTGCTTCGTTAGTCAAATTATCCCTTTCGTTAGAAAATGTGAAAAATTACTTTTGGAGTGATTCCACAACCGCGCTTGCATGGATTAGAAGAAATGAACCATGGCATACCTTTGTTGGCAACCGAGTCATGGAAATAAGACAGCTGACTGACCCACAACATTGGAGGCATGTACCTGGAGTTTATAATCCTGCCGACTTACTATCAAGAGGGTGCTATCCATTGGAATTGGCCAATTCCAACTGGTGCGAGGGACCACTCTGGTTGAGAGGTCCTGAAGAGGAGTGGCCTGTTTATTACACCAATGAAGGCTCATATGACGAGGATCTCATTGTTTCAGAAAAAAGAAAAATACAGACGAGCCTGTAACAATGATGGGCGTTGATCTGAAAAGAGATCTCACCTATTCTCAAAGAGAGAGGAAAAATGGACCACTAACGTTTTTAGAATTAAGGGAAGCAGAATTATTTATTATAAAGTGTGTACAAGGGGAGTCATTTCCTCGAAATGGTGACATAATCTGCGGATTGAAAGTAATTCAAGACAGTAAAGGACTAGTCAGTGTGAAGACAAAGATTACAATGAGGAATGACCTTTTCAATTTCCGATTTTCCTTGTTATTGCCCAGGAATCATGATGTATTTGTTGCCTTGATCAAGAAACAACATAAAGTTCACTCTCATGCTGGCATACAATTTCTTCTTGTACAGCTGAGAAAAAAGTTTTGGATCATTCAGAGTAGAAGAGCCATTAGAAATGTTATTTCCAAGTGCTTGCAGTGCAAACGACACAGAGCTCAGCACGCGGAATCAGAGGCTACTACCACAAGATCGAATCAAGGATGCTGCAATTGATCTAGCTGGACCATTGATTTTAAAGAATGGTTTGATGGTGTGGATTACATTGTACACGTGTGCAATTTACAGGGCTGTTCACTTAGAACTCGTATCTTCACTCAGCACAGAAGCATTCCTTCTATCATTAAGAAGATTCATTGCGAGAAGGGGACGTCCATCCATTATATATTGTGACAACGGAACTAATTTTGTTGGAGCTGCAAATATGCTAAAAGAAATGTCCGTCCAGAAAATCCTGAATGAATCTCAAATACAAGGAATTGAGTGGAAGTTCAATCCTACCACAGCTTGTTGGTGGGGAGGTTGGTGGGAGCGCCTGGTTCGTTCTGTCAAGGAGTTACTGAAGAGGATGCTCGGGAAGTCTGTTCCGACTTATGAAGAACGGTCAACTTTACTATGTGATGTGGAATCGGTTAGTAATGGCCGTCCTCTGACATACGCATCAGAGGATCCAGAGGACTTAACTCCACTAACTCCAAGCATGTTTCTGCATGAGATCATTGCTACCCATGTATCAGATCTAGATAAATTAGAGGAAGAAAAGATCCGTTCTCGCTTACGTTTCAGACAGTACATAATTCTAGAACTGAAGCAGCGCTTCAGGAAGGAATACCTCTCGCAGTTGGTCCAACGTACTGCCCCCGTAATTGAATTATGTAGAGACCACGGTGGCTATATTTGAAATTATAAGGAGAGTTATGGCTGTCATAGTTATGACGTGGGTAGTCATGACGTAAGCACGGATGACGTAAATGTTATGCCAGCAGGCTACTTGAGCTGAGATTCTCAGTGACGTCAGCATTTAGTCGAGAATGTTCCAAGATGTACGACGCAGTCGCAGGAAACGAGGAATTCGGATGAGGAAGAAACTATGCTATTGGAGGAGAGGCATGAACCAATCAACGATAGTTTAAAGGAAGACGGAGATTGCTGAAACTATGGTATTTTTATTACTTTTGGAATGCAGAATTGTGGAAATCCATTTGCAGTAAAAGCATTGATTTGGAATTTTGGTGAAATTTATTTTCTGTTTTTGAATTTTGAAAATCCGTCATGTATTAACGAAGTTGGAAGTTTTAGCGATGACGCAGTACCACGCTTTGGAAGGGATGGAAACGCCCCTCGTGAAGTTAATAAAAGGGCTTGCGCAGAAGAGAGGAGCCTCTCCTTTTCGTTCTCTGATTATTCTGAGATCTCATTCTCAGATCATCGAAGTCTATTGTGAAAGTTCTTTTCTTATACATTCATTATAGTGAGACGTCGAAGTGAACAGCAGTGAAAAGAATCGACTTTATAACGCGTGGCGAGGCCACTATATTAACGAGATCCAAGTCAAACTAGGTGAAGTTGAAACGGACCTTAGAAAGCTTCTACAAGTTTAGCTTCGAACAGTTAGCGGTCACCGATAAGCTAAGTGTATTGTGCAGTGCTACATGCAGTTATAGAGAAAAGCTGAACAATTTCGACCGATTAGTTCAAAAGATATTAGCAGTTTTATACGACTGAGAAAAGTGACTATCTCGCCACAAGAGAAGCACTTGTGTATAGCCAGAATCAACGCAACGGCTGACGCTGCGAGTGGAATAGAAAGACTTCAGAGTGCTTTGTTACAGAACGATACAGTATAATGGAGCAAGTTAATACGGCAGTTTGTTCTTCTGACACTACAACCGAAGAGCAGATGGAAGGCTAAGGGCTTATTGCAATTGGGACATACTTCAACGGAGTAAGATAGCGACATGGAACTTCGCTAATTGCTATGCCACACAAGCGAACATGCGGTGAATACCATCTACACCCATGTTTCGTAATTAAAGGCTGAATACCATCGAACAGCCATAGAAACAATTTCATACTCTGAATATGAATAATTTCTTCGGAAATTTCTACAAAACTTCATGGCGATTGTCTACTGGAACTTCAGGGAATTTTTCAAGAGAGGTCAGGGATATCCCGACTCACAAAGAAGATTATTGCCGGAAGGATGTCTATTCGTCTTCGAGGAATAGAGCGATTCACGGAGAAGGAAGCAGTTCGATTCTCTGAGGGTGCTATTTCCTATTTCGAGGATGGAGCTCAGCTTTAACGTGGTGAAATGGATCCATCAGCAGTCTTCTTTGGGGAATTTTCCTCTGGAACGTCAATCGGCAGATAAGGTAGTCGTGAACGTTTATTGTATTTGAGTATATTAATGATGTTTGAGCAACCATTTTTCCCATATTTTTATCCTCATGTTTTTGCCCTATTTTCTTGTTGAGATTCTTATTCTCAGTACACCTTGATGAGTTTTGCATTTTTCGACGATTTATTAAGACATTGTTATGTCATGGGCATAGTTAATGATTTTGGATCAGTTGAGACTGATATTTAGAATTTTCAGTAATTAATATTTTTGTAGTCACGATTTGACTGTAAGTTAATGATTTTTATGGCAGATTTAAATTCGGACAGCGTGTCACTTTATTAAAGTAATTCTACCCCAGTTTAATTTCTTTGACCAATTTTCTGTCATCATCAAGAAGGAAGAACATTTAAATGATTTTAGAGCGTTAAAATCTCTTACGTTGTCGACGATCTTGGAAATACTAGTCGTTATTTCTATTGATTGCAACACAGACATTTATCGTCAGTTATGAATGAACATTGCATTATAGACACTTTTGTGAAAGAGTAACTTTAATAATGAATTATTGAATGCATTAAAGTCAAGTACTTTTGTTAGGAGTTTTTCTCAATTAGAGAATTATATAATGATGTTTGCATTCCCCAGTCTAATTGGATTCTATTCGACTACTTTGCATTTTAGTCGCACTTTATTTGAAGATAGTATTTTCATACTACAATTTTTTTTAAGATGTTAATCTTAAATTTTGATAGACCAGACAGGCGTATATAAGCGTATTCACTATTAAATTTGTTTGTGATTGGCAAGATTTGACTTCATTTCGGTTCATGAATGAAATCCACGAAGGTTAAATAGAAAAACAGTTTTGAAACTATTAATGATTATAAAAATTTTTAAGTGGAACTATGAATGTATAATCGCTAGTGCAGCGCGTGTTGAAAGTCGCTGAGATATAATGCCCTTGAATATGAAGGAAGTTCCCACAGGAATAAATGTTAAAGAATTATTTGTGGAAGTTTTGTAAGTTATGTGGAAGTTGAATGCCATATAGATTAATATATGATGATTTTGGGCATATTTTTAATGCAGTTTGTGCATTAACTTGTTAGCGAAGGATTTTCCGCTGGAGTAAGATTGTAATAGTTCGTTGAAAATAAATCAAGTGATTTACTGTTAGAATTAACACGAGTTTTGAAAGAATTTGAGATAAGATTTTGAATGAAGGTTGCCGTCACAAATCATTATTAAAACCTTTATTAAACCAGATTGTGACATTAACATGTATAACTAACCTTCATTGGTCGATTATATTAAACACGATTATGAAAATTACAAACCGAATGAACATGTGGTCAATGTATTTATTAAATTAATAATTTAAACAATTTAAATGTTAATATTGTAAATAATTGCTGTAAATATTTTTTTTGAAAATAATGTGAAACGAGAGTGATGTTAAAGGCGTGCTTATAATATTTTTATTGTCTTTGACAAATAGTATAAACAATTTCTAATTGTTATAAATAATTTATGTGATTTTGTTATAAACATTTGAGAGCTAATTAAACATTTGGATTGAACTTAACAAGTTTAAGGAATTAACATAATGATCCAATAGGATGTGAGCAAAGTACTTGAAAGATTTGCGTAAATATAATGTGATCTGTCTTGTAGACAGATAAAAGTTTGAGAGAGCAAGCTGTATGTTACGTAACACAGCACATGAGAAGGGAATGCATTTGACCAGTATGCAACAGGTTGGAGGGTAGCTCGCAGCTGGGCCAACATCTGGTTCACTGAGAGTGAGGTCGTCCACACTCCGGCCTTGCGACTATAAATACCATTCTTATGTTTATTAAAAGGAAACCAAATGCTTTATATATGTCACACCCTGACGTCCTTCTCCAATCCAATTCTGTTAATAATATTACGTTATTTGGAGCTCTTGGGAGCTAAAATGTTTTATATCATGTTGTATGATAATTTTTGCAAGTCCTACTGAGGACGTAGTCAGATTGACTTGGGCTACTGATAGCCACGTTGATTTTGTTGTGTTAGTAAAATCATACCCTTTATTAGAAATAAAGCTTTTGTACAGTTCAAAGTTCTCGTCTTCGCTTTGGTTCATTTTTAAATGTCATGGTGGAGGTTATTGTGTGAACAGACTTTTAGTGATCCTGTTGTCAACTCAAACCCCGAGATAATTAAGAGGTAAGTAACGGTAAGTATGAACCCCCGTCTATTTTGGTGTGTTCCACAATGATTTCCTGTGAACTTCTGTGCTCTTATCTCGATAGTATCTGTCAGTGCCATTTTCATTGATGTAACTGTGCCGGTGCAATTGACTATTGGCAATCCGATTGAGGGGGCGGATATCTGACAGCCTGCTATCCAGGTAAACGGGGACAGAAAGATTGGCGACCCAAGAGCGTGGGGCTGAGTCAACAGAAAGATTGGCGCACCTAAAACGTTGGGGCTCGATTCAAGAAAACTGGATTACCAGGTTGAACGCCAGAAAGAGTGGCAAACCTAAAACGTAGGGTTCGATTAGACTCAAATAAAGAGGTTGATTCTTTGTTAGATGTCTAGGCCAATTGTAGTATTTAAGAGTGTGATTATATAGGAATTAAATGTTGTATTGTATTAGGAAAATTACACTCAGAAAAGATCAGATCTTATACAACTTGAGAAAGGTTAAATAGGCAGGAAACTTAGAAAAATCGCCTATGATCTGGAATCTTATTTTATTTGACCGGCTTATGACATTTCAGTCATATTAAAGATAAAATTAAATTATTTGGATTGTAAATATAAATTATTTGTGTTAGGATATTTTAAAATGAGCCAGAGAAATTTGAACATGTGCTTGAGTTTGTTTCAACATGAAGTATCTTCGAAGGTTAATTATGAGGTAGTTATAAGTTAGATTTAAGACAGAAAATTGATCAAAATTATACATGGTGAAAAGTGTTGCTCAAATGTTGTTATTTTGCTCTTTTGATGTATGTCCCTACAGCAATCCATTTTTGAATAATATTGTAATGGCAGATGAAAGTTTGAAGAAAATGTTAGAGGAGATGTCTGCTAACATGACTAGTAGTATGAAGCAGATGCTGAATGAAAGCATGAAGGAGAATAATAGTAATTTGTCTGCTAATTTGAATGCAAGGATGGAGGAGAATGCTAGTAATTTGAATAGCAGTATGAAGGAGATGGAAGCGAGGAATAATAGTCGAATGGAGGAGAATATGAAGGTTCTTCATACTAGTGCTGCCAATTTAGAGGATAATATGTCGCGTTTACAGATTAATACCCTAGGAATTGAGAATACTGTGACGGACATGCGTACAGAGGTGTCTAATGTCCATAAAGATGTGTCTATTGTACATAAAAGTGTTGATGATGTTAAATGTGATGTGTCTAAGGTACAGAAAGACCTTACAATGTTAAATCTAGATGTAGCTAATGTCCGAGGGGATATTTCTTGTGCTAGAGCCGAAGTAGTTGTTGTCAAAAACGATGTAGCGACTGTCCAAGACAAGGTCGAGGAAGTCCAAAAAGAAATTCAAAAAGCTAGAACTGATGTATCTAATGTTCAGGTAGACATTAATAACATTCATGCGGATATAACTGAGGTGCAAAGTGACATAACTAAGATTCAGGTAGAGGTCAACACAGTTTTCGTAGATATTACTAAAGTCCAAACTGATGTAAATAAAGTCAGGGAAGAAATCGAAAACTCAAAAACTCTTTGTACGCGTAATATAACTGCATTAGCGACTAGGTTAGTCGATGAATCAGTTAGAACAACAACGTCTTTAGCAGAGTTGAAGTATGATGTAGAGGTCATGAGAACACAGGTATTAGACCACAATAGAGTATTAAAAGAGGATATCGAAGTAGACATAGCCGAAATGTTAACAGCAAACGTAGCGGTATGGAAAGACGAGTGGAATAAGTCAAGTGGGGAACATGTAAACCAAATTCAGGAAAGGATTGAAAGAAAACTTGCCAGTACGCAGATAGAAATTAACAATGAAGTAGTACAGATTAGGAAAGATTTAAGCGTCAGGATAAATTCGCTATCCGAAAAACAAGTTGACGATAGAACACAACTAGATCAGGATATGCAAACTTTAAAATCTACATTAGAGGATCAAATTCATAAAGTTGTCTCGGATGTAAATGAAACGACGAGTAAACTGAAAAATTTGAAGTTAGGAGAGGCTAGTTTAATGGAGAACTACAAAGAAGAGATTATCAAGAAAGTCTTAACAGAAATCACCGACAAGGATACAGAAGGCTTAGCTTGCGAATTGAATAGGAATTATGCTAGAAGACATAACCTAGAGCCAGAAGAAAGAGACATGACTCCTGAAGAACGTGTATCCAGATTCAGAGAGGAGGATGACGAGAGGAATATGGAACCTGAGTGGAATTATAGAGATAGTGGGAAAAACTATCCGGATTCATATCCGAGGAACGTGACGGTCATTAGGAATTTCGAAGACAAACCACAAAAATTCAGTAACACTGATAGTTTGACACCTATAGAGTATGTAAGGAATCTCAAAGATTATTTCATCGAAGCTCACATTCCCAGAGAGAGAGAGATGAAGATAGTAGAGAGATATCTGATTGGAGGACCCCTTGAATGGTTTCGCGCATTTAGATACACATTCAGTAACTTTGACGAGTTTGCAGAGGCATTAATCAAGCGATTTTGGTCTATAGAAGCGCAGAATTCGTTAAGAGCGGAGGTGTATTCAAGAAAATACTCAGGTACTCTTCCAACGAGGTACGCTGATTTCTTTACGAGTCAGTTGTCCCGCTTGAGATTTTTGCAACCCCCATTGTCCACGGAGCAACTAATAGATGCGATTTCTCGTATGCTGCCAGTTGAGGTGAGGAGACTTATAATTTCGTCCAACATCAGGGATTTATCCAGCATGGATGAATTACTAAGAAGGTTAGACTACACAAGTCCAATGCCTAACGTAGTCCAGAAAGGTCAAAGGCAGGAGTTTAAGGAAATCAATACGGTATACATGGACCAAGTCCAACAAACTGACAAGCCAGAGCAGGAGAAAACTGACAATGTAGGTCCTCACAGGAATAATCAGTTTAGAAATTACAGATCACAAGGTTACCGACCGTATCAACAGAGAAGAGGTTGGAACTACAACCGAGGAAACTACAATGGAAGAGGCAGATATTACAACAATAATGGGTATAACCGTAACTATAATAGGAATAACCAAAACCAAAATAGAAACCAGAATACTCAAAGTCAGGTTATGACACCTGATCAATATCAGCAAAGAGAGAAGGAAAGCCAGCAATACTTAAAAGAATTAAGGGATAAAGAAGCTGACAATCAAAAGAAAAGGCAGGATGTTGTAATCGATCCTGGGCCTTCTACGAGCCAGCAGAATTTTGAGGTCGGTAACACAAAAAAAAAACGCCGATTTCTCAACGTCAGTGAGAACCTGTAAATACATTGCCACACCACACCTGATTACGATTAATGAGATATACGAAGTTACCGATGAAGATTTACTAGAAGAGAGGGGTATTGTTAAAGAGGAAAGACCATGTGCATTACCAATTATTGCTGTACGGATAGATGGACAGCAGTACAAAGCCCTGATGGATACTGGTGCTATTATTTCCATCATTTCAGAGGAATGTTATCAAAGTCTGCTAAGAGGAGAGAACATGACAGTTCTACCTGTTTCTACCGTCAAAGTGAGAGGGATATTCCAAGATAAGGCAGTGAAATGCAAGATTCAAGTGTTATTGAACTTTGAGATCAATGGAAGGAATTATGAACAGATCTTCATTGTGGTGAGCAAGATCAATTTTGATATGGTGCTTGGAATCGATTTTATATCGAAGGTCGGAGCTATTATTGACATGAAGAACAGAAGTATTAGCTTTAATGATGGGTACATAATCACAGAAGAGATAGAAGAACAGGACGTGAAAAACAGTCTGGAAATAGACCTTAGGGAAGAAATTTTGAATACCATAATTAATGAAGTGGAAAATTTAGAAGAAATACCCAGTAGAAAAACTGAAGGATTTGAAGAAATTCAGGGGGAATTTGAGGATCTGATAAAGGAATTCCAAGACATTTTCGATGAAAAGCCTGGATTGATTAAGGATTATAAGTACAAGATAAGGCTGACAGATGAAACCCCTTACCAGAAGAGAATATACCCCATTCCTGAGAAATACTATCAAGAAGTACGAGGGTTAATCAGAAAAATGGAGGTAGACGGGATTATTAGAAAACAGGCGTCGTCTTATATAAACCCCATCACAGTAGTAAAGAAAAGTAATGGTCAAATACGTCTTTGTCTCGATGCCAGGACCATCAACTTGAAGATTCTTCCAGAAAATGACAGACCACCCAAGATTAGAGATCTGCTTCGGAAATTCAAAGGAAGAGCTTGTTTCAGCGTTCTTGACTTGACGTCTTCATTTTATCAAGTTCAATTAGAAGAGGATAGTATGCAGTACACTGGATTCCTATTTGACCAGACGTCATGGGTCTTTGCCAGAATGCCTTTTGGAATGGTTAACAGTGGACCAGCACTTATTCGAGCACTTGATAGTAAGCTCACTGACGAAGTGAAAGAAAATGTAATCTGCTACATTGACGATTTAATCGTATCTTCACCCAGCGCCGCAGAACATTTAGTGCACTTGAGAAAGTTGTTCGAGAATTTAAGGGAGGCCAACATCAAGGTGAACTTTGGAAAATGTCAATTTCTGAAGAAGGAGATAAATTATTTGGGGCATACTATTGATAAAGACGGATATCATCCAAACATGAAAAAAGTAGATGCGATCACGAGATTTCCAAAGCCAACTAAGGTAAAACAAGTCAGAGAATTTGTAGGTGCATGCCAATTTATTAGCAGCCACTGTCCCAGATACTCGGAAATTATGGCTCCTCTGTATGACTTACTCAAGAAGAACAACAGATGGAAATGGAGTACCGCTGCAGACGAGGCTTTTGAGAAAGCAAAAGAGATGCTCAGAAATAATGTGAAACTGGAGTACCCAGACTTTGAAAAGGTGTTCTATATTGAGTCTGATGCATCAAGAATAGGCATTAGTGCAGTCTTATACCAGAAAGACGAGGCAGGCAACAAGCACTACATTGCGTTCACTAGTCGGAAGTTGAAAAAGCACGAGGAAAACTACTTCACGACAGAGCTTGAAGCGTTAGCTTTTGTGACAGCTTTACAAGCCTGGAAGAAAATCCTGCTGGGACATAAGGTCATCATTATTACTGACCATAAAGCACTACAGTTTATGTTGCAAACTGACATGTCAAGTGACAGATTGACACGTTGGGCTTTGTTCACCCAACAGTTTAACGCTACTATTGTCCACCAGCCTGGGAAAGATAACTTACTGGCTGATGCTCTATCACGTAACCCTATTAAAAATGTGCAGATACACCATGTACAATTGGAGCAAGAAGATGAAGAAACCGTCAGGAGGTTAGCCCGAATCGGTGTGTCACAGAAGAGACACGCTCCAATAAGGAAAATGTACAGGTTCCTCAAGGGTTACATGGACAATACGGATGTTGACTATGAAGCTACACGGAGAAATTCACGACACTTTGTCTTGAGTGGAGACATCGTATGCAAGTATGCTGACCCTGCGCATACAAAACTTCGAATAGTCGTGCCACCTAAACTTGTTGTCAATTTAGTGTGGGTAGCTCATCATGCAACTGGACATGCCGGTTTAGATAAAACTCTTAATACACTTAAAGAGAGATTTATCTGGACTAACATGCGTTCCAGTATTGCCAAGGTCATTAGATCCTGTGACAAATGTCAAAGAGCAAAGTATGCTTCTGCTTTACTAAAGGGAAAACCGAAGGCAATGATTCCTTCTAAGCCAAACGAACTCATGGCGACGGATATATTTGGCCCCTGTCCGAAGGGATACCAGGGTAACCAGTACTTGTTGGTGACCGTGGATGTTTTCTCAAAATTTGTTACAATGAGTCCCATGCAGAAAGCTAACACGAGGAACGTAGTAAGCAGACTGGAAAATGCTGTATTTCCTAAAGCTGGTATACCGGAATATCTACTGTCAGATCATGGAACACAGTTTACGTCCGTGGAATTTGCAGCGGATATGGAAAGGCTTGGCATTAAGCACTTATTTTCAAGCGTGCGTTACCCTGAATCGAATTCCTCAGAAAGATATATGGCTGAATTTTCGAAATTCTGTCGAATTTTCTGTCCAAATGATTATTCTGGTTGGGTGAGATTTGTACCCCTTATTGAGGAATGTCTGAACTCTACAGTGCAGGAGAGCACAGGAGAAGTGCCAATGCGACTTCATCTAGGAAGAAACCCAGAAAGGCCGTGGGATAATCTTTTCAACCACATACCGAGAGATCCTGACATAGGAAGACAGCAGAGGATTGACAAGGCAAAGGAACAACTCCAGAAAGCAGCAGAGAAACGATTGAAAAGAGTAGCTGGAAAACGTTTTGGTACACCCTTTCAAGTTGGAAATCTTGTATTATTACGCAGACCTGTCAAGGCTGATATGTCCAAGAAAATCTACCCCAAATTTGGATTAGTGTTCCTGGGGCCGTTTAGGATTACGAACGCTTATGGAAACAACTGTTATGAACTCTACGATGATGAGAATAATGTCGTTTACGGCAAGTTCAATGCTGGAAATTTAAAAAGATACTATCCTAGAGTAAGCCAGTAATAATTCAATTTCGTGTTCAAGAGAATTGAGATACTTGTAACATTGAGTTTAAAAACAATTTGCAACTGTTTTTAAAACGTGGTGGGAGGAGAATGCCCCCGTAATTGAATTATGTAGAGACCACGGTGGCTATATTTGAAATTATAAGGAGAGTTATGGCTGTCATAGTTATGACGTGGGTAGTCATGACGTAAGCACGGATGACGTAAATGTTATGCCAGCAGGCTACTTGAGCTGAGATTCTCAGTGACGTCAGCATTTAGTCGAGAATGTTCCAAGATGTACGACGCAGTCGCAGGAAACGAGGAATTCGGATGAGGAAGAAACTATGCTATTGGAGGAGAGGCATGAACCAATCAACGATAGTTTAAAGGAAGACGGAGATTGCTGAAACTATGGTATTTTTATTACTTTTGGAATGCAGAATTGTGGAAATCCATTTGCAGTAAAAGCATTGATTTGGAATTTTGGTGAAATTTATTTTCTGTTTTTGAATTTTGAAAATCCGTCATGTATTAACGAAGTTGGAAGTTTTAGCGATGACGCAGTACCACGCTTTGGAAGGGATGGAAACGCCCCTCGTGAAGTTAATAAAAGGGCTTGCGCAGAAGAGAGGAGCCTCTCCTTTTCGTTCTCTGATTATTCTGAGATCTCATTCTCAGATCATCGAAGTCTATTGTGAAAGTTCTTTTCTTATACATTCATTATAGTGAGACGTCGAAGTGAACAGCAGTGAAAAGAATCGACTTTATAACGCGTGGCGAGGCCACTATATTAACGAGATCCAAGTCAAACTAGGTGAAGTTGAAACGGACCTTAGAAAGCTTCTACAAGTTTAGCTTCGAACAGTTAGCGGTCACCGATAAGCTAAGTGTATTGTGCAGTGCTACATGCAGTTATAGAGAAAAGCTGAACAATTTCGACCGATTAGTTCAAAAGATATTAGCAGTTTTATACGACTGAGAAAAGTGACTATCTCGCCACAAGAGAAGCACTTGTGTATAGCCAGAATCAACGCAACGGCTGACGCTGCGAGCGGAATAGAAAGACTTCAGAGTGCTTTGTTACAGAACGATACAGTATAATGGAGCAAGTTAATACGGCAGTTTGTTCTTCTGACACTACAACCGAAGAGCAGATGGAAGGCTAAGGGCTTATTGCAATTGGGACATACTTCAACGGAGTAAGATAGCGACATGGAACTTCGCTAATTGCTATGCCACACAAGCGAACATGCGGTGAATACCATCTACACCCATGTTTCGTAATTAAAGGCTGAATACCATCGAACAGCCATAGAAACAATTTCATACTCTGAATATGAATAATTTCTTCGGAAATTTCTACAAAACTTCATGGCGATTGTCTACTGGAACTTCAGGGAATTTTTCAAGAGAGGTCAGGGATATCCCGACTCACAAAGAAGATTATTGCCGGAAGGATGTCTATTCGTCTTCGAGGAGCAGAGCGATTCACGGAGAAGGAAGCAGTTCGATTCTCTGAGGGTGCTATTTCCTATTTCGAGGATGGAGCTCAGCTTTAACGTGGTGAAATGGATCCATCAGCAGTCTTCTTTGGGGAATTTTCCTCTGGAACGTCAATCGGCAGATAAGGTAGTCGTGAACGTTTATTGTATTTGAGTATATTAATGATGTTTGAGCAACCATTTTTCCCATATTTTTATCCTCATGTTTTTGCCCTATTTTCTTGTTGAGATTCTTATTCTCAGTACACCTTGATGAGTTTTGCATTTTTCGACGATTTATTAAGACATTGTTATGTCATGGGCATAGTTAATGATTTTGGATCAGTTGAGACTGATATTTAGAATTTTCAGTAATTAATATTTTTGTAGTCACGATTTGACTGTAAGTTAATGATTTTTATGGCAGATTTAAATTCGGACAGCGTGTCACTTTATTAAAGTAATTCTACCCCAGTTTAATTTCTTTGACCAATTTTCTGTCATCATCAAGAAGGAAGAACATTTAAATGATTTTAGAGCGTTAAAATCTCTTACGTTGTCGACGATCTTGGAAATACTAGTCGTTATTTCTATTGATTGCAACACAGACATTTATCGTCAGTTATGAATGAACATTGCATTATAGACACTTTTGTGAAAGAGTAACTTTAATAATGAATTATTGAATGCATTAAAGTCAAGTACTTTTGTTAGGAGTTTTTCTCAATTAGAGAATTATATAATGATGTTTGCATTCCCCAGTCTAATTGGATTCTATTCGACTACTTTGCATTTTAGTCGCACTTTATTTGAAGATAGTATTTTCATACTACAATTTTTTTTAAGATGTTAATCTTAAATTTTGATAGACCAGACAGGCGTATATAAGCGTATTCACTATTAAATTTGTTTGTGATTGGCAAGATTTGACTTCATTTCGGTTCATGAATGAAATCCACGAAGGTTAAATAGAAAAACAGTTTTGAAACTATTAATGATTATAAAAAATTTTAAGTGGAACTATGAATGTATAATCGCTAGTGCAGCGCGTGTTGAAAGTCGCTGAGATATAATGCCCTTGAATATGAAGGAAGTTCCCACAGGAATAAATGTTAAAGAATTATTTGTGGAAGTTTTGTAAGTTATGTGGAAGTTGAATGCCATATAGATTAATATATGATGATTTTGGGCATATTTTTAATGCAGTTTGTGCATTAACTTGTTAGCGAAGGATTTTCCGCTGGAGTAAGATTGTAATAGTTCGTTGAAAATAAATCAAGTGATTTACTGTTAGAATTAACACGAGTTTTGAAAGAATTTGAGATAAGATTTTGAATGAAGGTTGCCGTCACAAATCATTATTAAAACCTTTATTAAACCAGATTGTGACATTAACATGTATAACTAACCTTCATTGGTCGATTATATTAAACACGATTATGAAAATTACAAACCGAATGAACATGTGGTCAATGTATTTATTAAATTAATAATTTAAACAATTTAAATGTTAATATTGTAAATAATTGCTGTAAATATTTTTTTTGAAAATAATGTGAAACGAGAGTGATGTTAAAGGCGTGCTTATAATATTTTTATTGTCTTTGACAAATAGTATAAACAATTTCTAATTGTTATAAATAATTTATGTGATTTTGTTATAAACATTTAAGAGCTAATTAAACATTTGGATTGAACTTAACAAGTTTAAGGAATTAACATAATGATCCAATAGGATGTGAGCAAAGTACTTGAAAGATTTGCGTAAATATAATGTGATCTGTCTTGTAGACAGATAAAAGTTTGAGAGAGCAAGCTGTATGTTACGTAACACAGCACATGAGAAGGGAATGCATTTGACCAGTATGCAACAGGTTGGAGGGTAGCTCGCAGCTGGGCCAACATCTGGTTCACTGAGAGTGAGGTCGTCCACACTCCGGCCTTGCGACTATAAATACCATTCTTATGTTTATTAAAAGGAAACCAAATGCTTTATATATGTCACACCCTGACGTCCTTCTCCAATCCAATTCTGTTAATAATATTACGTTATTTGGAGCTCTTGGGAGCTAAAATGTTTTATATCATGTTGTATGATAATTTTTGCAAGTCCTACTGAGGACGTAGTCAGATTGACTTGGGCTACTGATAGCCACGTTGATTTTGTTGTGTTAGTAAAATCATACCCTTTATTAGAAATAAAGCTTTTGTACAGTTCAAAGTTCTCGTCTTCGCTTTGGTTCATTTTTAAATGTCATGGTGGAGGTTATTGTGTGAACAGACTTTTAGTGATCCTGTTGTCAACTCAAACCCCGAGATAATTAAGAGGTAAGTAACGGTAAGTATGAACCCCCGTCTATTTTGGTGTGTTCCACAATGATTTCCTGTGAACTTCTGTGCTCTTATCTCGATAGTATCTGTCAGTGCCATTTTCATTGATGTAACTGTGCCGGTGCAATTGACTATTGGCAATCCGATTGAGGGGGCGGATATCTGACAGCCTACTATCCAGGTAAACGGGGACAGTACCAAAGGAAAGAAGGCATCATCTCTGAAGGAAGGTGACATGGTATTACATGGTTCTGAGAAACTGAAAAGGGTGGAATGGCCTTTGGCGAGAATTTTAACGCTCTTCCCTGGTCGCGATGGTGAAGTGCGTGTAGCTAAATTGAAAACGAAAGATGGGGTTCTGATTCGCCTCATTGAAAGACTTTACCCTCTGGAGATTGACAGTGAACAAACAATTTTCGATAGAAAATCGGACTTGCAAACATCAAGGCAGAGTTTGTATGTGACAAAAAGTGGTCGTGAAGTGATACCTAACAGCAAGTACTCTGAATGAGCTGGAATAGGTTGGAAGACCACATAGAAAAGTATACTTTTGAAATTGTTCCCACAATTCCAAGGTGGGAGGATGTTAGAAAATATAAGTTGTGGTGCATTGTCTTTAAGGTTGCCTCTTTGGACTCCGGGTTGCTGACTTGAAGTGGCGTGTCTCCACGGGAGTTCAGCTTTGTCTTGGCGTTTTGTTGTCGTCAAAAAAAAACACCGAATTTTGTTCCAGTAAAAAGGAAAGTTAATAAATTGGAGTCAGAATATGTAAACCTATGTTGTTAATTCTATATATTTTTAACAGTGGACATCGTTCAATCTCCCGTCGATGCATGTGAGATTTTTCAAGTGAATAATCACGTCTTGTGGTTTGGATTCCACGTAAAATCGAGGTAAGATATGGGAGGATGTGAGTTATGCTAGTGAGATTAATGGTCACGTTAAACTACAAGCTTCCTATTTAAATTACTGAGAGGCTACCGAACACACAGCCATGCCCACGCCCTTTCCGACCCTAACTCTAAATATAATTAACGACCATCTCAAAATGTAGCAATCTGGGCTGTCACTCCTGAAGTTCGATTCTCAGCTCTGCCAATATATGTAATTCTGGTCTGAAGGCTCGAACGGGGTAAACTTAGCCTCATGAAGCAAAACTGCGAAAAGGCGGTTTGATTCCCACCTCAGCCATCCTGGAAGTGGTTTTCCGTGGTTTCCCCACGTCTACTCTAGGAAAATACCGGGATGGTACCTAACTTAACCCGGGAGTGGTGGCGCGGGTTCTTTTGTGACCTGGCGCAAATTCATTTTGTTAGAGTGTGCTTGTTTCTAAACTTAGAGACCTTGGCTACCACCTACCTCTCCCCTTATTCTTTGCCGTTATTCTGAGGTCAGTAACACTGTAGTGAAAGGTGTTTATTCTGACAAAGAGGGGTTATTGTCCAGCAATGCGTTTTAGAGAACCCCATAGTTGATTTATTGAAAGCCTGTTTTTTCGAAAGTTTTGTAAATATTGGTTGGATGGTTCCTTGGTGTTTCATTTATCTACTGGGCACATCGTAATAATTAGCTCCGTGATCTCATTGGGTGTATACATTTTGTTTCATAACCTGTGCTCACTCACAGAAGATGGTACAGTAAATTGGAAAGAGAATCCAACAAGCTAATGGGTTTTACCAGTGTGTGAGAGGTTTAGTATGGAACCAGGAAGACCCAGAGAAATGCAATAAAGTTCTATTCTCAATATATTACACACCAATTTTGACATATGCAGCAGGTACTTGGACCACAACAAAACGCGATGAAGCCGAATCCAAGCGGCCGAGATGAAGTTCCTTAGAGGAATAATTGGGAAGACACGGAGGGATAAAATCAGAAATGTGGACATTAGGGAGAGAACTGGGTTCCCAAAACTGCAAGACAAGATAGAAACCAGTAAGCTGAAATGGTACGGACATATGATGAGAATGGAAGAATATAGAGTACCAAAAATAATAATTATGGAGAAAATACCAGGAAGAAGACCACGAGGAAGGCTCAGAAAGAGGTGGATAGATACGGTGAAGGAAATCCTAGAGAAAATAGGAGTAAAAGAAAAAGAAGTATTGAAAGAAGGAAATGAATGGTGGAGGGATAGACAACTGTGGAGGTCCTCGATTCGCAACCCGACCCAGGGAACTGGAAACAGGAAATGAAGAAGAAGAAGAACCTGTGCTAGTGTGGTATCTATGTATTCATGTATATTGTTTGGAAACCTATGCTGTGAAGCTAATTTGCATTTATTTTCAATTAAATATCATGTAATTGAGTTAATAAACCCAATACATCAATGTATGGTACATAAAACTTAGTAATGTTATCAGAGCAAGTTCCGTCATAGGGGTCAGAAAGTCCCACACGCCACCTCTCATGTTGCCTCAACGAGCGCCACCTTTCCAGGGTTAAGGCCACGGCCGCTTTCTCCCATATCCTACCTCGATTCCAAGTACAAACAACTAGTAGGTGTACAGACATCGCAGTGACCCAGGTTATCATACACCTTCATTCAACAAGGGGCCACATGACCACGATGTTACACAGACCCCAATAAATCAACTACAACAACAATAGATTACAAGTACTACCTTCGACTTGTGTATAGTGATCGTGCACACTTTAACGACGTGGAACTAAGTGCCTTTGCACTTGTTGCCATGATTACCAGGTGTCTGAAATTTGTCAACATTCGGCTTCGGTGGCGTAGTCGGTAGCATGCTGAACTGCTATGCCCAAGATCGCGGGTTCAAACCCGGCCGAAGTCATCGGACTTTTAAGAGCGTTAAAATCCCTCAGTATGCCTTCCTTTGGAGGGGAAGTAAAGCCAGCGGGCCCATTCCATAGAATAATGTAAATGATTCTACCACACTGAGAAGATAAATTTGTAGGATATTTGGTTTAAAACACTTTATCATGTTCGATCGTTCGCCGCAAGGTGTCAGTGAAATTGGCATCTCTGGTAGAAAAAGTTGGAACTACTTGAAAGTGAACTTGCTGGGAGCCCACGGGCGTTCAATTAAAATACCCTGCTATGGCCATTGGCTGCAATTCATATATAATTCATATACGAGTATACTAGAGAAATTATTGAACACAAAACTGTCCACGCTAATCCTAGATAGACTCTCAATCAAAACATTAGGGCTGTACATAATTAAACATCGAAATATTCAAGCATTCAAATACAACTGACAATAAATTTCGGTGAATAGTCCTGCACTATCAACATAGATGAACAATGCTCAACAGTGACCCTACTGCCCTTCGAAATAGTCCCCTCCCATAATTATGCAATGCTGAGATCGGCGATAAATGTCCTAGAAACTTTGCAACAAGGCGTCCTTTGGGATGGTGTTCAAAAGCCTCGTCACGTTGCGTTCGGTGAATCAAGTCCGAACGGTCGATCTGGCAACATTGGCGAGAAACATCGCCACGTGTAAGACCTGTTTGACACAGTCAGTGTTTAGGAGGATGAATGTATGCAACCTACCATGCACACCTGTTCGGCGGGTGGCATTGAGAAGGGTGAATTTTCTGTGGAATGGAATGACTTTGAAAACCATCGTCACGGGCGACGAGAGCTGGTGTCTGAGGTACGACCCCGAAGTCAAGCGTCAAAGTATGGAATGGCGGGGTTCAGGTCCAGTGTCACCGAAAAGCCCTGAAGGGCCAGAGGTTTTCAGACACCCAACATAATGTGACGACCCAACTGAAGGCTATCCCTAAAGAGTTTCCAGGACTTATACAGACAATCCCAGAAGTGCATAACCATCCACGGGGATTACTTCGAAGGACAGTAACTGCAGTTTCAGGTTATCCAACAATCCGATCGTATTATAGACACATTCACCGAACTTTTCGGTCAGAGGTTGTATTTGAATTATTAGTGAGCCAAGTAAACTATGCCCACATTATTTCTCAGATTAAAAAGGTGTATCACTGTGAAATGAGGGGGTTCTTTTTGTTTTCATTAAGTTACCATATCTTTAATGTTAATGCCGGCCCCGTGGTGTTGGGGTAGCGAGCCTGCCTCTCACCCGGAGGCCCCGGGTTACTTAATGTAACGAGTAACGTCGTTATTCTCTCGTTACTGAAAAAATAACGGTTACACACGTTATTCACCAACCTTTGTTTCTCTCCCCACGGAGGTCATTGCTTGTTGGTGCTGTTAGGGCCTTTGCGACATTGTAGTCACGTAGCCCCATGAACTTGGATTTGTGTGGAATTTGTTCGATAACCGGTGTTACTGTCATGGCTGTAGTAGTGTTTGTAGTTGTAAATTGGGGGATGGGATTCGGAAGGTGGCGGCCGTCATCCCAGTCTCTAACTTGGAGTTGAACATAGTTCCTTGCTTTTGACAACGAGTGCATTAAAGCATGAAAATGTAACTAAAATACGCAAACGTAATGTGAATGAGTGGAAGGAGCTTGCCACGATGGGTGAGTGGTTAACATTTCGGTCTACTAACCCCAGCTTGCAGGTTCACGCCTGACCGTGCGAAGTGATTTTTGAAAGGCGGCAAAAATTACGACACCATGTCATACGATGTTGGCATGTCAAAGAACCCATTTGAATTCAGTAGGCCGTGTTCATATTGGCAAAATTAATTTCTGAAGTGTCCATCAATACAATGTTCCTCATTTCTCTACTAGAAAGCACTATAGTGTTCAAGGAGCTTAGATATCTAACCTCCTTGACTTGCATAGTGCTTCAATGAACAACGAAATTTGACATGCAAGCTACCCTTTGAGTGTCAAATAACAAAGCTTGCACCCGGCATCCGAGGTCATACGATATTATTATTATTATTACTTGGATGTGTGTGGAATTTGTTTGATAACCGGTGTTACTGTCATGGTTGTAGTAGAGTTTGTATTTGTAAATTGGGGGATAGGATTCGGAAAGTGGCGGCCGTGGCCTTAAGTCAGAAGCCATTCCAGTCTTTAACTTGGAGTTGAAGTAGGAAACCACGGTAAACTACCACCAGGACGACTGAGATAGGAATCGAACCCTCCTTTTCTCAGGTTTGACTCACGAGGCTGAGTGGAACCCGTTCCAAATTTCACACCAGAATTAAAAGTTCTTGGCAGAGCATGGTCATGATCATGATGATTATGATAATGGTTGTTTTAAGGAGCCTAACATCGAGGTTATCGGCCCCTAATAGTTTGGGTGATCGTGAGGGTGATAATGAAACGTAAACTATAACTAACTCTAACTACTAACTTATATACTAGAAGAAGAAATGAAAAACAAAAGGAGAATACGGCAAATAAAGGACAGGAGGAAAAGAAATGCCCTCAACCCTCGAAGAATGCAGATTGAGGGTACTTGGAAAGAAGGAGAGCCATAAAAGGCAGATGGGAAAGTGAAAGAGGTGAGGGTCCACCCCACAGGTAATGGATAAAAGGGGGAAACCGGACCCAGCTCAGGAATCCCTCGAGGTCGCCAACTCCCGAACTCACCAGCCCTGATCCCCTGAGGGTGTAGCAATATCTAGGGTGCACCAGAAGTGGTGGGGCTACATACACCCTGCCTCCTTGAGGGCCTTGAACAGAAGGCAGATGATAACAGGAAACGAAAAAGAAGGCTGACCACTCGCAGATGGAGGGTATCAGAAAAGATGAGACAAGGGTCAATTAAGGCGGGAAAGGAAGGGACTCCCTAGGCCTCGGATACCCTAATACCGTCGGGGTCGGAAGAGAACAAGGGTTGACCAAGTGAGGTTGACAGGAAAGAAGACGGAGAGGAGCCCGGCACAAGTAGGAGGAAGCAATGCCGGACTCAGCTGGTCGCCAACCCACGTCCCACTAGATGTGTGGCCCTGAGGGGGCAGAGCATGGAATAGAACCTGAACCTCTGGGGGCGACAGCAATGAATGCTAGCCACTACACCACGAGGTGGTTGAGCGTAACTTCGTGTGTTCGGCTACGCAACTGTCTTTATGGTTCTCCACATACTTTACCTAGCAGATAAAGATATCAAGAATCGCAGTCAAGGCATGCTCAAGTGTTTTAGCGATATGGTTGGTTTATAGCCGCAATAACCATTTGATTTATTAGGAGATTTCCATTAAACGTAGGTGATGACTGGGCTATTAGGGGATATGTATATAAGGGCATTGGACAGTGCCAAACATTACCTTGTTAGCTACAGCAAGATCGTCAACAATGAAATTCTTCAGCTTCTTCGTCTTCTGCCTTCTGGTGGTGTTGGCGGCGGTAAGAAACATACACCTACTTTATTTGACGGAATATAGATTTTTACGATGGAATAATTAACGATATGAGATCCAAGGATTGGAAAAGAAACAGAGGACGTCCAATTCAATGATGGTTGCAGGAAGTCAGGAATGTGGTTGGTGTTCAGTGGTTGTTAATCCGTTTGAACGGGCCTGGGACATCTTGCTCATCAACCCAGTGTAGTTGGGTGTGTGTTGAACATGTTTGGTAACCTGTATTGCTGTGATGACCGTAGTAGTGCGTGTAACTCTATTCGCGTCAGGGATGAGAAAGGCGCCCCGGGACTTGAAGAAAGGTAATATCTCTGTATTTACCTGGAGGGAGTGTGGAAAAATCCGGGAAAAGGGTGTTCAGTGGACAAGGAGAGCGAGAGTCAAAGAAAAAAAAGTTAATAATCGTTCACAGCTTTACAGTAATTGTTATGGGGTGAACGAATATGATCTTAAAATGGACAGTCCGAATTCTTAGGGGTAAGATTGTTGGAATAAGGTCAATGGAATAATCATAATACTGCGGCTTTAAGAGACACCAGAGTGCCGGAATTGAGCCCCGAAGGGGATTTTTAACGTGCCAGTAAATCTACTGACACGGCTCCCTCACATTTTTGCACCACCAAATCCCATCTGACAGGACCAGGATTCGATCCTGCAACCTTGGGCAATAACGTTACCGCTGAGACACACAGCCAGTCAAGGTCAATGGACAGTTAGTTTTTTATTAATAGACTATGTATTAACTAGCGTACCCGTGGGAGAAATCTCGCATGGTCACAAACCACACTTTCCCCAATAGGTTTATAATGAGAGGCTTAAGGAGAAAGGTTGTTACTCATAATTGCAGCATGATTAAGCATCAGCATTTGCAAATCGTACACTTCTTACAAAAATTGATATTTATGAAATTAAAATGCAATTCGTCACTACTAATGTGCTGAGTCCATTGATTGACAACTTAGCCGTAACACTCACCGGTTATTCGATATTTATGAAATCATACGGTTTGAGTAGGAGACATACTAAGACACCCAGGAATAGGAAGCTTAATTATGGAAGGAAGGGTCGAGGACAAGAACTGTAGGGGTAGACCTAGGTTAGAATATGTTAAACAGATTGCCTCGGATGTAGGGTGTGGTAGCTATGTAGAGATGAAACGATTAGCTCAGGACAAAGAGGCATGGATGGATGCATCAAACCAGTCAAAAGACTGAAGACTCAAACAACAACAACACGGTTTGAGTACCGCTACTCATTCCTTTTAATTACTGTTTCTGAAATCCATGCAAAATGATAAAGGAAATACCTCAGAATGTTAAAATGACATGAAATAGGCGTCACAGCGGCCAAAATGTGAAGTGGACAGCAATTATGGAGCGTATCTTTCTGCAGCAACTGTATCTGCAAATCGCACACTTCGTACAGTTTTTAAAAGTCAATTTTTGAAGAAATTATAGATATTTATGAAATTGGGGTGCAATGCGTCACTGGTAATGTATATTCTCTTTCATTTGAATTCTCATTTTTCACGATCGGTCGCAGAAGGGATCTATACTACTGAAATAATATATATGATGATAGTTTGGAACATAACTTTATTGGAGAAATTCAATCAAATACAAAATGATACGAAACAATAATCTACTAAATCAATAGAATTAATCACTACAAGTATTTATTGTACCAGTTTCGAACACATTGTGGTCTTAAGAAATACGTTATTAGCAAAATTGTGAGTATATTATTAATGGCTACTTATAATAAAATGGTTCCGTTGTCTATGGATGGAATCCCTACACAATATAAAACAAAGTCCCCGATTCCTAAATGTAACGGGTAATCTTGAGAATCACTCGATGAATTTTGATGCGTGTTTCATCATTCTGTAAAGGATTTCTCGAGGAAATTTTCTGTGGAAAAACATTCGTTAATCACTAAAGGAAGCGAGCAGTAACGATTTCAGTGAATCGAGTCGAAAAAAAATCCTGCCGTCCATGTGCATTTTAAGTTTACGCTAGGTAAACCGTTAAAAATATCTATATATTACGAGTGTAAGAATTGTTCAGCATGAAAAGTTCTACAAAAGGTCCGTGACAGCATATCTCTGTCTTTGATACATCGCCAACTACAGGGAGCAGCAAAAGAGATCTGACGCTTTTTAAATCACAACAACACAAACATTTTAAATGATACAAACTCTGTTATTACTTATAACCGCAAGGTGTACATGTCAATTAATGAAAAACATGAAAGAACAATAGATTTTAACTTTTAAGATTTGAAGATAACGTCTTTCAAATGATGCCCATCTTTTGCCATGCATTCTTCCAGTCTTGCACTGAAGCTTTGCATAGTCGTTAGACTTCAACTGCTGGACAATAACCATTTTATACGGATGATAATGCAAATCGAAACGCAATATTCGTCTCACTGTTCGATCAGACATTTGAAAAGCAGCAGCTTGTTTACGAGCCGGCCGCCGTGGAATGGTTTCCACAGCTTGTCTCACTCGCTCTGATCGAACAGTGAGACGAATATTGCGTTTCGATTTGCATTTTCATCCGTATAAAATGGTTATTGTCCAGCAGTTGAAGTCTAATGACTATGCAAAGCTTCAGTGCAAGACTGGAAGAATGCTTGGCAAAAGATGGGCATCATTTGAAAGACGTTATCTTAAAATGTTAAAAGTTAAAATATATTGTTCTTTCATGTTTTCCATTAATTGACATGTACACCTTGCTGTTATAAGTAATAAAAGAGTTTGTATCATTTAAAATGTTTGTGTTGTTGTGATTTAAAAACCATCAGATCTTTTTGCCGCTCCCTGTATAAGTGTTTATATGTTTTCATTTCTTCCAACAATCTCTATTCAGTGTAAATTTAAATTACTAGCTTCGGAAAGAGTTTGCGAACTAAGCCTGCCACCCCAGCTTCGGCCAGCATAAAACTGTCGAGTCGTGTCGAGGTAAGACTTCAGAGAAGAGTAATCTACACACATCAAAAAAAGTTTTGCATCACCTCGGTTCCCAGATCTCCGGCATATAGACGTTGACTGTGTATATTGTATCAAAGATACAGTCCCTTTGACTGTTCATAGATGTCACTAAAACTGCTCAAAGATGTAAACAACCATGCATGAGCAGGGCCTATTAGACGGAGGGGGTACGACAGCCGATCAGTTCCAGTCATTCCACCAGGACGAAGGTACGCTGCTCATGTTGTCTGTAGTTCTACCATGCCTAGAAGGTCAATACCGCAGTTCGATCGCGTCCGCATTGTAACTTTGTGTCAAGAAGGGCTCTCAACAAGGGAAGTTTCCAGGCGTCTCAGAGTGAACCAAAGCGATGTTGTTCGGACATGGAGGAGGTACAGAGATACAGGAACTGTCGATGACAGGCCTCGCTCAGGCCGCCCAAGGGCTACTACTGTAGTGGATGACCGCTACTTACGGATTGCCGCTCGGAGGAACCCTGACAGCAATGCCACCATGTTGAATAATGCGTTTCGTTCAGCCACAGGACGTCGTGTTTCAACTCAAACTGTGCGCAATAGGCTGCATGATGCGCAACTTCACTCCCGACGTCCATGGCGAGGTCCAGCTTTGCAACCCCGACACCATGCAGCGCGGTACAGATGGGCCCAACAACATGCTGAATGGACTCCACAGAATTGGCATCACGTTCTCTTCACCGATGAGTGTCGCATATGCCTTCAACCAGACAATCGTCGGAGACGTGTTTGGAGGCACCCTGGTCAGGCTGAACGTCTTAGACACACTGTCCAGCGAGTGCAGCAAGGTGGTGGTTCCCTGATGTTTTGGGGTGGCATTATGTGGGGCCGACGTACGCCACTGGTGGTCATGGAAGGCTCCGAAACGGCTTTACGATACCTGAATGACATCCTCCGACCCATAGTGCACCCATATCGGCAGAATATTGGAGAGGCATTTGTCTTCATGGACGACAATTCTCGACCTCATCGTGCACATCTTGTGAATGCGTTCCTTCAAGATAACGACATCGCTCGACTACAGTGGCCAGCATGTTCGCCAGACATGAACCCTATCGAACATGCCTGGGATACGTTGAAAAGGGCTGTTTATGGACGTCTTGACCCACCAACCACTCTGAGAGATTTACGCCGAATTGTCGTTGAGGAGTGGGACAATTTGGACCAACAGTGTCTTGATGAACTTGTGGATAGTATGCCACGACGAATACAGGCATGCATCAATGCAAGAGGACGTGCTACTGGGTATTAGAGGTAGTGGTGTGTACTGCAATCTGGACCACAAATGCTGAAAGTCTAGCTGTATGATGGTACAACATGCAATGTGTGGGTCTCATGAGCAATAAAACGAGCTGAAATGTTGTTTGTGTTGATCTCTATTCCCTTTGTATTTAAAGGTTCCGGAACTCTTGGAACCGAGGTGATGCAAAACTTTTTTTGATGTGTGTATATGTACTGTATTTGGAGTTTCACTATTCACCTCGACTATTGTGAATTGTGACTGGGACCTGCCGTCGGTGCGCCTTTTAAGCTTACGCTAGATAAACGGTTAAATATACCGAGCGAAACCGGGATGGATAGCTAGTGTATTCATATTTCACGTTTCATAGAAGATTTATGTCTGCAATATAGATTAACATACATCAAACGTAATATCATACTTGACGTGCAACATCACATGAAGCAAATTCGAAAACATATCCAGATATAAGTGGCTTCGGTGGCGTAGTCGGTAGCATGCTGAGCTTCTATGCCCAAGATAGCGGGTTCAAATCCGGCCGTAGCCGTCGGATTTCTTAAGAGCGATAAAAATCCCTCAGTATGCCTTCCTTCGGAGGGGAAGTAAAGCCGGCGGTACCATGTCATAGATTTATGGCATGTTAAATAACCTTCCACTAATTACACCTGTGTGAAGCTAAATTGTATAGGTTAAGAATGTAAACAACGCTCTTAGGTTTCTACGTTCGTTGCCAAGAGCCGATTGCATTGGCGTCTAGTAGCTAAGTTCTGAACTAGGCCTAGTAGTCGTTGACGGTGGCGTTTGGCGGCAAAAGTAGGAAGTATTTGAAAAATTCAAATTTGCAGTCCCTACTTGAATTAAGAAAAACAGATACACACAGTAATACAGCCATAACAATTAACACCGGTTATCAGACAGATTCTACACACACCCAAAGTTTACGGGGCTACATGACCGCGTTGTCGCAGCCCCTAAACTGAGGAGCCAACCAACCAAAATCCAGATGTTCAGCAAAAAACATATACAGTACCAGTGCTTTTTTTTTCAGGGGGAACGCGGGGGTACGCACACCCCTTAAACATTTGAAAACGATTTAAGAAAATAAAAAGTGACAGTCAGTCTGAAAGACTAGACTTTGTATCATTTTAAATGCTACGAATGCTGAAAAATGCTAGAATGCTAGAAAGGCTCGCTTCGCTCGGAGCCAAAGACACTTGACATGTTAGAAAATTATCTGAATAATACTTATCTTCCTTATCTTGTTTCAATTTACTGTACTCGCAAACGGCAAGTGCAAACCAAGGGCAAAGCAAGGTCAAGCGCGCGGGATGCCGCAGAACTGTTCATGCTGACCAATTCTTACGCTCATAGTATAGTGATATTTTTAACGGTTTGCCCAGCGTAAGCCAAGTTTGTTTTCGACTTTTTCACTGAAATCGTTACTGCTTGGCTTCCTTTGATCATACATAAATCATTTTCTACAGAATCTTTCCTCGAGATATCCTTTACAGAATGGTGAAAACCGCATCAAAATCATCCAGTGGTTCTCGAGATTACCCGTAACATCAAAGAATCGGGGATTTTTGTCTTATACTAACGAAGTAGAGATTGTCGGGGTACACATGCACCAAGCGGTACTATGACGTCACACACCTCAGTGCATCTGGGTACATTTCGTCCCGTCACCGTAACGTAACGCCAGACCCCAGCGTAACGACGAAGTCGACAAGATCATTTAAAATGATAAAATATTGGTACATTTGTTCGGAAAATTTAACTTCCGACTTGAATGTTCACCGATCAGCTGGCGGCAACGCGCTGTTCACAACAGCTGGAGGAGATTTCGAGTAATCCTCTACTTAAAATGATCTGTCGAATCAGTTCCTTTTGGTCGGCCAAGACCGACTACAATATACAGGCTGAACAAAAAATGCTGCACTTGGAGGTCGGCATGCGGTTCCTCTTCGAAATTTAGGACAAAAGTTTATGTTGCAAAACTTAGTCCCGCCAATTGGTTTAACAGAAATGCGTGTTAAGGAACGAGGCTCTGGCAACGCTGTAACTGCAAGCAGCGTGGCCAAAAGCAGGTCGCAGAAACTTGGCGCTCTGCCGGAGCTTTCACTACACATTCTGATGCACTGCACGATGTGACAGTGTTGCCAGCTTCTCGTTTTCATACTTTTGTTTTCAAACAGCACCCGATCCAATTTTGCTATTGAAACTTTTGTCTTGCAATTGGATGAGGACTCTCATGCCGACCTCCAAGTGCGGCCTTTTTGTTTACCCTGGATAAGATATTTTAGTCGGTCTTGGGTCGGCAACTCGGCACTACGTTCTTATAGGCACGCAGGCTAATGTTTGGAGGCGGGATAGCTTGTTATTTTGTGCGTGTGGTTAGACATTTGGTGACTGTGGAATTTACTGTAAGCAGGACAGCAAAATGAGAAACTACCACAGTGCTTATATTCATTACACTTAATTTTAAAATGTAAAAGGATTAGAAATGCTGAGTGCAGTTACCTCCTTGACATGTTGACCACAAATAAATTAACCCAATGCAACCTTCCATTTAACATGTCAGCCCGAAAAGTAATAACCGAAATCTGCAAATTGCCGAAAAGTGCAAGATTGTGATGTTCTGTTGACTATAACTGAGAGTACCCCTTAAATTGTTTTTTAAAAAAAAGCATACACACTGATAGTCAGCCTGAAAGATTAGACTTTATATCATTTTAAATGCTACAAATGCTACAAATGCTGCCTGAACTCAAAGTCCTTTAACAAAAAAAAAAGCAAAAAAAAAGAAAGAAAGTGCAAATCAAGGTCAAAGGAGGTAGCTGGCTGGATGGCGTCACACTCACCGGAGCGCGCGGGGAAAGGAGGAAGCTCAAGCAGTACTATGACGTCACACACGTCAGTGCATTCTCGGTACATTTCGTCCCATCACCGTAACGTAACGCCAGACCCCAGCGAAGTCGACATAATCACGTAAAATGATAAACAAGATGTTCAGGAAAGAACATATAGCCTACTTTCTCCTAAAGGCATGGGTATTGTAATAACTCTTTGTCCTTTTCAAGGAGTATGATTGAATGTTGGTTGTAGCAGCTTGTTGAAATACAACGTGCTATAGGGATATTAAACATGAATATGAGGTGCCCTTTGCTAGTGCTACCTCTGTACCAAATTTCGTTCAATTCGGTTTCACCGTGTTTGAATTGATAGGGAGAATCGATTTGCACACATACATGGCCACCATCTGCAAACTATTGGGCTGATGTTCTTGCAGTTTGGTCAGAATATGTTTCCCACATAAAGATATGGTGTTGAAAAATTTGGTAGAGACTAGATTATTAGGTTGGTCGTAATTACATTTTTGCTTTTAACATTTGGGTGGCCGCGATTACGTTTCCGTCAAGATAGCGGTGGTATAAAACATGACACTGAGGTGCCCTTTGCTAGTGCTACCTCTGTACCAAATTTCGTACTATTCGGTTTCACCGTGTTCGAATTGGTAAGGGGAATCGATTTTCACCCAAAGATGGCCGCCATCCGCAAAATATTAGGCTAATGACCTATTAGTATGGTCAAAGGATGCTCCCTCCATAAAGGTATGTTGTTGCTAAATTTGCTAGAGATCGGATGATTAGGCTAATCGTAATTTGATTTAAGCTTTGAACATTTGTGTGGCCGCCATTACGTTTCCGTCAAGATGGCGGCGATATAAAACATGACACTGAGGTGCCATTTGCTAGTGCTACCTCTGTACCAAATTTCGTTCATTCGGTTCCACCGTGTTCGAATTAATAGGGGGAATCAATTTTGACATGGAGATGGCCGCCATCCGCAAACTATTAGGCTAATGACCTATTAGATTGGTCAAAGGATGCTCCCTCCATAAAGGTATATTGTTGCAAAGTTTGGTAGAGATCGGATGGTTATGTTAGTCGTAATTTGATTTAAGCTTTAAACATTTGTGTGGCCGCCATTACGTTTCTGTCAATATGGCGGCGATATAAATCATGACACTGAGATGCCCTTTGCTAGTGCTATCTCTGAACCAAATTTCGTTCCATTCGGTTTCACCGTGTTTAAATTAAAAGGGGGAATCGATTTTGACACAAAGATGGCCACCATCCGCAAACTATTAGGCGAATGACCTATTAGATTGGTCAAAGGATGCTCCCTCCATAAAGGTATGTAGTTGCAAAATTTGGTAGAGATCGGATGATTAGGTTAATTGTATTTTGATTTGAGCTTTGAACATTCGTGTGGCCGCCATTACGTTTCAGTCAAGATGGCGGCGATATAAAACATGACACTGAGGTGCCCTTTGCTAGTGCTACCTCTGTACCAAATTTCGTTCCATTCGGTTCCACCGTGTTCGAATTAATAGGTGGAATCAATTTTGACATAAAGATGGCCGCCATCCGCAAACTATTAGGCTAATGACCAATTAGATTGGTCAAAGGATGCTCCCTCCATAAAGGTATGTTGTTGCAAAGTTTGGTAGAGATCGGATGGTAATGTTAGTCGTAATTTAACATAAGCTTTGAACATTTGTGTGGCCGCCATTACGTTTCTGTCAATATAGCGGCGATATAAAACATGACACTGAGATGCCCTTTACTAGTACTACCTCTGTGCCAAATTTCGTTCCATTCGGTTTCACCGTGTTTGAATTAATAGGGGGAATTGATTTTCACACAAAGATGGCCGCCATCCGCAAACTATTAGGCTAATGACCTATTCATTTGGTCAAAGGATGCTTCCTCTATAAGGGTATGTTGTTGCAATATTTGGTAGAGATCGGATGATTAGGTTAATCGTAATTTGATTTAAGCTTTGAATATTTGTGTGGCCGCCATTACGTTTCCGTCAAGATGGCGGCGATATAAAACATGAGACTGAGGTGCCTTTTATTAGTACTACCTCTGTACCAAATTTCGTTCCATTCGGTTGCACCGTGTTCGAATTAATAGGGGGAATCGATTTTCACACAAAGATGGCCGCCATCCGCAAACTATTACGCTGATGACCTATTAGTTTGGTCAAAGGATGCTCCCCCCATGAAGGTATGTTGTTGCAAAATTTGGTAGAGATCGGATGATTAGGTTAGTCGTAATTTGATTTAAGCTTTGAACATTTGTGTGGCCGCCATTACGTTTCCGTCAAGATGGCGTCGATATAAAACATGACACTGAGGTGTCCTTTGCTAGTGCTACCTTTGTACTAAATTTCGTTCAATTCGCATTCACCGTGTTCGAATTGATAGGGGGGGACAGACATTCAGAGTACACACACACACACACACACACAGACTCACACACATACACACACACAGACAGACACACTTTTTTTTTCGCCCTGTAGTGATCTCATAAGTCTACTTTCATTTTTTGCAAAAATCGAAAGTAGGCTAAAAAGCTCTGCAGTACAACCCCTGTAATCCGTCACCTTTGGGACTGAGCAAGGATCATGTAAGTATATGAGATTCGTCACTTTTCTTTATAGAATTTCCGAGAGAGAACACCGCCTGAGGCTATGGATTGTACTGGCAAGTCTGGCAACATAAAAAGTAAAAAGCCATATGAATGTAGCCTTTATTACACGTAAATGAACAGTATGTTCTGGAATGAGTTATTGATTATTGATGAAAATAACACAAACATAACTGCGCCTTTCGTTAGGCGCTGAAATATACGTCCAGATAGGAAAATAATACATTTTGATATATATCATTGTTGGCAATAGATTGGTCACGAAGGACACAGTTATGCCGTTCTAGAGCTTAATTCACCTCTAGGCTAATTAAAAATGTTCTCTTACTCTTCAGAATTGTTTGGGATATTCGATGAATATAAAGAAAACTGTCCAAATGCACACACTACATTGCCATAACCTCACTTTTTGCCTAGCATGTCGGCTGCCACCCACCCCTCCCCGTAGCCCTAAACCACACATTTTATTGCAATGCAAAGGAGAATGGGTAAGAAAACAAACAAGAGATGAAATGCACACATTTATTCTCTATATATTAGCCTACTTTCGATTTTTGCAAAATATGAAAGTAGACTTATGAGATCACTACGGGGCCATAAATTGTGTGTCTGTCTGTGTGTATGTGTGTGTGTGTGTGTGTGTGTGTGTGTGTGTGTGTGTGTGAGTGTGTGTACTCTGAATGTCTGTTCCCCCCCCCCCCTATCAATTCGAACACGGTGAAACCGAATTGAACGAAATTTGGTACAGAGGTAGAACAAGCAATGGGCACCTCAGTTTCATGTTTTATATCGCCGCCATCTTTACCAAATCTGAATGGCGGCCACTCAAACGTTCAAAACGTAAAATCAAATAGCGACTAACTAAATTATCCGATCTCTACCAAATTTGGTAATAACATACCTTCATATAGGACGCATCTTGTGACCAAACTACAAGGTCATCCGCCGTACCATTTCAGGATGGCGGCCGTGCGAATTATGCAAACTTTATAATCCATATCATGGGACCCACCAGTTCCGATTATCGAGCCGAGAATCGATTTAACTGTTCTAAAGGAAGAGCCACGTTTGAAATTAAAAGTTTATTTTGTAATACTATAGTGCAGAAGTGATTTTAAAAAGCTGAGCCGTCTCGGTAAGAAGACAAGATGGCAGCGGATATCTTGTGCCTGACTTATATTTCACTAATTTGAGTATTGCATGCAATATAGCGTACTGATACAAAATAAATAAACTTAGTATGAAATGCTTTATACATAAATAATATACTCCACTGATGAAATCGTTAGGTCTAAATCATTATTTGCAAACAAGTTCTATGTAAGTCATTTAATATAGATCAATGTCCGTTTGCACAAATGGCTCCGTGGTAAAGCGTTAGTCTGTCATTCATATGCCTATGGTTCAAACCCCATCAGAGTTTGGTTTTTTGCTTGAAATTTTACATATTTGTTGCTTTGTAATGACTCAGACATTTTAAAATTAAGCCTTATATTGTGCATATTACGGTGCAAAACATATATTTAATTGAAACATAATTCGCCAGCAGATTTGCTCGAGACATCTAGCAGCCAAAAAGGTAACTGCACGCCGGCCTACTTATTAACTTCCAGATTTTATTGAAAAGTTTCTTCTTATGGCCGCTAGAATGCACTCGCCCTGTTAGGATTATATTGTTCGATATTTCTCCACTAGATTTCACGACCGGTCTACATGGGACTCCATTGATAGTATACCATTGGCATTCTATGCGCATCGAATTTGAAGAATGACAGGATGATACTATGATACATTTTTACTTCTTATTTTAAAGGGTTTGTTACAGCCTATTGTGCGTTATTTGAAAATGTTATTTGAAGTAAAGAACAAAACGATTTCACATAGTAACTGAATTCTAGCCGCTGGTACTAGTTCAGGTTATTAATACTTTTATTTCAGGCAAATAGCAATCGAAAATATCCACATAGTTTGTATACACACGTCTCTGTAGGGACATGGAAAGATTTGTTAATTCAATTAGGGTTGTGAAAGCCATGCACAACCAGACGTGTAAAGACATGCCTCAACTCAAAGTTGGATGTTGCCCACGGCAGGTCGATTATGTAATAATAACAATAATAATAATGTTATTTGTTTTACGACCCTTTTAACTACTGCAGCTTTTAGATACGCCGGGGTGCCGGAATTTTGGCCCGAAGGGGATCTTTAACGTGCCAGTAAATCTACTGACACGGCTCCCTCGCATTTGTGCACCCTCAAATGCCAGCTGACGGCGCCAGGATACGAACCTGCAACCTAGGGCCCAGCAAGCGAGAACGTTACCGCAGAGCCACGCAGCCAGTCCGGTCGATTATGTCTCCAGATCCATAACATTCTTGAGATACTTCTTATCTATCTTTCTTCAATGATGGTAGTAGTTTTTTTCTAGGTTGTGGCGTTTGGTAGAGGTAAATAGTTTCTAAGGTCTTCAACCAAGAAATGATTCTATTATACTCTTTGATAATAATAACGAGTTATAACTATACTCATACATTTAGGAGAAAGTAGGCTATATGTTCTATACTGAACATCTTGTTTTTTTTCGAGAGTAGTCCATATTTCCCACTTGTTTTACACGTGGTCAACACCAGGAAGATGAAAATTGCCGTATTGTTCTTACTATCATTATAATTCTTACATCCCGGTGCTTGGCAATTTTTCCTCCCTTGCAGTGGCATGATTGACTCTCAATTCAATTCAAATAAGCAATCAAAATAGCCTACTGAACAAATCAAAACAACCAACAACAGCACGAGGAAAATCGATCAAAACAGACTATTCCCGCTTCCGCCAGTCGGTTTGATGTGAACGTTCATGAGTGCCAACTACGGAACCTTAGTGCTAAAATTAATTCCTCATTGGTTGGCAGAACATCCAGTACAGGGCCTTACCCCGACCCACGCGCTCCCTATGAACTGTCATCCCCCTGGGACTGAGGGTATGGCCGGAGCGCAAACAATGGTCGGATTATCAGAAAATACCCAAATATACGGATTTACATTAAAATAAACAATCTCTGAACTCAAGATATCAGGGTTCGTTTCCTTTCCTTCTTTCTTGGTAGAACCACGTCCACAATGCGTTGTCAAGTCATTCAAGTTTAGGTTTTTAATGTTTTGGGATCCTTACATGTACATGTTGCAATGTATTTCCGATTTCTTCTCCAATCCTTCATTGTCATAACGCCTACATTGAATTCCTTGGCAGTATTTTAGGGAGTGATTCCCCATTGTCCAGTCTTCGTAGCACCTCTAATTTTTCTTTTAATGAAAGAGTACCGTGTTTATTTTCCACTCCTGACATTTTGTAAAAACACGCACAATAATAATTGATAATTGTTTATACCATTTAAATTATTTATTTTATTTATCGTATGGCTCTTAGTGCCGGGAGTGTCCGAGGACATGTTCGGCTCGCCTGAGTCTGTAGCTGCTTCCAGCGGATACCCAAACGGGTGAGCTACACGTTCCGTTCAATTTCAAGTAGTTCCAACTTTCGCCACCAGTTATCAATGATACCTAGTGGTGAACGTTGGAACTTTGATAGAGCGTTCTGACGAAATCTAACCTAACAAATTTTGCTTTACACAAGTTTAGTCTGTGAAAGGATCTTTTACATGCCATAAATCTATGACATGGGACCGCCGGCTTTACTTCCCCTCCGAAGGAAGGCATACTGAAGGATTTTTAACGCTCTTAAAAAATCCGACGACTTCGGCCGGGTTTGAACCCGCTATCTTGGGCACAGCAGTTCAGCATGCTACCGACTACACCATTCGGGACCCATGCAAGCGAAGCCGGGTTCGCTGCGTGCGTTTGTAGCCTCTCAGCTCCCATTTTGGGGCCTTTAGAGCTATAACAAGGTGAGGACAGGATTAGTGTTGACTTAATGGGTTTAATTTGTTGGGTATGGTAGGATTTAGTCTTAATTGGTCAGGATATGACCTGAGGGAAGGTGGTGAGAAGGAGAAGGATTTAGGGAAGGGTGGGTTAGGGTCAGTAGCGGCTGGTGAAGAAAAATTGTGGGTGTACACTCCTAAAAAAAAAATCTAAATTTGATGCATATCTAAGCATACAAAATAACTGTCTCCTCACTATGTTACTCTATTTTGTATGCTTAGATATGCATCTAGTGGCACTTGGAGTTGGTTTTTCGACACCTCGATATTTTGCTGTTCTATGTTCCCTCCTGAATGCACAATGAAGCTGTTGTCTGATTTGTTACTTTCCTAGTACTTGTAATTCCAATTCTGCATTCATGTAGGCTTTTGATTGTTCACATTTGTCGATTTTAGTTAGATTTCATTAGAAAGCTACCTATTGCAAAGGGTACCATTTCGACATCCGGAAAAAATTGACATATCTTCGCGTTTTACATCCCACAGATCCCAAAACCACCGTCAGTTCAAAAGTTAATATTATAATGTATATGTACAGGCCTACATAAAATATAACCATTCAAAATTTCGGTCGGGTTCGCTAACGGGCAAAATCGGACCAAGGGGTTGGAAATGGGGGGGGAGTGCAATATTGCTATAACTTTTGGAATAAGGGCCAAATGCTTATCTTCGTAAGTTTGACCAAAGGGGTGGGGAAAATGGAGATTTTAGAGAAAAGAAATCATACCTCCCTTAATAGGCACAATATCAAAACAGTTTAAAATGGCCAATACCCCTCTAAAATGTAACAACATTTTTTTGCCTGAAAGAATATTTGATATGACCCACCCTTGCACCAAGGGATGAGCAAAATGTTTCAGGTATTATAAGAAGATGCTGTATGCTAAACATGTGTAACTTTCGCAGGTATACTGTACAACAATTGGCAAATTTAGTGAATTCCAAGCATTTTTCTTTGCCCGGTGAAATCTACCTCCGCTTCCAGCGTGCAGAGAGGGATTTTCTTTTCTTGTGCACGTAGCACGACTTTAAGCACGGTAAACAATACATCCAGTTGGTTAGTTCACAGCCACAAGCCCACTCATACTAACTTGCTGTAACTTCATCATGGAATAAGCGATTCCTAACCTTCGCTTTGTACAGGGATGTTTGAATTAAATTCAGGTTTGGAATAGGTCTTCCCATTTCTTATTATATGGCCACCTTTTCTTGCAGAGTAAGTAAGTTGAGACGATGTAATAGCCTGAACAGTAGCGATAATAATCCCGAATCCCACCTCGGCCGTCCTGAAAATGATTTTCGTGGTTTTTCATTTTTATCACTAGGCAAATACCGGGACGGTTCCTTTCAGGCCAACGGTCAAAATCTCTTCTTTGACCCTGAATTAGACCCATGTTTGCGGTCACATGTCACCATCCCCAGTTGCATTTGCTGAAAAAGTGTGTTTGCCTCCCAGACACCATCCTTCCGACGGTAGAGGAACGATCCTAGCTATGTCAGTGGGTGAAGCCAAGCTGGGAGGATAAGCTATCAAATACGTAATAATGCACACGCACTCAAATATTCCACACTTAAGAAACACACTTGTGACAAATACTTGCCACGTCCAAGATCAACAAGATAATAGGCTGCGTTAATCCTCCAAATTACTGGACCTTAAAAATCTGTAAATTATAAAGAAATGTAATGAAACTGAATTCACTGTTACAACTATAGACTATATAATATCATACAGTTGGCTGCATGATTGTGGTTTTTTAAATGCACATTGAAAATCAAATGGCAGTGGCGCTAGCTGCGTAAAGACACAACCTTTCAAACCACTTCAATCTGCGCATGAAACTCTACTTGGTACAACAATTCACCAACAGATAGTGCGGTAGCTCCTACACGCTAGCGGTCATCGCTTCTTCGTCTGTCAATCAGATGCGACAGGAGATGGAAAAAAAACGGAGCATGCGCAGTTCAATTCGCCAGGCAAGGATTTGGCTCCGATTCTGTTATAGTAAACACACATCCCCGCTCCCCTCTTGCCATCCCCTCTCCTGCCGTCAAGCCTAACGCTGGCTACAATTTTGCAGGTGGCGAACGGCGATATTTGATGATGCCCGAGTCAGCACACAAGCAACGTGCAGTGAGGCGCAACGAACGCGGTACATTTAAATGTAAAAAAGCGGTATTCTGGACATTTGTTAACGCTTTATACTACCATAAAATCTTATATTAATTTTTATATTCGTAAAATTCAAATGTGAACGGCAATTTTTCAAGAATGGGTGTGCACTGGCTCCAGGGCGAATACCCAGAAACCGCCACTGGTTAGGGTGCAGCTAGCATTAATGAATCGAAGTGAGCCTAAGCTCTTGGCATACTTTGAAGTTAACAAGTCAAGAAGAAGAAGAAGAGTAAGGACAGTTGTCTACATGCCAGTGGCATCGTGCAGAGGGCCCGCGGCCCGCTGACTAGCGCTTAAAGACAGCCCAGCGGGGCTAACGAAGTGACCCGAATACTCACGACCACAACCGATCATCCATCCCCCTCGAGACAGACCAGCGGAACAGTCAGCTGTTCCTCGATGAGACAGACCAGCCCAGCGGGGCAATAAGACCGTACCCGAAACTTCGCAACCTAGACCGATCATTAGGGCTAGGAATTTTATGTAAATACATATTCTTTCCCTTTGCTTCTACATAACTAAAATGCTAAATGTCCATGAATTAGAACCATAGCTATCATATAATTGCACTTTATTGTTACATATCTGATCACAATGACATTTGTTTTACATATTTTTAATGTAACATTACATATTCAGTGTTTTTATTTTATATATTTGATCAAAATGAAATTTTTTAAACATAATTTCACTTTATGTATTTAAAATTACATATTCTGTGTCTTACTGTAAAAAAAGTATTGATTCTAAACAGTCTGTATGACAATATTTGTTCACTAGAAACTCGGGTAGCCTACACGAAACGAATTTCCAAGCAAATTCATAAGCTTTTGAGAAAGCACAAGGGAAGAATATCAAGAAATATATCAGTGGAGTTAAGTGGATGGGAATTCACGTAGCACCCTGCTGGAGACTCAGCGGCTGGACTTCAGTTTATTTCAGTTGTCCAGTGAGTGCCTGAGACTCTACTTTTCACCTGTTAAACCTCCCACCCCGGAAACAAAAAGTGCTCCTCAAAATACTTATTGTTGACTTCCTAAACATTTTCTCAGCCACAATGAAATGTATTTATCTTTGCTATAATATGGGCATGCTTAATTAATTAATTAATTCATTAATTATTGTACACCACTTTTGTTGTATTGTTATTGTTTTAAGGGGAGGAACAGCAAGGTTATCTGCCCCGTACCACACTTTATTTTGCATAAAAATATAACGAATAAAATTAGGAATCTTCAAGCAATATCATGTGTAATATATCATTTATGTAAAAATCAAATTAATATTACATATTTCACCTACTATAATTACATAAATAAGTACATATTTTTCATGTTGATATTATTATGTCTCAGGCACTATCTGGACAACTGAAATAAACTAAATTCCAACCGGTGAGTCTCCAGCAGGGTGCTACGTGAAATCCCATCCCCTTATCTCCACTAATATATTTCTTGATATTCTTCCCTGACCCTTTCTCAACAGCTTATGAATTGCTTCGAAAATCCGTTTCACGTAAGTACCGTACCGTACCTGAGTTTCTAGTGAACAAATATTGTCGTACAAACTGTTTAGAATTACCCAATAATTCATTTCATCTCTCATTATCTCCTCTCATGAGGTTGGCGTCAGGAAGGGCATACGGCCGTAAAAACCATCCGCCACAACTACATCCATGGCATCTCATCCCCGACCCCTTTGGAAAACGGAAATAATAAGGGGTAGACATACATACACTGTTTAGAATTACCGTATATTTCACTGCGATTTTTTTTTACAGTAAGAGACAGATATGTAATTTTAAATAAAAGCAAAATTATGTTTAAACGAAATGTCATTTCGATCAAATACCGGTATGTAAAATCACAGAATATGTAATTTTACATTAAAAATTAAAAATATGTAAAACAAATGTCATTGTGATCAGATATGTAACAATGAAATGTAGTTATGACAGCTAAGGTAGTGGAGATAAGGGGATGGGACATTTAGCAATTTTAATTATGTAGAAGCAAAGGGAAAGAATGTGTATTTACTTAAAATTCCTAGCCCTAATGATCGGTGTAGGTTGTGAAGTTTCGGGTACGGTCTTATTGCCCCGCTGCGCTGGTCTGTCTCAACGAGGAACAGCTGACTGCCCCGCTGGTCTGTCTCGAGGGGGATGGATGATCGGTTGTGATCGTGAGTATTCGGGTCACTTCGTTAGCCCCGCTGGGCTGTCTTTAAGCGCTAGTGCCCGCTGGGCTCCACCCCGGAAGGGGCCGGCCATGGCCGTCCCTCCGAGCAGGCGCGCAGCGATGCAGCGGGACAAGAGGGGCGATGAGTGTGTACCTGGAGTGTGGGGGAGCTAATTAGCAGGTAATTAGCTGCTGTAGGATATGTAAAATACTTGTGAGGGCACCGAAGCCGAACACCATTTAAATAAAATTACTGTACAGGACTGTAACGAACACAGAAGAACAAAGTCGTAAAACTAACGAACAATAAGCACCAAATAATTCACAGTGCAGTACGTACTGTAAAATAAAAAATTATACGAGTCTTACAGTAGTCGCATATGAAGTGTAACATGTGACATGTTATCCTACTATGTGTGTCCCGGGAGTGCAAATCCCTTGTTGACAGTGAACTTTGTTGGTCATTGAAATAACTACTCGTAAACTCCAGTGCCAAATCCTGACCGTAATGAATCATAATTGTTATTTGCCGCGGCGGAAGCAATCCACTGACTACCTGATGCGAGGTGCGCTCTATACCGGCCAGTTAGTGAACTCATGCCAGCAATGTTATTGAAAATGGCCTCTTTTTGCCAATCAGCGCACTGCCAAGTTTAGGCGCGATTAAAAAATTAGGTGTGCGGAAGGTATATTAAATGTGTTTCTCCCAGTGATATGTTTAGACCAACGAAGTTTCAATTATTGTTAGTAGTCGGCGTTAATATACTGAATTCCTACGTTGTTTGGAGTGTTTGTTGATGCGATATAGAATCCACATAGCCACATGAACTACAGTACGTCGTTGTACCGATCTCCGCCACCGCGTGGAAAGATGTTACACATCAATCAAGATGTTCAGTAAAGAACATATAGCCTAATTTCTCCTAAATGCATGAGTATTGTTATAACTCTTTGTCCTTTTCAAGGAGTATAATTGAATGTTGGTTGTAGTAGCTTGTTGAAATACAACGTGCTATAGGGATATTAAACATGAATATGAGGTGCCCTTTGCTAGTGCTACCTCTGTAAAAAAAAATCTTTCATTTCGGTTTCACCGTGTTTGAATTGATTTGGGGAATGGATTTGCACACATACATGGCCGCTATTTGCAAACTATTGGGCTGATGACCTTGTAGTCAGTCATAGGAGGCTTTCTACAGAAAGGCATGTTGTTGCAAAATCTGGTAGAGATCAAATTATTAGGATGGTCGTAATTTGATTTAAGCTTTAACATTTGGGTGGCCGTCATTCCGTTTCCGTCAAGATGGCGGCGATATAAAACATGACACTGAGGTGCCCTTTGCTAGTGCTACCTCCGTACCAAACTTCGTTCAATTCGGTTTCACCGTGTTTGAATAGATAGGGGGAATCGATTTGCACACATACTTGGCCACCATCTGCAAACTATTGGGCTGATGATCTTGCAGTTTGGACAGAATATGCTTCCCACATAAAGAAATGTTGTTGCAATATTTGGTAGAGACTAGAGTATTAGGTTGGTCGTAATTACATTTTAGCTTTTAACATTTGGGTGGCCGTGATTACGTTTCCGTCAAGATGGCGGTGATATAAAACATAACACTGAGGTGCCCTCTGCTAGTGCTACCTCTGTACCAAATTTCGTTCCATTCAGTTTCACCGTGTTCGAATTAATAGGGGGAATCAATTTTCACACAAAGATGGCTGCCATCCGTAAACTATTAGGCTGATGACCTATTAGTTTGGTCAAAGGATGCTCCCCCATTAAAGGTATGTTATTGCAAAATTTGGTAGAGATCGGATGATTATGTTAGTCGTAATTTGATTTAAGCTTTGAACATTTGTGTGGCCGCCATTACGTTTCCGTCAAGGTGGCGGCGATATAAAACATGACACTGAGGTGCCCTTTGCTAGTACTACCTCTGTACCAAATGTCGTTCCATTCAGTTTCACCGTGTTCGAATTAATAGGGGGAATCAATTTTCACACAAAGATGGCTGCCATCCGTAAACTATTAGGCTGATGACCTATTAGTTTGGTCAAAGGATGCTCCCCCATTAAAGGTATGTTGTTGCAAAATTTGGTAGAGATCGGATGATTAGGTTAGTCATAATTTGATTTAAGCTTTGAACATTTCTGTGGCCGCCATTACGTTTCCGTCAAGATGGCGGCGATATAAAACATGACACTGAGGTGTCCTTTGCCATTGCTACCTTTGTACCAAATTTCGTTCAATTCGCGTTCACCGTGTTCGAATTAATAGGGGGAATCAATTTTCACACAAAGATGGCCGCCATCCGCAAAATATTAGGCTAATGACCTATTAGTTTGGTCAAAGGATGCTCCTTCCCATAAAGGTATGTTGTTACAAATTTTGGTAGAGATTGGATGATTAGGTTAGTCGTAATTTGATTTAAGCTTTGAACATTTCTGTGGCCGCCATTACGTTTCCGGCAAGATGGCGGCGATATAAAACATGACACTGAGGTGCCCTTTGCTAGTACTACCTCTGTACAAAATTTCGTTCCATTCGGTTTCACCGTGTTCGAATTAATAGGGGGAATCGATTTTCACACAAAGATGGCCGCCATCCGCAAACTATTAGGCTGATGACCTATTAGTTTGGTCAAAGGATGCTCCCCCCATAAAGGTATGTTGTTGCAAAATTTGGTAGAGATCGGATGATTAGGTTAGTAGTGGAGTAAGGCGGTTTCTGCCCCACTTCAAAACCCCGTTATTACCACTACTAAGCCTCAGCCATGTTAAATATCTCTTGAACGCATGGTCCGATTTTGACAAATGAGGTATTGTTGGACTCGGGCTGACGTCCTCTTTGCTATGGACCACTCGTTATATTTTTCAAAATTTTTTTGAAAATTTTTGTTTTCGAAAATAGGCGATAGTTTGAAAACCAAACAGGATAGAACGTTGTGCCATGGCTCAAACGAACAGTCTTTATGACCTTTATTTTTTGTAATAAAAAATTTTTATTTTTTATATTTTTTTGAAAACACTCGAATTTTGAAAATCCTATATTTTGGAAACTAGGAACTCTACAAAAAAAATTGTTTAACGTAAATCAATGGTCCCTACCCCCTCTACCCCCAAAATAAATTTCAAGTCTCTAGAATGAAAACCTGCAGTAGTGGGGTAGTGGGGGAGCTGCTTATAAAAGCAAGTGGTGAGCCCCTGCGACCTTGGAATGGAAAGAGCCATGCTAGGAGGGCGTGCTTGGATTCGTTTTTTTCGTCTCGTCGTGCTCTTTACGGGAATGTCGGTGTCGAAAATGTGAAAATCTGGAAACACAGTCTTTTTGGGGTAAAAACGTGATTTTAGACTTTTTGCTATATCTCACGAACCAATAACGCTAGAGGCGTGTTCGACAGGTCCAAGGACTCGGGGTAACGTCCTCTCTCCTATGGACCACTCGTTATAATTTTTAATAAAATTGGAAACTCGATTTTGGGGTAAACACATGTTTTTTGTGATTTTGCCGATATCTCACGAAGCAATAACGCTAGAGGCATGTACGACGGGTCCAAGGATTCGGGCAGACGTTCTCTTTGCTATGAACTACTCGTTGTAATTTTTAAAAATTTTGGAAACGCGATTTTGGGGTAAACACGTGTTTTTTGTGATTTTTGCCGATATCTCACGAACTAATAACGCTAGAGACGTGTACGAGGTGTCCTAGGACTCGGGCTAACGCCCCCTTTCAAATGTGGTAGATATTTTTTTTAAAAAAAGATAATTCACAAAGGGCCTAACGCCGTACATGTTGAAAAAAAATCATTACCGTTACCTGTTTATAATGTTTATAAAGCGTGGTGGTTGAGAGAGACGATACGGCTGGGTATGTGTGTGTTTCAACGAACCTGTCGCTAACCACAAGGACCATGCTTAATAGAACAATCGCTATTTCGGCGGATCGGTGTATGACAGAGCGAGCGTGCGTTTTTCCTGATATTTTACCTTTAACGTGTAAACGGTGATGAGAACTAGGTTCTATGTTGGTCGAAGCGAGTATCGAAAACAAACGAGCAGGAGGTGAAGGTCATTTGAGCTTATTGGAAGGCTCCGATCTGACTTGACAACAGGTGCAATGGAAAAAAATGACCATGACGCTTGAAGGTGAAATAATCTGACCATTGTGGTGGCAGGGAAGTGCGAAAGGCGTGCACACATGTGAAACCACAGGCATGCTAAACCAGTGACATTCTGTCTTGCTTCGTACGTGACAAAATGCAAGTCCATGTGACATTTGATCTACCGCAGGTGTTCGTCTGAGACGTTATCTGTCCACGTGCGCGATAACTGTTAACAAGTTACATCCTGTCTGGCTTCGTACGTGACAAAATGCAAGTTCAGGTGAAATTTGATCCGGCACAGGTGTTCGCTTGGGTGTTATCTGTCCACGTGCACGATAAGAGAATGTTCAAAGCGTGGGAATCGCTGAATCAGTAAAAAGTATGATGCAACTTGTCGGAATGATGTCACAACCAATAGATAGGCAAGAGCTGCAAACAGTAGTGGTGGGAGGTGAAGGGAGGGAGAGGGGAGGGGTAATGTATGAGAGAACACAGGAGGAAAGGGAAAGACAAACATGTATGAACATGCATGAAGCGCGGGGCGCTGTACACATAGAGCTAAAGGTGGTGTACAACATGTGTGAATAAATAAAAAGTACACAGGTTCACACAACATGTAATTTATTGATCCAAGAATTAAACGTAGAGTTAAACCCTAACCATTTGACGTAGAGTTTATTTCCTTTTTGTTTCAACACTTTTTCCACAAGGTAATGCTGAGGAAATGCTGTTTTCTGAAGTTCATGGAGATAAAATCTACCTTTTATGGGTTGATGGTTGAGGTCCTCGAGTAAATAGGTGACTGGACTGTCCAAGTAGACTCGACGAATTCGAAATAGTTCAGTCCCCCACTGAGGCGTGTAGCCCTTATTGAAGGCAGACTTAAATTTGCTCACACGAACAAAATCCCCAATGTTCAGTCGGTGACGTTTAGGATCGGCTGTTTTTATGGGGTTAAACAGTTTATCCAATCGCTGAATATTTTTAGTTACGAGACGTGGCTTGGTCCCAATCGTTCTATGTTTGGTGTCATTGTAACGTGATACTAGCTCAGGTAACATGTCCAACCAGCGATAACTGCCCTGAGCGGTAAACGCTTTCCACATATGGGTTTTCAATGTTCGGTTGAACCGCTCGACCACACTGGCTTTGAGATTGCTGTACGTGGTGTAATGGTGAATATCCTTAGATTTGAGAAAACTGGAGAAATCCTTGTTGAAAAATTCTTTCCCCTGGTCAGTTTGTAGCAACTGAGGTTGACGTTGGGAGTGTTGAATAATATGTTGAAAGGCCTTGGTAACTAGTGGGCCAGACTTGCGACGCACAGGTTCAACAAAGGCCATTTTGGAATAGACATCAATGACGGTCAACATATAGCGTACACCGTCGTTAACGCCAGCATAGGGTATCATTTCAACCAAGTCAGCCTGCCAAAGTTCATCCACACCTCGTGAAATCACCTTGAGTCGCGGATAGTGACGCCTAGCTGGGCGATGCAACTCGTGAGCAATACCCATTTTAATGGGTGAGGGCTTAAACAATAATTTTGGCATTTCGAAGTTCTTGTTCAATTTCTTGAATTTCCCAATCGTGACCGGTATGGCCAGCTTGACGTGAGGCATGCAACAACTGTAGCCGCTGGACGAGCTTATTGGGATTGTGCCAGTAGGTAACATCCACAAGGGGTTTTAATGGTTTAAATGTCACTCCCGAAGCGGACACTTTACGACGAGTACTTTGACTGGTGGGAAACATTTTTGCAATGATGGTTTTATATTTTTGAGATATATTGGCATTCACTTGTTGCGTGGGATCATACTGTCTTTTGTGAGCATGGGTATCCAATAAAATGGATTTATATTTGTCAAGATCCTCTGACGTATAATCATGGGAAGAGGGGGTCCGAGAAAAGAGCAGCTTTAACAGTCCTGGCGTTAATTTATAGTTGATGTTTTTAATGACAGCTTTAGTACGAGCAAATTTAATGGATGAATCGCCAATTTTAAAACTATCATTCTCATAGCGAACACCATACGTGGTATCTGTGTTTCCAATAAATAGATCGGTGAAATAGGGTTCCAATGTTGATCCATAATATTTTATTAAAATGGTTTTCAGTTGAGCTTTATGTTGAGGGGTGGCCAAGAGTTGTGAAAACGGAGACGCCCTGGAAGGGCAAGGTGTTTCGACCATGGCCAAGGATTTCTTTTTTCTCAAAAACTCTGCAAGGGGTGCGGCCTTTTTTTGAGGTGTAAACACTTGTTCCTCCTCATCCTCAACTTCACTAACACTAGTCAAATCTTCCTGTTCCTCTTCCTCTTCCTCAGGGTCCTCGTGCAGCGTCTGCGTGGCTTGTGAAACGGTGGGTAGCGTTTCAGATGGCTTGAAAGAGGGTTTCAACATGGCTTTTAGCGGAGGTGCTAAATGTTGTTGAATAAACAAAGCATGATTGGCACGTGATTGTTTCAATTGACGAAACTTTTGGCGAATAGTATGTTTTGCTTTAATAATATGCTTTTTCAATTGACTCTCTGCTAACGCCATGGTGTCTTGACAAATGACTTGATGGGGAATGAGACAGGGCCTTAAATAGCAATAAAATGATCAAACCCTAAGCGATACCGTCCTTGGTTGAGTTCACTTTGTTTGTCAATCACTAAACAGGCATGACGTTGAGTGTTCCAGCACTTGGCACACAATTCTGTAAACATTTGAAAGGTCATATCCGGATTCACATGTTCATTATAAATGTGACGACTGTTCCTCTCGTCCTGACGAAATAAAACAATGACATTGGCATTGTCACGAATCAACTGTTTGGACATTTTAGAATACGTTTGCCCAAGATAGAAGCAATCGATATGTTTGTGTCGACCCATGCTGAAATAGCTTTGAATGATGCCTTGACGTTCAGTGGATACATCATCGAAAATCATGAGTGAATCAGGCTTTACCTCATCCGGTGAAATCACATTTTCTTGCATGGAAAATGTAAAATAACCCATATTCTCTTTTTGTAATCCAGACATGACTTGATCCAGAAACACGTAAAGGGGTTGGTAGAGAGATTTTGCAAAAATATAAATATTTTGAAAACGCAGACCATTGGGCGCTGTGATGAGCGTTAGCAAAAGATTTGTCTTTCCACAGCCGGAAGGCCCCACAATGATGCAGCGAATGGAAGATGGAAACAGTGAACCATGGCGTTGTTCACGTGATGTGGGACAGAGATGGGAAACCATGTCCCCCACGGGGAATGACTCTTGCTGCTTAATAATCTTCATGTCAACTAAGGCTTAGACAGGCTAGCCGGCTGTCTATATACAGGACACCGAACCTTGTCATAGAAACAGTAGACTGCTACTACAGGTTGACGATGGATGTCTTTGGACGTGCGTTGATGGCCAAAGATAGGCCTGTCCTCATACATGATCCTAAACAGGAAACAGATCCTGCTAATAAACACTATGTGGATAGGTCAGTAGTGCCACGCACAAAACAGGGAGATTATGACTTTAAGGGAAAGCGGTTAACCCATGTAAAACATCCTCAAGTGTCTACAGACGTTACTACGAAAAAGTATGTGGATAACAAAGTGTATGAGTTTTATGACAAAGTGCCCCAGCTTATGGTGAATGGCTATAGCGCTAATCACCATCGGATTATTCACGTGGAAGACCCACAAGACGAAGACGATGTTTGTACCAAGCGTTACGTGACCCATGAAATGAAAAGGCTTTATAAATTTATCCCATCTGTGTTTTTAGTGTATCTGACAAATGAAAAACCTGTGAATGACAGAAACCATTTACCGCTATTCCATGATCAGCACTTGACCTATGTGCTTGCTTCGGGTTTAAGCCACTATCGATTACACTATGATGGAACCATTCACATCAAATATGCCATACCTGATGAGAACCATTTACAAATAAAGATAAATGGTCATAGGATGTTGGTCCATGACCATGAAATGGTCAATGCAGGTGACGAATTATCCTTTTATCTCATGTTGACATGGGATGAAAAGCAAGCGGGGAAAACCATAAACGATTTCCCACTTTATGTGGAATTGGAATATACAGCCATGAAATAACCATCTGACGTTAGTTGTGATTTAAACTTTCGTGTGAAAGGTTGTTGGTCATTATCATCATGGTGAAACAAAGGTATGCAGTGAGAAAGACTAAAAAAAGGACATTGTCCTTGGCAAAGCCAGGGCTTACAACATTCGAGGACAAGCCCTTGCAAAAGAAAAAAAGAAAAAATAATGTATTGACCATAAGGAAAGCCCTTCGAGCAGCACAGAGACAGGTTATTCCAAAACGTCGGCGACAGGTTTCAAACCAAGGGCGAGTGATTCCCGTTCCCAAACGAGCGGGATTTTTACCTGCATTATTTGCTGGTTTGGCTGCTCTGGGCTCACTTTTGGGCGGTGCCAGTGCAGTGGCGAAAACCATTAAAGCCGCGCAGCAGGGCAAGCAACAACTCAAAGAAAGTCAGCGACACAATGAAACGATGGAAGCGATTGCCATGGGGGCTAGAAATGCCAATTTAAAGCCAGCCTTTTATCAACAAGGATTTGGGATTACACCATTTCGAAATATTAAAAAAAAAAAAATTTAACCTCAGCCATAGCGAGACATGCCCTGACGCATCAACAAGTGGAAAGCTATGCTAAACAACTAAAGCTTTCTCATTTTCGAGGTGTGTTTATGCGAAACCAATTACCCCCACGACCCTGGAAACAGGAATGTGCTGTTGTCAATTTGGATGATCACCGAGGACCAGGAACGCATTATGTAGCTTATGTCAAAGAGGGATCCACGGTATGGTACTTTGACAGTTTTGGGAATTTGCCCCCGCCCATGGAACTAGTGACCTATTTTGGAAACAGGATCAAGATATATTATAATGTGAAACGAGAGCAAACGTTTAACAGCCAACAGTGTGGACGTTTGTGTTTAATTTTTTTATATAAGACGCAGCATAAGCAAAAACGCCACCAGTATGTCGGCAGAAAGTAAAACGTTTACAGTGCATGGACGTGGACCTGAAGTCAGCCTAGACTTTTACCCGCCTATCGAATTGAGTGGAAAACCCTATGGTTTAGGACTTGTTTCTCTTGAAACGTACAATCGAATATACAACATACGTGAAAATGTGAACAACAAGTTTTATTATGATGATTCTGTGCTCACCCTGAACTCTGGTGGATACACGATCGATGATATTTATGAACACATTTATGTGGTGTTGATCAATCAATATGGTTTAAAGTCATTTCTCGACGGAACGCACAAGTTTGAACTTGTAGGCAATACTAACACTCATCGCTGCAGTATTTTCTCTACCTTCAACATTGACTTTAAAACACACCCCGATTCCATTGGCCCATTACTCGGATTTAAACCACGTGTGTTGGAGCCCAACAAAAAACATGAATCGGACCATGAAGTGAAATTCATTGAGGACCATCATGTGTCGGTGACGTGTAATATTATTAGCCAAGTGTACACCAATCAAGAACCATCGCATTCGCTTTATGACTTTATTGCGACATCGCCCAATGGGTATATTATTCGTGAAAACCCTCCAGTGGTGCTTTTTCATGCTGTGGCTGTTGATAGTATTAGTAATATAACATTAAGACTGATCAATAGAGATCAACAACTCATTGATCTAGATTCTACCACACCAGTGACTTACAAGTTGGTGCTAAAACCACTATGAAGTTTGTGTATAAAGCAACAACACCGTCTAGGAATGGTGTTAGTTGTTTGCCACGTGAATACACGTTAACATCTCAGAACAAGCAGATTTTACAGCATTTGGGTTACCACGTCAACCCACATGATGAATTCTATCCTAGAGATAGCAAACCGCATCGAGGAGCAACCAGGAGTGGTAAGAATTGATCTCCATTCCTATCAAGCTCAAACACCTGGACTCAATAACAATGATGAAATTCAATTTGTTATCAACAACCAAGATATTTACACCCTACCGCATGAAAGTGTCATTCAGATTGAAGGTCGGCTCACCAAAGCCGATGGCTCTACACCTACCACATCCAAGTTGGCCAACCATGGTTTGGCCTTTCTGTTTTCTGAAGTGCGGTATGTCATTAACGATATCGTGGTGGATAGCACTCGAAATGTGGGCATTTCCAGTGTCATGAAACTATACCCCTCTTATAGTGAGGAAGAAGGTAAAACACTTTGCATGGCAGGTTGGTGTCCTGACTCGACCAATGACTGGATGGTACACACCGATGGGACCTTTACTGGATATTTACCTCTTAAACTGGTTCTCGGCTTTGCCGAAGATCACCAACGCATTGTGGTTAACGCAAGGCAAGTGCTTTACCTAGTGAGAGACAGGAGTGATAATAATGCACTCAAGGGAGCCGACAATGCCCCCATCGATTCAAAAATTCAACTACAACGCTTGCTATGGAAAGTCCCCCATGTGACCCTCGAAGATAGCAAAAAACTGGACATACTCAAAATGGTAAAGAGAGATATGCCTCTACCTATGGAATTTAGAAGCTGGGCACTCCATGAGTATCCGCTATTGCCCACCACCAACACACACAGTTGGTCTGTAAAAACAACTCGCTATACAGAGAGACCTCTCTACCTGATTGTGGGTTTTCAAACGAATCGCAAGTATCAACAAACCAAAGATGCCACGCAATTTGATCACCTGCAATTGAGAAATGCACGTCTTTTCCTCAACGGAGCTGTGTTTCCCTATGAAGGACTGGATTTGGATTTTTCAAAAAATAAGTTTGGCCCCCTGTACGACTTGTTTTCTAAATTTCGATGGTCGTATTATCAAAAAGAGAACGGCCCCATGCTACTACCCCAAGCGTTTAAGGCAAGAGCGCCACTGATTGTCTTTGACTGTTCTTACCTGGAAGAGTCTGTCAAGCCATCCAATATCGACATTCGACTAGATTTTGAAACGCATGACAATGTACCAGCCAATACGACGGCCTACTGTTTAATTATTCATCACAAACAAGTCAACTATTATCCACTGTCCAACCAAGTGACGAGTGTATAAATAATAGCTCAACCCACGTCAAGTCGCTCAGTCATGTCTTGCTTTAAAGCCTCAAGAGACGTTACATCCATGAATTTAAACTCTGAGGAACAACGTTTCAAGACTTTTGCCACGTGGCCAGTGCCTTTCATAAACCCTCAAGCCTTGGCGGCCGCTGGATTCTACTATTTAAAAACAAGAGATGAAGTGAAATGTGCCTTTTGTCCCATCATCATAGACCAATGGCAGGAGGGCGATGAACCCATGCAGGAACATCAGCGCTGGTCACCCACCTGCCCCTACCTGTGTAGAATGAAAGTGGGAAATATACCCTGTCATTCAAGCTATCCCTCACTTGTGTCTCTGGGTGATGAAAAAGAAACAAGTTACGATACATGTGGGCCGTATGGTATCCATGGTGCTTCGGTGAGCAGCTCACCATCAAAAACGCCTAGTTTAGAGACATTGGGACATCATCGGTGTTATGGACGTTACAAACACAAGAGACTATATTGTTGTATCAGTTGCTATCGTCCTTATCCTAAAATGAGAAAAGCCTGTAAGACGTGTTATGATAATAAAATGATGTAATTCTTAAATTCTTATTTTTTTGCATGCCCCCACTGTCCTACCCTAACCTTCTTTTTTGGAACTAGCATGGCAGGTAAGTCCATGCCATGATCACACCTGATCGTCTGTCAGTCGTCAGTTGAACTTGGTCCAGACAAGCGTCAACATGTTGCGCACACTCATTGTGGATTGCCAAGGGTTTAAAATTGGTGACAACAAATTTATATTTAAACAAGTGGCCATGATCGATTGTACCACGTTTTGGATATCGCAAGCTACGCATTTGCTATTTAAACCACCCCATGCTTTTGATTTATTGTGTGAAAAAGACCGTAAACAAACCCAGTGGATTGAAAATCATAGACAACTAGACTGGAATCAGGGAACCATTTCCTATAAATATTTGGACGTGGTCATGAAAGCACACTTGTCCTCGGCCAATGTGGTATTTGTGAAAGGTAATGAAAAACGTCAATGGTTGCAACCATTTTTGGCGTCTTACTGTCAATGTATCGACCTCATGGAGTTGGGCTGCCCCTCCCTGCAAACGCTCATGGATACTTGTTCCTGTGGCAACATTACCCATACAGCCCTATCGCATGCGTGGCATCTCTTTCATTGGTTAACCACTCATGCCTGCTGGGAGTTGTTGAACAAAATTATAACTCAAGATTTACCTGTGAATGACGTCAGTGAGATTTCTACAAGCGACGTGTAAACATCTACAGCACGTGATACCATGGAGAAAGGCAATGCTACGGACAAAGCCATCGGCAAGTTCTTTGTGTGCAAAAAGAAACTAGACAGTTTTACCAAAGAGGAACTCTTGGCGCTGCCCAAGTCGTTCATTTATTATGTGGCTGCCAACGCGGTCAAAGAAATCTGGCAACATGTACCAAAATCATGGACTCAAGACCCTGTGTTGAGTGAATTGCAACCCTGTACGGATTACGATCACCATAAGCAAGTGGCCATGGCAAAAATACCGTCTATGCGTCAGTGTGCGACTTGCCAGCTAGTGAAACTGTATCACGGTCATAAAAGTCCATGTAAAGACTTTGTTGAATCATTCCACGGGTGTCATGGCGAGAAAAAGCAACAACAACAACAAACACAAACATCGTCCACAGAGGAGGAGGAAGACCAAACCTTTCTACCATCAATGGAAAAGGATATGCCAGACCTGTACTGGCAATGGCGTCATTGACAAAGTGATTCAATACCTACCTTTCGAAATCCATCTTCCAGGTTATCGTTTTTGCGGCCCTGGAACTCGTCTCGAAAAACGTTTACAACGTGGTGATGTACCCATTAATCTTTTGGATCAAGCATGCAAGGAACATGACCTTTCTTATCGCCATAGTCATTCTGGTTTAAGACATGTGGCAGATAAATTGTTATTAAAGAAAGCTAAACAACGTTTCACATCCAGTGATGCCTCAGTAGGTGAAAGGATGGCAGCCCTAATTGTCATGAGTGCTATGAAAGGAAAGTTGATGATGCATGGACATAAACATTGAGGAGTGAGGAATTGGGATGTGTTTGTATTCTATTTTTCTTTTGTCAATTCACTATGACTATGAAATAAAAACAAAGGTTTGACAGAGCACGATGTTTTGTTATTTTTAATTTTAAGAAATCGTGATGTTGATGGCTGATTTTTTCATTTTACACATTTCACACATGATGAATTCCACACACTGTCATTTATCATTTTGCAATTTACAGTTTTTGAAAACGTTCGTTTCAAGTTTAACGTTTTTGATGATATGGATTTTTCCATTTTGCTGATGACACATTTTAAACAATGTCCGTTTGAAGTTTTTGAATTTTCAAATTTCACACATGGCCATTTCCAGTTTTTAAAAATGTCCGTTTTAAGTTTTGCTGTTTTGGTGATATGGAAACATGGAATTTCCATTTTGCTGTTTCATATTTTTTCCATTTGGTGTATGTCGAAAGTTGAGATTTGACAATGATGTTGATGCGAGTGCTTGACCTTGATAATACTGCAATGTGTTGATGTGTGTTTGGAGAAACGTCGAGGTCTACGACTACTGCAGGTAAGACTGTTTTTACAAAAATAATGTATATTGACTGCCACATTTCAATGAAAAAACGAAACTATTTAAAACAAAATGAGTATATAAGTGACCATTTACCCCCTCCCCACCCACCCACCCACCCTACCTCACCGTGTTTGCTCTGGTCAATCATACACACCAGTTTTCTCTCTCCAGTCATACATTCACACCTGTCTTTGGGAACAAACACAACCACTTTATTTATTCCCAAAAGCACATTCTTGACATGTACACTCATCCCAAAAGAACTTTTTTTAGTTTACCATTTTACTATTTCAAAAAATAATTAAATACTAGTTATTAAAGTTACTAAAAATCTTACTTATTTCATATTTACAAAAAAAATCAATTTTGTACAGCGTTAAAAGAATCACACTATTTACCAATCAAAAAATTTTTAAAAAATAAGGTTGCACACAACTTTTTTAAAGAGCAACAGGTTCAAGTGAATTGTCACTATTTACAAAATCTACTATTTACAATGACAGAAACCAATATTTACAAAATTCTAAATCTACAAGTTACAAAAAGCCATGTCCCATAAACGATTAAACAGTGAAATCACACCTCCTCCTCGTTGCGATCATAACCCCAGGGCAGGCTAGTGAGCAGGTCATCAGCCCACACACGCTTGTTATCCATGGAGGCGAGGGTGCGTTTTCTCTGTTCCACAAGATACAAATGATGGTTGCTGGATTGTATCCTGCACTGTGTATGAGACATAGCTTTGCCAGTGCGTAAAACCGCTAAGTAATCGTCTACACGTAGCGATTTTACCACTGCCCTACCTACACCTTTTGCTCTCTTGGCTTCCTTACAGTCGAGTGTGCGGTAAGCATACATTTTTGAAGCCAAACCTACGAATTCCGTCATAATGGAATCACCGCATTCATCTTTTAAAACGCCCATTTCCTTCTTGTTCTTTATGGGCAGCTGAAACACGTTGTCAGCACTATAGCAAGAGGTGTCGAACCAGTCACTATGTTGCCTCATGACGTCATAGGGGTTGCAGTGGAGAATGTGGTAAATGAATGAGTCCGTGTCCATATACAAAAGAGAGACGTCCTCAAAATGGCGTTTCGCAAACTCATAGTGGAATCGATACATGACCGATTTAGAAAAGTCTAAAATGACTTGACCCAAGTAAATGGGCTTATCCATGGTCACGCTGGTCTTACTCATTTCAATAGTAGCCAAATCCTCATCGATAATTTTGATCGATTTGAAATTTGGCTTGGCAATGTACCGCCGGGCACCCCACCGCCCCTCCCAGACATTCACCAATTTAATGTCACGGTATTTGCGGACATTCTCCATAGACTTGCCATAGATGCAGTTGTTCATTAATTTAAAAAAATTAATTTCAAACTGCTGTGTTGCCATTTGTCGGTGCTCTGTGTTGAGTCGCATGTATGGCTCAAGCCATGCTTTTTGAGCAAAAGAAATACCCCTGTGGACTTTCTTCAACACCAAGCCTTGGGCGAGGCATTGCACCAACATTTGGATATGTAGCACATACCGATTTTTGTTGTAAAGTGTGCCCATGAGTTTTTCAGTTTTCACTTTACTGTCAGGGGGAACCATTTGCTCAAGACAGAATGGGAAATCGGCATGTTCATCATACAAGGTTGAGGGATATTCAATATCCACTTCTAGCACATATCCACGGCCTGTTTCTTGGCTAGCCATGTTCACATCAAATTCTGACACTTGTTTCTCTGTCAGCCAAGCAAACTTCCCATAGGGCAAAGGCTGACTCATGGCGTAACCGTACAAATTATTCACGTCATAGTACATTAAGTACGATTCTGGTTTGTCTGGTGAATAATCAGGCATGTAGACATTGTTCGCTTCAGCATGGCGTTGGTTAAGCGACACAAAGCCGCCACGAATGCCCTTTTCAAAAAATAGAACCATGTCTACATCAGTGAGTAAATCCAATTCCACTTGAGTGTATTTCAAAGCGGCATCGAACGAGAGTCCAGGACTCGTGTAATAGTGAGCCGGGTCAAGACCGTAAATGTGTTGACACAACTCACGGAATTTTTCAAACACATCAGTGAGCAGCAATACATCCAGTTTTAGGTAATGCAAAGCATATTCACTTAGCGTGTTCATGCCAAACACTCGCCAAACTTGACATGCATGTGCATAGTCTTCATCGGAAACGGTACTGCGTGTTAGTTTCGAGTAAAATTTCTCTTGTGGAGGGAGTTTTCTTTGCTTTAACACGTCCCAGCTGTTGCAGAAATCATACGGGAATATACCTTTCCGAATGCACAACTGAAATTGCTCAGGATCATTAAAATGCATTCTAGTATTTTTTAATTCCTCCTCATTCAAGCCATTCACAAGGCTGTCTAGCGAGGATGTCATAAACTTAAAGGAATCCAAAAATCGAATGCTAAAGTCGCCCAACCACCATGTCAGGGCTGTAAAACGCTCATGGTTTTGGGGAATAATGGTAAACGAGCCCTTGTTAACATGGCCCAATTCACGAATCAAAAACTGAATGTCATAATTTGCCAGATTGTGGAAAAAGACACTGATGAAGCGAGGAGCTGGAAAGTTCAAGTTGCATTTACTATGCGCAGCTCCACGAAACTCCCCCGTAAAGTGCGAGTGATCACGAACGGTGTCTTCAGCACTGATCAGTGGCTTTTCGCAAATATGGCATGTCATGGCATGCTCATACTGCTGCTGCTGTTCTGGAGATAGACTCATGGGTACTGGGTGGTTTAGTAATTCCTGTACATGGTCGGCCAACTTGACAAGTTCATCCAAGAACCATTTGGCACAATCTGGCCCCTCACGGTATTTGTAAACGGATTGTGTGGGGTCATAGGCACACACCACATTAAATCCTATGGCAAAGGGTTCATGTTTTTGAATGGGTGTGGTTGAGCTGATGGTGGGATCTGGTTCACATCCCGCCATGGGTGTGGTGAGTGCTTCGAAATCTGCATATACCACATAGGGAACAGTGTCACGCTTGTGAATGTCCTTAAACTTTAACACAGCCTTGTCCCCTTGTGGCAATATCAATCTCACCGCTTCCTGAGTAACACAATCTACCCTATGACGTTCCAAAAGCGTAGGGGTTTTAAAATATTGCAAGCATCGATCACAAATATGTTTTGGACGCTTGTCCTTTGACATTTGACTGCTTAGCAATCTACTCAGGCTTTTAATGAGGCAATAGTGATTCACTTCTCCTACAGATAAATATAAAAGATGAATGTGATGTCGTTTCGGTTCTTTTGTGGCATAAAGAGGACCCACAATCTCATCACCGTCAAGGCCATACACCATGAACGAAAAGTCCTGGTTGTCTCGTTCAAACCTATGGATCTCGGTTAAGTCCATAGGGAACGTCACTCGAGTTAAATTTAAAGTATGTTTCAATTCAACAAACTTGGCCTTGTACATTCCTGGTCTGTTAACATGACGATCTTGAGCTGGCTGCAAGTACGCAGCCACAGCCCACAGAAAGCAATCATTGTCATGGTTCTCAATATTCACCACAGCCTTTTTCGAAGCTATTGCTGGAGGTGTTTTAATATAGCTAGACCCAGCATTCAACGGGTTGAAATGACAAATGTTGATTTGTAAATGATGAATTTTGTCTAAGGCTAGACCACTCGGTCCTTGTTGCAGTTTATCAAATTTTGACAGCAAGGCATTCACCACGTGGGTTTCATACCACTGTTCCAAATTATGGGCTATGAATAGCTCTTGCATTTTACTGCAAATATAGAATGTCTCTTTATGCTCTACATCCTTCTTTTTATATACGAAATCGCACACTAGTTCTGTATTCACCTTTAAAGCCGTATGCAACCTTTGCGCTGTACAAATTTCAATTTTAAAAATTTCAAAACAAGATTCTAAAAATTCTTTGGGAATCGAACTTTTTCTAACATTCACTATGCGGCCAGAGCACACACGCGATTTGAAACAACTGTTTAGGGTTTCCCAAGTTAACGTATCCGCAGCAGTAAAAGACATTATTTTGAAAGAACACACTCACCTGAGTTTAGAAATGTAGACTGTCTGACAATAATCCAAAAAACACACACGTTCCTGGTTATTCACAGAGGTCAAGCGTTTTCCAACACTCTAAAAAGAAATAAAATAAACCACCATAAGTATATCCATTCCATATAGTTTATGCATTTCATAAACAAAACAAAATCAAACAGGTTATATATTTAAAAAAACAAATCTCACCTTGACGTGTAATGCTTTTCTATATTCCCGTCTCGTGGGCTAGTATGGAAATGGTTTTCTTTTCTAGTTGTCTGTCTTTCTCTTTCTTTAATATATTTCCCACAGACACACGACAGGTAGGCTATACACGTTATCTGCAAACAAATAAATAAATAAAATCATTAATTATCTAATCAATAAATAATTACATGTATTTATATAAAATCAATAAATATATAAATGAATAAATATATACCTACCCCACAACAAGGTTAAGTATTTTCCACCAACACCAAAACTGATAAACGCAGTGTGTTCAAAGGTAGTCACCTAAGTGAGCGTGGAAATGATAACGACATGTCTTTATATATGCTACATTGCATGTATAATCATTTTTTCCTACGCTTTGAACATTCTGTTATCGGTCACGTGGACAGCTAACGTCCCAGGCGAACACCTGTGGCGAATCAAATTTCACATGAACTTGCATTTTGTCACGTACGAAGCAAAACAGGATGTCACTTGTTAACAGTTATCGCGCACGTGGACAGCTAACGTCCCAGGCGAACACCTGTGCCGGATCAAATGTCACATGGACTTGCATTTTGTCACGTACGAAGCAAGACAGAATGTCACTGGTTTAGCGTGCCTGTGGTTTCACATGTGTGCACGCCTTTCGCACTTCCCTGCCACCACGATGGTCAGATTATTTCACCTTCAAGCGTCACTTGTTGTCAAGTCAGATCAACGCCTTCCAATAATCTCAAATGACCTTCACCTCCTGCTCGTTTGTTTTCGGTACTCGCTTCGACCAACATAGAACCTAGTTCTCATCACCGTTTACACGTCAAAGGTAAAATATCAGAAAACGCACCCTCGCTCTGTCATACACCGACCCGTCGAAATAGCGATTGATCTATTGAACACAGCCACCGTGGTCAGCGACAGGTTCGTTGAAACACACACACCCAGCCGTATCGTCTCTCTCAACCACCACGCTTTATAAACATTATAAACAGGTAACGGTAATGATTTTTTTTCAACATGTATGGCGTTAGGCCCTTTGTGAATTATTTTTTTGGAAAAAAATATCTACCACATTTGAAAGGGGGCGTTAGCCCGAGTCCTAGGACACCTCGTACACGTCTCTAGCGTTATTGGTTCGTGAGATATCGGCAAAAATCACAAAAAACACGTGTTTACCCCAAAATCGCGTTTCCAAAATTTTTTAAAATTACAACGAGTAGTTCATAGCAAAAAGGACGTCACTCCGAGTCCTTGGACCCATCGTACATGCCTCTAGCGTTATTGCTTCGTGAGATATCGGCAAAATCACAAAAAACATGTGTTTACCCCAAAACCGAGTTTCCAATTTTATTAAAAATTATAACGAGTGGTCCATAAGAGAGAGGACGTTACCCCGAGTCCTTGGACCTGTCGAACACGCCTCTAGCGTTATTGGTTCGTGAGATATAGCAAAAAGTCTAAAATCACGTTTTTACCCCAAAAAGACTGTGTTTCCAGATTTTCACATTTTCGACACCGACATTCCCGTAAAGAGCACGACGAGACGAAAAAAACGAATCCAAGCACGCCCTCCTAGCATGGCTCTTTCCATTCCAAGGTCGCAGGGGCTCACCACTTGCTTTTATAAGCAGCTCCCCCACTACCCCACTACTGCAGGTTTTCATTCTAGAGACTTGAAATTTATTTTGGGGGTAGAGGGGGTAGGGACCATTGATTTACGTTAAACAATTTTTTTTGTAGAGTTCCTAGTTTCCAAAATATAGGATTTTCAAAATTCGAGTGTTTTCAAAAAAATATAAAAAATAAAAATTTTTTATTACAAAAAATAAAGGTCATAAAGACTGTTCGTTTGAGCCATGGCACAACGTTCTATCCTGTTTGGTTTTCAAACTATCGCCTATTTTCGAAAACAAAAATTTTCAAAAAAATTTTGAAAAATATAACGAGTGGTCCATAGCAAAGAGGACGTCAGCCCGAGTCCAACAATACCTCATTTGTCAAAATCGGACCATGCGTTCAAGAGATATTTAACATGGCTGAGGCTTAGTAGTGGTAATAACGGGGTTTTGAAGTGGGGCAGAAACCGCCTTACTCCACTACTGTTGCACCTTCATTGAGAGACTATGTCCAAGTTGCACCATCACTGAGAGACTATGAACATATTGCACCATCATTAAGAGACTATGTGCATTTTGCACCATCATTGTGAGACTATGCCCATGTTGCACCTTCGTTGAGAGACGATATCCATGTTGCACCATCATTGAGAGACAATGTCCATCTTGCACCATCATTGAGAGACTATGTCCATGTTGCACCATCATTGAGAGACTATGAGCATGTTGAACCATCATTGAGATAATATGTGCATGTTGCACTATCATTGAGAGACTATGTCCATGTTGCACCATCATTGAGAGACTATGAGCATGTTGCACCATCATTGAGAGACTATGTCCATCTTGCACCATCATTGAGGGACTATGAGCATGTTGCACCGTCATTGAGAGACTATGACCATGTTGCACCATCATTGAGAGACTACGTCGATGTTGCACCATCATTGAGAGACTATGTCCATGTTGCACCATCATTGTGAGACTATGTCCCTGTTGCACCATCATTGTGAGACTATGTACATGTTGCAGCATCATTGTGAGACTATGTCAATGTTGCACCTTCATTGAGAGACTATGTCCATGTTGCACCATCACTGAGAGACTATGAACATATTGCACCATCATTAAGAGACTATGTGCATTTTGCACCATCATTGTGAGACTATGTCCATGTTGCACCATCATTGAGAGACTATGAGAATGTTGCACCATCATTGAGAGACTATGTCCATGTTGCACCATCATTGAGAGACTATGTCGATGTTGCACCATCATTGAGAGACTATGTGCATGTTGCACCATCATTGAGAGATTATGTCCATGTTGCACCATTATTATGAGACTATGTCCATGTTGCACCATCATTGTGAGACTATGTCCATGTTGCACCATCATTGTGAGACTATGTCCATGTTGCAGCATCATTGTGAGACTATGTCAATGTTGCACCTTCATTGAGAGACTATGTCCAAGTTGCACCATCACTGAGAGACTATGAACATATTGCACCATCATTAAGAGACTATGTGCATTTTGCACCATCATTGTGAGACTATGCCCATGTTGCACCTTCGTTGAGAGACGATATCCATGTTGCACCATCATTGAGAAACAATGTCCATCTTGCACCATCATTGAGAGACTATGTCCATGTTGCACCATCATTGAGAGACTATGTGCATGTTGAACCATCATTGAGATAATATGTGCATGTTGCACCATCATTGAGAGACTATGTCGATGTTGCACCATCATTGAGAGATTATGTGCATGTTGCACCATCATTGAGAGATTATGTCCATGTTGCACCATTATTGTGAGACTATGTCCATGTTGCACCATCATTGTGAGACTATGTCCATGTTGCACCATCATTGTGAGACTATGTCCATGTTTCAGCATCATTGTGAGACTATGAGCATGTTGCACCATCATTGAGAGACTATGTCCATGTTGCACCATCATTGCGAGACTATGTGCATGTTGCGACATCATTGTGAGACTATGTCATGTTGCACCACTATTGTGAGACTATGTCCATGTTGCACGATCATTGTGAGACTATGAGAATGTTGCACCATCATTGCGAGATTATGTGCATGTTCCACCATCATTGAGAGACTATGAGCATGTTGCACCTTCATTGAGAGACAACGATCATGTTGCACCATCATTGTGAGACTATGTCCATGTTGCACCTTCATTGAGAGACTATGTCCATGTTGCACCATCATTGAGAGACTATGAGCATGTTGCACCATCATTGAGAGACTATGTGCATGGTGCACCGTCATAGTGAGACTATGTCCATGTTGTACCATCGTTGTGAGACTATGAGCATGTTGCACCTTCATTAAGAGACCATGTCCATGTTGCACCATCATTGTGAGACTTTGTCCATGTTGCACCATCATTGTCGGACTATGTGCATTTTGCACCATCATTGAGAGACCATGCCCGTGTTGCACCATCTTTGAGAGACTATGTGCATGTTGCACCATCATTGAGAAACTATGTGCATGTTGCACCATCATTGAGAGACTACGTCCATGTTGCACCATCATTGTGAGACTATGTCCATGTTGCACCATCATTGTGGGTTTATGAGCATTTTGCACCATCATTGAGACCTTGTGCATGTTGCACCATCATTGAGAGACAATGACCAGATTGCACCATCATTGAGAGACTATGTCCATGTTGCACCATCATTGAGAGACTATGCCCAAGTTGCACCATAATTGAGAGACTATGCCCATGTTGCACCATCATTGAGAGACTATGTGCATGTTGCACCATCATTGAGAGACTATGTGCATGTTGCACCATCATTGTGAGACTATGTGCATGTTGCACGTTCATTGAGAGACTATGAGCATGTTGTACCATCATTGTGAGACTATGTCCATGTTGCACCTTCATTGAGAGACGATGTCCATGTTGCACCATCATTGAGAGACAATGTCCATCTTGCACCATCATTGAGAGACTAAGTCCATGTAGCACCATCATTGAGAGACTATGTGCATGTTGAACCATCATTGAGATAATATGTGCATGTTGCACTATCATTGAGAGAATCTGTCCATGTTGCACCATCATTGTGAGACTATGTCCATGTTGCACCACCATGGTGAGACTATGTCCATGTTGCACCATCATTGTGAGAATATGTCCATGTTGCACAATCATTGAGAGACTATGTCCATCTTGCACCATCTTTGAGAGACTATGTCAATGTTGCACCATCATTGAGAGACTATGTCCTTGTTGAAACATCATTGAGAGAATATGTGCATGTTGCACTATCATTGAGAGACTATGTCCATGTTGCACCATCATTGTGAGACTATGTACATGTTGTACCACCATTGTGAGACTATGTCCATGTTGCACCATTGTTGTGAGACTATACATGTTGCACCATCATTGAGAGACTATGAGCAAGTTGCACCATCATTGAGAGACTATGTCCATGTTGCACCATCATTGCGAGACTATGTGCATGTTGCGACATCATTGTGAGACTATGTCATGTTGCACCACTATTGTGAGACTATGTCCATGTTGCACGATCATTGTGAGACTATGTCCATGTTGCACCATCATTGAGAGACTATGAGCATGTTGCACCATCATTGAGAGACTATGTCCATCTTGCACCATCATTGAGGGACTATGAGCATGTTGCACCGTCATTGAGAGACTATGACCATGTTGCACCATCATTGAGAGACTACGTCGATGTTGCACCATCATTGAGAGTCTATGTGCATGTTGCACCATCATTGAGAGATTATGTCCATGTTGCACCATTATTGTGAGACTATGTCCATGTTGCACCATCATTGTGAGACTATGTCCCTGTTGCACCATCATTGTGAGACTATGTCCATGTTGCAGCATCATTGTGAGACTATGTCAATGTTGCACCTTCATTGAGAGACTATGTCCATGTTGCACCATCACTGAGAGACTATGAGCATATTGCACCATCATTAAGAGACTATGTGCATTTTGCACCGTCATTGTGAGACTATGCCCATGTTGCACCTTTATTGAGAGGCGATATCCATGTTGCACCATCATTGAGAGACAATGTCCAACTTGCACCATCATTGAGAGACTAAGTCCATGTAGCACCATCATTGAGAGACTATGTGCATGTTGAACCATCATTGAGATAATATGTGCATGTTGCACTATCATTGAGAGAATATGTCCATGTTGCACCATCATTGTGAGACTATGTCCATGTTGCACCACCATGGTGAGACTATGTCCATGTTGCACCATCATTGTGAGAATATGTCCATGTTGCACAATCATTGAGAGACTATGAGCATGTTGCACCATCATTGAGAGACTATGTCCATGTAAAACCATCATTGAGAGACTATGTTGATGTTGCACCATCATTGCGAGATTATGTCCATGTTGCACCATTATTGTGAGACTATGTCCATGTTGCACAATCATTGTGAGGTTATATCCATGTTGCACCTTCATTGAGGGACTATGAGCATGTTCCTCCATCATTGAAAGACTATGTCCATGTTGCACCATCATTGCGAGACTATGTCCATGTTGCACCATCATTGAGATACTATTTCCATGTTGCACCATCATTGAGAGACTATGCCCATGTTGCACCATCATTGGGAGACTATGTCCATGTTGCACCATCATTGTGAGACTATGTCCGTGTTGCACCATCATTGTGAGATTATGTCCATGTTTCAGCATCATTGTGAGACTACGTCCATGTTGCACAATCATTGTGAGACTGTGTCCATGATGCATTTTCATTGAGAGACTATGTCCATGTTGCACCATCATTGAGAGACTATGAGCATATTGCACCTTCATTGAGAGACTATGTCCATGTTGCACCTTCATTGAGAGACTATGTCCATGTTGAACCATCATTGAGAGACTATGAGAATGTTGCACCATCATTGAGAGACTATGTCCATTTTGCACCATCATTGAGAGACTATGTTGATGTTGCACCATCATTGAGAGACTATGTGCATGTTGCACCTTCATTGAGAGACTACGAGCATGTTGCACCATCATTGAGAGGCTATGTGCAGGTTCCACCATCATTGAGAGACTATAAGCATGTTGAACCATCATTGAGAGACTATGTTCATGTTGCACATAATTGAGAGACTATGAGCATGTTGCATCATCATTAAGAGACTATGTGCATGTTGCACCATCATTGTGAGACTATGTCCATGTTGCACCTTCATTGAGAGACTAAGTCCATGTTGCACCATCATTGAGAGATTATGTCCATCTTGCACCATCTTTGAGAGACTATGTCAATGTTGCACCATCATTGAGAGACTATGTCCTTGTTGAAACATCATTGAGAGAATATGTGCATGTTGCACTATCATTGAGAGACTATGTCCATGTTGCACCATCATTGTGAGACTATGTCCATGTTGTACCACCATTGTGAGACTATGTCCATGTTGCACCATTATTGTGAGACTATGTCCATGTTGCACCATCATTGAGAGACTATGAGCATGTTGCACCATCATTGAGAGACTATGTCCATGTTGCACCATCATTGCGAGACTATGTGAATGTTGCGACATCATTGTGAGACTATGTCATGTTGCACCACCATTGTGAGACTATGTACATGTTGCACGATCATTGTGAGACTATGTCCATGTTGCACCATCATTGAGAGACTATGAGCATGTTGCACCATCATTGAGAGACTATGTCCATGTTGCACCATCATTGAGAGACTATGTCGATGTTGCACCATCATTGAGAGATTATGTGCATGTTGCACCATCATTGAGAGATTATGTCCATGTTGCACCATTATTGTGAGACTATGTCCATGTTGCACAATCATTGTGAGACTATGTCCATGTTGCACCATCATTGTGAGACTATGTCCATGTTTCAGCATCATTGTGAGACTATGAGCATGTTGCACCATCATTGAGAGACTATGTCCATGTTGCACCATCATTGCGAGACTATGTGCATGTTGCGACATCATTGTGAGACTATGTCATGTTGCACCACTATTGTGAGACTATGTCCATGTTGCACGATCATTGTGAGACTATGAGAATGTTGCACCATCATTGCGAGATTATGTGCATGTTCCACCATCATTGAGAGACTATGAGCATGTTGCACCTTCATTGAGAGACAACGATCATGTTGCACCATCATTGTGAGACTATGTCCATGTTGCACCTTCATTGAGAGACTATGTCCATGTTGCACCATCATTGAGAGACTATGAGCATGTTGCACCATCATTGAGAGACTATGTGCATGGTGCACCGTCATAGCGAGACTATGTCCATGTTGTACCATCGTTGTGAGACTATGAGTATGTTGCACCTTCATTAAGAGACCATGTCCATGTTGCACCATCATTGTGAGACTTTGTCCATGTTGCACCATCATTGTTGGACTATGTGCATTTTGCACCATCATTGAGAGACCATGCCCGTGTTGCACCATCTTTGAGAGACTATGTGCATGTTGCACCATCATTGAGAAACTATGTGCATGTTGCACCATCATTGAGAGACTACGTCCATGTTGCACCATCATTGTGAGACTATGTCCATGTTGCACCATCATTGTGGGTTTATGAGCATTTTGCACCATCATTGAGACCTTGTGCATGTTGCACCATCATTGAGAGACAATGACCAGATTGCACCATCATTGAGAGACTATGTCCATGTTGCACCATCATTGAGAGACTATGTCCAAGTTGCACCATAATTGAGAGACTATGCCCATGTTGCACCATCATTGAGAGACTATGTGCATGTTGCACCATCATTGAGAGACTATGTGCATGTTGCACCATCATTGTGAGACTATGTGCATGTTGCACGTTCATTGAGAGACTATGAGCATGTTGTACCATCATTGTGAGACTATGTCCATGTTGCACCTTCATTGAGAGACGATGTCCATGTTGCACCATCATTGAGAGACAATGTCCATCTTGCACCATCATTGAGAGACTATGTCCATATTGTACCATCATTGAGAGACTATGTCCATGTGCAACCACCATTGAGAGAATATGTGCATGTTGCACTATCATTGAGAGACTATGTCCATGTTGCACCATCATTGAGAGACTTTGTCCATGTTGCACCACTTTTGTGAGACTATGTCCATGTTGCACCATCATTGTGAGACTATGTCCATGTTGCACCATCATTGAGAGACTATGAGCATGTTGAACCATCATTGAGTGACTGTGTCCATATTGCACCATCATTGAGAGGCTATGTTGATGTTGCTCCATCATTGAGAGACTATGTGCATGTTGCACCATCATTGTGAGACTATGAGCGTATTGCACCATCATTGAGAGACCATGTGCATGATGCACCATCATTGAGAGACTATGTGCAGGTTCCACCATCATTGAGAGACTATGAGCATGTTGAACCATCATTGAGAGACTATGTTCATGTTGCACATAATTGAGAGACTATGAGCATGTTGCATCATCATGAAGAGACTATGTGCATGTTGCACCATCATTGTGAGACTATGTCCATGTTGCACCTTCATTGAGAGACTAAGTCCATGTTGCACCATCATTGAGAGACTATGTCCATCTTGCACCATCTTTGAGAGACTATGTCAATGTTGCACCATCATTGAGAGACTATGTCCATGTTGAAACATCATTGAGAGAATATGTGCATGTTGCACTATCATTGAGAGACTATGTCCATGTTGCACCATCATTGTGAGACTATGTCCATGATGTACCACCATTGTGAGACTATGTCCATGTTGCACCATTATTGTGAGACTATGTCCATGTTGCACCATCATTGAGAGACTATGAGCATGTTGCACCATCATTGAGAGACTATGTCCATGTTGCGACATCATTGTGAGACTATGTCATGTTGCACCACTATTGTGAGACTATGTCCATGTTGCACGATCATTGTGAGACTATGTCCATGTTGCAGCATCATTGTGAGACTATGTCAATGTTGCACCTTCATTGAGAGACTATGTCCATGTTGCACCATCACTGAGAGACTATGAACATATTGCACCATCATTAAGAGACTATGTGCATTTTGCACCATCATTGTTAGACTATGTCCATGTTGCACCATCATTGAGAGACTGTGAGAATGTTGCACCAGCATTGAGAGACTATGTCCATGTTGCACCATCATTGAGGGACTATGTCGATGTTGCACCATCATTGAGAGATTATGTGCATGTTGCACCATCATTGAGAGATTATGTCCATGTTGCACCATTATTATGAGACTATGTCCATGTTGCACCATCATTGTGAGACTATGTCCATGTTGCACCATCATTGTGAGACTATGTCCATGTTGCAGCATCATTGTGAGACTATGTCAATGTTGCACCTTCATTGAGAGACTATGTCCAAGTTGCACCATCACTGAGAGACTATGAACATATTGCACCATCATTAAGAGACTATGTGCATTTTGCACCATCATTGTGAGACTATGCCCATGTTGCACCTTCGTTGAGAGACGATATCCATGTTGCACCATCATTGAGAGACAATGTCCATCTTGCACCATCATTGAGAGACTATGTCCATGTTGCACCATCATTGAGAGACTATGAGCATGTTGAACCATCATTGAGATAATATGTGCATGTTGCACTATCATTGAGAGACTATGTCCATGTTGCACCATCATTGAGAGACTATGAGCATGTTGCACCATCATTGAGAGACTATGTCCATCTTGCACCATCATTGAGGGACTATGAGCATGTTGCACCGTCATTGAGAGACTATGACCATGTTGCACCATCATTGAGAGACTACGTCGATGTTGCACCATCATTGAGAGACTATGTCCATGTTGCACCATCATTGTGAGACTATGTCCCTGTTGCACCATCATTGTGAGACTATGTCCATGTTGCAGCATCATTGTGAGACTATGTCAATGTTGCACCTTCATTGAGAGACTATGTCCATGTTGCACCATCACTGAGAGACTATGAACATATTGCACCATCATTAAGAGACTATGTGCATTTTGCACCATCATTGTGAGACTATGTCCATGTTGCACCATCATTGAGAGACTATGAGAATGTTGCACCATCATTGAGAGACTATGTCCATGTTGCACCATCATTGAGAGACTATGTCGATGTTGCACCATCATTGAGAGACTATGTGCATGTTGCACCATCATTGAGAGATTATGTCCATGTTGCACCATTATTATGAGACTATGTCCATGTTGCACCATCATTGTGAGACTATGTCCATGTTGCACCATCATTGTGAGACTATGTCCATGTTGCAGCATCATTGTGAGACTATGTCAATGTTGCACCTTCATTGAGAGACTATGTCCAAGTTGCACCATCACTGAGAGACTATGAACATATTGCACCATCATTAAGAGACTATGTGCATTTTGCACCATCATTGTGAGACTATGCCCATGTTGCACCTTCGTTGAGAGTCGATATCCATGTTGCACCATCATTGAGAAACAATGTCCATCTTGCACCATCATTGAGAGACTATGTCCATGTTGCACCATCATTGAGAGACTATGTGCATGTTGAACCATCATTGAGATAATATGTGCATGTTGCACCATCATTGAGAGACTATGTCGATGTTGCACCATCATTGAGAGATTATGTGCATGTTGCACCATCATTGAGAGATTATGTCCATGTTGCACCATTATTGTGAGACTATGTCCATGTTGCACCATCATTGTGAGACTATGTCCATGTTGCACCATCATTGTGAGACTATGTCCATGTTTCAGCATCATTGTGAGACTATGAGCATGTTGCACCATCATTGAGAGACTATGTCCATGTTGCACCATCATTGCGAGACTATGTGCATGTTGCGACATCATTGTGAGACTATGTCATGTTGCACCACTATTGTGAGACTATGTCCATGTTGCACGATCATTGTGAGACTATGAGAATGTTGCACCATCATTGCGAGATTATGTGCATGTTCCACCATCATTGAGAGACTATGAGCATGTTGCACCTTCATTGAGAGTCAACGATCATGTTGCACCATCATTGTGAGACTATGTCCATGTTGCACCTTCATTGAGAGACTATGTCCATGTTGCACCATCATTGAGAGACTATGAGCATGTTGCACCATCATTGAGAGACTATGTGCATGGTGCACCGTCATAGTGAGACTATGTCCATGTTGTACCATCGTTGTGAGACTATGAGCATGTTGCACCTTCATTAAGAGACCATGTCCATGTTGCACCATCATTGTGAGACTTTGTCCATGTTGCACCATCATTGTTGGACTATGTGCATTTTGCACCATCATTGAGAGACCATGCCCGTGTTGCACCATCTTTGAGAGACTATGTGCATGTTGCACCATCATTGAGAAACTATGTGCATGTTGCACCATCATTGAGAGACTACGTCCATGTTGCACCATCATTGTGAGACTATGTCCATGTTGCACCATCATTGTGGGTTTATGAGCATTTTGCACCATCATTGAGACCTTGTGCATGTTGCACCATCATTGAGAGACAATGACCAGATTGCACCATCATTGAGAGACTATGTCCATGTTGCACCATCATTGAGAGACTATGTCCAAGTTGCACCATAATTGAGAGACTATGCCCATGTTGCACCATCATTGAGAGACTATGTGCATGTTGCACCATCATTGAGAGACTATGTGCATGTTGCACCATCATTGTGAGACTATGTGCATGTTGCACGTTCATTGAGAGACTATGAGCATGTTGTACCATCATTGTGAGACTATGTCCATGTTGCACCTTCATTGAGAGACGATGTCCATGTTGCACCATCATTGAGAGACAATGTCCATCTTGCACCATCATTGAGAGACTATGTCCATATTGTACCATCATTGAGAGACTATGTCCATGTGCAACCACCATTGAGAGAATATGTGCATGTTGCACTATCATTGAGAGACTATGTCCATGTTGCACCATCATTGTGAGAGTTTGTCCATGTTGCACCACTTTTGTGAGACTATGTCCATGTTGCACCATCATTGTGAGACTATGTCCATGTTGCACCATCATTGAGAGACTATGAGCATGTTGAACCATCATTGAGTGACTGTGTCCATATTGCACCATCATTGAGAGGCTATGTTGATGTTGCTCCATCATTGAGAGACTATGTGCATGTTGCACCATCATTGTGAGACTATGAGCGTATTGCACCATCATTGAGAGACCATGTGCATGATGCACCATCATTGAGAGACTATGTGCAGGTTCCACCATCATTGAGAGACTATGAGCATGTTGAACCATCATTGAGAGACTATGTTCATGTTGCACATAATTGAGAGACTATGAGCATGTTGCATCATCATGAAGAGACTATGTGCATGTTGCACCATCATTGTGAGACTATGTCCATGTTGCACCTTCATTGAGAGACTAAGTCCATGTTGCACCATCATTGAGAGACTATGTCCATCTTGCACCATCTTTGAGAGACTATGTCAATGTTGCACCATCATTGAGAGACTATGTCCATGTTGAAACATCATTGAGAGAATATGTGCATGTTGCACTATCATTGAGAGACTATGTCCATGTTGCACCATCATTGTGAGACTATGTCCATGATGTACCACCATTGTGAGACTATGTCCATGTTGCACCATTATTGTGAGACTATGTCCATGTTGCACCATCATTGAGAGACTATGAGCATGTTGCACCATCATTGAGAGACTATGTCCATGTTGCGACATCATTGTGAGACTATGTCATGTTGCACCACTATTGTGAGACTATGTCCATGTTGCACGATCATTGTGAGACTATGTCCATGTTGCAGCATCATTGTGAGACTATGTCAATGTTGCACCTTCATTGAGAGACTATGTCCATGTTGCACCATCACTGAGAGACTATGAACATATTGCACCATCATTAAGAGACTATGTGCATTTTGCACCATCATTGTGAGACTATGTCCATGTTGCACCATCATTGAGAGACTGTGAGAATGTTGCACCAGCATTGAGAGACTATGTCCATGTTGCACCATCATTGAGGGACTATGTCGACGTTGCACCATCATTGAGAGATTATGTGCATGTTGCACCATCACTGAGAGATTATGTCCATGTTGCACCATTATTATGAGACTATGTCCATGTTGCACCATCATTGTGAGACTATGTCCATGTTGCACCATCATTGTGAGACTATGTCCATGTTGCAGCATCATTGTGAGACTATGTCAATGTTGCACCTTCATTGAGAGACTATGTCCAAGTTGCACCATCACTGAGAGACTATGAACATATTGCACCATCATTAAGAGATTATGTGCATTTTGCACCATCATTGTGAGACTATGCCCATGTTGCACCTTCGTTGAGAGACGATATCCATGTTGCACCATCATTGAGAGACAATGTCCATCTTGCACCATCATTGAGAGACTATGTCCATGTTGCACCATCATTGAGAGACTATGAGCATGTTGAACCATCATTGAGATAATATGTGCATGTTGCACTATCATTGAGAGACTATGTCCATGTTGCACCATCATTGAGAGACTATGAGCATGTTGCACCATCATTGAGAGACTATGTCCATCTTGCACCATCATTGAGGGACTATGAGCATGTTGCACCGTCATTGAGAGACTATGACCATGTTGCACCATCATTGAGAGACTACGTCGATGTTGCACCATCATTGAGAGACTATGTCCATGTTGCACCATCATTGTGAGACTATGTCCCTGTTGCACCATCATTGTGAGACTATGTACATGTTGCAGCATCATTGTGAGACTATGTCAATGTTGCACCTTCATTGAGAGACTATGTCCATGTTGCACCATCACTGAGAGACTATGAACATATTGCACCATCATTAAGAGACTATGTGCATTTTGCACCATCATTGTGAGACTATGTCCATGTTGCACCATCATTGAGAGACTATGAGAATGTTGCACCATCATTGAGAGACTATGTCCATGTTGCACCATCATTGAGAGACTATGTCGATGTTGCACCATCATTGAGAGACTATGTGCATGTTGCACCATCATTGAGAGATTATGTCCATGTTGCACCATTATTATGAGACTATGTCCATGTTGCACCATCATTGTGAGATTATGTCCATGTTGCACCATCATTGTGAGACTATGTCCATGTTGCAGCATCATTGTGAGACTATGTCAATGTTGCACCTTCATTGAGAGACTATGTCCAAGTTGCACCATCACTGAGAGACTATGAACATATTGCACCATCATTAAGAGACTATGTGCATTTTGCACCATCATTGTGAGACTATGCCCATGTTGCACCTTCGTTGAGAGACGATATCCATGTTGCACCATCATTGAGAAACAATGTCCATCTTGCACCATCATTGAGAGACTATGTCCATATTGTACCATCATTGAGAGACTATGTCCATGTGCAACCACCATTGAGAGAATATGTGCATGTTGCACTATCATTGAGAGACTATGTCCATGTTGCACCATCATTGTGAGACTTTGTCCATGTTGCACCACTTTTGTGAGACTATGTCCATGTTGCACCATCATTGTGAGACTATGTCCATGTTGCACCTTCATTGAGAGACTAAGTCCATGTTGCACCATCATTGAGAGATTATGTCCATCTTGCACCATCTTTGAGAGACTATGTCAATGTTGCACCATCATTGAGAGACTATGTCCTTGTTGAAACATCATTGAGAGAATATGTGCATGTTGCACTATCATTGAGAGACTATGTCCATGTTGCACCATCATTGTGAGACTATGTCCATGTTGTACCACCATTGTGAGACTATGTCCATGTTGCACCATTATTGTGAGACTATGTCCATGTTGCACCATCATTGTGAGACTATGAGCATGTTGCACCATCATTGAGAGACTATGTCCATGTTGCACCATCATTGCGAGACTATGTGCATGTTGCGACATCATTGTGAGACTATGTCATGTTGCACCACCATTGTGAGACTATGTACATGTTGCACGATCATTGTGAGACTATGTCCATGTTGCACCATCATTGAGAGACTATGAGCATGTTGCACCATCATTGAGAGACTATGTCCATGTTGCACCATCATTGAGAGACTATGTCGATGTTGCACCATCATTGAGAGATTATGTGCATGTTGCACCATCATTGAGAGATTATGTCCATGTTGCACCATTATTGTGAGACTATGTCCATGTTGCACCATCATTGTGAGACTATGTCCATGTTGCACCATCATTGTGAGACTATGTCCATGTTTCAGCATCATTGTGAGACTATGAGTATGTTGCACCATCATTGAGAGACTATGTCCATGTTGCACCATCATTGCGAGACTATGTGCATGTTGCGACATCATTGTGAGACTATGTCATGTTGCACCACTATTGTGAGACTATGTCCATGTTGCACGATCATTGTGAGACTATGAGAATGTTGCACCATCATTGCGAGACTATGTGCATGTTCCACCATCATTGAGAGACTATATGCATGTTGCACAATCATTGAGAGTATATGTCCATGTTGCACCATCATTGAGAGACTATGAGCATGTTGCACCTTCATTGAGAGACAACGATCATGTTGCACCATCATTGTGAGACTATGTCCATGTTGCACCTTCATTGAGAGACTATGTCCATGTTGCACCATCATTGAGAGACTATGAGCATGTTGCACCATCATTGAGAGACTATGTGCATGGTGCACGGTCATAGTGAGACTATGTCCATGTTGTACCATCGTTGTGAGACTATGAGCATGTTGCACCTTCATTAAGAGACCATGTCCATGTTGCACCATCATTGTGAGACTTTGTCCATGTTGCACCATCATTGTTGGACTATGTGCATTTTGCACCATCATTGAGAGACCATGTGCATGTTGCACCATCATTGAGAGACAATGACCAGATTGCACCATCATTGAGAGACTATGTCCATGTTGCACCATCATTGAGAGACTATGTCCAAGTTGCACCATAATTGAGAGACTATGCCCATGTTGCACCATCATTGAGAGACTATGTGCATGTTGCACCATCATTGAGAGACTATGTGCATGTTGCACCATCATTGTGAGACTATGTGCATGTTGCACGTTCATTGAGAGACTATGAGCATGTTGTACCATCATTGTGAGACTATGTCCATGTTGCACCTTCATTGAGAGACGATGTCCATGTTGCACCATCATTGAGAGACAATGTCCATCTTGCACCATCATTGAGAGACTATGTCCATATTGTACCATCATTGAGAGACTATGTCCATGTGCAACCACCATTGAGAGAATATGTGCATGTTGCACTATCATTGAGAGACTATGTCCATGTTGCACCATCATTGTGAGACTTTGTCCATGTTGCACCACTTTTGTGAGACTATGTCCATGTTGCACCATCATTGTGAGACTATGTCCATGTTGCACCATCATTGAGAGACTATGAGCATGTTGAACCATCATTGAGTGACTGTGTCCATATTGCACCATCATTGAGAGGCTATGTTGATGTTGCTCCATCATTGAGAGACTATGTGCATGTTGCACCATCATTGTGAGACTATGAGCGTATTGCACCATCATTGAGAGACCATGTGCATGATGCACCATCATTGAGAGACTATGTGCAGGTTCCACCATCATTGAGAGACTTTGAGCATGTTGAACCATCATTGAGAGACTATGTTCATGTTGCACATAATTGAGAGACTATGAGCATGTTGCATCTTCATGAAGAGACTATGTGCATGTTGCACCATCATTGTGAGACTATGTCCATGTTGCACCTTCATTGAGAGACTAAGTCCATGTTGCACCATCATTGAGAGACTATGTCCATCTTGCACCATCTTTGAGAGACTATGTCAATGTTGCACCATCATTGAGAGACTATGTCCATGTTGAAACATCATTGAGAGAATATGTGCATGTTGCACTATCATTGAGAGACTATGTCCATGTTGCACCATCATTGTGAGACTATGTCCATGTTGTACCACCATTGTGAGACTATGTCCATGTTGCACCATTATTGTGAGACTATGTCCATGTTGCACCATCATTGAGAGACTATGAGCATGTTGCACCATCATTGAGAGACTATGTCCATGTTGCACCATCATTGCGAGACTATGTGCATGTTGCGACATCATTGTGAGACTATGTCATGTTGCACCACTATTGTGAGACTATGTCCATGTTGCACGATCATTGTGAGACTATGTCCATGTTGCAGCATCATTGTGAGACTATGTCAATGTTGCACCTGCATTGAGAGACTATGTCCATGTTGCACCATCACTGAGAGACTATGAACATATTGCACCATCATTAAGAGACTATGTGCATTTTGCACCGTCATTGTGAGACTATGCCCATGTTGCACCTTCATTGAGAGGCGATATCCATGTTGCACCATCATTGAGAGACAATGTCCATCTTGCACCATCATTGAGAGACTAAGTCCATGTTGCACCATCATTGAGAGACTATGTGCATGTTGAACCATCATTGAGATAATATGTGCATGTTGCACTATCATTGAGAGAATCTGTCCATGTTGCACCATCATTGTGAGACTATGTCCATGTTGCACCACCATGGTGAGACTATGTCCATGTTGCACCATCATTGTGAGAATATGTCCATGTTGCACAATCATTGAGAGACTATGAGCATGTTGCACCATCATTGAGAGACTATGTCCATGTAAAACCATCATTGAGAGACCATGTTGATGTTGCACCATCATTGCGAGATTATGTCCATGTTGCACCATTATTGTGAGACTATGTACATGTTGCACAATCATTGTGGGGCTATATCCATGTTGCACCTTCATTGAGAGACTATGAGCATGTTCCTCCATCATTGAAAGACTATGTCCATGTTGCACCATCATTGCGAGACTATGTCCATGTTGCACCATCATTGAGATACTATTTCCATGTTGCACCATCATTGAGAGACTATGCCCATGTTGCACCATCATTGGGAGACTATGTCCATGTTGCACCATCATTGTGAGACTATGTCCATGTTGCACCATCATTGTGAGATTATGTCCATGTTTCAGCATCATTGTGAGACTACGTCCATGTTGCACAATCATTGTGAGACTGTGTCCATGATGCATTTTCATTGAGAGACTATGTCCATGTTGCACCATCATTGAGAGACTATGAGCATATTGCACCTTCATTGAGAGACTATGTCCATGTTGCACCTTCATTGAGAGACTATGTCCATGTTGAACCATCATTGAGAGACTATGAGAATGTTGCACCATCATTGAGAGACTATGTCCATTTTTCACCATCATTGAGAGACTATGTTGATGTTGCACCATCATTGAGAGACTATGTGCATGTTGCACCTTCATTGAGAGACTACGAGCATGTTGCACCATCATTGAGAGGCTATGTGCAGGTTCCACCATCATTGAGAGACTATGAGCATGTTGAACCATCATTGAGAGACTATGTTCATGTTGCACATAATTGAGAGACTATGAGCATGTTGCATCATCATTAAGAGACTATGTGCATGTTGCACCATCATTGTGAGACTATGTCCATGTTGCACCTTCATTGAGAGACTAAGTCCATGTTGCACCATCATTGAGAGATTATGTCCATCTTGCACCATCTTTGAGAGACTATGTCAATGTTGCACCATCATTGAGAGACTATGTCCTTGTTGAAACATCATTGAGAGAATATGTGCATGTTGCACTATCATTGAGAGACTATGTCCATGTTGCACCATCATTGTGAGACTATGTCCATGTTGTACCACCATTGTGAGACTATGTCCATGTTGCACCATTATTGTGAGACTATGTCCATGTTGCACCATCATTGTGAGACTATGAGCATGTTGCACCATCATTGAGAGACTATGTCCATGTTGCACCATCATTGCGAGACTATGTGTATGTTGCGACATCATTGTGAGACTATGTCATGTTGCACCACCATTGTGAGACTATGTACATGTTGCACGATCATTGTGAGACTATGTCCATGTTGCACCATCATTGAGAGACTATGAGCATGTTGCACCATCATTGAGAGACTATGTCCATGTTGCACCATCATTGAGAGACTATGTCGATGTTGCACCATCATTGAGAGATTATGTGCATGTTGCACCATCATTGAGAGATTATGTCCATGTTGCACCATTATTGTGAGACTATGTCCATGTTGCACCATCATTGTGAGACTATGTCCATGTTGCACCATCATTGTGAGACTATGTCCATGTTTCAGCATCATTGTGAGACTATGAGCATGTTGCACCATCATTGAGAGACTATGTCCATGTTGCACCATCATTGCGAGACTATGTGCATGTTGCGACATCATTGTGAGACTATGTCATGTTGCACCACTATTGTGAGACTATGTCCATGTTGCACGATCATTGTGAGACTATGAGAATGTTGCACCATCATTGCGAGACTATGTGCATGTTCCACCATCATTGAGAGACTATATGCATGTTGCACAATCATTGAGAGTATATGTCCATGTTGCACCATCATTGAGAGACTATGAGCATGTTGCACCTTCATTGAGAGACAACGATCATGTTGCACCATCATTGTGAGACTATGTCCATGTTGCACCTTCATTGAGAGACTATGTCCATGTTGCACCATCATTGAGAGACTATGAGCATGTTGCACCATCATTGAGAGACTATGTGCATGGTGCACCGTCATAGTGAGACTATGTCCATGTTGTACCATCGTTGTGAGACTATGAGCATGTTGCACCTTCATTAAGAGACCATGTCCATGTTGCACCATCATTGTGAGACTTTGTCCATGTTGCACCATCATTGTTGGACTATGTGCATTTTGCACCATCATTGAGAGACCATGCCCGTGTTGCACCATCTTTGAGAGACTATGTGCATGTTGCACCATCATTGAGAAACTATGTGCATGTTGCACCATCATTGAGAGACTATGTCCATGTTGCACCATCATTGTGAGACTATGTCCATGTTGCACCATCATTGTGGGTTTATGAGCATTTTGCACCATCATTGAGACCATGTCCATGTGCAACCACCATTGAGAGAATATGTGCATGTTGCACTATCATTGAGAGACTATGTCCATGTTGCACCATCATTGTGAGACTTTGTCCATGTTGCACCACTTTTGTGAGACTATGTCCATGTTGCACCATCATTGTGAGACTATGTCCATGTTGCACCATCATTGAGAGACTATGAGCATGTTGAACCATCATTGAGTGACTGTGTCCATATTGCACCATCATTGAGAGGCTATGTTGATGTTGCTCCATCATTGAGAGACTATGTGCATGTTGCACCATCATTGTGAGACTATGAGCGTATTGCACCATCATTGAGAGACCATGTGCATGATGCACCATCATTGAGAGACTATGTGCAGGTTCCACCATCATTGAGAGACTATGAGCATGTTGAACCATCATTGAGAGACTATGTTCATGTTGCACATAATTGAGAGACTATGAGCATGTTGCATCATCATGAAGAGACTATGTGCATGTTGCACCATCATTGTGAGACTATGTCCATGTTGCACCTTCATTGAGAGACTAAGTCCATGTTGCACCATCATTGAGAGACTATGTCCATCTTGCACCATCTTTGAGAGACTATGTCAATGTTGCACCATCATTGAGAGACTATGTCCATGTTGAAACATCATTGAGAGAATATGTGCATGTTGCACTATCATTGAGAGACTATGTCCATGTTGCACCATCATTGTGAGACTATGTCCATGTTGTACCACCATTGTGAGACTATGTCCATGTTGCACCATTATTGTGAGACTATGTCCATGTTGCACCATCATTGAGAGACTATGAGCATGTTGCACCATCATTGAGAGACTATGTCCATGTTGCACCATCATTGCGAGACTATGTGCATGTTGCGACATCATTGTGAGACTATGTCATGTTGCACCACTATTGTGAGACTATGTCCATGTTGCACGATCATTGTGAGACTATGTCCATGTTGCAGCATCATTGTGAGACTATGTCAATGTTGCACCTTCATTGAGAGACTATGTCCATGTTGCACCATCACTGAGAGACTATGAACATATTGCACCATCATTAAGAGACTATGTGCATTTTGCACCATCATTGTGAGACTATGTCCATGTTGCACCATCATTGAGAGACTATGAGAATGTTGCACCAGCATTGAGAGACTATGTCCATGTTGCACCATCATTGAGAGACTATGTCGATGTTGCACCATCATTGAGAGACTATGTGCATGTTGCACCATCATTGAGAGATTATGTCCATGTTGCACCATTATTATGAGACTATGTCCATGTTGCACCATCATTGTGAGACTATGTCCATGTTGCACCATCATTGTGAGACTATGTCCATGTTGCAGCATCATTGTGAGACTATGTCAATGTTGCACCTTCATTGAGAGACTATGTCCAAGTTGCACCATCACTGAGAGACTATGAACATATTGCACCATCATTAAGAGACTATGTGCATTTTGCACCATCATTGTGAGACTATGCCCATGTTGCACCTTCGTTGAGAGACGATATCCATGTTGCACCATCATTGAGAGACAATGTCCATCTTGCACCATCATTGAGAGACTATGTCCATCTTGCACCATCATTGAGAGACTATGTGCATGTTGAACCATCATTGAGATAATATGTGCATGTTGCACTATCATTGAGAGACTATGTCCATGTTGCACCATCATTGAGAGACTATGAGCATGTTGCACCATCATTGAGAGACTATGTCCATCTTGCACCATCATTGAGGGACTATGAGCATGTTGCACCGTCATTGAGAGACTATGACCATGTTGCACCATCATTGAGAGACTACGTCGATGTTGCACCATCATTGAGAGACTATGTCCATGTTGCACCATCATTGTGAGACTATGTCCCTGTTGCACCATCATTGTGAGACGATGTCCATGTTGCAGCATCATTGTGAGACTATGTCAATGTTGCACCTTCATTGAGAGACTATGTCCATGTTGCACCATCACTGAGAGACTATGAACATATTGCACCATCATTAAGAGACTATGTGCATTTTGCACCATCATTGTGAGACTATGTCCATGTTGCACCGTCATTGAGAGACTATGAGAATGTTGCACCATCATTGAGAGACTATGTCAATGTTGCACCATCATTGAGAGACTATGTCGATGTTGCACCATCATTGAGAGACTATGTGCATGTTGCACCATCATTGAGAGATTATGTCCATGTTGCACCATTATTATGAGACTATGTCCATGTTGCACCATCATTGTGAGACTATGTCCATGTTGCACCATCATTGAGAGACTATGAGAATGTTGCACCATCATTGAGAGACTATGTCCATGTTGCACCATCATTGAGAGACTATGTCGATGTTGCACCATCATTGAGAGACTATGTGCATGTTGCACCATCATTGAGAGATTATGTCCATGTTGCACCATTATTATGAGACTATGTCCATGTTGCACCATCATTGTGAGACTATGTCCATGTTGCACCATCATTGAGAGACTATGAGCATGTTGCACCATCATTGAGAGACTATGTCCATGTTGCACCATCATTGAGAGACTATGTCGATGTTGCACCATCATTGAGAGATTATGTGCATGTTGCACCATCATTGAGAGACTATGTCGATGTTGCACCATCATTGTGAGACTATGTCCATGTTGCACCATCATTGTGAGACTATGTCCATGTTTCAGCATCATTGTGAGACTATGAGCATGTTGCACCATCATTGAGAGACTATGTCCATGTTGCACCATCATTGCGAGACTATGTGCATGTTGCGACATCATTGTGAGACTATGTCATGTTGCACCACTATTGTGAGACTATGTCCATGTTGCACGATCATTGTGAGACTATGAGAATGTTGCACCATCATTGCGAGACTATGTGCATGTTCCACCAGCATTGAGAGACTATATGCATGTTGCACAATCATTGAGAGTATATGTCCATGTTGCACCATCATTGAGAGACTATGAGCATGTTGCACCTTCATTGAGAGACAACGATCATGTTGCACCATCATTGTGAGACTATGTCCATGTTGCACCTTCATTGAGAGACTATGTCCATGTTGCACCATCATTGAGAGACTATGAGCATGTTGCACCATCATTGAGAGACTATGTGCATGGTGCACCGTCATAGTGAGACTATGTCCATGTTGTACCATCGTTGTGAGACTATGAGCATGTTGCACCTTCATTAAGAGACCATGTCCATGTTGCACCATCATTGTGAGACTTTGTCCATGTTGCACCATCATTGTTGGACTATGTGCATTTTGCACCATCATTGAGAGACCATGCCCGTGTTGCACCATCTTTGAGAGACTATGTGCATGTTGCACCATCATTGAGAAACTATGTGCATGTTGCACCATCATTGAGAGACTATGTCCATGTTGCACCATCATTGTGAGACTATGTCCATGTTGCACCATCATTGTGGGTTTATGAGCATTTTGCACCATCATTGAGACCATGTGCATGTTGCACCATCATTGAGAGACAATGACCAGATTGCACCATCATTGAGAGACTATGTCCATGTTGCACCATCATTGAGAGACTATGTCCAATTTGCACCATAATTGAGAGACTATGCCCATGTTGCACCATCATTGAGAGACTATGTGCATGTTGCACCATCATTGAGAGACTATGTGCATGTTGCACCATCATTGTGAGACTATGTGCATGTTGCACGTTCATTGAGAGACTATGAGCATGTTGTACCATCATTGTGAGACTATGTCCATGTTGCACCTTCATTGAGAGACGATGTCCATGTTGCACCATCATTGAGAGACAATGTCCATCTTGCACCATCATTGAGAGACTATGTCCATATTGTACCATCATTGAGAGACTAAGTCCATGTGCAACCACCATTGAGAGAATATGTGCATGTTGCACTATCATTGAGAGACTATGTCCATGTTGCACCATCATTGTGAGACTTTGTCCATGTTGCACCACTTTTGTGAGACTATGTCCATGTTGCACCATCATTGTGAGACTATGTCCATGTTGCACCATCATTGAGAGACTATGAGCATGTTGAACCATCATTGAGTGACTGTGTCCATATTGCACCATCATTGAGAGGCTATGTTGATGTTGCTCCATCATTGAGAGACTATGTGCATGTTGCACCATCATTGTGAGACTATGAGCGTATTGCACCATCATTGAGAGACCATGTGCATGATGCACCATCATTGAGAGACTATGTGCAGGTTCCACCATCATTGAGAGACTATGAGCATGTTGAACCATCATTGAGAGACTATGTTCATGTTGCACATAATTGAGAGACTATGAGCATGTTGCATCATCATGAAGAGACTATGTGCATGTTGCACCATCATTGTGAGACTATGTCCATGTTGCACCTTCATCGAGAGACTAAGTCCATGTTGCACCATCATTGAGAGACTATGTCCATCTTGCACCATCTTTGAGAGACTATGTCAATGTTGCACCATCATTGAGAGACTATGTCCATGTTGAAACATCATTGAGAGAATATGTGCATGTTGCACTATCATTGAGAGACTATGTCCATGTGGCACCATCATTGTGAGACTATGTCCATGTTGTACCACCATTGTGAGACTATGTCCATGTTGCAGCATTATTGTGAGACTATGTCCATGTTGCACCATCATTGAGAGACTATGAGCATGTTGCACCGTCATTGAGAGACTATGACCATGTTGCACAATCATTGAGAGACTACGTCGATGTTGCACCATCATTGAGAGACTATGTCCATGTTGCACCATCATTGTGAGACTATGTCCCTGTTGCACCATCATTGTGAGACTATGTCCATGTTGCAGCATCATTGTGAGACTATGTCAATGTTGCACCTTCATTGAGAGACTATGTCCATGTTGCACCATCACTGAGAGACTATGAACATATTGCACCATCATTAAGAGACTATGTGCATTTTGCACCATCATTGTGAGACTATGTCCATGTTGCACCATCATTGAGAGACTATGAGAATGTTGCACCATCATTGAGAGACTATGTCCATGTTGCACCATCATTGAGAGACTATGTCGATGTTGCACCATCATTGAGAGACTATGTGCATGTTGCACCATCATTGAGAGATTATGTCCATGTTGCACCATTATTATGAGACTATGTCCATGTTGCACCATCATTGTGAGACTATGTCCATGTTGCACCATCATTGTGAGACTATGTCCATGTTGCAGCATCATTGTGAGACTATGTCAATGTTGCACCTTCATTGAGAGACTATGTCCAAGTTGCACCATCACTGAGAGACTATGAACATATTGCACCATCATTAAGAGACTATGTGCATTTTGCACCATCATTGTGAGACTATGCCCATGTTGCACCTTTGTTGAGAGACGATATCCATGTTGCACCATCATTGAGAGACAATGTCCATCTTGCACCATCATTGAGAGACTATGTCCATGTTGCACCATCATTGAGAGACTATGTGCATGTTGAACCATCATTGAGATAATATGTGCATGTTGCACTATCATTGAGAGACTATGTCCATGCTGCACCATCATTGAGAGACTATGAGCATGTTGCACCTTCATTGAGAGACTACGAGCATGTTGCACCATCATTGTGAGACTATGTGCATGTTGCGACATCATTGTGAGACTATGTCATGTTGCACCACTATTGTGAGACTATGTCCATGTTGCACCATCACTTTGGGACTATGAGCATTTTGCACCATCATTGAGAGACCATGTGCTTCTTGCACCATCATTGAGAGACAATGTCCAGAATGCACCATCATTGAGAGACTATGTCCATGTTGCACCATCACCGAGGGACTGTGTCCATGTTGCACCATCATTGATAAACTATGTCCATGTTGCACCATCATTGAGAGACTATGTCCATATTGCGCCATCATTGAGAGACTATGTCCATGTTGCACCATCATTGAGGGACTATGTGCATGTTGCACCATCATTGAGAGACTATGTTTATGTTGCACCATCATTGGAAGACTATGTCCATTTTGCACCATCATTGAGAGACTATGTCCATGTTGCACCATCATTGAGAGACTATGTCCATGTTGCACCATCATTGAGAGACTATGTCCATGTTGCACCATCATTGAGAGACTATGTGCATGTTGCACCATTATTGTGAGAATATGTCCATGTTGCACAATCATTGAGAGACTACGTGCATGTTGCACCATCATTGAGAGACTATGCCCATGTTGCACCATCATTGAGAGACTATGTGCATGTTGCACCATCATTGAGAGACTATGTGCATGTTGCACCATCATTGTGAGACTATGTGCATGTTGCACGTTCATTGAGAGACTATGAGCATGTTGTACCATCATTGTGAGACTATGTCCATGTTGCACCTTCATTGAGAGACGATGTCCATGTTGCACCATCATTGAGAGACAATGTCCATCTTGCACCATCATTGAGAGACTATGTCCATATTGCACCATCATTGAGAGACTATGTCCATGTGCAACCACCATTGAGAGAATATGTGCATGTTGCACTATCATTGAGAGAGTATGTCCATGTTGCACCATCATTGTGAGACTTTGTCCATGTTGCACCACTTTTGTGAGACTATGTCCATGTTGCACCATCATTGTGAGACTATGTCCATGTTGCACCATCATTGAGAGACTATGAGCATGTTGCATTATCATTGAGAGACTGTGTCCATATTGCACCATCATTGAGAGGCTATGTTGATGTTGCTCCATCATTGAGAGACTATGTGCATGTTGCACCATCATTGTGAGACTATGAGCGTATTGCACCATCATTGAGAGACTATGTCCATGTTGCACCACCATTGTGAGACTATGTGCATGTTGAACCATCATTGAGGGACTATGTCCATGTTGCACCATGATTGGGAGACTATGTCCATCTTGCACCATCATTGAGAGACCATGTGCATGATGCACCATCATTGAGAGACTATGTGCAGTTTCCACCATCATTGAGAGACTATGAGCATGTTGAACCATCATTGAGAGACAATGTTCATGTTGCACATAATTGAGAGACTATGAGCATGTTGCATCATCATTAAGAGACTATGTGCATGTTGCACCATCATTGTGAGACTATGTCCATGTTGCACCTTGATTGAGAGACTAAGCCCATGTTGCACCATTATTGAGAGACTATGTCCATCTTGCACCATCTTTGAGAGACTATGTCAATGTTGCACCATCATTGAGAGACTATGTCCATGTTGAAACATCATTGAGAGAATATGTGCATGTTGCACTATCATTGAGAGACTATGTCCATGTTGCACCATCATTGTGAGACTATGTACATGTTGTACCACCATTGTGAGACTATGTCCATGTTGCACCATTGTTGTGAGACTATGTACATGTTGCACCATCATTGAGAGACTATGAGCAAGTTGCACCATCATTGAGAGACTATGTCCATGTTGCACCATCATTGCGAGACTATGTGCATGTTGCGACATCATTGTGAGACTATGTCATAATGCACCACTATTGTGAGACTATGTCCATGTTGCACGATCATTGTGAGACTATGTCCATGTTGCACCATCATTGAGAGACTATGAGCATGTTGCACCATCATTGAGAGACTATGTCCATCTTGCACCATCATTGAGGGACTATGAGCATGTTGCACTGTCATTGAGAGACTATGACCATGTTGCACCATCATTGAGAGACTACGTCGATGTTGCACCATCATTGAGAGTCTATGTGCATGTTGCACCATCATTGAGAGATTATGTCCATGTTGCACCATTATTGTGAGACTATGTCCATGTTGCACCATCATTGTGAGACTATGTCCCTGTTGCACCATCATTGTGAGACTATGTCCATGTTGCAGCATCATTGTGAGACTATGTCAATGTTGCACCTTCATTGAGAGACTATGTCCATGTTGCACCATCACTGAGAGACTATGAGCATATTGCACCATCATTAAGAGACTATGTGCATTTTGCACCGTCATTGTGAGACTATGCCCATGTTGCACCTTTATTGAGAGGCGATATCCATGTTGCACCATCATTGAGAGACAATGTCCATCTTGCACCATCATTGAGAGACTAAGTCCATGTAGCACCATCATTGAGAGACTATGTGCATGTTGAACCATCATTGAGATAATATGTGCATGTTGCACTATCATTGAGAGAATCTGTCCATGTTGCACCATCATTGTGAGACTATGTCCATGTTGCACCACCATGGTGAGACTATGTCCATGTTGCACCATCATTGTGAGAATATGTCCATGTTGCACAATCATTGAGAGACTATGAGCATGTTGCACCATCATTGAGAGACTATGTCCATGTAAAACCATCATTGAGAGACTATGTTGATGTTGCACCATCATTGCGAGATTATGTCCATGTTGCACCATCATTGAGATACTATTTCCATGTTGCACCATCATTGAGAGACTATGCCCATGTTGCACCATCATTGGGAGACTATGTCCATGTTGCACCATCATTGTGAGACTATGTCCGTGTTGCACCATCATTGTGAGATTATGTCCATGTTTCAGCATCATTGTGAGACTACGTCCATGTTGCACAATCATTGTGAGACTGTGTCCATGATGCATTTTCATTGAGAGACTATGTCCATGTTGCACCATCATTGAGAGACTATGAGCATATTGCACCTTCATTGAGAGACTATGTCCATGTTGCACCTTCATTGAGAGACTATGTCCATGTTGAACCATCATTGAGAGACTATGAGAATGTTGCACCATCATTGAGAGACTATGTCCATTTTGCACCATCATTGAGAGACTATGTTGATGTTGCACCATCATTGAGAGACTATGTCCATGTTGCACCTTCATTGAGAGACTATGTCCATGTTGAACCATCATTGAGAGACTATGAGAATGTTGCACCATCATTGAGAGACTATGTCCATGTTGCACCTTCATTGAGAGACTATGTCCATGTTGAACCATCATTGAGAGACTATGAGAATGTTGCACCATCATTGAGAGACTATGTCCATTTTGCACCATCATTGAGAGACTATGTCCATGTTGCACCTTCATTGAGAGACGATGTCCATGTTGCACCATCATTGAGAGACAATGTCCATCTTGCACCATCATTGAGAGACTATGTCCATATTGCACCATCATTGAGAGACTATGTCCATGTGCAACCACCATTGAGAGAATATGTGCATGTTGCACTATCATTGAGAGAGTATGTCCATGTTGCACCATCATTGTGAGACTTTGTCCATGTTGCACCACTTTTGTGAGACTATGTCCATGTTGCACCATCATTGTGAGACTATGTCCATGTTGCACCATCATTGAGAGACTATGAGCATGTTGCATTATCATTGAGAGACTGTGTCCATATTGCACCATCATTGAGAGGCTATGTTGATGTTGCTCCATCATTGAGAGACTATGTGCATGTTGCACCATCATTGTGAGACTATGAGCGTATTGCACCATCATTGAGAGACTATGTCCATGTTGCACCACCATTGTGAGACTATGTGCATGTTGAACCATCATTGAGGGACTATGTCCATGTTGCACCATGATTGGGAGACTATGTCCATCTTGCACCATCATTGAGAGACCATGTGCATGATGCACCATCATTGAGAGACTATGTGCAGTTTCCACCATCATTGAGAGACTATGAGCATGTTGAACCATCATTGAGAGACAATGTTCATGTTGCACATAATTGAGAGACTATGAGCATGTTGCATCATCATTAAGAGACTATGTGCATGTTGCACCATCATTGTGAGACTATGTCCATGTTGCACCTTGATTGAGAGACTAAGCCCATGTTGCACCATTATTGAGAGACTATGTCCATCTTGCACCATCTTTGAGAGACTATGTCAATGTTGCACCATCATTGAGAGACTATGTCCATGTTGAAACATCATTGAGAGAATATGTGCATGTTGCACTATCATTGAGAGACTATGTCCATGTTGCACCATCATTGTGAGACTATGTACATGTTGTACCACCATTGTGAGACTATGTCCATGTTGCACCATTGTTGTGAGACTATGTACATGTTGCACCATCATTGAGAGACTATGAGCAAGTTGCACCATCATTGAGAGACTATGTCCATGTTGCACCATCATTGCGAGACTATGTGCATGTTGCGACATCATTGTGAGACTATGTCATAATGCACCACTATTGTGAGACTATGTCCATGTTGCACGATCATTGTGAGACTATGTCCATGTTGCACCATCATTGAGAGACTATGAGCATGTTGCACCATCATTGAGAGACTATGTCCATCTTGCACCATCATTGAGGGACTATGAGCATGTTGCACCGTCATTGAGAGACTATGACCATGTTGCACCATCATTGAGAGACTACGTCGATGTTGCACCATCATTGAGAGTCTATGTGCATGTTGCACCATCATTGAGAGATTATGTCCATGTTGCACCATTATTGTGAGACTATGTCCATGTTGCACCATCATTGTGAGACTATGTCCCTGTTGCACCATCATTGTGAGACTATGTCCATGTTGCAGCATCATTGAGAGACTATGTCAATGTTGCACCTTCATTGAGAGACTATGTCCATGTTGCACCATCACTGAGAGACTATGAGCATATTGCACCATCATTAAGAGACTATGTGCATTTTGCACCGTCATTGTGAGACTATGCCCATGTTGCACCTTTATTGAGAGGCGATATCCATGTTGCACCATCATTGAGAGACAATGTCCATCTTGCACCATCATTGAGAGACTAAGTCCATGTAGCACCATCATTGAGAGACTATGTGCATGTTGAACCATCATTGAGATAATATGTGCATGTTGCACTATCATTGAGAGAATCTGTCCATGTTGCACCATCATTGTGAGACTATGTCCATGTTGCACCACCATGGTGAGACTATGTCCATGTTGCACCATCATTGTGAGAATATGTCCATGTTGCACAATCATTGAGAGACTATGAGCATGTTGCACCATCATTGAGAGACTATGTCCATGTAAAACCATCATTGAGAGACTATGTTGATGTTGCACCATCATTGCGAGATTATGTCCATGTTGCACCATCATTGAGATACTATTTCCATGTTGCACCATCATTGAGAGACTATGCCCATGTTGCACCATCATTGGGAGACTATGTCCATGTTGCACCATCATTGTGAGACTATGTCCGTGTTGCACCATCATTGTGAGATTATGTCCATGTTTCAGCATCATTGTGAGACTACGTCCATGTTGCACAATCATTGTGAGACTGTGTCCATGATGCATTTTCATTGAGAGACTATGTCCATGTTGCACCATCATTGAGAGACTATGAGCATATTGCACCTTCATTGAGAGACTATGTCCATGTTGCACCTTCATTGAGAGACTATGTCCATGTTGAACCATCATTGAGAGACTATGAGAATGTTGCACCATCATTGAGAGACTATGTCCATTTTGCACCATCATTGAGAGACTATGTTGATGTTGCACCATCATTGAGAGACTATGTGCATGTTGCACCTTCATTGAGAGACTACGAGCATGTTGCACCATCATTGAGAGGCTATGTGCAGGTTCCACCATCATTGAGAGACTATAAGCATGTTGAACCATCATTGAGAGACTATGTTCATGTTGCACATAATTGAGAGACTATGAGCATGTTGCATCATCATTAAGAGACTATGTGCATGTTGCACCATCATTGTGAGACTATGTCCATGTTGCACCTTCATTGAGAGACTAAGTCCATGTTGCACCATCATTGAGAGATTATGTCCATCTTGCACCATCTTTGAGAGACTATGTCAATGTTGCACCATCATTGAGAGACTATGTCCTTGTTGAAACATCATTGAGAGAATATGTGCATGTTGCACTATCATTGAGAGACTATGTCCATGTTGCACCATCATTGTGAGACTATGTCCATGTTGTACCACCATTGTGAGACTATGTCCATGTTGCACCATTATTGTGAGACTATGTCCATGTTGCACCATCATTGAGAGACTATGAGCATGTTGCACCATCATTGAGAGACTATGTCCATGTTGCACCATCATTGCGAGACTATGTGAATGTTGCGACATCATTGTGAGACTATGTCATGTTGCACCACCATTGTGAGACTATGTACATGTTGCACGATCATTGTGAGACTATGTCCATGTTGCACCATCATTGAGAGACTATGAGCATGTTGCACCATCATTGAGAGACTATGTCCATGTTGCACCATCATTGAGAGACTATGTCGATGTTGCACCATCATTGAGAGATTATGTGCATGTTGCACCATCATTGAGAGATTATGTCCATGTTGCACCATTATTGTGAGACTATGTCCATGTTGCACCATCATTGTGAGACTATGTCCATGTTGCACCATCATTGTGAGACTATGTCCATGTTTCAGCATCATTGTGAGACTATGAGCATGTTGCACCATCATTGAGAGACTATGTCCATGTTGCACCATCATTGCGAGACTATGTGCATGTTGCGACATCATTGTGAGACTATGTCATGTTGCACCACTATTGTGAGACTATGTCCATGTTGCACGATCATTGTGAGACTATGAGAATGTTGCACCATCATTGCGAGATTATGTGCATGTTCCACCATCATTGAGAGACTATGAGCATGTTGCACCTTCATTGAGAGACAACGATCATGTTGCACCATCATTGTGAGACTATGTCCATGTTGCACCTTCATTGAGAGACTATGTCCATGTTGCACCATCATTGAGAGACTATGAGCATGTTGCACCATCATTGAGAGACTATGTGCATGGTGCACCGTCATAGTGAGACTATGTCCATGTTGTACCATCGTTGTGAGACTATGAGCATGTTGCACCTTCATTAAGAGACCATGTCCATTTTGCACCATCATTGTGAGACTTTGTCCATGTTGCACCATCATTGTTGGACTATGTGCATTTTGCACCATCATTGAGAGACCATGCCCGTGTTGCACCATCTTTGAGAGACTATGTGCATGTTGCACCATCATTGAGAAACTATGTGCATGTTGCACCATCATTGAGAGACTATGTCCCTGTTGCACCATCATTGTGAGACTATGTCCATGTTGCAGCATCATTGTGAGACTATGTCAATGTTGCACCTTCATTGAGAGACTATGTCCATGTTGCACCATCACTGAGAGACTATGAGCATATTGCACCATCATTAAGAGACTATGTGCATTTTGCACCGTCATTGTGAGACTATGCCCATGTTGCACCTTTATTGAGAGGCGATATCCATGTTGCACCATCATTGAGAGACAATGTCCATCTTGCACCATCATTGAGAGACTAAGTCCATGTAGCACCATCATTGAGAGACTATGTGCATGTTGAACCATCATTGAGATAATATGTGCATGTTGCACTATCATTGAGAGAATCTGTCCATGTTGCACCATCATTGTGAGACTATGTCCATGTTGCACCACCATGGTGAGACTATGTCCATGTTGCACCATCATTGTGAGAATATGTCCATGTTGCACAATCATTGAGAGACTATGAGCATGTTGCACCATCATTGAGAGACTATGTCCATGTAAAACCATCATTGAGAGACTATGTTGATGTTGCACCATCATTGCGAGATTATGTCCATGTTGCACCATCATTGAGATACTATTTCCATGTTGCACCATCATTGAGAGACTATGCCCATGTTGCACCATCATTGGGAGACTATGTCCATGTTGCACCATCATTGTGAGACTATGTCCGTGTTGCACCATCATTGTGAGATTATGTCCATGTTTCAGCATCATTGTGAGACTACGTCCATGTTGCACAATCATTGTGAGACTGTGTCCATGATGCATTTTCATTGAGAGACTATGTCCATGTTGCACCATCATTGAGAGACTATGAGCATATTGCACCTTCATTGAGAGACTATGTCCATGTTGCACCTTCATTGAGAGACTATGTCCATGTTGAACCATCATTGAGAGACTATGAGAATGTTGCACCATCATTGAGAGACTATGTCCATTTTGCACCATCATTGAGAGACTATGTTGATGTTGCACCATCATTGAGAGACTATGTGCATGTTGCACCTTCATTGAGAGACTACGAGCATGTTGCACCATCATTGAGAGGCTATGTGCAGGTTCCACCATCATTGAGAGACTATAAGCATGTTGAACCATCATTGAGAGACTATGTTCATGTTGCACATAATTGAGAGACTATGAGCATGTTGCATCATCATTAAGAGACTATGTGCATGTTGCACCATCATTGTGAGACTATGTCCATGTTGCACCTTCATTGAGAGACTAAGTCCATGTTGCACCATCATTGAGAGATTATGTCCATCTTGCACCATCTTTGAGAGACTATGTCAATGTTGCACCATCATTGAGAGACTATGTCCTTGTTGAAACATCATTGAGAGAATATGTGCATGTTGCACTATCATTGAGAGACTATGTCCATGTTGCACCATCATTGTGAGACTATGTCCATGTTGTACCACCATTGTGAGACTATGTCCATGTTGCACCATTATTGTGAGACTATGTCCATGTTGCACCATCATTGAGAGACTATGAGCATGTTGCACCATCATTGAGAGACTATGTCCATGTTGCACCATCATTGCGAGACTATGTGAATGTTGCGACATCATTGTGAGACTATGTCATGTTGCACCACCATTGTGAGACTATGTACATGTTGCACGATCATTGTCAGACTATGTCCATGTTGCACCATCATTGAGAGACTATGAGCATGTTGCACCATCATTGAGAGACTATGTCCATGTTGCACCATCATTGAGAGACTATGTCGATGTTGCACCATCATTGAGAGATTATGTGCATGTTGCACCATCATTGAGAGATTATGTCCATGTTGCACCATTATTGTGAGACTATGTCCATGTTGCACCATCATTGTGAGACTATGTCCATGTTGCACCATCATTGTGAGACTATGTCCATGTTTCAGCATCATTGTGAGACTATGAGCATGTTGCACCATCATTGAGAGACTATGTCCATGTTGCACCATCATTGCGAGACTATGTGCATGTTGCGACATCATTGTGAGACTATGTCATGTTGCACCACTATTGTGAGACTATGTCCATGTTGCACGATCATTGTGAGACTATGAGAATGTTGCACCATCATTGCGAGATTATGTGCATGTTCCACCATCATTGAGAGACTATGAGCATGTTGCACCTTCATTGAGAGACAACGATCATGTTGCACCATCATTGTGAGACTATGTCCATGTTGCACCTTCATTGAGAGACTATGTCCATGTTGCACCATCATTGAGAGACTATGAGCATGTTGCACCATCATTGAGAGACTATGTGCATGGTGCACCGTCATAGTGAGACTATGTCCATGTTGTACCATCGTTGTGAGACTATGAGCATGTTGCACCTTCATTAAGAGACCATGTCCATTTTGCACCATCATTGTGAGACTTTGTCCATGTTGCACCATCATTGTTGGACTATGTGCATTTTGCACCATCATTGAGAGACCATGCCCGTGTTGCACCATCTTTGAGAGACTATGTGCATGTTGCACCATCATTGAGAAACTATGTGCATGTTGCACCATCATTGAGAGACTACGTCCATGTTGCACCATCATTGTGAGACTATGTCCATGTTGCACCATCATTGTGGGTTTATGAGCATTTTGCACCATCATTGAGACCTTGTGCATGTTGCACCATCATTGAGAGACAATGACCAGATTGCACCATCATTGAGAGACTATGTCCATGTTGCACCATCATTGAGAGACTATGTCCAAGTTGCACCATAATTGAGAGACTATGCCCATGTTGCACCATCATTGAGAGACTATGTGCATGTTGCACCATCATTGAGAGACTATGTGCATGTTGCACCATCATTGTGAGACTATGTGCATGTTGCACGTTCATTGAGAGACTATGAGCATGTTGTACCATCATTGTGAGACTATGTCCATGTTGCACCTTCATTGAGAGACGATGTCCATGTTGCACCATCATTGAGAGACAATGTCCATCTTGCACCATCATTGAGAGACTATGTCCATATTGTACCATCATTGAGAGACTATGTCCATGTGCAACCACCATTGAGAGAATATGTGCATGTTGCACTATCATTGAGAGACTATGTCCATGTTGCACCATCATTGTGAGACTTTGTCCATGTTGCACCACTTTTGTGAGACTATGTCCATGTTGCACCATCATTGTGAGACTATGTCCATGTTGCACCATCATTGAGAGACTATGAGCATGTTGAACCATCATTGAGTGACTGTGTCCATATTGCACCATCATTGAGAGGCTATGTTGATGTTGCTCCATCATTGAGAGACTATGTGCATGTTGCACCATCATTGTGAGACTATGAGCGTATTGCACCATCATTGAGAGACCATGTGCATGATGCACCATCATTGAGAGACTATGTGCAGGTTCCACCATCATTGAGAGACTATGAGCATGTTGAACCATCATTGAGAGACTATGTTCATGTTGCACATAATTGAGAGACTATGAGCATGTTGCATCATCATGAAGAGACTATGTGCATGTTGCACCATCATTGTGAGACTATGTCCATGTTGCACCTTCATTGAGAGACTAAGTCCATGTTGCACCATCATTGAGAGACTATGTCCATCTTGCACCATCTTTGAGAGACTATGTCAATGTTGCACCATCATTGAGAGACTATGTCCATGTTGAAACATCATTGAGAGAATATGTGCATGTTGCACTATCATTGAGAGACTATGTCCATGTTGCACCATCATTGTGAGACTATGTCCATGATGTACCACCATTGTGAGACTATGTCCATGTTGCACCATTATTGTGAGACTATGTCCATGTTGCACCATCATTGAGAGACTATGAGCATGTTGCACCATCATTGAGAGACTATGTCCATGTTGCGACATCATTGTGAGACTATGTCATGTTGCACCACTATTGTGAGACTATGTCCATGTTGCACGATCATTGTGAGACTATGTCCATGTTGCAGCATCATTGTGAGACTATGTCAATGTTGCACCTTCATTGAGAGACTATGTCCATGTTGCACCATCACTGAGAGACTATGAACATATTGCACCATCATTAAGAGACTATGTGCATTTTGCACCATCATTGTGAGACTATGTCCATGTTGCACCATCATTGAGAGACTGTGAGAATGTTGCACCAGCATTGAGAGACTATGTCCATGTTGCACCATCATTGAGGGACTATGTCGATGTTGCACCATCATTGAGAGATTATGTGCATGTTGCACCATCATTGAGAGATTATGTCCATGTTGCACCATTATTATGAGACTATGTCCATGTTGCACCATCATTGTGAGACTATGTCCATGTTGCACCATCATTGTGAGACTATGTCCATGTTGCAGCATCATTGTGAGACTATGTCAATGTTGCACCTTCATTGAGAGACTATGTCCAAGTTGCACCATCACTGAGAGACTATGAACATATTGCACCATCATTAAGAGACTATGTGCATTTTGCACCATCATTGTGAGACTATGCCCATGTTGCACCTTCGTTGAGAGACGATATCCATGTTGCACCATCATTGAGAGACAATGTCCATCTTGCACCATCATTGAGAGACTATGTCCATGTTGCACCATCATTGAGAGACTATGAGCATGTTGAACCATCATTGAGATAATATGTGCATGTTGCACTATCATTGAGAGACTATGTCCATGTTGCACCATCATTGAGAGACTATGAGCATGTTGCACCATCATTGAGAGACTATGTCCATCTTGCACCATCATTGAGGGACTATGAGCATGTTGCACCGTCATTGAGAGACTATGACCATGTTGCACCATCATTGAGAGACTACGTCGATGTTGCACCATCATTGAGAGACTATGTCCATGTTGCACCATCATTGTGAGACTATGTCCCTGTTGCACCATCATTGTGAGACTATGTACATGTTGCAGCATCATTGTGAGACTATGTCAATGTTGCACCTTCATTGAGAGACTATGTCCATGTTGCACCATCACTGAGAGACTATGAACATATTGCACCATCATTAAGAGACTATGTGCATTTTGCATCATTGTGAGACTATGTCCATGTTGCACCATCATTGAGAGACTATGAGAATGTTGCACCATCATTGAGAGACTATGTCCATGTTGCACCATCATTGAGAGACTATGTCGATGTTGCACCATCATTGAGAGACTATGTGCATGTTGCACCATCATTGAGAGATTATGTCCATGTTGCACCATTATTATGAGACTATGTCCATGTTGCACCATCATTGTGAGACTATGTCCATGTTGCACCATCATTGTGAGACTATGTCCATGTTGCAGCATCATTGTGAGACTATGTCAATGTTGCACCTTCATTGAGAGACTATGTCCAAGTTGCACCATCACTGAGAGACTATGAACATATTGCACCATCATTAAGAGACTATGTGCATTTTGCACCATCATTGTGAGACTATGCCCATGTTGCACCTTCGTTGAGAGACGATATCCATGTTGCACCATCATTGAGAAACAATGTCCATCTTGCACCATCATTGAGAGACTATGTCCATGTTGCACCATCATTGAGAGACTATGTGCATGTTGAACCATCATTGAGATAATATGTGCATGTTGCACCATCATTGAGAGACTATGTCGATGTTGCACCATCATTGAGAGATTATGTGCATGTTGCACCATCATTGAGAGATTATGTCCATGTTGCACCATTATTGTGAGACTATGTCCATGTTGCACCATCATTGTGAGACTATGTCCATGTTGCACCATCATTGTGAGACTATGTCCATGTTTCAGCATCATTGTGAGACTATGAGCATGTTGCACCATCATTGAGAGACTATGTCCATGTTGCACCATCATTGCGAGACTATGTGCATGTTGCGACATCATTGTGAGACTATGTCATGTTGCACCACTATTGTGAGACTATGTCCATGTTGCACGATCATTGTGAGACTATGAGAATGTTGCACCATCATTGCGAGATTATGTGCATGTTCCACCATCATTGAGAGACTATGAGCATGTTGCACCTTCATTGAGAGACAACGATCATGTTGCACCATCATTGTGAGACTATGTCCATGTTGCACCTTCATTGAGAGACTATGTCCATGTTGCACCATCATTGAGAGACTATGAGCATGTTGCACCATCATTGAGAGACTATGTGCATGGTGCACCGTCATAGTGAGACTATGTCCATGTTGTACCATCGTTGTGAGACTATGAGCATGTTGCACCTTCATTAAGAGACCATGTCCATGTTGCACCATCATTGTGAGACTTTGTCCATGTTGCACCATCATTGTTGGACTATGTGCATTTTGCACCATCATTGAGAGACCATGCCCGTGTTGCACCATCTTTGAGAGACTATGTGCATGTTGCACCATCATTGAGAAACTATGTGCATGTTGCACCATCATTGAGAGACTACGTCCATGTTGCACCATCATTGTGAGACTATGTCCATGTTGCACCATCATTGTGGGTTTATGAGCATTTTGCACCATCATTGAGACCTTGTGCATGTTGCACCATCATTGAGAGACAATGACCAGATTGCACCATCATTGAGAGACTATGTCCATGTTGCACCATCATTGAGAGACTATGCCCAAGTTGCACCATAATTGAGAGACTATGCCCATGTTGCACCATCATTGAGAGACTATGTGCATGTTGCACCATCATTGAGAGACTATGTGCATGTTGCACCATCATTGTGAGACTATGTGCATGTTGCACGTTCATTGAGAGACTATGAGCATGTTGTACCATCATTGTGAGACTATGTCCATGTTGCACCTTCATTGAGAGACGATGTCCATGTTGCACCATCATTGAGAGACAATGTCCATCTTGCACCATCATTGAGAGACTAAGTCCATGTAGCACCATCATTGAGAGACTATGTGCATGTTGAACCATCATTGAGATAATATGTGCATGTTGCATTATCATTGAGAGAATCTGTCCATGTTGCACCATCATTGTGAGACTATGTCCATGTTGCACCACCATGGTGAGACTATGTCCATGTTGCACCATCATTGTGAGAATATGTCCATGTTGCACAATCATTGAGAGACTATGTCCATCTTGCACCATCTTTGAGAGACTATGTCAATGTTGCACCATCATTGAGAGACTATGTCCATGTTGAAACATCATTGAGAGAATATGTGCATGTTGCACTATCATTGAGAGACTATGTCCATGTTGCACCATCATTGTGAGACTATGTACATGTTGTACCACCATTGTGAGACTATGTCCATGTTGCACCATTGTTGTGAGACTATGTACATGTTGCACCATCATTGAGAGACTATGAGCAAGTTGCACCATCATTGAGAGACTATGTCCATGTTGCACCATCATTGCGAGACTATGTGCATGTTGCGACATCATTGTGAGACTATGTCATGTTGCACCACTATTGTGAGACTATGTCCATGTTGCACGATCATTGTGAGACTATGTCCATGTTGCACCATCATTGAGAGACTATGAGCATGTTGCACCATCATTGAGAGACTATGTCCATGTTGCACCATCATTGCGAGACTATGTGAATGTTGCGACATCATTGTGAGACTATGTCATGTTGCACCACCATTGTGAGACTATGTACATGTTGCACGATCATTGTCAGACTATGTCCATGTTGCACCATCATTGAGAGACTATGAGCATGTTGCACCATCATTGAGAGACTATGTCCATGTTGCACCATCATTGAGAGACTATGTCGATGTTGCACCATCATTGAGAGATTATGTGCATGTTGCACCATCATTGAGAGATTATGTCCATGTTGCACCATTATTGTGAGACTATGTCCATGTTGCACCATCATTGTGAGACTATGTCCATGTTGCACCATCATTGTGAGACTATGTCCATGTTTCAGCATCATTGTGAGACTATGAGCATGTTGCACCATCATTGAGAGACTATGTCCATGTTGCACCATCATTGCGAGACTATGTGCATGTTGCGACATCATTGTGAGACTATGTCATGTTGCACCACTATTGTGAGACTATGTCCATGTTGCACGATCATTGTGAGACTATGAGAATGTTGCACCATCATTGCGAGATTATGTGCATGTTCCACCATCATTGAGAGACTATGAGCATGTTGCACCTTCATTGAGAGACAACGATCATGTTGCACCATCATTGTGAGACTATGTCCATGTTGCACCTTCATTGAGAGACTATGTCCATGTTGCACCATCATTGAGAGACTATGAGCATGTTGCACCATCATTGAGAGACTATGTGCATGGTGCACCGTCATAGTGAGACTATGTCCATGTTGTACCATCGTTGTGAGACTATGAGCATGTTGCACCTTCATTAAGAGACCATGTCCATTTTGCACCATCATTGTGAGACTTTGTCCATGTTGCACCATCATTGTTGGACTATGTGCATTTTGCACCATCATTGAGAGACCATGCCCGTGTTGCACCATCTTTGAGAGACTATGTGCATGTTGCACCATCATTGAGAAACTATGTGCATGTTGCACCATCATTGAGAGACTACGTCCATGTTGCACCTTCATTGAGAGACTAAGTCCATGTTGCACCATCATTGAGAGATTATGTCCATCTTGCACCATCTTTGAGAGACTATGTCAATGTTGCACCATCATTGAGAGACTATGTCCTTGTTGAAACATCATTGAGAGAATATGTGCATGTTGCACTATCATTGAGAGACTATGTCCATGTTGCACCATCATTGTGAGACTATGTCCATGTTGTACCACCATTGTGAGACTATGTCCATGTTGCACCATTATTGTGAGACTATGTCCATGTTGCACCATCATTGAGAGACTATGAGCATGTTGCACCATCATTGAGAGACTATGTCCATGTTGCACCATCATTGCGAGACTATGTGAATGTTGCGACATCATTGTGAGACTATGTCATGTTGCACCACCATTGTGAGACTATGTACATGTTGCACGATCATTGTCAGACTATGTCCATGTTGCACCATCATTGAGAGACTATGAGCATGTTGCACCATCATTGAGAGACTATGTCCATGTTGCACCATCATTGAGAGACTATGTCGATGTTGCACCATCATTGAGAGATTATGTGCATGTTGCACCATCATTGAGAGATTATGTCCATGTTGCACCATTATTGTGAGACTATGTCCATGTTGCACCATCATTGTGAGACTATGTCCATGTTGCACCATCATTGTGAGACTATGTCCATGTTTCAGCATCATTGTGAGACTATGAGCATGTTGCACCATCATTGAGAGACTATGTCCATGTTGCACCATCATTGCGAGACTATGTGCATGTTGCGACATCATTGTGAGACTATGTCATGTTGCACCACTATTGTGAGACTATGTCCATGTTGCACGATCATTGTGAGACTATGAGAATGTTGCACCATCATTGCGAGATTATGTGCATGTTCCACCATCATTGAGAGACTATGAGCATGTTGCACCTTCATTGAGAGACAACGATCATGTTGCACCATCATTGTGAGACTATGTCCATGTTGCACCTTCATTGAGAGACTATGTCCATGTTGCACCATCATTGAGAGACTATGAGCATGTTGCACCATCATTGAGAGACTATGTGCATGGTAAACCGTCATAGTGAGACTATGTCCATGTTGTACCATCGTTGTGAGACTATGAGCATGTTGCACCTTCATTAAGAGACCATGTCCATTTTGCACCATCATTGTGAGACTTTGTCCATGTTGCACCATCATTGTTGGACTATGTGCATTTTGCACCATCATTGAGAGACCATGCCCGTGTTGCACCATCTTTGAGAGACTATGTGCATGTTGCACCATCATTGAGAAACTATGTGCATGTTGCACCATCATTGAGAGACTACGTCCATGTTGCACCATCATTGTGAGACTATGTCCATGTTGCACCATCATTGTGGGTTTATGAGCATTTTGCACCATCATTGAGACCTTGTGCATGTTGCACCATCATTGAGAGACAATGACCAGATTGCACCATCATTGAGAGACTATGTCCATGTTGCACCATCATTGAGAGACTATGTCCAAGTTGCACCATAATTGAGAGACTATGCCCATGTTGCACCATCATTGAGAGACTATGTGCATGTTGCACCATCATTGAGAGACTATGTGCATGTTGCACCATCATTGTGAGACTATGTGCATGTTGCACGTTCATTGAGAGACTATGAGCATGTTGTACCATCATTGTGAGACTATGTCCATGTTGCACCTTCATTGAGAGACGATGTCCATGTTGCACCATCATTGAGAGACAATGTCCATCTTGCACCATCATTGAGAGACTATGTCCATATTGTACCATCATTGAGAGACTATGTCCATGTGCAACCACCATTGAGAGAATATGTGCATGTTGCACTATCATTGAGAGACTATGTCCATGTTGCACCATCATTGTGAGACTTTGTCCATGTTGCACCACTTTTGTGAGACTATGTCCATGTTGCACCATCATTGTGAGACTATGTCCATGTTGCACCATCATTGAGAGACTATGAGCATGTTGAACCATCATTGAGTGACTGTGTCCATATTGCACCATCATTGAGAGGCTATGTTGATGTTGCTCCATCATTGAGAGACTATGTGCATGTTGCACCATCATTGTGAGACTATGAGCGTATTGCACCATCATTGAGAGACCATGTGCATGATGCACCATCATTGAGAGACTATGTGCAGGTTCCACCATCATTGAGAGACTATGAGCATGTTGAACCATCATTGAGAGACTATGTTCATGTTGCACATAATTGAGAGACTATGAGCATGTTGCATCATCATGAAGAGACTATGTGCATGTTGCACCATCATTGTGAGACTATGTCCATGTTGCACCTTCATTGAGAGACTAAGTCCATGTTGCACCATCATTGAGAGACTATGTCCATCTTGCACCATCTTTGAGAGACTATGTCAATGTTGCACCATCATTGAGAGACTATGTCCATGTTGAAACATCATTGAGAGAATATGTGCATGTTGCACTATCATTGAGAGACTATGTCCATGTTGCACCATCATTGTGAGACTATGTCCATGATGTACCACCATTGTGAGACTATGTCCATGTTGCACCATTATTGTGAGACTATGTCCATGTTGCACCATCATTGAGAGACTATGAGCATGTTGCACCATCATTGAGAGACTATGTCCATGTTGCGACATCATTGTGAGACTATGTCATGTTGCACCACTATTGTGAGACTATGTCCATGTTGCACGATCATTGTGAGACTATGTCCATGTTGCAGCATCATTGTGAGACTATGTCAATGTTGCACCTTCATTGAGAGACTATGTCCATGTTGCACCATCACTGAGAGACTATGAACATATTGCACCATCATTAAGAGACTATGTGCATTTTGCACCATCATTGTGAGACTATGTCCATGTTGCACCATCATTGAGAGACTGTGAGAATGTTGCACCAGCATTGAGAGACTATGTCCATGTTGCACCATCATTGAGGGACTATGTCGATGTTGCACCATCATTGAGAGATTATGTGCATGTTGCACCATCATTGAGAGATTATGTCCATGTTGCACCATTATTATGAGACTATGTCCATGTTGCACCATCATTGTGAGACTATGTCCATGTTGCACCATCATTGTGAGACTATGTCCATGTTGCAGCATCATTGTGAGACTATGTCAATGTTGCACCTTCATTGAGAGACTATGTCCAAGTTGCACCATCACTGAGAGACTATGAACATATTGCACCATCATTAAGAGACTATGTGCATTTTGCACCATCATTGTGAGACTATGCCCATGTTGCACCTTCGTTGAGAGACGATATCCATGTTGCACCATCATTGAGAGACAATGTCCATCTTGCACCATCATTGAGAGACTATGTCCATGTTGCACCATCATTGAGAGACTATGAGCATGTTGAACCATCATTGAGATAATATGTGCATGTTGCACTATCATTGAGAGACTATGTCCATGTTGCACCATCATTGAGAGACTATGAGCATGTTGCACCATCATTGAGAGACTATGTCCATCTTGCACCATCATTGAGGGACTATGAGCATGTTGCACCGTCATTGAGAGACTATGACCATGTTGCACCATCATTGAGAGACTACGTCGATGTTGCACCATCATTGAGAGACTATGTCCATGTTGCACCATCATTGTGAGACTATGTCCCTGTTGCACCATCATTGTGAGACTATGTACATGTTGCAGCATCATTGTGAGACTATGTCAATGTTGCACCTTCATTGAGAGACTATGTCCATGTTGCACCATCACTGAGAGACTATGAACATATTGCACCATCATTAAGAGACTATGTGCATTTTGCATCATTGTGAGACTATGTCCATGTTGCACCATCATTGAGAGACTATGAGAATGTTGCACCATCATTGAGAGACTATGTCCATGTTGCACCATCATTGAGAGACTATGTCGATGTTGCACCATCATTGAGAGACTATGTGCATGTTGCACCATCATTGAGAGATTATGTCCATGTTGCACCATTATTATGAGACTATGTCCATGTTGCACCATCATTGTGAGACTATGTCCATGTTGCACCATCATTGTGAGACTATGTCCATGTTGCAGCATCATTGTGAGACTATGTCAATGTTGCACCTTCATTGAGAGACTATGTCCAAGTTGCACCATCACTGAGAGACTATGAACATATTGCACCATCATTAAGAGACTATGTGCATTTTGCACCATCATTGTGAGACTATGCCCATGTTGCACCTTCGTTGAGAGACGATATCCATGTTGCACCATCATTGAGAAACAATGTCCATCTTGCACCATCATTGAGAGACTATGTCCATGTTGCACCATCATTGAGAGACTATGTGCATGTTGAACCATCATTGAGATAATATGTGCATGTTGCACCATCATTGAGAGACTATGTCGATGTTGCACCATCATTGAGAGATTATGTGCATGTTGCACCATCATTGAGAGATTATGTCCATGTTGCACCATTATTGTGAGACTATGTCCATGTTGCACCATCATTGTGAGACTATGTCCATGTTGCACCATCATTGTGAGACTATGTCCATGTTTCAGCATCATTGTGAGACTATGAGCATGTTGCACCATCATTGAGAGACTATGTCCATGTTGCACCATCATTGCGAGACTATGTGCATGTTGCGACATCATTGTGAGACTATGTCATGTTGCACCACTATTGTGAGACTATGTCCATGTTGCACGATCATTGTGAGACTATGAGAATGTTGCACCATCATTGCGAGATTATGTGCATGTTCCACCATCATTGAGAGACTATGAGCATGTTGCACCTTCATTGAGAGACAACGATCATGTTGCACCATCATTGTGAGACTATGTCCATGTTGCACCTTCATTGAGAGACTATGTCCATGTTGCACCATCATTGAGAGACTATGAGCATGTTGCACCATCATTGAGAGACTATGTGCATGGTGCACCGTCATAGTGAGACTATGTCCATGTTGTACCATCGTTGTGAGACTATGAGCATGTTGCACCTTCATTAAGAGACCATGTCCATGTTGCACCATCATTGTGAGACTTTGTCCATGTTGCACCATCATTGTTGGACTATGTGCATTTTGCACCATCATTGAGAGACCATGCCCGTGTTGCACCATCTTTGAGAGACTATGTGCATGTTGCACCATCATTGAGAAACTATGTGCATGTTGCACCATCATTGAGAGACTACGTCCATGTTGCACCATCATTGTGAGACTATGTCCATGTTGCACCATCATTGTGGGTTTATGAGCATTTTGCACCATCATTGAGACCTTGTGCATGTTGCACCATCATTGAGAGACAATGACCAGATTGCACCATCATTGAGAGACTATGTCCATGTTGCACCATCATTGAGAGACTATGCCCAAGTTGCACCATAATTGAGAGACTATGCCCATGTTGCACCATCATTGAGAGACTATGTGCATGTTGCACCATCATTGAGAGACTATGTGCATGTTGCACCATCATTGTGAGACTATGTGCATGTTGCACGTTCATTGAGAGACTATGAGCATGTTGTACCATCATTGTGAGACTATGTCCATGTTGCACCTTCATTGAGAGACGATGTCCATGTTGCACCATCATTGAGAGACAATGTCCATCTTGCACCATCATTGAGAGACTAAGTCCATGTAGCACCATCATTGAGAGACTATGTGCATGTTGAACCATCATTGAGATAATATGTGCATGTTGCACTATCATTGAGAGAATCTGTCCATGTTGCACCATCATTGTGAGACTATGTCCATGTTGCACCACCATGGTGAGACTATGTCCATGTTGCACCATCATTGTGAGAATATGTCCATGTTGCACAATCATTGAGAGACTATGTCCATCTTGCACCATCTTTGAGAGACTATGTCAATGTTGCACCATCATTGAGAGACTATGTCCATGTTGAAACATCATTGAGAGAATATGTGCATGTTGCACTATCATTGAGAGACTATGTCCATGTTGCACCATCATTGTGAGACTATGTACATGTTGTACCACCATTGTGAGACTATGTCCATGTTGCACCATTGTTGTGAGACTATGTACATGTTGCACCATCATTGAGAGACTATGAGCAAGTTGCACCATCATTGAGAGACTATGTCCATGTTGCACCATCATTGCGAGACTATGTGCATGTTGCGACATCATTGTGAGACTATGTCATGTTGCACCACTATTGTGAGACTATGTCCATGTTGCACGATCATTGTGAGACTATGTCCATGTTGCACCATCATTGAGAGACTATGAGCATGTTGCACCATCATTGAGAGACTATGTCCATGTTGCACCATCATTGCGAGACTATGTGAATGTTGCGACATCATTGTGAGACTATGTCATGTTGCACCACCATTGTGAGACTATGTACATGTTGCACGATCATTGTCAGACTATGTCCATGTTGCACCATCATTGAGAGACTATGAGCATGTTGCACCATCATTGAGAGACTATGTCCATGTTGCACCATCATTGAGAGACTATGTCGATGTTGCACCATCATTGAGAGATTATGTGCATGTTGCACCATCATTGAGAGATTATGTACATGTTGCACCATTATTGTGAGACTATGTCCATGTTGCACCATCATTGTGAGACTATGTCCATGTTGCACCATCATTGTGAGACTATGTCCATGTTTCAGCATCATTGTGAGACTATGAGCATGTTGCACCATCATTGAGAGACTATGTCCATGTTGCACCATCATTGCGAGACTATGTGCATGTTGCGACATCATTGTGAGACTATGTCATGTTGCACCACTATTGTGAGACTATGTCCATGTTGCACGATCATTGTGAGACTATGAGAATGTTGCACCATCATTGCGAGATTATGTGCATGTTCCACCATCATTGAGAGACTATGAGCATGTTGCACCTTCATTGAGAGACAACGATCATGTTGCACCATCATTGTGAGACTATGTCCATGTTGCACCTTCATTGAGAGACTATGTCCATGTTGCACCATCATTGAGAGACTATGAGCATGTTGCACCATCATTGAGAGACTATGTGCATGGTGCACCGTCATAGTGAGACTATGTCCATGTTGTACCATCGTTGTGAGACTATGAGCATGTTGCACCTTCATTAAGAGACCATGTCCATTTTGCACCATCATTGTGAGACTTTGTCCATGTTGCACCATCATTGTTGGACTATGTGCATTTTGCACCATCATTGAGAGACCATGCCCGTGTTGCACCATCTTTGAGAGACTATGTGCATGTTGCACCATCATTGAGAAACTATGTGCATGTTGCACCATCATTGAGAGACTACGTCCATGTTGCACCATCATTGTGAGACTATGTCCATGTTGCACCATCATTGTGGGTTTATGAGCATTTTGCACCATCATTGAGACCTTGTGCATGTTGCACCATCATTGAGAGACAATGACCAGATTGCACCATCATTGAGAGACTATGTCCATGTTGCACCATCATTGAGAGACTATGTCAAAGTTGCACCATAATTGAGAGACTATGCCCATGTTGCACCATCATTGAGAGACTATGTGCATGTTGCACCATCATTGAGAGACTATGTGCATGTTGCACCATCATTGTGAGACTATGTGCATGTTGCACGTTCATTGAGAGACTATGAGCATGTTGTACCATCATTGTGAGACTATGTCCATGTTGCACCTTCATTGAGAGACGATGTCCATGTTGCACCATCATTGAGAGACAATGTCCATCTTGCACCATCATTGAGAGACTATGTCCATATTGTACCATCATTGAGAGACTATGTCCATGTGCAACCACCATTGAGAGAATATGTGCATGTTGCACTATCATTGAGAGACTATGTCCATGTTGCACCATCATTGTGAGACTTTGTCCATGTTGCACCACTTTTGTGAGACTATGTCCATGTTGCACCATCATTGTGAGACTATGTCCATGTTGCACCATCATTGAGAGACTATGAGCATGTTGAACCATCATTGAGTGACTGTGTCCATATTGCACCATCATTGAGAGGCTATGTTGATGTTGCTCCATCATTGAGAGACTATGTGCATGTTGCACCATCATTGTGAGACTATGAGCGTATTGCACCATCATTGAGAGACCATGTGCATGATGTACCATCATTGAGAGACTATGTGCAGGTTCCACCATCATTGAGAGACTATGAGCATGTTGAACCATCATTGAGAGACTATGTTCATGTTGCACATAATTGAGAGACTATGAGCATGTTGCATCATCATGAAGAGACTATGTGCATGTTGCACCATCATTGTGAGACTATGTCCATGTTGCACCTTCATTGAGAGACTAAGTCCATGTTGCACCATCATTGAGAGACTATGTCCATCTTGCACCATCTTTGAGAGACTATGTCAATGTTGCACCATCATTGAGAGACTATGTCCATGTTGAAACATCATTGAGAGAATATGTGCATGTTGCACTATCATTGAGAGACTATGTCCATGTTGCACCATCATTGTGAGACTATGTCCATGATGTACCACCATTGTGAGACTATGTCCATGTTGCACCATTATTGTGAGACTATGTCCATGTTGCACCATCATTGAGAGACTATGAGCATGTTGCACCATCATTGAGAGACTATGTCCATGTTGCGACATCATTGTGAGACTATGTCATGTTGCACCACTATTGTGAGACTATGTCCATGTTGCACGATCATTGTGAGACTATGTCCATGTTGCAGCATCATTGTGAGACTATGTCAATGTTGCACCTTCATTGAGAGACTATGTCCATGTTGCACCATCACTGAGAGACTATGAACATATTGCACCATCATTAAGAGACTATGTGCATTTTGCACCATCATTGTGAGACTATGTCCATGTTACACCATCATTGAGAGACTGTGAGAATGTTGCACCAGCATTGAGAGACTATGTCCATGTTGCACCATCATTGAGGGACTATGTCGATGTTGCACCATCATTGAGAGATTATGTGCATGTTGCACCATCATTGAGAGATTATGTCCATGTTGCACCATTATTATGAGACTATGTCCATGTTGCACCATCATTGTGAGACTATGTCCATGTTGCACCATCATTGTGAGACTATGTCCATGTTGCAGCATCATTGTGAGACTATGTCAATGTTGCACCTTCATTGAGAGACTATGTCCAAGTTGCACCATCACTGAGAGACTATGAACATATTGCACCATCATTAAGAGACTATGTGCATTTTGCACCATCATTGTGAGACTATGCCCATGTTGCACCTTCGTTGAGAGACGATATCCATGTTGCACCATCATTGAGAGACAATGTCCATCTTGCACCATCATTGAGAGACTATGTCCATGTTGCACCATCATTGAGAGACTATGAGCATGTTGAACCATCATTGAGATAATATGTGCATGTTGCACTATCATTGAGAGACTATGTCCATGTTGCACCATCATTGAGAGACTATGAGCATGTTGCACCATCATTGAGAGACTATGTCCATCTTGCACCATCATTGAGGGACTATGAGCATGTTGCACCGTCATTGAGAGACTATGACCATGTTGCACCATCATTGAGAGACTACGTCGATGTTGCACCATCATTGAGAGACTATGTCCATGTTGCACCATCTTTGTGAGACTATGTCCCTGTTGCACCATCATTGTGAGACTATGTACATGTTGCAGCATCATTGTGAGACTATGTCAATGTTGCACCTTCATTGAGAGACTATGTCCATGTTGCACCATCACTGAGAGACTATGAACATATTGCACCATCATTAAGAGACTATGTGCATTTTGCACCATCATTGTGAGACTATGTCCATGTTGCACCATCATTGAGAGACTATGAGAATGTTGCACCATCATTGAGAGACTATGTCCATGTTGCACCATCATTGAGAGACTATGTCGATGTTGCACCATCATTGAGAGACTATGTGCATGTTGCACCATCATTGAGAGATTATGTCCATGTTGCACCATTATTATGAGACTATGTCCATGTTGCACCATCATTGTGAGACTATGTCCATGTTGCACCATCATTGTGAGACTATGTCCATGTTGCAGCATCATTGTGAGACTATGTCAATGTTGCACCTTCATTGAGAGACTATGTCCAAGTTGCACCATCACTGAGAGACTATGAACATATTGCACCATCATTAAGAGACTATGTGCATTTTGCACCATCATTGTGAGACTATGCCCATGTTGCACCTTCGTTGAGAGACGATATCCATGTTGCACCATCATTGAGAAACAATGTCCATCTTGCACCATCATTGAGAGACTATGTCCATGTTGCACCATCATTGAGAGACTATGTGCATGTTGAACCATCATTAAGATAATATGTGCATGTTGCACCATCATTGAGAGACTATGTCGATGTTCCACCATCATTGAGAGATTATGTGCATGTTGCACCATCATTGAGAGATTATGTCCATGTTGCACCATTATTGTGAGACTATGTCCATGTTGCACCATCATTGTGAGACTATGTCCATGTTGCACCATCATCGTGAGACTATGTCCATGTTTCAGCATCATTGTGAGACTATGAGCATGTTGCACCATCATTGAGAGACTATGTCCATGTTGCACCATCATTGCGAGACTATGTGCATGTTGCGACATCATTGTGAGACTATGTCATGTTGCACCACTATTGTGAGACTATGTCCATGTTGCACGATCATTGTGAGACTATGAGAATGTTGCACCATCATTGCGAGATTATGTGCATGTTCCACCATCATTGAGAGACTATGAGCATGTTGCACCTTCATTGAGAGACAACGATCATGTTGCACCATCATTGTGAGACTATGTCCATGTTGCACCTTCATTGAGAGACTATGTCCATGTTGCACCATCATTGAGAGACTATGAGCATGTTGCACCATCATTGAGAGACTATGTGCATGGTGCACCGTCATAGTGAGACTATGTCCATGTTGTACCATCGTTGTGAGACTATGAGCATGTTGCACCTTCATTAAGAGACCATGTCCATGTTGCACCATCATTGTGAGACTTTGTCCATGTTGCACCATCATTGTTGGACTATGTGCATTTTGCACCATCATTGAGAGACCATGCCCGTGTTGCACCATCTTTGAGAGACTATGTGCATGTTGCACCATCATTGAGAAACTATGTGCATGTTGCACCATCATTGAGAGACTACGTCCATGTTGCACCATCATTGTGAGACTATGTCCATGTTGCACCATCATTGTGGGTTTATGAGCATTTTGCACCATCATTGAGACCTTGTGCATGTTGCACCATCATTGAGAGACAATGACCAGATTGCACCATCATTGAGAGACTATGTCCATGTTGCACCATCATTGAGAGACTATGCCCAAGTTGCACCATAATTGAGAGACTATGCCCATGTTGCACCATCATTGAGAGACTATGTGCATGTTGCACCATCATTGAGAGACTATGTGCATGTTGCACCATCATTGTGAGACTATGTGCATGTTGCACGTTCATTGAGAGACTATGAGCATGTTGTACCATCATTGTGAGACTATGTCCATGTTGCACCTTCATTGAGAGACGATGTCCATGTTGCACCATCATTGAGAGACAATGTCCATCTTGCACCATCATTGAGAGACTAAGTCCATGTAGCACCATCATTGAGAGACTATGTGCATGTTGAACCATCATTGAGATAATATGTGCATGTTGCACTATCATTGAGAGAATCTGTCCATGTTGCACCATCATTGTGAGACTATGTCCATGTTGCACCACCATGGTGAGACTATGTCCATGTTGCACCATCATTGTGAGAATATGTCCATGTTGCACAATCATTGAGAGACTATGTCCATCTTGCACCATCTTTGAGAGACTATGTCAATGTTGCACCATCATTGAGAGACTATGTCCATGTTGAAACATCATTGAGAGAATATGTGCATGTTGCACTATCATTGAGAGACTATGTCCATGTTGCACCATCATTGTGAGACTATGTACATGTTGTACCACCATTGTGAGACTATGTCCATGTTGCACCATTGTTGTGAGACTATACATGTTGCACCATCATTGAGAGACTATGAGCAAGTTGCACCATCATTGAGAGACTATGTCCATTTTGCACCATCATTGCGAGACTATGTGCATGTTGCGACATCATTGTGAGACTATGTCATGTTGCACCACTATTGTGAGACTATGTCCATGTTGCACGATCATTGTGAGACTATGTCCATGTTGCACCATCATTGAGAGACTATGAGCATGTTGCACCATCATTGAGAGACTATGTCCATCTTGCACCATCATTGAGGGACTATGAGCATGTTGCACCGTCATTGAGAGACTATGACCATGTTGCACCATCATTGAGAGACTACGTCGATGTTGCACCATCATTGAGAGTCTATGTGCATGTTGCACCATCATTGAGAGATTATGTCCATGTTGCACCATTATTGTGAGACTATGTCCATGTTGCACCATCATTGTGAGACTATGTCCCTGTTGCACCATCATTGTGAGACTATGTCCATGTTGCAGCATCATTGTGAGACTATGTCAATGTTGCACCTTCATTGAGAGACTATGTCCATGTTGCACCATCACTGAGAGACTATGAGCATATTGCACCATCATTAAGAGACTATGTGCATTTTGCACCGTCATTGTGAGACTATGCCCATGTTGCACCTTTATTGAGAGGCGATATCCATGTTGCACCATCATTGAGAGACAATGTCCAACTTGCACCATCATTGAGAGACTAAGTCCATGTAGCACCATCATTGAGAGACTATGCGCATGTTGAACCATCATTGAGATAATATGTGCATGTTGCACTATCATTGAGAGAATATGTCCATGTTGCACCATCATTGTGAGACTATGTCCATGTTGCACCACCATGGTGAGACTATGTCCATGTTGCACCATCATTGTGAGAATATGTCCATGTTGCACAATCATTGAGAGACTATGAGCATGTTGCACCATCATTGAGAGACTATGTCCATGTAAAACCATCATTGAGAGACTATGTTGATGTTGCACCATCATTGCGAGATTATGTCCATGTTGCACCATTATTGTGAGACTATGTCCATGTTGCACAATCATTGTGAGGTTATATCCATGTTGCACCTTCATTGAGGGACTATGAGCATGTTCCTCCATCATTGAAAGACTATGTCCATGTTGCACCATCATTGCGAGACTATGTCCATGTTGCACCATCATTGAGATACTATTTCCATGTTGCACCATCATTGAGAGACTATGCCCATGTTGCACCATCATTGGGAGACTATGTCCATGTTGCACCATCATTGTGAGACTATGTCCGTGTTGCACCATCATTGTGAGATTATGTCCATGTTTCAGCATCATTGTGAGACTACGTCCATGTTGCACAATCATTGTGAGACTGTGTCCATGATGCATTTTCATTGAGAGACTATGTCCATGTTGCACCATCATTGAGAGACTATGAGCATATTGCACCTTCATTGAGAGACTATGTCCATGTTGCACCTTCATTGAGAGACTATGTCCATGTTGAACCATCATTGAGAGACTATGAGAATGTTGCATCATCATTGAGAGACTATGTCCATTTTGCACCATCATTGAGAGACTATGTTGATGTTGCACCATCATTGAGAGACTATGTGCATGTTGCACCTTCATTGAGAGACTACGAGCATGTTGCACCATCATTGAGAGGCTATGTGCAGGTTCCACCATCATTGAGAGACTATAAGCATGTTGAACCATCATTGAGAGACTATGTTCATGTTGCACATAATTGAGAGACTATGAGCATGTTGCATCATCATTAAGAGACTATGTGCATGTTGCACCATCATTGTGAGACTATGTCCATGTTGCACCTTCATTGAGAGACTAAGTCCATGTTGCACCATCATTGAGAGATTATGTCCATCTTGCACCATCTTTGAGAGACTATGTCAATGTTGCACCATCATTGAGAGACTATGTCCTTGTTGAAACATCATTGAGAGAATATGTGCATGTTGCACTATCATTGAGAGACTATGTCCATGTTGCACCATCATTGTGAGACTATGTCCATGTTGTACCACCATTGTGAGACTATGTCCATGTTGCACCATTATTGTGAGACTATGTCCATGTTGCACCATCATTGAGAGACTATGAGCATGTTGCACCATCATTGAGAGACTATGTCCATGTTGCACCATCATTGCGAGACTATGTGAATGTTGCGACATCATTGTGAGACTATGTCATGTTGCACCACCATTGTGAGACTATGTACATGTTGCACGATCATTGTGAGACTATGTCCATGTTGCACCATCATTGAGAGACTATGAGCATGTTGCACCATCATTGAGAGACTATGTCCATGTTGCACCATCATTGAGAGACTATGTCGATGTTGCACCATCATTGAGAGATTATGTGCATGTTGCACCATCATTGAGAGATTATGTCCATGTTGCACCATTATTGTGAGACTATGTCCATGTTGCACAATCATTGTGAGACTATGTCCATGTTGCACCATCATTGTGAGACTATGTCCATGTTTCAGCATCATTGTGAGACTATGAGCATGTTGCACCATCATTGAGAGACTATGTCCATGTTGCACCATCATTGCGAGACTATGTGCATGTTGCGACATCATTGTGAGACTATGTCATGTTGCACCACTATTGTGAGACTATGTCCATGTTGCACGATCATTGTGAGACTATGAGAATGTTGCACCATCATTGCGAGATTATGTGCATGTTCCACCATCATTGAGAGACTATGAGCATGTTGCACCTTCATTGAGAGACAACGATCATGTTGCACCATCATTGTGAGACTATGTCCATGTTGCACCTTCATTGAGAGACTATGTCCATGTTGCACCATCATTGAGAGACTATGAGCATGTTGCACCATCATTGAGAGACTATGTGCATGGTGCACCGTCATAGTGAGACTATGTCCATGTTGTACCATCGTTGTGAGACTATGAGCATGTTGCACCTTCATTAAGAGACCATGTCCATGTTGCACCATCATTGTGAGACTTTGTCCATGTTGCACCATCATTGTTGGACTATGTGCATTTTGCACCATCATTGAGAGACCATGCCCGTGTTGCACCATCTTTGAGAGACTATGTGCATGTTGCACCATCATTGAGAAACTATGTGCATGTTGCACCATCATTGAGAGACTACGTCCATGTTGCACCATCATTGTGAGACTATGTCCATGTTGCACCATCATTGTGGGTTTATGAGCATTTTGCACCATCATTGAGACCTTGTGCATGTTGCACCATCATTGAGAGACAATGACCAGATTGCACCATCATTGAGAGACTATGTCCATGTTGCACCATCATTGAGAGACTATGTCCAAGTTGCACCATAATTGAGAGACTATGCCCATGTTGCACCATCATTGAGAGACTATGTGCATGTTGCACCATCATTGAGAGACTATGTGCATGTTGCACCATCATTGTGAGACTATGTGCATGTTGCACGTTCATTGAGAGACTATGAGCATGTTGTACCATCATTGTGAGACTATGTCCATGTTGCACCTTCATTGAGAGACGATGTCCATGTTGCACCATCATTGAGAGACAATGTCCATCTTGCACCATCATTGAGAGACTATGTCCATATTGTACCATCATTGAGAGACTATGTCCATGTGCAACCACCATTGAGAGAATATGTGCATGTTGCACTATCATTGAGAGACTATGTCCATGTTGCACCATCATTGTGAGACTTTGTCCATGTTGCACCACTTTTGTGAGACTATGTCCATGTTGCACCATCATTGTGAGACTATGTCCATGTTGCACCATCATTGAGAGACTATGAGCATGTTGAACCATCATTGAGTGACTGTGTCCATATTGCACCATCATTGAGAGGCTATGTTGATGTTGCTCCATCATTGAGAGACTATGTGCATGTTGCACCATCATTGTGAGACTATGAGCGTATTGCACCATCATTGAGAGACCATGTGCATGATGCACCATCATTGAGAGACTATGTGCAGGTTCCACCATCATTGAGAGACTATGAGCATGTTGAACCATCATTGAGAGACTATGTTCATGTTGCACATAATTGAGAGACTATGAGCATGTTGCATCATCATGAAGAGACTATGTGCATGTTGCACCATCATTGTGAGACTATGTCCATGTTGCACCTTCATTGAGAGACTAAGTCCATGTTGCACCATCATTGAGAGACTATGTCCATCTTGCACCGTCTTTGAGAGACTATGTCAATGTTGCACCATCATTGAGAGACTATGTCCATGTTGAAACATCATTGAGAGAATATGTGCATGTTGCACTATCATTGAGAGACTATGTCCATGTTGCACCATCATTGTGAGACTATGTCCATGATGTACCACCATTGTGAGACTATGTCCATGTTGCACCATTATTGTGAGACTATGTCCATGTTGCACCATCATTGAGAGACTATGAGCATGTTGCACCATCATTGAGAGACTATGTCCATGTTGCGACATCATTGTGAGACTATGTCATGTTGCACCACTATTGTGAGACTATGTCCATGTTGCACGATCATTGTGAGACTATGTCCATGTTGCAGCATCATTGTGAGACTATGTCAATGTTGCACCTTCATTGAGAGACTATGTCCATGTTGCACCATCACTGAGAGACTATGAACATATTGCACCATCATTAAGAGACTATGTGCATTTTGCACCATCATTGTGAGACTATGTCCATGTTGCACCATCATTGAGAGACTGTGAGAATGTTGCACCAGCATTGAGAGACTATGTCCATGTTGCACCATCATTGAGGGACTATGTCGATGTTGCACCATCATTGAGAGATTATGTGCATGTTGCACCATCATTGAGAGACTATGTTCATGTTGCACATAATTGAGAGACTATGAGCATGTTGCATCATCATGAAGAGACTATGTGCATGTTGCACCATCATTGTGAGACTATGTCCATGTTGCACCTTCATTGAGAGACTAAGTCCATGTTGCACCATCATTGAGAGACTATGTCCATCTTGCACCGTCTTTGAGAGACTATGTCAATGTTGCACCATCATTGAGAGACTATGTCCATGTTGAAACATCATTGAGAGAATATGTGCATGTTGCACTATCATTGAGAGACTATGTCCATGTTGCACCATCATTGTGAGACTATGTCCATGATGTACCACCATTGTGAGACTATGTCCATGTTGCACCATTATTGTGAGACTATGTCCATGTTGCACCATCATTGAGAGACTATGAGCATGTTGCACCATCATTGAGAGACTATGTCCATGTTGCGACATCATTGTGAGACTATGTCATGTTGCACCACTATTGTGAGACTATGTCCATGTTGCACGATCATTGTGAGACTATGTCCATGTTGCAGCATCATTGTGAGACTATGTCAATGTTGCACCTTCATTGAGAGACTATGTCCATGTTGCACCATCACTGAGAGACTATGAACATATTGCACCATCATTAAGAGACTATGTGCATTTTGCACCATCATTGTGAGACTATGTCCATGTTGCACCATCATTGAGAGACTGTGAGAATGTTGCACCAGCATTGAGAGACTATGTCCATGTTGCACCATCATTGAGGGACTATGTCGATGTTGCACCATCATTGAGAGATTATGTGCATGTTGCACCATCATTGAGAGATTATGTCCATGTTGCACCATTATTATGAGACTATGTCCATGTTGCACCATCATTGTGAGACTATGTCCATGTTGCACCATCATTGTGAGACTATGTCCATGTTGCAGCATCATTGTGAGACTATGTCAATGTTGCACCTTCATTGAGAGACTATGTCCAAGTTGCACCATCACTGAGAGACTATGAACATATTGCACCATCATTAAGAGACTATGTGCATTTTGCACCATCATTGTGAGACTATGCCCATGTTGCACCTTCGTTGAGAGACGATATCCATGTTGCACCATCATTGAGAGACAATGTCCATCTTGCACCATCATTGAGAGACTATGTCCATGTTGCACCATCATTGAGAGACTATGAGCATGTTGAACCATCATTGAGATAATATGTGCATGTTGCACTATCATTGAGAGACTATGTCCATGTTGCACCATCATTGAGAGACTATGAGCATGTTGCACCATCATTGAGAGACTATGTCCATCTTGCACCATCATTGAGGGACTATGAGCATGTTGCACCGGCATTGAGAGACTATGACCATGTTGCACCATCATTGAGAGACTACGTCGATGTTGCACCATCATTGAGAGACTATGTCCATGTTGCACCATCATTGTGAGACTATGTCCCTGTTGCACCATCATTGTGAGACTATGTCCATGTTGCAGCATCATTGTGAGACTATGTCAATGTTGCACCTTCATTGAGAGACTATGTCCATGTTGCACCATCACTGAGAGACTATGAACATATTGCACCATCATTAAGAGACTATGTGCATTTTGCACCATCATTGTGAGACTATGTCCATGTTGCACCATCATTGAGAGACTATGAGAATGTTGCACCATCATTGAGAGACTATGTCCATGTTGCACCATCATTGAGAGACTATGTCGATGTTGCACCATCATTGAGAGACTATGTGCATGTTGCACCATCATTGAGAGATTATGTCCATGTTGCACCATTATTATGAGACTATGTCCATGTTGCACCATCATTGTGAGACTATGTCCATGTTGCACCATCATTGTGAGACTATGTCCATGTTGCAGCATCATTGTGAGACTATGTCAATGTTGCACCTTCATTGAGAGACTATGTCCAAGTTGCACCATCACTGAGAGACTATGAACATATTGCACCATCATTAAGAGACTATGTGCATTTTGCACCATCATTGTGAGACTATGCCCATGTTGCACCTTCGTTGAGAGACGATATCCATGTTGCACCATCATTGAGAAACAATGTCCATCTTGCACCATCATTGAGAGACTATGTCCATGTTGCACCATCATTGAGAGACTATGTGCATGTTGAACCATCATTGAGATAATATGTGCATGTTGCACCATCATTGAGAGACTATGTCGATGTTGCACCATCATTGAGAGATTATGTGCATGTTGCACCATCATTGAGAGATTATGTCCATGTTGCACCATTATTGTGAGACTATGTCCATGTTGCACCATCATTGTGAGACTATGTCCATGTTGCACCATCATTGCGAGACTATGTGCATGTTGCGACATCATTGTGAGACTATGTCATGTTGCACCACTATTGTGAGACTATGTCCATGTTGCACGATCATTGTGAGACTATGAGAATGTTGCACCATCATTGCGAGATTATGTGCATGTTCCACCATCATTGAGAGACTATGAGCATGTTGCACCTTCATTGAGAGTCAACGATCATGTTGCACCATCATTGTGAGACTATGTCCATGTTGCACCTTCATTGAGAGACTATGTCCATGTTGCACCATCATTGAGAGACTATGAGCATGTTGCACCATCATTGAGAGACTATGTGCATGGTGCACCGTCATAGTGAGACTATGTCCATGTTGTACCATCGTTGTGAGACTATGAGCATGTTGCACCTTCATTAAGAGACCATGTCCATGTTGCACCATCATTGTGAGACTTTGTCCATGTTGCACCATCATTGTTGGACTATGTGCATTTTGCACCATCATTGAGAGACCATGCCCGTGTTGCACCATCTTTGAGAGACTATGTGCATGTTGCACCATCATTGAGAAACTATGTGCATGTTGCACCATCATTGAGAGACTACGTCCATGTTGCACCATCATTGTGAGACTATGTCCATGTTGCACCATCATTGTGGGTTTATGAGCATTTTGCACCATCATTGAGACCTTGTGCATGTTGCACCATCATTGAGAGACAATGACCAGATTGCACCATCATTGAGAGACTATGTCCATGTTGCACCATCATTGAGAGACTATGTCCAAGTTGCACCATAATTGAGAGACTATGCCCATGTTGCACCATCATTGAGAGACTATGTGCATGTTGCACCATCATTGAGAGACTATGTGCATGTTGCACCATCATTGTGAGACTATGTGCATGTTGCACGTTCATTGAGAGACTATGAGCATGTTGTACCATCATTGTGAGACTATGTCCATGTTGCACCTTCATTGAGAGACGATGTCCATGTTGCACCATCATTGAGAGACAATGTCCATCTTGCACCATCATTGAGAGACTATGTCCATATTGTACCATCATTGAGAGACTATGTCCATGTGCAACCACCATTGAGAGAATATGTGCATGTTGCACTATCATTGAGAGACTATGTCCATGTTGCACCATCATTGTGAGAGTTTGTCCATGTTGCACCACTTTTGTGAGACTATGTCCATGTTGCACCATCATTGTGAGACTATGTCCATGTTGCACCATCATTGAGAGACTATGAGCATGTTGAACCATCATTGAGTGACTGTGTCCATATTGCACCATCATTGAGAGGCTATGTTGATGTTGCTCCATCATTGAGAGACTATGTGCATGTTGCACCATCATTGTGAGACTATGAGCGTATTGCACCATCATTGAGAGACCATGTGCATGATGCACCATCATTGAGAGACTATGTGCAGGTTCCACCATCATTGAGAGACTATGAGCATGTTGAACCATCATTGAGAGACTATGTTCATGTTGCACATAATTGAGAGACTATGAGCATGTTGCATCATCATGAAGAGACTATGTGCATGTTGCACCATCATTGTGAGACTATGTCCATGTTGCACCTTCATTGAGAGACTAAGTCCATGTTGCACCATCATTGAGAGACTATGTCCATCTTGCACCATCTTTGAGAGACTATGTCAATGTTGCACCATCATTGAGAGACTATGTCCATGTTGAAACATCATTGAGAGAATATGTGCATGTTGCACTATCATTGAGAGACTATGTCCATGTTGCACCATCATTGTGAGACTATGTCCATGATGTACCACCATTGTGAGACTATGTCCATGTTGCACCATTATTGTGAGACTATGTCCATGTTGCACCATCATTGAGAGACTATGAGCATGTTGCACCATCATTGAGAGACTATGTCCATGTTGCGACATCATTGTGAGACTATGTCATGTTGCACCACTATTGTGAGACTATGTCCATGTTGCACGATCATTGTGAGACTATGTCCATGTTGCAGCATCATTGTGAGACTATGTCAATGTTGCACCTTCATTGAGAGACTATGTCCATGTTGCACCATCACTGAGAGACTATGAACATATTGCACCATCATTAAGAGACTATGTGCATTTTGCACCATCATTGTGAGACTATGTCCATGTTGCACCATCATTGAGAGACTGTGAGAATGTTGCACCAGCATTGAGAGACTATGTCCATGTTGCACCATCATTGAGGGACTATGTCGATGTTGCACCATCATTGAGAGATTATGTGCATGTTGCACCATCATTGAGAGATTATGTCCATGTTGCACCATTATTATGAGACTATGTCCATGTTGCACCATCATTGTGAGACTATGTCCATGTTGCACCATCATTGTGAGACTATGTCCATGTTGCAGCATCATTGTGAGACTATGTCAATGTTGCACCTTCATTGAGAGACTATGTCCAAGTTGCACCATCACTGAGAGACTATGAACATATTGCACCATCATTAAGAGACTATGTGCATTTTGCACCATCATTGTGAGACTATGCCCATGTTGCACCTTCGTTGAGAGACGATATCCATGTTGCACCATCATTGAGAGACAATGTCCATCTTGCACCATCATTGAGAGACTATGTCCATGTTGCACCATCATTGAGAGACTATGAGCATGTTGAACCATCATTGAGATAATATGTGCATGTTGCACTATCATTGAGAGACTATGTCCATGTTGCACCATCATTGAGAGACTATGAGCATGTTGCACCATCATTGAGAGACTATGTCCATCTTGCACCATCATTGAGGGACTATGAGCATGTTGCACCGTCATTGAGAGACTATGACCATGTTGCACCATCATTGAGAGACTACGTCGATGTTGCACCATCATTGAGAGACTATGTCCATGTTGCACCATCATTGTGAGACTATGTCCCTGTTGCACCATCATTGTGAGACTATGTACATGTTGCAGCATCATTGTGAGACTATGTCAATGTTGCACCTTCATTGAGAGACTATGTCCATGTTGCACCATCACTGAGAGACTATGAACATATTGCACCATCATTAAGAGACTATGTGCATTTTGCACCATCATTGTGAGACTATGTCCATGTTGCACCATCATTGAGAGACTATGAGAATGTTGCACCATCATTGAGAGACTATGTCCATGTTGCACCATCATTGAGAGACTATGTCGATGTTGCACCATCATTGAGAGACTATGTGCATGTTGCACCATCATTGAGAGATTATGTCCATGTTGCACCATTATTATGAGACTATGTCCATGTTGCACCATCATTGTGAGATTATGTCCATGTTGCACCATCATTGTGAGACTATGTCCATGTTGCAGCATCATTGTGAGACTATGTCAATGTTGCACCTTCATTGAGAGACTATGTCCAAGTTGCACCATCACTGAGAGACTATGAACATATTGCACCATCATTAAGAGACTATGTGCATTTTGCACCATCATTGTGAGACTATGCCCATGTTGCACCTTCGTTGAGAGACGATATCCATGTTGCACCATCATTGAGAAACAATGTCCATCTTGCACCATCATTGAGAGACTATGTCCATGTTGCACCATCATTGAGAGACTATGTGCATGTTGAACCATCATTGAGATAATATGTGCATGTTGCACTATCATTGAGAGACTATGTCCATGTTGCACCATCATTGAGAGACTATGAGCATGTTGCACCTTCATTGAGAGACTACGAGCATGTTGCACCATCATTGTGAGACTATGTGCATGTTGCACGTTCATTGACAGACTGTGTGCATGTTGCACTTTCATTGAGAGACAATGTCCATGTTGCACCATCATTGTGAGACTATGTCCATGTTGCACCATCATTGTGGGACTATGAGCATTTTGCACCATCATTGAGAGAAAATGTCCGTGTTGCACCATCATTGAGAGAATATGTGCATGTTGCACCATCATTGAGAGATTTATGTGCGTGTTGCAACATCATTGAGAGACAATGTCCATGTTGCACCATCATTGTGAGACTATGTCCATGTTGCACCATCATTTTGGGACTATGAGCATTTTGCACCATCATTGAGAGACCATGTGCTTGTTGCACCATCATTGAGAGACAATGTCCAGAATGCACCATAATTGAGAGACTATGTCCATGTTGCACCATCACCGAGAGACTGTGTCCATGTTGCACCATCATTGAGAAACTATGTCCATGTTGCACCATCATTGAGAGACTATGTCCATATTGCACCATCATTGAGAGACTATGTCCATGTTGCACCATCATTGAGAGACTATGTGCATGTTGCACCATCATTGAGAGACTATGTTTATGTTGCACCATCATTGGAAGACTATGTCCATTTTGCACCATCATTGAGAGACTATGTCCATGTTGCACCATCATTGAGAGACTATGTCCATGTTGCACCATCATTGAGAGACTATGTCCATGTTGCACCATCATTGAGAGACTATGTGCATGTTGCACCATTATTGTGAGAATATGTCCATGTTGCACCATCATTGAGAGACTACGTGCATGTTGCACCATCATTGAGAGACTATGTCCATGTTGCACCATCATTGTGAGACTATGGCCATGTTGCACCATCATTTTGAGACTATGGGCATGTTGCACCATCATTGAGAGACTATGAGCATGTTGCACCATCATTGTGGGACTATGTCCATGTTGCCCCATCATTGTGAGGCTAAGTCCATGTTGCACCATCGCTGTGAGACTATGTCCATGTTGCACATTCATTGAGAGACTATGAGCATGTTGCACCATCATTGCGAGACCACGTGCATGTTCCACCATCTTTGAAGGACTATATGCATGTTGCACATTCATTGAGAGACTATGAGAATGTTGCACCATCATTGCGAGACTATGTGCATGTTCCACCATCATTGAGAGACTATATGCATGTTGCACAATCATTGAGAGTATATGTGCATGTTGCACCATCATTGAGAGACTATGAGCATGTTGCACATTCATTGAGAGACAACGATTTTGTTGCACCATCATTGTGAGACTATGTCCATGTTGCACCTTCATTGAGAGACTATGTCCATGTTGCACCATCATTGAGAGACTATGAGCATGTTGCACCATCATTGAGAGACTATGTGCATGGTGCACCGTCATAGTGAGACTATGTCCATGTTGTACCATCGTTGTGAGACTATGAGCATGTTGCACCTTCATTAAGAGACCATGTCCATGTTGCACCATCATTGTGAGACTTTGTCCATGTTGCACCATCATTGTTGGACTATGTGCATTTTGCACCATCATTGAGAGACCATGCCCGTGTTGCACCATCTTTGAGAGACTATGTGCATGTTGCACCATCATTGAGAAACTATGTGCATGTTGCACCATCATTGAGAGACTACGTCCATGTTGCACCATCATTGTGAGACTATGTCCATGTTGCACCATCATTGTGGGTTTATGAGCATTTTGCACCATCATTGAGACCATGTGCATGTTGCACCATCATTGAGAGACAATGACCAGATTGCACCATCATTGAGAGACTATGTCCATGTTGCACCATCATTGAGAGACTATGTCCAAGTTGCACCATAATTGAGAGGCTATGCCCATGTTGCACCATCATTGAGAGACTATGTGCATGTTGCACCATCATTGAGAGACTATGTGCATGTTGCACCATCATTGTGAGACTATGTGCATGTTGCACGTTCATTGAGAGACTATGAGCATGTTGTACCATCATTGTGAGACTATGTCCATGTTGCACCTTCATTGAGAGACGATGTCCATGTTGCACCATCATTGAGAGACAATGTCCATCTTGCACCATCATTGAGAGACTATGTCCATATTGTACCATCATTGAGAGACTATGTCCATGTGCAACCACCATTGAGAGAATATGAGCATGTTGAACCATCATTGAGTGACTGTGTCCATATTGCACCATCATTGAGAGGCTATGTTGATGTTGCTCCATCATTGAGAGACTATGTGCATGTTGCACCATCATTGTGAGACTATGAGCGTATTGCACCATCATTGAGAGACCATGTGCATGATGCACCATCATTGAGAGACTATGTGCAGGTTCCACCATCATTGAGAGACTATGAGCATGTTGAACCATCATTGAGGGACTATGTTCATGTTGCACATAATTGAGAGAATATGAGCATGTTGCATCATCATGAAGAGACTATGTGCATGTTGCACCATCATTGTGAGACTATGTCCATGTTGCACCTTCATTGAGAGACTAAGTCCATGTTGCACCATCATTGAGAGACTATGTCCATCTTGCACCATCTTTGAGAGACTATGTCAATGTTGCACCATCATTGAGAGACTATGTCCATGTTGAAACATCATTGAGAGAATATGTGCATGTTGCACTATCATTGAGAGACTATGTCCATGTTGCACCATCATTGTGAGACTATGTCCATGTTGTACCACCATTGTGAGACTATGTCCATGTTGCACCATTATTGTGAGACTATGTCCATGTTGCACCATCATTGAGAGACTATGAGCATGTTGCACCATCATTGAGAGACTATGTCCATGTTGCACCATCATTGCGAGGCTATGTGCATGTTGCGACATCATTGTGAGACTATGTCATGTTGCACCACTATTGTGAGACTATGTCCATGTTGCACGATCATTGTGAGACTATGTCCATGTTGCAGCATCATTGTGAGACTATGTCAATGTTGCACCTTCATTGAGAGACTATGTCCATGTTGCACCATCACTGAGAGACTATGAACATATTGCACCATCATTAAGAGACTATGTGCATTTTGCACCATCATTGTGAGACTATGTCCATGTTGCACCATCATTGAGAGACTATGAGAATGTTGCACCAGCATTGAGAGACTATGTCCATGTTGCACCATCATTGAGAGACTATGTCGATGTTGCACCATCATTGAGAGACTATGTGCATGTTGCACCATCATTGAGAGATTATGTCCATGTTGCACCATTATTATGAGACTATGTCCATGTTGCACCATCATTGTGAGACTATGTCCATGTTGCAACATCATTGTGAGACTATGTCCATGTTGCAGCATCATTGTGAGACTATGTCAATGTTGCACCTTCATTGAGAGACTATGTCCAAGTTGCACCATCACTGAGAGACTATGAACATATTGCACCATCATTAAGAGACTATGTGCATTTTGCACCATCATTGTGAGACTATGCCCAAGTTGCACCTTCGTTGAGAGACGATATCCATGCTGCACCATGATTGAGAGACAATGTCCATCTTGCACCATCATTGAGAGACTATGTCCATGTTGCACCATCATTGAGAGACTATGTGCATGTTGAACCATCATTGAGATAATATGTGCATGTTGCACTATCATTGAGAGACTATGTCCATGTTGCACCATCATTGAGAGACTATGAGCATGTTGCACCATCATTGAGAGACTATGTCCATCTTGCACCATCATTGAGGGACTATGAGCATGTTGCACCGTCATTGAGAGACTATTACCATGTTGCACCATCATTGAGAGACTACGTCGATGTTGCACCATCATTGAGAGACTATGTCCATGTTGCACCATCATTGTGAGACTATGTCCCTGTTGCACCATCATTGTGAGACTATGTCCATGTTGCAGCATCATTGTGAGACTATGTCAATGTTGCACCTTCATTGAGAGACTATGTGCATGTTGCACCATGATTGAGAGATTATGTCCATGTTGCACCATTATTATGAGACTATGTCCATGTTGCACCATCATTGTGAGACTATGTCCATGTTGCACCATCATTGTGAGACTATGTCCATGTTGCAGCATCATTGTGAGACTATGTAAATGTTGCACCTTCATTGAGAGACTATGTCCAAGTTGCACCATCACTGAGAGACTATGAACATATTGCACCATCATTAAGAGACTATGTGCATTTTGCACCATCATTATGAGACTATGCCCTTGTTGCACCTTCGTTGAGAGACGATATCCATGTTGCACCATCATTGAGAGACAATGTCCATCTTGCACCATCATTGAGAGACTATGTCCATGTTGCACATTCATTGAGAGACTATGTGCATGTTGAACCATCATTGAGATAATATGTGCATGTTGCACTATCATTGAGAGACTATGTCCATGTTGCACCATCATTGAGAGACTATGAGCATGTTGCACCTTCATTGAGAGACTACGAGCATGTTGCAGCATCATTGTGAGACTATGTGCATGTTGCACGTTCATTGACAGACTGTGTGCATGTTGCACTTTCATTGAGAGACAATGTCCATGTTGCACCATCATTGTGAGACTATGTCCATGTTGCACCATCATTGTGGGACTATGAGCATTTTGCACCATCATTGAGAGAAAATGTCCGTGTTGCACCATCATTGAGAGAATATGTGCATGTTGCACCATCATTGAGAGATTTATGTGCGTGTTGCAACATCATTGAGAGACAATGTACATGTTGCACCATCATTGTGAGACTATGTCCATGTTGCACCATCATTTTGGGACTATGAGCATTTTGCACCATCATTGAGAGACCATGTGCTTGTTGCACCATCATTGAGAGACAATGTCCAGAATGCACCATCATTGAGAGACTATGTCCATGTTGCACCATCACCGAGAGACTGTGTCCATGATGCACCATCATTGAGAAACTATGTCCATGTTGCACCATCATTGAGAGACTATGTACATATTGCACCATCATTGAGAGACTATGTCCATGTTGCACCATCATTGAGAGACTATGTGCATGTTGCACCATCATTGAGAGACTATGTTTATGTTGCACCATCATTGGAAGACTATGTCCATTTTGCACCATCATTGAGAGACTATGTCCATGTTGCACCATCATTGAGAGACTATGTCCATGTTGCACCATCATTGAGAGACTATGTCCATGTTGCACCATCATTGAGAGACTATGTGCATGTTGCACCATTATTGTGATAATATGTCCATGTTGCACCATCATTGAGAGACTACGTGCATGTTGCACCATCATTGAGAGACTATGTCCATGTTGCACCATCATTGTGAGACTATGGCCATGTTGCACCATCATTTTGAGACTATGGGCATGTTGCACCATCATTGAGAGACTATGAGCATGTTGCACCATCATTGTGGGACTATGTCCATGTTGCACCATCATTGTGAGACTATGTCCATGTTGCCCCATCATTGTGAGGCTAAGTCCATGTTGCACCATCGCTGTGAGACTATGCCCATGTTGCACATTCATTGAGAGACTATGAGCATGTTGCACCATCATTGCGAGACCACGTGCATGTTCCACCATCTTTGAGAGACTATATGCATGTTGCACATTCATTGAGAGACTATGAGATTGTTGCACCATCATTGCGAGACTATGTGCATGTTCCACCATCATTGAGAGACTATATGCATGTTGCTCAATCATTGAGAGTATATGTCCATGTTGCACCATCATTGAGAGACTATGAGCATGTTGCACATTCATTGAGAGACAACGATTTTGTTGCACCATCATTGTGAGACTATGTCCATGTTGCACCTTCATTGAGAGACTATGTCCATGTTGCACCATCATTGAGAGACTATGAGCATGTTGCACCATCATTGAGAGACTATGTGCATGGTGCACCGCCATAGTGAGACTATGTCCATGTTGTACCATCGTTGTGAGACTATGTGCATGTTACCATTTCGTTGAGAAACTACGAGCATGTTGCACCACCATTGTGAGACTATGAGCATGTTGCACCTTCATTAAGAGACCATGTCCATGTTGCACCATCATTGTGAGACTTTGTCTATGTTGCACCATCATTGTTGGACTGTGTGCATTTTGCACCATCATTGAGAAACCATGTCCGTGTTGCACCATCTTTGAGAGACTATGTGCATGTTGCACCATCATTGAGAAACTATGTGCATGTTGCACCATCATTGAGGGACTATGTCAATGTTGCACCATCATTGTGAGACTATGTCCATGTTGCACCATCATTGTGGGTTTATGAGCATTTTGCACCATCATTGAGACCATGTGCATGTTGCACCATCATTGAGAGACAATGACCAGATTGCACCATCATTGAGAGACTATGTCCATGTTGCACCATCATTGAGAGACTATGTCCAAGTTGCACTATAATTGAGAGACTATGCCCATGTTGCACCATCATTGAGAGACTATGTGCATGTTGCACCATCATTGAGAGACTATGTGCATGTTGCACCATCATTGTGAGACTATGTGCATGTTGCACGTTCATTGAGAGACTATGAGCATGTTGTACCATCATTGTGAGACTATGTCCATGTTGCACCTTCATTGAGAGACGATGTCCATGTTGCACCATCATTGAGAGACAATGTCCATCTTGCACCTTCATTGAGAGACTATGTCCATATTGCACCATCATTGAGAGACTATGTCCATGTGCAACCACCATTGAGGGAATATGTGCATGTTGCACTATCATTGAGAGACTATGTCCATGTTGCACCATCATTGTGAGACTTTGTCCATGTTGCACCACTTTTGTGAGACTATGTCCATGTTGCACCATCATTGTGAGACTATGTTCATGTTGCACCATCATTGAGAGACTATGAGCATGTTGCTTCATCATTGAGAGACTGTGTCCATATTGCACCATCATTGAGAGGCTATGTTGTTGTTGCTCCATCATTGAGAGACTATGTGCATGTTGCACCATCATTGTGAGACTATGAGCGTATTGCACCATCATTGAGAGACTATGTCCATGTTGCACCACCATTGTGAGACTATGTGCATGTTGAACCATCATTGAGGGACTATGTGCATGTTGCACTATCATTGAGAGACTATGTCCATGTTGCACCATCATTGTGAGACTATGTCCATGTTGTACCACCATTGTGAGACTATGTCCATGTTGCACCATTATTGTGAGACTATGCACATGTTGCACCATCATTGAGAGACTATGAGCAAGTTGCACCATCATTGAGAGACTATGTCCATGTTGCACCATCATTGCGAGACTATGTGCATGTTGCGACATCATTGTGAGACTATGTCATGTTGCACCACTATTGTGAGACTATGTCCATGTTGCACGATCATTGTGAGACTATGTCCATGTTGCACCATCATTGAGAGACTATGAGCATGTTGCACCATCATTGAGAGACTATGTCCATCTTGCACCATCATTGAGGGACTATGAGCATGTTGCACCGTTATTGAGAGACTATGACCATGTTGCACCATCATTGAGAGACTACGTCGATGTTGCACCATCATTGAGAGTCTATGTGCATGTTGCACCATCATTGAGAGATTATGTCCATGTTGCACCATTATTGTGAGACTATGTCCATGTTGCACCATCATTGTGAGACTATGTCCCTGTTGCACCATCATTGTGAGACTATGTCCATGTTGCAGCATCATTGTGAGACTATGTCAATGTTGCACCTTCATTGAGAGACTATGTCCATGTTGCACCATCACTGAGAGACTATGAGCATATTGCACCATCATTAAGAGACTATGTGCATTTTGCACCGTCATTGTGAGACTATGCCCATGTTGCACCTTCATTGAGAGACGATATCCATGTTGCACCATCATTGAGAGACAATGTCCATCTTGCACCATCATTGAGAGACTAAGTCCATGTTGCACCATCATTGAGAGACTATGTGCATGTTGAACCATCATTGAGATAATATGTGCATGTTGCACTATCATTGAGAGAATATGTCCATGTTGCACCATCATTGTGAGACTATGTCCATGTTGCACCACCATGGTGAGACTATGTCCATGTTGCACCATCATTGTGAGAATATGTCCATGTGCACAATCATTGAGAGACTATGAGCATGTTGCACCATCATTGAGAGACTATGTCCATGTTGCACCATCATTGAGAGACTATGTTGATGTTGCACCATCATTGCGAGATTATGTCCATGTTGCACCATTATTGTGAGACTATGTCCATGTTGCACAATCATTGTGAGGCTATATCCATGTTGCACCTTCATTGAGAGACTATGAGCATGTTCCTCCATCATTGAGAGACTATGTCCATGTTGCACCATCATTGCGAGACTATGTCCATGTTGCACCATCATTGAGATACTATTTCCATGTTGCACCATCATTGAGAGACTATGCCCATGTTGCACCATCATTGGGAGACTATGTCCATGTTGCACCATCATTGTGAGACTATGTCCATGTTGCACCATCATTGTGAGATTATGTCCATGTTTCAGCATCATTGTGAGACTATGTCCATGTTGCACAATCATTGTGAGACTGTGTCCATGATGCATTTTCATTGAGAGACTATGTCCATGTTGCACCATCATTGAGAGACTATGCCCATGTTGCACCATCATTGGGAGACTATGTCCATGTTGCACCATCATTGTGAGACTATGTCCATGTTGCACCATCATTGTGAGATTATGTCCATGTTTCAGCATCATTGTGAGACTATGTCCATGTTGCACAATCATTGTGAGACTGTGTCCATGATGCATTTTCATTGAGAGACTATGTCCATGTTGCACCATCATTGAGAGACTATGAGCATGTTGCACCATCATTGAGAGACTATGTGCATGGTGCACCGCCATAGTGAGACTATGTCCATGTTGTACCATCGTTGTGAGACTATGTGCATGTTACCATTTCGTTGAGAAACTACGAGCATGTTGCACCACCATTGTGAGACTATGAGCATGTTGCACCTTCATTAAGAGACCATGTCCATGTTGCACCATCATTGTGAGACTTTGTCTATGTTGCACCATCATTGTTGGACTGTGTGCATTTTGCACCATCATTGAGAGACCATGTCCGTGTTGCACCATCTTTGAGAGACTATGTGCATGTTGCACCATCATTGAGAAACTATGTGCATGTTGCACCATCATTGAGGGACTATGTCAATGTTGCACCATCATTGTGAGACTATGTCCATGTTGCACCATCATTGTGGGTTTATGAGCATTTTGCACCATCATTGAGACCATGTGCATGTTGCACCATCATTGAGAGACAATGACCAGATTGCACCATCATTGAGAGACTATGTCCATGTTGCACCATCATTGAGAGACTATGTCCAAGTTGCACTATAATTGAGAGACTATGCCCATGTTGCACCATCATTGAGAGACTATGTGCATGTTGCACCATCATTGAGAGACTATGTGCATGTTGCACCATCATTGTGAGACTATGTGCATGTTGCACGTTCATTGAGAGACTATG